>JADMLD010000092.1:2411494-3617241 GCA_017589585.1 Phylloscopus whistleri
CACAGATACAAACTGTGCATGTGGAACAGCTGGCCTGCCACAGAGGAGCTGCACTCCATCCTACAGTGCTCCAAGCCACTTGACAAGCTGAAGACTTGTGACCACATGGAACCACTTTAGACTTCTGTTTCAACTGAGTTCTGTGCATTTCAGCCCTTGCCCTGCATCAGTTCACTATTGTCTTTCGTTCATTTTCCCTGCCTGGCTTGTGGAAGCTCACCAATATGCTCTGGTTCTAGTAAGGCCCAGGTGAATGGCTCTCAAGCCTGACTGCACCATACGTGTAACCACAGCTGCAGAAGGGCGGCACCTCCTCCCTAAAAGGACTTGTACATTCCCTTATCTCTCACCACTTGACAATGTAAAACCTTTGGTGGGATAGAACAGCACAGATAACACTCCTCCTCCTCCCCCTCCCCCAAATTTCTAGGTCAAACCTGTAAGCTAAGAGATGCTGCAGAAATCTGACGTGTCATTTGGAGCTGTGGTACACTTGTTTTCACTTTCTATTTGTCACTAAAAATGAAGGAGCTGATTTCATCCCAGGCACCAAACAACTTTATTAGTCTAAAAATGCCATAATGACAGCAAATTCCCACCCTTCTACAGAAGACTCAGGCACAGCAAATATTCTTGTGAGAGATACCCTTGGCATGTAATTCAGTGTATGAAAAACTGAAAAACCCAGCTACAGTTCTCTTAAGATCAAGGTACCTACCTGTTTACACTATTTCTAAAGCAAGGAGACAGACACACCCCACCCTCCAAAATAACTTTATTTTTTGTTTTATATGGTTGGAAAACATAATTCTGGAAATAAAAGGAGCAGAGCTTTATTCACCTTGGAAGGAAAGAATCTCAAACACAAAATATATTACAAAATAAGCATCTAATTAAAAGCAGCACTAATTATTGACATTGGTCTGTCTCACTGTGCAACAGACACTCTCAGCTGAAATTTTTCTGCAGGTCTCCAAAAATCATAAACAGTCCTGGAAACAGCCCCTCCTACACATTGCTCAACAGCCCCTGAAGACCTGGCACGGGGAGCTCACTGATGGCAGAGCAATGGCTCAAAGATGAGAACACTGCACGCTGCTTTAGGTGATCCATCAGGTTATTCTATCCCATAGCAGAATTTGTAAAGAACACCACATTCTAAAGAAAGTCTTGCCTGGAGATATTTGCACTTGAATTCTGAGCTGCTCTTTGTATTTGTTCATTTCCATTTCCCCTAAACTTTCTAAAATGATAAATACTGTATGAAGCAATGAAATGTTCCTACCGATATTAGGGTGCTTCAGGAGGCGACAGATTCTAGCTTCTCTTTCCAGTTTCTGGTGATCTGCAAAAAAGAAAGAAAAACAGTTGCTGTTAGTATGAAGATGAACATAGTTTAGTGTATTTGCTTTAGAGAATCATCATATCAGCATCATCTGATGGGATCTTTAAAAAATACCTTCTTTATTTAGATACACTAATATTTTCATCCAAACTGTAATATTGAATTGATTATTTTTAACCTTTGGGTAGAGCAGGAGGCTGGAGCCCTGACAACATTTCTGGAGATAAAATACTACTGCTTGTGTCAAGCTCTGTTTTATAGAATAAATGACACAAATGTTCCAAAATGCTAGCTTTGGAAAATAGAACTGCTTGCAATGCAAAAATACGCTTTGAACTTCAAAAATATTAAGAAATGAACAAGTTTAGAAAAAGTTGCTTTGGATGGCAACTCTAAAGTGTCAAAAATTTAGCAACAGATGTTAAAATTAAAAAGTTAAATCTTTACTATAAACTGTCCAGTTAGATATGTAGGCTAAAAGAACTATAACAACGGATTAAAAATAAAAGAGAGAAAGCAAACACCACCTTTAAAATACTTAACACTTCAAGTTTCTTACAACATGCTTTAAATCTGGAGGAAAGAACAAGAAGAAAAACTTGTTTAATTTTTCTGCAGTTTGTACCTTCTAATACTTGCAGTCGACACTAACAATAACTGAAACGATTTTACATATGCTAGCAGTTCAGATTATTTTCATATGCTTTTAATAACTGGGATCCTTTCTGAGCTAGTCACTACTTGTCAACTGACCCATCACACTTTCTGAGGCCTCAGAGCCTCCACCCCCTGCATGAGCAAATTTTTCAGCCTAACCCTCTTTACCTTAATGTTTACTAAAAAAAAAAAAATCAGATGTTCAAAGTATTAAAAAGAATTATAACTCTGCAAGACAAGCTTAAAGCTCTTTTTTTGAAGTTAAACTCTGCCACTGAGGTTTCCTGTTAAGATTTTTGTATTCAGTTGCAGCGAGGCTGAAACATAAGCACAGACATCTACAGTTACAGCAACTTCATGTCCAGCAGCTCTGGCTGTAACTTAATCGTGGGCTGAGCACTTGGCACATTACCCAGAGCAAGCAGAGGGATGATCTGCAAGGCAAACTGAACTAAGCTGGGGTGAGAACAAAGATGAAAATGCGAACACTGCCTCAAAAGCAAAGGAACAATGCAGGGGCTATTGGACATTTAGGGTAGGAGCTGTGTCTCTGGTGCACTATCAGCTCTGCTTTCAAAAGCTGTTCTGTACCATCTCCAGCTGTATTCACAGATCAGCCAGCACAGCCAGAAACCTGGAAGGTGTCCGATAGTCTTCTATGAAGTGCTAAAAACATCCTGTGTCGACTCTTCAGGAATAACACAGATACAATAAAGAACTTCATCCCCAACTGTGAATACAAAGTATAAACTTTTGAAGCTTCTTTGCTATCAACTGCTATATCACAGCTTCTTGAAGTGACACTAGATATGATTAATATTCAGCTCTCCTTCACAGACATGACAGTGGGCTCAGATAACAAATACTCGAGCTGAACACTTTCAGGTATGAGGAGAGGCTAAAATGCTACTGCATGATTTAAGAATAACTGCATTGATGAAAAAGGCACGCTTGGTATTTTCCAAATCACAGTAAAATCATCTTAGATGTGCTGCTGGATGCACTGCAGTGTATGAAGGTAACATCTGCATCATCACCAACATCATTATTACTGCATTATATATTCCCAGGTTTTTACCCAAATTGAACCTGGACACCAACGAGGTGTTCCCCTGCTGTCACATAAATGAGGACAATGAGCTCTGTGCCTTTAACTCCTTCAGTTGTTGGTGTCACAGGAATTGCTGTCACACCTGCTGGGTCACTGGAGGTACCTCATAGCCTGCACACTGCGCTGTGAGGCAGCAGAAAGAGCAGGAAATACTCCCCGAGCCAGGAATTTAAGTGGACATTAAGGCCCAGAAGATAACAGCAGCACTGCCAAAGAAACAGAGCATTCCTTAGTGTTGTTAGAGGAGTAAGCCTGCAGCATGTAAGTGTTTGGGGGTGGGACCAAAATGCAAATTTAACTTTGTGTGATATCTAAGAAAATGACTCTCCTCTCAAATCTGCACGCTTGTTCCCTGAGTTTTAGGAAATGCTGTTCCTTCCTCTCTCCACTGGGTTTATTTACAAGTACTTGCAACTGCTGTGCCACCCGTAGCTATTTGTGTCACCCTGCCTGCTGCCAGGGCTCAAGTACTGGGGAGCTAAAGGTGAATGTCAAAGGGCAGGGCACACCAAAATACTTCGAGCACTCAGCTCCCAAGCATCTGAAGGGTAAGGTGTGCCACTGCAGAGTCTCCTTGGAAAGAAGGGTCCTGCCATACAGCCAGGGAGGCTACCTAGCAGGCACAAACTCCCCCAAAGCCTGAGAAAGTTGGGGGCAGCATCTGGTGCCAAATGTTCATATTACAACAGCATCACAGGAGAAGTTCTGGAAAAAAGAATTGCAATAATAGGTCACTTATTGAAATCAAAGAGTTAATTTCTCTCAATTCTGACAGCATATAATTCACCAGCTAAAACTGTGTTTACCTGCCAGGTAAACATGAAACAGGAAAAATTATTATCAGGAACAGGAAGCCAAGCTTGAAAGCCACACAGATAATAAAAAGGGAACACACAAGTGCATTTATATATTCGTCTCCTTTCCTCTCTTTTAATTACTTAGACTCAATTACAAACAGGTCTCCTACATTGTCTACTTAAGAAACTGCAATTAAATGAAAAATACAAGCTCAAAAGGCAGCAAAGCAAATGCAGAAGGAGGAATGCTCTACAAATTTTGGATTATTTTATGGAAGCAAGTCTCCATTAGTGAACAATGGCCTCTGCCACAGCAACAGCCCGCTGCCAGGATTGGAAAAAGATCACTGCCTGTCAACCACTGATACCATCAAGGGGAAAGCAGCAATGAGAATAATGCGGGTTTATTAATGGAAAAAACCTTGCAGCCACCTAGAAGTAAGTTTTATCTGACATGGAGCCAAGAAAAAGAAAAAAAACAAAACAAAAATATTTAATGCACTCAACTATGAAAATCTCAGCCTTTACAATAGCAAATGAAATTCTGTGAAACCTGAAATGGACAGAATACAGCTGCAGAACTGGGGCTACACATAGACTGTATAAATTTAAAATCTTGAACTAGTCCTCATTCATATGATGATGTTCTAATAGACCAAAAGCTAATGCTATAACTTATGACACCTGCCTCAGAAAATCAGACTGCCTTTCACTGAGTTTCTACTAGGTAGGCAAATAAAATAACTAATTGTTTCAGGAGTATCAATATTTGCTTTCTTACAAAAGCTTACACACATAGACTATACGCATTTCTTGGATTACATCATAACATTTTATAATTAAAGACATATAACGTAGGTCTTGAATTATGCATTGTATGTCTTAATATATGAAAACATGTAATTAATGTTTTCAGCATATATCTCTTCTACTAAAGTGTCATGAATCTTCACCTGTAGCCCTGGTTCGTGCCTGTGATGTTTTGGTTTCTCTGAAACTCTTTCCCAGAGACTTTTCTGTCAACAAGAGCCATGTTTTCCTAACTGTGACCTATGTTTACATTCCTTCCCTAGGAAGGACTTCTTCATGTCCCTCTGACTTGACCAAGGTAGTTGAAGAAGTTTGTCTTTTTTCCACCCATTGGGTTGTTCTTTGTAAAACAGTATAAAGGGAAGAAATTCCCGGGTAATAAACACAGCCATTGTCAGCCTGCTGAGTCAGAGTCCGAGTCGCTGTAATCTTGAACAGCCTCATTCACCTCAAGTGCTGATCCTGCACCAGCAAACTGAGCTTACCACCAGGGCAGAAATGTGCACCTCTCACCACCTACCAACACAGGTATCTAAAATGCAAACGTCTCCAAAGCAAAGAACCTTTCTAACAACTATCTGCAGCAACTTTTGTAGTTGCTTTTTGTTATTTTATTATTAGAGTTTGCAGTCCACAGCGAACAACACAAAAGCATTTTCCCAAAGTCCCTTGCATTGTCCCCCAGGACTGACTGGATAGATTATTAGTCAGTATGAGGTGATGGGTGTTTTGGCAGATGGCTTGCTTATCTTTTTGAGGATGGTCTCTACAACCTGCTTCCTGCTCTGTGCAATACAGTTCAACATTTGTATTTTCCATGTTCTTCTTTACACAGCTAAATGAAGAGAAAACAAGGAGCACTAACTTGGAGGGGGCTCTACAGACTGGATTGCAACCCCAAAGCACCTTGATCCTGTTTCATTCTGCCATGGAAATAGAAAATGACTGCAGAAATTCTGACGACAGAACACACGGGTTAGCAGAGCAAAAACTTTCCCCCTCCACCACCCTGGTTTTGTCAACTTTGCTGACAACTGTCTAGAGCACAATTCAGGGTCTTGTGGAACATAAATATTTGTGATTTAAGGGCACGCTGTGTATAGGAATAGTGCTGTAACAGACAACTTGCCTTAAGTCCAGGAATGTGGTTTATACACAATCTAACTGCATCAAATGCAGTTTCTAAACTCCCTCTGATGAAGCATTAAGGCTCTGGAAACAGCCCAGTTCTAGTTCTTAGACCTGACCATTTCTGTAAGTTGAAGTCACTAGCGGGTGTCCTGGTTTCTGCTAGGATAATTCCCTTCCTAGTGGCTGGTACAGTCAGTGCCAAGTTCTGCATTTAGGATGAGAATCCTGTTGATCCCACAGTGATGTTATAGCTGCTGCTATAAGCAGTGTTTGCACTAGGTCAGCCTCTCACAGCACCCTCAGGCTGGGGCTGACCTGCTGGGGAGCAGCTCCACAGAGAAAGGCCCGTGGGTCCGGGTGGGCAACAAGGGCTCCAAGAGGCCAGCAGTGCCTTGGGGGCTGTGGATGCCAATGGTATCCCGGGGTGCATGGGGAGGAGTGTGGCCAGCAGGATGAGAGGGGATCCTCCCTGCTCTGCTCTCCCCTGATGGGGCCACATCTGCAGTACTGGCTCCAGGTCTGGGCTCCCCAGCCCAAAGACAAACAGGGAAGGACTGGGGAGGGTCTGGCAGAGGCTACAAAGATGATGAGGGGACTGGAGCACCTCTCGTATGAGCAAGGGCTGAGGGAACTGGGTCTCTTTAGCCTGGGGAAGAGATGACTGAGCGGGAATCTTACCAGTACAGACAAATACTGCAAAGAGTGTGGCTGTCAAGAGGATGAGACCAGACTTTTCCCAGTGGTGCCCAGTGACAGGACAAGGAGCAACGGGCACAAACTCAAACACAGCAAATTCCATCTGAATATGAGCAAAAAAGTCTTTACTGTGAGGGTGACTGAGCACTGCAACAGGCTGCTTAGAGAGGCTGTGGAGTTTCCTTCTCTGGAAATACTCAACATTTACCTGGACATGATCCTGTGCAACCTGCTCCAGCTGAAGGTACTTTAGCAGGGGGCTGGATTAGAGGATTTCCAGAGGTCCTTTCCAACCCCAAACATTCTGTGATAAACTTGGGGGGAAGCTGGCTGGGGCCTGCTGCTCAGGAACTGAGTGGGCACCGGTCAATGAGCAGTTGCATCATGCATCACTTGTTTTGTATGTTTTAGTTCTTTCACCATCCTCCTCCTCCCATCATTATTATTCTCCCTTTCTTTTCTGTCTTCGTGAACTACCTTTAGCTCAACCCACAAATCTTAATTTTACTTCTTCCAACCATCTCCCCAGTCCTCCTGCAGGGTGTGGGAGGAGGAAGGGAGTGAGGCTGTGACGTGTTCACTGCCTGTTGGATCAAACCACGACAGTGGGGACCAACAGCATTACTAAGCCCCTGCCTGAGCTGGTTCTTATGAAAGGCAACTTACAGACCTTTAGCAGTTTGCAAGCATTCATTTTCAGCGGGTAAGATAAAACAAGGACGGCGTTTATCCATGAACAGTCCATCACACAGCTCTTCGAATTTTCCATCACTGATTTCATGCTACAGCAGCGCTCACAGATAAACCTCAGTTACCTCCTCTGCTATTCTTAAAGAAGTAAATGCTAGGCAATGGAGTCCTTCAATTCTCAAAAGCACTTTTTCAAAACGAATGCTCCAGCATTCAGTACCCGCTCCTGGGGAGATATTTGAGTGGAGTCTTTACTTATTCCTCTCTTCCTAGTATTTATAGCTCGGAATTTGGGACATTCTTAGAATAAACAATTACAGACACCGCGCGTGCTCTGACCCACCCCTGCTAAAGTTTCCCGAGCGGAATCACGCGCCAGGTGTTCATTGTTACACTGGCATCTTCTCCATGGATACCCCGCTCCATAATGGGTAGGAGCATGCAACAACAATAGCACAGCCAATTCTTCTATTAGGCCATTGGTCAAACACATCAACAGAGCAGAAATCAGGGCACTGAGTATGCCTCCAGTTATTTCTGTGCATGTGTTCCCATACACACTTCTCTTCACCAAGCTGCTGAATATCAAGGAAAAGCAAAGAGATATTAATTCAAGATGCTTTGTAAAATAATGAAACAAACCCCACACCTGTAGAGCTTCAAATTATGCCCCACGGCCTTAAGAAAACAAAAGGCACATTTGTACTCAGCTGCAAAGGCCTCCAACAATAACAGTTCTCAGCTGACTGATGTTCCTGCAGGGCTTTCTTCCACTTCCCACCCGCTTTCTTTGTTAGTATTTTACCCTTCATAGTGTGTGAGAAGTTGATAAATGGACACAGAGACCTGATTCCCATCTACAAAGCACAGATTACAGAGGCAGAGACACTGCAAGTGTTTTTAGGGCACTTTATCAGACACTTTATCCCTGATTTCTACGACACCTGCTATGACCAAGAGGTGCAGAGCATTCCTGCATTTGTGCTGCTTCTAGCACTGCTGCTGAAACTGAGGAGTACCTGACTTCAAATGGGCTGACAAAAGGAGTAAGGACAACATGTGACATCAATAGCGAAGCACTGAGCCCACATGATTTCACTTATTTCCATTACTTGTGTTTAATTATGTCCATAATGAACAGAGAGATCAACAGAATGGTATGAATGCAAACCGGACTGTACCCAACTGCTGGGAACCTCTAAACAGTTCCTAAGAGCACACATTCACACACTGCTGAGTTATAGCTAAGAAATCCTATTTTTTCACCTTTTTATACTTTCATTTGCTGTGGATTGAAACAGCCAGCAGGCAAATCACTCACTCTTCTGACTTAGAAAAGCAAGAAAACTATTAGTGGAAGTCTAGAACTGCTGTTAAATACATATATTAATTGTTGTTTTTATATAAGGTATGTGCACTATTACATATAGTAGTTTTATATCCACTGAATATTTTATTATATAAACAGCACATCTACTGAAACAGAATAAAGTAAACTCTTCAGTGCCAAAGTAAACACAAAAGGCCTGAGAGCCAGAAGTGTGAGTCTGATCACCCGGTCACCTCCATCTGTTTGCCACCAACCTGCACCTGACATGTAACTCTGTGCACCCTGTGTCCCATCTTCTCCCTATCACCTCTTTTGATCTGACCCATCCAGTGCTGCACCTTGTAGCACCTCCCTGACACATTCTCGTGCAAGGCTGACATTTGTCGTAACAGGAAAACCTGAATGCACTTTACTTCCTTAATACTCCCCTTGCTGCCTCCTTCTGTCCCTACAGCACTGCATTTTCCTTTGTGACTCAAACTTGCCAGTTCCTAGAGCTGATGGTCAGCCAAGTCTTCTTCAGCCATACCCCTTCCATCCCTAAATGTGTCCTTCACTTTGCTGGGAGCTGGGAGCTCTTCCTCTATTTCACTGTCCTGCTTTCATTTTTGGTTCTCAACTTAAAGCTGCCTGCTCTCTACCTGTTTAAATTCTGCTGATAAACATGTGAGCACATTCAGTATTCCTTATTTTTTTTCTAGCTTCTATTTTTTACAGGGCTATTTACATTTTTTTAGGCTTCTCAGTTCTCTTGGCTCATTTCCTGCAAAAAGACGCAGTTTTCAGAAAACAAGATTTGGAAAAAAGATGTTAGGAATTGAAAGTAAGTTCAGAAAAATAAGTCGTATAAGAGATGCCTGGAACTTGAGGTGCTGACTCACCAGTCTAAGGAACACTAAAGCATCTGTTTGCCCTCAAATACCGGAGTGGGACGGGCTGCAGGATGTACTTGACTGCCTTGCTGAACTCCAGTCCTACAGAGCCCATCTTAAACACATTAAATCCATTAACAACACTGTAAACTCTGAGCAGACTTCTGTCTGACAACTACAATTTTGAAGGCACCCTCAAAGTTCTCAATTGATGCAGCAAGACACGAAGAAATACTCATTTTCCTTCCAAATGTTATTAAAACAATATTGTCTAATAACAAAAGAAAAAATTGTAGCTTACTATGAAGTCAAAACACACTGCCAGCTACAGCAAAATGATAGGTATATATGTATAAATAAACTATAGTAGCAAATTGTTGATTTGAAATAAATTGTGACCACCTGACTGATGCCAGCTTATTTTAATATAAATCAGTAATTACTACACGTAAGACTGGTGTCAGTCATGATCTGTGACAGCCACTTGGCTGGGATAAGCAGAAGTTACTGATTTTGAAGCTGCTGCAAAGAGCAAATTCTGATCTCAGACTTGAGGTTTTCACTCTGGCAACGCTTATTTTTAGAAATCCTACCAATGATCACCATCTTTTGCCTTGTAGATGTAACTTCTACAAGATATTGCATTAATTGTTTGTGAGGGAGAAACTTTAATTTTTTTTAAATAGAGGATGACCAGTGAGAATGTTCAGTTCGCTGACAGCTTAGGGATGAGTGATCCATATTTAACAGAAAGGGAAATTCTATTGTGCAGAAAAGGTCAACAACTTTTATTTCCAATGTTTCCTGTAGTCACTGTTACTTTAAAACTAAACATTACACTTGACTTATCCCACCAGAGACTAAGGGCTTCTTTTATGCAGATCCACTCAAAAATCACTGACATTTGTCTTAATAAAAGCTCATGGACTTTAACCCCCTAGGAGGAAACAACTGTAGAACTAGAATCAAGTCCAAATAGAACAAAAACAATGGTTTGGCACCTACCATTATGACTCAGAGGAAATTTAAGCAGCACATCAAAGCCAAAGCTTTTCATAACAATAAGAAACACTAAGAATACATAAGCACATGCCTACAGGACTAGTTCATCAAAAATAACAGTAGGCTGCACAGTATTACAGGACTAAAGACACAAATGCATTAATAAAAATATCCCTATGTCTAAACCTCAGTCTTTAGCAAACAGTAGGTCATAAGCCAGTATTTCTACATGGCCCACAAAAAGCTGAAACAACATAATAAACTCAAAAAGGAGTTCCACTTTAAGTTGTAACTTGATTGTCTTCTTGCTTTAAAACAAAGAAGTGGATTATGACTAACCCACTGTATTAGCTTTTTTTGTGCTCTGTCAAGTTGCTAAGCCTTTGCTCATAATAAAAACAAATCTCCTCCTGAAATACCATGTGCATGAACAGCATTTAACCATCTGAAGCTTTATATTACAGCAATCTTTGATACCAGGACACTGATGCCGTGACCTCTAAGCTACGTGAGCATGGTCTTTTGCAAGAGGATTGTCTTGACATTACTTTTAGAATCATTTTCTTGCAGAAAAACAGAGTTGCAATTCACTCAGTTTGTAAAACCAATCATTAAAAAAAGAAATACTAGCTTTGCAAACACATACTTGTAAAAGACAGTCCTCAAAAGGAGTGTTTTCATTAAAAAACAAATCACAGAGGAGAGCCAATGTCCAAGTGGAAGCCAGTGATGAGTGACATTCCTCAGGGCCAGTGTTGGAACTGGTGCTCTCGAACATCTTTGTCAGCGACGTGGGCAATGGGATTGAGCGCACCCTCAGCGGGTCTGCCGACAGCAGGAACTGTGTGGGGTGGTTGGCATGCTGGATGGAAGGGATGTCACCTCCAGGGACCACGGCAGGCTGGGGAGGTGGGCCTGTGGGACCCTCAGGAAGGCTCAACAAGGCCAGATGCACACTGAACATGACCTGGCAACGTGCACGTGTAGCCCAGAAAGCCACCACAGCCCACATCCAGCAGGCCAAGGGAGGCGACTCTTCCCCTTTACTCCACTCTTGGGAAGTGAGCGCACCTGCAGTGCTGTGTCCAGGCCTGGGGGCTCCAAGATAGGATGGGGCCATGCTGGAGAGAGCTGAGGAGGTCACGAAGATGCTCAGAGAGATGGAGCAGCTCTGCTCTGGAGCCAGGCTGGGAGAGCTCGGGGTGTTCAGCCTGGAGAAGGCTTTGGGGAGACCTGAGAGCCCCTTCCTATGCCTTGAAGGGCCACAGGAGAGCTGCAGAGGGACGTGGAACAAGAGCCTTGAGTGACAGGACAAGGGGGAAGGGCTTCAAACTAACATAAGGTAAGACTAGATCCAAGGACAAAATCCTTCCCTGAGAGGGTGGGGAGGCCCTGGCACAGGCTGCCCAGAGGAGCTGTGGCTGCCCCTGGATCCCTGGAAGTGCTCAAGGCCAGGTTGGATGGGGCTTGGAGCAACCTGGGATAGTGAAAGGTGTCTGTGGCAGAGGGTGGAATGAGATGATTTTCAAGGCCCCTTTCCAACCCTATCCATTCTAGGGTTCTATGAAATTCTCCAAGTGTTTTGCCTCCTAATTCCTAATTTGTCTAATTCCAGTAAGACATGCCTACATAGCTTGTCTGACTCAATAGCTGCATCATTCCTCTTGTTCTACAGACAGTGAATAAAGATGCTCCCAGGCAAGGAAGTCTGAGGCTTTTTTTCTTCTTTTAATTAAGGCAAGGAGAAAACAAACAGGACTTTTATATCCAGCCACAAATAAAAGTTCAAGCAAGCATTAACAGGTAGTTAAACTTCAGCTTTTGACAAATTTGGGGGATTTACTAGGTAAACAAACTCTCTCCCTTAAATGTGTGTTTGCCTTAGATTCTGTACTGCATGCCGCATGTTCTACCCAGAAGATACAGAATATAATCCGTGTATGTAAGAGAACCAAAAGGATATCTAAGATCACCAAAGGAAGTGTAAGTATACAGAATGCCTGCAGAAGATGAAGCCATCATCTAGTGCTGCAGGCAGGAAGTCCCAGGAGGAGAGTCATCCTCCTTAATGGACAGTGGTGGAGCAAAGCCCGCCTAAAGGGATTTAAGCTTTTTCCCTCTATTAAGGGAATTAACACTTGTTTATTTGCACATGTAGTGTTAGTTCCCGAGCTGCTGGCCTTCTCCCAAGCCACCGAGCTTCTTGGGAAACAGTAGGAAACTGGGTTATCTCTCTGTTGGCAAAACAAACAGGGCAAGCAAATCCCTCTGTACCTGAGGAAAGTAAAAGAACCACCCAATAACCAACCCCACCATGTAAAAGAGCAGTCAATGCACTCCAGTTTCTCACGGTGTCAGGTTCAACCCCGCTACCACTTAAAGAGTGTTGAAGATGGGATCAATCTTGTAAAACCACACACTCTCAGGGATACAACAAACCCAGCCAGATAATGAATGCTTATCCCTCGTTTCTGTTAAAAAAGAATTTGGGTAAGATACTGTAATATACCAGAGACTGCAAATTCTGGCACAGTGACAAATATCAGCTATCTAAGAGGGAAATACTGGAGTATCATGGATATTAGCATTGCACAGTATTTTACTGATGTTATAAAAGAAAACAAGAAAGTAATCAATATTAATTGGGAAATCATTGACTCTGATTAGCCTGATGATTTAGAGAAAATAAATATATAAGAACATATTTACAGCAACATGATTTTTTTCTAAATACCCACGCTGTCGCTTTCAGTCAGGAATTTTATTATTCTGATTAGAGACTGTATAGTTGAGGTGTTCTATTGCCAAACCCCAATCACTGATGCAAGTACGGCTTTGAAAGAGATCACAGCATGGGGCACTGGCTGCAAACACCCATGACAAAATACAGCAAACACCCATGACAACCCATCCCCCCTCCAAAAAACAAGGGAGCCCAAACCACAACTAAACCACAAGAACTAAACGTAATTCAGAGTCAAAGGAAAGAATTTCAATTTACTCAGCAGAAAGCCTCTCAACTAGATAGAGGTTACAGTAAAAAAAATCAAAATAATGTTTTGTTCAATTCCTCTCCCCTCTAAATATCAGCCTCTGGTATTGTCATTGTTTTTCTGGAATCTGTTGAGTAAGTGAAAAAGTTATCTAATGGAAATACTTTAAATTATGGATGTTATGTACCACTATTATTAAACCGCCACATTTGATGTGGTTTCCCCGGTACAGCTCAGTGTTCCACTTACCATACAGAATAACTGAAACTATTGTAGAAAATGAAACCATGGTAGAAAAAACCCCAACCCTTTCTCTTTTAAAACTGAGAAGGAACTGAAGGAGAGAACTAACCCAGCCCTCAAGTTGTGTTATTTAATTAAAACTTCCACTTCTAATTGAATTGCCAGCAAAGCACTGGGGAAATAGTCCCACTGCTATACCAAATGTATAAAACAGAAGTTCATTACTCATATGCTGTATTTGCCCACAGCCCTTTCAGCTACTTCCAAGAGCTCACAGCCAGTATGGAACACCTCTCGGAGATGGAAAGGCTTTGTAGTTCAGCACAGAAAAAGGAACACAGCACCTCCTTTTCTACAGCATCCAAGAACTGACACACAAAGCATCGATAAAAAATGCTGCACAGAAGCAACTCAGCTTCTTTCCAGTGCAGCTCATCAGTTTCTCGTGAGGGTGACTGAGCACTGGCACCAGCTGCCCAGAGAGGTAGGCTGTGCAGTGTCCATCCTTGGAGCTGTACAAAAAAAGCCATCTGGACACACTCCTGGGCAGCCTGCTTGAGTAGGGGGGGCTGGAGCAGCCAGCCTCCAGAGGTGCTTTCCAGCCTCAGCCATGAGTGACTCTGGGGGGCCTCAGCCTGAAGGAATCCCAGATGCTGGACATCCCATACCAGCTGACTGTCGCAGACACTTGGCCTCAGTATCCTCACGCACAACCATTTCAAATGATTGGCACAGCCCTCATTCCTTGAGCCAACAGTTGTAGGCATTTTCCAAAGTCTGGAGTGGTGTTAAACCGGCTCTCTAATACCCATTTCAAATGAGGATTACGTGTTTCACGCCACCAAAGGAACCGGTAAGAGCACACACATTCCTAAAGCCCTCACCTCCTGGTACATCAAGATTGCACTTGTGCAACTGAGTAGATGTTTCCCATGTTAAGAACTCAGAGAGTTTGCTGCTTAGGTAATTGTTATTTTATTATCAGCAGCCTGACTAATCTGCCATGAACTTGCTGCTCTGAGCTATCCCAATTAACTGTATCCACTCCGCCCCTCCGCACACGGGCCGGTTTGTGATTGCTCAGGTAACCACGCGTGAAGGGAAGCCATCTGTCAGCTTCAAGAGGGTGTCCATCACCACAGACACTTGCTGGCAACAACACCAGCATCAGGCTGCTAGCAGAAATACCTGGAATTCCCCAGACTAGGTGTGGAGAGGTTGGTTTCTGGCACTTCATCCTGCACCTCCTGAGCAGAGCATGCAATGCTATCTACCACGAAGACAGCTGAGCTGATTTTTCTCTGGAATCTGCCCCCTTTCTGCTCCTCAGGCAACTCAAACTTCTGCACGATGACTGTGACACGCTCCCTTACGCTGTGCCAAACGGAGTGACGGTGCCATGGAAAACATGGCTCTGAAGTGCCCAGCTCTCACATTCTTCCAGCCTGATTCATGAGCTGTGCTCCTGATGAACTGTGTGCACCACGTATGAACACAGGCACCTCCAGCCCTCACCCACCCAGCTCCCAGAGGTGTGACACTGCGAATAAAGACTTTGCTCTGCAAGGTGAACACAACCTCACACAGCACCCACCACGTCTCAGAGGTACCACAGAGCAGCAAAATCTTGGTTATCCCTGGAAGTACCAGCAGCACAATTACCTCTGTCACCAAGCTCACTGCTGAGTTTAACACTCATCAAAAAGTAGATTTTTTTCAATCAGGAACTCAGAGGAGCTCTTACTCAGAGAAGAGCTACCAGTCACCTCAGTAAACAAAGCCAGAAACTCACACCCTTCCTTGGCAGAGAGCCAGGCACTGTAGTCATTACTCCGGGAGAACTCTCACTGATGGAACTGCTCCACAGCACGCACATCATGACTCATGCTGCAAAAACTTGGCTCCTGGAGTTGTTTCCCATCTAATTAAAACTCACTCAAACATCCCACAATCCAGCTTTTCCCATAACAGTATCAGTATCTGTGTCTGCAGCCAAAAGACTATTCAGCACCACAAACTGGCTGTAGAGGTAGCAAATACACCGAATGCTGAGAGAGATACTGAAGGTGATCTATTTTGTTGCCTCTATTTTTCCTCAAGGGCCCCCGTTACAGCCCGAAATTAAGCTGCTGCCTGGTTGGATTTTTTTTTTTTTAAGAATCCATGGAAGCAGCAGTGGTACAGTATAAAAGAAACACATATGAACAAAGTAACTGTTGCCATATATTTTAGGCTAGCCTAAAAGATTTATTGGACATGGCTTGCTCCAGTTTCTCCTCCCATGGGGTTTGTACAAACTCTTCTGTTGCCTTTTATTTTTAATTGGATGTTTTGAAGCCGTGTTTAGCTCATTTATCTTTATTAGTTTTATTTCTAATGTAACTCTCTGGAGAATTCCCTCTATTGCTACTTCTCTTTTTAAAAGACAGTCCACAGATACCACTGAAGATCTCATGACTTGTGCAAACCATCAGGGATACAAAAACAAGACAAAATATTACATGAACATTTTTCTCTTGCAAAAAAGATCTCTTGGGTTTGTCTGTTGATGCAACCTTGCAGATCAAAATACAACCAAAGCATTTGGCAAGTGGCTACTAAAAGGAAGTTACACTTACAGTTTAAATATGCATTAACCACTAAGAAATGACGAAAATAGATGAAGAAAATACTTATTATTATTGTATTGGCCTTTAAAATAAAACCTCCAATCATCATCAGAAATACACAAAAAGTAAAACCAACATTCCTACTAAGAATAAAAAAACTAAACCAATACTTTTACTAATATTGTAATTAAAGTACAAAAGACTTACAAGAAGAAAAACTTTAAACCTCGATTTTACTAGACTCTAGATTTTAAATGCTAGACTCGAGTAAATGCTACTCTTTAGGTGCTTAAAAATCCAGAGGCAGGAAATCAACTCTTCTATTACTAAAAGTCTTTCATCTGGAACATAGACATTTCTCATCATTTGTGATGTCCAAATTACACTTTTAATTGAATTCTAAATCTAAATACTGCTGTATCTCCTTCAAGGTTCTGAGCACAGCTGCCCTCACTTCTGAGCCCTGGTGTTCCCAGTCTAGCTGGCCTCCACGGCCTCAGTGTGAGCTGTAAGAGAAACTCTGCCAGCAGGAGAAAATATTTAGGTATTGACACTGCTAATAAAAACATGCAAACTTCACCTTTGCAAGGGCCATGGAACAACAACAGGAATATTCTGTCAGGCTTTCTGAGGCCAAGAGAATCACAGTCCTGAGAGAGTAAGAGCACAGTGTCTACTGAAAAGACCACTAAAATTTACTGTGCAGTTTCACAGCAGATGAGGTTTATGTACACAGAAGTCAAGCTTCAGTCTGCGGGGTTTCAGTGTGAAACCAGAAAGCTCCCCCATAGGCTCACCACAAAACACTTTGCTGTACAAGCTACTTGCACCAAATGCTTTGCTTCCTGCTCTTGTGTGAACAGCCCCATGTCCTACACCAGGAAGGAGTTGCTATCAACTGTGTTTACAACTTCTTTACAAATAAAGTTCAGGAAAACATCTGTCTAAAGGCCATCAGATCCCAGGTTCTCAAGATCAAATGTGGAAATATTAACATATTATCAGCAGTGAGCTAGATAGCAAAAAGGAAAGCTAGACAGGTTTCAGATGCAAGATTTGCATTTTCCTCTTATTTCTCAAGCTGAAAGAGATGTACGTTTATGTAACCCATTCCTAGAAATTCCCTTTCCCAGCTACAGGCTATGGCTCTACGTTCACATTTGTGCATTTAGAAATCCCTGCTCTACATTTGTAAATAATCCTACATACAAGTTGAAAAAAAATTTTAAAAAGTCACCGTTGAAAGTACTCTCTTGTTTAAGTGTGCTTTAGTGCATCCCACAGATAGAGGTATCAAGCAGCTGGAGATGTGGAATTTGCAAATATGAAATGATTGAGCAAGGGTGAAGTGCCAACTTGAACGTCAGAAGCAAAAAAAGTCAAAGCAAACCACAGACGTGTTAAGAGCACAGGGAATATGAACAGATCTAAAAAGCACTTGACTGCAGTGCTGAGGCAGCAACCATTGAACAGCTTCCACTTCATCTGTGCACCTCAGGCTGGAGCAGCCTTAAAGAGCAGGGATTTCCAGGCATTGCAGACCGTGCACCCACTGAAACTGGTTTTGCACCGTGTCAGCTGAAATACACCGAGCGCCCGCAGAGAGACACTCTCCAGGATCTAGCACCAGTCTGACAACTTGCTACTAAAGCCATCCCACAACTCAAGAGTTCACTGATAGCAAATGCTACAAATCCAGTTAGCTGGAATAAAGAACAAGGCAAGTCTGTCCCGACCATCTGGTACAGCAAGTTTTCCAGCTTGGGTAAAACTGGGTTTCTTTTTGGCTCAGCTAAAGGTGCTGAACTCCCTCCAGGAGTCAGGTTTCAGTGCTAACTGTGATGGATGTGTAAGGACCCCCACCCTCACCTGTTTTCACAGCACAGTAAATACATGTAATAACACACAGTCCGACGTGAGGAAAGGCCTGGCCATTAGAAATTTAAACAAGCAAGACTTTACTCTCAGGGAAGTTAAACCTATAAAAACTCAAGCAAAAAATTAGATTTAGTAGGAACAGTTGCAAAGCCAAAACATTCCAATGACACAAACTACTATGACCACACTAAGTGGTTCTTTAAAAAATACATTAATTCACGTCACATTTTCAGCAATGCTCACATAAATACAGTTTTGGTAGTACTGTGTAATTTCTCTCCTACTTTTTCATTGTTCTACAACAAAACAAATGCCTTTCCCTAAGCAGCAACTTTTGGAAGATATCTTAAATAAGACCACACCACTCTTAACACTGGGTTTCCCATACTTAAAGCATCTGACTGCAGTATTTAGAAATGTGTCAATTCTGCAACAAAATACAAGATTTCCCAACTCCAGTGATTTACAAGCCTGAATTCCAAAGCTGAGCTCTTGCAAAGTGTTATTTTACAGCTTCAGGTGTAAGGCAGAAGTGTTTTAAGAAGTTGCCACCCACCATGTGCAGTTTTGGCAACCCATTTAGGATTTAAGAGACATGTTTATTTTTATCAACTCCGTATATTCGATAAATTATGAAAATTAGCAGCTTGGAGCGAGTAACAAACTTCTTAAATGTGTAACCACTTTGTCAAAAAGCAAAACAAAAATGTGATAATGAGGCTTGTGTTTGCAGTATATACCCACGGGGACATTTTAATACATTAGAAGGCCAAAATAGAACCACTGAAATACTTCAGCAGGACTTGTAAGGACTCACAGCTTGAAGAATCAAGCAAATGGCACTAAAAAGAATCAAGGGAGATGCATGGTCAGTCCTTGCTGAGCTGGAAACACTGCTGCCTTTGAGGGGCCAGGCAGAGAGCAGTGCCAGCAATGGCACGGGAGGCAGAGCACCCATGACACTGCACTCTGCTTTCAAAAGTAACTGAGCCATTATACCTTCTTGGGCTGACCATTTTACTCAAGAACACAGTATTTTAGGCCATTTAGATACTTCACAAGCCATCTTTGAAACTTAACACCCACTGCTTCTGAAAGAAATTCAACATTTAACGCCAGAAATGAGGCATCCAAGCCAGTATTAATTGTGTTGAGTGTAACCAGGATAGCATTCCATTGGCAGCATACTAACATAGATGAGGGACATGTTATTACTTTGATCCTCCTTCTAGAAGAGCTTTTTTTTAAAAGAAGGGACAAGATAACTTGCATTCCCTTATATCCACATAGATTTTGTTACAAAATTAACATTTTGCTGAAAAGCGATCTCATCCTAGAGCTCAAAAATCAAATTGCATTACTATCAACAACAAAACTTCAGTGAACAAAACTGGGCCTTTAATTTTATTTCTGTCTGCCAAGAACACTCTCTGTGCAACTGCCTCCTTACAATGCAAGGAATCAGGCCACTGCTGATGCACATAAGAAATCACAGAGTAGAAATTCTGAACATAATTCCCTGCAGTAAAAGCAGGAGTGAAAAGCATCAGAGAGGCATTACTGCCCCTTGAAATAGGCTTCTTGATTAACATGCAACATTCAAATCTGACTAATATTAATCAAATTACCCTCACGAACTTCAGACGTGCTGCGAGTGAGCTATGAACCCCAAACTTCCCCTGGAGCAATCCAAGTGGTGAACCACTAAGAACAGTTATTCTTTCATGTTTTAAGTACTGAAAGGTGAGATCAGCTCCACATGGATGTGATTTTAAATGCAATCTCTTTCAATTCCCCACTCTGAATACTCCACTTGAAAAAGACCCACCGGTAGCCGTCTGCAATTACCAAAGAACACTTCCCACCCAGCTGAGCACGTTAAGTCAGCACAGGGACCTGCAGCACCTCCCAGACACAGCAGCTCATGGCAGGCTGGCTCCACGTCCCGAGCGTGGTCACGAGTGCTGATCAAACATTACCAGGAAGCCAGGCACATCACATGGCTCTGCCTCATTCCACTTCTGTGCCTCGCAGCTGCCGGAGCCAGCCACTCTTCCCTTCCTGAGAATTCCACTCCCCACATGTGCAGGGTAAACTTCCTGCACTGCCCCAGGACCCACACACCACCTGTGACCCAGCCCTAGCGACACACACAGGGAAGGATATGTGCTCCCTCTGCCTGGAGGAAACTGGGAAGATTTTGAGAAGTCAGGCCTTAAATGAAAACCTCTTAGGCTTCAGATTCTACTTGTTCTGAAAACATTGTTTCTAATAAAACAAAAGCTATCTATTAAACACATTCCTAGTTTGGTATGATGGGTGAGCTCAGAAGACAGTTGACAAAAAAAAGTCCCACAGTTCTCCTAAGAGATTAATGATCAGCTCTAAGCAATCAAATCCAACAATTATTTATAGACTAATCCGAATGCCTGACAGCATTCCTCCACCAGGATGTTGAATTACTTCAATCTTAGGTGCTTGATTCCTTTCAGTAAATGTACAGTAAATTAAATTAGCAATGCTGTGGTATCAAACCCAGTTAAATTCTCAAGTATATTCATTCTTCAAGCATCACCCTCTCCAAGGGTGCTGTCACACCTCTGAGTTATCATGCTAGTGTTTCTCAGAGATTTTTATGCATGTTACTCGGTGTCATGGCCTTTGCACAGCTCCTCTTCCTCTCTTCCCATAACTCATCCTAAGGAAGAGAAAGTAGTCTGCAGCACTTACAACCAAGATGACCTCAATTTTTTGCCAGCAAGGACAAGGAAAGGATCCATTCTTCAGATCCTCCACATCCGACTCCTGATACCACCAGAGCAAGAGTCAGAACACATAACCTGGCAGAGATGGCTGCCAGCAACATCACCTCTTTCAGATGTACAGAACACCTCAGCTGTCAGCTGCCTTGCACAATAGAAAATCAGCATAAAGCAGCAACTTCCTGTCACATTTTCAACTACCAAGCATTTTCTCAAACAAACAAACAAAAAAAAATTAACACCAACAGCAAACTTACAACCAGGTGTGACCTGAAGGTCTCAAGCTGAAATATGAAACAAGACTATTTAGTGTGTATTGCTGAGCACACCTTGTGTGTTGTCATTTCACTGAAGTAAAACCATCTCTTTCAGTAATTTATTAACTTCAGTTAGGAAAGAGAGGGGAAAATAACTACTCTGGATTGCCTCAAGAACGATATGTCTTGAAACATCAGTAATTCCACTACTAAATATTGTTAATTGATAGCATCTGTTAAAAAGTTCCCTTATAAGAGGCAGTGTGACACAAGTTATCTATCAGAGGTGTGAGAAAGAGATTAAACAGCAAACTGGCACAGCCATCAGCTATAAATTATCAACAGCCACGCTGCTATTTATACCTGGAAGCACTGGTACAGAAAATGAGACTCTTTTCTTTGATGCCATCCAATGTTATCTCTCAAAAATTAAAAAATGAACTGCTAAACAGGGACGAAGGAAATCTATTCCTAGGAGCTGCAAAGAGAAGTGACTACAGATTAAAAACAAACTTCTCTGCTAACAAAAGCATGATAGAGATCCAAGTGCTGTGCAACACTGGCACTGACCCCCGCTGCAGACCAGGCCCATGGAAAGCAGTAAGTGGAAACAGGGAATTTTGACCAGGGCTAGGCCAAGCAGCATCCAACACACTGACATTTTCCAGACAAAAGCCACAGAGAGTCATAAAAAGCTCTCATTTCTCACTGCATAAAAGATCTGCTGTTCTGACTGCACAGTTCAATCCTTGGCCTGAAGCAGCCGTGATCTGACTGATCTGCATTCATTTTATCCCTCAGGAAAATGTCCAGGGAGCTCTGTCTGACATCCAGCAGCAACATCTGCATAAGGGAGGCTGAACAGAAGACAAGTGTGTGTCTGCTACCTGTAACAACTGCAAAGGGCCCAAGAGCTGCCCTCCCTTTGGGAAGTCCTCTTCAACTTCTACAGGAAAAAATATCACTACTGACACTCTTTGCATTATCTGAGGATACTTCCAGGCTTCTTGGAAAGTTAACTGCTATGATCACTAACATAAGCTAATGGGAGAATTAAAAACAATTACTTGTTATTTGGATTAAATCTACTTTGGCAACTAGCAGAATAATACTCTGATCTATTTTCAGATAAGGAATCCTTGATCCGAAAGGAAAGAAATGCTATATAACTTGGCAAATTGAGTCATTTCCTATTCTTTTCTCTGTCAGAGTAAGGAATCCAAGAATAAATTGGTCCCGAGCTGAAGTTCTCCTGCTGTTCAAGTCTGCTCAGCTCACCTAAACATTCCTATGCAGTTCTGAACTTCCACATACAACCTGTCCAAGTTCCACAGAGCCCATCCTTGCTCATGCTCTTACTCACTTAAATACTCTTGTGTGCACACAGCACTAGAAATAAGGTCTTAAATACTCTTTGTCAATATTTGATT
Source organism: Phylloscopus whistleri (assembly GCA_017589585.1). NCBI lineage: Eukaryota > Metazoa > Chordata > Aves > Passeriformes > Phylloscopidae > Phylloscopus > Phylloscopus whistleri. The sequence goes on from JADMLD010000092.1 coordinate 2,434,108, forward strand.
CTCTGGGCTCATTTACTCCATCTAAACAGCAGAGCTGAAACACTTATGACTTCCAAGACCACAAAATTATTTTCCTCAGCTATTTTATGAGGTAATAATTTCAGGAATTTTTACGGCTATTGTTTTGGAGGTTCACAATTTTTTTCCACCAAGCTAACCAGTGTTATTGGAAGGAAAAAGAGCAACTGGACACTAAGGAGCATGTCTGCAGCTCATTCCTGTGCACAACTGGCTTTGAGCTGCTGGCTCCTGCCAGCATCCAGCTGCAATACAGAAACTGCATTACCTTTGCATGCAGCAGTTCAGAGATAAGGGAGAGAATCAACTCCAGTATCAAAATTCAAATGCTTGTGTAGGCTTTCAGCCATGCAGGCTCTACATTTAAATTTTTATGATGACATCTTTTCCTTTATTGAAATCATGTAATGTCAAGGTTTTGGTTAATTTGGCAACACTCATGCAAAACCATAGTCTGTAACCCACTGAAGCCACTGCACCAATCAGTATTTGCCTTATTTTCAGCATTAATACTCCTAATTGATGAAGCCAAATGATCCATGGTTTGATTACACAATGGTTTGATTACACAATGCCAATTGACTGTAAAGTAGGTATGTAACTAGACATTGTTAAAACATTGGTTTTCTTCACCATTCCCAACCTATCAGAAGACTCCCAAAAATGGACAAGTTTGGGCACCTTTGGCACTGTGCCAGTGTTTTTAGCATTGGATCTGATGTTTGCTGCACACAGAGAGGAGACCACCACAAAGAAACACAAGTCGCCCTTTAGATCTCAGTCTAAGTGAAACAGCTGCAAACCCCCCAGTTTAATAGCTCTGCACAATGCAGTATCATCAAATGAAACAAATGAGTACTTAAAATTCACATCAATTTAATTCTGCAAGTCATTTATCTGGACAGCACTTCATTCATGTCCCCACTTGACGTGTTCACAGCTACTTTAAATACAAACGAGCTCAGAGAAAACACAGGGTAGTATTGTTTGCTTTGATGTTGATAAGCAACTGGAAGTTTATCAGGTTTCTACCACCAATTAATTGTTCATTCTAACTTAGCAGAACGCAGGATCAATGGGTCAAATCCTCAAATAGTTTTAAGTTCAGCATACCAGGCTTTGTTGCCTCTGTCAAAGACAGCTCTGCTAACTCCCACAGGGAAAACAAAACCAAAGAAAACAAGAAAACCCTTCATTGTGAAGAGATTTCCCTCTGCAGTGGTACAGCAGGTTTTTCCGTGGAGAAGAAACACAGTTCCCCAGACCAAGCTCAGCTCTTGCACTGCAGGAATCCATTGGCAGATGCGAAGGGAAGCATCAGGAGCCCACGTGAATTGCCCGTGCTGTGCTGTGCCAACACCAGGGCAGAGCACACACAGGAGAAATCCCTTCCCAGCCCCCAGCTCTATATATAACACACCAGGAGAGCCCGGGCAGCAAAGCAGAACTGGGGTTTCTTTGCTTTAACAGGAGCCCATTGCACCAACTTATCAGTAAGCACACAGCAGACCACAGAGCTCATCATCACATTTTCTCTTGACTTTCATAAAAAACTCCCATGAATTCATAGAATATCTTGCATTGGAAGGGATCCAGAAGGATCAGGGAGTTATCCAAAGCCTTGAAACATCCTGAGTGAGCTACAGAGCTCAGCATGCAGAAGGACACCCAAGCTACTGGCCAGGTGCAGCACCTCAGTGACGTGAATTGATTGTTTCATGATTCAAATGTAACATTAAAAATAGTTCTTCTTCCTCCTAAAAGTATTTGTTTAGAGGATAATAATGTGAGATATCAACCACCTCTCACAGAAGATTTTAAGTGCAGTCCTTCACTTTTAAATTACTGCACCTGCTCATCTTTTTTAAACCCCATCTTCTACCCCCCTAGCCTCACTTTTATTTTCATCTCTACTGAACTACCTCAAGAACTTGAATTTCCAATTTCTCCCAGCAAAGAGAATTCCAGCTATAGTCTAACAGTTTGCTTAATGGGCTGGATACCGTGTAGATTACACTCCTATTTCAAGATACATTTTTAATTGCCCACTCATATCTCAATTTAACATATATGCAGTTAAGGGTCATGTGTCAATATTTCTGCTTATAGATTAAATTAGACAGATCAAAATGTTTGATGGGATGCAGATGTGAAATTTTGCTCCTCTATCTCTTTTCGAATGATTCCCAAAATATGAAATAAAAATCTGAATTCTATCAAATAAAAGTGACATCTGTATTGTGATGGCAATTAATCACCACACAATTTTTACATGCAGTGTAAAATTTTCCAAGTAGCATCTGGTTATTTGTGAACTAAGGCTTCAGCACATCAGAGGGCTCCAAGGGATGATCACAGAATGGCCACATTTGGCTTTCGGGGAACTGGGCAAGTCTAACTTTGGCTTTGGCAGCCCAAAAGCTCCCCGACAGTTCCTTGTGCAGATGTTTTATCAGCTACACCACTTTTTGGAAATTATACTCCATGGGCTTGACAATGCCTTCTGATAGCCCATGAAGGCTGACAGGTGTCATCCTCTCTCCAAATGGGAGATGAAGAGTGAAGGGAGGGAGCCAGGGAGAGATGAGAGAGAAGAAAAACAATATCAAAAGCAAATAATTCAAATCTGGACTCAGCGGAAGACAACTCCAGTAACGAAAGCACTGGACTGAATCCTGGATGTCACCCAAGGATTCAGACCAGGCTGAAGCATGAAGGACTTCCATGGTGAGAAAGCATTCCAAGAGCTGCCAACCAGAAGTGTCCTAAAGAGCAAGTTAACCTTTGATCAGCAAAGCTGTGTCTAACTCACGTTCTCTTTGGCCCTTCAGATGACTCCAGAGATTAGCACATCACTAAGCAGCCAGTCAAGGGAACGTGCTGAGAAGCATTCTCATTAAGGCTGGAAGACTTGCTAAGGCAGCTTTGTTGAAAAGCACATCATGAACACATACATAAAAGGAAAAAAAAAAAAAATCCTACAAACCCCAACCCACCCCTAAGCTGGAAGGAGGTCTGTTATTGACTTACTTTCTAATAATCACATGATCTCACCAATCCGGTTGCTAGCTGTTGAACAGCTGCTTAGCACTGAATGCATGTGGCAGCAGTAGGAAAAAAAAGCCTCAGAAATATAAATTTAATTTATTCAAACTAAAATAGAGAGTTTCTGTAAAAAAGGAGAAGCCTACAAAGCCACATCCAACATTCAGCTATAGCGAATACAGTGGCAATGTTCCATAACTGGATATCAGAATCACACGTTTTTTTAAACTATTTACATACCTTTCAATATAAATATTGAATAATGTATTGCTCCTCTGCTCTGCTATGTTTGTTTTATACATGGCTGGTGCTTCTTTATGACCTATAAACACATGCTGTCCAAGGGGAAGAGAGGGAAGGTAATCACTAGCTTGGAATGAAGGACAGCCTTGGCAGAAGGATTACTCAGTTCCTTCAGGCTAAGTAACATTTTTTCTTTAATATCCAGAGGAATATTAATCCAAAAAGACGACAGCAAGTTTAAAAGGGGTCAAGACCTCATTCTGTCTGGACTGAAAAGAACTTCCTCCTCAGAAGTATCTTCAGTTCCTCCATGGTGCATGAGAACCACAGTGCTTCCCATTCACCTTCCTCTGTGAGCACTTCGCAAAGGTTTTGATTCACAACGTGGGCAAAAGACACCGAAGCGTCTTGAGCAAGTTCCTCAATTGTCATTTTTTCTCTATATGAACTCCTAGTTTTTGGGTTGCAATTCTGGGTTTGTTTTTTTCCCCTCCAGCAAAGGGGAACTCCTTCTCCCTTCACAACAGAAGAGCTTGTTCAGAACATTTCATTGCACTTTTGCAATTTTCAAAGCTTTTCAAATCTCTTCACATCCTGACTTGTTCAGAAAGAGAGTCCATTTAACCTAATTATCCCCAAATAACCTTTTCTGTCTGAACCATGTCAAAATGTATGAAGTTAGCAAAGTCCTTGTCCAGAGATGTTCATTTACAAGTATAAACCACACAGAATTATTCTATCCAAACTCACAAGTCATCCTTCAAAATTATGCTGTTACCCAGTGATGTTCTGTCATTCTAAGAGAAATAACTGAGATGAAGGCTGCTTCCTGGACAGTCAAAAGCTTCACAAACAATCTGCATTCTGTAAAGTGTAAAAGTCCATGAAATGATTTACCAGGCACCACTGAAGCCTTTCTTACATTAATGCTTTTAAACCAATTTCAGCAGCAATAATGTTTTTGCTTTGGGCAAAAAGACAAGACGTGTTTCCTACTTTTGCCAGAAAGGTAAGAGCAGTTAGGAAACCCTTATTTAAAACAGCCTAATATTAACAGCTTATCAAGTTCTTTAAGAAGAGTTGAAGCACAGAAATAACAGCTGAAGAAGGTTCTCCACGGATTTGTACCAATGTGCAGTAACTAATGATGGCTTAGAGGCACACTTAAGTGTGGAAAGAAAAGTACCTGAATATTTCATGAAGAAATGACCGTAAGCTATGTGAGAGAGACTTTTCCATGAAAAGTGATAATTCTGCATTTCAGTTAGGTGGCCTTCTCAGAGATTGTTGTTATCTTTTCCATGTGCTTTTCACTGACCATTTGAAAAGCTTAACTTGAAGGCAGTCATCTTTTCAAAGAGTCTCTTGTGAAGAGATGATATATATAAACATATGCCAGGTAATTATAGCAGAAAAACATCCTTTCCATGTTACAGGCTGCCTCTTAGAATGAATGGCTTCCTGTGAGCAATTCTGTGCAGCACAAGGCCATTTTCTATCTCTTGAAGGTTGATTCCATAGTGTCACGGCAAAGTATCATAAGCAAAGAGAAACAGCTACTATGGCTTCACAGCTTTCCAACATGTAAGTGAAAAAAACCACACTCTCTTTCCAACCTCGCCTCCTCTACTTGCTCTTTTCTTCTGCTGCATGTTCACAAGCCACCTCTGTCCCATGTAGACTGTAGAAATGTAGGAAGAGGGGTGAACACAAGCCCTGAGGGCCACTGCTCACAAGAAACAAATGTTCCTTATGAATGGCATTCTAAATGAACACCTTCCAAAATTCCAAGACTCGGTAGCTGAATTTCCTTAGCAAACCAGCCTGCAGAAGCCTATGCTATACAAAAGTGCACCTCAGCCCTGTAAGAAGAAGGTCTGTGCTGTTAATGCCTTACCTATAAATATCTCGAGGGACGAGCTGTGAAGGAGAAGGCCTGTGCAGAGCAGCTAAGGAGCTTATCAGCCAGAGATAATCCCTGCCAGGAACACGCACAGACACCGGGAAAGGTGAAGAGGCAGTACACGACCTGTATTTCCCAGGGAACGCGTGGCACATGCATGCAGCAGCAGCTGTGAGCACTGGAGCCATGGCAGCACCCTGTGTCACAGTCATGAGCAGGAGCTCAGTTTGGCCCTCTCTGCAGGACACTTCCTTCACCACCAGCAGCTGCAGCCCCTCCACATCTCCCTGCACAGGGAAACACAGCATCCCAGGCAGAAGCACAGCTCCTTGCTCCAAGTATTTTGCAGCAGTTGGGCTGTACATTATTCCCCATCTCTCAAGACAAAGTCTCTCAGAAATAGTATCACTTCAAGAACACTGGACAGGTTTTATGGCCACAGGATCCAAGAGTCATTTTAAATACACTGTGCCAAACCTCAACCAAACGAGAATAAAAAGCTAAACAGCCTTTCACCTTTCATCACCCTTCCCACCTGTAAAAGAAATACTTAATATTTCCAACATCAGTTTTCCAGGCTTTTCCACAGAGGTTTTAATAATGATCAAAGCATTTTCATCCTGAGTCTTAAGACGTCAAATATTACTCTCAGCTATTTTCAATCAACTACCAGCATAAAAATTACTCTGCTTAAATAATGTTTTATTGTGGCACATGAAAATAAAGGCCAATAAGTAATGCAGGTTACACAGTATTTGACACCAGTAGTAGTTCATTTCTGAAGATAAAAATACTTCTTAACCAGTTGGGTTTGAAACATCTTAGAGGAAAGCAGAAGCCTACATTTCCCTTCTGCCTGTTGTTAAAACTCAGCAATGCCAATCCAAAACAAGACATTCTGACCTCAGCCCTCACGAATTTTTGGTGCATTTTACATAACAGTGTTTAGAACTGAAGCTGATAGGGACTGCCTTGTTTGTGCCATAGCAGCAGCAAGAGAAAACATTGCTCACTGCATCACTGGAGAAGGCCCTTAAGGTAATTACACCTGAAGCTGCAGAGGCTGTAAGAGGCAGGCAGAGCACAAGCAAGGTGCCAAGCACCCACATCTCACCTGGTATTCCATTATACACTACACAACCATTTCAAATCTCTCAGACTGCTTCCCAGAGCCACCTGCAAAGAATTCCTCCCTCTCTACATCCCAGAGAGGCAAAAAGGGATGTGGGAGTTTAAGAGGAAAATTATTGACTCAAACCAGCAACCACTTTGCAGCTTGCCCAGTTCACACTGCAGTAGGTAGGAAGGACAGCTGCCTTTTTTTAAGATCCAGGGTCAGAAATGTCATTTCATGTGGGCTTTCAATTGAGGGCCACATTCTGGTAAGATACTTAATACTATTGTAAAAAAAAAAATAGTAGCTGTTCAGTTCTACCATCAATAAATTGCCCACTAGCTTTCCTTGCCTCTGGATTTCTATGGTAAACACAAGAAACACCCATCACGTCTAAATTACCCCAGTAATTGATCCATGTGCTGTATAGAGACACAGATACATAAAATGCCACATTTCAGATTAGCCAAGCACTGAGTGGCTTTATCTGCCCAATCCATGGCACACACTGATCACCTGTGCTCCCAGCACACAGGGGTTTGAGTACAACCAGGCAATCACTGAGCAAAGCAAGAAGAAAGATCCCTGTTCTGAGTCAGAAATGGATTTGAAATGATGACTTAGCAGACTATGTGAACACAAGCAGACTTAAGGTATGTTCAGTGCCATGGATTATTCACAGGCCACAAGTTCCAAAATGATCATGTTGAATCAGGATATAAAGCTTCCTAAGTGACACGGTTTCACCACCCTGCCATTTGATTTTTAACATCATGCAATATCCAATTTCACTAACAGTAAAAGTACCACCACCAAAGTGAGGGGTAAAATGACAGGGTCTATCTTTTTGTTAAAGCAACTCTTCTTCCCAAGCCACTACCCCATTTGATACAGGAGATGTCTCTATTATGAGTATTCTGGAGATGGGAATAAATTAGCTCTGGTTCTTTACTTCAAAATTACAATTTCTCATTGGAATGCTCTGCACAAGTCATTAATCAAATAGCCTGGTAGCAAATACTTCAAAAATCTAAACCCCAGTACAGTTCAAGAAGCAGCAAGTGTATAGTAATTTGTGGTTGGATATAAACCAGATTTTTTTTGGAGAACTGTCACTTGGGACAATTATTTTAAATTGTCTTAATACATAAAATACATCAGATCTTCAATTTCCAATCTACCAACATGACCTCAACAATAAAATAAATATAAACCCAAACCAAAATTTTCCACCTAAGAGAATACCATGATTTACACTAAGAAAGCAGACATCTGAGACTTAATCAAAGAATATCCCTGATAAAAAGAGAGCTTACAATGGCAAAAAGTTCTCTCCAAGGAAAAGTCAACTGATTTATAAATACGTGTATTGAAGTGGATACAAAGTCCAAGCAAACCCTTCACAGCAGCTACGGAATCATGGAAGCATAATGCAGCTGCAGGTGCTATTTTAGATCCATCACACAGGTTATGTACCAATCACGGGACTTTCTGCCAAGAGCCCTGGCACAGCTGTTCTCACACGTCACACACAGACAACCCCAGCAGCCAGACAAACACGTTGGGAAATTCTCCCCACAGCCCTTGCTAGAATCAGTACAAAGGCTCAGGACAGTTCAAGTTCCCCCATCAAGCTTGACACTGCCTGGCTGCGTGGCACCATTGCTGTACAGACATCAAATGTTTGACACGCCCTGCAATTTTCCTATTGGCTCCAGTGTTCATGGGATAAAGCCCTGACACTGCTTCCAGGGTCACTTGCTGGGTAACATTTCTCTCTCCACATCAGAAAACACACAGGGAATTGTCACAGCTACATCCCAGCTTTTCGAGAGGGATGGCAATGGCCACTTTACAGACTGTCATCTGTCAGAATTACAGTGCAGGTTTCACCCTCATCTTCTGACCAATTTAAACTCTCCTTGGATTCAGTCAAGCTGCTGAAGGGATCGCCCTGAGAATCCTATGCTTGGTTTATTTAACCCAGGATGCAGCATTACAAACACCTACACAGAATTACTGACACCATTTCAACCATTTGCTCTCATTTTTTCAAAAACAAAAGACAACTCAATTCAGCCCTCTATACTATAAATTTTTATCACTTTCCCAGGGGCAATTCTTTGGCTCCTGATTCAGCTCCTGACGTTCAAGGAGAGCCAGGGCAGAAGTACACAAGAATGTAAAATATAATATGCTATTTCCTAGGAAAAAAAAAAATCAGAATTCCAAAGTTAAAGGAAACCCTTGGTCATTTATTGCAGTTTCTTCAGCAGAGAGTGCAAGAGACATCTGCCATTTCAATAGCATGGCCTCCCAATCTGTCCTTAGCACTGCAGTTGTACAAATCCAACTGTTTCCCAAGTTATTCTTTCAAGTTAATGCTGTTGAGATGATGAATCAGAAAAACACAGCTCAGAGGAGGAATTTTGTTCCATTCTGATTGCACAAGGGTACAAGGGAAAGGCAGCACTGAGTTCTGGTCATGACACTGGTGACAAATGCAGCAGAGACCTGTCACTGTAGGGCACAACCACTGCCCTACCTTTGGCTCTGACAGACAAAAGGGGATTAGGCTGAGGCTTAAAATGTCAAGATCAGATAGAGGAGAGTTCATCACAGATTCTTCTCAGATCCCCACCTTGCCATGCTCCCAAAGCTTCACAGGGCTTTGCTATGAATGACTTTGGGGGCATTAAAAGCAGTTCTTACCAAGCTGTGCACTCTTCAGCTTTCTAACTACCACCTCTGCAGCAGAGGAAGATGTAACTACAGTTTCTGAATTGCTTGTCATTTTCAACCTGTTGTCACCAAACTGTTACCATGATTTGTCATTTCTCAAAACACTGAAAGCTTTCATTTTAGACCTCCTTAGCAGTAAGGGCAGGTTTTTTTTCCTTTTGTTGACAGTAGGAAAACCAGTGACATTCAGATAACAACAACAGATGCACACCCAACAAATGAAAAGATGATTTTTTTACTTTTTTTTAGTTCAACCTACAAACACTGTCAAAGGGCTGCAGATTCTTCCTAAGTTATTTCATCCTACTCAAAATAAAAGATAAAAAACCCAAGCTGATGAAAGCAGGCTATAGAACCACAGATAATTATTGAGGCCTTTGCACAGTTAACTAAAAAGCTAAACTTTCCCACCGTCTTTAAAAATTGCTTTTCCCCTTTTCTAAGCAACCTTTGCCAATTTCCAAGTCAATTAAAGGAAGAACATTACAAGCACTCAAACCAACTCTGAGAACTTGATGACAGGTTTGACAACATTGCTCACTCCTGCACAGCCGCTCATTTTTATATTAGGCAAGAAAGCTTAGTCATTAAGGAAAACTTCAAGCACATTTGCAATGCTTGTCACTCAACAATCCCCCACAGAATATCAATGTATTTAATGAGAAGCAGGCTGAAGCAGTGGCAGAGCACTTTATTCAGCTGTTTCATAGGAAGTCCCACGAAAATATGAAGAATCTTCCCACATTCATAAGGTAAATGTATCCTTGTAAACAGGCAATTGGAAGTTAACTGTACTGCAAAGCCTTACTCTGCTTGGTATCTTGATGCAAGATTAAGATACACCTTCACAGTTTACTGCTGAATACTCTTGCAGCAGCAAACACCTTTTCTTCAGCTCTTATGCCAGAGGGACAGGAGAATAGGATGCCAGGATAATATTTTCATTTCTTGATAAGGCAAAACTACCAACAAAAACCAGGTTAAAAAGCCATCAAACTTTCCCCATAAGACAATCAAGTTTTTGAACCTTCCAGTTTTTTATCCTTTCAAATAATCACAAAGTCTTTTCTCTTGGTACCCACAAAACTCTCTCTGCCACGCCAATGTTTCTTTTCTCCTCTCCTGTACCTGGCAGGGAGTCCATGCTCAGACAATGAGCCTCTGTTACCCCAAGAGACCACAGATGGTATCCCACAAATTATTTTTACAGTATTATAGACAGGTTATAACTGAAATTCAGAAAGCTGAACTAAAACTGAAGCAGAATGGATTTCTGGCAGGAGTGGGTAAACGTTACCATGAAAATGAATGACCTCCAAAAATAGCTTAAATGCTTAAAATATTTTGGTCAAAATAACATGCCACAATTGAATACATCCAAAACCTAAACACATTCAGTACAAAACAGTATGTGCTTTAAAAGAGGATTTTCTAACATTTTAACTACAATAACTTTTTTTTACACTGAGTATTCACATAACACAGGAAAGAAAAACAAGCACATTTCAAGCAAAAGGAACAATACGAAAGAGACAGAGTTTAAAATAGATTACCTTGTAATGAGGTTATGAGGACCCCCATCTCAGGAGAGGGGATGCAGCAATTGCAAAAGAGAAACAGACAAAAGCCACCAAAACAAAACAAGCCCAACAAACCCACACATATGCCACTCATATGTCTATTTTAGAAACCTTCTCAAGCATCAGACTGAGAACAATGGTTCTCAAAGCAGGAGCTCTTTAGCAGCTTAACAAAACTGGTGGAGAAAGCGTGCACAAGAAGGATGCATGAATGGCATAGACATGGACATCATGCACATCCCTCTATTATCCCACCAGAAGTCACTAAGGATACAGGCACCAGACTGAACATGATCAGGTTACAGCAGTGGAGCAAAATTATGGCCCATGAGAGGCATTTCCTGAGTGTTGCAAAATAAAGCACTTAAACATCCTCTACAGAGGCTCTCAGACCAAGTCTATATGCACATGGCTCCTCTACACTCTCTCTTCTGGGCAAAGAAAATATCCATTTTTACAAAACATGAAAAGCCAGGGGAATCCTTCATAAACATAAAATGCAAACTCCTGGTTTTTTGTGCATCTGAGCATGTGAGTCCAGAAGCAGATTTAGTCTGCTACAAAACTCACAGTGATAATTTTATATAGCTACTGTCAGGGTTTCATGAAAAATTTCTGGCTAATATTAGCAATAACATTGCCAAAGGAGCTGATAATCTCTGCTTAGTAAGACAGTTATTTAGGGTTTTGACCTCTTATTTTGGAGCCACTTCAAGTAATTCAGATAGGTGCTGTATATGTCATTCTGACACTGAATTTACATAACATAATTTAGAGGAAACTTAAAAAATGCTTTTCCAATCACCCTTGAGATTATTCATTAACTCTGTGCTATGAAATACAGATGCAGATGGGTGAACTTCAGGTATCTGAGATTTGTCATGTTACTAAGATTTGAGAGGAATGCCATTAGAGCATTATGTATATAGTTCTGTTCTCATTCCCATAATTCCATTTTTTATCTCGAACTTCCATGCTCTGATGAATACTAAAGAGATGTCAAGAAAACACATCTAGTTCCACTGATGTTTGCTGTTTAAGTCTGACAATATAAGTATTAACTTGGTATGATTGCAGAATTGTTACTGCCTGAGAGAGTGCTAATTCTGAATTACCCCAGATGCGTTTCACACCTCCAGTTTGGATTTCAATACTGCAAATAAGCTGTTATCTTTTTGTAACTGTACAACTAACTCTTACAACTTGTAACACGTCCTACAAGGGAACATTGCTCTCCTTGTGGAGATCTTCCCTTCTTCCCTCTGAACCAGGATGATCCAAGTCAGACAGGGTGCAGGGAGAACCTCAGCCAAAACACTTCACTAAAAATAAGGGAGTTCTTTTGTTTTTCTGGTTTAAAAATCTCTGTAGCAACAGTTTTTCATTGTTCATTATTAAGATTCAGTAAAATCAACATAAAGGGACATACCTCCTCTTTAAAAAGTTAAATCAGTCTATCAACCTAAGTATTTACAAGAGTAAGCAACTTAATATTTAAGCAAGGTACTTAATTTAAATACATATCTTCCATATTTATGGAAACATCACTCAATCTTGAAAAAAAATTAATGCCAAACAGGCAAAGCCTGTGCCTTTATGTGGAACTTTCTTGTTTACTACTAATAAAATTTTTTGTTTCAAAACCTATTTCATGTATTTTTTAATAAAAATGTCTATTCTCTGCGTAGGAAAGATAACCTGACAGATGCAAACCCAGATGCTGATCCCATGAGCACTCATACCTGTTGGCACAGCTCAGCATGTTACTTGTCACATTTATGTTATTGCTCAATACTCAGCCACTGCTTGTTTATGTAAACTCACCTCATTTTCAAGGTCAGATTGTAGAGACTTGTCACCATTAGGATGAACTTTTCTGTTGAAAGAACCCCAAAACCACATTCCCTGCGCTCAAGACTTTAAAGCTGGGACAAGCAGCATCTGAGTCCTCCCACCAACACAGTCACTGGTACCTGGCAGTTTCCTCACACAACTGTACAAACACCAACCACAGTTCAAGGCACCTGGAGCTCGTGCATTTTCCCTGTTCAGGAAGTTCCTGCTGTCCACTATCACAGCTTTATGAAACATTAGCTGCCTATAAGCTACAATTTGAGAAACATGAAGGAAAAGGATCTCAAAGATTAAAAAAAAAAAAAAAAAGCCATACAAAGCAGCGGGGAAAACCCTCAAAATGTCTATTGAGCTGCTCAGGCATTTCTCACACTGTATGGTATTGACTGAACCAGTCAACAACAATTAGTAACATTTTGAAAGTGTTTCAGTTTATTTAGTGTGTGAATCAATAGAACTTTAAACAATGATCTCTGCTGCTCTTAGTGCACTTGCACAATTTTCTGTTCCTTTAGCCCTTTTGTTGACTAGATGAGCATCTGTGGCTGCAGAGACAAGTCAACACTCAACAGAAACTATTCCAATTTAGCTTTGTTTCATGGAGCTATTTTCACAGCAGTTTCCACTCGACCTTGCACAGAGGCGACAGTAACAGCAGGCTATAGAAAGCTACTGTGTCAAGAACTGCACAACATTCCTGTGATGGAAAGAAATGGGTTTGGACTTGGGTCTCAATATGCATGATCTGAGAAATGCTACCAAAAAACCCTGCAGCTACCTACATCTTTGCATATCAGTTACTGCTTGGGTACAACGAGTCTCTACAACAGCACTCTGGGGAATTTTTCCAGACAGGGATCAAAGCCTCCTGCAAGGCTCCAATGTTTAGGATGCAGAAACAGTGAAAATGAGGCATCTGGGGATGAGTAAAAATGGTGATTACCAAACTAGCTTTGAAATTGGTAGACAGCTGGTAAAAGAGCTGACAGGATACCTAGTGATGAATGGCAAAGCTGAAGTGCAATTACTAAATGAGTTCCTTCAGTATCACCCTTGGAACTAACCAAATCAATCCGGAAATAAACACTGCAATTCACCAGACAAGACCCTCCCAAAAAGACACCAGTGATACTAAAGGTACTCAGACCAATGCCCCTAGTGTTTTTTTTTCTGGTCAATTCCAATTCCCCACTCCAAACATCCACATATAAATATGTAAATTAGTTTGTAGCATGCATAAGAAGAATGGCCATAACAATGGCAAGTCCATCATACAGGAGGAAGCTAAGGGAAAATGGCTGTTACATAAAATATTAAGATTGTCCTTGATAAATACATTGATGAAAGATGAAACCTTCTCTGAAGGACAGCCCAGGCACAGACAACAAACGCTGTCCATGACTAAATTTGGGCTGTAAATCAAAAAAGTCTTTGAAGTAAGAGAGGGCAGTACTAAATTCTGTCTTCAGTAAAGCGAAAATAACCAACCCACTCACCTCCCCAGCTAATTTTAAGATAGAGCTTGATTACTGAATCAGATTATTTATTCTGTTGAAGGACTCAACTTTACCTTGAATACACTTTAATTTAATTCCCTTATTGTCACTGAAGGCCAGCTCCAGGTGATAAATGCTCAGATGTTCTCTCACCCTGCAGAAGTCCGGCGGCGGATAAACGTGATTTGCAAGTGGAAGGGTTCAGTCTTACCAGACCCGGTTTTCCTGTTTCACGTAACACAGAGCAGATCACTGACAACCTAAACGTGACTATGAACTTGACTTGCCTTTGAGTAGTGCTAGAGGACCAATCCTTATCCCTCAAAACTATCTGAGCAAGAAAACAGTTTGCAGCAGAGGAATCAACCCTATTTCAAAGCGATGGAGGTGAATGAATCCTATTTAAAGGACAAACCCCCCTGTTTTTCCTCAAATATTTTTGACTTTTAAGAGTCTAAATGTTGGGATGTAACAGCTGTGAGATTTACACAGCTACAAGAATATAACTGTTTTGGAAAATGCACAGCAAATATTAAATTCCATTACTTTGAAGCTTAGAAAAATCTGCACCTATCAAAGACTTGAAATACACATAATTTGTGAGTCCTTGTCCTCCTCTTCTGGGTTTCCTCAAAGCATCTCTGAGATATTGAGCTTCCCCACCATGAGTCTGCAAGGCTGAGCTGTGTCACCAAAACATCTGTGATAGCAAACACAGCTCCAAGCAGAGGGATGGACCACACATAAGCAACTTCTGCTCTGGGAAAACTAATTTCATTACATGTTTTGATTAACATGGCAATGAAAGCAATTTATTACTTCATTTAGAGAGATAAATCACGCTTAACACAAATAAATAAAAATTTAAAGACAGCAATTCCTGCCCTCATTACAAGTAAAGTCACTCTAACAGATCGTTCAGCATGAATCACTTTCCTACAGCAAACAAGCTGGCTGGGTACACAGAGGCTCTGCCAGCCCTTCTGCATCTCACACGTGCACACACACAGAGCACTGAACCTGTGGCCTTCTTTTCCTCTTCCTTCCCCCCCAAAATGCAAGGCCACAAAAGGCCATGGAGCACTGCAGGTATAAAATGAAACGTCACTGGGCTTTGGAAGCTCTTCCATCCAGCACCAGCACCTACCTCTGCATAAATCTTACACCTCCCCCACATTAATAGATCACCAGGAGGCTTTGCCTGAAAGAGGGAGCAACCAGAAAGGTTTTTAACATGCAAAAATTTACTGAGTATCAATTACTAATATCATTAAAAGATACAAAAAAGTGACATAACCCCCTTTTTTTTTCCTGTCCCTCCCTCATTTGGAACAGTGATACTAAAAATTGCGGAAAAACGAAGGGTTTTATGCCATGACCAGCAAGACATTTAGTCCCATGAGCATTTCTCAGTGCAATCCTAATCACAAATTCCTAGCTGTCCATGCTGTGCAATGCAAGGAGTAGGAAGCTACCTTACACCCAAGGGGGTTTTATTTTAGAAGCAGGAGGTTCGGAATAAAGAGCACCAAGACGAGCTTTTCATTTTTGTAACTACAGCCTTTAATAAATAAGGAGAAAATGTAGTTTTTGAAGGTTTCTGCACTGATCCTTACTTGCATCTTGGAGACACTTGATGTTAGTGACATCTTTCTATAAAAAAAAGGTGTAACGCAGGTCTTTAACCGTGTTTCAGCAATCAAAGTTCAGCAGCACCTGAAGCTGCCCTGAGGGAAACCAAAGGTCATCTGCCCTACAGAACAAAATCCTCCCTGCAAGGAGGCACCACAGCAGCAGCAGTCTGTCCATGTTACACCTGCATGTGCATCTTCACTTTCTGCAGGGTTTGAGTAACATCTTGAATAAGGTTTCAAGAGAAATCTCTGAATTTGGCAAGTACTTATTCTAATGAGCAACAGCCTGTTAAAACCATTTCTACAAGAAGTCTCCCAAACCAAAATCACACCTAAGCACTGGCTAGAAAACTGCAATGCAACACAAATAACCTGAAGGCCTCTCCTGACTCATTAAATCACCAACCTATCTCTCCAAGAGGTTATAGTTTAAATGAAAGCAAATCTCATCAGATTGTCAAATATGGATTTTATGTAGGAACCCCATCTGTTTGTGCAGCTCCATGAATATGCAACGTGACTGTTGCTGCAACACTTGCATTCACATTGCGGAAAATTGACAAGTAAGCAGTTCCCAACTACAATTACATCAGGAACAAAGTTCTGAAAATACAGGCAGTGAACTGCTGCCCACAAACATGAGCTTCGAGGCTCCAAGTTTCCTTTTCTCTCCCCGTCACGTGCTGAGGTGATGAAGTTTTACAGCAGAGGTGTGCTACCCTTTGCACTTGCATGAAGGTTTGTTGATGTTCCCAGCTGGGCTGAGCGTGTGTGATGCCTGCTCCGTGCCACGTGAGCCAGTGAGTGCCAGCAATGCTGGCAAATTAATCACCGGGTTCCCAGGTGAGGGCACTGCCAGCTGGAGGCCAAGGGGCTCAGGGCTTGTTCAGCAGGGCCAAACCTGCCTGCAGGCCACACACACAGCCCAGAGCTGACTGCCGTGGCTCTACACGCTCCTCAATACACATCTGTCCACATTCATGCAGCTGCTCGCTCAAGCCAGCAAACACTCACATCATACCTTCTAAAAAAAAAATCATTCTTATATTACAGATTCTGACGTTTTTAACTCTACACATCATAACCTCTGGCTAAAGGTGGGTTCAGGTCAAGCTCTCCATCCAGTGGAAGGTGACCACAACCCTGCTTTCCACAGCAGTGCCAACAGCAGAGTCAAAACTGCTGCACAGTAAGAAGAACCAACCCCCTCCAGAGCACAGGTGGGACAGTGGGAGAGGCTGTCCAACCCACAGCCCAGAACGACTCGTTTGGCTGGAAGTGAGCAAAAGAAACCCCACAACCAGTTGTGAACATATACAAGCACACTATATTCAAATTGGAAGTGACTGCCAAACCTAAATCAATTCTGGTTTTATGGATGCCAGACAGCTCTCTTGGAAAGCATCAACAGGATTTTAACTTTATACATTTAGCAGTGATAAATTCTTGGTTACTGGTAAAGTTTTTTTGAAAAGCCTCTCATCACAAAATGCTTCATCTCAACCAGCAAAAACCAACAGCACCACATTTCTAATTATTAAAATCTATTTTGTTACTTTTCAGAGGTTTGGGTTGGTTTTGCTTTTGTTTTTTTGTTGTGGTTTTTTGTTTTGTTTGTTTTTTGGGTTTTTTTTTTTTTTTAAATTAAGCCTGCATGTTTTACTCTCAAATCTTCCTGTGAAATACTTAGGAAGTATTGACAAAAGGTCAGGAATTCTGTAACAGAAGTTCCCTCAAACCACTGGGTAGGCGAAGTTCCTGTCTACCCAATAGAACCCATTTAAACCAATAACTGCAGAAACATCTCTGTAATAGTTTGCTCAGCACACTACCTATCATTCTCTAGACTGAAAAAGCTAATTATCAAAAACAAATATATGCTGTAGCACCATTTAGGCTCCTCAATTCCCACTAAAGAGGCTCTGGATCAGAAAAGCAGCTCAATTAGGGATACGACACCCAAGCAAATTTGCAAAATTTGCCACTCCCTGGCATTTCTGACAGCTACTGCTTCTGTTCATTGGCATCTAGAAGAACAGACTCAAGAGGAATTAAATAACCCCCCAGTTCAGCAGAATACATCCAGCAGCCTCTGATCAGATGCCAGAGAAATTATCAGGGCTGTTAAACTTAAAAGTGGGTTCTCTGATTGAAACAACTCAAATGAATTCCAGAACAAGCTGACAACAATCTAGAAAGTGACACTGGGTAACAGCACAACTGTCTCCCTGGAAGAAAACACCAACCCCATGTCACACAAATTCTCCACCCTCCCTGATACCATGCACAAGACATTCCTTAATACAAGGATTAAACGGATGAGGAGTTTGCACAAACATGCACTCCAAGATGTACACAAGCTCAATACATCCAAGGAATAAACAGACAGATTGGACTCCTGTGCCTCTCCACAAAAGAGCAGATGTTTCTTCAAATTCAAAGCACAATTATTTTTAATAAGGAATTAAACAGAGAAACTGCCACCGTTAAGTTGGGGTTTTGTTCTCTAGTAACCTTCTCCAAGCACAGAGGAAGTTGTATTTCTCACAACATCTCCCAACACCCCTCAATATCCCCACAAAATATCCCCACAAAGCCTTTGACAAATGTGCAATATATGTGTATGAAGGAGGAAGCTGGACACACCAAACACTCTGGCCTACATTTCTCAGGAGGTCAAATGAAGGACAGATACATGAAAAGCACTATTTTGGCAGTACACACATTTGCAAAGCAAAATATTTCACTGACTTTTATTCCAGTCTCTTAGATCCCCATTTACATTTCCCAATTACATGAAAAAAAGAAGAAAAAAAAAAGAGACAAATTCAAACCCCAAACCAGACTGTGGAATCATAGCAGTGTGAATAAATACAGCAGAGATGACTTCACATACCTCTAATCACAACCTGAGAAGGTGCATAAATGTTCAGCATTTGGATCAATACATGCCTACAAATGCAGGATTTTCCCATTTCAATTCCACTGTTGAGTTAGGTTTTGAAATTGGATTTCTGGGGGGTTGGTCTGTGCCTAATCTCAGTCCTTCCAGGAGCAAGTGTATTTCTACCTGGCTGTCAGTGAGGTCAGATCCAAGTCCCAAACACCTGAGCTGGCCTGTGGTTTCCCATAAAACCATGTTTTCTATGGATGGTATAATGTGCAAACAAACAGAACCAATCTACAGTAAGTGCATTGACCATAGTGTTCATTTCCTTATTTTTGTATTTGACCCAAACTTTTCATTCAGAAGCACCATTTGAACTCAGCAAAACGTGCTCTCTCAGAGCAGGGGGAACAGAACACATCCCCATTTCAGTGTCAGGACACGGAAGCTCAGGGAAAGCTATTGTGTTTGTATTCTCCCTTCCCTTCCAACAGAAGCAATCCCCCAGGTGGAGCTGTTCAAACCTGCAGGAGCAGGAGCCTTCACTTTGCAGGAAGAGAACACACAGAACAAGAGCACGAACCAGCACCAAAATGTGTAACTTGTGACACAAAGTGGCCGGAGACCAGCAGCCAAATAAGCCCCCAATAATCCCCTTCCATATGCATTTCCCTCCCTTCCCCTAATGAGCTTGCTGAAACTGAGCTGACAGATTAAGCAAACACCTTTTTACTCTCCATGCCTTTCAAAGAGAAACTCCACTCACAGTGGAGAGAGTAAATAACTCTTTTGCAAAATCTCCAGAAGTGACATTACTGAAATCAACGCAGCATTTGTTATGAATAATTTAACTACGAACTGCCAGGACATTTAATCTCAAATCTAATTTAACTGTTAGAATAAATTACTACCAACCAGCACTCATCACAGAGTTCAAAGTCCTCATTCCCACTGGTATTTGAAAGCTCTTCAGGTTTTCACTAACACCACAATAGAATAAAGGCTAATGCCAAAACAGAATTAAAAGCTGCAAACCTTGACAAAACAGAGCACCTAACCAAAAATTCATTTTGAGTTTTGGTTCCTTTGGGTTTTTTTTTTGATAATGCTCTTCTCCTCCCTACTAGCCTGAGCTGTCTGAACGGAGTACATTTCAACAGAACCAGCAACCTGCTAAATTACGGTAATTTGCAATTAAACAAATACTTGCAGATAAATATTCAAATGAGTATGTTGTGTTACAACGATGTCAAACGGAAAAGAATGCCATGACTGAGCTGAACACAAACATTGAGCACAAATGTAAAAAAGGGTGACTGAATGTTAGCAGGTGAGCCACCTTACATATTAGAAAAAAACGGTCTTAAAATACTCTTAATGACAAGTAATTAACCAGAGAAACAAGACTACAGCAAGACATGGCAGAAAATCCCTAAAATCCCAAGCTTAAATCTTGTCCTCACCAAGACAGAATCTGCCTCCCTGACAACTAAATGCCCCGAAGGATAGTCCTGTCTGTGTGGGAGTAACGTCACCTGTGCGTAAGAACAGAATTTAGCTTTAAAAATACATGTGTTGTAACAAACTGGCACAGGTAAATGTGTGCTTCAGAGATTAACATCTTGAGCTAGATTAGAAAGAATTATTTTCTCCTCCTATGGAGCACTGGAAGCCTCACTAGAGCTTGCCCTCCTGTACAACATCTGGCACGGACTGACACAAGCTACCTGACTAAAGGAAATGTCACTCTAGTGACACATCAAAAACGTTTATCCCTGTGTCACGAAAAGCTGTGCTGAAAAATACTACCCTATATCTGCTTCCCACTTCATTCATCTCCCTAATGTATTTTAAATGACTTTAGGGATCACGAGGTGCCCTACTTGGAGAGCCTCAGATGCTGAAACTCTTCCCACAGCCCAGTTACTCAACACTGCACAAAATGCAGCTCCCACAGGGTGGGGTCTGCAGCTCCGCACCCATCCCGAGCTGGCTGCAGGTGAGCGCCACCGCTCCAGTCCCTCTGGCTGTGCCAGGCACCAGCTCACAGGAATGAAGAGGAACAGAAACACTGAAAAGGATTTGGGAAGTTTCCTGCTAAGAAGGAAGATAAATAACCAGTGACACCTCCAAGGCTTGAAGCCAGTGGAATGGCTGCTCCCTGAAAGCTCCCAAGAGCTTTTGAGGGAGCAGCAATAACCTCCAGTAACTCTCAGGTTACTCCTTGTAGCACATATGCTCATAAACAAAGCGCTGGTAGCTCTGCTGCAGCAGCCCAAGGGCTGCACATATCAAGAGCTTTTTTCACCAGCTCCCCAGAAAAGAAAAGAAAAGCAAAGCAAAGGGACATCCTCCTCCTCCCACGGACACCATCACATCACACCGAGGGCACCGGGCTTCTGGCCACCAGAAGCTGTCAGTAGGAGTTACTGGCAATAGGTACCCCCAGCGAAAATCTACCAGTGATTCACCTTTTCAAGTATGGCCAGAAAAGCAAACCCTTACCTAATTTTGTTTCTGGAAGACAGAAAATGAGGGCTAAACTTTTTAAACAAAATGAGTCTGTTTATGTGAAATCAATTTGGATCAAAGGTAAAAGACTCTCAGAAGAGAAGGAAAAGGATGTACAGATCAGATGTACAAAGACAATCTGGTCATTAGTTGGTATTTGGAGAGACAGGGGAAAAGCAAAGTCACTTCACAGAAGCTCACTTTTACCTGCTCGACTTTCTACACATGAGAAACAACACAGACAAGCCCAAGCCCTTACCCAATAGTAACAAAATCCCAAAGACCTTGTCAAATGAAACCATGCAGAGCCCAGAACCAGCAAACACACCTTCCTCACTTTATTCTTGGTTTTCTGTGTGCTTGTTCATTGCTGCACTTCATTTTAGAAGGGTAACACACCTTTTTATTTTTACAATCAGCAGCATAATCACCTTGTGCAAGAACATAATCTATTGATAGAAAACTAGCTGTGGATATTCTAGCAGCTTAGACTCCATCTGACTTAGAAACACCAAGATCAAAACTCTGAAGAGCACCTTAAGTAAACTTGATAAGGAGAATATATATAATTATAACAAGCAAAAACATTTTTGCTATACTGAAAGAGACTGCAAACTGCAAATGTTTATAACTTCTACTACTAAAATCTGAAAATCATGGAATTGGAATTCTGCAAGGAACTGATCATCAACTTGAAAGCACCAAGGTTCCTTCTGCTAGAACAGGAGGCACAGCCTCCTTTTCCCCTCCAAATTCCAGCCAAAGCCCATGCCTCTGCACACAGGCAATTTGCCTGAAATTTCCCTGCAACTGTACAAGGAAACTGAGGGGAACACACCTCCAAGGGGCATTAGCTGGTGACCAGACCAGATTTAGAAAGATTAGTAAAGTAAGAATTAGGAAAAATCTCCAGTAACATTTATGGCTGAGATGAAGAGGGGGAGAAAAGACAACTACTGCTCTGACTGGGCTGAAGCAACTTAAATAATTGCTAACTCCAAAACTACTTTAAGGAAGTTTTGTTTAGTCTTGACTCCACCACATCATACATCAAAACTGCTCTCACCCAGTGTGGGAAGCAAAAAGTCCCAAATTTGACCTTTTATTTGAAAGAGTTCAAGGGAAGCAAGCACTAGGCAAGGAACACGTTTCCAAGCCAAGAGGACACGTTTCCTCTTAACTCTGCTCACAGATGAAGCTGACCCAATGATTTATACTGGAATGGGTGTTTGAGTAGGTCTGACACACAGAAATCAGCTCCTACCTCCTCATACAGCAGTTCAGATAGAATAGGACAAAACTTGGATCCAAAAGCAGCACTTTAATTATGAACTCTATCCCCAATATCAGCCAGGACAAAGCATCACAGTTTGAGGCTTTTTCACGTTCAGTTTTCTTGCACCACAAGTGCCATTCAAGTGCACCTTTCCACAATTAAAAAATTGCCTCAGAAGAATCTAAAGACTTCTCCAAGAAGCTTGCTCTTCAGAAACTGCTTAATAGATTTCAAAGTGCTAAAACACAAAACAACCTCCACAAAAAACAGCCCAGGATGTAAAAAAATGAAATTATTCTTGGGATATCTGAAACAGAGCTGGAAAGGCATTGCCTGCTTTCATGGACAGGCACCACACGTGTTCTGATTTGAAAGGAGATTCCACAGCTCAGCTTTGAAGGGTAACCCCCTCCTTTATGGGTTGAACCCACAGAAAAATCTGTATGAAATTTGCCTCATTCCACTTTATGAGCCAAATTCTCCCAAATGTGCTCCCACTCCTTAACAGAGCACATCAAGGACCAACTTGGCCCTGGATGAACAAAGCACAAAGAATTCCAGCTTGAAATACAGTGCAACCCAAATGATGAGTAATTAGAAAGACCCAGTTTTTCCTCACCTAGCCTAGCATTCCAGGGTTTACCCATCACACACAGAACCCATGGCACGTTGCTAACCTGGCTACTGGCACAGGGTTCAGCACCTGTTACCAGTAACCCACTGGTGACCTTGTTATGGCTTCTCACACTGAAAATCACTCAGATCTGTGGCATCACACCGACTGTGCTGCTTTATTTTAAGCATCAAAATTCAACAATCACATTAAGGTGCTAAACAATTAAAATAATCTATTTAAATCAAATTTGTGAAAATATTTATTTCAAGTATTATAAATTTCTTAACCTACCTTCAAGCCTGTAACTACACAAAAAAAATTAAATGTAAGTAACCTTTCAAAAATAAAGGAAAAACAGTGAGAGTGAGTAGACTTAAATTCAGCAAAAAGTGAATTCTCACACAACTTTCAGCAACTGCAAGTAACAATCACGGGAAGATCTTTATTAGAGAGCAGCATGTTATTGAACCTGCCATATCGTCCCACACAATGTCTGGTGTTTAAATTTAATGACTTGGAGCTGCCTTTTACCTGCGGTGATTCCTTTGGGCCAGAGGTAGGCCAGCCACAAACACGTCCAGGCTCTGACACTGTTCACTTGTTCACTCCCGTGCTCTTTACAGATTTGCATAAAACACAGATAACGACAAGGGCCAGCGATCCCTGATCCCTGACACCCGGAGCAGCCGCTCCAGCTGGGAATTAACGAGCAATTGACACGGCAGCGCTAAGACTGCCTTTCCACAACAGCCCACACCATGTGTATATTTGCCTACAATGTATCATAACAACCCGGCCCTGCTGCTGACAAGCTGCTGGAAACGCACACGAGAGGCAAGGCAGAAACAACCTGTGCAGCAGCCTTGCAACAGTAACACTCCTCACCACTTCATCACAGTGACTTTCTCCACAACTGTTAGCTCCAAAAACATGGTTTTCTTCCTTAGCATACTTTTCCTCTCACAAAAAATTCTAATCTTAGGTAAAAGTACACTTTTCCTCGTTCACTGATAGTCAGATAGGCCTTAATGTTCATGTTTAAACACAATGGGAACACAGAATTCAGTGAAGCTATAATGTTTAGAATAAAATCTGCAATGGAAACATTATTGACCATCCTCCCATTAAAAACAATCAAACAAACAAACCAAAAACCTTGCAAAATGCTTCTGACAAACTATTTAGATTCCAAAATGAAGAGACTGCAGACTGCATTATACTACAATTTAGTTTTTGAACATCTTTTCTTGAAATGCTTTACAGCAACCTCTGACTTCTGTGCAGTCAATCCATGAAACATTTAACATAGAAAAAAAAACAGGCATCAAGGGAAAAAATTCAAGCCAGCAAACAATAATTAAAACTGTATTAAAAAAATCTGTTGAAAACATTCAGCTATTTTTATCATTTTCTAATGCTTAGCACACGAACGCAAGAAACAGGGAGGAGGCACCATAAACGCCAGATTAGAATATACCCACCTCTAGCTGAAAGCTTTTTGGTGTTGATAATTTTGGCAGCGTACTCTTGTCCTGTGGTGATTTTCATACACCTCCTCACGACAGAGAATGCCCCTCTGGAAACCAAAAGCGGACAAAGTGTCAGTCCAGCTGAAACCCTCCACTGCCATTACCAGCTAACGAGCAGCACCGAAGGGTATGATGTCGGCAGAATTAAAAAAAAAAAAGAAAAGTATTTTCTGATTTTCTGACAGGGACGGTCAGCATTGATTTTATTCAGCTGAACAGTGAACTCTGCGGGGTAGAAGCCGTGTGACCAATGCCGCTAGCTGGGGCGGAGGGCGGGCGTGTTTTCGCTGTGCCCATGCGGGCACACCGCGGGGGTACACGGGGCGGCGGTGGCCGTGTCCCCCCTCGGCGGTGACACCGGGGGGGCGACACCCAACATGGCGCTCAGGGCTGCGCCTCCCGCCCCGCCGCTGGGGGGCGCCCGCCGCGCTCCGACACCCCTCACAGACCGAGACCCCCACCCCGCGACAACCTAAGAGATAAAAATAGCAATAAATAATAACAAATAGCGGCACGGGGGGTTGAGGGCAGCTCCCCGCCACCCGCGCAGAGCCCTCTGCCGCCCCGGGGCTGTATGGCTGAAGCCCGGGCGCTCTCCCGGGGCTTTCGGCAGCGATGAGGGGGCCCCGGGCGCGGCTCCCTCCAGGGCTCACGCACCGACCCCCACGGCCCCCGGTGGCTTCACCCCCCGTTCTGTCCTTACTTTCCGAGCTCCTCGAAGAGCTGGTACTCGTCGGTGAAGCGTGTGCAGGTGGTCGAGGCCATCATGAGGACGGGCGGCCGCCGGTGACTCCGGCGGCCGTGGACGGCGAGGCGGGGACGGCGGAGGGGCTGTGAGGCGAGGCGAGGTGAGGCGAGGCTCCGCGCCGGCTTCTTCTCCTCCTCTTCCCCGCCACCGCCTCCTCTGGTGACGGCGTTGCCTCCGCGCCCTCCTCCGGTCTTCCCTCTCCCCTCCCCTCACCCTTTAGGGAAGCAAACAAACAAATATTTAAATAAATAAGTAAGCAAATAAATAAATAAATACGTATCCTCCTCGCTCCCTCACGCCCGCCGGGGAAAGCTAGCGGCAAAAGGGAAAGCAAAACCAGGGCGGGGGGCGCGGCGCTCCCTCCCCTCCCACTCCCCCCCGCCTCAGCGCCTCAGCCCGTCCGCCGGTGCCGTGCCTCCCCCTAGCGACCCCGGCCCGCGAGTCCCTGCCGTCGGGGACGACATGACATCCACCGGAGACTCACACTGGCGGTCGGAGTACGGGGAGAGCCTTCACTCCGACCTCCCGTTAGCGAACACCGACCTTTCCCCGGGCGCTGCCCCGGGACGGCGGCGAGAGGCGCCCTGAGGGAAGCGGATGCACCTGCGCGCGCCCCCCTCCCACCCCGCCCCGCTCCTCAGTGGCCGCCTGTGACGTCACGCCTCGTCCGAGCGCGCGGTGGCGGAGCGCGGCGGGAAGCGCGTGCGGGTGCGCTCGCGGGCAAGGGGCCGTGACGTCGCAGGGGCCCCCGCCGCGTGCGGGGAGGGAGGGGAGCGGGAAGGGACAGGGACACGGACACACACGCGCACGCACACACACCGGGCACTTCGTGACGTCACAGCAGCTCCGGCCCCGCGCGGGGAGGGGGGGGGACACACACACCCCGGGCACCTCGTGACGTCACGGAGGCCCCGGCCGCGTGCGAGGGGGGGGCACACGCACAGCGCGCGTGCGCCGGGTCGCGACCGTCACCGCGGCCGCGGGGCAGCTGCGCCCGCCCGGGAAGGGACCCCGCGGGAGGGACCGCGCACACCGAGCCCCGGGATTTATCCCGCCGGAGGAGACCGCCAGGACGGGGAATGAAGCCGTGCCTGCTGCGCAGAGCGCCGGGAAGGGCTGGGGACACGGGTGAAATGTCACAGCAAGCAGCTGTCTCGGTCCCTTCCAGGGAGCCACAGCATATCCCGAGTGTGAAGGGACCCACAAGGATTATCAAACTCCTGGCCTTGCACAGGAACCTTCCCCCAAAATCCCACCCAGTGCCTGAGAGCATTGTCCAAAATGCTCCTTGAGCTCCGGCAGCCTTGGGGCCGTGACCGCTTGAACACGGAATGGGGGGGTCACCAGGTCACCCGAAGGGCATTTGATCCTTTTTGATAAACCTGAATTGCTTTTGTTCCTTTCTGATCAACGAAGTGGTGGTGAGCCAGTAGAAGAGTTAAATCCACACCTGCAGAGAGCTTTAAGCAGCAGCTTGGGTACAAGCAGAGCTCCACTACAAAGGCAGCCTGGAGCATCTCCATCCTCATTTTGCTAAGTGAGAAGACAGACGCACAAAACACGCCCACAAAAGGGCTTTACATTAAACCTCCGGAGTTTCCAGAACCAGCATCCAGAGCTGTGGTCTCGTATGAAGAGTTAAAACCTGTCAATCCTTCCCAAAAGGAACACAAATGTATGACAGGAATGCCAGAGCCAACACCCCAAGGTAGTTTTCCTCCAGGTGAGGCAGCTGTGCCTTGCACAGCACAGACTGAATTCATGACATAGAGGTGGCAGCAAAGGGACTTTGGAACTCGTGAGCAAGCACAAAGCATTCACTCTATCAGTTCCTCTCTGGGGAAGCACTCCGTGCAGCAGTGCCAGTACAGAGAGACTGGAGGATGTTTCAATTTAGACCAGCAAGGATGGGTCTATTCCCACATCCGTGAAGGGAATGCATATTACAAGCACTCTGAACAGCAGAGCATTTCCAAATCCCCTCAAACAAAAAAGTTGTGCATCCTTTTGTATAATATCTGCATCAATAGCACAATCAGCAGCGCTGAACCCCCAGGGTGGGCTGATAATTGGATTTAAGGGGAGCTGGCTGCCAGGTTCCTTATCCAGATGTACACAGAGATGAGAAAATGAAACACACTCCCCTGGCACTATGTCACTTTTTCCCTAATGTTATATTCTGAGAACAAGCATTTGGCCCAAGTATCTGCTACTGCTGTGCCATACAGTTATTGGTTAATTACAAAATATTCAGAAGGAAATATTAAATTCCATTTCAATTCACTTTCTTGTTGATGTTTTTGTGGTTTTTTAGTCTCATTGTAAGGATAAGTGATCCAAATATATTTTTAAAAAAAAATCCTTTTTTTGTTTTGTTTTGTTTTGTTTCATATTTCCCAATCTGAAAAACAACAAGAAGAGGCCAAGGGGTTCCTAGAGAAATATCAAGCATGAATTTTATCACAGGAGGTAAGGAAAGAAAGTATTTGTTTACAGGATCGATATCACAGGACTAGATGAATTTCCTTAAGAGAAACACTAGGGAAGTGATGAGTAGCTTGGAAACACTTCAGCTGAGAGGGTTTTTTCTCTCTACAACAATCATGTCTTAATTGTAGTTCCCTCTTGAGCTGAAAGAAAACCGTAATTTGTAGCTGCTCTTTAAACATTTTGTACCTTCCCCAAATTCCTCCTGAGCAGACGAAAGCAGGCAGGATGGCAGCCACGGATCTGGTCCATGAGGTGAAATTCTAAACACTGGGTAGAGCTTCAGATTTCTATTCAGGCCACAGAAACAATTCATCTGTTGTTGAAGAACGTCAGGTCTCAACAGTGAACCAAAAAAATCCTTAAAAGCCATCCCAGGGCATATTTTTCTCCTCCAAAAGGTTTTCAAGAGAGCAGTCCAAGCCTGTAAGAAACTGAAGTTGTTCACTTAAAATTCCTGAAGTTTAACAAAAGGTTACAGCTTAGTGGAATGAATTATCTATTCAACTTCATACTGAAACATTTATTGTGCAAAGCCAATTTATTTCAAGAGTTTGCCATTCAGTGAGGTCTTTGCTTTGTATGGCTTTAATTTTTAGACAGCCAAAGTGAGGTTTTTGTTTTATTTCTGACCTTGCAAATACAGATTTTCCATTTTCTTATGTTTTGCAGGAGTCAAGAGAGCTTCCAAGAGGTCATTTTTGTGTACTGCTCATTATGAGGGCTGCTAGGAATAATGCAGGTTTTTTGCTTGTGAACAAATGCAACAGCCACTTACAGCAGAGGCCTACTACTGACAGAAAATGTCCAGAAAACCTGAGTAAAGGGTTTAGATAAATAGTCACTTTATGAGCAGATGGCCTTTAGCAGGAATTTGGGTCCTTCCTGGGGCAAAGCACTTACTGCCTTGGGGAAATGAATGGACAACACTGGGGCAGTCAGAGGTACATCACTGCAGTAAAGCAATGAAAAGATCAAAAATGTATGTGGAAACCAGAAAAGATGTAAGAACAGGGCAAAAAAAAAAAGAGGATCTAGGAGAAATCACAAAGAAAATAGACGGGTTTGTAGTTCATTGTAACAGCTCGAACTGGAGGCACAGATTTCAGGTCAGTGTGGAATTCTCTGTTGCACCACATGTTGTACCTCTCTTATTTTCTCACTGGAGCTGCTGGACTTCAATAAGTAAAGCTTCTGGGAGGCAGAAGGACTGGTGACATCGTGCCAGAGACTCACTCCCTCCTTTCCAAGTGATGAGGGTGGCCCAAACCCTGTCCCAGTGCCTTTTGCTGGAGCAGCTCCCTCACCACCACCTTCCCACCAGTGCTGACTCCAGAAGCTGGTGCCAGTCCCAGACATGCCTGGACTGTGGTGGATTGTGGAGATCCATGGTGGAGCTGCTGCCCCTGCCCCAGGGCTTGTTTTCTCCCCCAGGAGAAGTTCTCTCGTGCTGCTGTCCCACCATGTGTGTCAGCGCTCGAAGAAGGAGATCCTTGAAGGTTCCCCAAAGAAAAGGAATTATTTATCCATGACTTACACTGCTGGCAAGCACCTTGCTGCCTGAGCAGGGCAGTGTGTGTGCTCTCTCTGCCTCTGCTACTGGAGCACTCTTAGGTAGGATTAATTTACTCCTCACTGAACCAGAAAGATGTTGGCAGAATAACTGATTTGATAGCTCAGTGATTCTGTCATGCTCTTGCTATGCAGGAGACCAAAGGTTCTCTCTGGCCTAAAAAAGCAGCACTCCTGACAGGCTGGGAAAGCATTGCTGGCCATTTAACTCCTGCCTCTGGAAGCACCACAGGGAGAAAGAAATGAAAAATTAATGCCTATTTTTTTTTATCCTTCTGTGCAGGGCAAGGACAAAAATACAGGCTGAGCAAAACAGATGTTTTCATTTGCTTGCACTGGAAAGAAACAAGGAACACTCTGATAGGATTCAAGTTTCACCTCAGTATTTTAAAGAACACGTTTTTCTTCTCTTTTTTTTTTATTTTGAAGTATTCCTAATTAAGAATATGCCTTTAAAATAAAGCTTTTGAAGAGAGTGATTTCTTTCTAATGCACTTGTCCTGGTTATTTTGAGCTGAGTAATTTTTAATGAATCCTTAGCAAACAAAATATTCTATTATTTACACAGTTCTTCTTACAAGCAATTAGAGTCAGTAACACTCCATGAATAAGACCTTTTGCCACTGGCTTTCATGACATGGATTTGAAATATAAACATTACTAAAAAAAGATATTTCAAGCTGTGAATTAAATGTTTCCTGGGGCTTCGAGCAGCCTGGTCTATGGAAGGTGTCCCTGCCCGTGGCAGGAGTTTGGAATAAGATGAGCTTTGAGATCCCTTCCAACCCAAACCATTCTGTGATTCCATGGTTCTATTATTTCTGGAATTCTGAGCACCAGTGTTGACCCCTGTGTGATTGGCTGACTCAGAAAGGATAAATGGTTCTCCTTCCAGAGTTCCCAGGGGTTTGTTACTTTTGGTTCAGTGGTGATAGACTCTGGGAAATATGTGCATTTCTCTTGCCTGGTAGGACTGATTTTAATATTACCTTGCCACTTAAACCCAGGAGAAAGATATGCATGTGGAGAAGCTGGCTGTGACAACCTCAATATCATCAAGGTGAGGAACTAACTATGATCTTGGCTGACACACTCCACAGAGGCTGCCAGGGCTGCAAAGGAAGCAGGAAACACAGGAGCCCACACTGGCGTGCCAGCACTGAAATTGTGCCGAGTCCTCATTCTGAATGCTTTTGCTGAGTGTTTTGTAAACATTTCCAGGCATTTCCCGAGAACCAACGGGGGAGGTGACTCCAAGTAATTTCATCTACCACACGTTTTAGAGTTGGAGCATCTTTTCAATGAAGGAAATTGAAGAAGGAAATTAATAACTACACCTCCTGCTTCCCATCCACAGGCATTCCCAGCACTGGAGAGGAAAAGGCTTCCCAAGAGGAGAGGGCAGTAACAGAATTACACAGAACTGATGAAGACACAGGCTGGAATTTTATGGGGGAAAGAAGTCAGTGTTGAGATTTTAGAAGCAAGGGAACATGGTCAGGGGGATGAGAAAAGGGAAATATTTTAAAGACAAAACTTTGGACAGACTGAACTGAAGACAAAAGACTTGGTCAGGAAAGGGGGAGATCTTAAATAGGAGATACTGTTGACTGGAAGAAGCTGAGTTTTGAGAAAAACACAATTGTGAGACTGTGAAGGCTTTAAACCTACGGAGAGGAGAAATGCAGCAGCTGGTTTCATGACCCAGACAGCAGGGAGTGCTCATGGCAAGAATAAAACAGACACAAGAATAAGGATATGCACAACTTCCAAACCATGTCCCCAATCACCACACCTACCTGTCTTTTCAACTTCTACAGGGATAGTGACTCCAACATTTCCCTGGAAAAGCTGTGCCAGGGATGGACAATCTTTACCATGAAAAATTTTTCCTAATATTCAGCCTAAACCTCCTCTGGTGCAGCTTGAAGCTGTTTCTTCTTAACCTATCTCTTGTCCCCCTGCTTTCATGGTACCAAGGGCTGCTGTAATGAGCTCTACCATTCTCAGTTTATCAAGCAAATTAAAGAGGACCCCATCAGTTTTCTGCCTACATCCTCCCCAGACACACATGAAAGTGCAAAGTGTTTGCTTCTGGCTTACATTTGGGTCAGGTGAGTGAAATGAACACCATCTCCTCCAGCTGACAGAAGCTCCTTCCCCATCCTGGTTTCTACCCAGAATTTTTTTTGATTCCAAATAACAGGGAGGTCTCTCCATTTATTATAAAGAAAAAAACACCTGGTAGAATCCAGAGGAAACAAAATACTGTATTTCCTGGATAATATCCCTGTAGAGAAGTTGCTTCTCAGTTTCTTCAATAGAAAACCATTTGCCAGAGATCAATCAAAGTGTGGTTGACACACAAAATGAAATATGTATCAATGCAGCAGGAAATGGTAACAGATGTTAGTAGACAACAGGCACACATTAGTTACATGCACTCACCAACAAGAAGGCTTGGGTTGCCTCATCTTGGGAAAAACAAGGATCAGCAGGATACACAGGGAGTTGTAGTAGATGTACCATCACTGCAGGCAGGCAATGCAAAGGGTGCAAAAAACACTATCACAGAGGAAAAAAATTGTATCAGACACAGGAAAATATTATTCCCATGTTTAAATATCATTTAAAGGACAAGTTCAAGTATTTTAAGTGTTTAAAAATGTAAACAGCAACCAAAGATTTAGACGGGGTTTAAAGTGTTTCAGAAGTTTTTGAAGTACTGCAAGGGCATAAATTTATACCAATATAAATTCAGAATAACTGAGAATTAAGCAATCATAGGACTGGTGACCAAGTTTGTATTCTATGGGATCCCTCTGGCACCACCACAACAGAAACATGGAACAGTTACCACGCCGAGCAGCTGCTGGGTGCCTCCTCCTGCTCCCACGAGTGAGGTTCCAGAAGAGCAGCAACAACACAAACAAGCTGTACTACCAGTGAAAACATGCACTGAGGAGAAAACTCCTTTCAGCTCATGTGTAGGAGTAGGGAAGCATGCTGATGTTATTTTAGGAGAAGATTCTTCTATTATTTGCCACATGGTTAGTTCCAAAATATCCTAATGAAGAAAATAGCGTCTACATGCATTTCTGCACGCTGATATATAAATATATACACACACATAAAATGGATAAGAGATTCTAGATCTCCATTATTAACTGGATACATGTGGGAGCCATCTGGACCACCCAATTTCCAGTCTTACTTCTTTCAACACTTGCTGAACCTAAATTATCACAGCTTTTTAGGCATGCTGGCTGCAATTACTGTGGTGCTGGGACATTGTGCATCCAGGTTCTGTGAGCCCTTTGGCTGCCTCCTCTGGGCACTTTAGTAATGAAGGAACTAAGCAGAGTTTTCTTTTATTGGAATAAAACCTTCCTAATCTACCATGCTGGATAAATCAGGGGGTTTATCATCACCAAGACAATGGAAAGTAACAAGCAGTGGAAAATAACTCAGCAGAGCTGAGCGTAGTGTCTGTGCCCAGTTCCCTGAAACGTAAGAGGTGACTCAACTGGAGGCAAATTCCATGTACTTCCCTGCACAAAGGTGAGGATCTATGTTTCCAAACAGACAGATGAAATGTTCTTTGGATGGTTTGTGGGCTCCTTCTGGAGTGACAGCCTTGATCTCCCCCAGCACCAAAAGATGATGGGTAACACTGATCAAACCACAACCGCTGGCACAGTGTTGATCAGGAATTTTCATTTCTATCTATATTACAACACACATACAATACAAACCTCTGCAGGGATCCTTCTTGCAGGCTCTGAATGCTGCTGTGTTTGGTGTATCCAGAGGAGAAGCACCCCACAAGCAGGGGACAGTAGCTGGGTTTCACCAGGAGGAGCAGCTCCCGGGGCTGTAAATTGCATCAGTGATGCCCAGCCATCAGAGTAACTAGGAACAGTCACCTCAAAGGGCCACCCTGGATAAAAGCTTCCCTCCTAATGCACTGCAATCTTCTCTCCTTCTGTAAAGCAGGGAACAAAATGTCATCCCCACCTGTTTCTCTTTTTTTTTTTTTTTTTGTAAGTTACTTAAAAAATGTCAAACTGTATGGGTTATCTATTGTCATTTACAAGAGCAGAAATTCGTGCCTCATCCTAGTGCATGATTTGTACCAGAGCATGTCACCTAGGTATTTTCTGGTCCTTCTTTCTCCTTAAAATATGTTCTGTCTGGGCTCACTCAAAGAACAGGTTTTTTTAATTTAAAGAAATAGTTTCTGAGACTTCACAAGTTGCAGAAACAGGTCACTTGGAGGACTTTTGTCACTATTTGCAGGGCAGGTATTAGAGAAAGTTACTTTAACGTACCCCTTTGAACAGCAGATCTGTGTAATGAGTTGCTTCCAGCTCACTTCCGCTGGAATTCAAAGAAACAAATTGATCCACCCCCCCCACCCCCCCAGTTTTTAATTCAATTTGAGTTTTGAAACATGGGTAATTATTCAGCCTTTATTTCCTGTCACGCACTGCTAACCCTGGATTTGTTTGGGGGCTTTACTGTTGTTTTTAGCAAACAGAAGGTGTCAAACCCAAACTAGGTTTCATAACAAAGCCATTACATAACTGCCCAATTAGCAGCTCGTTCAGTGCTATTAATAGCAGCTCCACATCCAACCTGCTTTGTGTAGTGCTACAACAACTGGCAAGAGGAGGCTTCTCGTTAGTTATTCATTCTCAGAGGAGAATAAATGAACTTGGTGGAGATTTATGAGATGCAGAGGAACGTGCTGTTTATTAGCTGCCAGGCTGCCGCCTCTTCCACTGCTCTCTGCTTTTCCTGACTCCCAGGAGATGTTCAGCCCCGAGAACCATCCCTTCAAGCCTGTGTGCACATCTTGTGTGCATCCCAGACAGAGACACAGCTCCCACCAAGGCGGGCTCAATGCCAGGAACCCCTTGGAGTCTTTTTCTTTAGAACAGTGTCTGTAACTTGGTGTTACCTTCCATTGACTGACACACTGAAATTAATTCTCCAGTGACAGGGATGTTTCACCCCACAGTTGGCTGCCCTGCTCCTCCATTTCAGCTGTTTTGGGCTGGGTGTTGGTCACACTGTGACCACTCACTCGAGCACAGACAAATATCCAGAGCAATCTAAACAGGCTTTTGAAAGATTTTTTTTTTTACTGGAGTTTTGATCGTTTTAAGCCACTTGAGCTGCTGACCACATAATCTGATGCAGAACTTCTTGTAACTTTCCGCACCACAATACTTTTTTTTCACTTCCAAAGAGATATCAGATCTGATTTCTATTTCTAAAATAGGCTACTTTAAGTGTTGAGGCATGTGAGCTGGTTTGATCTTACATTCCTCTGTTCCTGAACTCCAACGTGGAAATAAAGAATTTGTGAAGAGATTTTCCGTGGCCTGATGACAACCTTACATTCTTTAGCACAGTGACTTCCTTTCATATTGGATCTCTCATCTGATAAAAACATGGGTCAAATCTCTCTCTATATATATCTACACATGTTTCTAAAATAATTTCTTCTCCTGAGGTCCCTATTCTCTTCTCCTTGGGTACCTCCACTGCTCCTGAATTCCACACTGGGTAAGGTTTTACCTCTTCACTGTATCATGCTTCCCATCAGCTGCTCTCTATGGGGATACCAGAGTCTCTTGCACTCCTTTCCCCTAGGCACAAGTTGCTTCAGAATTAAGGGTTTACTTACATTGGTACAAAATGAGCTGCATAATAAAGGGTCTGACTGACTGCTCCTTGTTGACATCGTTGTTCTTCAGCCCTCTGTACTTGTCCTACAGTTGTATGTCCTCCCTGGGGAAAAGAAAAAAGAAAACAAGAGGAGAGAGATTTCCAGAGTCACCTACATGGGGGTTAACTAAAGTAGTTCATGGGTTTATTGAACCACACACTGTAAATCCCCAACCATGGTTTTCCTTTGGTTTGTCATTTCATTTCTTCCTCCTATCCCTGTCGTCACTTTTCTCTCCTGCCGTAAACTATTCAATCATCAATGTAAAATATAAAACTGGAATGCAAAAACATGCTTTTTTTTTCTGTTCCTACACAATCTCTAGTGTTCTGCATAAGCATAATCATAAATCTTTTTATTTCCTTTATTAGTATACTGTGACAATATACTCATTTTTTATGTTCACATATTAATCATCCATTTCAGTGAGATTCATTATATATTTTGTCATTTCTTACACATTTTTATACCTGCAGGATACACTAAGAGCCCCACACTGCTCATGTACAACGATGGTGCTGTTCACAATCCAGGTGCTCTCTCCACCTTTTCCATTTGTGGCTAATTTAGCATGAAGAAAGTCTTGGGTTGCTGGTGGGGAAGTGGAGAAAAAACGATTGGACTTGAGATTCCAGCACTTTTTATTCTTTCACACTGAAAGGAAGTATGTTCCTTAATACTGCAGGGTGTGAGAATGCACAAGTGTACAAATGGCAAGCTGGAAAACTGGTACTGCCATTAAGGGAGTGCTACATTTTAGTTTGTAAAGGAGACCAAGCGTACTTGTGGCACAAAATTACTTCTCTGCTTTCCTCCAGAACAGAACTAAATGCTGCTCCAGGGCCTGAATTCTTGCCCACTGTATTTCTGTGTGCTTGATTTCAGAACTAGGTAGAAAACAGCAATCAAGTTTTCTTTCTGAAAACTTTCAGAGATATTGCCTTGGTTTTGACAAATTTTATAGAAAAACGGGAGAAAAAACGAACTTAAAATCAAAGGAAGATTTGAATAATAGTTTTTCAAAACTCAGTAAGACATTCAGAACTGGAACAGGCTGAACATCTCTGAATCCTGTCTGAGCTTCAAAAGAGACATTGCAGGGATTGCATTAAATTAGGCTGCTATTCTCC
Organism: Phylloscopus whistleri; assembly: GCA_017589585.1. Classification (NCBI taxonomy): domain Eukaryota; kingdom Metazoa; phylum Chordata; class Aves; order Passeriformes; family Phylloscopidae; genus Phylloscopus; species Phylloscopus whistleri. The sequence goes on from JADMLD010000092.1 coordinate 2,470,230, forward strand.
TGCTTTGCTGAAAAAATGAGTGTCCTTTCTGTGTAGGATAAGTGGGTAGGATAAGCTTTAAGAATGGCTGGCAAAGGACTTGGCACAGAAAAGCAGGCTTCCCCTCCAAACTCCATGAACCAGTTCACCTTTGGTGTGGATCTGTCGAGTGAAAGCCTTACAGAAAAATGACTGTGACCCATTTTGTTTCACAGCAAATGTGGCTCTGATGCTCAGATAAAGATTCCTGTATTTCCTGAGTGCTCAAAGCTACTTACACGGGAGAAGATTGCATGGTAAGTAAGGATTTGGAGGATCCAACGAGCCTAAGAGCATAAGAAACACGGGGCTGTGTCAAACCACCAGCCCCTCCAGCCCCGGTCTCTTCCAGCAGAAGGAAATGCCAAGCAGGAATTGTTCCCTGTGAGAGGGTGAGGCCCTGGCACAGGGTGCCCAGAGAAGCTGTGCCTGCCCCATCCCTGGAAGTGTCCAAGGCCAGGTCGGACGGGGCTCGGAGCAGCCTGGTCTATGACAGCTGTCCCTGCCCATGGCACGGGGTGGAAACAAGCTGAGCTGCCCCTCCAGCCCCAAGCAGCCCGCGATTCCAAGTGATTCCACGTGCACAGAAAGGCTTGGCCGCCCCTCCCCAGACGAACTCCTCCCTGCACAGCGGGGTGTGTGCCAGACCCCACTGCCGGGCTCCTCGGTGACACCCTCCCCCTGCCCCACCCCCGCAGGGCAGCGCCGGGTCCTGCACGTCCCAGGGGCCTCAGCAGCTTTCTGGGACTCCCGGCTCTGGCTTTATGTGATCTCTACACAGCACCAATACAATTCAGACACAATTAAAAAAATATCAAACCATTCAAGCAGCTTTTCATCTGACAAACCTCTAAGTGAAGGATTAATATGCCCTGAGAGATTCAGAGAGATAAAAGCTTTGTGTTGAGTTCAACAGCCCTAAGGGTTCAGAAAGCTGTTTCGCAAGTGTTAAAATACAGCCCTCATCTGCATTTGTAATTTAGCATCCCTGGAAGTATAAACAACAATAGCTCATGCATAAACTCACCCATCATCGGCAGAAAAATTACCTTATCCATGATGTAGGATTTCTTCTTTACTTCAGGTTGTGGAGACAGGATTCTGGTTGTATTGTTTCTCTCATCACCTTCCCATTCTCAGCTGAAAAATAAGAAGACATCTACTTGACCTTGAAACCTCTGATTCGAGGAAAAGGTACTTTCTAGATGATTAAAGTGAAGTTGTTCTATGCAGTTCTCTGCTCTACTTGCAGTCAAGGCTTACTTATTTCTTTTCAAAGCAAAAAAAAAAAGGAAAAAGATTAAAACTATTAAAATCATCGAGTACCAGTAATGCACTGGGGTTTTAACAATTTTTTATGCCCGTTTTGAGGAGCCCCTAGAAACATTACAAGTTTCTGGTGTGAAAAGGACACGTGGTTGAGACACTTTCTCATAGTGTGTTTTTCTTAACAAGTAGGGTTGAGTATCAGTCCCAGACACTTTTCCTCAGTAGAGCACATTTGCCCTGCCTTTCAGACTCTTTTTTTTTTTTTTTTAAGGTCGATGAATATGTTTAATAACTAAACTACTGGTAATGGAATTATCTCCTGTGTCTCTATAAAAGGAAAGCATATGCTTTTCTACAAATTATTTATAAGCAAATGCCACAGTTGAAATTATGGGCATTATAAATAATGCCTGTCAGTTGAAATCTTTCTCAAGTTGAAAATTTAGGTTATGCTAAGCTAAGTGAATGGGCTAACAAGGAACAGGGGAGATTCAAGGTAGAAGCACCTCCCCATTTGCACAATGACTGCACAGGAGGCACACTGCTCAAGAAATGAATGTTTATCTTCTGATGCCCCTGAGACACGAGCAGCTGCTCCTCTCAGAGGCATTTTCAGCGTGTCCCAGGTGCTGGCCCAGCTCAGGGATGCCTGCACGCAGGGTAATGGGCTGGTGTGTGCAGGGAGACAGGCACGGGCACCTCCTGAACCTCTGTGACAGCCTGGCAGTGTTTCCATGCTGCCAGCAGGTAAGGAGTTCACCCCAAGAAGCTGCTGCTTTAGGGGAGGCTGGGCTCAGCCCTGCCTGGCATTGATTGCTGGCTTTCCAGCCCAGGCCTTCTGGAGAGGTTACCTGAGAGCTTGGCAACTGCATGGATGTCATTAAAACTGAAGAGGTTATTCAGGAAATAGCAACAGGGAATGAAGGGCTCCCACAGGAGATCCTGGATCAGAGAAAATGTCTTGGCTTGCTGTCCCATCTTTAATTAATTTACAGACACATGTGCCTAACTGAGCACTTGCTAGTTCACTTCTTTTTAACCAGGTTGATAGGAACAGAAAGGGCTGAATCTATGAAACTGCAATGTGAGTGACAACACTTGAGACAACAGAAAATCTCAGCAAGGAATTTACGAGCAACTTGGTTTTCTTTGCCATTTATTCACTTGATTCCTTTGCAGGTCAGCCTGCCCACAGGCCTTGTCTTTGTTGGAGGCATACAAGAATTGAACATACAGGACCAGAAGGATGTTTCTGGGCTGTATCAGCCATCTATAGAATATGGGCAGCTTCCCCTCTCGCCTTCCTCTGCTAATCAGATTAAAATTCTACTCCAAGCCAATACAACGTTATCAGTCAGAAAACTTTGCTTCATAGCCAGCCCACACATACCCATTTTCAGCTTGGAGCCATTCGTTCAGCTCCAGTGTTATCCTTTAATTTCCATTAAGCTTGTCCCCAAATGCTGCTAATACCATTTCTGTGTTCAGAGTGCAGCTGCATCCTCTCTCAGTCATTGCTTTTGGGCTCTGATCAGAAGACAGGTTTTTCCTTTCCCTGTCATCTTTGAATGGCTGCTCAGAGCTGTTCAGATCAGGCTGTTCCACCCCCGGCAGATTGGATTTTCTCTTTTTTAAATAGGGTAAAGCCAAATTCTACGCATTACTTAAAATTACATGTCTAAATCTGATTATAATTATTATTTGGGGGACATCTCATCAGCCCTTCTCTATGCCTGCTTAAAATAGAAAAAAAAATACTCTATCTACTGTGATAAATTCTGGCACCACAAGTCCCATTTAACCATCATCTGAGTAAGACAAAGTCAAGCCCATCTTTAAATAGTTGTTTCCAAGTGATAAGGAAACAAGATGCTCAGACGCCCAACTAAAGACAGCCAAGATTTCACTGGGATTTTATCCAAAAGAGGAGACTCCCTCCCTCTCCACGAGAGAAAAGAAAGTTTGGGTTGGAACATTAGTTGAGCAGAGTATTTTTGATTGATCAACATTCCTCCTCTTACCTGTGTTCATTTGTAAACAGTGATAGGAATGATTTGTTTCCGTGGGAAACAGTTGTGTTTCTGTCCCTATTGTGTTTAAAAATGCATTCTGCATAGTGTTCTTGGCATTAGTGAAGTTGCAGACCACTCTACACATGCTGCACACACATACACTGATACGTACCACACTGATCTATATCATACTGCTCCATTTCCCAACTAATCATTTCTTAAAAACAGTCTCAAGAGTCTCTGTGCAGCTCGTAAAGGCCCCAAATCCCATTTTTCCCCCTGACTTTAGCAGCGCATTACTTGTTTCCAGGGGAGATATATATCAGTTACCACATCTGATTGTGCAGTAATAGCTGGCCAGGGATTTACAACCTTTGCTATCTTCTTGTTACAAAGGAACCTGCCAAACATGAGCTTTTCTTTCAGGAAAAACAATTAGCCATGCACAGTGAAATCACAGATTACTGCTATTTCAGAACTTCTCCCAGGTTTTGGCAGGGTTGCTCTGGAGACCTATATAACCTCTCCTGATGGCTGGCACCCCATTAATATCAGGGTAAAGTGCAATCTCTGCTTATAATTGTCCAAAGGAATTTGTTTCTGGCTCCTTTCATGATGTCATTGGTGGTGTGAAAAATAATTGCTGAGGTTAAAATGTCTCTCAGTGACCCGTCTTGCAGTAAAATTGTTGTGAAATTGCTGACTCACAGTCACCACAACCTCCCCAGGGCTGGTATCTGTGACCTGCCCACTGCCTGACTGCAACTATTAGTCTGGGAGGTTGGATGGTTAAGGGAAGATTAAGATAAAGTCTCTGCATTGATCCCAGATTGAAAGGAGAAATGCCACTCCTTCATTTGGAGATGGATCAGTGGAAACCATTTTCAATGACTGATTATTCAAGAGGCGAAAACAATTGTTAGTTCCTTGCAGCCACAGAGTTTTCTTATTTAAAATGAATATCATTGTTCAGAAATAACTCCCAAATTGCCATCTAATTTCCTTTCCCCCAAAAGGTGTTGAATGTGATCAGTGTGCTCATACAGGGAAACAAATAAATGGTAGAAAATCAGTTCACTGCACATATCAACTGACTAATTGAAGGCAGTGAAGAGATGCAGAAGCCCAGTTTGCTTCCCTGGCTTGGTTTCAGGATCTGAATAGAAATCCTCCCTGTTCCACAGGAAAAGAGGAAATCCATAAGTGCCTCACTGGCTGTGTAAAAAGTTTTCAGGCATCTTGGATAGTTCTCGTGTTGTGGTGAGCCAAGGGTACACTGCTAAGGAGACCCTTGAACCAACACAGAATGGAAGAGTAAAATCAGGAAAGAGAAGGAGGAGTCAAGCAGGAGTCAAGGTGGCAAGAGAAACATCAAGGAGCTCCTTAGCAAAAGGCAAGATGTAATTTAAGTCTATTGCAGTGGATAAATGAAAACATTTGGAATTTTATATTGGTTAGCCTGTATCCATCTGAGCTACCAGCCCTTGCACCTGGTGGCGTTTGGGGGTTGGTTTGGTTGCTTTGCTCTTTATAAATTAAATGTGAAATCACTGCTCGGAGCCAGAAGCAAACGGGTGAAAGGGAAGTAACATCAGTAAATACAAAAACCTTAGGTAATCATGATGACAACAAACTGGACACTCACAGTCTTGAACAAAGCCCTACAAACTGAAGCAGCAAGAGGAATTGACCCTCAGTTTCTCCAACAAGAGCATCCTTGAGCACTAAGTGGAGGAACAAGTAAAGTACCCATAGTTTGATGGCAGCCTCAGGCCTCTAGTGCTGAAACAGCCTCAGGATTTCTACAAATTACAGAAGAGTCCCCAAACACAAGAAGCCATTTCCAGCACTAAATAACAGTATATTTTAGCTGGTGTTTAAGAGACAGTTCCACAAGCCAAAACCAATTTTAAAGAACATGAGGTGTGAGAGAAAATAGAATTAAACTGAAGGAAGTGACAATTGAGAACTTAATAAAAACACTTCGAGTAGATGCCCCCAAAACCACAAGCTTGGGCTAAAAAAAGAGAACTGCAGGTTAAAAAGCAGCCTGGCTTTGAAGGAAATGAAAGCCAAAGTACAGCAAGATAAATATTGCTGTTTTCATTTCCTTGCTCTGTTCATTCCCTTCATGCCCAGGCACGGGCCAAGAGAAGAAGGAAAAGGTGACAGCAGTGACTCTAAGTGAAAACTTGCACTTTAAAGAACTGGAAGCAAAAGGCATGAAAAGATTCATTTGGCAAGCAGAGCTGAAACACTGAGAGCTTTTCAAATGCACCTTTGGTCCCCGTGCTGTCCATGGCAGCTTTGGAGCAGTTTAGGAAACAGGACCAGGAGCATCACTCACACCACCCCAAAAGACTTTGTTTCAGGAGTTTTGTGTTTGGCAAGATGTGAAGCTGTAAAATGTCAAGGGCAGGTTGTACACGAAAAAGCAAAGGACAGCTGCCTTCCTCTACTGAAAAGTAAAAATGAAAATGACATTTTGAATATAGAAAAGTATAGACAATTTCAGTAAATGCAGCTGTTGGGGAAAAAGGCCCAGGGCTTGTTTTGAGCTTATTAATGCCAATGATGGGTTTGAGAGTCTGACAATTGGGTAAAGATGCTCCTTTCCTGGGTAAAATATTACAGTGATGCCACAGAGTGACCTTCAAATACGTTCTTTCTAGAAGGAGCTGTAAGGACTTTCTGGTCTGCCAGTCTCAAGGAGAAGTTTAGCAAGCACACACAGCATGCAGGGCTTGGCCCAGGCTCCTTCCTCTTGCCTGAGTCAATTACACATAAATTAAATTGGGCTCCTATGTTCTCCTTGTCTCCTCTCACAGCCTTTCATCAAACAGGCATTTAAAGTAAGCATTTCCTTCCTCCATCACTTGCTAACGTTGTCAGCCCAAGGTGAGAGTGGGTTCAGGGAAAGGAAAGCACGGAGTGGGATCCCAAGGCTGCCCATTCCTCCAGAACCTGATGCTTTATTTCAGCAGCTCCTCTGGGTCTCACTCTTTCAAAGCTTTACATTTCTTGCCAGCTGAGAGGCTCCAGTTTCAACATTTTCTTTACGGGTAACTCCTGGCTGTACCAAGCCAAAAGTACATATTTTTCAGCATAGATAAATCCCTTTCACTCACATCTGAGAATAAGACAAATACATGAGCATTCACTACATCTTACGACCAGCATGGACAGAAACAAGGCAGCCAAGGCAATAAATTCCATGAGAAAGGCTTCTCCCAGGTGACCAGCAGGAAGTAAATGAATAAAGGTACATATGTTAGGCCAGGCAGAGTCCACAGCAAGACATGTGTAGAAGGGAGGGAGAGAATAAATCTTTCCCTTATTCTCAGTGGAACTGTATTAATCTTGCCTCAATTAGGCTTTTCTTACCTATTCCTTTTCTCCAGTGGGCAAGCAAATAAAATCCGTAGGATGGATGGAAAGAGGGAGCCACAGCTGAGGCAGGATGTTCCTCTTGGAGAAGAACCACCTTCCATTTTCACTCCCATGGGGTACAGAGTGTTTCTCATGCACAGTAACAGAAAGACACAGTCACCTCTTATGGCCAGGGTGCCTGCTGCACTCCCACACACAGAGAAATTCCTGTGCCTTGGGTGTGTGGGAAGTGGGGATTTGGAAGGGACCTTCACAGCATAACCTTCAGATGTGACAGTGTTCAGGCATGTTAATCATCTCCTATGAGCAACTGACACAGCATGCAGAAACAGACACAGAAATTATTCACAGCTTTCTTACCCAAAGGCTGCTCACATTTGCTGAAAGCACAATCTGCTGCAGTCAGCGAGATCTACCTCCTCTACTTCTGCCCCAAAAAGGAGTACTTACTCTTCATCTGCCTGTCCATTGTCTTCTGATGTACCACAGCACCACAAATCCCTACAACCAGCACTGTATTAATACAACACTCCCACCAGGCAGGATCCATCATCAGCCTCCTCACCCCCAAGGGAAACCTACAGCCAACTGTCCCCAGCCCTGACTGAGCCCATAGCAGCCATTCCCTTCTGCCTCCGTTTGCCATTCCCACAGCCCTTCCTCATCAGAGCCTGCAGTGGTCCCAGACTTCTCTTCCTTTCTCACTGCCCTCCCCCTGCATGGCAAAACCCCTTCCCAGGCACACCCCCAGGACCCAGCACACTTGGCCAGCTTTGACTCAGAGCTCGAGCTCTTCTGGAGCTCCGTGTTTTCCCAGTGCCCAGGGAGCTCTGGGGTGACCTTCCCGTGGTCCTTTCCCTGTCCTTTGCTTATATAATGTCTATGACTCATTCATATGAAGTCGCCCGTAACATGGAACATCTGGGTCTGTTTTTGATTCTCTCCTTCCTCTGTGAAGTTGTCAAGTCAGCTTTGGGATATTTTGTCTGAACTTGATCCTTATAAAGTTGATGTAATTAGGATGGGAAATCCTTTCCAATTTCATCTTTTGGGGGATAATCCCATGTTGCTGTATGCTGTTTCCTCACTGGATGTTTGTGTTAGGAGAACCCTTTTCTTCCTAATTGTGTCTTCCATGTAGTTTTGGAACAGATAATCCCATGGTCATTAACACTTTCTGCGGCCCTGTTGAGCTCCTTTTACCTTGTATTCCTCAGCAATTTTTCCCCTGTGTATATTCCCTTGAAAGGTTCCTCCATCTGTTTGGTATTTGAATGCTTGGATGAGCCTCTGTTTCCTGGGGGATGTGGCCCCTTCCACATAGGGCATTTTCTGTTTCGCCTTTGAAAATGTACCAGATTTGTAAATTTGAGGGTAATGATTTATAGCCCAACTGCTCCTAATTCTCTCATTACTAGTCAAAAAAGGACTTCTCCCAAATGTCAGATAACAGATGGTAAAGAGAAAATTTATTTCCAGTTCTTCCTAGACTAACATTTGAGGTAGCATGGAAAAAGGGAAGAGAGGGCAGAGCTGGACACAGATTCTAAACATATTGCTTTTAATCAGCACTTAAAACCTTCTCCTATTTCAGTCAGAATTTCTTACTTCCAAATCTGACTCAAAATTGATCAACTATTCACTGCTTTATAAAGTTCATCTGTTTTTCTTTTTAAGATGTAGTGATGTTACAACACAATCTCTAAGTTTTAATAATAAAACCCCCCAAACAAGCTACATTGTAACAAATGTGTTTATGCTTTTCTTAGCAACAAATTACAGTTACTACAACTGTAGCAAAGTGGAAATAAACAGCTGAAAAATGCCTATGGGATACTCTTCATAATCCAGGACTTGATGTAAAGTCTAGAAACTTTAATATTAAACATCAAATCACGTAAAAGACAACTAGTACTTATACTATAGCTATACTAAAGGACACATATTTTTGTCTGTCTGTTTTAGATTATTGCATGGCTGCTGATTCTTATCCATTGTGAAATCTTTATAACCAACTTCACAATTTTCAGTCTTTAACAAGATCTCTTCTGATCTTTTTAGGAATTTTATTTCAATATATACAGGGTAGTTGTTAGTTATTTGCCTTGATTTTGAAATCAGCTATATATTTTTAGGGGAATTAAAGTAATTAATTATGACATTACCCATAACAGTCTGATCATGTAGTGGAAGGTGTCTTAATGTACATATCTTTCTGTCACAAAAAGAACCCCAACCCTGTATGTAGACAAAAAGAAGAAGAAAATTCTGAAGAAAGTCCCATCTACAAAATGCACATTACTGCCATGTTAGGAGCCACAAGATTCCAAGAGTACCTGAAATTCCCTGGACAGCTGTGAACCACGACTGCCTTGATTATTCATCTGCCTTTTCCAATGCATTTACTGAGTTGTTGTGCCTAGGGAATGAGGAAAATGTTTGATTTAGAGTTACTGCTGGAGACTTTAGTGTGTGTTCTCATTTTTACAGCAAAACTCTCTTGTGACTTCGAGGCACCCACCTTTTGCCTGTCTCCAACGCACCTCCCTCAGGAGGACACAAAATGTTCTGTCTCATTTTGGGGCAAACCATGGCAGTATCTCCTTCCCATTAGTGTCAATGTCAATCCTTTCTTCGCTACCTGGATGGGAAAGATTTAAAATTTGTTCAAGTAATTTTAACAACAGCAGCAATTTTTCACCTTTGTCAGCTGCCTCGGCCCAAACATCTCCTGTTTTCCACCAAACCCTTGTGCTCTCCGAGGCCGGCAGATGCTGAGCCCACGTGTCAGCCCTCCGGGGACAAAGCCATGAATGTCTTCCTCAAACCCTCAGCCAGCACCATTCCCCCCCAGCAAAACTTAATGACTTTGCACAGCAATCGAAACACAAACGAGGCCCCTCACAAGAGCAGTTGCAGTTGTAGTTTACTCATCCCAGCTCGACCTCCTGTTTAAAATCCATGTATTCCATGGGTGGTGCTCGTGGCACCTCCCTGATACAGATGAAGGGCTCTGGAGGAAAAGCCAGCCCTGAACAACCATTTTATGTGATCACCTTCTGCAGAGTAGATCTGTGACTAAAAAGGGAATGATTTCCTGTCCGACTGAAGGCAGGCAAAAATAGCAGGACTGAATAAAGTAAGCAACACTGTTGTGAAATCCATGGCCTGTGCACTCTTCTTGGCTGGCAATGGGGAACTCAGTTTCTAGCACTTGGCACATAACTGTGGAAGAGCTGTGGTGTTATGTGTTTTGTCAGTGTTTATGAGCTGGGGCAAAGCTGAAGATGTGGTAGGAAGCAGCGGGTAAATAAAGAGATACGAGTTGGTTCTGTTGGTTTGGTTTGTTGGGGCTTTTTTTGCAGAAAACTCAGGTTTTAGAGTTGGTCCTGTGCGAGATGAGAGCCCGAGTCACAATTTCTGTGCTTGTTACCAACACAGTGCTGCTGCAAATGCTGCTCACAGCACCCTGAAAAAACAAAAACCCCTGAATCACTGGGGCTGGAAAAGACCTTCAAGACCATCGAGTCCAGTTTTGACCAAACACAATGGTATATTCTGAAGGCTGAAAATTTACCATGGAAATTTGACTTGAGGAAAACATACGAACATATTTTCTGTTCATCTTGGTGATATGGACAGATATAAAACTCAGGGGGAAAAAAAGTTTGTTCTTTAAGGTTGTATACACTGCTAATAAATAAAAAATTACATCAGATTATAAATACCAGATCCTCACATAATGAAATTCACTTTCCTTCCACTGATTTAAGCAAGTATTAAACTGATTTAAAGGCAGCTGTGTCAACTTCTATCGCCAAGGGGTTTCGTTCTGAATATCTAAGAACTTGAGTTCTTCAGGTCTTTTATATTTATCACTCCCACGGTGCACAGAGAGGCTGATCACGTCTCAGCAAAGTGAAGTTTGCCAGACAAGTGAATAAAACCCAGATCCCTCACCATGGGACCCTGGTTTAGATCATTCCATGGAGGGACACATATGGGTAGGGAAGTACATTTTTTCATATATTTATATTTAAAAATATTAAAATAAACATATGTACATGGAAATAAACAAAATTATATTGATTACATAGACAACTTCTTACATTATATATACAAAATATTAAAATGAAAATTACCAATTCCTTCTGGCCTGATCCCCTGCCTTGTCTTTGCTCCCTCATGTGTATTCATTCATCCCTCATGCTGCCCCTGAAGGACCAAGGTCTGTAACAGAGAGAGAGAGTAACTTCTCTAAATCTCAAATTACAATAATCCAGGATTTAAGAAGCAAAATGGTACCATTACTGCAGATAATTGTAACTCTGGAGAAATAGGTCAGAGCTGCAGTTCATCTCACCACTGCTACCAACAAATGAGGTCACGATTTGCTTTCTTTTAGTGCACTGTTGCTTTAAAAGAAAAGAGCTTGTTTTTCTCTATTGATAAAGGTAGTGCAACACTGAGAAGCAGCACAACATGAGGAGAGATAAGGGCAGGAATTAAATCTCTGGGTTTCGTGGCCTTGGGTATCCAGTCCCACACAACACAGGCACAACAAGTCAAGGCTCTTTTTACTATTTCTTTTGCAATCACAAAGACTGTTCCCATTCAGTTGCATACAATGTACATGCAAATGTAACAGCATTTTCCAAATATCCTCAGTGGAAAGGATAAACATGCAGGCTCTTCTCCCTCCTGGAATGTGCATGTTCTGGGTACTTCTTTTTTACACAGAGAAGTTGTCTCTGCAGAACAGCTAAGGGCAATGAAAATAAGAATCCCAGCATTTTCTGTAATTGCTTTTGTGGAATGCAATCATTCAAGGAAGAATTTGTGCAGCTGGTAAAGGCAGTGTGACTACAAAAAAATACAGCCTCCCTATAAATTCTCTGTGATCCCTGAGGAAACCTCAGGAAGAAGGCCATTGCTATGCAGATCTGCATGGTTCCCTGAAGAGTACTGCACTTCCACAAATCCTCCCCTGAAGAGATTAAGCTTTTCAATGGTTTGCACTCAAATACAATTAATTCTGATGGCCCCTGCATGATTGCAAGTCTAATGTTTAGTTTTGCTGTCAATTACCACATGAGACTCTTCCTGGGTCACTACTCTGTGAGCTACTATGGCTTCACTTACACTGAGCCATCTCCATCCTCTATAAATTACAGATCTGGAGCACAATGGTCTCTCGGAACCAGCTGAAGTGTAAAGGAACAGTAATAATAATAAATAAATAGTAAGTTAATGCTTTTGCTGTCAAGTATTAGAAGCATGAAAGAAATTAATGGGTACCTCTCCTGTTCTACATCCTGATATAGAAGTTCAATTTTGGTTCAAATAATAGATGTTGATGTGAATAGTAAGACTTGTGTGCAGGTGAGCCACTGGTACAGTCTTGTGTGCAACCATTTACTAATTAATGCAGTTTGTTAATGGCAAGTATTTGTACAGGTGTTGGTATTTAGGTAATTACTCATAATTTGTAAAAATCCAATCAGCTTGTGCTAGGAGAGAGCTGTTAGCTCTTTTCTGATTAACAAAGTACCCTATCAGGAACCCTGAAAGTTTGCAGTCAAGGTTTTTTGAAGTTTTCTGCTTCGCTATTCACCTCAATATATACATCATCTATGAAATATTTACAGAGGAAACCACTTAAAACAATGAAATATAAATGAGTCCGAAGCACTTCTCTGCCAGGTTTTACCCAGAGCGGTATTTGGGGGTTTATGCAGGCATGGGATTGCCTAATGAATCTGGCCAAGTGGAATCAATATGAGAGTAATTAATTTAACTCCATCTTTCTATTTTTCAAAGTGACAGATTTATGACGGGGCATGAAAGAAACATGAAGCATTACCATTTTCCCACTACTGGGGGCAGACTGAGTAGATAAAGATAAGGGGTGTTCCTTATCTGACACAGGGCTCTGCTGGTTGGAGAGGAAAGCTCTGAGCTAAAGCCAAAGGCACGAGGGAAGCAGGAGGAGCAGGGAAGAGCAGGCTGGCAGGCTTGGTTATCTGATCTCCTGCAGCCATTCCGGGGGAACCACCACCCAAGGACAGCTGGCACTCGGAATAACCGCGGCATTTGGGGCACGTCCCCGGAACAGGCACTGAGATTAGACCACACAATCACAGAACAAGTACACATTGTATCTGCTGCAGTTCTTACAGTCATCTTTATTTGACACACTTGTGACCCATTTGAATTGCTGCACTTGGAAAGAATAATTACTGTCCCAAAAGCTGCAATTTTGTTTTCTCTTTTATTGTTTGCCCCCCAGATACCCTGCTCTTCCTTCTCTCCTTTCTTTTAATGTAAAAGGACTCTAACAGCTGTACCAGCTGCTGAAATGGAGAAACCAAGGCAATAAAGGCATTTAACCCACTGCCTGTATATTCATTCTCTCTCTTTTTGCATTATTCTTGACTATAAATATTTTTGAATGTTGTCTCTGTGCTACATGCAGAAGTTGCCTTTAGCTTTAGGCTTTAACAACTTAGTCACCAATACAGTGAAAACCAGAAAGCCTAAGAACCCCTGATAGTTCACATCAACTCAAAAGCTGTTCCAGACATTTGATAAGAGATTGTTGCAGTAGCAATATTTGGAACACTACAGGAATTAAACAAGGGCTTGATTCCCCTTCTATGGATAAAATGTACAACAACCACTTTGCTAAAAGAGTGCAAAGATAGGAAACCGAGTGTATATGTGTTCTACTCTTCTTCTTTAGTATTATTTTCCCCTCTCCTTGATCAAACTAGTGGAAGCATTAAAACTCGTGACCAACAATGGTAGTTTCAATTTAGACCACTTCAGTTTGATGAGCACTTTCAATTTTAAGTACATGCTCCAGCAATTCCAGCAATACAAAATACTTTCCTTTACAGCTGCCCAGAATAATACAGGATTTGAGCTCTCTTAACTCTTACTCTCCAAACTCCAAGGGGAAAATATTATTGCACACTCAGAGTCCTTACAGTGATTTCTGCCAAGCTGTGAAAAATCCCTGTAGTTCTACTGATCTGTGCTGATGGTTTCTGAGCAATAATGGAGATTTTGGAGGGTTCTGTAGGTGAGTGTGCATCTGTGCAGCCTGTGTGTGTGTGTGAGTGGGTGGGTGACCAGGCTGTACCTGCTCCAAGGCCTCGTTGGAAGCTCTGTTTATTCCAAAGGCTGTTTGTGTTTGCAGTAGGTAAAATGGCTTTCCAAGCCAGCAGGAAGAGCCTGCTCCTGGGGAGTGCTAAGGTACTGCTGGAGGGAAGAGGAATGGAATCTTTCAAAGATGTAAAGCTGCATTTTGAATACATGTAGACACTGAACAGAAATCTCACAACATTTTAGTAAAGCAGCACCAGAGTTTACAACCCAGTGAGTGCCCCTACATCTCACCTGCCTGGAAATTCCTCAGGGTTTCAATGGGATAGGCCAACTTTTTCTGAGCATTTCTCCTACTGAGAATGAGCAACAGTTGAAAAATACTGCCACTCCCACAGGAAGAACACACTTGGTTATATGCAATATATGAAAACAATATTAGAACATACTTACCATACGTGGTGGAGGAGAATGCGGGGCACCTTTCACCTGTCCCAACTCATTCCCTTGGCTACTGCACTCCACACCACCAAACCCTGAGCAGCTGATGGGGCTTTTGCTGCATTAAGGTGCTGCTTTCACGTTGTACCTGGACTCTCCTTGCTCCCACAATGCCAAGCCTCTGGTTTAGCCCTGGAGTGGGAAGTCAGAGCCAGACCAGCATCATTAAGAGGAGACACAGAGTGCCACACACCAAGTACTGGTCCCACCCACACCTTCCTATCAGTTTCCAAGTCACAGCAAAATAAATGGTATAAAACAAACCTTTCCTGGAGCTTCAAGGGAACTGTCAGGCAGTATTTCACCTGTGTGTGATTTTGTACAATCACTGTGTGCACAAATCAAGTGTGACAGTTACATCAATGCAAAGTGACCGTAATTGGACTCAAGCAGTCTCTTAAAAACAAAAGTAAATTATCTAGATACATGTAAATAATTCTTGAGGGTACCCTTCACCTCCACACAGCTCTGCTTCCACAGGCCATTGCTTGATTTAGAGTTTTCAGTCCTTACACCGTTACTTTCCATTTTCTGCAGATTATTTATTTTACATCCAAAAAAAAAAAAAAAAAAAAGTCAATGGAAAAAGAATAAAAGTAATACCTTAGCAAAAGATGAAACCATATGTTTCTTCTTTGTGATGTTAAGTCCACTCCGGGAGCAAAAAAGCTTATTTGGTCTCTTTTATCTTGAATTTGTTGAGTAAATTATATTTCTGTCTAATCAGTTAAGTGATTTTCATACTTCACTGATACCTGACAAGGAACTTTACTGGAGTCTCTGAAAAATGTGCAGCTGTCAAAAAAGCATTAGCAAGAGGGTCGGATGTGTGAGAAATAAGGGAATAAATAAGACCCAAGTTGTGATTCCTGCATGAGAAGCAAGCACTTAGCCCTCTGCAGCCAGGGTTTGCTGCCAAAACAGATGGATTAAGAGACCAAAGGAGACTTTTTATAAGTTTTGTAAGTTGACCAATATGGCATAATTCAGAGATTTCAAATCTACTGAATAAAAACCTGTAAGGAAAGCTACTATTTACCACAAAAGCTGGCTCTTGGTCGTGTGTGTGTGTGTGTGCATTAGGGTACAAGAAATAATTTTCTTTGAATGCTGACATTGGTACTGGACTTCTTTTTACCGTGTGCCAACTTTACTTATTACAAACATAATATGTGTGTGTGACCTGTTTTTTTGGAAGATAATACAATAACTGGAAAAAAATGTATGCTCCCTCTTCCCAGTGTTTTCCCCAGAGCTCTCTTTAGCTTGCTATGTATTATTTCCTGAACAGTGAATACTATTGCACAGCTACCCCCTATCTGTCATCTGCTTTACTTTAGTCATCCTGGAAGGACCTGGGAGCTGGCTTTACTTCCCAATTCAACTGGTACCTGATAACATGCAGATCAGCTAGGTGACAAAAAGAAAAGGTCAGAACAATCAGGAAAAAATTTAAAGAGGATTATTTAGTGCAATCAAGTATTAGTTAATACTCTGCCCTTCTACATGATTGCTATTTTCTGTTTTAAAGTCATTTATTGCAAGAAAATGGTATCTCCTATTCCTGAAATACCCTTAGAATATTAAAATATCCTAAATATTAAATACCTTAAGATATTAAATATAAAACACTCTAGGGTATCTCCTTAGGTTTAATATATTTGGGAATGTTGTGACAGAAGCATATTAATTGACTTTTATTCCGGTTCTATTCTATTCTGAAATTTTACTCAGCAATTAATCTGCCTCAAGAAATTGGTATTATTCCAATATTATATAATAGAAAATAGTAAGTCAGAGCTCTGCATAAAAATTACTGACAAAACTACTGATGAAGTCTTTCCTGCCACGCCTGACTGTTCACACATATCCACAAACACCCCTGCTATACAGGTATTTTTTTAAACTTTACAAGACCTCTCTGAGGGTTTCACCTAATTTAGCACCAGTGGGTTAAACAGCAAGTTCAGGGTTATGTGGTTATTGCAGTTGCCAGGATTAGAAAAAATTATCTGTCATTTCCAGAAGAGAAATAAGAAAATTCAGTGACACCAATAAATAAATAACACCTGTGCTGCCTAAAAGCAAAATAATTCTGAAAGTAACAGGCTTAAAAAGTGCTACTTGTATTGCAAACTTGAAGGCCAAGCGAGATTCAAGCCCAAGAGCAGAGCAGTGATGCCAGCACAGGTGCCAGTGTACACCCCCAGCTGCATTGCCTGTGTTACCTTCCCTTGAGGGGCATGCTGAGGAGCCCCAAGGCTGCAGCATGGTTTATCCAAGCCAAAGCTGAGGTTCTGCACCATCTGAGGAACACACAGAGTGCAGTCAGCAATGCAGTTCTGAACTGCTCTTACTCCCTGCAGATTTTGGGGTAGCTGCAATGAAGGCCTCTCTATTTTCACAGCCAAGTCACCATGGCTTGGCCTGTCCAGGGCAGCCTCACGGCTCCTCCACGGTGTCTTCTCCACAGGGATAATCTCCTGGCCAAAACGGGGTGCTGAGGACCCCTTCCATCTCATGGACATTTTGGATAAGGTGACATCCAAGAACTTGCACCAGTAACAGAAAACGTGTTTGATGCACAGACGAGGCCAAGATCCCAGTGCAGTAATGCTGAGCAGCTCAAGGGGCTGCCTGCATTTTCACAGGACCACGGAACAGTTTGGGTTGGAAGGGACCTTACAGACCATCCAACTCAGCCACCCACACCTTCCACCGGACCAGGTTGCTCCAATCCCCATCCCAGCTGGCCTTGGACATTTCCAGGGACGTGTCCTGGGTAACTGTGGCTCTGCTGAAGGGAAAGCCAGTGTTTGGATTTGCTCTGAATGTCCCTGCAGCTGTGAAACGTGGATGGCAGTGCTGCTGGAACCAACACTCTTGTGAGGTTTCCTGTACTCTCTGCTAGCAGTACTGCCAAGAATATTCCTCAGACAGCTCTTTTGCAGTGACTTGGAATTTCGCACTCTAGATGAAAGCAGTTCAAAAGCAAATTGAGAAGCAGAGCTTTAAAGAAATAAGAGTATTTCAGGTTAGTTGTGTCAGACAAGAAATGAGCAGGCTTAAAGGGAAAGATTCCTTCTTTTGGAATCCAGAATGAGTCTTACGGATCCAGAATGTCTCTGGATCTCTGCCTTTAGCTGGAAACAACTGAAGTGGCACAGTAGCATAGCTGGCTATCCATGTTTTGAAAAAGCACTGTCATCTCTTAGCCTGGGGAAATGAAGATGTGAAGGAATTATCCTCTATAAGAACTCTGTATCTTGTTTTTCCCACAAAACTCCAGGCAGGAGAAAGCTCATCTCCCCACAACCTACGGGAAAGGTCGCTGGTCTCTGGAGAAACTCCCAAAGCAGCCTCCAGTCCATGTGTGTGTGATGCCTCACATGAGAACTATTTCCATCTCCAGCTTCCCCGAGGACATCTGTTTCACTTTTGACTTTTTTTGTACAAACCACCTCTTCGTCAGCAGCTGAAAAACAAGGAGACGTGTTGGAGTCTGGAACTGCTCCCGAGCGCTGGCATGCGCCTCATGCCAAAGAGTTCTGGTGCTTGGGTTTTATTCTTGTGGAATATTGTCTGTGGTGTCACCACGGGCACAGCTTCCAAGTCCTGCAGATTTAATGAGCCTCAGCACACTTCTCGCATCCCCAGGCACAGCAGCTGGAACCAGAAACAAATATTCCAAGCTTCCTTTGCCAAGGCTGGTATGCAGAGAGGGCCTAACACGAGCCATCAACACCCAGAGGTCACTGATTTAGGAGGATTTATGGATGGAAAAGCAGAGGTACCCAAAGCCCAGGGTCAGGAGGCTTAATACAACTATTTAGTTACTCTCATAGTTACTATGAGAGTAACTTTGCTAACATTGTATCATGACAGTTACAAGAATCTTGGATTATCTTTTATTGCCTAAATATCTGGTTTTGTACTAAATATACACCTAGACAGTGATTGAGAATACATTAGTCATCTGCTCTGTTGTTTGGAGTTCTTTATTCAAAACTGGATGAAGAATCAACATCTTTCCTGCTTTATAAACCACTTCTGTCTGTATTTTTCCCCAGAGGCTGTGTGTGTAAAGCCAGAGCCTTCATTTGAGGGGAACTCTGTCATTATCTTGCATCTCCTGCTTCTGTATTATTCTACAATTCACAGCCCAGAAACTTACAGGTCCAGCTGAACAATCCTTGGAGCATCTTCCCTTATTCCAAGGGCTGATTATTATTCTCCCAGAGGTGCAGAGAGCTGCTACCAGACACAATCCCACCTTTTGTCTCATGCTTCTCAGATGCCTGTTCTTCATAGGAGCTGTGCTAAACCTCTCTATGAGGAACACTGAAGGAAGAAGTCACAGCCACAGTATTCATGGAGAATATGAAAATCAATACTGTGTTTTTCAGGGAAGAACACAGCTTGGGGAGGAATGAGAACATATCAGAGTGAATAATTTTCACTCACTGAACTCAGTACAGAAATGGGAGGAAAGGGGGTGAGTGTGAAGACACTTCTGTGTCTCATTCTATGAAGTAAGAGCAAAACCTTCTCAGGACTCCTTTAAAAGCAGTACGAAGCACTTAATGTAGATACATTTTCTGTACAAGCACTCTGCAGAGCAAAATCATACAGGAAAAAACCCATGGGGTGATTTAACAGTGGCAGAAAGGCACCACTAACTGTCTGAACAAAGTGTGTTTTGATAAAAGTTACGCTGGTCATTCTGGAGAGAAAGCACCTTCAAGAAGATCAAAGGGCAACCTGGCACCCTTCTAAACTGGAAATCCTTTGAAGAGAACGATCCTAACTGATGGCAAGCAGCAAGAGCTGAGGGGGAAGGATGGGAACTGAGCAGGGCAGGGGTAAAAGCTGGAGCAGAAGAGCAGCACATACCCCAGGATTTCAGCTGAAGACCCGCCCAGCTCAGTGGCTCTGCAGTGAAGCAATAATGCAGCTGTCTCTGGAGAGGCCGGCTAACAGTGTTTACCCACGTCCATCCTGCACTGACTCATCTCCACGCCGTGCTGCTGCAAGTTGGCCTCTGCTGGGGAGGAAAGCTTGGCAGGAAAAGGTTCCTCTCTTGCTCAAGGTCTTTGTGCCGACTAGCAAGGGCCAAGTTCCCCAGCAGGGCTGGAAAAGGTGCCAGGATGCGTAACTCAGTGAGCTTTTATTTTCTTTCTTGGTCACAAAAAGGAGTTGCTGCCCTGCACTGCACAAGATGTGAATATCTCCCCTTTACCTACCAGGAAAAAGGGAAGAGCTCCAGAGAGGATCTTACAAAGGACTCCCCTGACATCCCAGCCCAGAGTGCTCTGTGTCCTCCTCCCTGTCCCCCATTTAACTTAAAATAAAGAGGATGACTTCACCCTTTCTTTGGAAGAAAATCATAAACTACACAGCATTTTAATGACAAATCCTTACTGAGATGAGTAATGCTTTACTGGAGAGCAGCACCTGGACTAGGAGTTTTTTGTGTTTGGTCTCAATCCATGCATACCTTCATGGAAAACATAAAGAATGATCTGAAGGCTAGACCAGGAAATCAGAATTAGAAAAACAATTAGAAAAGAGGGTGCACACTTCTAACAATCTGGGTAATTAAACATTGGAACAATTCCACAAGATTGGGGCGGATTTTCCATATGGTTTGACATGTTTGTACTTAGACTGCTTCATAACACTGTATCTGTAGCAAATCTATGAACACGGTTTGGTAACAGTTTTTTGCTTCAACTTGCAGCAAGAGCATAAATAGATTTAAAGTCATTAACAGGAAGGCCAATAGAAAAAATGAATCACACCACAAGCCACGCTGGTGATCCCATCCACCTTTTAGACAACACAGGGAGAGTTCAACCAATCTTCAAAAGGGCAGATTGGGATAAAAAAGAAAAGAAAAGGAAAATAATATTCATAAGAGATTTATAATTAAAGCCCAAGATTCATTTCCGTTGGAAACAGATGGCCAGGCAAAGGCATTGGGGATAATTTAGCTAAAGCCAGTGCTTCAACTTGCTAACAAAAGCATGGATTTAATCTCCCATCCAGAGGGTAACCTGTTTATTGCGTATTACGGATCAGGAAACATCCGCATCGCTTAAAAACCGACACGCTCGCAGGGCCAGTGCACAGCCAGCACTGCTGGGAACAGCACTGCTGCTTCCAAGGGAAAGAAATCCAAACTGCAAGGGAACAGAACAACGAACAAGGCTGGCAAAATTCCAGGGAAGAGTGAGAGATTGAGGGCTGGGTGAATCGGGAGAAACCTAACGCAGGTGATAATGGGTGGGAGATGCTAAAGATGGCATGGTGAGTAAAGGCAGTGCATTCCATGGACAATAAAAGGTTTGTTTTCCTTTGTTTCTTTGAGGTAAACTAAGGTTACAGCGTTGCAGGATAAATCTCAGCACCAGAAACACACTTCCATACCTTGGGAAGTCTTCTGTCTTGGGAGACAATACAGATGAGAGGCCCTGACATGGCTTTTCCACTGGGAATAAAAGGGAAGTGTTGATAACTTTACACCTGAACTGGCCTTGCTTCCATCTACCCTCCCCAAAATGAACAATCTTGGTTTACTGCTGTCACACCTACCTCAGTAATTCCCCAAATGCCCCTTTTTATGCCAGTGTGTCTCTCACCTGGAGCTGTGCACAGCAGGAACTATAAACTCTCAGACCTGCTCTACTCCCATTACCAAAGCTGTTAATGTTTCCAGCAGTACTGGCTCCCTTGCACTGCAACTCTACTTCTGTTTATATGTTCTGAAAGTACTTGGTGAAAAACAAGGTAAAAAAAAAAGATCTGTGGGGAAATAGTATCACTAGGCAATTACCAACTGAATAGTTCTGGAATTAGAAGAGAGACTGAGAGATTTTCCTCATTCAGCAGTGACAAACCAGCATGCTGCACTTGGAACCAGGAAAACCAGAATGAAGATTTGCCCATAACTATGGAAATGGAGCAACTATTTTATGGCACTGATTACTCACCTCTAAGATCTTCAACATATTCTGTTGGGAAATGCAGCCATAGAAACACTCCTGCTCTGCATGAGACCCTGAGGGATACATCTGAATAAATATAATATCTCTGATTTCAGTTAGGGGGAATTAAACAGAGCCTACCCTCTGGAATCAGGAAATGGGGGAAAGTGACTTTTCAAAATATAACCCTCAAAAGAAGGACAGGTGTATTTTTCCTGAATTTGACACTACAGGCATGGCTACTGTGAGCATATTATGGGATATAAACTACAATGAGAAAGTCTATTCTGTATCCTTTTTCTTTTTTACATTTTCCCCTTCTGCTTTGCACAGGCAGCTTTTATAAAATGGCTGTAGGGGTTGAGACAGAGAATGAAAATGCTGTGAGAAAACATTAAATCCTTTTTCTGGGATATTTTCAAACTTGAGTGTTTGGTTTTGGTGTTTTTTTCTTTCTAAGAATAAACAACACCTAAGGAGTAAAAGATTGCCTCACACAGAACAACAAAAATAACCAAAACTCCACAGCCATTTCCCTGCCTGGGAGTGCCATCCCAAGCCCAGAGCAGCAGGGGATGCTCTAGGCTCAGTGCAGCCCACAGGGCTTTCTCCTCAGGAGGTAATATTCCTGTACCTCATTTGAAAGACACTAATATTGGAATATTTTATTTACTTTTGATGTCTACATTTTCTACAGTCTACTGAAAATCTGGAGAAGGTGTGCAAAAAAACTTCAGCTCCTACTTGGGAACTGGAGAAAATGCCATAAAATGATTAGACTCTAAGGAGCCAATCTGTTCAGTTTCTAAAAAAATATTCAAGGTTGGAATACAGATGTACAATCATGAGAGGAAAACACCAGGTGCCAAAGAACTCTTTGTCTTGTGGGTAAAAATAACATAAAGCTGGAATCTGTAGTCAGACCAAAAATCAAACTAGAAAGAAGGCATTTATACCTTTAACTCAAATATTAACCACTACAAGAGATTTACAATGGAAAGCAATGTATTTTTCATATTTTTCTGATCTAAATCAGAACTGGATGCTTTTCTTCACGTTAGTTCAAGAAGCAGCCACCTTCTAGTTAAACAGAATTTCCTGGATTTGAGCAATGAAACGGGAATTGAAGACAAGGATAAGAAATGGAAACCTGAATCCTGTGCCTTTGTGTACTTCAGAAGGCTACTGTGTAAGCAGACAGGACAGTGAGAATGGTTATTGTATGCTTATGAATTTAGCTGAATTTAGGATTATGCTATAGGAAACGTTTCCTGTGTGCCTCTGAGGAACAACCACAGCTAACACGGGAAAGACACGACTCCACCTGGATTTCAAGGACTGTCTCCTAGTACAGGTCCTCATGCTGGCCTCTGGCATGGAGGAGAAAGAAACAGATGTCACTGGGACCTCAGCCTGCTGAGAATTTTCCACAGATTTCTGTACAAGCATCCCACAAGTTCAGTCAGGCTGCAGGGTAAGAAAGCGACGGGAAAGAAAGACAGGAACCACAGAGGGTACCACTCATCTCAACTCACTCATTACCTGGGATCACTGCTGGATCTTGGCACACTCACAGGCTAAGGAGTTGAATGGTGAGGGCTCTGTGGCTGTGGCAGCAGAAGCAGCACAGTGTGTTCCTCTTCACAAAAAGCAGGCACTTCTTGCTCTTCTCTGCTGCCATTCCACGCAGGGGCTTTCTAAGCAGACTTTCACATCCAATGTTGAAAGCAGAATTAATCATGCAGCCTTTTTCCTTGCCAAGTGAAGGGAAAAAAAATCTAGCAGCAGTAAAAATCTCAAAGAAATCACACTTAAAGACAAAAGATGCTGAAGTCACCTGGGCTGAAGGCCAGAGCTATGTGCTCCCTCTGTACTTTGTCAAATCCTTCTTTGTGGATTTCTTTCAAATTCTCCACAGCCACACAGTAATAAGAGATCGATTATTTAGGTGTATTAGAAATGGGTCTGCTAAGAGATTGCTTAGGGGTCACTTGAGAGCCTAAACAATTTGGTAAAGATAAACACCACCAACTCAATATGCTTTTTATCAACACTAACTATATTCCCTCCATCCAGAGTGACAAAATGTAATGGAATCTGCTGATGAAAACCAAAATAAAACTGGAACCAATTACTGTACAAAAGTATGCTGTGAGAGAAAGACTTCAGAAAGTTGCCCAAAGGTAAGACATTACTAGTTATACCCTTCAAGTTTTGCCAATATTCAGAGCTTTGAAGGTTGTGTTTCTCTGGAAGAAAATTAGATGATGATATATGAAGCATTTCTTTAATGACTGTCCCAAAATGCTCCTTTTAAGCAACGTGCAATTTCTTCATTCAAAGTCTGACAGCAGTCACAGCTTGGTGCTCTTCATCTTCTCACAGGGCCACGCTTCCTCTCCTTCTCCAGCCATGTTAAAAACCACAAATGCAGCTTGGTTATCTAAAAGGAACTAGCCTCTTGCTTGGGTTTTGGCAAATCCATACAGATGTTCTGTCACTAGTGATGTCCACGTAGAACCATTCCTACACTCAGAGTAAGGCTTTGACTTTCTCCTGCACGCTGTTCCATGCTGGCTCAGCTTAACTAGCAGAAGCAAGCTGCATTTAATGAGGAGCAAACACACCCTTGCCAAGTAATGCTCAGAAGTGATCTTTTGGAGCAAATCTAGGGTATGACAACAAACGTCACGGCCTGCACTGATTTCAGGTGATTAAATACTTGACTTTTACTGCCACTGATGTTTATAAGGAATTATAAAAAAGTATTTTTCAGGCTACATTGATATGACATTTCAGGACCCTGTTCTCCCCTCATTATGGAAATTCCCAATAACAGTTGTTAATCAGTTCTGTTACTTCAGCCTACAAGCTAAACTTCAGCAACCTTGCCCTGATTATACTTGAAATGAATGGAATTCATGAAATATCTTGAAACTGTATCACAGATTATTCTTTTGTTGTACCATTAATTCAAATCCAGATAATTATATCTTCTTCCACGTGGTTATCTGTATTTATATTTGTGATTATTAGCTTGCTTGACAGAGAGGAAAACAGGAAGCATAATGCAGGAAAAGAGAGCATTTTTGTATTTTCACATTGGCCTGTCTTTGACACAAATCCTCCACTTCATCAAGACCTTGACTTATGATCCACAGAAAGGAAATCATGTACAGTATTGAGTACTCCTCTGAACAAAATGGGATGCTGAAGTGAAGGTTGTGTTATTTAACTGCTAAATTAAATCTTATGCTCTTTTTTCCTCATGGGAATACACATTCTCTGCCTGTTCTTGGAAAGGAGAAAACAGAAGATGGAGAATGGCAAGAGAAATGTTTCTGCTGTCCCAGAATAGCAGAATGTCTGTAATACCAGAACTGCTATTAAATCAATAGCAAACAGACACATTGTATGTCCCAGTGTCTTTTTCTGAGCTAATGTTACCTTTTGGGCAAATAGATCTAACATTGATATAATTAATAGCATCTGTAGTATGAAGTAAACCAGATTTTACTCACTTTGCCTCAGCATCGCTGATGAATATTCACTGGATTTAAAAGCAGATGATAAAAGGAACCTGTGTTAATCTGGGAGTGTCACGTAGTGAAAACCAACAGGTACTTCTTCCAGTACTTGGGGATAGTGCACATCAATAGCCAGCAAAGGAGCAGCCCTTTGTTAAGAAATCTCTTTAGCTGAAAAAAAAATCCATTAAAACATACTAAAAGTAATTTTCTTTCTTTCTTTCCTCAGAGATTTCCTGAACTGCATTTGGAGTAGACCCTGGGACATCCAGAACTCCCATCTGCACAAAAGAATACCATTGGGAGGAATTTAGTATCTGACACAACATGGTGGAGTGACCCCATGGCCTGACACAACATGGCTTAGTGCCCCATGGGCTTCCACAAAATAGCAGAGTGGCCCCACAGCCTGACACAACATTGTGGAGTGATCCATGGGCTGTCACAAAATGGCTGAGTGAACCACGCCCTTACCCAAACTGGCAGAGTGACCCCATGGCCTGACATAACACGATGGAGCAACCCGATGGCCTGACACAAAATGGCGGAATGATCCATGGGCTGACACAAAATGGCGGAGTGACCCCACAGCCTGACACAAAATGGCGGACTGACCCCAGAGCCTGACACAGAATGGCAGTGACCCCACAGACTGACACAAAATGGCGGACTGACCTTACAGACTGACGTAAAATGGTGGAGTGTCCCACAGCCTGACACAGAATGGCGCAGTGACCCCACAGCCTGACACAGAATGGCAGTGACCCCACAGACTGACACAAAATGGCGGACTGACCCTACAGACTGACACAGAATGGCAGTGACCCCACA
Organism: Phylloscopus whistleri; assembly: GCA_017589585.1. Classification (NCBI taxonomy): domain Eukaryota; kingdom Metazoa; phylum Chordata; class Aves; order Passeriformes; family Phylloscopidae; genus Phylloscopus; species Phylloscopus whistleri. The sequence goes on from JADMLD010000092.1 coordinate 2,495,871, forward strand.
AACTGATGCAAAATGGCGGACTGACCCTACAGACTGACACAGAATGGCAGTGACCCCACAGACTGACACAAAATGGCGGACTGACCTTACAGACTGACGCAAAATGGTGGAGTGTCCCACAGCCTGACACAGAACGGTGCAGTGACCCCACAGCCTGACACACCATGGCAGACTGACCTGACAGCCTGACACAGAATGGCAGTGACCCCACAGCCTGACACAGAAGGCCGGAGTGCTTCCCTCTCGTGCCCTTTCCCACAATGGCAGACTGACACCCCCACCTTCCCCTGCCCTCACCCACCATGCCGGGTGTCCCCTCACCCACCATGCCGGTGTCCCCTCACCCCAGCTGGCGCTGTCTGTCCGTGCCGGCCCCACAGGGACCAGGGCAGCGCAGCCACACCCGGGGTGCCCCAGGGGAGCGCAGCGGAGCAGAGCAAAGCAAAGCAAAGGCCCCGAGTCCCCAGGGCTCCCCTGCCAGGGATTTTAAGGCTGCTCAGAGCTCGCTGGATCCCAGGGTGTTGCCTACATACCTCTCTCCATTTTCTTCCCCTTTTTTCTCCTACCTTCTCAAAATACATTCTACACCAAACTAAAAAATTCCAGGCAATGCCTTAGTAAGCGCCCTGTTGTATCTAGATAAGTTAAAGTTTGGCTAAGTTAAAGTTCACCAAGTTCAAGTCTGTAAAGCGTTTTACTTTGGGTGGTGTTTAAAATGTGCCAAGTACCTCATTGTGCCTTCATGCTCTAAAGTCTGCAAGTCTGGCTGAGCTTCACAACTGCACTGCCACCCCCTCCCACCTCCCCGCACAACCCACAGGGATCCCCTCACATCTCCCAGCCTGACCCACAGGGAAAGACAGTTCTGGTTTACTCACCATTCCTGGCACCGCCTTCCACTTCTCTTTACCGGCAGCTGTGGAAGAGTGTTTTGTCTCCAAATTTCTCTCAAACACGATAACATCAACAACACTACAATAATAATAACAATAACAGCAACAATAACAACTATATTATTGGCAATAAAACTTTAAAAGTCACTGATGATGTTAAAATTACCTTACCATTAGAAAATTATTTGCCAAGAGCTTTAAAATGAAATTGGGAAAACCTGGAAAAGGCAGCATTCTTCTGAAGAATAGGCTGGCCTCCTGAAGGTGTGGTTGTCACAAGACCAGATCAGGGTTAGCATCCAACCTGCCTTTTCCTTGTGTCCGCACAGAGTGTGGAGTAAGCTTGAGACAACTTAAAAAATCATAAGTAAATGCTCCCCACTGCCTGCTCCCCACCCAGCCTTTCTCCAAGACTCTTTTTCAGTGGTTACCCATCAAACCTCCCCCGAGATTGGGCACATAACATATCTGCAGATGTAAATAAGATGTGAAATCCAGCTGAGAAAGTGTGTAAGTGTATGAGCTACTGAGAGCTCAGCAAACAGAGAGTGGCATCCCCATGAACCAGAGACCACTGTGCAGAGCAGTGAGAAAACAAGTGTTGTGTGAGAGCAGACACAGTATTTTCACATCAGGAGCATTTCAGCAAACAGTTCAGGAATGCAGCTAAATTGTGCCTATTTTCTACCCCACTCTAAAGCCAACTTTTGCCCTCTACTAGATCAAAATATCACTCATTGGAAGTGTACTCCCACTGTGTACTCTGCAAACACTTACTCTTGTGGCACACTTATTTAACACACAGAAAACTGATCCACTGTTCTGCCTTGCACTGGTTATTTTCAAGGACTCTCATTCTGCCTGAGAGAGAACAGATATAAATAATTATAGAATAAAATGTTGTCAGAGAATAATGTTCTCTGGCTGCTTTGGTCCAATGAAAGCCAAAGCCACCATAAAACTTTCAGGGAAAAGGGCAATAATTAATTCTACGAGGGTAACACTCTTTCACACTGCCTTGCTGCTATTATGCCAAAATAAATTAAAATATCTTAGTCTCTCTGTGTATTGTTTAACTTGTACACCTAATCTTTGCTTTTTAAAAATTACCTTGGAAAATTAAATGTATCTTCTCACAAATATGAATTTTATAGATCACCCTTTGGAGTATATCTCAACATGTTATTGTCATTTCTTTTAAGTTCATCAATGACATTTAAAAAAAACAGAGAATCTAGAGAACATCCAAGTTCCTGATTACTCACTGGATAATGTGGATGTGAAGACAGATTTCTAAGGAATGAATTAGTCATCTGAAGGACCACACAGCATGAAAAATAATGGTGACAATACGAAACACTTATGCAGATACACACCATCCTTTTATAATTATTATTTACATGCAATTCTCCAAGTCCATTTCTGTGTCCTCCCCAGTATACTCATTACAGAAGTAATTCTAAGAGCTGCCTGACTTGTTTCTGTATTTTGTTAATGGCAACTTTATTCTGTTTACAGCTCTAAGTATGCAGTTTGCTGGGGTTTGGCAGTATGTACCTGCAGTTAGCCACCTTTTGAAAAGGTCAGGGGTTGCTGGAGTGCTGGACAGTTGTATTTCATTCAGATTTCTGTGTGCACTGATTTTAGGAATGCTCAATTTTTTAACCATAATCCATTTCTATAAATGTAATTTCTGAGTTAAGTGACACACTGCTGAAAAGCAGGCTTATCTGAAATTCTACCAAAACACATTATAGCCATTCAGCAAATGAATCATCAATTTTACTAAACATAATTCATCTTGAAGCTTATATGTGTGTGTGCATTTTATCAATTACCACAGAGCACCACGAATGTGCAGCCAGCCATCATCCATGCAGACACCTTGGAAAAGGGCAAACTTTGAAGCATGTCTCAAATGATACACGCTTTGGGAGAAGAAATTCTGTTTCAGAAGCAAAATGTCATAAAATATCCCCGCACCAAAAGTAACAGTAATAAAACAGCTTGCTTGAGTTTGTTTAAAACAAACTAGGCCAGAATTGCTATCTTGGATGCAAGAAAGAGGCAGAGCGCTTTTATGAATGCCATAAAAATAAACTATTTTAATAGGTACATAAATAAAGGTTTAAAGTCAAATTTTCCCCCCCAACATCAAGATGGCCTAACTTCTGTACAGAAACTGAACAATATTCACGGGACTCCTAAATTAAATAAACCCTTTGTTACATTCAAAACCACTGAAGGCAAATACACAATGCAGTGACGCACCTGAACTGTTCTCCTTCCTCGTCCTAGCAGTGTATACAGCATTTCCTCGGTTTACAGTACTCTGAGGATATGAATCTGTTAAATAAACTCTGAATGACAGGGTGGAAATAAAATTTAAAAAGTCAACGTTAAAAGAACCCAAACAACCCTGGCACCCACAGGGGTACCTTGGTGCATCAGCCAGGAAGTTTTAATGGAAGAGAAGTAAGGATTGTGCTGTAAAATAAATTATATCTCTTACATATTGTTGTATAGTTATCTTAAAGTGTTTAAATATTACATTCACTTTGGCGATGTGTTTTTGTCTATGCCTGTAATAAATTACACGTGGTGTGTGCTCGTTGGTCATGTGTTTTACTGCAAATGGGGAGAGCTCAGCACACCTAGGAAATGTTAAAAATATTTCAGATTTATTTCAGATGGACAAAATCTAATTTAAAGCAGCTTTCCTCCTATCATGCCCCCCTCCCCAGCACCTCTACAAAGTTACCCTGATGGCTTCAGTTTCTGCTGTGCTGTATCAAAACATGTCATAGGTTGATGACTAACACTTACTGACCCACAGAGGCTCTCAGGTTTTGTTTCTCCTTTCTCCCTCTGAATCATCTGTCAGTTTGAGAACATCTGCCATTAACATCTCCATGCTCTCCAAAGATTCCAGCTAATTAAGGCAAGGAACCATCATTTGTCCATCAAAGCTAAGTTTCCTGAAACAAAATGCTACTGCTGTTGTTATCTGGAATGTGTCTGGTGATGGGTGAGGACCACTCAATCCTGTGGAGGAGAAAGTCTGTCACATGGTCACTCAGAGTGCTAAGGTATCTTGTGCTGGTGAAATCAGAGACAAAATTAAAAGATGACAACTTTCATCCATAGTGCAGAAATGGCATTTCTAGTCTATACCATCAGAAGTTCAAGAAGTGGGGCCAGGCTGACTCAGCCTGGCCAAGGAGCCTGCCTGGAGTTTACCCACCAGCAAGACGTGACCGGCAGTGAAACGACTGCCCCTTCTTCCGATTTGCTTTCTTCTTGTTCTTGCTCTTCTTCTGTTTATTCGCACCTTTGCTTTTATCTGATTTCTTTTTCTTTTCGTCCTCCTTAAACCACGGCCCCCAGACTCCCCCGTTGAGCTTGGGGTTACTGCGAGGGTCCTTGGGCGGGTAGCGGACGGGCACCGCCGTCTTGTTGAACTGCGAGAGCCTCCGCAGCAGCTGCTTCACCACCTCTGGGTGCCTGGCCGAGAGGTCCACGCGCTCGTAGGGGTCGGCCGTGATGTTGAAGAGCCACACGGTTTTCCCGGCTGACCAGGAGACGCGCTCGTTGTGCCAGCGGTTGGGCCCCGCGTTGCTGAAGGCCTGCGGGGGCACCCAGTCGCTGTAGCCCGGGTTTCCCGTCAGCAGCTTCCAGTGATTCACTCTGATGGCAGACTGGATGGCGGTGTTCCAGATCCCATAGCCGGCGGCCCAGGAGCCGTTCTTGGCTTTGGTGTAGATGGGGTCGATGTTGTGCAGGATGTCCACCCGCGGGGAACGCCTGCCCTCGCTGATGGTCTCCCACACGTCGTAGCCATCCAGCTGGATGTCTTCATCGATCTGCCCCTCCGCCAGCGTGATCAGCGTGGGGAACCAGTCTGTGATGTGCACCAGCTCCCTGCACACAGATCCTTTGTTTTTCAGGAGGGGGCTGTGCACAAACCCCACAGCACGGATACCTCCTTCCCAATAGGTGCCTTTGCTTCCTCGGAGAGGCCAATTACTGCCTCCAGCCATTGGCTGCCCACCGTTATCAGAAGAATAGATGATAATGCTGTTCTCGTAGTAGCCATACTTCCTTAGAGCGAGGGTCACGTTGTTTATGGCCTCATCCAAGCAGGCCAGCATGGCTGCGTACCGCCGCCTGTTGATGTTGTTTATCGAGCGGTAGTGTTCAAAATACCTGCCTGGCGCCTGAAGAGGCGAATGGACAGCTTGGTAGGCAATATACAGGAATATGGGTTTCCTGGGGTTGTGAGAAGCCAGGATCTGCTGCACTTTCTGCGTGTACATCTGCGTGGAGTAGATGCCGTTGTCGTGGTCCCAGGCGGCGTTGTCGTTCTCGTACAGGTCATAGCCGCATATCCCGGGGCTGTCGCACTTGAAGTGGGTGTAGTAGTCACCGCTGCCCAGGAGCGAGCCGAAGAAGGAGTCGAACCCTCTCTGTGTGGGCATGCACTCCCTGCGGTAGAAGCCCAGGTGCCACTTGCCCACCATGTGTGTGGAGTACCCGACCTCCTTGAGCTTCTGAGGTAGCGTGACGTTATCCAGAGGTAAGCAGTTGGGCTGCGTCGGCCGGATGATGGAGTGCTGCAGTCCCGTGTGGATCTGGTACCTGCAGGTGGGAGGAGACAGGCATCAGGCTGGTGGAGGAAATGCTCAGGTGTATGGACACCTTAATCCTAGCAGAAAATATCCCTGTGCATGCCACAGCCTGCTCTGGAAATATTTCAGAGTGCCTGTGTGTGCTGCTTTCAAAAACCAGCTGGGTCATGCTATCAAATCTGTCCTCATCTCACTGTGGTATGAAACCTTTCCCTCCATGATGAGCTACCCAAAAAACCTACATGTACAGGAGCACAGGCACTCTGAGGCACCCTTCTTTCCTCCACATGTCTCCATTTAACAATGACTATAGAAAATGATGTGGATAAATACAATTTTTACAGTGCCTCGTAATTCGCTAGCGGTGAACGCATGTACAGCATATAAAATGCTGGGCTTTGAGCGTGTAAGAGCAGTGTGTTTAAAGGATGGGATAATAAATTCTGCAGTGCACTACAGGCTATGTGTAAAGAATACATATGGCCTCCATATGAAGAGAAAATGAATCCAGTACGGGCAGCAGTAAGTATCGGAAATCAAGGGCAAATACATTTATATCAGTCTGACACTAAAAAAGAGAATGCAACAGCAGATAGTAGGCCAAAGACAACCTCTCCCTGTGTGTGAGAACAGGTTCAATTCTCAGCCATGCATAGAACAGCCAGGTCCACCAATACTGCGGATCTTCCCCAAAACCCGTTCTTAGTAATTTGTGGTAGCAGGAGTTGGGGCTTCCTGACACATTTTGCTGGTGTTGCCAATCTGATTGGCCTCCTGAGATATCTAGAAAATTAAAACCATTAGGCTCTGTCTGTCCATAAATAACTTAAAGCCTGCCTTCATATGAGGGCTTCCTGGCCAAGATCTTCGAAGGCGCCATAGCTGTCTCTAATGGCTGGCAATCTGTACGGATTGTGTAACTCCCATTTCATTCTGGAGCTAATTTCCACACAACCAGAAGCTCTGGTCTCACTTACTGCCTGCAGAAGCTCTGGGTGTTGTGCTGCTCTGGACCCAGCGTGCTCCAGAGCTGCTGCTGTACTCTGATCTCCCGGCTCCTCTGCACAGCATTGTCTCTGGGACCAGCCTGGGGACCTGGAGCCCTGCCACCCAATTGTCCCCAAACTCACAGGCTGGTGCTGACAGCACAGGAGATGCTGCAGGGGAGAGTTAAAACACACCCTGAAAATTACGGGTTTCTGGGATCTACACTTGGCTTTTGTAAAAGAAATGTCACATGCACACAAGTCCCACATCCTTTCCATGGTTCAGCTGCAACATTCTCCTCCTAAAACAGGTAAACTACAACCAGGAAAGACATGCAGGGCCCCATACTTAGGGTCATTACATGTTTGGGACCCCTCAGGGAACCATGTCCACAAGGCATTTCATTTCCTTCCCCTTCTCTTTCCTCCACCTTGTTAAATCCTTTCGGTAAATTCCCATTTTTTTAACCAACTGGGAAAGTCCTAATCCCCACTCAGCTATTTTAGTCAATAGTTTCTGCTTTCTTATCTCTGACAGCCTCCTTGATCACAAGGCCAGCCCCCAGTCCCAGCCAGGCAGTTTCTCCATAATAAGCTAATTTTGCTGGAAGTCAGGATTTTCTCTTAAGGGACCCTGTAGTGACCAGGATCCTTCCACCACTCTTCTCTGAAAAGTGAGAAACTGGGCCTGAGAACAGGCCACAGAATCTGCAAAACACTGCAAAGCAATTTGCCTCTTGCAGGCAATGCCTACACAGAAAGCATGACAGTCACACAACGTTAATTCCCATCAAGAATTCCTAAAACACCAGGCAAATTCCCCAGCGAGGGCTTTTCAACTAGAGATCCAAGCATGAAATTCCTACACTGTTGATCTGACAAATATTGAACCAAAAAACAGCAAGGATTAGCCTCAGCCATACAGGCACTCAGCACCGCATCTCGTTTCAGCAGTGCCCTCAGGAAGTTATCCAATATGCTGGTAACAATGCACATGTAACATACATCCATCTATATGCACATATATTCCCTGCTGCTGCCTCTCTGCAGGAGACTTGGTGTGTTTCCCAGATGTGTCTGTGTGTCTGTGTGCTATTTTTGGCATGGCTGTGCTTCGGAATATACCTATAGGCACACAGACAAAGAGACACGTTTTTATACTCCTACGTGTAGAAAAGAAATGTGAAAAACAATACATTTTAAGTCAAATTATTTCAAGTGTAGAAATGCTTCAAAGAAATATCAACCTCTGATTATCAGAAGACTGTTCACTATGACAAAAATGGTCAAGATTAATTCACTTTCCTGCACCACATGCCTGTCTAATGGATCCATTATGTGCCAACATTACTTTTCCAGAGAAAGTATTTAATTTTCAAAGGACTTGCAGGGCATTCATAAAAAAGCAAAATAATCTGAGCATAAGACAGTGATGATATGGAAGAAAATGGCATTAATAGCAATAGGAAAAGTGTCTCAAAACAACTGTTTTGAAACTGTTTCCAGACTGTGCAAGAGGAAAAAAAATGAACCAGGCAAAACATGAAGGGATTAAGAGGCAGATATTGATTTTGGGGGTGTTCTCTAGCAGATAAAGTCATGAGCTCGCCAACTGCCATGAAATGTCTGTGAGATACATCCTATAGACTTCATGGCTTCCATTTTTTAGAATAAATTGGTTGAATTTAATCCCACATGCAGAAAGCAAGTTAGGACTGTGAATAGTCTGGAATTCATTATTAGAATTTCAGCACTAGTAACCAGTCAAATCTAAGCAAATGCTGACAGGCCACAGAATCTAATTTCATTGTTTTTTAGACTTTGACCTTCGTGGGCACTATTTACATATAGGCCATTAGCTGCTAAGAGCCTGTAGAAGGGGTTCAAGACTTGGGAATATTTTATATGCAAGTGCTATGCTCTCCTTCTCCCCACTCCTCTGAGATTCTGGATCATAGGTGTCTCCTTTAGAATACCTGAGATCTGCAATTCGCAGAACAAGGAACTAAGTAAAATTTGTGTGAAATGTTCAGCTAATAAGATGCACATTGAAAATTAACCTCTCCTCACTATATAGGGATGGCTTTTTGTGCATTGCCTACTCTTGTTTTTGTTTCCCTGGTGCGTTGTTCAGATGTTCACAGTAAACCCACTGTGATAAGTGCTGCAGCCAAGGCAGATGCTCGGTGCTGGCTCACTGACACACTGAGCTGTTTTCTTGTTTGTAGGGGAAACTTCAAAGCAATGGCCTCCCTCTGGGAGCATCCCGATGACTTCATAGCCCTCTGTTTCTTGGTTGCTCAGAGGAATATTTCAGAGGTTCTTAAAATAAATAAATAAGCAAATAAACCCTCTCCCCTGAGTGTGAGCTGATGACACTCCTTTCCAACACGAGTTCCCTGCCTGTTTTAGTTTAGACACAAAGCTCAGGCAGTGGCTTTCACACCACTCCTACCTCCATTCTCAAGGTGCAGAGACCATTGAGTCGCTGAGGGTCACCTGCACATTGAAGTGCTGGAGTGTCATGGATGTAAATCACCACAGGCACACTGCAGTCAGTGACACCTGAGCTTGAGGGATGTGTTAACATTGGGAGGCTTCATTTCCCCCTCCCCATGCCCTCAGTAGCACTGAATTCGTTTCCAGCTCTCATCTGCAGAGCAGGAGATCAGTGACAGAACCTTTGCACACTTTCACTGCTATTCCCCCACAGCAGAGAGCAGGACTGAGGGTCTGTGGAGGGAAAGAGATTCTCCTGGCATGCCTCACATCCCCTACGCAGCCTTGCACATATGCAGGCCAAACCAGCTTTCCTGAAAAAATCTTTCCCTGAGGAGTTTTCTATTGAGTGTTTTCCCCCTTAACTCCAGGGTGGGTTCTGCACTGAGGAAGGAGCTGGGATGTTTCTAATTTTGTAATATGCGTGTACAACACTATTGATTTCAAGCGCTCACAATTTTCAAATACTGCATTAATTGTCTTCAAACTGAGATTCTTTTAAGGCTCACTTAACAAAGAAGCTCAGTGGGAAGTTTCCAATTTCAGGAACTTTTGCTAGCATAGCTCTAGTTAGTACATGTGGAAAATGTATTTTTATATTATGCTTGCATAGCTCAGGATATGCTGAAAAAAAATCTCAATTTTAAAAATAATAAACTCTAGCCTAGGATTTAGAAAGGATACTTTAAATAAAATCCCCACGTTTTCCAGGAGTTGCATAGGGAGTGACAGCACTGAGGTCTGCATGCTACATAAATTGAAGGGATCATTATTGATGATTGTGCATTTCCTTGTTAAAAATGATAAAATACAACAAGTAGATACCAGTCTAGAACACAGATTTAGGGGTTACTAAAGGAGAGCTTTTGACATCTTACCCGAAACTATTTGTATAACACAACAACTAAAATAGAGGAATTGCAGGTGAGTAAAAAATAGAGAAATTTTTGTTTCTGGGGGCTCTCAGTCCTCAGAGGTCCAAGTTACTAGGGGGAAAAAAATCCCAACATTCTACTTGTAACCAGCAAATCATCAGAAGCAGGACACAGTCAGCAGTGAGAGAAACCAGATAGAACAAGGACATTTTTATAGTGGACTGAGGCTTTAGCATGGAGCCCACAAGCCCTCCCTGTTTGAAAAAGTTGTTACTTAGGGCAGGGATGCTCACTCTGAGCCATCTCAAAGTTGTTTTCAGCTCTGTAAGGTGCTTGTGAGGGAAACAGGAGCAGTTCAGGAGCTCCTCTGCTGTCAGTCTTCCACCCAGGCTGGTGCAGAGCAGGGCAGGGGGATCCTGATCATGGGCATGTTGGATATGGACCAGTGTGAAAGAATCCCACAAAACGACTCTGCAGAAGAAGTGTCTGCCATAAAAACTAAATGTTTCATGCTGCATATGCTGAGGTTTTTAAAACTAAACTCAGAGTAAAGCTGGAAAAGGGGTGGGTTGATCCAGGAGACACTGGGGCAGAGGGTAGAGCTGAGCTGATTTAAATGAGATGCAAATAAAGCCATCACAGCCTGACATGAATTGCTGCCAAGCCATCAGCAAGTCCTGGTCCCTTCAGACTGATGCCAACAAAGCCAGAGTGCGCAGCCACAGCGCTTCCCTCTTATCGCTATTAAGCCAATTTGCAGATAAGCAAAATGTTTTCTACATGTTCATGCCCTTCTTATTTCCCTTCTTTTCCTAACTTAGAGACTGATGAAAAGTCTTAACCTTGCAGACTTCCAACTGCCAAGCTCCCATGAGAGCCGAAGCAGGCAGTGGCACCTTGGCCCTCCTTAGGGCAGCACGTTTGGTATCTGCTCTGGACAAGACCAGGTTCAGCTAAGTCCCATCTGTCTCATCTCTTCAGTGTTTGCAGTCTATGGCAACTGTGTATAATCCCATGGGAAACACTTCTAAATGTCAGCAGAAAAGTTTTCATGCAACATAGTCTGCTCAGAGCCTATCCCAAGGAGCCCTGAGCCTACACAAGTGCACATTTCAGCTTTCAAAAATGGCAGAAAACCACAATTTTGAACCTATCATTCATTATCTATCATTTAACCATTTTTATCTTCTGGCTTATGACTTTGGGATTTTGGGGGAAGGTGGCTTATGAGTGCAAATAGATCAGAGAGGAAAATGCAACATTAAAGACTAAATGCAAACTCCAAACCTTCACAGACTTTCACTGTGTCAGCCCACACAAATCAAACCTGAAGTGTTCACTCAGACATACACACACATTCATTTCATCTCCAGCTGTATTCCTTGAATTTTTATGTGCTTATAAATCAGAGCAGAAAAAGTATCTACTTCTAAACCAAGTGTTTACATAAAAAGTCTAACTCACGTGATTTACTGTTTTATCACTCTGGCAATGCTATTGCATAAATGTCTTTTGGAAGATTCTGTATCTTGCCCTACTTTCAAGTTTTTCATTGTTGTTTTTAAATCAGTTAAGGCTCTTCCATCAAATTCAGGGAAAGAAAAATAAAGTAGCAATTTCCTTGTAGACTAATAATGTTATCAGTTTTGTTCCCGTGACCTTTCTCCAAGGACTTACAGGAGTTGAGGTATCCTTATTTCACCAAATGCCATTTGGAGTTTGATGCATGAACTCAGCCTTAGAATCATTTTGAAATTCTGATCTCACACTAGCCCTGGAATTTGGTCATTTAAATAATGTCCTTACACCTCGATATTGCTTACACTGTGAAAGGGATTTTTATCACCTGGCACCTAGAAATGCTTGAAAACTGGGGAACCATGCCACAAAATGCTGTTCTCCATAGCTCTGTATTCCAACAGTTTTACATCTCCAGGATATGCACCAGATCCTCTCCCTTTTATCTTCCCAACCCCTGCAGATGCAACTGGCACCCCAGGAGCGAGGCAGAGCTCAGTGAACAGCAGGAAAGCAACTGTTGTGAGCTTTAAAGGAAAAATATCTGACTGTGGGACCAAGCTGGGAGGGAAAAGGAACAGAAATCTTCATCTGCGTTTCCTCAGGGTTACTCTCCCCGGCTCCAGAAGCTTGAACTTTAAATCGCCCTCCAAATTAAGTTGCAATTAGTATTTTCATACACTAATTCCGAATTTTCTACCAAACATTATTAAACTGGCAGCTTATCCGCTACCGACCTTTCCTGTCACTGAGGCAATTTATCTGCTCTGCTGGGAGGACAGCGAGGATAAGGGAGAATGTGGGAGTTGGCAGCAGCTGGAATGCACATGTGTATCTGCATCTATTGCTTTCCTTGCTCCCAGTTTGCTGCAGCTGTGGAAACAGAGCACAACGTTTCCAGCTTTATCGCTGTAATTCATTTAGGAAAAAGGGGGAAAATGTGTGATTGCATAATCGGCGCTCGCGGTTTCATGTCTACATGGGAGTGACATGGAAAGAAAACAATTTGACTAAATGCTTTGCATGCCAGCCACAAATCCAGAGCTCGCCACCAAATTCTGGGCTCTCAGCAACAACAGATCCCAGCGGATATGACACCTAATCACCATGTTACAAGGGAAAGAAACCTAAAATGACTCTGCGATTAACTGGAGATGGATTTGTAGTCCCGCTTTAGTCATTTTTGCAGGAGAAAAAAATGAAGAAAAGGAGATAAATGGAATCTAAAAATCCTGTGCAGAAGGATCCCCCCCTCGGGTACTCCCAAAGTGAGGCTGGAGTGGGACCAGTGTGCTGGGACAGGGACACTGCAGGTGTAAAGGAGAGGTGCCTTCATTCCAGCCTCTGTTCTCTGCTGTGCTGGGGAGAACAGCATCCCAGAGTCTCCTAACATCCCAGAATAGTCACTGCTACAGACAGGGCAAACTTCAAGGTGTCTCATGTTCTGTCTAAAAGAAAACACAGGAGTTTTTACATGACCAAAAATAAAAACCTGCCATGGACATGTGTGAAATATTTCCCACCTAATTCTGGGACAGTTTAGGAAAGTTGGTTTATCTTTATATAGGAAGAATTTATTAAATGACTGCACCTAAAGGTGAAAGATATTCATTATACAGTTGCCTTTCATAAGAAGACATCTCTCATAAATATGACATACTTGATGGCAGCCCTTAAGGTAGCAGCCAAACAGTTATTGTCTGACATTACTCTCTAATTAAAGTACTCCTTTTGAGCATTTAGTACCTTTTCTGAATTAAAACTGTGCTTATCTAGAGCACTTAGAGCCTAAATCAACCTAAATGCTATTAAATGACCCTGAATTGACAGCAAGGATGACTGGGGCAAAAAGACAAGATGTAAAATACAGGTTAACAATTACCACATCACGGGTTCATACAGTATCATTTGAGAGAGGTAATTGCTTTATAATTAAAGAACATTATGACATTGAAAAAAAAAATAGGACTACGTGGTGCCTCAGAGACATTTCAAGTATTTTAGATACTTTCACAACATCCAAGCTTTGTGACAGCTGTAATGTTTTATTAACCACTGAATAAGTACATAAACACACCATTTCTGAGTGTGGCATTGGAGAACATCATAGTTCCACTGCTTTAGTGAGCATAAGTGTATCAGAGGCCATTAAGTTGCTTTTGAATCCTTGGATAAGTCTTACAGACCATAATATAAAATTAGAGATAAATTACTATCATGAGAGTATGATGATCAAGTGGTAACAGCCACATCTCTCTTTAGTTTTTATAATATTTCTATTATCCTGCTCTGTGAGATGTCTCAAGCTCAAGTGTCTCCAAGATTCTATTACAGGACTGAGAACAGATTCTGCCCCCCTTAATCAATATGTACCTATTTAAGTAAAAGAATAATTCCATCAATTTCAATTGAATATGCTTCTAGGTAAATTTTTGCTCAGAGTCATCAAAGTATCCAAATGAGTCTATGAATTAATAGCCTCCTTTTTTTTCATGTGGAGGTTCATTGGGAATGCTGATTAATTAAGAAATATTCTCAGATGATTATTTCTGTTTCATCTCAACTTCATTAGTCTATTTGTTCTACTTAATGCATTCTATCACATAACATCATTGTAAAACGTGTACATGTGCATCAAAAGGAAATTATTATTTTCTCCTTCATCCCTGGTGTATGGCACAGCAGTCTGAGACAGCAGGATACCTGCTGTAGGTCTTTAGTTTAATTATGCATTTCAGCCAATGGCATTTGATGCTGCTGCATATGACATGGTAAGGTGTTATTCAGCACTGAGTGTGCCTCATTCACTTACAGAACCTAAATTTAACTTTTACAGAGGCTGCAGTGCCCATCCAGATCCCTCATTAAAGGTCTCGTTCTTGGCAGTGAGAGAGCAATGCCCTTTGCTGCTGCCCCTGCAGGCACCCTGGGACAGACACCACCCCACAACTGCTTCATGCCACTCCAGAGTAATTTTCCCAGAAAAGCTGCAGCCCTGATAATATGAAGAACAGCTTTATCTGGAAAAAAAACAAAAAAAACCCCACCAAAAACAAACACCGCCCCCCCCCCCAACAACAACAACAACAACAACAACCCCCTCCCAAAAAAAACCAAAAACCCAACAACAACAACAAAAAACCCCACCCTAATTTGACTTTCCAACAATATAGCTGTTTTTCTGGGCTGACTTTTACTGGCAACAGCAGTGGCACTGAATCATTAGTGAGAGGAATAACCTTGCCTTGAAAGGAAGGGAGGGCTAGGAGCCAAGAGATGCTGTCTTCTGGGTTCTGCAGTTTTCAGCCTGAGCGTCCCCACTGACCCCCAGCTCTTTTGTCCTTCTGACACTTTGATATCAGTTTCTGAGTCTTTTGTGCTGCTCATCCCTTTGAGTAGGGATGGAACTACGCCTGTTGCACAACACAGCTAAAGCTCAAAATGGGCTTTTTAGTCCCAATAAAAGAGGTGGCAGGATGCAAACAAGCCTCACCCTGATGCTAAACCAGTTTGTAATTGGATTTGTTAAAATACTGTGCTTATGGGCAGCCAATTATTTACAGTGATTGCCAGCAGTTATGTATGGGTTCTGTCACATATTGCAGGCTGCTGGATTTTCTTTCTATTTCCTGATTCACCTGAGAAATATTATATTAAAATCCCCTTTTCAGAACTGACCACAACATTCATGTTCAGTTTTGATCAAGACAAAGCCACTGTGTGCAGTTCCCAAAGAAATAATGGATTAAGATAATGAGGTACTGCATTAACCTGGGTCCCACATGACAGGTTCCTGACTGACACCACGGGGAAATGAACATCTTTGTTTACTCACAGGGGAGACTCCACATGGAAAGGAATTCCTTTCACTGAGTGGATGTAGGTGTGCTATTGTAGCACAGGGAGAAGAGTGGGGAGCAGTGTTGCAGGGCTGTCAGTCAGTTCTGTGACAATTTTTAACTGCCACATCAGAGACAGCACACGCTGTATAGTGCAGCATCAAAAAGGGAAGTTAAATGTCTGTATTCAAAGCACCACATGTTGGAACTCGAAGGAAGAAAGCAACTTCAGCAGGTATGTGACCAGCTCACTGTGACCCATGGCAGGAAAAGACCTTTAGGATCAAGTCCAACCAGCGACCTGACAGTGCCAATTCCACTGCTAAACCACGTCCCCAAGTGCCACACCAACGTGTCTTTGAAATCTCTCAGAGTGGTGACTTGACCTTCAGGTGGTTCCAGAGCTTGACAATCCTTTGGGTGAAGAAATTTTTCCTACTATCCAACCTAAGCCTTCCCCTGGCACAACTTGAGGCCCCTCCCTCTTGTCCTTGATGAAGCTCTGTGCTACTTCACAGGGATTTCTCTGCTTCTGGATCAATGGATTTGAGTTGCTACCTTTGCTCCCTGCCCAAGTTAGGCAGGGGCTAGGAGAAATGGAAGGCTGCTCTGTGGAGTAGGGATATGATGGAATTAGAGAGCTCTCCGTGTCACATTTGCTGGCTGCAAGAGGCCATGGCGTGGACACTGAGAAGCCCCCTCACACCGCCCTGCTGCATTTCTCCCTCTCCCTCAGCCTCCCAGACCAGAGAAGGGAACGAGCTGGAGTTCAGATGGGACAGAGGTTAACAGCACATCTGTTTCTAGGCCACTGTGCGACGAATAATGAAGAGATTTGGGAAAATGCTTTTTTATTTCCCTCCTAAATCCGGCTTAGCAAAACAAGTAGTGCTCTCTTGGATGTCACTGCCGCGCTCCCTAATCCCTCCTAACTCTCATTCACACTGCTCCTCACTCACATCTTGCTTTGCTGCTTGCATGGAGTGTCCAAAAGCCTGACAGGAGCCGAGGCTGTGGTGCAACATGCCTGGAAATAAAATGGAGCATAAACTAGAGGGCAAAATGGAAACAGGTGCCCTATGGCTGCTGCTCCAACAAAAATCTAGAACAGAGTCTCTTACATGTCTAGCAATTATTTATAAAAGCAGGCAAAGCATACATAAAATATTTGCTATAAAATGTTAATGTATTAATGAAGCTGTGCCTTATTAAAGATGCTAGTAGGTGATTTTGATCCCAGACAAAATACCACAGAAATGACTCATGTAACAGAGCGAGCTGGATAAGAGTAAGTGAGGTGTAAATGGGACACACACAAAGTTTTGGCAGTGTGCATTCAACATATCCAGCAACTCCTAACACACTAATGGAACCTATGGAGAGATACCATCAGCACTGCATGCTGCCCTCTGTGGGGCTTTCTCTCCCCCATCTGAAAACATTTATTTAAGTAGAGTGATATCAGCATCACATACCCAGTGGGACGGGATTTAAGGGCAGACAACCCCCAGAAAACGAAGATCGCTCATTAAAAATTAAAACCAAAATCTGTAAGTAGTGATTCTTTGAGAAACACTAATTGTTCAGGAGAAAGGGAAGCATATTTAGCATTTATCAGTGTGTGATTCACTGAATAGCTATGGAGATCTGACTTGAGAAGATACCTTTGTATGGACAGAGCTTCTACACCTGCTTAAATCCCTTGGTGACAGAAGAGCTTTCTTGAATGGGATGGATCTAAACAACTGGCTGCCCTTGAACTGACATTTTAGTGCACCTCCAAAGGAATTTTACAAACTAGTCTGTATTTTTTACAGCTAAAGACACAAATAGGGATTCTCAAAAAAGGTCCCTAAATCTCCATGAAATCAATGGAACTTACAGGAGCTAACAAAAGACCCACTGATTCCCAATCTGCATTATTAAGCTTCCTTTAAAAAAAAATCTGGTCCTTCAAGACTAAAAGGACATGCTCCATTTTCTCAGAGGTGCCAAACTGAAATTATCACCATCATTGAAAAGCAGCTCCTACACATTTGGTCTCCAACCCCAGGCTTTCCAGTGGGAGCCAAGCATTAGTTGGAAATATATGACAGCAAGATCATAACCCATCCATTCTTCTGAGGCACAATTAACTCTGTGGAAAGTTACTCAATTAGTGGTAAATAATTTGCGCCTTCCAAATAATTTACATCCTGTCCAGGCTGTGAAATTATGTATTTCAGTGGTTATTAATCCTGGCAATAACATCAAAATTAACAAAATGGTGCAATGCTGAACAAAGCATCATCATTTAGAATCTGTTCTTGTTATTTTCAATATTCTTCTCTGGGTGGGAATAGAAATTCAGAAACTGTGGGGATTGTAAAGGGAAAAGAGGAAAGGAGAAGAGGTAAGAATCAGGCATGCTCTGCATCTGTCTTGAGTGAAAAAGCTAAATATTTCTTTCCTCTTCAGGAAAGAAAATGCTCAACCAGGAAGGTTAAAGGAGGAGCAAATGAACCCCACAGCAATTTGCTGACACTGTGTAGCAGTGTCTGTGCTAAGACTGTACCAGACCAGAGAGGTGACGAGTGGTGACACCACCACAGAGCAGTGTCTGTGTTCAGGGGATGGGAACATGTCAGGAACACTGCTGGAACCACAACATCACATCTGCTCAGCTTCGTCTGCAGGAGACTTTGCCATTCCCTAAACAAATCTGTGGGTGTAGCTCCAGTGGGTCACACAGGAGCCAGAGGAAGCTGTGAACCCTGCAGGGAGCCTGTCAGCTCACTCGGTGACAACATTCTTATCTCTATTGTCCCATTAGTGACAGCAGTGTACAGCTTGCCCCACCAAAGAGATAAATCAAAACCCCTGTGTACAGCTGCACAAAGTCAGTGCATTAAGTCACTGCCAACTTTGTTTATATTGTCAGAGCACTGGGCTTGTCCAGGATCACCTCACTAGGCTTCTCACAGGAGTGGGACACTATAAAACACATTTTCAACTTGTTCTATGAATGTGCCCCTGCAACTTAATCACACTGCCTTGGTTCTTCACGAGCTCTCCCAGCTGGCTTATTCAATATTGAGCACTTAATGTATTTTGAATTCTGGTAATCTGGCTGCATGACTGTAAAATTCCTCAACAGTCCATTTCATGCCCAGCTTTTCACGAGCAGTGCTCGACAAACTGCAGGACCGACTTCTTTGCTATTATTTGTGTTAAAGTCAAGCATCTGCTTCTCAAACCCAGGCTTAAGTCTGGGTGTTCAAAATCAAAATGCAGGGGAGGTGACTAAAGAGCCAGCAGCAGCAGAATGGAAGAGCAGCAAAAGGTCTGTAAAACCTCTGCCTGCATTCCTTGGGAGCCAGGAGTCTGGGCTAAATCTGCGTTCTGGCTCTGACTTGGAAGTTTCTCCCATGTTTCCCACATGATCTACTTCCTCAAGAGGGAAGCAGTGCTGATGGTCACCTGGGGAAACTGCAGCCACATCTCCCAAGGATAGTGGCTGTTACACCATACTATGGAGAAACGAGGTGAAAGAAAGAAGGGAAAGATGAAAAATCCATAAAAAAACCACATTGTGGAATCAGGGTGGAGCTTAGTGATTCCAACAGGGTTTCCTCCAGTTAGTAACATTACCCAGAAGTTTAAATCAGGCATTTCATTATTTTTTTTTACATTTTCCCTTAGAACTTCAGTGCATAATATTTTAGACATAGAGCCAATATAAAATCAGTATTTTAAAACCAAATAGACACTTATCTAAAAATCCAGATAAATTCCAAAATCTGAATGACAGTAGGCAACAACAATGTAAAGGACACCATGAGCCAGCTAGCAGGCAACAAAACTTCCTCTCAGGTTTTTATTGCCTGGAAGTTCAGATTTTTCTTTTTCTACTTAGAGGGGTTGTGGTGTTTTGGGGTGATTTTCTTTGAAATGTCATTCGAATTTAAACCATTCAGTACATTTTCTGATGTCACTCTCCTCCGTCCCCCTTTCCTTGGCAATTACATTATTATTCTAAAAAAAACCAACAAAAACAAATTGTGGCAAACTAGTTTTCTGCAGTTGGTCACAGTGAGCATAGCTTGGACATGATGCATCCATCTAGGAACAATAGAATAGCAAAGAACTGAATTATTGGATTTGAAATGGCAGACATCCTGTGGATAGCTGTGGAAAAGCCTGGACACACTTTCTCTGGAAATATGCAAGTTCAGTTCAGTTGTGGGATGGGAGAGGAAGTTTTCTGCTGGCTCTTCATTTTTTTGGTATGTTACATAAGCTCCCTTTCCTCTTTACTTTTATAACAGCACATAAATATTTTATGAACTACGGGCCTTTGAACTGTGTTGCTCTGACCCATTGACTGATTCTCATTTGCCTCTCTGAAATTGCATCTCAAGTGCTTTGAGAAATGCATCATCCTGGGCTGTCATATAAAACCCAACATAAACCCCACAACAGTAATTCTGCTTGTTGCCAATGCTACAAGTCAACCCCAAGGACAATAAATTTCCACTTAATGTTAATAGCGAGGTTGCTGGAGGTTGCGTTGGCATTCTGATATATTAAAGGCATAAAGTGCAAACAGCTTTTAATTCATTCTTTATAGGCTTTTAGTTAGCCACCCCCACACAAAAAACAAGAAAAGGAAAAAGGGAAGAACAGCTCCTCTCTCAGTGTGGAGTAATGTAAATCCTGATTTTCTCCAGCAGAATAATGGCTAGGTATGTCTAGGGATCTTCCTGCATATCTGGAATTATCTGTAGGTGCCAGTGATACCAAGGCAATCCCAGGCTAACACCTGGTGCTTCACAA
Source organism: Phylloscopus whistleri (assembly GCA_017589585.1). Taxonomy (NCBI): domain Eukaryota; kingdom Metazoa; phylum Chordata; class Aves; order Passeriformes; family Phylloscopidae; genus Phylloscopus; species Phylloscopus whistleri. Next base: position 2,515,924 of record JADMLD010000092.1, read on the forward strand.
AGTGTACAAGATTTCCCAGTATTATGGAAAACCAAATATCTAATGTAAGGCATTTAACACAGCCCACGGAACTACCCCAGTCCAACACTGGTAAATAGCTCTGCATTGACCACATTTCCTAGAATCCTCAGAACTGTTCCAGTTCAGGAAAAAATGCCTTTGTTTGGATTTTTTCCTCCCCCTCCCTTCTTCCCATCTGTCTTCATTCTCATTCCTATGGGATGAAGGATGCAGCCCCATGTTTAAAAATACAGCCAATTGCAGTTCTAGGATCTAAGCTGGAAGGCTTGGTTTGACAAACAAATACCTCCTTTTCTTCTGAGATTACCTGTATTCCCCAGTACAGGGTCTGAAATTGCTGTTCCAACTCTTTCCCAGTTGGACTCAAAACTAAGATCTTAGCTTCACCATGATTTAGAACATTTGCTTGTGAACAAACCTCATTTTTATTTCGTTTGCTCCAGAAAAATCTCTCATCAGTATTCCTTCTGAGCCTATAAATATTCTTTGCATCAGCCACATTTAAGGATTTTGTGTGCTGGAATAAAAGCCTCTCTGGGTCACTGGGGCCATGGAATCACAGAATGACTTGGCTTGGAGGGGCCTTAAAGCTTTACCCAGTTCCAAGCTCTCTGCCACGGGCAGGGAACCTTCCACTAGAGCAGGTTGCTCCAAGACCATCCAAACCCTGTTATCACCTATACTGTAGGTAATAATCTAGCTAATACAGCTGCAGATATTCTGCTGGTAAGAAACACAGTACTGGAGCCAACAAAATAAAAAAGCTTTGTATGTATGTATGTTGCAAACATCCATTTGTTTTGCTTTTGCTTTTCTGGCTGGAAAAGAACAATTTTTCTTTATTCCTGCCTTCCCTAGGGATGAAAAAAAGAGAAGAAAATGCTCATTCTCTCCTTGAATCTGCCATTTCCAAGGTGTGTTACTGAGACAAGAAAATGCAACCAAACAACAATTTGACAAAGGTTAAAATTTTCAAGTGCCTAACTACTGTGGAGCTCTGGATCAGCCTATAGATGGAAGAGATAGATTTGAATTAAACAGCTAAACAAATGGAATCACACAATGCACACTCTGCCTTCTAATAAACCCCCCAAATGCACACACATTATTTCACGCTCTCAGCAGACAGAATGATTTCTCCCACTCACTCCCTCAGGAATCTGCTTTAAAAATTCCACTTCTCCCGCCTTAATAACTCCCACGTTTAAATTCTTCCCAATTACGACCATGGCTTTAGCTGCTTTTTATAAAGCATTTGATGGCCTTTCTCTACCTGCAGGTAGCTTATTTTCTTGCAGAGAAGTGACAACAATTAAACAGTGTGCCTGCACATTGCAGTTTTCCATCCTAAAGCAAGCCAGCAGCTGAAGTAGCAAAAATAAGACCCAAAAAACAGCAGTGTCCGTGGCTCAGGGACTTTGCCCATGCTCGTGGTGACAATCACAGGTTAGAGAATCACATTTTCCTTCCCAGACAAAGTTTGGCTCAGGCACAGGTTGGCCTCTTGCTTGCCTGGCATTATCATCCACCTACTCCAATTAAGATATGGCTCCTTTCTTCCTTCATTTCCTTAAATAATGGATTGATGAGGTGTGAATTTCAGAACAAGTGGTATCAGCAAACGCGCACAGCCTGGGCACGCTTGGCTTTTTCTGTACTAACACCCCAGTGCCATAAATAGGTTAAATCCTCTGTGTCAGTGAAGGGAAGCAATCTGTTCTCTCCCTGTCATGTTCCTGGCATGCCAGTCTCCAGTTGTACCACACAGACACAATCCCAACAGGGGACAGAAAATGGGAAGGAACACACAGTTCAGCTAGAATTCACAGCTCAGTTAGAATTTCATGTATTGCTGTGAGTACATCTCTCTGCTTTGCATGTACTTCCTGTCTTCAAGCACCTACTCCTCACTGAAGTGGACTGTCTGGGTTTACTTAGATTTATTTAACTAAGCAAGTTATTTAAGAAAATTCACACTTTTATGTCTAAGAGGTATACCAAATTATAGCTTCAAGGGAATGACATTTTATGTTTAATGAATTATTTCTGGTTTAACCATGAACAAACTGTGTGTATTAAACAAAATCTTGTGAATACAGGCTCCACTGGCTCCTAAATTTAGGTGTATCTAGATAACAAACTGAAGATGTATCAGTGGAAAAACAGACTAATGGAAAATCATAGAATTAGAAAAATGGAACCACGGAATAGTTTGGGTTGGAAGGGACCTTAAAGATCAGCTGGTTCCAATGCCCCTGCTATGGCAGGGCCACCACACTCCCAGTCCCTGATGCTAATGGAGCATCACTGGCTTGACAGGACAGAAAGGCAGAGGGAAACACGGAGCACACCTTCCCACACAGGTTACAAACATCCACCCAGCACACGGTGGGAGATCAAGTACACTCAGTGGCTGTCTTTGGCAAAAAGAATAAAATAAAAAAAATTGAAAATTTAGAATTACGTTTTCCAAACTGCAAGAACACTGAAATAAGTCTTTATTTATGCTGAGTTTGTGAGGAGACAAACTGACTGCAATTAAAGCATCGCTGTGAAAGCCCAAGTTGCTGAAAGATTTCTTTAAAAAATATTTATGCAGGAAAATATTTTCAGTTTGGATCAGGGCACCATAGACAGACCAAGTTTCTCTACAGCATCAGCAGCTGATAAGCCTCGAGCAGACGGCAGAGAGGAAATATTTTAATTCCATTCCTGCCTGGCCAGTGTTGCACCAGCACCAACTGTTTCAGACACTTCTGCAGAGTGGTAATATTTGCAAGTGTTTCTTCAGAAATGTGCAGGATTTAATTCCAACTATGCAGGACTGTTTTGACACAATTTATCAACTGCTCCCAAACAGATCAGGCTTGGAGCACACTTGTTCCATTTGCTAAATTCAAAATTTCCCTTATGTGAGCCAAGGGAATTAGGCTAGACAAGGGTGGGGGGTTTTTTGGTACAGTTTTTGTGTTTCTTTAAAGCCAGCTACTCTGGCCATGCACATTGGTTGCCAGAAGACAGAGTTCAAGTGAGACAGCACATTTACTTTCCATAGAGGAATGGCTGAGCAACAGACCTTGTCCCCCTCCAGTAATGCCAGTTTACAAAAAGAAACTGGCAATTTATATATCTATATATCTGTATCTATATCTTTTGTATTTTACTCTGGCAAGGAATTATTTTCCCTCCCTTCTTCATCATAATCCATGGGGTTTTGGCACAGGAGAAACTCTTATGCACAAATAGGAGCACGCATGGTTTATTCCCAAAACCAAAATCCAATTCACTGATAACGACTGACAATTTCACTTTGCTGGGCATGACTCAAAAGCAAAAAAAGGTCATAATTCTAATAAAAACCAGCATTACCTATAGCAGAGGAAACACCTGGAGCATGCCTAATTGGTCATCTCTAATCTTTAAAACCTAATGAAGGCCCAGCAATGATTTTGTAGGAAATGTCCTTGCTGTTAAGCACCATGTATCTACCCCCAAAGACCCAAAAGCTCCAACTGGTCTTTTAAGAAAATGTCTTTGTATGTCAATGCCCATTAAATCATGAAATTGGTCTTTGCTCAGCAGAGAAGTAAGAATTTCAAAGAGCACAAATTGTTGTATTTTTGAATACTGGAGCTGTAGCTGTCTGTAAGTTTTCTGGCCCTGCATATGACTTACCAGCACCTTGACCTGCAACATTGACCATTTTTTGTGATGAAATATAATCCTGCAACTTCATCTTTTACAACTTGAGAAAGACAAATCCTTCCTCACTCACTGTCACAGGTCCACAGTCAAGATTCAGACCAGGACAGCCTGGATTCCTGGCTCATTCCAGCCTTGCCAGCACAAGCCCACAGCTACAGAGGAGGCTCTGTGTGCTCATTTGGGAACCTGCCTGCCTCGTTTCTTCAGAGAAACACTGAAACAAAGAAAGATGGAACAATTGGCCTGTTCTTATCTTTACTTAATACCCACAGGTGACATCCAGGGACACTCCAGCAGAGCAGGAGGCATGGACAATGGCACGGGTCATTTGACATTGGAATGCCAAAACTCGAGATCATTATTTTGTTAGATGAACCAGAAACACAGAGAAGGGAGAGCAGAAACACCTCAAAACCAAAACAAGCTCAAAACACATAAATACTCAAGACTCCAAAAGCCCAAGGCATCATGAAAAAGACATTTTACTGTGAGGGGGTGAGGCCCTGGCACAGGGTGCCCAGAGCAGCTGTGGCTGCCCCATGCCTGGAAATGTCAAAGGCCAGGTTGGACAGGGCTTGGAGCAACCTGGGATAGCAGAAGGTGTCCCCACCCACAGCAAGGGGTGGACCAAGACGAGCTTTAAGGTCCCTTTCAACTCAAATCATTTTATGATATGCTCATATGATTTCTTTAACTAACCTTGAAAACTGTTTTGGCAAATTCAAGTTGCAAAATGAAAAATTTGGAATAAATATATTTAAGCTGCAGGTTTTTTCATCCTTAAAGTACATCTGTGAGGAATTAGAAAAAGCAATTGGGTTAATTACATTTTGAGTGATTATTTTCATAGGGGTTATGAATATACGTTTAAGGTGAAATTTATACAGATTAAATTCCACAACCTGTTCAGACTGTAAATTTGCACTCATCAAATTGCTGCAGTGCCTGTTGGAGAGCTGAAATCAAAGGAAATTGAATTAGAGGAATAACCTGAACTGGAGGCAATTCACTTACAATAACCACAAAGCAGTGCTTTTGGGGTGGAGTAATCAACAGCACTAAGTGAAGTTTCTTGCAGAAAAGAAGATCTGGGGCTTGCTGGTAGCCCAGCCTGAGGGTGAGTCAGCAACCACTTGGTGCTGTGGAAAAAAGCTTTGTCTTATCGGGACCTACATAAGGGGTTAGGGAAAACATGACATCCTGCTTTAGGAAAGGCAGGAAAACACAGGTTTCCTAGGTCTGTTAGGGGAAAAGAAAATGCATTTGCTTTATATCCAAACAAGAAAGGGGCCAAAGCTCCAACCTGGCTGTCATCCTACCATGGGATGGTGTGGCTTGAGCCACCTCGCCCTGCGCTGCACAGAACGTGGGAGTTCTCACAGGAACGAGCCCATAAGGATGATCAGCTTGGTTTAATTGGCAGATCACAGCTGAACTGGTAAAAATAGTACAAGATCTGTTGTTCTTGTGACATTTCCTACCCATCAGCAGTGGAAAAGCCTCAAACACTCTGATAAACAGACGCTTTGCCCAGATTTTCTGCTGAGGTAAATTCATGCCAATAAAGGAGTTGATGTGCTGCCTTCCAATTACTCAACTGTGAAAATATTTTAGTAACTTTGGGATTGAGAACAAGACATCAAGGCAGGACTGGTCAAACTTTTACTGGAACATTGTGTCCTGTTCCAGATGACACTTTTTGATAAAAAATAGGCCCAGATAGAAAAAGTCCAGAGGAGTACATTAAGAGCCATCAAAGGTATATAAAGCAAGATCTGTGTGGAAAGATGGAAAGAACTGAATTTACTCAGGCTGGAGAAGAGAAGAGCAGAGATGTGATAACAGACTCAGATGTACAGGAGATTTATCACCTTTTGTAGCAAAGTAAGTTCTTCCCCTGAAAATTGCCAAGAGACCAGAGGCTTAAACTGCAGGAGGAAAGATGGGAGTCAAACAGTTTAAAAGTTATATAACCCAAATTACAGCTAAGACTGCCTGGGGAAAGTATGGAAATCCATGCTGAAAGTTTTTAGGAACAAGTTATTAGCTTAAAGAATAGAAGACCAAGGTCAAAATGGTCACAAGTCACACAAAGGTAGCGTGGGCAGAGCATAGTATTTTTTAGAGATTTCCTGAAGAAGCACAGACATAATAATTTATTAGGATTTCTTAAAGCTTTGTTTTCTTGAATTTTCTGTGGACACAAAGCAACGAATGCCAGTTTGCTCCCTCCCTTCTGAACTGTCCAGCAGCAAGCCAGTCAGCTGAGGAGCCATAAAGGGAACCATCCAGGGAGCACCACGCAGCGAGAACACCAGCTCCCCAGCAGCACACGGGGCAGGCACACGGCTCCTCCCGCAGGAGCCGGGAGCAGCTCCGCTGTGGGCGGACAAGGAACATCTGCCTTCCTGGAAACACCTTGTTCTCAGAGCAGCCTGCAAACCCCGGTGCAACACATTTCCCTGCACTGCTCAGGCAGGCTGGCAGTAGCAGAGAACTAAAGTCCAGGGCTCGGAGTAAATCAGGGAAGTGTGGTTTGGTTTGAATACAGAAGGGTGAACCTAGAAGGTGAATGATCTTGCCTATGTATCATATCACATCACTCATCATATCGTGTCATATCTAATTAGAAATCCCTGAACTCCTTCCAAGTGCCTTGGGTTTGTTTTCTTTTCCAAACACTCCTGGGAGTAGCAGAACCTTTGTAAAGTTCCTTCTCCTCCCTGACAGTACCACCTTTTCTCTTCTAGTTTTAAAATGCAATGCTGATGGAAAGCTACATGGTATAAAATCAAACATTTATTAGATAATCTCCTTTGACAACAGGTTTTTTAACTGTTTCAAAATAATTTCAGAACTGTGCAAGGAGTATTACCTTTTATACCCCCTGAAGTGTATTTACAACTGTGATCAGCTGTAATTAATCCAGCTTTAAAACACTGATAAGGAAAGCATAAATATTATTTCTTTATGCATACAAAGCTTTCCGCATGCCAGTAACTGATTAACAGGAACATAAATTCTGATTGTATCTGAAAGACACATCAATCTGCTGTTCAGCCAAAAAATACCTGAAGAATTAGAGAACTAAAGGACAGGGTGAGACAATTCATTTGCGTGGAGAAGATTTGCTTTGGCTCTTCCTCTGCTTGGTGCCAGAGACAGGATAATGAGGAAAATGAAGAGAATGTATTTAAGTCTGGCAGCCAAACTGATTGGCCTTGGAAGCAGAGAGAAGACTCCAAAAGGACATCCTGGTGGGCTGGTATCCAGAAAAGCCTGGAAGTGGTTTGGGAGGCTGCAAATGTTTCAAACTAATTCTGGAATGACCTGAAAGGCTTGAGTGTTTTCTGGGGGTAGTGTGAAAAAGGTCAGGGAGGCATCCTGAAGGACAGGAGGGGAGGGTTGCACAGTGCACCAGTATTACCACGGACAGAATAATTTCCTGTGGTTTTCCCCTAGAAGGATGGGAGGTTGCAGAAGGAACTGGCAACCGGGTCAAGTTAATAAATAGTCTCATTTTCTACAACACACACCTCCATTACCAGAGGAACACAAGCCAGGGAACAGCTCTCTCCAGGTTAACTGGGGAGGAAAGGGATTGCTCACCACTCTCCCCTTGGGTGATGGGCACCCTCACCCCACAGGAAGGGTTTCCAAACACACAAACCTGGGTGAACAATCGCAAGGGTAGGAAGTAAAATCTTGGTTGTCTGACTCACTGCTCGAGTTGTTCCTCCTCTTCTGACCCCAAATACATTTATCATGCAAATCAATAATTTATTAAGGAGCAGAAATGTCCCCCAAGTACCCCCAAAACCCAGCAACGACATGAAATCATTTAACACAGAAATGCTCCACACTCTTTTCTTTCTTTTAAGATATCTCAGGCTGCATCTTCTTTATAAAGAAAAGCAAGGCAGAGAAGCCCACAAATTTCATTTTGCATTACTGTGACTCACCACGGTTAATGGTAACAAAATAAATGTTTTGTTACCAAAGTGAGCAGGTATGACTCAGATACATGGAGGATGCATGCTGAACAGTAAGAATCATCTTGACGTTACAGTTTTTCAGATTCAAAAGCACTTTAAGGGTTTGCCAGGAAAAGCCACATCTATATAAAAATCCCATTAAATCAGTTTACTGGTAAAGACAAGGCATTGTAGGAGGTAACAGCTGAAATTCAGGGTATTAAACCCAGTGCACTTTCAGGTCACATTTAGTAGGAAACATGAAAACAGAAGCTGGTAAGAATGGAGAGGGCCATAAACCAAGCAGCAAATACTTCATTCTTTGCCTAGAGTACGTCTACAGGGAGAGAAACAACACAGAAGTAAATTGTTCCTTCCTCCCCTCCACCAAGAATTTTATTGTGACAAGTCAGAACCATAAAATAATTTAAGAATTAAGAATTAAAAAGACTGCAAATCAGAATTAATGTGGAACGATGGCAGTCAAGGATGTACAATAGTAAAAAAAATCTGCTCTTAAGAAAATCAGCAAACAGACTGAAACAGCTTCCTCTGAAGGCTCTTGAAAATGGGATCATGGAACAACTAAGGAAGGAGCTGCTATTATGCTGTGGTCATTAACCAAGTCCCTAATTACATCAGTTGGCCCTTTAGAAGAAAAAAAAATTAAATATTAAATATTAAAAAGTTCACAAAACAGTTTTCTTTACTAAAATGGACAACACGGTAAAGTTAGGGAACTCCCTGACAGTCAAGATTCCAATTTCTTGAACACTTGGCAGTACTTTTTTTATTTCCACGAGGAAACAAACAATAAAGAAGAGTTTCAAACGTCAGCGTGTCCCTGCTGTGTGATATAAGTTGGCAGGAGACCTAATTCAGCAACCTCCAGAGGTCCCCTCAAACCCAGTTTTCTATGACTGTATCAACTCTGATCCGTGACAACTGAACCCGAGTACACAAAATGTGATGGCAAATATTGCTTTGACAAAGCTTACTGCACCCAGAGAGGTACAATTTGTGAGGCAACAGTGGGTCTATTAGAGTATATTTAGTCTAAAGATACTACATTGCTTCCCCCTATCCTGAGACTAATTTTCTCCTCTCCCTTCAGCTTCCCATTTTCCTCAAATTATAGTGTTTCTTCAAATTTGTAATTTTCTGCCTCTTCAAAACAGAAGGGAGCTCATTTCTCATGAGAGCTTATTATCACAGAGATCGCCTCTAAAGCTGTACCTTTTGGTACCCACTTGTGTTCTATAAATGCTAAGAAAAATTACAGAATGTTATCTCATAATGGGAGAAAATTCTCTTTCAGGGAAGGGATGCTTTAAAATGCATAAATGGAGATAAAAGTAGACTGAATCAGAAAATGGACACAAGAGATTTGGCTAGAAAACAGCTAACATTCTGATAAGAGGATGCACTGGAATTAAAATGTACTCCAAAAAGCTGAATTAATATTTCAATTAAAAAAGAAAAAAAAAAAGTGAAATTAAAAGCCAAAGAAATTAAGTTTGAATCCTGCATTTACAATCAGAGTGCCATGACAGTGAGAAAGCTGCCATGGCACAAACATCCTCATTAACCACGTGTTTAAGTGCAAGAAAAATAAGGAATAGCTTTGGTTCCTGCACGTGAATTTTCTGCCCCAAGGTTGAAAATAAAGGCTCTGGGGCCACAACATACTTATGATGTTAATAATGTCTACTTCAATGCTTATTATCTAATATCTGCAGAGATGCATTTGAGAAGATAATTCTGTGTTTGTAGCAGATTAAAATGTACTTAATTATCCCAGATCTGTTTTCCAACTCCAGCAACATCCTGTCCCTCCAACCTCGAGCCTGATAATAGGTTGATAACAGCCTGAATTAATAAGCAGGTGATAGCTGACACCACTAATTAACATATTACAACTGCAGTTGAACTAGAATGATGAAATATATTTAACTGCTCTCTTATTATAAGCCAGCACCTACAATAAAGTGCCCCATTTAAAATTCTGCAATTTCATCACAGACCACAGAGCTGTTTTAGTCAAACCTCAATGGTTAAAACACCTTTTGTATTAATCCTTTACATTTGTTACCCATTAGGGTTGCCTTGGGTTTTTTCTGAACTCTCGCTATTGCATTCCAGCCTCCCAATTTACACAGAGAGAAGCTGAGGTCAGCAGCCAGGTCTCCTGGCTTTTAAGTGAGAAAACAAATAAATTGGGCAGCTTTGATGGAACACTTACTGATACAGAGAAAGCTAACACATCCTACACAAGATCACTCACACAGGCACCATCTTCTTTGCCTTGTGCTATTTATATTAATTGAAAAACAGCTGGTGAAATTACCTCCTTCCTTCTGGAACAGACATTCCAGAATGGAGCAAACTCAACTCAGCACAGAAAATGTGAATGTGAGTAAGTACAAAGCCAAGCAAAAAATATGGGGGGATAGGCATTCTCAAAGATTGACTTAAAACTCAAAGTGCAATAAAATTCAAACCCTGAACTACGATACACACAATCATGAAGCCAAAGCTCCAGGTGTGGTATTATCACCCACACAAGTGTCACAGAGACTGAAAGAATGTGGACAGATTTTTCCCTACTTCTGACCTTCAGCTCACTAATGGGGAAAATCTTTCTAAGAAACGTAAAGTGTTTTAATGACAACATTAATTTAATTTATCCCATTTAATTTGGTCTAAATCCTTTGACAGGAAAGCAGACCCCATCTTTTCATTTCCAGTTCTATTTTCAGACACCCATCTCAGGTTCCCATCTTGATTCACTTACAGGGTCTCATGAAGGAGGAGTAACAGTGAAAAGGGAGAACTGAACAAGAGTCCACTGCCACATCATTCAGCTTCTTGTCACAGGCAGCACTATGTGTCATCAACTGCAAAGCATGTAACAGAAACATGGTAAAAAAGAGCTAAAAGAGCTAAAAGAGCTAAATTCCTTAATTATTTTAAGCTTACCTTGTCCATGGAATATAATTTCTCTTTTACAGCTGAAACACCCAACAAAACCAAACCACAGGATAAAAGCCTATAACAAACTCTTAGGAGTGGTGATAACTTACAATAACAGATTTTCTAAATTTATTTCCAACCATATTTCTTTAGTTTACTGAACTTTGTATAAACTGGAAAATGAAAAACAAAAATCAATTTCCACTATATAGTTATAGATGTCAGGCAATGCTGTTTGTTCCAAGCAACAGACTTTGACTATCAAACAATATTCTTAGAGGCTGCAAGAAAACAATGCAAGAAAAAGCTATCACAACCTGTCCTACACTTTGCTACTTCTTGCAGCTGCTACTTTTTATCTGGATTGCTTGCATGCAGCTTCCTTTCCAGCCCTGTTCTCCACATGCTCCTTTGTGCAGTCAATTAATAATCACAGTGATATGGACAGACCTCTTGTAGCTTAATACCCCAGAGCAGCTCGGTACCTGGATCTGATTTTCTGTCAAACAGAAGAGAGCAAACAGAGGCAGAAGAAAATAAAGAAAAAGAAGTCCTTGCATTTAATTATTTACTTGTTCTCTACGTGTGCTTCATATGTCTACGTATGGACAATGTCATCCTAAGTGAAAGACATAAGAACATGGAAAAAGATACCTCAGCATCTTTGGCAGCCATCCCACAAATGGTCCTGAAAGAAGTCAGCAGAAATAAACAATGACATACTCTAAGAGTTATGAGGCCTGGGGGGAAAAATCTTGAAAATTTCCAGAGAAAACGAGGATGAAGAAAACAGGAATTTCTGGGGAAAACTGAAATTAAACTTTCACACAGTATTTTCTCTCAGAGTGAACGCTGAAATAGTTTCTGGCATTTAGTAGTGTTTTGTTCACACCATCCCTCAGAAGGCCTTCTGTATTAATCTGTACCTCAAATGAGGCACAGATGAATCCGAGCTGGAAGAGACTCCATCCAGTCCAACCCTTTTCCCCAAGACAGACTCAAACACATTATGTCATGCCTGACATATCGTTCTTAATGACTGCTGCTGGAGAAACCCAGCAATTTATCAAAGCCAGCTATTCCAGTGTTCCGCTATCTTTACGCTTGCAGGTTCTCCCTCTGATCTGAAGCTTTCCCTGCTCCAGAAAGCCCCTCACTTCTTGTACCACCCATCATGACAACACATATGATGTTCTTTCTCTGCACAGCTCTTAAAATACTGGAGACCCACCACGTCCCTTCCCATTTTTCTCTTCTTTAGACTAAACAACTCCGTTCCTTCTGATCCTTCCCCCCGAGTTATCTCTCTGAGATATCGGATCACCCTTCTCTGGACACTCTCCAATGATACACACGTTGCTCTTGGAGAATGATGCCCAAGTTTGGGCAAAAGTGCTCCAACCATGGAGAAGAAGGGCTCTTCAGAGACCTACCAGGCCCCACATTCTCACAAACTCATGTGATGTTCGCCTTTTTTGTAACAGCATGACATTTTTGACCTCATATCCAGTGCATGATGCCCCATAATTCCTACTACTACTTTTCTAAGGAATACTGTCTAATAGTGTCTAATACTAAGCTACTTTTCTAAAGGAAAACTATCTAAGGAGCTGATCACCATGCTCAGCCTGTTAAATTTCTTGCTTCTTCAGGAATTCAGCAGAGTATCTTCTATTTATCACTGCTGGCTTTAATTCTGCTTTTTTTCAGATTATGTCTCTAATTTGTCAAGATGATTTTCAGTATCAGTACAGTCCCTTAATGCTGGCAGGCCCTCCTATCTTAGAAGCACATTTAATCAGAACATTTTATTTCATCATCTCAGTTCTTAATGGAAACACTGATCAGAATTAAACTCGGCACCGCTGACTGCCAAGTCCCTTTACCCCAGAGCAGATAAAGTATCAGGTCACCTCCTGGTACTTCAGGCTGATATTCTGCAGCCCTCATATTTTGTTAACTACAGAACTGGGAATGTATCTAATGGAGTGTTATATATGCTTCCCAGTATCCCGTCAAGGCTCCAAGACCCTTTGCTGCAGCTCAGAGCACAGCAGGTAACTTCCCAGCCACACACCCCAGTATAATGGCTCCTTCCCAGAGCAGCACGCTGCTGGAACTGCAGCCTGGGCCAGGATGCACCCAGGAGGCAGGGAAAGAAGAGGCTTACCAAGAACTCGCACCCTCAGAGAAAAGCATTTCTGTCTGCTTGAAGTCAGCTACGCTGCTTTCAACTCGAAGTACTTAGCCCACTCCTGTTTGCCAAAATAAATCTTAGTTTGCTCAAACATTGTCATTTGTGATGCTGAACTAGGTATGACTACACAGGGATGCCTAGAGCCATATGCCTAACACATATAGCTATATATAATGTTTATAAACGTGTGACATTTCCAAATTAGATAAGAGATATGATTACTTACATTACAATAATACTCAGATTATGCTTACTGATTATACAATCTATTTCTGTCCGCTTTGGATGAGCAAATTCTCAATATTCCATTTTATCCCAGGGGAAAAAAAGGATTTATTTCCCCAGACTTTCAGCATTTCCCATCCCTGCATTCCATCCACAGTGCAAAGCTCATTCCTGAGATTAGTACAGGGCTTCCATGACTCAGAAAAGGAGTTCAGATTCTCACTGATCTGTAAGCCCAACTGTGCAACAGATTCTACAAAGAGAGATCCCTGCTCCTGAATAGATGAGGAACCTTCCTGTGGTCCAGATGGATTGCAGTGCACAACATGGTCCCCAGGCCACAAGCCTGATGGTCAGCAGAAATCCGGGAGCCCAGAGGAGAGAGCAGGTATGTAAATAATGCCAAAACCATTTACAGCATATTACATCTAGAGTCCTTCTTATCAGTCAGTATTAATTGTCAGATCCCTCTGCTAAATTAAGTATTGCTCCAGCAAATACCACCACACTGCAAAATGCCCACTACACAGAACGGGGGCAGCTACCCCAACACACGCTCATCTGAGCATACAGACTTTCAGCCAGGTATCCCATTCTGCTCAAATTATTTCATTTTTGAGGCATGCCTGTTACTTTCAAGAAGAAAACAACCACAAAAAATACTGTATCACACAGAACAATTCATCTGGAGACCATTTATGTCACTCACACCCAAGCTCAGTGACGACCAAAGGTTTAGTCCAGCTGTGGGACATGGGGGAGGCCCAAGGCAGAGCACACCCTGTCACCCATGTCCCTGCTGCCATCCCAGCTCTGCAGCTGCCTTGCAGAGCTGCTCCCTCACCTCCCTGCACGGCCCCAGCACATCACACTGGCCCTCAGCCCACTGGCTCACGCCTTTCTTCTCCATTCCTGAGGCTCAGCTCAGCTGCAACCCCCCACACACACCCAGAAACAAAGCCCAAAATAAAAAGCTGTGGAAGCCAGCCCTACTAGTGGCCTAAAAGCAATAGTTTTGGATGGAGTGGATGGGGAAAGTGACAATACTGTGGGAAAGCAAGGAATGAAAGCAGCCAAAGGCTCACACACAGGGTGTGAGAAAACAGACAGGGACTCAGAAGTGGTCAGGGTGACAAGCTCACCAGCTGCCACACTGTGGTACAGCACAGGGGGGAAAAAACTAATTCTGCCTCTCCCTTCTAGCATGTCACCTCCTTCCCTGTGTTAGCTCACACACAGGACAGGCCATGGAGGGGCTGCCTGGAAATCTGTGAAGAACTTGGGCTGTCCAAACTTAACTTCCACTTGGCAACCTGAGCCAGTGCTCTCTCATGACTCTGATTTACACAAGTCCCCCTGGATTTGACTGATCCAACGTCACGGTAACATTTGGAACATGTTCTAGTTCAAGGTGTCCATGCCCATGGCAGGTGGCTGGACTAGGCTCCCCTTTAAAGGTCCCTTCCAACCTAAACTATTCTTTGGTACTATATTAAGCACTGTTGTATACTGGGAGGCATGGAGCATCCAAATGATCCTTCAGAAGATGAGCAGGTCTTTAGCCTGGAACTAACACATTCAAGAACTCAAGAAATAACAGCATTTGTCCTGGATTAGAAGTGTCCAAATCCTGGCATTTTAATTACCACACCTCCTCTAAGAAGGCATTAAAAGCAGTCACCAAAGCATTCATCTTCAGAAGAATGGAAACAGTATTCTCTGAACCTGCCTTGCGAGTACTCCACGCAGCCTATTAACCCCTCACTAACCCCTCTCTGATTTCTCACTCATGACAACCAGCTCTCTCTCTTACAGCTCCTCTTTCCCTGAAGTAGAACAACGTTTAAAAAATGCTCTAAGGGCTTTAGACCAGCAGACTAAGAAAATAAAGACGAAGGATAAGCAAATTTCTTTTTTCCTACAAAAGTTTCCAAAACCAAAGCAGGCAGACTTGCAGAACCATTTCCGCCTGGCAAGCGGATGAGAAGAGCAGGGTTCCTCAGAACATGCCTACCTTTTACTGAATTTAAAGAACGATCAAAATGGTTCAACTGAGTTACAGTTATTCTGAACTTGTCTTTTTTTCACGTTTAGACAATCTCTGCAGCCTCCAAGAGCCAGAGCAGCACCCTGGTTCCACTGGAACCCGGTCATCCCATTCCTGCAGCTGCTGCATGAGTCATTCCTGTGCAGCATGACATTCCCTTTGTAAAGCGCTGCTTCCCAAACCATCATCCTCAGAAAGCTGGCTGGCTACGTGCTGCTGGCAGAGCTCCTGGCCTCCAACTGCTGCGTGCCTTTAAAGACAACCAGGATGCACCGAGTGCTACCCTGGCACAGGTTTCCCTTGAAAGCTGCGGCTTTAGTTGCCACAGGGCAACTCTGTTCTTGTGAATGAGTGAGGAGGTGTCTCGAAATAACGTCTGAGACAGAGTCTGCACAAAGAAGTAAAAATAAACCCCAAACAAAAACCTGTGTGGAATTCTCGCTCTAGATAAATGTGTCAGCTCTCCATGCACATCTCCCTGGTCCAGCAAGTCTGGGAAATAGACCGAGACTGGGAATTATCTCCAGCTCTACCATATGGAGATGCAAGACACCAAGCCAGTTGCTTGTTTTATTTAACATGTGTTTCTTTTACCAGCAGTATTAACATGGCCTTGTTCCTGTTTATACTTTGGAAAGGAGAAAATAAACTTTTTTCCTCTCATTCTGTTTTGCTCTTTTTAAGAGTTCCTTGCTCCTGTCAAAGGGAGTTAAGCTGAACAGAAACAAGGCAGTTTTGTTCCAGAGTAAATGTGTCCACACTTGGAGCTATTTGGAAATTGTTCCTACAGTTCGAATGCATAAATTCCCCCCGCTGCCCCCCTTTAATCCTCATTAACCTTCTGATGTAAGAAGGCCCTGAGGTTGGGCAATTATTTTGTTAACAGACCACAGTATAACACAACTTTAAGTCAAAGCACATGACACCCACCCAGGGCTTTCACCAGTTAGGTGAGGCACCTACTTTAGTGGCTCAGCAGTGAAGTTTGTAATTGTCTGCAAAGTGACAAGATCGATATGCCACAGTCATGAGGGTGCTGAGAGAGCCTGAATTCCCTGTGCCTATCCACACGTGACACACTGGGAAACCACCTCACAAATTCAGGATAACCCCTGGAGAGAACTCACATCAAGACAATGTCAGCGAGACCCATGACCCAGCTGCAATGAACACAGAGGAGAAAATGTAAGGCTGGCATTTCCCTGAGACGACTCCTCCCCTGAGTCGCTTGGAAATCCCAGAGCAAAGCGGAGCTGCTCGCTCCCCAGCAATAGCAACGTTACTTGACAACCAGCACGTCTGTCAGTGATGCTGTACGCACCGATGTGCTCCGGCACTCGGCCGGGCAGCTCGCAGTGCTGAACCCTCCTGCCTCACTGGGTGACAGCTTTATTTCGCTGTTTCAAACTATCACAAGTCCGCTCCATTCAAGGGTTTTAAGGGAACCAGAGAGGCACCTTCTGCCCACAGGATAACCCAGACACGAACGTGCCAGGTTCACCCGTGCTCTTTCCAACAGGCACAGCGTTTAGCCTGGAGAGCTGAATGACGAAGTAGTAGCAAACTTACTTTCCAGTGATCAGCTGGCTTCTGGATGGTGTACACATGGGCTGGACATAGTAGTTCTCCAGCTTGACGCCTTCGGCAGCCAGCTTGTCCAGCGTGGGCGTCCGGATCTCAGACCCGTGGTACCCCACGTCCCTGAACCCCTGATCGTCGGCCAGGATGAAGATGATGTGCGGCTGCGAGCGGGGGGCGCCGGCCGCGGGCTCCTCTCCCAGCAGCTTCCCGGGCGCCTCCCCGGCACCTCCCCGGCGGCTGCCCCAGGCCAGGTAGCCGCAGGTGAGGAGGCTGAGCAGGGACAGCCCGGCCAGCACCGCCGCCACCATCCTCCCCGGGCTGGGGCGGCGCGGCCAGCGGCGCCCACCGCGGGCCATCCACCGCGGCGGGAGGGCAGAAAAACAGCAACGAAGAGGAAATAAACCAACAAAAAAACCCCAACAAAGCCAGGCGGCCTCGGGACGGGCAGCGCCCGTCAGGGCTCCCGCCGGGCGAGGGATATCGCAGTCATCCCAACTTCGGCAACTTCAGCCGCTGGAGCCGGTGCCGGTGCCGGAGCCGGGCGGGTGGGCAGGGCCCCGCCGGGGGTCACAGCACCCTCGGCCCGCCCCCGGCCCCGCGCCGGGGCGCCGCTGCCAGCCCGTCCCGGGGCCGCTGCCCATGGCGGGGCGAGCCGGGGCGCCCCGGGACGGGACGGGGCCGGGACGGGCCGGGACGTGCCGCCCCCCGCCCGCCCCCGCCGGCGCTGCCGGGCCGCGCCGCTCCCTCCCCGCTCCCTCCGCCCACCCTCGCCACCGCCCCCGGTGGCTCCCGGCGCTCGGACCCGCCGGAGGACAGGGGCACCCCGGCCCCGGCAGCGCCCGCAGCCCCGCTCCTCCCTGCCCGGCCCCTCCGCAACCTCGGCTCCTGCCCCTGCCCGCCCCGTCCGCGACTCTTCCCTTCCTTTCCCTCTCCTCCCCTCCCTCGCCCGCCCCCCGCATCCCGGGGGAAAAGCCCCCACCCCGTTCGGCCGCCAGCCCCAGCCTCCCCCCACAGCGAGGTGGTCTTACACGTCCCCCCCTGTTCCGCCCCCTCGAAATATTGATTGTTTTAAGTGTTTCTGACTTGGCCACAAACATCTGGAAGGTATGAACGTACCGGATCTGTTTCCAGCCACAAAACAGCCCCAAATCCCAAACCCTCCAATTCTGGCGAGGCTGTGGCAAACGCCAGGAATGCGCCTTTGCAGAATACAATCATTTTTAAGAATTTGGGTTAAAGTACGAATGTGCTGCAGTTGCAAAATACAACTTCACCCCGTCCTGGAAGATACTGAGTCAGGCAGAAACTGATACTCACACACGACCAGGCTGAAGTAAATCTACAGGTCTGGCCTGTCTAAAGTGAGTCAGCACAAATAACTTTTAGTCAGACCAGGTTTTATAAAACATTAACTCTCAAACAGGCACTTGGACCAAGCCCTGTAGCTCCTGCATCTCTGTGCTAAGCTCCAGCTGCTCCCTGCCAAGGGACTTCTACGTCCCTCTGGGATCCCTCCCAGATTAAAAATGAAGTAGTGCTGTCTTGAGAGAACTTTAATATGGGTCGAATCTAACTGATTTGGTTCACACCAGGTTGTACAAAAATGTCCCCACTCCAAAATTCCCATTGAAAAAGACTATTTAGAAATAACTGTGCATTGTGCTGAAGTTTTCAATGCTCCAGCAGGAAAACATGGAAGTAAAAGTGGATTTGGGGATTTCAGCGTGCTAGGTAAGGGCTTGTCGGCACTGAAAAGTGATACAATAAAGTAATAACTGCACAGTAAAACCTGCAGAGTTTAACTTCTGAGGTAGATCATCTTCTGAAATGACAGCAGCTTAACAGAAGCTCTTAAAAAAAAATCCAAAATCATCTACTGTCCCTGCCCATAGCAGGCAGACTGGAATTAAAGGTTCCTTCCAACCCAAACCATTCTACAATTCCTTGAAGTTACATTCCCTTTAAAAGAATTTTCTACTCCAGTTTTTACTCCTGCCTATTGCCAACATTTACGAGACCAAAAGAATGTATGTAGACACCTAAATCCATAAATGGTCAAGTGTAAATCGGATTAGTGATGCCATTTTTCCTTTAACACAAACAAAATGTGATCTCCTTTTAATATAAGCTGTAGTAGTACCATGGACCCAGGCAAACATCAGAATATCATGATAAGGATCTGATCAAACGTACATGTATCTTTTCTTCCTAGCAGTAAAGTAGGAAAAAAAAAAAGTATTATTAAGAAGATGCCATAGAGTACAGCTCTTAGAGGACAGGAGGAAAGCAGAGCCTGTGACTTTGCAGTGCCCCGTTAACCGTACCAAACCCTGTTAGTCCCCACCCAGAAATGAAAATATCCGAGGGCAATCTCTGCCAGACATCTACAAACGTGACCTTCTCTCTTTATGGGCCTGACAAAACTTCCTTTTTTTTTTTTTCCACTTTTGCAAAAACAAAAGTAGGCTTATGTCAGCAAAATACTCAGCTGACCTTCAAGCAGAGAAGCCTGAGAAGATAATGTGCTATTAATATTCTACTTAAGAAAATATTTGTAGATGCTCAGGAATTGTAGCCAAGGTTTATACAGCCCATTCAGGATGCTCAGTGAAAGGAACAGAAGAGTTGTGAAAGCTGAAGGAAGTATTTTTTCCCTGAGGGAAAAAAAATCCTGAACATCCATAGGTATTTAAACTTGAGTGCAGTGAATACGTTAATTCAAACATAAACTAGTTAAAACTGAATTTAGCACACCATTAGGAAGGGATATATTTTTAGTCCTTGCTATGCAGCCTCTGTGTGCATTGAGCCCATAAAGTGAAATGTGTGCAGAGAGGACGGCTGCAGCTGGAGGCTCATCTGCAGTTACCTGCAGCCTGGGTAGGGGCTCTGTAGAGGTGCCCTTCGTTGGTTATTTCGGGTCAGGCTGCCTCTAACCTTGCTCCTCCCGAGCCAGACATGTTTGACACACAAAGATATCCCCAAAAAACCCACGTGCTCTAGTGCCTTTCTCTGCCCTGACTGGCCCTTTGTGCCAGCTGCCTGGGAAAGGTGATAGTCCTGTGGTGCAGGAGACAGGACAGAGCTCCAGCACGAAGGTTGAACACGCAAACGCTCATTCCTTGTGCCAGCACTCTTCCCTGAGAGAGAGTTTCACTCCAGGTTACAGAGAAACAGGAATAATAACAGTAAGTGAGGTCTTGGGAAGACACTTCAGAGAAAAAAAATAGATTCAAGTGCTAAGACCCCTATGGTAGCATTATAACTGTTTTTCTAACCCCTAGGTCAGTCTTGAAAAGGTAATTCTTCCTAGCTGGAGAAAGGTAATTCTTCCTTGCTGGAGACTGCATGTTTCTCTTACTTGTGACTCACAGCTGTCAGTAACAAGGAAGGATGCAATTTGGGATGTGCAATTCAGTGCTCTTCCTAATCATGCCTGAGGCCAGGAAACTTTGTCTGCCTGAAGAACAGCTTCGTGAACTGCTATTTTTAGCTGAATTGCTGCAACCAGAGGAAGAATGAAGCAGGCTTTGGCCTAGACACAGTGTCAATATTCTATATATTCCAAGAACAGTAAGGGTGCATTTCCTTTCACCTCGGTTCATTTCTGCACACCCCTGTCCTCAGCACACCTTCCTCAGAGGGGAAGGAAAAGGCAGGACATCCCAGCATTCTGCTTTCCAGGTGGATGCTGCGCTTTTGCCAGGCACTCATCACTGAAAACAGCAAACTACAACATGAATACAAGTCTGGTGAGTCACAAGCTTTACATCATTCCCTTTGCCTCCTTTGGTGGACCCTGGTAATTAATTTACAGATGTGCTTCTTGGGAATGCTCAGATTCCACCCGTGGCTTATTCCCTGCTTTATGATGACATAAACAGAGCTTTGCTCTTAGCTTATTCTATATTTAACACAGACTTTCCTCAACTCCCTGCCGTATTTCATAGGCAAAGGTCCAGATTCTGACCTCAGCTGCCTGCACCGATGTAAAAGTGCAGCCACCCAACTGATGCCAATAAAGTCACTCTGGAAATCTGGGATGTGACCTTAGATATCCCTCGTGTCAGTCCCTGTAATCACTGAAACAACACAACTTTGGAGCTGGTGGTGGCCTTCCTGGACGAGTCTCCCATTTCCCAGTCACATAAGGTTTATGGTCCCAAGTGAAACAGAACCAAGTCTGTAAATTCCTGTAGTCCTACTGAAATGGTTGCTTCTGGAAACAGCAACTGGTGTGCTCCTGTAGGAAAAGGGGACATTTCAGTAGCAGATGCCAGGAGAAGTCACAGAATCACAGAATGGCCTGGTTTGAAAGGGACCCTAAAAACCATCTAGGTCCATGCCCCCTGCCATGGGCAGGGACACCTGATTGACTGGACCAGGTCAGTGAGCACAGGCCACAGCTCTCTGGCTGTCAGAGAGCAAAGGGTGTGGACACTTTCCTGAGTCTCTCTGAAGAGCCAAATAATCTGAAGAGGTTACTGCACACATTTAGAGGCTGCCACATGCAGCATGCTAGTGCTTTGAAGCTTTGGCAAGTTGGCTAAATCTCTTTCTCAGCTACAATCTCCAGCGTGGTTTCCTTGCCACTAACAGTACAGAGGGAACAGTCTCATCTGTTCCTAAAGCGTGGGGTTTTACACAAAGGTCACCTGCCCTGTTTAAAACTTGCACTCATGTTTAAAACTGCACTCCAGTGCACTTAAAAAGGCCAGAGCAAGAGAAGTGGGGCAAGCAATGAGCTTATAATGCAACTGCAATGTAAACCTAGGAAGTTTAAACAGGATGGAAGATTTATCATCTTTTCAAAATTACTCAAGTTTTACAATGGAAGAAAAACCTTTCTCTCTGTCCAGAACAAAACTTTCCTAGTTTAGGAGGGATACACCACAGACTGCTGCAAGTGTTCTACCAACTGCCTGGCATTCACACAACAGGACATTTTTATCCCATGCAACAATAAAGCTGAAAATACAGACTGGTCAAAAGGGTACAGCTATAGCAAAATACAATTCTAAGTATTTCTTTTGGTCTTGTGCAGGATTTGATTTCAAGGTTACAGAGTGCACAGAGTGCAGCTGACAAAACGCTGTGCCTTTCCAATGCAAGCACTGAGGGAGAGGAATGATTTAAACCAGGAATGGTGCTTGTCCTTAGAAGGAAGAATGCTAATGAAGTGTTTGTAAGGCTCAGGATGTTTTAAATAGTTGTTAAATACTAGAAACGGCATTTAGATGATTCACTGCTACACACCAAATAAAAGCTTAATGCATACAGAACTTTACAGATTGCAACATCAGAGATTACTTTGGTAACAAAGTCTAATTTCACCTTATCATGAGTCAGGTAAGAAAAAAACCCAAAAGCAACTAAACCACAAAAAAACCCCAGAAAACACAACAATCACAAACACACGGTCTTAACCTCCACAAAAAAAACTCAACCCAACCCAAACCCACCCCAACACCTCACTCCTTTCACCTTTGCCTGGGCCATTTCGTTCAGCTCGTTTCCAGTTCAGAATTATTAACTGCTAGAACGTCACTGCTGCAGAAAAGTGTTGGGTAATGGATCATAAATGTCATCTATGTGGCTCAGTAATCCGAGCTACTCACAAACCAAACAGCAGGACTAAAAAGCAGAAGCAACCAGTCAAATCAGAGAAGCACCAACTTGCATTCCTCCTGCACACACTGGAAAAAGCAATAAAGCTTGATCCGGCATATTCCTTATCTGCCTGGAGCCGTAACAAATGCCTCTTGTCTGGGAAATGGGTCTCTTCCAGCACTCAGCAGGTTGGGGATTTCCTGAGTTTATTGTGTCACAATCAATAATTGGAGGGAAATGATATGGTTTTCTATTGAACCTGTTCCTATTTTTGATCTTGTAGCCAGTTTGGCTCACGCACTGTGAGAAATACTGCCTATGCTTTAAACCCACTAGTACACTTGATTTTTGCAACTGCATACTGCAAGAACTTTCACCTGCTTTCTTCACTGTGAGTTTAACAGTGAGATTTTCAGAGCAGTCACAGCAGCTCTCAGTGAAGACAGCAAGAAATAGATTTAGTTACAGATTTTCAAGATGGAAGAGCCCACCATTACCATCTGTGCAGCAGCTCATGTCATAGAGACTACAGAACTTCCCTGAAATAATGCTCTTACAAACATGTGGGCAAACGTTTTAGAAATTAGCTCAGATTTCACTTAAAAGTGATGATTATAGACCCTGATTCACTATTTCAGGTGTTAAGCACAATCACTGAAACTTCTGTATTTCATTTCTAGTCTGAATTTGATACTGTCCAGTCCACAAGGCAACTACTTGCATTCCTCACCCAATCCTGAACTCTCTGCTCACACACATAACCCAAACACGCATTGAGAGATAGAATATGATAAAAAAGATTAAAAAAAAACCCAAAACCCCACAAGGTTTTTAGGGAGAAATGTGCTATAAATCTCTTTTTTGATATTTAAATCAATCAATACTTCATGCAAGTTTGGTGAATTATCTAAGTATGTGTGAACACAATGCATTTCAAAATAAATGCTATTTAATAGGAATATGAGAATGTCTGTTGTCTGGGAGGTGAATTTGCTCTCTCTATTATTCCCATTTTTATGAATGAGGCTCTATCAGCCCTTAGAAAGCTCTCTGGTAGAAATGATCTCTTCATCTACAGATAAGACAAACTTTATTAAAGCTGCTGTGCAGATACAGCCTTGTGAGCCCAATTTACTGCCTGCTGGAAAGAGAGTCCTCGATGGACAGGAGTTACTGTCTAATAAAGCTCTCCTCTTGCACTGTGCTGCCAAGATTATTCTTCTTGTGGATAATGGCTGCATGTGCCTTTTTCTGCTGCAGGCACTTTTTTCTAGGATCTAGGATGAAATCATCAGTTCTTCCAAAATTAATAGAGCAGCTACACGTGTAAATGACAATTAACCAATTTTACATTCTTTAAAAAACCCCTTGCTACACTAAAATCACTCACTGTGTTCAGGAAAACTACTGTCTATTTTGTGCCATAAAGCACCAGGTAAGGGGATAACTAACCTGGCAGAATAGAAGTGTTGCTTAGGAACCAAGAGGTAAGGAGGAAGAAGAATGCATTTATCAAATTCTACTGCAAAAGCTGGCCAGAATGGAATTCAGTGGCACACTGAATCACAGAAATGTAAAATGTAGGCAGCAGCATGATCTGAACACCAGAGCAACCAAAAATTGCTGATTAAGGTCAATTAGTAATTAAAAACCATAAAACCTCTCTGATTCCACAGACGGTGATAAATCCCAGCCGAAACATTGTACAGGAGTCTGTTATGCAAATGAGAGCCTCGGGGCACTGCTGCAATGTAAGTAATAACAAGGAGCCGAAATTCTGCAGGTAGAGTGTTTCTCTCACTTCCTCTGGGAATGTGCGAGCATTCTGAAAGTCAGCAGCCCCGCGTGTTAGACGGGATTTCAGCTGGGCCTGGATGAGTGCCAGGATTTCTGAAAACATACCATCCCCTGCTTGCCCAAACTGAACACGTAATGAATTAAGAATTTTCTGAGAGCCTTTTCCAGCGTTCTGCTCTGGTAACATCACACAAATGGCTGCTTGGATTAACAGCCCCAGCACCGTCCTGGGCTTGTGGGCGAAGCCCCACCGATTCCCTCTTCCGAATTCCTGTCAGGCATGTTCAGTGGCTCGGATCTGGCTGTCTTTTCAATTACACACAAACCTTGTGAAACATCTCCACCAGTAACCAAACACTGCGGGCAATGAGGAAACTCAAATCCTCCTTTAGAAGATCACCAAAGTAAAGCTTTGCTCTCCTGTAATGACAAAGTTGGGATTCATCAACACACTCTGTTATCCTGCCTCAGGACCCATCGGTTCTTATCTGTTCTCAGAATTCCACATTCCTCCATCCCTTTTCCAAGCACAAGGCTCAGCTCCTGCGAGAGGACTTTAGACAGACAGAGCTGTGCAATAAACCCAAGCTGCTCTCCCAGGTGGGTTTGTGTTTCCTTCCCCACGCTGAAATGAAAACCTCCTGTCTCCCTGCCTTCCCGTTCGGGATGAATTACCCATGCAGGCCCCGCACTGCCAGCTCTGCACTACTGACAGTATCATTAAGCCCAGCTCCACCAGGGACAGATCTCCTCAGACCCTGAACAGTAATACTTTTATGCTGCCTTAGCAGTTTTGCGCCGTTGCATGTTGCGTCGGGAAGCAAATCCCTCTCCCAGTGCAGGAAAAGGCACGGGCAGAGCCTTCAAAGAAGGCGTTGTTAGAGGTCCCTCGGTGTTTCTAGAGAGCAAACGTTGCCTTTTCTTCTCAAGACAGAGCAGGCTGCTCTCTTTGCTGTTTGCTAAGAGTTCCCAACAAATCTCTGAGTTGTGCCACAGGCTGCAGGCATGAAATGTTGCGCGAGCAGGTGTGGGGGTACTGCCAACTCCAGGTACCTTTCCAAACCCTGTCCTGGAAAAGAGAACTAAACTAAAGGCACACCACTGCACAGTGCCTACAGGTAGCAGGAACACGTTTTAGATAAGGAGTGGTTGAAGTAAGATCCATTGATGTCCGTGGAACATCATGGACATGCAGCCATGGAGCTCTAATGAGCTACGGAATGCTCTTGGAATGACACCAGCTGCTGTAGCATCATGATTCTGCAGTTGCTAAAACAATTGCCTCGGCTTAGAGGAAGTTTTACTACTTAAGTTTACTCCTCCATTCTCCAGTGCTAGGCCTTATAAATGCTGCGAAATAGAAACTATCACCACATTCAACAGTGAAAAGAAAAAAAAGACAACAGAGGAAAAAGCCCTGAGAAACTAATTTCCTCAACTGGGTGTCAGCAGTTTCTGTATCAGCCTGCGAAAGCCTTGAGTTATTTGATCCTCAGGTTACATTTCTTCCCTGAAAATGGACTTTAAGTGCATGTATTTGGCAAAATCTACCCTTAAAGCTGAAATAATTTGCAGCTGCTGGTAGGTCAATACTTTTTTATACACATAAATGATGGATAAAACAATAGTTGTGTCTGTTAATTTTCGATGCTCTTTATTGCACAGGTTCTTTCACCCACAGAACTCCTGCTGCCATAAACCCTCAGAATTCTGGACACAGTAACAACATGTATGTCCTAAACTTTCACTACTTCAATCATCATAAAATAAAAACCTAAATTGTATTTTGTGCAATAGAACTCTGTGAAACACAAGAATCGAGAAGGAATGTGTTGCCCTTTTTTCTGACATATAGCAATGACTATTTGTAAGTAAGCTGTATCCATCTTCTGGTTTGGGTAAAGAGGTATAAAATACAAGCTCTTTTTTTACTGTTATAGGAAATTCCTTCTAATTCTGTCTCCAAAGTAAACAATTATAAATGTATTCGTGGGCATTTATAATATTGCCAAAGGTCCATGTCTTCAGATCATGGATCAGGCACCTAATTCTCATGGGATTTTTAAAAACATTTTTGTTTGCTACATAGGAGATCCTACATCTCTCCTGAATTTTGCAGTTTCAATGCATTTTCTTTTAATTTTTAAAGGAAAAGAGCAAGAACACTCCCACGTTTTTACCACAAATAATCTCAACTCATGTTTCATTTGCCTCTCACACTCAGGTTTGAGCCCATAAGTAAATTTTCAGATGCTGATAAAATTGCTGAAGCCAGCAGCCCAGCAGCTGTATTATGTGTATTTAGCTGTATTTCACCCTTATCAGAGGCAACATCCAAATGCTAGCCAACATTAATGATAAAAATGGACACACCTATTTTACATAGAAGAAAATATCAGGTTTAGAATAATCATGGAAGAAGTAGAAACACTGTGTAGTTCACTAAGCAATCTGTGACTGAGCTGCCACAAACATGGATTAATTGACCATAATTTATAGGCTTTGATTTTACTAGAAGAATGCATAGATCAGAAATCATTCTTAAAGTTATTACTTGGATGCTTGAGCTCATCTGTAAAAATCAGAGTCTGTGTAGAGGCAAACCACACAAGCTGCTGTCTGAAAATCAAAGAGGCCTATGTTTGCCTAATGCCGAGGCTGTCACTGATTAAAGATGGGCTTGGCAACTATAAATGGGGCTTGAGAAGGCAATTCCCTGCTATGGCAGAAACCTGGAGCCAAGAACCTAGGAGGTCTCCTCCAGAACAGCCTTACTTGCAACTAACTCTGGTTTCTCTCTTGTCTGATCTCAACCATCCAGAAGAAGACATTAATTTCCGTTTTTTGGTTTACAGCAAATCGTGCCAATCCTTGGTTACAGCAGAGCTCTCACGATTACTTGCAATACAGATCAAATCCACAGCTCTGTTCCTGGATGGCTCATTTCAAATTCACCAAACAAATATCCCATAGTCCTCATTCCAAGGATACAGTAACTTGGATATGCCTGGAGACATGGAACAGGAAACTTGGTTCCTTTCCATATTTTATGACTAATACTGTGGGTGTATTAACTCTCAAGTGGAAGGTATTGTGCTGATCAGACTTTGATCCAGAGCCTTGATTCCAGTCTACTGTTTCCAATGCACAGCATAATAGTCAGAGAAAGAGCCCCTTGGGTAAAATCTTGGGGTTAAAAAGATTTAAGTGTGCGAGGTTGGAACCAGCTCACAGAAACAAGTAATATATGGTCGGTGGAGACTCTTATATCACTCAACATACACTGCTCAAGGTTTGCATATGGAACTCCAATGATTCCCAGACTACAGGACTTTCTCTTCACCTGTTCGTTGCCACAGACGGTTGAACCACAAAATTCCAATACATCACACACAGAGAGCTGCAGGGATGTACAAGAAAATGCATTCTGAGGTAGCTGCAGGAATGCTAAAATGGACTCAACTCCCCGTGAGGTCACTTCTTAACTTGAAGTGCCAGGACCCCAAATATTGGCTGCCACAAGTTCTCCTGGAGCCACTTCTATTCCTTGCAAAGAGACATGAATCACCAGAGAGGCGCTGGGAACTCTGTGATTTGCCCAACACGACCAAGCGTCAATCCCAAAACACCCTGGTACAGAAAGCAGCGTGCTAGGGACAGGCAGGGCTTGGCTTTGCCTTGGAAGGGACCTTTACAGGTTTGGTCTGGCAATTGCATAAATCCGAGATCCTGAACTGTTTCCTGGGTCGCAGCCACTTACACCTTGGGAATAGCTCTGCCCTGATGCACAGCAAAAGCAGTGAGGGGGCTATTTTGGGGGAATCTCCCTTCAATCCAATTTACCATTGATTGGTTCTACAACAGGACCAACTAGACAAAAGGCACTCCCAGTGGGATTTCACCAAGACCACGGTTATTCCACCGACTTTCATAGCACTCAGGGGAGCCTCAGAGATCCAGATTACTTTGCACTTTGGAAAGCCCAGTGAGGCCATTACCACAGATTTAAGAAAACCAATATTTTGGTTTTATATTTATGATCTTTTTTCCACTTTTTGTATTTTAAGTGTTGGTATTTAATGGTTTTTCTTTTTGCCAGCTGTTCCCCTATAAGAAGGGTGAGCTATAAAACCAGTTCCAAACTGTAGATGGTTTTGTAATCAGATGAAGTTAAGGGCAGCAGCTAGGGACAGTAGCACTCAATAAAACTTTACTAGTTAAAGTAAAACTGGCACCAGTATTTTCTCTGTTAATATGATTAGCCCACTGGAAATTACTGCATGACACACTGTCCTTGGAGCAATCTGTCTCCTTCCTTTGTTGTAGCACTGATCACAGAGATCTCCTTAAGGACATATTTATATGTTTTAGAAATTCTTCAGGAAGAAAATGTAATACAGCATTGATGCAAATTGCTGTAATACCACGTACTGAACCAATTTTAGGCTATTATGAAGATTGCTGTTTCTATGGAAATTGAACACCGGTTTATGGATACAAAATCCAAATTCACGCAGGCAAAACCCAAGCACAAACAGACACACACACACTTGCTGAACACAGTTGGAATCAGTACAGGATGATTTACTTTCCAGTAGTAAATTTCCTCCGTGTATAACATTCACTAAACACTGTGAGCACTATGTACAACACTTTACCAGGATGAATTACACCCTGGGAAGCTTTTAATGCCAGGATCGAAGAACGTCAGCCAAAAGGTAAAACTGGGGGGGGGGAACCCCACCCATATTCCTGCTTTTAAGCCAGCCAATATCAACAGCAATGTCAACTGATACTCCTCTTTGTAAGGAGAGGGAAAATAAAACAAGCGTGCACAAATGTTAGTGCTTCTCAGTAACAAATAACCACTCTGAATGAAAAACTAGGAAATCCATTTATGCAAGGTCTAAGAACAGAACTGGAGTTTCCTAACTCTAGAAGTAGAAGAAAAGCTCCACAGGGGGACTTGAGAACAGGCAAGTATGCAGCTGGCTCCTTACTGAACTTGAGCAATTTGATTTCTGGTTCTGCATTTCCCAAGCAGCTGCCGTGTTTTATGTCCATAGCCTGCATCACGCGGTTTATGACTGGGACACATCACACATCAATTACCTAGGATGACTAATTATTTGGGAATTACTGCGGTGAGTAAGGCCAGCAGAATTTGCTTTATTGCCTCAGCATAGCCGAGCTGGAAAATGCCTTATGGATACATCTAATTCTGTGAAGACAAACAACTTTATAGCCATCATTAACACAAGCTGTAAATGCTAAACATGTAATCCTGTAGGAATTCTTAGAGGCTTGGAAGAAACCCCTGCCAGCCTACCTGGAATATAACCCACCCATGCGACTTCTCTGCTGTCCCATGGACAGAGAGGGAGGCAGAAACGCTGCAGCAATCAGAAAACACGGCTGTGATGTGCAGAAACATGGGGAGTTCCTGTAATTCAGTGCAGATGTAAGCCTGGGGTAAGTCTGTCAGCATAATCAGGATTTTCACAGTATGTGAGTGCTGCCTCCAGGCATTTGGAAACACCTTCTCCCTGCTGGCTCCTCACAGTACCTAGGAGTGGAATGAAACCAGACCTGTGTTCTGCACCATCTGCTTTACCCCACATTGACTGTGGCCCTGATCCTGCACACGCTGCCATTCACACTCAACATTCCCATCATAAACAGCCCCGCTGCTCATGTGAGGCAAGCACAACACACGTATGGTTTGTGGCAGAAAAGGAAATGGTGCCTCCTTAGGGGCACCATGAATTGCTGACGGGTTAGGAAGGGGTCCACAAGCCTCATTTCACCACACAGAAAAACATGAGGTAAAAACAAATAGCAGAAACTGAGTTTCAATCACCAAAATTTAATGCCAGCCACAATGCACTCGCTAAGCAACAAAGGTCTCTCAGAAAATGGTTTGAGATAAAAAGCAGAGCAAGTAATAGGCAAAACGATCCAACTAGAAAGGACCCAACAGTGCTGCTGAATTCAAACATGCCAGGTCACTCTTTCCTCTGCTTCTTTATGGGTACCAAGTTGTATAACAGAATCAGAAGTAAATACTGGGTATCACCAGCTTTATCCTTACAATTCTGTTTTGGGCAGACCCAAACCCTTTCAGAGCACAATCTCCTTCTGCCTTCCCAAACACAGTCACAGGTTGGGAGACCATAACTGGCAAAGGTGAGAAAGCAAGGAATGTAAAAAAAGAGTGCAAAGGGAGTAGTTGACTTTAAGAAGCAGGCATGCTTCTCCCGTTTCCTCCTATCCCTTTACAGTTTCTCCAGCTCATGCTACTGAAGGAAAGGATGTGCTTGAAAAAAGCTGTTGTGGGGCTTAGGGGGGCAGTTCTGAGCTCTGTACAGATGCCTGGCAGGGTGGAGAGCTATTAGGTACTACAACACCACAAGGTACTAAGTGGCACCTTGTGAATAGTGTTGTTCACACAGATATTGCTAAAAAAACCCCCTAAGCATGTGGAAGGTTTAATGGCTACACAAGGATCAATTATAAAGGTAGGGGAGTTTTGAGTTTATACAGTTCAATTTCTGGAAACAGTAAGAGCCTTTTAGTTTGCCAAATGAATTAGTAAATGAATATAGAATTGCAGAGTTTGCTGAGCCTCTAGAGAAAAAAAAATTGTGGTCATGGTTGGTACTGCCATTTGTTAAAAACTGTTTGGGGATTCCTCTGGAAACACAAGGAATTGCTTTCCATGTTGAAGGACAAGCCAAAAAAAGTGGAACAGACCAAATTCATCCATGTTGAGCATTGCCTCCTGTGTCACACTTTTAATGTGTGAGACCCGTGGCTTTAGTGATCCTTAAATCCTGCAGTTGATCATGGATGTGCTGCAGCACAGACATCCCTGACCCAGAGGAGACTTTCTCCAGAGGGATCATCTCTTTTTTGATTGGAGTTGCCCTAGTACTCTGACACAACCACAGTGTCACGGGATCACTCTGAATCTACAAGGTGCTTCCCAAGCACTATTTTCTGAACCCTCACTTCCATCTGGGAAAAAGGGTCTTGGCCACTTAGGACCCAACTGCCCTGTCCTTTTAACAAATTTTCTAGGGATCACATCGCTTTTTTGAGGAATAGAAAAAGATAATGAGTGGTTTAGCCAGTCCCATTCCGTATGAAACTACAACTGGGCTCAAATGAAAGTTTCAAAGCACACTTAAGGAAAGAGAATGCTGGAAAGGGAGTCTGGAACAGAGACCCTACAGCAATCACTTCATGTCTGCAATTATTTTCCCCATGAGGAAGTTTGGGCCTCTACCTGTTGATTCATGATGAAAATTTGGGAGGAACAGAAACTACTAAATACATGACACAAAGTGCATCCATAAACACCACATGAGCTCTGTATGGAAAACCTTATTAGGCTGACTATGTGAAGGCTTTTTGCAAAGCAGCCTTTGAGGAGTTCCTCCCTGGATTTCTTTCATTCCAGACTGCCCAAAATCTGGGTGTGAGAAGTGCAGGGGTGAGAACACACATCAAGGAGCTGTATGACTACACTGCTTTAACTTGCTCTGATATT
This sequence comes from Phylloscopus whistleri, assembly GCA_017589585.1. Taxonomy (NCBI): domain Eukaryota; kingdom Metazoa; phylum Chordata; class Aves; order Passeriformes; family Phylloscopidae; genus Phylloscopus; species Phylloscopus whistleri. The sequence continues at coordinate 2,547,606 of JADMLD010000092.1, forward strand.
GCTAGGGAAACACGATGGTATTTTTTATCAGGACTGAGAACTGACAATAAGAACAGAAGCCAAAGGGCAGCTCTGGTTGCTCATCCAAACTGCCACAGTGCTCCAGAGGAATCTTTCATGCAACAAATGACAAGAATCTTGGATAGGTTGTTCTCTCTCAGGAGAAAACGAATTAATTTAGAAACCTTATTAAAAATAATTGAGATGCTATTGTTTTTAAAATGTATGAATTAGGTTTTCATTTTTTTCCTATGACAAAACAATTTCAAAACAAGACAGAGAAAACTCTGAATAAATTAATTTTTTCAATGAAATACCAAAACCATTTTAAAAATGAAGTTCAACAACCTCCCAGAATAAGAATACATATACTTTAAGATGTGGGGAAGTGGGGAAGATAAAGAATCTTTAACCCCAATTACTTACTGAAGACTTTATTTAAGCAGAGGTCACTGCAATCAATGCCTGTGATTCCTTTGCAGAAAGGATGTGGAGAGAATGAGTGGTTTCAAGGTGAGGAAAGCGAGCCTTTCCTCCTCCTGTGCTCACTTTCCTTATGTCCTCTGCCTTTCAATGACAGAGCAGCTTGACTGCCCGTGCAGAGGAATGAATGCAACCCAGGTAGCCCAGGGCCAACATCACCTGCCCAAAAGCCTAAGCTGGGCACACACATGGATTCAATTAGAGAGTTACCTTCAATCACACTAAGTTAAACCTTGAATTATTTCATCTCCACTCCTAACTGCCCCATGCCAACCTAAACTCTTTGTGAAAAACACTGTCTTATCATCATTCTAGTACCTACCACCGAGGAACAATGGAAACAAGGCAGTAAATTCAAAGAAAACATTCAGTTACTACACCAGGGCAAGTCTTGGCACATCTGAAGATAAAACAGAACAGTGTTTGTATTGTGGGCCGTTTTGTTTACTTTTTATTTTTTTTTTATTCTTTTTTTTTTGAAAGGAGCAGCGACAGCTAAGTTCTGTGACAGCATATGGTATAAAACCTGCCCCGGTGAACTGGCACAACCCCATTTACCACATGTGCAGAACCACAGAACATGCCGAGTTGGAAGGGACCCATCAGGATCATCGAGTCCAACTCCTGGCCCTGCACAGGACACCCCCAAGAGTCACATCCTGTGCCTGAGAGCCTTGTCCAAATGCTCCTTGAGCTCTGGCAGCCTTGGGGCTGCGAAGGCAATCCTTAATCCTTTTACAGCGTGTGCGCATTCCAACTGCGCAGGGAATCCTTAATCCTTCCACACTGCTCCCACTGCGTTGTTTTCCATTCATCTGCCAAAGCAACCTCCTTAAAGCCCAGCACAGAGTTAAAAGAATCCCAAACCACAAAAAAAACCAGACTTACATGGGATCCTGCCATCTTCCAGGAGCACGTGGCACGGGGAAAGGGCTCCTAGGAAGAGCCCGTAGTTCCTCCCCTCAGGCATTACCAGGCGCGGCGGGCCGGGAGCCCTCAGGCCGTGAGGGCTCTGCGGGGGCGCCCTGAGGCGCAGCCCCGAGGCTTAGGCCGCGGGCCGGGCCCGGCGGCTCCATCGCCTCCAGGCAGCTCCATCGTGCCCCGGCAGCGCCCATCCCGTCCCCGCGGGGCCCGCACGCCGTCCCCCGGAGCGGCATCGCCACAGCCCGGGCGGGGACGGGGCCGCGCCGAGCGCTCCCACCCCTCAGCCGCGTGCCCCGGGCGCGGTCCCGCGCTCCAAAGGGCTCGGCAGCACCTCCCAGCTTCCCTCCCGGAGCGTGTCCTGCACTACGGGCTCCAGACACCTGTCCCGGGACACTTCGGAAGGCTGCTGCTGGGAAGTGTCCCTGGGAAGCCTTCGAGGAGCGAGATCACGGATTTTTAAGTAGCATCAGCCCAGCTGGATCAGAGGAGAAGAGCCCGCAGACAAATGAGACGGTGTTGGCAGGAGCTGGGAGCGCTGAGCTGCAGCGCCCAGGGCGCCGTGCCATGAAATCCAAGCGCTGCCAGACTCCGGGCATTGTGAAACCGGGGGCTCACCTCGGAGAAATCCGTGTGCGCAAATCCAGCTGTCAGCCACTGAAACTGCTGCACCTCTTTCCTCAGATAGCACCATAATTTAATTAAGTGTTGATGTGTTCTGGGTGGAAGCCCCTCAGCAGCACTGCTTCTGAATAAGCCATTTCATTTTAGAAAGGGAATGGGAACAGAGGCCTTTCCCATATTACAGAAGTATTTTGGAACCAAAGTTGAATTCCACTTATCATTGTTTTCATAGTAGTTGGATTTAAACTCAAAGGAGAAAAAAAATCAACCCTGCATCACAAATTATATTCCTATAACTCATTAAGGGTGATTGCAAAATCAGTGGAAAAACTTCAACCAAATCCCCCAGCATTGTGGGATCTTCAATCTGTTTTGCCACTGTTTTCCAGGCTTATCAAGAGACAAATCTGCCTTGGGCTTTGCTTGCTATTGTAAGATGGTCTGAGAGATGGTGGCTGGAGAACAGCCCTGGAAAACAGTAAACTGTTGCTATAGGATATGTCCCCTTTTCCAGCTAAAATTGTTACATTTTACATCTCAGGAAACCTCTGGAGCTGATTACAAGTAGCGCAAACAAACCAAGAGGCAGATTTACAGCTACTTCGTTACAGGTTTCTTCTTCTAAAAGAGAGAAGCCGCCTCCTCTCTTCCTTGCATGTGTCTTAGAGTCTTTATGGTATCAAATGCAGGCCAAAGGAACATATGGCACTGGGATTTCTTCTGGATGAGGTCATTCTGAAGTAAGGTCTCTTTTCCTCCCTCTACAGACACTTACATGCTGTCCTCAGAATTTGGCCATGACATTCCAGATAAAATTATCACTTTCCCAGTCCTTAGTATCTCCTCAATTTTCTGTTTTAAGTCAGTGCTGGGAGGACAGCCACATTCCCTGCACAATAGCTGACAGATTCCTTGGGTTCCAGCCAAAATGCTGCTTTGTAACTGGTTCTTGCTGCGTGTTGGAGTCATTTCAGCCCCTGAGCTGCCAACGTAGTTGGGAGTTTTGGGGGTGTTCTCAGGAATCATTTTTATTGTGAGCATAAAGTGACCTCAAAGGCAGATATCTAGCCCATTATTCCTAGTTTTGAGAAAATTCAAGCTGCACTTTCTGGAAAGAGAAGTTAGGGCGGTAGCAGGAATTTGGTTTAAAAGTTAAACGTGCTCTGTGACGATAACCAAAAATAACATCAACACAGGTTCCACAGCCTGTAAGATTGGTTGGTCTGGATGATCTACAGCAGCTGGTGGTGGAGTTGCACATTAGCAATGATTATTGCTGGCACAGGTTTTGTGATGCATCCTGTCTGCACCAGAAACACCGGGCATTGCATACAGGGGATGAAGAACAGTGGGAAACAGGGCTTTGTGTAAGCACTAATTACTCACACTGGATTAGAACTAGAGCTGCTGAGCAAAAGGAGACACATCAACAAAATGTTATTCTGAGGAAGAAAAAGGTTGAGGACAGTACCAATCCACAAATGCCATACCCTAAAGGATTTTTTTTCTCTCATTAGAATACCTCCTCTATTTTCACTTTTCTTTAAACAGAGAGACAAAAACTCCCCAATTAACTTCATTCTTATTATCACTCTTAATTAAAAAAAAAAATCAAGCAATGAGCAGTAAGAAGCATTATTCCTTAGATGCAGCTTATCTCCTTAGTTAGGAGATGCCCCCCTGAACTGCACACAGGTCCCATTCACAGGGAGAAGGGGCTGGGGAGGGCAGCGATGGGGGCTGTGCTCGGCGGGTTTGGAGAAGCCGCCCAGCCCTCGCTATCTCATCCCCGCCACTCGTGGAGCCCTGACCTGCCCCACAGGTGCTGCGGGGCTCCGGCGGCGTTCATTGGAAACCGGAGATTTTCGGCTGAAAGGCGCTACTAAAAATATTGTTGTTTCCATGGCAACAGCCCGTGCAATACAATGGGGTGGCTCTTTGCAGGATATTGCCAAAAGATCAGAGATGAGAAACTCTCGCTTCAACCGCCAGAGCTGCAATAGAGCAAAGGAGCCACAGAAGCCACTGCTATTTATATAACCACCTCTGGCTCTGCTGCGTGCCTTTGTGCAGAGCTCCTGCTTCAGTCAGTGCACCGTTCCAAAGACAAACTTTCCAGGACCAGAGAACAGCAGGAGCAGCAGTACCTAATGTAGTACATAAAGGTCTTCTCCTTCCACAGGTTTCATACTAGCTGTCAAAATGCTAATTTATTAATTTTGCTATGACCCCGAGCACCTTTAGAGCTGTATCAATATTTAAACTTGAACTACAGCAATATATTGAAGCTACAAGAGAGGCTGCCCAGACTTACCTCAGTAACAGAATCACGACTGCTTGAGGTAAAAGATTTCGTAAACATACACCCACAGATAGGCTTCAAAATTCATAGCTAGCCTCCTAAAAGTTGAATTTTGTAGAACTGCTGAAGAGTCGTTAGCCCTTAGGGTTTTAGAGTGGGATTTAGTGGGAATTACTAGGAGAAAAGCTGTTACTGGGATCAGAGCATTATGATTTGACAGCCTGAATGGATGTTACACCTGACTCCAATCCCATTCTTGAAACTCTTTGCATCAAGCCTAGAAATGAACTAGGAAATCAATCAGCTTGGCATTCATGAGAGCTGTCATTGCTCATTATGTCTAACTCGAATAAACAAGAGGTTTTGATACATCATTTCTGAGTGAATAGTTGGAAGAGAATTTAAGCAAACTGGCTCCTCATCCTTTGCTCTAAGTTATCCAATTTTCATCTCAAAAACTGGTCAACCTGCCAAGGCTTCATATAAAAATCAAGGCAAAGCACAACTAAATGAGGACATTTCTTGGAAGTTTATCTTTTTTAGTGATTACAACGAGAGACCGTTGGAGTTAAAGTGCACCCACTGTTTATCCTTTGTGTGGAGTGGCTGCCTGCAGAAAGGGATTCAGTTTACATTATTGTCAGTCTGGCAGGAACTGCATAACTGAGGGCCAGTGTGCCTTGCTCAGCTATTTGAGAAATAGCATTCAGCAAGATCCTTCTACAAATATCTAATTGGCATCTCAGGCTAATGTAATTAAATCAGCTTCAAACACTCATTTAGTTGCCAAATTGTTTGAAGTACAGTAGAACACAGGGATATTGCCAGGGAGATATGGATTAGCAAATGAAGAGAAATACAAAACTTCAGGGCCAAAAATAGAATTGTAGTGAGGAAAAAACAATGGTTTTCAATTAAGAAGTGAAGTTTTACCTCTGATAATTATAATAACATTGGCATTACAACAGTTATAGTATAAAGGTGAACATATAGCTAAGAGGAGCTCTCTGAGGACTGCAAGTACACACCTGTATTAATATAGCTTACATTCCTGTGATCTGCATTAATATGATTTACTGATCTTGCAAAATGAAATCCCTATCAGTTGTCCCACTATGGCTTTGAGTAATTTCCATTCACCAAGGCACTGAATCGTGTGATTTCAAAGGGATGTGAGCACATACTTAAAGTTAAGCCCATATAAGTGGAAAGGGATAAACTTCAGCATATGCTTAAATGCTCACTGAATTGCAACTTACACTCCTTTGGCACCTGGCCCATTAGCAGGGGTAATTTCACAGCTTTTTCCTTTGTCTACAAGTGACTCCGTGTTTTTCTGTGCAAAACACATCTCCAGTTCAAATGGAGATACCAACTTCGGGTATAGAAAGAACCAGTCAAATAAAGGTCACTTTTTATGGGCTTTTTTCAAACTCTGCATCACCTAACCAAGGCAGAAGTCCAATACAGAAGAATATATATATACAGAGTAATCAATGATCACGTTTCACTGCAAAGTTCCCCTTTCTTCCATTTCTTCCACCTTAATCCCCAGGGATTTTTCTGAGAACAGAGTAAAACCTCCCTCAACATGTGACCTACAGTGATTTTTGATCTCCCAGAACAACAAGATCATAATGATCCGTCCCGTCCTTCACATTTTCCTGTGGAAGGAATTACCAGGTATAATCTGGCACTAAACAAGGTTGCAGTAAGAACTCTTCACCATGAAAATAATGAGTCAGTTAAATTATCCAACTTCCCTGCAGGAATCAATGGTCAGAGCTAGAACAGCACAACAGAGAGAATCTTTAATTTTTTTTAATTAGAAAATAGCATAGGAATAGAAATTAGTAAGAAAGTGATGTACATTCCTAGTGTAAATATACTACTAATAGGAAAGAAAACTGTTCAAACTTTTAAACTGTTCTAAGTGGATTGACACAGTGAAAATAAAAACCGGACAAACAAAATGCTTTAGAAAAATACAGAAAACCTAAGGCTGAGCAATTGCATCAATCTGAGAGATAAAAGCACTCAGTATATCTGCAAACTGATCTTACAAGCATAGAAAGAACATTCTAAGTGTAGAATGTTTTATGTTTCTTAAGTCCTTGAAAGACCTGACAGGTCTTTCAAGGACTTAAGAAACATAAAGGCAGTTGAATGCAGTTCTTTTATATTTTAATTAAAAGAAACATTCCATGCAAAGACTTAATTTGCCAGTTTCCAGCCTAGACTGAATTTTTATAGCTGAATTTGAAACTCCTCAAAATAAGGTTTTATATAATGGAAAGGCTGACACAAGCCTGACTTCAGGGATGAGAACCACAGCATCAGATTTTCCTCTCTTGCTGGAGAAATTACAAATGGCTTCATGCAAAATCGAGGTAAAGAAAAGATAAAAACGACAGAAGCTCTTTAGATGCACCTTGAAGAAAGCACTTCTGAGTGGCAAATAAGATCCAAATTCTAAAGCACATAAAGCAGATGTTTGCCAGCATCATGAGAAATAGGAGGGAAGAATTTTGCTTTTCCCTGAGGCAGATCTTCCTCGGACATGCACTGGAAAGGAAATTGAACTCGAAAGCAGTAAAGCTGCCCTGAAGAAAAGTAGTAACAGGTGCTGGCAATGCCAGAGAAAGAGGAAATGCCCTCCTTCAGTCAGCTCTTGGGCAAGACAGTGAATTATATCAAGCAGAAAGCAATTCCCTGGCAGTTCCCTGACATAATTGTTCCTCTCAGGATTTCAGCAAACATCTCTTGGCTTCCTTGCAACTGCTTGCAGAAATGGGAGCACTGCAACACTTCAGCAGCTGCATGTCTGCAGCATTGTAGGAAAGCTGAGTATAGCCCTGAGCTTCCATTTCTTGCTTTGTGCAAGGGAGAGGCTTATGTATAAAGGTCTTGTTCCTCTCAAGATCTATTAAAAATCACTTCTATTTTTATTTCTAATAAAGCTTTTGGGGATTGGACTGTAAAATGATCTTTGTCTCCTTTTAGGGAGCTCACTGCAGCAGAGTCTAGGTTGTTCCACTGCAATGTCCTGGCTGACTTTGGATACTCAGTCTCAGCCCGTGAGTTTGCTTGTCACAGTGGATAACAAGGGGAATTTAAAGAAATCCATGCAAGCATGGAGATTTTCCCTGTTCCTGTATTCTCTGAATCCCCAGTGGTGTTGGTTTTCAGAAAAGCAACTGAGTGACTGAATGGAAATTGGTGGTTTCTTTTGGAAGTTTAGGACAAGAGTTAAGCAAATAAACAAATGCTGTAGACCAGAACATTTCAACTGGTGCCAAAATAAACCCAGACAAACGCTGTAGTGATTCAGGCTCTGGAATTGTACATACAAGAGTGTTCACAAATGTTTTCACTCTTTCAACAATAACAACAACAGAAAGTTACCACAGGCACGGAGTGAGTTACCTCAGAGTTCATTCTTTCGAGTGGGAGCACTACCAGCCATGGCTGTGTTACCTTGGTGAGGTTATGTGACACAGTCAGAGCAGAGCACATTCTCCAAGTGTGTCAGTCACACAGATAAACCAAAATCCTCTAAAAAACTACCTGGGCACAGCTTTGCTTCAAAGGCCAGAACTCCTTCCATCATAAAAGATGCTTTTCCAACCCTCCTGGTGAGGAAGCTCCCTCATTTCTCTCCAAAACCTGAATGCCCAGCAACTGTTCAATATTCTGGACATTCCCACTCTGCATTTTTCAAGGAAATACATTTAAACTATGATTGTGAAACTCTCTCTTTACTTTTTCAGTACCAGGCTAGAGATTTATTTCATATTATCCCTTTTCTGCTTGTTTGGAGCCAAATGTGGAGGACTAAACCACTTGGGAATGACAATATGAGTGAGCCGTGGGAGAATGCCAGACTTTATTACAAACAGAAAACCCACTCAGAGTGGGACAAGGTGCAATATAAACCCATCTGAACTATCTCAAAAGGCAGCAAGCAAATTTCTCTCAGATTCAAAACCTGTCTTGCCTTTCTTTCTCCTCTTCTTATGATTTTTTGGCACCTCTGCATTTCTTAGGTCTGGTCATGTCTGAAAGCAAAACAGTGACTTTTGCCAAAAAACCTGTTGTCACAGGATTTCCAGAACATTTTGGCAGGTGCAAAAGATAGATCCCTGCATGTTTACCCAGTTACAGTGAAAACTCCAAGCCTTCAGAGATTCCTCCAGTGCAAGTTAGAATATGAGCCTAAAGCAATTTCCGTCCTTTTTATATAAGTCAGGGTCACCTTTGAGTTAAACAGAATCCAGAAGGATTTTTAGCATGGGTTTATTTCTTCTCATTTCTATTTCCTTAGTTCCCTTTCTGTGATTTAAGAATCCCAAAGGGAGCTACAGTTTACCACAGCAGGAGGGTGCAGACAAATATAAGAACCTATGTTAATAATAAAATGATCTGATCTTGCTTTTTGTTGGAGGTGCCAGAAAAAATCAGTCTCGTACATCCTCTCCAAGAACTGAGGATCATTAATCATAGCAATGCTTATTTTGCACTCCTTTTGAAAGTATGTGCTATTTCCCTAAGAACAGCAAAATGCACTCAGTTTGCTGTGCTGTGGTGTTGCCATAGGCTGGGTTAGCACCTGCATACAGAAATACTCCTGAAAAAATACCACACTGTGTGAAAAAAAAATAAAGCAACTTGCAAAACGCATAATTTTATGGGAAAGTCACAAGCCAGGGATCCCACTTGACTTTAAATTAGTTATAAAACATTCTTTTAAAGGGGATTCTTCACACTGTGATTTACTTGTTTTGGTTTCTTTTAAATTTTATTTCCAATGACAGGGAAATCCTTCAGAAATGTCCTATGAAGTTATGGCAGGTGATTGTCCCCCTGAACAAAAAAGGATATATGTTTTTTCAAATTTCAGTATGTCTCTGCTACTTCAAAGTGCTTTAGTAACCTTTTGAAAGACTCATTTTGAATAAGATGATCATCTACTGAAAAATAAATGACTCAACATTGCTGTCCTTATTTTCATTCCTAAGAAGCCAGATTTTAGATATAATTTCTGTGTTTAGGTCCATGCTTTGCTTAACTTTGCTTAACAAAGATCTTAAACAAGTTATTAAGGGAAGGGGTAAAGCACAACACGATTATGTATTGTCTACTTCGTTCTGAAATGAACCTGAAATGATTTTACTGACCTTTTTGGCTGGCTGTGGCCTATCATGTAACACTGTTTCAAATACCACTTCCAGCCTATGTAAAATCATTTGAGAGATGTAAATGTAATTCCTGGAGGGTGCATGACAAAGTGTAAGTGTTACACTTGTCATCATTCAGAGCACAGAGGTTCTGTGAGGAATGCAATTGGGAGCAATATGAGGTACTCCCTGTGAATCAGGAGTGTAGTAAAGCAAGTAAATAGGAAGGACCATGATGGTTATTACATTGATTTTGTTCCATGAATAAAGATAGCTTTTTAGTCTCTGGGGATGGCAGCTGCCTTAAAGAACACAGATTGCTTGGGATAATTTAGGTGGAACCGTATCACAGGGCAAACAATCATTTCCCTACAGTGGGTAGAGCAAGAAAGAGCTTGTATGCACCAGGAGTGTGTAAAGGGCAGTGGGAAGTTAAAGACAGAGCTGAGTGACCTTTCAAAGCAGTCTGGAAAGAGGTTCACACCCTGCAAGTGTTAGAAATCCCAGAGGGTCCTGGAGCTTGACGTGTCCAACTCCTCTGTGCTCAATCAGTCACCAAACCTCACCAAGAATGCAACCTGAGCTCAAGAGCCTTATGATTCTTTGAACCCTGATCACAACTGATTTCATTTCTACCCTCTGGTAAGAAATCCATGCTAAGAACTACACTTGCATTTGTGAACCAAGAATTTCAGGTCTGTAAGTCCCAGGCCCCAGTGACTTCCTTGAGCCCAAATCAAAAAATGCTATCTAGAAAATTATTAGGGAAGCTTTAAACTGCCTTGGAAGATTCCAGAAGCACCCTGGTAATTAAATGAGGGGGTTAATGAACTAATAAAAATAACTGCTGTGAGTTGAAGCAGACTGTCAGCCCAGTGTGGTCTTTTGAAAATTACCAGAGAACCTGCAAGTGAATCCAAACCCGCCCTTCCCCTTGTGGCATCAGCTGGGTGGAGGCTCTTCTATTCAAACCTGAGCTCTGCCACTGTGCAGCCAGCAGAGTTTTTGTGAAAAGACAAAAGGAGGGGAAGAAAAGAAACTGGGTGTAACTTCTTGGGGATTTGTATTTGTCTGGGTGGTAAAAAGCTGAGGGCAAAGTGTGGACAGTTGGGAAGCACACAGAAAGCGCGGCCAAGCTGTTCCTCTGCTTAAAAAAGGAGAAAAGAAGAAAGAAAAGAGGAGTTTATGCTACTGCTATGAAGCCAAATTGAAGTGTTCAGATGTTCTACTTGAAGAGCTTTAGGGAAAGTCTCTGAAATGACAGGGACAGTCAGAACTTCTGCCACCACAGATGGTGGCTTTCACACTGCCACCTTCTCCTACATCAGATGGGATGAATGTGACAGTGCCAGATACAGGGGATGGGTGCACGGTGGTGAGGAAGGAGAGCTTCCCTGTCAGCAGCAATGAACGGTGAGATGAGCTCAGCAGCCACCTACAGAATTCCTGCCTTGGCTGGAACCTCCCAGAGAAATGCAAATGCCCGGGGGCCTCCGACAAGTCAGACCAAGCCTCAGGACCTCTCCTGTTTCCTGAAGAGCCATTTGAGAAAGTGCTAAGCTCAGCTGAAATCAGAAGCAAATCTGCCTTAGAAACAGAGAAGACTGACCTACACACCATAAAGACTTACAGACCAGTTTAATAAAACATCTCTGGCTCCCACTGATTTACAAGAGAGAGAGAGAGACAGCTACTTACTCTGACACTTCTTTATGTACCTACTCCTCTCTGCTGTGAGAGGTTCAGAACAGTTGTACTTATGCAAAGGTATTTTCCTTTATTTCAGTGGCAGGGGATGCAGGTATTCTGGAGAGGGACCAGTGTTAGATATTCACTCTTGGCCAGGGCACACCAATTCACTGGTACCAAAAAGGCTGTTTCTTCAGCAGAAGCAGCACATGTTGGTTTGGCTCATATTTGAACAATTGATTTGGAATTTTCTTTCCTTGAGAATCTAGGCTCTTCTCCTGTCCTGGGAGCCTGAGGATTGTTCCCCATCACACAGCAGTCCCAGCCAAAATGGAGCACCTAGACAGATTTCTACAGTAATGTGATCACTCTGCAGTCATTTCCTGATTCTAGTGCACCAAAAAGAAACTGTCCCAGTTTTTTACAGAGTAATTTGAGCACAAGACATATTGTCAGGTCTGAAAGGCAAAATATGTGGCAAGACTCATGGGTAAAATTGAAGCTGGTGGCTAATTTCCATTTTAGCAGAAGGCTTGCTGCTATGTCAGATGCAAAAAGTGTAATTATTTTTATCTTTGAAAAGAAACATCATTTAATTAACAGAGTGCATGCTCACCACACAGTAAATCCACAGGCAGTTAGATCCTTGCACTGGCAGAAATGGGGTGTGCTTTGAGAGACAGAGCCAGACCTTAATGAGGAATGTTTCTGGAATGTTCACAGTGGCAAGATGGTTAAGGAAAAAGCAAACCACGCTTCTCACAAGTTCTTAAGATTTTTTACTTTGTTGTATCAAACTGGATTTGCTTGGATTTGGAGCAATTGGGCCACACCACAGGGGGATTTTCAAGAGAGTAAATAATATGTTTGAATCAAAATCACAGGAAAGGGATCTTGGCTGAAATACTGAATTCACGAGGCAGAAGCAGTTTGCTACAATCTCAACATTTGCATAAGAAAATTTGACATGCTCTGTGTTTGCCCTGCTCTGACCAGTGAGTAAGGTCAAGCACAAAAAGTCAAATCCATATACCCTGATTTGTTTTACCAATTATTTATTCATGAGTACAGTATGGTCTCAGGTGGAACTATATCACAAGATTATCAAAAGGCAGTATGTGCTTGGATCATCTATTGCAAATAATATTGTTTCTGGTTCTGTTCCTCAGACCAAGAGTTCTGCAACTTCTTGAAAGATTTTGAAACCCAAAGATACCAATAAAATATTTTAAGAGTATCCTTTTGCTTTTTATCATCCCTATTATGTACTTGTTCTTAAATATATCATCAAATAAAAATAAGCTGATTACGCCTACCTATGGCCCACGAATGTCTGGCAGTCAGACATTTATTTTAACAAGGAGTTTGTAATTGTGAGAAAGGCACTGCTAGAAGCAATGGACAATGAACAAATTTCTGGCTTTATTATAATAAATATTTATGAAACCTTTCTCAAAGGATTTTCTCTGCTCTTCTCAGTACACCCTTGCTCATATTTTTAAATAAGATTTCTTTTTTTTGCTGAGATGTTGTTCATATCATGGAACTTGGATGAAATCATGCTCCTTACAGCCCTAGCTATTTTCCAGTTCATGACTCAAGCTGAATTATTATTATTATTATCCAAAAGCAGACATTTAAGACATAATCCGGCTTGGGCATTTCTGTAGAAGGGACATTTCACTAGGAAGTTTTTACTTTCTTTTCTGAGCCAGCATTTAGGTAAAAACAGCCCTATACTACTGATATTAACCAGCTTTTTCCTTATTACCACTGGCAAGCAGCAGCATCTTATTTACCTCAGAATGCACTGTGAGGCAGCAGGAAAAAAACCTCCCATGTGTGCGTTGAATGGTGGCAGGGAGAGAAAAGTGAAGCAGTATGAGACAAACAGCACAGAAAAAAAAATTGTAAGGGAGATTATAAAATTTGTGAGACCTTGTAATGACAGTGACATTAAAAGAGAAAGATTTTAATGTAAGATTTTCTTTAACTTCAGATGACAGACTATGTGATATCAGGAGAAATTTCCAGTGCCAGAAAATGGTCTCAAATGCTCTCCCATCTGATTGCAGTATAGCCTTGGCTATACTGGGAGTGAGCCAGTTCTGGGAATTTCTGCACCAGAAATGCAGCTGAAAACACTGTAGAGAAATCTGTCTGTATGTCTGCTAAAACCAGCTAGTATTTTTTTACTTATAATGAAATAATTGTAAATATAATATAATAATTAATATTATAAGAATTAATTATATAACTAATATAATAATTAGTCCTTTTTTGCTTATCATGAAAATGCACATTAGAATGTTATGGGGTTGGAAGGGACCTAGAAGCTCAGCCAGTCCCACCCCCTGCCATGGGCAAGGACACCTTCCAGTGTCCCAGGTTGCTCCAAGCCCCATCCAACCTGGCCTGGAACTGTTCCAGGCACGGGGCAGCCACAGGTTCCCTGGGCAGGGAAGAAATGGCTGTTAAGGCTGGAAGGAACCTGTGGCAAGCAGAAGGAAACCTCGGCTAAGGCCGCTGGGGAAGTTGGTCTGCACACATCAGAACGAAGGAAATGGGCAAACCACTGGCAGGAAGTCAATGGTTGTGGCTGCCCACATGTGGCTGCACTGCTGTGGAGCTTTTGGGTTCCCTTCCCCAGTCCTTTCGTGCCTTTGCTGCTCTGTGCCAGGTCTGTGACTGCTGGGGAGAGGTGGTGCATTCCTGTGCTCTCAGTCCCAGCAGCAGCAGGAGGTGAATTCACCCTCTTGTCCTTCATGGAGAACCCTCACAACACTGACAGCGCTGTTCCCATTCCAGGGATGCAGCACCTACAGCACACAGCGGGGCAGGTGGCACAGAGAGCTGGCAGAGAGGCCCAATGCTCTGCTCCTCCTTGTTTGTGACAGCAGCACCACTAGAATGTGTGATCTGCTACATGAAGCTGCTCTACTCAGTCTTTGTGATAGCAGGAATGGCACATAGGACTCAGACATTTTCTGTTATGGGCTATCCCGCTCCTTTCTGAAAGCCACTGGAAGCACTCGTGTTCTTTAGTGACTTCATCTTGTTCAGATAATAAATCACAGAAAATTGATTTCAAATTTACAATCTCATTACTAAACTCTAAACCACCAAATACCAAAGAACATTTGTTTTTTACTCAGTTAATTCTAAGCATATATTTATGGCTTATGGTTATCTGCTAATTAATTAGGCCTGGGTCCTACACCACCCACTGATTGCTGCCTGATGTACAACAGTGAGTCATTAAAAATCTTTAACTGAAGTCCTATCAATCATTCTACAATAGCTCTTCACCAGCTTGTAATTTATGTACTGTGTTTCTGCATAAATAATTTGCATCTTGTGTTCCTAGGTTCGAAACTCGTAAAAAGTAGATTTTATTTCAGCACCAGTCTACTGTAAGGACTCAAGCTTACAGACTCTGGTCTTCCAGCAAAAAGAATTGGACACAATCATTCTAGCTTCTGCTGTGTCTGAGCTGGTTTAGGAGTTGCCAGACATGGAGCAGGACACGTGTACCTTCTCCCAGAGTATATGTACAACCAGACTGAAATGAAATGTAAATAAAAAGCATGGTGACAGCTGTGAGATAAAATCAGTTCCAAAGTTCTACTTACTACTTATCACAAGAACTTAGGATATTTTGTAGAAATTACAATGAGTGATGTTTCTCATTGCTGGATGAGCAGCGTTTTATGTGGCTGCATTAAAACATATTTTATATACGCAGCTCCAGCTTCCCAAAGTTCCAGATGGCACCACACAACCTCTGTGTCCTACCATTATTTCCCAGGGCAGAGTCTGTGTCCCTGGCCCATTTTGTCAGCCATGGCTCAGTGTTTGCTCCCAAACCATCACTCGGCCTGGTGGCGGTCCCTGCCCACCTTGCACCCTGCACTTCCACAATTACCCTGCCTGAGTAGCTGAGTTGGAAGCTCTTTCTTGCCATTGTGTTTGTTTATTGGAACCAGGTTTCATTAGCATCTCTGCAAGACAGAAGATGGCATCAACAGATTTTAAAGCTGCCAAAACCTATAAAACCTAATCAAGAAAACAATCCCTAAGGGAGAAAATGATGGAGTGCCTACAAAGGTACCAAGTTCTCCTACCCAGATGGATTTTTTTTTAATAGAACTCTGCTCTATAAAGCCACTTACGGTGCAATTCTGGCACCATTGGGTGAGGCCTCATTATCTGGGAGATAACAGGACTGTTTACAAGGAGAGGGAGAGCTCGGGGCCACTGAGTGGGTTAGAAGAGCCTTTCATTTGAGAACTGTCAGGTCAAATTGCTTCCACTTCTTATGCTATCCAACTGTGAAAAATATTAGTATGCGTGCTAGGTAGAACAACAGATTAAATAAATATAATAAAAGAAAAAGTTCTCTTTTAAGCCTAGGGGTTTTTTGCAGTATTTGTGATTAGTAGTTACAACAGACAAGATACCTCCTAGGAGAACCTTTCTCATTAAGAGCCAGAGTTAAAGCAAAGCTTGAGTGAGTGAAGAAGGTACATAGTGGTGGCCAGTCACACTGTGCAAACACAGGGTGTTTACAAGGTTGAGACAAATGAGAGGGAAAACAGGGAATATTCTTGATAGCATTGTAAATATTTATGTTGCAGCAGAGTATCCTTGGCAGCTTAGGCAGAGGTTTATAAAAGATGAAGGTAGAAAAGTCCAACCTTCTACCAGATGGGGTTTGGCAGAACACGACCAAATAATTTACAGATTATATAAAGAGATGCCCTGACTCATCCTTGGAGCACAGCAGTCTGTGGACTGAAGAGAGGCAGCCCTTCAAATGCTGCATGTTCTTTGGAAGGAAGGAAAGATACACTTAGGGGGGAAAAGCACTGGTGAGGTACTCTGCTCTTCTGTACAAAGTGTCTTCCAGGCTCTGTTCTATTCCAGCACACCTCTCAGATCCCCAGAAGGCAGGATGCAGACAGAGACACATATGCTACCTGGCACCATATCTACTGTGTGCTGCCCAGTTTGAGTGGCCGGGTTACAATGGGGGCTGAGCAAGGGGTCACAGATACCAAGGAGCCAGAGGATAAAGAGGGACACGTCTTCCACTCCTCTGCACATGCAAGGAAATGCTGTCACTGCTTGCAAGTCAAAAATCTGCTATGGAACGACCACTTCTGTGAATAAAGCTGTTTCTGAACATTTACCTGTTGCCTTTGCTCATTTGAACTGACTGTTCAAACTTACTCAGTAAAAGAATGGAAGTTCTGTAGTGACCTCTCCTCTTGCTCCCTGGAAATTGCTGATCAGCTTTTGTGAGGAAAACCTCTCAGCTCCAAGTGTCTCCTGGGGAAGCCTGACTCCTGATCTCCCCAGGAAATTAGCAGGGCAGGGAGCCAGTTATGGCTGCATTCACTGTGCCAGCACAGCACACCAAGGATTTTAATAATGGTAATTGCAGTAAATCCACACCCTGGGGAGTGGGTATGTGCTTTTTGGATAAAGAAACCCCACTGGGAAAGTCTCTGGCTGTAAAAGTACAGGTCATTGAAAGCAGGTGAGAGGAGGAACAGAGCAGGCTGTGACAGTGGCTGCAATTTCCATTAGGAACAGTGTCTGGCTTCCCAGGGGTGACTCCATCTGTGGTCAGATTGAGAAGGCCACAGAACAGCCAACATTTTGCTCCTCTGTTACCACCTCTACCCAGGCTAGCTAGCTATGGAGTGCTTAAATAACTGGCCCGAGGGAGCAGCTTGGATCAAGGGGAAAGAAAAGATGATAATGATTTTTGAAGACTGTGCATATGTAGGAAAAATACCCCCAAATTTTCTCAAATTGTTCGCTAGTACAGATTCATTGTACCTGTCACCATTAGATTTTTGTGACAGCTCTTTACATTCTCCTTTTTTTGCTTGAAGTCACCAAGAAATTATTCAGAATATATCAACTTATCTTGTTTTTGGTTCCTCATAAGAATGATAAATATTTCAGAAAGTTCTGATTTCTCATTGTTATTATCACCTTCATGCATTTCCAATTCTTACCTTTCCCTTTGGCATAAGTGTGGGAAGCTGCCAAAAGGATGAATTTTGACAGCTCTGGCTCTTTTTTGTTTGTATTGATGAAAACTATCTGTGCTGAAGAGAAAACCTTCTTGTTTTGCAAATGATAATGAATATCTAGGAACACAGACGAGCATGTGGGTACTGTGCTGCTGGAACAGAGAGAACAGGATGTTCTGTCGCTCAGAACTGAGCAGGAACTGCCTACCTGGCAAGAGGAGCCAGCACACAAACAAGTGACAGTTTCTGGGTGATTACAGTACAACAAGGTTTTCTGCTTCCCAAACTAAGCTCCCATTGCTGCACGACACAACCCCTCTCTGAAAAGCCATTTGATTTGGGGTTTCTCCTCTCCAGGAGCTCGGGGAGCCATGCACTTATGCCTGTTACCCTCACAAATGAACTGGTGTATTTGAAAAGTACCTTCTTCAAACCTTTTTGTGAGCATAACACAGCAAGCTAGGCAGATGTTAGAAATCTGATGACACACATTTTGTGTTATCATTTCCACAGAGGAAAACCCTACATTGCTCTGAAGCCTGAAGTCAGATCAGCCAAGAGCAGCACGTGTGCAATGCCAACGTTGTGCTCCAGGGGATTGGGATGTTGTGAGAGCTCTGCCAAACGCAAGGAAACAGAACGCAAGCACCACAGAACAAAAGCAGTAAAAATAGTTTAAACCAATGTAGTCTAAGGAGAAAAAAGTCACTAGTAACAGTCTAATTAGGCTGCTCGATCTCTACCATGCTACCTCTGATTTGGATGTGGAGGTTGCCTTTCAGAAATGGGCAAGGGGGGGAAACTGCTCTTGGGGATTGATATGCCAGTTCTGTGGGCCATGAGGCTCTCGTGTGTATGTGAGATTCCGCTCATTTTTCATTCCCACTGCACAAAAGAAATAAGCTCTCCTTTAAAAAGCCTCTCCATCATATCAGACTTAATTCTACCATTGTCTGTTTTACATTTAAAAGCTCTGGAAGGCCACCCAGCATTTTTGTCAGGGTACATACAAAGGAGGTCTGCGTTTTCTTTTTCCCCTACAGTGATGCAAATAAGCAGAAGTGCTATTTAATACAGGACTAAATAAAAAGCAGAACAAACAGAACTTCCAAACAAAAATGAATGGCATACTTTGTTAGGGAAAAGAACCCCAAATCTCAGAACAGATGAGGAGAGACTGTATTCAAGGGACAGAGAGGAATAAAATGCCAGCATGAATTTGTGAGAGAGAAATTATGCCAATTCAATTTACTTGCAGAGTACTGAGACCTGGGATCACAAAGTTATCCTTGAATTTATCATAGTATCACAGTATTCATGAGATACATTAAAAATTCTTTCAAGTTAACACTGATTAAACCTGCAGTAGAACATTTTGATCAGCTTGGCTGCTGTGTTTGACTAAAAACTTGGAACAATTGGATAAAGTTCAAAGGGAATCAGCAGAAATTGTAACAGTTCTGGAAGACATGGCCCAATGGAAATAATAAATGCTGGATTAGGATTATGCAAATGTTAGTGCATTCCTGCCCACCTAATAGCACTAAGTGCTGTGAAATGGAAGAGAGTGATTCTCTTTCTTCATGTATATGTTGGATAAGACAAAGAAAAAAGGATTGAATTGGATGAAGGAAGATTTATGAAAATCTTCATATTATAAAAAGCCCTGCAACAGCAAGATTGGTTCAGGAGGTTTTGGAACATCACCAAGGGAAATTTAAGAAAAAGCCTGACAGCTGTGTCAGGAATGACAAATACATTTGGTACACTGTTGTGGGGGAAAGGGAATGCACTAAATGATCTCTTCAAGTTGCTTCCAGCCTTGTGAATCTCTGATTTCATGGTACGTTCCTTTATACCACAGAGCTACATGTTTAACATTGTACTGTTTAGAGCATTTCTCTCAGGAATTATATAATTTTCTTTTATTATTTACACTTATTATAGTCCATTCACTTCAAATTCAGTATAAATATTGCAACACTGCACTCTCCTAAGTGAGTTCTTTTATTTCATTAAACATTTCCCTCTGTGAAATACCCTCTTCAATAAAGCATGGCAGCAATAATAAATGACCCACAGCAAGGGGAGGAGTGGAATGGGAAAAGTATAACAGGAGGAATTCTCCTGTTTCATATACATTCCATTAATTTATTTCCAGCAGGCAAACTCCATTTCCCTCTCAGCAGTGCAAGCCCTGAACCGTGGCTCAGGAAACGCTCTTAGGGTAGAGGCTCAAATGAACACCTCACAATTTTCTACTGACACCTCCTCAATAGTTCAAGTGGCTCCTCTGCCAAACGGGTCAAGTCACAGAGTTCATGTTAAATATCACTATATCCATCAGCCATAAAACGTGCAGCTTCAACGTTTGGGGGTGTTGATGGAAACCAAAAAAATCCTTGGGGAGATGTAGTGGCTGCAATCTGAACAGGTGACACCACTCCTGGAAATTCCAAGGCACCACCCCGTGCTGAGTCACCCCCAGCCATTGCCATCACTTTCTAGCCTGGACAGCATTAATAACACAGCATCAATCTCTTCCAAATGCTCTCGGCATTTAGCTCTGCCCGCAGCTCTGAGCTGCTTCGCAGTTCCACTTTCCACCACGGAAAGTCTCAGGCCCAACCCAAAATCTGTTGGCTAGCACTGAAAAAGGGAAAGTCCTCTAATATTCTCCTTCTGTAATGACAGCATCAACAGTTCAGAGAGCAGAAAGTGCTGGACTAATATTTATGAATGAAGGCTTACAATGCTTTTTCCTTTTCCCCAGGCACAGATCACTGACAAGAGAAAAAATCCAAGAAGAGGTAAATGATTTCTCAGTTACAGAATCAGCTTGTGGGAACACTTAGTTTTAACCACTCTTTGCCCAAACTCTGCTATTCCTGCTGCAGCCCTCACTAAACACACATCCCCAGGATTATCAAAACATCTTTAGGATGTAAAATCCTTTAACATTTGCCATTCTTTATGCCGGGGTTGTTGGCCTTCACTGAAATACCACGTATGCTTAAATGTCTGAGTCACTTCATCTCAGCCTGTTCCTTCATTGCTGGACTATGTTTTCAAGGAGAAACCTTTACCAGTCACTGCTGCACAGTGTCTCTTTAAAAGGAGCTGGAAGTACCTGTTCTCCATGGTCTTTTTGAGGATGCTCTTTCATTCCAAATCCAATTTGGATTCTTTCAGATCCTGGAAAGATCACTTGAATGTTACACTAAACCCTTTATCGCAACCGGGCTAAGGACTCAGACAGAAATGAAGCATAAATGGTTTGCTGTAAAGAAGGAACCTTTTACAGACCTGTTTTCAAGGTGAATATTTATGTACTAAATACCAGTTCAAGGTTCAGGTTTTCTCAGAGCGCTGTAGCAGAAAAGCAGAAGTATTTTAGTGTGTTTTAGAACTTGGTGTCCAAAACTGGACAGATCTCAGGTGCACAGGTTCTTCTATACATTTTCCCTATGATCCTCTCCTTGCAGAATCAAGTCCTTTTGTGTTTCTACACAAAGATGTCTCTTTAGCATTTGGGTAATCTCAAAACCAGATGAAATGAACATATGAGCAAAGACAAATCGGTGTCTGTTCTGTAAAATGAACTTGGGCAGAAAAGCAAGGAAGATGTTGGCCTGTTTACTCTATCAGGAGATGCTCTCTGAGCCCTTCATTTTGCTGTCCACAGGGGAAAAGAGTGAGATCTCCACGTAAACTTAGATCTTGTGATTTTCATCAGCTGCATCTCTGGTGCTTCTATGAGGCATTTAAGACTCAACGTCAGCTTTGGTATATTTTTAAAAATCAGTGAAGTGGTGAGTTCAAAGCAGCTTCTGACCACACTGTGCTTTAGAACATTTAAGAAAGCCTCATAGACCATTGAGTCATTATCCTGATATTTATAACATTAAGAATAATAACATTCTGAGGGATGAGAGGCTTCAGAGAGCACGTACAGTCATCCTCTAACAGAACGGCTTCAGCAGAGGAAGATGCTGCTAGAATAATCTTCGTGATTACAGCCAAGAAAGGACATAAATTGCAGAACACATCACATTCTTCCCTCAGCCTTTTGGGAAAGTGCTGACAAATTCCACTTGACAAGCCCTTTGCAAAATGTGAGCAAGAGATCCACAAGAGGATGTAGAGTTCAAATGAAAACCTCAATTATACACAAGCATCCAGTCAATGCAGAGACCTCAATTAGCAGATTCTGTAAGGACTAAGTAAAAGCAGCAAGTGAAAACCTGTGCAGGTTTATTCAGATAGCCTGTGGTAATGGAGTTTCTAATGTTTCTGTGTCATACTGTTTCTCTGAGCAGTCAGTGTTGCCTTACTGGTTCTTCATACTCGACTTCATATTCAATTATTTCCTAACTGGACAGTGAAATTCTGTGTAAATGTATTTCTGCTGTCATTCTCTGCACTGTGTGACACAGCTGACCCCGTGGGCTAGGGACAAGTCATGCAAATTTGTAACCATAGAAGACTGTCTCAGTCAGATTTAGAAAACGCATGTTATTTCAATATTCAATAGTTTCCATCACTAAAGCTCTTCTGAGGCTGCCATGATATCCTATTTCTGCTTTTCTTTTTAATCATGTGTATACAGCTAGTGTCTCATTAGCCACATGCCTGTCATGTCTCTGCTCAGGGACTGCAGTTCAGTTCCTGACTCTTTTCCTTAAAAGATGTGCCAGGAAAGGACTTTTAAAGAAACATTACTACCATCGGAGTTTCCCAGGCATTGTGTGAGAGGCACTGGAAAAGCAGCCCCAAGAATTCCTGCCATACAGATCTGCTCTTTTGCTGAGTCTGCACAGATCAGCTCCTGGCAGTGTCGCACACAAGGACTCTTTATGCCCTAAGTGGGAAAGGGTGGGGGGGGATAGCCAAAATTCTTGAAAACCCTCTGTTCCCAGCATTTCTCTTCACATCCCGTTTCCAAAACATTGAATTTAAAAGTCACTTTGCTAATTCCTTCATACGCAGTTATTCATTGTAGAGCCAAGGAAGCAATTCTAATCTTTGTTGGTAAAGAATGAAAAAATGCTCTCAGGGCTGACTGTTTACATGACAACAAAGGTTTCCCAAACCAGATACATTTCCCCAGGCTGCCGGAGCAATCCTCACAGCAAGGCGGGAGCAGAGCCGCAGCGGATGTTAAAATTCCCAGCTCAGTAAAAGCAAATCAAGTTGAAAGAAGGAGAACAAGAATCTCCAGGACTGAAAAGCTGGTTTTGGAGTGCAGGTAGAGGAAGTGTTAACACGACTGAGCTGAGGTCTATTTTCCTGGCTGCTTGCTCTCCAGGACAGGAGACAGCGCCAGCATCCCCGCCAGCCCTGCGAGAGCCTCCCGAGCCAGCAGCACCAGCACAGAGACCTGCCCGGCCTCCAGGCAGCCAGGAAAATCCAGGAGCCCTCCAGCGGCCAGAGCTGCCTCAGCTCCTGACACGGCTCCTGTTCCCCTGGTTTACCTCCCCCGTGCAGAACTTTAATGGAAAGATGGGCTATTTTTATCCGGTTTGACACTGTTGATGGATGGAGTCCCTGACAGGAGTCAAAAGGCTGCTATTTTCTTGGGAATGTTCCTTGGCTTTCAAACTGTCTTGTCCTGCTTTCAGATAACCCAAATCTTTCACTAACCTTGCATGCTGGAAAGTATTGCCTTAGCTGGGCTTTTGGGAAATTAGGAAGGTGATTTATTCTCTGACTGTTTCAATAAAAAAATAAGTAAATGACACTGGCAGAAAACTTGAGTACCTTGGTAGAATTTTAAGTTGGCAAACTACGTCTTTAATGAGGTTCACGTGTACCCCTGCAACCACTCAGAATGTACTGTGCACTCTCTTTTTTTCTGATATAAATTCCATTTTCTTCCAATGCAATGCAAACACCTTCATTCCACAGGTTACAGGAACAGGTCTATAAAGAAGACTGAACACTTTCCAGTGTACCAATCAATCTCTGTGGTGCTCAGGGGTCACCTTGAATAACACATGGCCACTACTTGAGGAGCATTAATGATCTCTCTCAATGTTCTTTTACACTTGAATTGTGCTCTCCTCTGCAATACCCTCGGATATTTCACCAGGTTACTTAGAAAGCAGGGCCCTACCCTTTGCAAGACAGAACTCGCTGAGACAACACATCCAGAGCACAGAGATGAAAAGAATCCAGCTTCAGCAGATCTTATCAAGGCACGGGATAATCTGAGGGACCATGAAGTGAAGGGAGAGCTGCCACTTATTTTCCCCTTTTCTAGAGCTTAAAGGGAAAGCAAATCTCATTCCTGCCAGCCAGCCTTTTATGTAATGTCCTTATTGTCAAGTGCATGCCCAGTAATGAGGAACAGAATTGCTGCCCAGGGTTTTGGCATGCCAGTGACCAAACACTGAAGTCCCTGTGTTTCTCTATGAAGACACAAAACTCCAAGGCAAGGTGTCATATTTCGACAGCCTTCAACTGGTGATGACGTCTATTCTTTGGAGAACTTATGGAAAAGCAGAAGGCAATGTTATGTTGTTTTTTCCACATTTTGCTGCTGCATTACTTTCAGAAGAACACCCCACATCTAGATTACAGATTATAGAGGCAACATCTGTGTTCTCACCAGAACCACATGTGGCTGGTTAACTCTTTGAGAGGAACTGACTGACTCAAACAACTTTATATATGGCTGCAAAGATGCAGTTACACCTTTCCACCTAACTACACAATCCAGCTGCAGTTCCCCAGCTGTCTGGGACACCCTTAGATCTCCTCAGCACACTTTGGGCCAGATTTTCAACTCACAGTGAATTTTCCCTGCTTTACCAAGCTATAGACCCAAACTGGTGTATCCTGTTTAACAGGAGATGGGGAATAGCATACTGTTCCCTAGATGAACATCACACTGGATGAAGAGCTTTAGAAATTACACTTGTTAAGCAAATACATTTGAAACCCATGAAGTGAACACTATTGCCATATTTTTATATAAACATCACTTCTCAGTTTCTTTTAGGTGAGAAGGAGTAATAATGGATCACTCTCTTCATTTCAAATCCTAATTCAGCCTCATGAAAATCACTGGTTTGACACCACGGCTGAATTTGCTCTGTTGTAATTTGAGATGGCAGAGAGGCTGTAACAGGTATTCTTGCTCAGAACAATCCACATCTGCGCTCCTTTTCTTGTTAATTACTACTTTATGAGATACTAATTCTTGGTCCAGATGACATATTGATATAACCACAAAGACTTGGAAGAATCGTTCCTGCTATAGAAAGACTGACTTAAGCATTTTTACTTGCTGAAATAATTTTTAAGCCCTCATTTCACAAAACCTGTGAAACGCGATTTCAATAATAGATCTTTTAGCTCTACAAAAGAATGAGAGTGTGTTATAAATAAGCTATAGCTCTTTCCTGCTTTATGGCATGTGAAGATTAGCTTTTTCCAGATATTACTTACTGTGAAGTAAATATACTGGTGTCCCGCTGATAAGGCCATTATTTCTTTATAGTTGCAAATAAAGCCTGTTCCCCCTTATAGATATCTCTGACAAGCTCCTGAAAATATGCCTCACACAGACACTGCCAGTGAGTCACCTACAATGCCAGTGAGTCACCTGAGTATTGCCCCAAGTGCAGCTGAAGCCTCTGTACTTTTAAAAGTGTTCCCAGAAACTCAGCTCACCTCCGCTCTTCACAGACCATATCTGAGGAATAAAAATTTTGATAGACAATCATCAACAAACCTGGCCAGCTGTTGCCCAGCACTGGGAAGGGACTTCCTAAGGTATGTGGCCCTTTCCAAGAGAACCTTTCCCAATAATCCAATTTTAAATGAAAGATCTCTGTGGATCACAACTGTGATGGCCATCCATGCAATGTGTCGCTAGTCTGGAACCCTGGGAATGGCTGCTTCTGCTCCAGAGTTATGGACTTCGACATGAACACAAGGAATTCTTTTTCATCACCCCAGGTGCAGCTGGGAAAGAAACAAAGTTTGCCAAGAGTGCAAGGAATGTCAAGACAGCAAGTTCTGCAGGTGGCTCTTGACAGCAATTCAGCAGGGGCGTCTCTGATTCAGGATCAGAGCTGCTACGTCTGGAATTTGTCAGCAGCCAGCGGACGTATTCTGAGAGAAAAGTGGGACAGATCTTCTCAAAGGTGAATGATGAAATTTATTTCACTTAATCAAGGGCTGCAAAAGCATTAAGCACACAGTGCCTAAAAGCCTGAGGTGTCTGCTGCAATGCTGGCAGCCTGGAAAGATCCTGTGATTTTGGCATGCAAAACCAGGACCCTGAAGAACATCACAAGTTTGCTGCATATACCAGCAAACTTGGGGCTCTTCTGCTAAGGGAGGAGTTCCCATGCAAGGCATGGAGCTGACCAGATACTCTAAATTCCTGGGAATAGCAGTAAGTAAACCAAAAGGGCTGCTGGAGCTTCATGGCCCATGGAGAGATTGTGATCTGGCTGATTGTCCTGGACAAGGATTCAGCAGGGAGGTGGTTTTGGTGCCTGGGGCTGCTGTCATCCCTGACTCCTGAAGTCCTGCTCTCTGATGGCTCTCAGGAGTACAAAGCACAGAGCTGGTGGAGCTCTGACATAGGAGGGTGGGAGCATTTTAGCCATCCTGGCCGTGTGAGCGTTCCCTTACCAGGCAGCCATTAACCACCTCTCCCACTGACATCAGCCGTCCCTCAGCTTTCTCAGAACCTTCCAGATGGGATTTTTGACTCCAGCTCTTTGAGTAGTGTCCATATGCTGAAGGGAGAGGGAAGCTGTAAGTAAATGCAGCAATTTTTCACTTTTTCAACATGGAAAAGCATTGTATGCCAAGAAATGTCCTCTTTGTACTTGTTCAGACAAGTTGCTAATGTCTATATTGCAAGATTCGAGAGATAAAATAATCTCCGTTCTGTGTGCACATGTGGGAAGGAGAAGGGCTAGCAGAATGTAAATTTTGACTCTGTTGAAAGCACAGCCCTGTGGGAATAACTCCCTACCATGCTCAGCTGCAATGAGGAAGCACTGCTGGAGAGAAGAAACAGGAGAATCTTCGTGAGTGCTGCCTTTTCCCCTCTGTGCCTGGTGATATTTAGCAAGTCTTTCCCCACAGTCTTATTGGTGGGGTTGGGAGTGATCTGTTCTCCAAAGGGGTGGGAAAGGATGGCTCTTTATTTCAAACACATGGTGAAAAGGCTGAATATAACGTTGGGAATTCGCAGCTGGGAACCGGATAGCAAAAAGGATATGAATTAAAAAAAATAAAAAAATCCCAACAATTAAATCATAGCTCAAAAATAAGTAAGCAAAATCTTTGCAGCTGGAAGAGGGCAGGAAGATAGAATGGATTTGCACATCCAGTTTATTTATTATTCCAAAATAAACTGAAAACCAGGCTTAGAAGTGCAAATAGGCAGCCCAGCAGTGGAAGGGTGGGCAACGGTTGTACAGAACATTCTTTAAAGATTAGTCACTTTAATGTGCCCATATGTATCTTCAAAAAATGGACCAGATTCTCTGTGGGTGTAAAAGGCACAGTTCATAGAACTCAATTATTTATACTAGCAGATACTCTAGATAATGTTTCTACTCCTGGCAAACACCAAAGTATGAAAACCTGACAAAAATACACACAGAGCAGCAAAGGGCGGAAGAGCAGCCCTTGCAAAAAGTGTTTCTCTTCCTGCTAAAAATACACATTAGATTTTCCTTTTAGTTTAAAAAGGATTTTGCTCTAGAAGTCTACTTTCCCCAAGCTGTGCAGCTAATTTTAGTGGCTTCCACACGTCACAACACTAAACAATTGTGCCAGCCTGCCCATTCCTAATCAGGGGTATTTATCTGTTTGTTTTCCAAGCAGGCACCGAGGTGAAACCTGTCTGGCAATATTCAGCATACCAAGAAGAGAAAACCAGCTCTGATGCCCATAGATATCATCCTGGGTGCAACTTTTGGAGAGTAACCAACTAAGCCAGCTCCTGTTAAGAATATCTCTGAGAACTACTGTGTGTATTTGTAACCCCTGCTACCCTTGGGTTCCTGTGTCCATCTGTGGTGGTTTTGGCCTTTTCTCTGTTTTGTGACCCCTCCCTTCTTAGAATGAAAATAAATTATCATAGTCAGAAAAGACTCAGTCTAGGCTGCACTGAAAGCAAAGAATCAAAATGCCTCCCTGCCAGACTGCAATTCTCTCTTTCATTTTCTCTGACAGCGGCAATGACATTTAATCAGAGAAGGGGGAAGTTCAGACTGAGGAGGAGTCATTGATGCAGAGCTGTGTGTAACTGGTGGGTAAAGTTTTGCCATTGCTCTTCACCATTTGGAATTTCACATTCCTGCTTTTAACTTCTCTGCTAAAGATAACTACATATGTGAAATTCTAAATACAATTGATTTGTCTAGGGCTTTTTTAGCCCAGCTAACCATTTACCATTAATCCACCTGTCCTAGTAGGAATTTTCTGCTCATCTATTTTTGGCATAACTCCCTGTTTTTTCCTCAGTACTTTTTTAGAAAGAAGTTGAAAAGATAAAGTAGACAGGTTATGGTTTATACACACAAGCTGTGACTAGAGTCTGACCTATTGTTCTTTTTCTTGTGACTTTGAAGATGGAAAATAGGGAATTTGATCAAATGCAAAATGGTTAACTTTTCTCTTTTATAACACACAAATACACAACTGGAATAATACAAATGCTTGAGAAAACATTTCTCAAAAAAACCCATTGTAAAGGACAATTAACATTTTGCAGTGGTATGAAATAAACTTTTTACAGGACTTAGAACTTTGGTGCCAATATTTACCAAACAAAGCATCACAAGCCACACAACGGCCCAAATTCACTTGCCATTTACAGCCATGCAAATCCTTCTCAAGTATAAAGAATTATACTCTTTCAAAATAAATCTAGCTTTAAATAAAGATGTGAGATTATCATCCTGCTTGAGAAATGTACATCACAACCAGAGAGAAAGAATTCTTCTAAGCAACTCTGACATGGTATTTGGACAGCTGTTTAATAACAACCTAAGATCCTGCTAGTTAAGTTCTATTATAGTTTCTCCTTGTGCTTCCAGCTGGCTGCTGCCTGGTCTAAGGGGACTGGAGACCAGAGCCAAAGATACACATTGCTCTGTGCAAGAATCAGAGAAAGGAAAGGCTGGGAGCCAAACCAGCCCCTCTGCTGCTAGGTGCCTTGGGCTGGAATTCACACCGAGACCGGCCAGAACTGGCCTGGAATCCCATCAAGAAATACAGACACAGATGTCACACTTCCACACATGTGGTCCAAGGCCATTGCAGTCCTTCCATGGCTCTTGGGTCTGACACCCTGTGGGATCACCCACCTCCCTCTGGGGATGAGGTTCCGACCCCTCTGGAAAACCCAGCTTTGCAAACTTGCCAGGCCTTCACCATGGAAACTGACTCTGATCTCCCCATAGGAAACCTGGGCCCCAAGCCCATGACAGAAAGATGTTGTGATGTGTAAAAGCTCATTCATGCTTAGATATGCACAACGTCATCGGGGAGGGTGAAACCATCTGAAAAGGAAATGTCAGTACAATACAGCTTGTTGGAAAAACAGCACTAGAAGCATGTTTTATCTGAATATGCCAATCTAGTCAAGTCAAAACTATGAGAATGCATGGTTTTTATCTTCTTTTGTTTCAGGAGAAAGAACAATAGTTAAAACATGTCACTGCAAAAATGAAGTGATTTTTGCATTTAAAATACCAAACATTATTTCTTTGTAAAGAGCTCTGAAATGCTAGCATTTTGTTCCACTCCCCAGTGTGACCAGACTTTGAAATTTCTAAAACTTCCCCTGAAAGAAACTCTGGTTTTGCACAGCTCCAAAATTTAGATTGCCAGCTTCTAAAGCATTTTATGACCTATGCCCTGCAACTGTAATGGAGGAGAAACAAAGACTCTAAGAAAGCCTCATGCTTTATTTCTTGTCCCAGTCTGGCAGCCTCTGGTGGCTTTCATCCCTAATAACCTGGCTACCACATCACAGAATTCAGTATCAGTGCAACCCCTCACTTCTTTTATATACAAACGCTGCAGTACTGAGGATGCAGAGAAACAAGCACACAGTCTTTGGCTCCATCAGACCATACACATGTTTTAATGTCATGTGTTAGCAGGAATGTTCAACCTCAGAGTCATTTTGCCCCAGCCATGAATAAGAGTCTGTGCAGACTAAGGATGTCAAGCAGCTGCTACAGGAGCTCTGCACATGAAACTTTCCTTTCCCCACTGACCCCCATACTGATTTATTCCAAATTCTGCCCAGATGCATTTGCCTGATGTGGAGCCTCTGCATGATGCCCTCATCTTTAATCAGAGTTCTACAGAACCTGTTTTCCTGTCTGGCCATCACCCAGAAATGGCTTTTGGGTAAAAGGAGAAAACATGCCAAATAAGCATTTAATATAAATCAGGTGGGATTTGATATGCTTCATATGGAGAGCTCCTCCTTGATTTAAATATGTGTCAGATCAAGTGTCTTGAGAATTTTGCATCAGAAGCCAGGGGAATGAGTCCCTGAAGGTCCTGCCCCAGCTGCAAATGCTCAGGAGCAGCCTCTCCTGGAATCGCTCTGCGGGATTTAATTTGTGCTGGGCAATGCACACTTCCCACAACTGTGTGCCTACTCTTCCCATTTAATGTTCCATATGCAACTCTTTCTGTTCATTTGGAGGCACATTCAAAGTAACATTTTGCTGAAGCAATTAGTAGACTTGTCACAGGTTAGAAAAAAGTCATGGTGGTTCTCATTTTTTGTTCCTTTGAAGATTTTTTTATTGTTACTGGATGAATTTCCCAATCTACTCAATTGCTCCCATGAGCAATTTTTTACCTAACTAAACCGTTCCTAATACAAATGTTTCAAAGTCCTGCTTTGCATATTTGCCTCAACGTACTGTAGATTAGTGTTAGCACCAAAAAGCTCAACAGAACTGGAGATACCAGGCATACACAGGGATTGTTTCAATGTGTGTGTCCTGTTCCGTGGGAAAAACACCAAGAAATTCTCCAAGTTGGGATGCAGCAAAGATTCCTGTCTAGCTGTCAGTCCAGCCATTCACTGCAACTTCACAGCTTCCTCCTGAATTTATTTCATTCTAATATATTAATATGCAAGATCTTAGATAGAAATGCTATAATTAATATTTCATTTTATCCTGTTAGCAACAAGAAAAAAATCCCCTACACCCAGTGCAATACCACCTTGCAAGACAGAGAAACTGAAACTCAATTCCATTTCATTCAAGAAGAGAAAAAAGCACATAGCTTCCCTGCAAAACACCCTTGGTTTGCACAGATCCCTATCACCCTGCAGCATAAGTCCCTGATGTTATGCAGTTGGAATTAAATACAGGAAGCCAAATCTAATGCTTTTCTACTTTTAGAACACCTGCTTCCTGCATTTATCTGCACCTGAAGAAAAGGACTTATTTCTCATATATATAAAAAGAGAAAAAAGAGAAAATGGAATTTAGGTGCTAGATTGAGTGTGATAACATAAGCATTTCAATTCCAGCAGTGGGTGACTGCTAGCTTCCTCACCCTGTAGAAAGCAGTATTTAGGCCAGGAACCACTGGACAAAATCTATACTAAGTGAAGCAAGACATTGGTTAGAATATCCAAGAGGCTTCTGCCATCAAAACCCTCTGACTCCATCTAAACCTTTCATTTTCTGTTCACACTCAACACCTTTACTAATGCAGGCTAAGGTGGCACCTTCAGGTGAGACCCTGTGGTTAAAAGGAATAATATAATTGTGATAGTTTTGTGGTTTCCTCATATACATGGTGGCACCTTTCTGAGCAGGGAATATATAACTAAGAAATATTAAAGATGCCTTTTGGAAGATCACTGTCAGGCCTGGACTGCTTGCAGGATGGCTGTTATGATTGCTGGGGAAGAGAATGTGGTCTTCAGATGCTGGAAAACTTAACAAGTGGCAGGATAGGGGTATGAATTAAAACAAGTGAACTACTGAAGAAAGAAGGAGGTTTGAAGCTAATAAGAATAATGGACACCATGTGAGCTAACTTGTACAGTTATTTCATGAAATTAGAATATCTAGGTAGGAGAGGAGGATTTTTACATCATCATGAGATGATTAAGCCTGAAGGTCTGGGTGAATATCTGCTCCACAGCCAGCTGAGCATCACAGGGCACAGAATGAGCCCTAAAACCTTGGAACCCATTCAGGTATTCGTGTCAGCACCAGAAGCCCAACAGTAAAGGCTGAAGTTGGTTCTCTCTGTGCAATGAGCAAAAGTTGTTGTGGGATAGAATCTTGTGCATTTTGGTATTTTTATTTTAAGGTATGCACTGCAATGCTGGGCAGACTCTTCAGACAACAAGGGGGGAAACCAGGAAACTCCCTAGGAGGCAACCTTATTCAGAAAGCTCATTTGTGCACCCGCCCATCCTCGGGAACAGGGAGTTATGAACTGGCCAGGAGAAATGAATCAGTCTCACAAGGAACTGCAGCAAACGACTGAAGAGTGAGAGGAAAATGCAGCTACAGGATAACAAGGTATACTGAGAATCTTGCAGCTCTCCAAGGTCTGTGTAATTAACAGCCATGAAACAGTTTGCTTTGTCAGGGAGCACGGCTGGCCAGGAACTCACATTGATTGAAAAGAAAACCCCCTGCAGTCTTGGTTTTTTATAGCATCAGCGACATCACCTTGTTAAGCTGGTACCTGTGGAAAAATGCAACCCTGGTTTTTGGCCTGTGGGATTTTTTGCTATTTCACTCCACAGAGAACTCAGCAGGCAAAACATGACACTTCCCTGGTAATTTTCACACCTCAAATAGGCAGCGATATTTTTTTAATGCTGTATATTTCTCTATTTGCACTTTACTCGCCAAATGTTTCTGAGTTGAAGGCAGCAGATTCGTATTTGTGATAAACACATTGCAGTAAAGAATATTCTGTAATTCTAAAGAACAAGAACATCCCTGAGATTGGAAAAGTGCAAAGAGAAACAACCCAAGCCCCCAAAGAGACTGATACTGAACTATTTGTGAGGAATCAAAGGTGGAAAAGGCTGAAAAGAATCTGCAAATTCCAGCAGTCTTCAAAGTCTGTTTTTGGAGCCCTTGAAAGAATACTCGAGTAAGACAGTTGATACTGAAATTACAACAGCAAACCTGACTGTAGCTGGGCATTAATTGTTGCACCATTCCTTGCTGCCCTTGAAGTGAACTGCAGCAGCATTTACAGGAGTTACTCCCAAATAACCAAATCACACCAAATAAACAAAGCAGTATTGTTTAGTGAAATGGGAAAGTGAAGCATCTTGGCCTACAACATGGGACTTAGGTGTAGTCTCTACCTTATAGATCCACATCAACACTTCAGCTGACATAGGGAATCAATTTTGCTATTTATTGATGGTTTTTATAGTTCAAAGCACTCTGGTACTCCAGTCACCTTTATTTAGCAGAGAGCCTCTCTATTTTTTAGCAGACACTTTACTGGCTCTTTTCTCTCAATGCTTAAGCAATGCTTTATGTTGATTATCCTACACTTCTCCATTTATTAATTTAAGCAGAAAGTTATTCAGGAGTTTAAAATCTGAATATATTAGTTTCTGTTTCCTTTGAGCTGCATTCTGCCTTTGAAACAATCTGAAGATCTCTTTTGATTGAAGGCATTCTGCCTTCATCAGACAGAACAAATTTATGTAGAACAGAAGGTGCAGAACGTGGGTGTATTTAACTACTAAAGAAATTGGCAGATAATAATGACATTCATGAAAGATTTGTCAAATTCAAGGTTTTACTTGTTGAAGTTTGTTGTTCCTGTGAGCCTTCTAGAATAACAGAATACCTGCTCATCAAAAAAAACTCCAACAACACAACTTTCTATTTGGATCCCTTGAACTCCAGGGAAAAAAGAATTGAAACATCAGTCTTTTGCTTAGAATTTTTTCTTTCCTACTTGTACCACAAAATTGCTTTTCCTTTTTAAGGCAAGAAATCACAGTGGCTAATAATCAACACCACTTAATTATTTAGACCAAATAGCAACTTATTACTAAGATTTAATGAGAGGGTAATTTATATTGTTTCATTACTGGATCATGAATAACCTTGACTTACATTGCTAATACAGCAAATAACTAATTTGCTTCACATCATTAAAGGCTTTTAACCTGTGAATGTATTAAGATCAGGATTTCACTTAATGCTGTTCTATCAGAATTCAAAGAAGCAGAAGCAAGAAGTACAGAGAGGAATTGATTCTAGCCTGGTTGTGTTCACTGTATCCTGGGGTGTGTTTAGATCAGATTTGAAACTGAAGCAGTGACAAAATAGCTGACACAGAGAAGAAAGAATTTTGCCATGTCTGTAGCTCAGGAAAGAACTGACAGCTGCCAGTATGAATTTATCTTGTCATTATAAAATAATGAAAGATTGGTTTCTGTGGTGGAAAGCAAAGGGGAAAAAAGGATTCAGTCTAGCAAAAGCTCTGACTGATATTTATCTGTGGAGAGGAAGCTGAGAAGGTTTGGTTTTCCTTACACCTTTGGGATTAGCAGTTTCTGGCCTGTCCTCATGTGTACTTACTTCATATCTCTCCTCATTCCAATGCTGAGAGTTCCATGCTTTCCCTTTGAAAGACACACCCTGTGCTTGTCAAGGAAAGCTTTTAGGGACAAATCACTAGGAAGGAAGTTTCAAGTCTGTAAGGGAACTGAGAGGAGTTTTTGCCCTTTCCCTGGGGATGGCAGGCTCAGAACCCAGGCTCCTGCCCCCAGAGGCAGCCATCCCTACAGCACCCAAGAGCTTCCCCTAAGGCTCCAACACACTTCTGACCTCCAGCAAAAGAGACCAGAGGCAGAAAAACCTCGAGTGCTCTCTCCCACAGAGATGGCAACCAGAGATTCCAAGGGCAGTGCCCATGTACCTACAATATCTCATGGTTGTTTTAAGGATTAAGCTGGATTAAAAAAGCAAATTGAGCTGAAAAACCCATTAGTTAACATTTTCTCCTAAATATACTCCAACAGAGGGGAAAATTCACTATTAAGAGTGAGTTAGCTGGTTGCTGTCTGCTTAAAGCTTGACCATGACTAAATTAAATCTCTCCATTCACTGACTTGTGCCTCAGCAGCAGAACTGCTGGAGCAATGAAACTTTTCCTGAGTCAAGAGTTCCTTTAAGGAGCTCTTTGCACCAGCCATCCCTATCTGCTCAATTTATGAGCCCATTTGAAAAGCTCCTGCAAAACTCAGAGTGTTCTCAATACTCAATTTGGAATGCTCATAACTCAACCCAATGAAAACCAATTTTCTCCAGAGAACTCAAAAGCCTTTCTTCTTGGTGAGAGCAATTTCCAAGCTGTATTTCAAGTTTCAGCTCCCATCGGTTTTGGCTGTAAAAGTGTTTAAAAAGAGTCACTCTCTCTATAAATATAAATGCATATAAATATTACACTTATATTTTACTTTGGTATAGATATTTTTTAACCTCTCAATTTCATCAGATACAGGAGCAGCTGAATGCCCTTCACTCAGGACCTTCCAGGCAAACTAAGATTACCAGGGGTTTCAGGAAGAGACAGGCTGAAATATTTAGGAATCAAAGGCGAAACTGCAGAAAAAATTAAACTCGACAGAAATGGAAATCTTAGAGTTGTTTGTGTTGCTTTCCACAGACCTCCAGGGTCTCCAGAAATCCTACACTGAGCTCAAGACTCCTTGTACTTTCCTGTCACTCTGCAGGAAAACACGTATTAAGAAATAATTCTTCCTCAGTAACAATCTAAATAGACACTGCTAATGGCAAGAGAAGGAACTGAAACCGAAATCCCAACGAATCATCCAACTCTCCTATAATTCAACAGTTCAGCCACAAATTAGATTGAACCATCCAGCCCAATTTTCCTGTATTCTAAATCAACATAATGCTGTTTCTCACTTGTTATTTGTTTGTCTAGCAAAATTTCAGTTACTCCTAATACGCTGCAGGCTTTGTTGTCAGAGATCCGATGCTTCCATGTCTTCCTCCTTCCATATTTGCCTCCTCTCATTTCCAACCTGCACTTTTACTTGTTCATATCCAGTAGGAACAGACTCAGCCCTTAGCAACCAACAGATTTAAAAACATCCCTTAGTTAATTTCTGGAAAGACTGAGAGCTCAACTCCATTGCTTCTCCTGTTATAATAAACAAGATGTGGTGGAGATCCCACACAGATGAATCCTGGCTTTTATACACAGCATTAGAGGAGAAAGAAAACTAGTTTTGTTAGCTCTGAACATTTCAGAAAGATTGGGGTTTCCACTTTTTGCGTGTGCAGAAAGTTGGAAATCTCGAACTGTTACAAGCGAAACTCCCAGGCACTTGTGGAATAATTTGAAAATTTTCAGTTTGAATGAAACCACTGCAAACACGTCACTGTTATTGTTAGCATTGCCTAATATTTCAAAACTAGGACTTAATCAAATAATAAAATAAACATCCCACATTGTTTTCATACTGAAGGACTGCAAATATTTTTTCTGGTAAGTCCAAAATCTTCTGATTGCAAAAACTTTTTGCCTTATTCCATTCCTTTTGTTTTAGTTTTTGTTTCAACAAATTTCAACAGCATCCAACCCGTTGTGCCCTCAAGGCACAGAGATTCTGCAATGCTGGTTCTCATCTCGCAGTTAAATTTTGATGCAATCTGTATTTCCTTGCTCTGCCAGTTTAACGGATCCTTCACATTATTTCAGTGGGTTTTGGATATAATAACCACTGCCACATGCAAACATGAAGTTAACAACCGAGTCATGGTTTTACATCTGCAAACCAATGGCAAGCATTCAGCAGTTCAGTGGAATAAAGGTTGGGACAATATCAGAAGCCACAGCTTGGTTCACTTACTACTAAAATTTCCTACAGGAACTCTGGTCACTTTGACAGCTGATGAAATATTAGCCTAAGCAAAACATATCAGCACTTGTATATGTTTGAGAAGAGTAATTTATCAGAAATATAATAAACGCCAAGCTGTAATTCTCTCAGAGGTCATTAGAGAACTTGGAAGTTAAAATCTAGATTTTATTTTTTTATCACAAGGAGAATTTACATTGGATTGAATTAATTTTTGGTATGTCCATGAATCATTCAGTTTTAATGGAGTTTTATCAATTTATAGCAGCAAATAATTTATGCCATTGGCATGAGGCTCTCCTAGGTTTCAAAATTTCTGAAATTAAGTGTTGGAATAGTCACTTTGGTTTTTGCATCGTTTTGAAACCTTGCAATGAGTCTGGATCTCTTGGATAGAAAACCACCCAGTACCTGAGGAGTAGCTGGAGACAGACTTTGCTGAAAAATAGGTATCCCAGCTGGAATACCTTGCACCACAGCTGAAATGAGTGTTTCTCTGAGACCTCTCCATTAGCACATGAAAACAAGCAGAATCACTGGTCATGGGAATGAAGGACTCATTGGGTTCATTCCTCCAGTATCACACTTTTCCTCACAGACTTCAGTAAAACATTGCTGCACTCACACTGACAACATTTTACAGGCATTAACTTCCTAAAAACAACTTCTAAAATATCTCACCAACTTTGTTCTTTTCAGCTCTGCTTTGATATTTCTGATTATTTCTCAAGTTTTCTAATGTTTTAAAAGTTTTAAAGAAGTTTTAAAACTTCTTCAGAATATATTCAATAAAATGTTACACAGACATGAAAAACCACCTTCTATGCACTGCAGACAGTCAATTATGTGTGATTCAGCTTGAGTGAAAAAGAAAAGGGATACTGTAAGCATGATGATTTCACATTGCTTCCTAAAACTAAGGCTTGCTGGTATTTTCACCCACAAACTTTGCTTCTTTTCCCCAAGAGTGGGCTGGAAGTGGTTGTTTTCCCAAATACTACTGTGCAATATAGTTGATAAATATTTTTTTTAAAGGTAACTATTCCATAGACAGCTAAGCTGCAGAATCATCCAAGGTGATGCTTTCAAAGACAGCTTTTATTCACCTTGATTAAACTACTTTTGAAAAGTTTCTGCTTTCATGCCTAGAAGACTGGGCAGGAAAGTTTTGAACCTTGATTTTATAGAGGTAACTCCTTTTTGTTTCCAACATGTGGCGTTTCTCTGTCTACACACAAGCACCAATGAAAGGGAATGCTCAGGTGAGGAAGAACTGCAGGTCTTCTTGTTAATTAAAAAAAAGCTATCCTACACATAGCACAAGATCATCACACAAATTTTATCCCAACTGAAACCTCACACATGCACATAAAAATAACCATAAATCACCTAAACAAACACGAGTCCCTAAAGCAGTGGGAAAATACATTGACCTTTCCTAGACATCTCTTGAAAATGTTTTCAAGGATTCATAGGCAAGCCTTATCTATCTAAGAGTGCCACTGTGATATCCTAACTGTGGGAATGATATTTACAGGCATAGCTCTTGTGCTTTATCTGAACAGATGATGTCTCTGCAACAAATACTGAGCAGGCTGACCTCCCTGACCTTGGTAACTTGGAATCCATTGCAGCACACAGTTAGTGCCAACTTACAGTAGGAACACAGGGTTTACTCTGGCTTGGCTTTGGTGGGTGAATGTGTCTGGTATTTTTGGCAACACTCGACAGCAAGATGAGATCCACACCAGTGGAAATGACATGTCTTTATATACTTTGGAGTGTATTTCTCACCCAAGAGTACTCCCAGCTCTCAAAGAGCACTTGCAGCACGAGCCAGCTGCCTAGTGTAAATTGTAGATGAGTTCTTACTGACCTAATCACACTGGTAGAAATAGGCTGGCCATGCTGAGAAAGCCTTCTCTCAGTGCACTTGCTGAGGAAAGATTATTGGAACTGACATTTGT
This sequence comes from Phylloscopus whistleri, assembly GCA_017589585.1. Classification (NCBI taxonomy): domain Eukaryota; kingdom Metazoa; phylum Chordata; class Aves; order Passeriformes; family Phylloscopidae; genus Phylloscopus; species Phylloscopus whistleri. The sequence goes on from JADMLD010000092.1 coordinate 2,585,726, forward strand.
GAAAGCTGGAGATGAAGCTGAAAGCCAAGAGAAACAGATCAAAATATGCATCAGCAAACCAGAATATAACCTAAGTATTTTCATCTATACTGCCTCATTCTCTGTCCAGAACTACAGATTTACATGAGATGTTACCTATAACTCACAAACAAAGGGAAAAAGCAGAGTCTCTAACAAATACTTTAACTTTTTGGGTTCAGAGCTTGGGACTTCCTGCTGGGAGAGACTGGAGAAGAGAAAGAGTAGTACAGAAAGAGCAATTAAATTTCTCAGATTGAGTTTTGATACTCAAAACTGCTACTAACTTGTGGGTGACTGACAGCAAAGTGAGAACTGGCAGCATTTCCTTCAAAGAAAAATCACTGCACAGCCTAGTAGAATATTATTTTAAGGTATGGCTTCTCTTATTTGAAAAACAGGATTGAGAAATGCTATTTCTGTCCTTGATCCATTTTGAAGAGTTTCCACTTTTTAGCAGCAATTTCAGCTTCAACCAGGAGTGCTTGCTGCTGGAAAACACAGGGAAGTCATGGCCTCAGGAGTATGGCTGCTATAGACCAACTCCTGTAAGCCAAATCCCAGTATTTTTTTAAAGAGAAATCTAAAACTGGTTTTGAGCCCACTAGGACACCTCACTTACATAAAGCTGCCGTGCTACAGCTGCTTTTAGAACAAGTACCTGCTCCCACTGCAGGCAGCAGCATTACCATTGACAGCAGCAAGATCAGGCCTAGAAGTTGAACATTTCCCTGTGGTATAAGTACCTGCTTTTTTGTGCTTTGTAAGTTCTTACCTTAAATATTACTGAGCTGAAAAGAACAGAAAAGTGTTTTTAAAAGCTCTTTTCAAATGGGCATCCTCAAATGGAGAAAGCATTCTATATCCTCTGCCCTTGTAACATTGCTAAACAGAGATGTTCCACAAAAGTACTAAATAATAAATTAGTTCTTTTTTGCTAACAGATTAGATGAATTAATTAAAAAGCCCTTAAGCTTTTAGAAATGCATATATATTTTGCATAATCTCCTTGGATGTGTTTTAGCAAACTAATAAATGAAGGTTTATGGTTTCCTTTCCCCTGTACTTCCCAGCTAATGTGCTTATCTGTAAAATTCAGCAGTGGGAAAGGATAATTATCCTTAATGGCTGTATGTGGAGAGCAAGACACGCAGAGAAGCCAAGTGTCTGTGTACAGCCTCTGCTGCAGATGGAACCGAGTTCAGTCTTCCTGAGCTCCAAACCTGCCAGGCAGAAACCACTTCCAGACTGGGAATGACACAGTTCCCCAGAACTGGAGAGCACACAGCACCTGGAGTTTACTTACAGCAATCACAGCACGGCCAAAAACCCAAACACCAAGTGAGCTAAACTTGGCTCTCTGCAGGCCTCAACAACACAGCCTAAGTGTGCAGGGAGTCAGAGCAAACAACTGATCCAGGTTTCCCAGCTCCCCAGTCCATAGCATGAGCCTCAGAACAACCGTACTTTATAGAGTTTAAAAGTTCACATCTCATTTGATTTTGGGTGGATAAGAGCAGTGCTTACAGCACTTGGAACTTCTGCTTAGTGCCACTTAGGAATTTACCATTAACCCAGGCTATTAAAAAGCATGATCCAGCAGGGAAGACTTGGATTTCAATATCTTTTTCTTTCCAATATTATTAATTTTTAATTGGCAGCTTTTGAACACCGCAACAATCCATAAAAGAAAATCTTCCATATTTTTACTATCTTTAATTTAAACTGTTGTATCTTGAGACCTCTGATCCTGTGCACAGAGCTTTTAAGAGCAGTTTGTTTGGCTTAGTAAAATTTCTGCTGAGGAATAAGCTGAGGAGCTCCTAATGTACCATTTTACTTAATGGCCCTTTTTGAACACAAGCAGCAACCTAGTGGATTTCTCTTTGCTTTGGCAAGCTTTGAGCACCTACCCTTTTATCATTCTTTCATCTTGATCTCTTTCTAGCTCTCTCCCCACCTCGTGCAACAAAAGCCTTTGATGTTCCAGAGCTGTGCCATGTCAGACACCACAGAATACTCACCACAAGCTCATTAACTCACTGGGAAAACTGCACTGTTGTGCCATGTAAAAATATACAGAGTATCCCCCTTTGTCTGTAGCATTGCCCAAAAGACTGTAAGAAGGCATCATTACAAGTTGGGGCAGACATCTCGACATTCATTTTTAGTTTATGTGGCTTTGGTTATCTTTGGTAGTTTCTCACATCCTTGTTAAAAACCATTAACACTGTAGATATATATCCACATGCATACATGTTTTGTGACAATCTTTATTTTTCAGATGCAGCATATTGTACTTAGTGTGGACTATTGTAACTTCAGCACAAAAAGTCCTGCAGCACTTCAGAAACCACTTTGAAGGTTGAATGTTCCATTTGCACAGCTCTGTCAGCAACAGCCTATGATTTATCTGGCAGATGTTGCATGTGGTTTGATAGGGAGAAATACATCCAAGATTATAGCTTACATTGTTAGCAGGATATTTGTGCAGACTCCTGGATGTAGTGTCAGCACACTCCTGGCAGTCACCAGCACACCTGGCCATGCATGCTTAGTGTGAACTCAGTGCTCCACAGCCCTCTCTCCTGTCAGAGAGCTCTGCTTGTCTCACAAAGGCATCACACACCCTGACTGAAAGGTCCAATAACCAAACAGTTATGAAATCACAAGATTGGGCTTTGATGTTTATGGGCAGCCCCTCCAAACACAGAAAGCATGACAATTCAATAAATTACTGCACCTGATAGATCACAGCATTAGCAGCATGCAGCAGCAGCTGGCTGATGCCAAGAAATCCCATACAAATACCTGCTATTCTCCAGGGAATGGTAGCATAAAAGCCTCAAATAGAGATTAGGCAAAAGAGCTGACCCAAAGAACTGAAGATTCAACAATTAATTGAAAGCTGCATATTTGCTGATGGAAAAGAGCAAAGCCTAAAGTACTTTGCTTACAAATAAATGGTATAAAAAGGTACATGCTGGCAAAATCACTCACTGGGGGGAAGACAGCAAGAGTGCTGGCAGCATACTTTCACCAAAATAAAAAGAAGTCAGTAATTCCAAATTATTTCTTAAAGGAAAAAGAATATTTTACCTGAATTTAGTCTCTTGAAAGATTCTAGAAAACTGTGTAAATAAATTCAAATCCTGGATTCTTCTGAGAACACAATGTATGCAGGGAGGATCAGGAGGCATATTTGTTTCTGATTTCTCTCCTATGCTGTCCTTCCTTTCTTTCCTGCTTAAGTGACAATGCTGCCCATGTTAATTCTACTTAGTGGATCCTTACTTGTTACATAAAATGCTTTGAATGTATTTGCTGCAGATTTTTAACTTAGCATAGTTTGAAATGTGAGAATCAAAATAATAAAAAATAATAAAATACAAAAGGCTGACTGCTGGTGTGCAAGGGTGAGATAAATGGCAGATGTCTCCTCCCTGCTAATTCTCTTCACTGGCAGGACATCTGACAGTGCCGTCCCTAATCATGTGCATTCCACATACCTGAACCAGGATGTTCCAGTAGCCAGAAGTTCATTTTTCCTCTGAAAATTCTTGGAGATTCATTTTTAGTCTTGCATTTTCAGGCTTCAGTGAATTCTTAGATTAATGGTCTCTGAAATTTTTAAAGTATATCTATGTTAGCATTTATTGCTAAGAGTCAGTGAAGTAATTTCTCTCTGTTATACTCTGAAAAAAAAATTATGACCATGTGCAGCAGAAAAACATTTTTCAGCTGTCTTAGTCTGGATGTAGACTTTTGAAATCTTCTCATCTCCTACAAACTAATCCTATGCCTGTTAGTGATTATAAAAGGCATTTAAAAGAGGTTTTAATGAGACTGGGTTCTTGTTATGTCTTCTGTGGTCTTGTACACCTTTATTGAGGTTTATAAATTTTAAGAATTACTCAAAAAGGATTTATGCTACATATGAGGCTTAATTTGTAACATGTAAATTTTTAAACATTTTGGATGGTTTTAATCTGCTAGTCATAACTTTACCCACTTTTAGACAAAATGGCTAGGTCTCTAATAATTCAGTTGCTTTTAACATTTTTAAATGGTTTTAAAAGCAGGCTTGTATTTCTGTCACCTTAACCAATTTAAAATGAACAGAAGTTTCCAGACCTCAATTTTACTAAACCTACCATTCACCATCATTCCAAATAGAAAAAAAAATTGCTAATAATTGCACAGAGCTACAGTTTTACATAGTTTGTTATATGAGAACAAAAAAATGCATTCTTTGCTTAATAGTCAATGCAAATTCTAAGGTTGCTGTTGCAGGCCACAGGAAAGCAGAGAGGTAAAATATGATTTAGTCAATAAATGCTACCTAATACCTGGAGTTTAATTATAGAAATAAAGCAGAATACAGTCATGCCAATTTTCATCCCAACAGAGATATTTTAAAACTCAAGCAGGCAGTTCTAAAGTGGCCCACAGACACATTACTGCACTCCAAAGGTTGCTTTAATTGTGATACACAAGGGAAATACAGGAGAATTGCAACTAGACAGAAAATGCATGCGTAGCTGCATCTCCTACCACGACTGAAATGAAGGGCTCAGTGCAGGATTTAATCAGGAGAATTCCTAATTAAAGGCAGCTGCACATACAGATTCCTGACTGCCCACCATGGACACATCCACTGACTGTACCCAGAGCTGAAAGACAAAGGCCCTAAGTCACAAAATTATTTGAGCCAGAAGGGACCTTAAAGCTCATCCAGTTCCATGGGCAGGAAGAAGTTCCCAGGAGTAAATATCTACTAATTTTTTTTTTTTTTTAATATATCTTGATAGAACTTGCTAAGTGAGCAGCTCTACAGTACTTGTCATTGAAGTAACAAAACATTCAGAAAGGAAAGCATTTGTAATAGCAAAACTGAAGGTGCTGGGTGTTTTTAAAATTACAATTTAGAACTGAAAATATGCTCAGATAATGGAAAGCCTAAGAAGGAACAGAAGCTGAAAAGACGCTTATGACTTTGGGCTACATTAATGGCCTTCCCAACCTAACAGTATTTGTGCCTTTAAAGACCTTGTCAGAACTCTTTAGTACATTTTTATTATGAGTGTTATATTATTCAGACCCTTTCCTTTCCATTTCACTTGGTAAAATAATTTCCATTACAGATTTCCAAATCAAGGCAGGCAGGGGATGTTGAACTGGAGCTGGAAGTGCAAGAACCCATAGTACTGAGAAAGTTTAATGCACTCAATTGGCCTTAGACACTGTAGTTCAATAAGAACTACACTTTTACAACAGAACTCCACCTCTGGGAAGATGTGAAAGGTAAAGACAAGATCTATACTCACACAAAGACAAATGCTCAGCTTATTGATGTTTTGCAAGGGATATGACTTCATCTCTTCCCACTGTATATCTGCTAATCATGTTTGTGTAGAATAGGGCAGTATAAGCCCCCAGTGCTACATAAACAATGGATAATGAATGAGTGCACGTAATCCATCTCCAACAATTCTATTATGACTTCAGGAGTTACCTGGAAACCACCCCAAAAACATCAGTACAAAAATACAGTGAAAAGAGACATAGAAATTACATTCCCTTTTCTTCTAATTAGATCTATCAGAGCCCCATCTCTTCTCCAGAACATAATGAAGGATCATTAGCAGGAGTGGGATCCTGTCTGGCAGAACTGCTGAATTTCTTTTGATTTATAGCAGAGACTGTCTGCAGCATCTATTGCAAGCCTGCCTGGTTTTGTCTGCCTGCCTTCAGAGGCAGGAGGAGCCGTGTGCCGCTGCTGCTGGCACCGAGCAAAGCCAGGGAGGTTGGGCAAGCAGGGACAGCACTTCCAGTTGTGACACTTCAAGCACAGGAGAGAGCTCTCAGGACTCTCTAGAGCCTTCTCTTCTCCAGGCTGAACCTCCCCAGCTCTCTGAACCTTTCCTCATATAGAAGAGAATCTCCAGCCCTCAGGACCTCCGCTCAACTCTCTCCAGCAGCTCCAACAACAAACCTTGCCTAGTTTACAGGGACATTACTTTGAAATGGCATTTCACAAGGTGAGATCCAACATCAAATCACCTGGGTTTAAAACTGGATGGCCATTACCTAGTTTTTCAGCGCTCTGCCTAAAAGGCTGACTCAAACAGCAGTGTAAAGCAGAGCTTCAGCTCACTGGAGGAGAAATCTCAAGCCAGGGAGCAGCACAGGGGTGTGATGCCCCCTTCTCAGGGAAATCTGGGTTGCCTGAAAACAGCAAGCCTCTGAGCAACACAGCCACGTGTCCCAAGTCATGCTCACATCATGTACTCATTGACATGGCCAAATACTGTCCATGAATCTGGCTTTCTGATCACTTCTAACATATTCCAGTCAGCCACAAACTGTCAAACACTTCCTCAGGGAAGTGGAGCTCCTGGAGACACGGCTGAAACGTTCGTGCCTGTGGGTCATTCTGCCACTATATCCTGCATGTTGCCATAAGAATCTCCCTAAGCTTGGGAGATTCCGGCACGTTTTTCCAAAGCTAGTAAGCATTCCAACAAATGTCAGTGGATCAAGTTACTTGAGGCCAAATGTTTATGTTTTACTGAAGCCCCAAAAAAAGTGCAACTGCAAGCAGAGTGGTAAGCAGCAGTAGGAATATGAGGCAAATATTTGACTTCTACCTGTCAACCTCAGCCTAAGTTGATGACAAAGTCCTTCTCCTGCAGGGAACTGATTGGGAATCTCACCAGACACAAGGACACAAGGCATTCTGTGTGTGCTCCACAGGCATTGCTCTCCTTGCATGAAGGACAGTGTGTGGCCATGGGGAGAGCAGCTCCTGGGCACCTTAGGAATGGCCCAGAGGTCAAACCACAAAATGCAGGTTCATAATCCTCATGAAAGCCAAATATGATTCCAAGGGTGATAGTGGGTCACCAGTACACTCCATACCTCCCTTGGTTTGGTTTAGAGCTGCAGCACTGAGTCCATAGCTCAGCTTGTGACAGCATCAGCCATGGGGAAACAACTGGAGAGCTCTGCTTGTATTCATACAGCAGACCCAGCTTCATGTAACCTGCTCATTAAACAATCACGTAAAATTACAGAAGTGGGGAAAGAGAACTCCATAGTATTTGGAAAATGGACTTGAATACATTTTGAAGCTACTGTTCCCATTTGCATACAACATTGCTGAGAATAAAGCATAGGCTCTGAGTTGCATATTATTCCTCTGTCTCTGTATAACATTTCAATCCAGCTACCCCATAAACCCAAGGACAATTAATTTCCAAACTGTTGATAGTGCTACTCCCACAAAAGGTCACATTTTAAGGCAGCACAGGACACATCCATTCAGAATCCCATATTTATCAAAGGCTAAGATTTTTAAGCTCAATGTCAAAGTCCTGGGCCCTAAAAATATAATTCCTCTCTTTTATTTTATTACATTTGCGGCACATGTGAAATTAGCCTTGTAGGACAAGGATGAGACAAGCCCCAGGATTTTTCTGGAGGTCTGAGAGGTAAAGATTGAACATATTTAGTTTATGCTGCTCTCTGTTGCCCTTGAGGAATATGGGACACACTGTCTCAGTTATTACTCTTTTCATTACTACTCCTTTTGGCTTTTGTGATCTTGTTAGACTGTTCATCCTTTATAAGGGTGAGTGTGCTTAGCAGAAAATGATGGCCTGTAGTCCGTTCACCTCCTAAACACCTGCTTTGGGTTAAATTGCTATTACTTATTGAGCTCAACATACCAAATTTACAGTCTAAATAAACACAGCAGAGGATGGATAGAAATGCATATAAAACACAAGCAAAACATTACTTACATTTGTTACACCTGTTTTTATTTCCCTTCTCATTTCTTTTATTTCTGTCCCTGATCAGGCCTTGAATTTTGAGAAACACTGGACTCAATTTTTGATGTACAAAATCAGACAGCTAAAAGAGCAGCCATTTGGGAAAGGCCTTCAAAAACATCCCCCTTGCCTACCTAGAAACCTGCCCCTCAGACTGCTGGGGATGGATTTCCTCCCTGTACACAGAATATCCATCCAATGTAATATATTCAGGGTCATCCCTGTTATTGTGGCACCAGCATTCCTGGGCATAAGGACAGGTGGGTTATGTTACATAGGTTGTTTTTCCAGGTATTTGGGAGTTCATTGAGTCTGAACACTGAACAACAGCAGCCACTCTCCTGCAACTACAAGAGCACAAAAGCACCAGGGCACCTTTTCTCTTTCTGGGGACAGATCTCTCTTGTTTCTATAGAAAACGGAGGTAGCTCTCAATTTTATACAACCACTCTCATATCTCAAGTGAACAGACACAACAATTCTACTTTCCTGGTCTACTCTTCCTGCTGCCTTCCAGCTCTGCAATCAGACTAATCAGGCTGCTAAGAACGTTTCAGGGAGCACAAATGTCATTACTAATCCTTCTTTGGCTCCACAGCTAAGAGAACTCAGCAGCTCTCAGCCTGCACAGACCTCAGACACACAGCAAAGCACTGAACCTCTGAAAATGGCTCTGAAATGGGATGTGGCACAGCACAACTGGCCCTCTGAGGCCTTTAGCAGCAATCTCTGTGTAATGCCAAGCTGTGTAAAATACAGTGTAATTCAGAGTGTTCCTTTGCTACCAGAAGGAATAATTAATGCAAGCAGTTATTATGGAAGAACGCAGCCAACTTCATTTGCATTGGTGGTACTCTGCCAAACATTTTACATTTGTGATAAATCGTGATTTCCAGGCCATTTTAGAGTCCCTTTGCACAAGCAGTGTGAAGGGCAAAAGAAAAAATAAAAACATCTGAAATATAAATGAATTTTAATGTAGGAGTTGGACATTTTTAGGTACATTAAGTTTCATATTGAGCATGAAAACACCAAAAGAACCCCTGAAATTTTGTTCTGGTTTGGTTACTGTGTAAACCCTGTCTCAGGAAAGGTCTAAAAATAATTGATGCTGCAGCTACTGAAGATTTGTCCATAACATAATGAAAACCATTTCATGAACTTTCAGTTTCTCAGAGCTGCGTGATCAAAGTAAGCTAAATCATTAATCTGCTTGTGTAAGGAAATGTGTGAGACATCTGCTGGCAGCACATTCAAAAACCACAGATTTTTCCCTACTGGTTAAAGCAAGAGCAGAGACTAAACTCTAGTTCAAAATGCAGTAAGATTAGTAGAGTCAGTCCTGTTAGCTTCAGTGGGTTTGGGGTTTTTTTTAATCCCACTCCTGATACATAAAAAAAGGTTCAAAAGACAGCAAATATGTTTGTCCTTTTTTGATTTTTCCCCCTTTTTTGGGAGTAGCTATAACCTCCTGCCCTCCTTGTCCTGCAGTGCTGAAATGCAAATTGAAGACTTGCGGTACTCCCAGCATGAATGGCTGAAGAACACAAAAACAAACAAATTTTTTCAAAAGACACAAACAAGAACTCGGAAATAACCTTGCAATATATGTTTTAAGCATCTTACTCTACAAAGCACAGAAGATGAACATTTGGGCAAGGGATACTTGCAATACTGGCCCTTAAGGATGACATATCATCACCGAGCTTCACCTAACAACCTTCAGCTCTTGTGGTTTTCCAGCTTCTTTTGCTCTGACCCTCAGAAGCCATTACAGTGAAACATAAGGCTGATTCATTGTATTGAAATAAAAGATTGCCCAGTTTCTATCTGCTCTCTACATAGATGCTCAAGTGGAGTGATGCTGATGTGTCTAGATGGAAGTAGAGATAAATGGAAACAAACCACCCAGCTCTCCCCACACATTTCAGTTTGCTGGCACGCTGATTTGAAATTAATTACTGCTTGCATAATAACAAATGAAAGGTTTAATTAATTCTTTCAAAACAACATCAAATTAAACACCCTGTGTACAGTCTACATTCTGGTGTGGTGTGTGTGACAGGGATACACTGAGCACATTGAACTGGGTAGAGGAGCTTAAGTCTACCAGGAAATAATCACTAAAATGATGACCAGGTGTTTTACTGGAGCTGCCAGGCAAAAAGTCCATAAAGAGAACTGTTTTCCTGCTGGCAAACTGCAGAACATCTTGCATGCACCCACCTAGAATTACCTGCCAGAACACTTCACCCAGAAATATTTTCTCTTAGGGTTTCCCACTCCTTTTCTTCTGTCCTTACAATACGTTTGAGGCATACCTCCTCAGATTTATGAGTGCTACAGCAAATAAATCTGCTACGTTTGAAAAGTTAAGGCTGACATAAGCGTTCTTGAAAGACAGAATCCAGGCATCTCTGTCAGAATTAAACCTGCAGTGCTCCTTTCACAATTTCATTGGAAACACATCCTTCTTTCTAGAGAGATTTCAGGATCAAAATCTCTTGGCAGCAGCAGATGAGATTAAGTACTGACAGACCAAGATATGATAATAGCAATAAATGTGATGGAATAAAAAGGAAAAATAAAGCTAATTATTCCCTATAACCTGTGTTACTCTATGCAGTTGCCACATAGGTCATGTCATTTGAAGGGTTGTTGTCATTGTGCTTTGCTTTAAACACTAGAGAAATAAGCAGTTCCTCCTCACCCTTTACATAATTCCCAATAAATATCCACGATTAAGTAAGGTCTGAGAGGCAGGGACACAAAACACAATGAACTTCAGCCCTTTCAAAGGCATTTGTGCAGAAATAGCAATTTTTAAGGCTGAGTCAAGGGTGCAGTTTTGATAGGGTGAACAAAATACTCATGGAATATGATGCTGTGGAAAGGGAACTTGTAAAGAGTCTCTGAGGAAAGAAACCACCTCAGCTCAGAAAAGAGCTATATTCTAAGCAGTAATTACAAGACCCTGATTTTTTAGTTGTTCCAATTAACTCTGCAGCTTGAAATTTCTGATTTGGTCTCTGTTCAGAAAAGGATTAACTGGCTTCACTGGAGTGCTTAAGAGACTAGCAGAGGTTCATGTTATCCAGACCTCCCTCAGGAGCAAATGCAGACAGTGAACAGTCAGATGCCAAAGGCACTGGCATCACTATTATACACGGGCAGCCTTGAACACCGAGAGTGAACAAACAAAAATCCTCACTTTCCCCCCACTGAAAGCCACTACCATTGCCACTCAGGCACACAGTATTCACAGACAAACATCTTCTCAGATACTTAGAAACATCACCTTCATAGAGATGCTGCATTTTCTGGGGGAGGGAAATCTAATATAGGCAAGATAATATCTTTTCCACAGCTGCCTAATGCGTACAGCTTAAGAGCAGGACTACACAGAAGAGTTAAAAGGCAGTAGGGGATCAGGATGAACTACTTGAGACAGTTCATTTCAGCCCCAAAACAAGCCCTACTGGAGAAAGCTGACAAAACTCTATAAAGTTACATAAAATAGAATATACACTGAGAATGTAAGTCAAGCTCTTTCATATGTGACTGCAGAGTCTCATATTTCCTAAATTTCCTGCCCCAATACCTACCTACTTGAACAAAATATTAGTGTTTGATGAGAGACTTTCTTAAAATACTTCAGTTGCATTTGAATAAAAAACTCTGCTGTGCCTAAAGGGCAGCAGAGCTGTAAGCACAGGTCACTCCCATTCCAATCAAGAGTACAAACCACGACACCAGTGTAAATGCCAATTGCTGCCAATGCAGTCATGACATTTTCTCTCACCTCCACTGCCTCCACCATTGTGCCTTTCAGTTCTCCCTACACATCTGTTTGAGCAGATCTTGCAGACAGATAGAATGATAAAAGATGATAAATCCTTTTAAGACAGCCTATCTTCATGGGTTTAGTGTATATGAACTGCTTTGTTCATATTCACCCTGGAGCAGCACATGGTCATCATCATATCAAGCCTGAAACCGTTATAGGAAAGAACCATTCCAAATTCCCATACTTCAAACTCCTCCATAAAAGAGTACATGAAACAATCAGATTTGCCTCGGCTATTATTTCATGCTGTGCACCACTTCATGCTTTTTTCAATCTGCCCCTCTAATTAAAGAAATCACATTATCATGACTGTGAAGAACTTTTCCCACTTCAGCCAGACGTAGCAAATGACTGGGCAAGCAACAATGCTTGAATCCCACAGGCTGACTTCTCCAGGAGCCAGATATGCTTCAAGGACAGCAGAATCCTGGTGTTGGAGCCCGTGACTACTGTGCCAGCTCTCCTCACGCTGAGCACTTGAAAAGCCCTCCTCGATTTCACACATCACAGCAACACCATCAGGAACAACTTCAAGTGGCTCTGCTGTAGACCAAGAATAATCCTAATGAAAAAGAAGTTTGCCAGCAATCTGTGAGCACTTCAGCAGGCTGGTGAGTAGATGAGCTGAGCTGGGACTGACAATGAGCTGTCCAGTTCTGCTGGCTGCTGGTTTACCTCAGCGCTGCAGTGACAGGAACGTTCGTGAGGCTTCAGCTCTTGGCAGACTCCTTCCTGCCTGCAAACAGGCCTAAAATCGCAACATCAGCAACTCTGGCTGGTGCCTTCCTGCTAAGAGTCATCTAAGAGCATTGTATCCAGATGTTCCAATCAGTGTTTCCAATTTACTCCTGTTCATAAAGCAAGCGTGTCTCGGGGATGACTCCTACATCCCCTGTATACTTTTATGTATGACCTACTCCATACAGATTTCTGTTGCGTGAGGAATGCTTTGCCAAGAAGGTTACTCTGAACATCAGAAATTAAAAAAACAGTACTCCAGGCCAATTTTGAACAACTTCTACCATAACAACCCCGTTTCCTAATTATTTTTTTATACACAGAGTGCTGAGAAAGCCACTAAAGCAGGTTTCCCAAGACAGCATGCTGATAATTGGTTGCATTTTTGTTTTAGCAAGTCATCATCTTTTTTTCTCCACTGAGAAATTGGGTTAATTCTGTCTCCTGTCCTGTCCCGAGGCCTTGGTGCAAAGAAAGCTTCCCAGGTGAACCACCTGCCTTTTCCAGCCCAGATGATGATTAAGCACAATCTATTTCACACAGATTTCTTCTCTAAGTAAAATCAGTATTTGTAGATTTTAATTAAGAATATCAAGTTTCAGATGAGGCATTATAGAACTTGTGATAGAGACTGAAAGTAGGAGATGGGAAACAAAACTAAGAGATGAATTTGACTTTTCCAGACTTGACAGCATCCTGACTTGTTTGAGAATGAATCTGCTCTCTAATTAAGGCTTGGGGATGCTCAGGAAGATGGATTTTCCCAGAATCTTTGCTGACTAACAGAGACTAACCTCATCCCTCAGCTTTGACAAGACAGAAATTCTTGATGAGCTTTCCTGGCACACTCTGCCTTGTGCCAGACACATCTGACTAGGCAAGTGATGCTGGCTGCAGACTGATGGACTCTTTGGTAGGCACTGAGGCAGCAGGGGAAGATTAAAGGCTCCAGGATGTGCCACTGGCATTTAGAAACCAACTCCCAGTGCAGAAAAACAAAGGGGATGGAACTGCATCAAGCCCAACTGGGGAGCCGAGAGGAAGCAAATTCATTGTGTAAGAAATAATAATTTTCAGAAGCAGATCGTGTGTTCTAGGAGCAAAGGGGCTGGTAAATCAAGGCCACTCTACAGCAGTGGAATAAATTAAGTGTCACAATGCAATGATAATTATGAAGTTTTCCTGCGGCAGAAGATGTCTCTACATCCCAAAAACTGAGTGCCAATAATTAGGAATGAATATTAATAATTCTTTTTCAGAGCTACCATTACGCTGCTGCAGGATTTTGGCACATATATCAATAATCCTATTTCATCTGCATGGCCACAGAGCTGTTACTGGGAGAAAGACCAGTGATGTTTTTGGGTGCTGGGCAAGTCACAGCTTTAAGTAACACCCACAGTCTCCTCTGATGACAATTCTGAGCTTTCCACACTTGAGATAAAGACAAAGGCTGGTTTATCTATGTGGGAAGTCCCACTGATTTTTGCCTAGACACTAAAACCCCCAGCTTCTTCAGACTGAGAAGCCAGAGACAACCCACAATGGCTGTCTTTCTTTTAGGAATAGGTGGAACATTTCTCCTCAAACTGAAGTCAGAAGTGAACTAGCTTTCTTAAGTTTCAAAAATAATTCCTACCTCAACACTCCTCAGCCCTACAGGGCTGAATCCATATGCCCTGATAAACTGCTGAGATTCACAAGGATTTCATGCAGTCAAACAAAACACTACCAGTTGCTACAAATACTCTACTTCTTGGCTTTTCATCTTAAACTGGGATCCTTTCCTCTTTCAAACTCTAACAGTTCAATACCAGGTACAACCTCATGTGGATCTAATTATCACAAACAGGCAAAGCAATCAAGCTCATTATCTAAAACAAGGAAGCAGCTGCCAGGTCCCCTTTTTTACCCCCTTTCCTAAACAGGTTTTCTTCTCCCAAAGGACTGCCTGGAAATGTTACCAATTTTGAGTGCTTTGTGTATTATTAGGGATATGAACACCAACTAAAGAGAAGAGAATAAAGCAATAAAATATTTAGCCAACTCATGAGCTTTACATGACTCAACTTCATTGGCATTGTTCCCAAGTTTTTTCACTTGAAGCATGAATTGTATTCACTTTCTCTCATGTCAGTTACTTAATATAAACTGAAGAGGAATAAAAGGTGTTAGATTAAAAGGTTATTCCAACAGCCTTTGAACTGAAGGGGCGGGGGGAAGGAAGTCCTGTTTTCTTTCATGTGCTTCATGGTTTCATGAATCAGAGTTTCTATCAAGGCACACTGATATTGGCAAACTTGCATGTTGTGTTTTTATTCCATCAACTCCACACACACATTCTGGACACCCTTGTTCAGTATTTTTTCTGTGTAAATCCAGAGATATTGCACAAATGTTCAGGTACCAGTAGAGCCTGGTTTCAGAGACCAGAGCAGTAAAGATGTGCTAAGTCAAAGCAATATCTTAAACCAGCAGCTAAGTTTCCTCAGTCTCACCATCCTACCACATGCATTTATGAGATTTGGTAGTAAAACACCAGGGAGAAAAACCAAATACCTTCTACTCCTGACAGGGATGATCTTGTGGCTGTGCCCTGTACAAGACTTAAAGCAACTACATTTTGGGAAGTAAGCACAATATACCTGGGGTTACCTTGGGAAATTCCAGTTTAACCATAAGGCTCCAAAGTGCCACATATTTGAAGCACTTGAGGAAGGGGATCTTCTCCTACAACAGATTTCAGAAGCAGCTTGTATTTGATGAGCAGATGTCTATTTTCTCTCACTTTCAGCCCTGGAATTTTGATTCCTGTTACACAGCTGCCACCTTTAATTCATTTCTTGTACCTGACAGAGCTGTTCTGAGGTCACTGATATATTTAGTGTAGTTCTGCCAATTCTTCCAGCAGCAAAACAGGAACTGGCCATGCCTTTTTCCTGTCATGGGAAGCTAAAAGAAGGGAAACTTAAATTGGGCTGCAGTTGGTATCTATTGTCAGAGTCAATCTGAGAAGAGACAAGACCCCTTTCTCACCAATTCACAGCATGCAGAGTGTGTAAAACCATGCAGATGCAAGAAGAAATAATAAATAATAAACTGATCCTTGGTAAGTTCAGTCTGGAAATTAGGAAACCCAAAATTATTTAAGACATGAAATTTTGGATTTAACTTCCACGAAGTTTTGTCAGAATTCAAAGGACAAAGCAGCCAGCCAGTTCAGGTAAGGGTGAAAATATAATCTTCTAATAAAAGTGTTCTGAGGGTCTTCCATAGGGTTTAGCATTTTTCTGAAATCCCTCAGCTACTAAAGGGAATAGTGTCAAGAGTATTTTATAAAGTTGATCTTTACATGGCTTGATACATCTAAATAGAAAATAACTTTGCATGAAGCAATTGTGCTTTGGTGAATAGGTAAGATTTAAATACTACAATTCCCAATGAACATTCCCTTTCCATCTAGGAAGCGCTCCGCGCCTCCAGCACGAAGGTAACAAAGGAAGGGAACGGCGCCTCGCCGCTATCCGTGTTACATGAGTGCCACCTTGTGGCCATTCCCTGCAAGTGCACCCGGATCAGCTCCACGGCCGTGTGCTAAAAACGGGGGGAAAAGGGAGAACACCAACTCTGCTCATTTCTTCCTGAGAATAAAGTGGCACTGTGAATTTTGATGGGGAAGGTGGGAGTCCCTCCGAGATCTTGTATCAATTTGTCACCCGTGACCGCACCTGTAATGTTCAGCTTTCACCTCAACGACACAAAAGCTATGCTCACCTCACTGTTTCATCTCCATATGACATGAAAATTAGATCATGTACTTGGTCAGAACGAGCTGCTGCACATATTGACACAAAGTCTTTGCTGCGTCTCTTCAGCAAACCAAAGAGCCTGTACACAGCATCTGAGACCTAAAGCTCTCCTTTACTTTAGCAGGACTGACTGAGGACTTGCCCACCACAGCCCTACCTTTGTCTTTTCAGTGACATCTACACACAAATTATACAGATTTTTTCATCTTTGACAAGACTGACTGCCTGAGAACAGAAATCACAAAACTTGTACCCTGCACTGCAAATAAAAGCATTTAAATCACTAGATTTCAATAAATTCCCTTTGAAATCAAGATTAAATGAGGGACACCTGGATTGTCTTTGCTCTCCCATTTCTCAATCGAATACACCTGCTCAAGCTGCAACATGATATGTCCTAGTCAAAGACAAGGTACTTGGCAGGTGCTGGTCTGCTAAAACTGATCACAAAGTAAGTGATAGCAGCTGCCCATATTTGCTTCTTAGCCCACTCTTTTTAGCTTTTATATTATTTCAGATTATCAAAGATGTTTACCATATGCAAAATATCCTCAGTTCTGCTTTCGAGAGCTGAACTCAAATCTTCTCCAGGAAATTAAATAACCATCAAAAGCATGTAAGAGTGCAATCAAAGAAGACTCACTTAAAAATAGTAGATTTCTTTCATGGCAGCATACTCCTACAAGAGTATTAGGTACATATTCTAACAAAAATAATTTGCAGGCTTTAATCATCTGTTTCAGTAAGGTTTGGCTCAATAACTGTAGAACACTGACATCTTCAGGTGGAACAGCTATTGAAATACATAAGTAACAGGACAGGTTGAATGTAAACCATTCAAATATGAAATAATTCTTGAAGCAGATTTTCCTTCCAAGATTGACTAATTTGGCTCTTTCCTCTTTGAAAGAATTACATGTGGCTCCAGAGACATTTCCAACATGTTAGCACAGACATGAAAATACCTGCAACCTTTCCAATATGTGATTTGAGTAACGCTTGCAAGGTGTCAGAAGATATGAGGGTTCCTCACAAAATAGCCAACTAAGCATCAATAAAATCTACACTTCTTTATTGAGACATTTTCCCCAAGGATTTACTTCTTATGGGAAAGCTAACAATTTCTAATCAATTAATAGTCTTGGTACAAGGGAGGAAAACACAGCTTTCTTTTAGTTTTTCTATTTGTTTTCTTAGCAGCCCTTTTCATCACATGCACTCTCAATATTTGGATTCATTTGACTCAAGGCAAGTAAACAGGCAAATTCTGAATTTACAATCATGACAAAAAGCACTGAAATTTTGTGGTCCTGCAGGTAACTTCACTATATCCAAGGAACAGTTAATCTACTTTTGGCACTTCTCAGCACACAGATACTCAACTGACATTTCAATCAAGTGTTGTTAAAGATTTTCCCTAATAAGGGCTTCGGGTGAATTTTAACCTGGATTTGAAGGCCATAATTTTATAGGATAGTAAAGTGATGGTTCTCAGATGTCTCAGTAACTGGTGATTCAAGCAATGTTAACCTATTTGAGAAATTAATTTACCCTGTCAAAGCCTTTTATAAAGTCCTTATAATTTTAAGCATTTTACTATTTAATCTGTTTATCTCCAAGACAGAGTGTTAGCACAAACAATCTTTATTAAAAAGCTCATCAAGCAAGTGCTCATTTCTCTGAATAAAACCACCCCAACCCAAATACAGGAACATAAGGACACAGATGTTGCAGCTGCCTGGTTAAACAGAACACTGTTAGTGAGGAACTCTGTTAAATATTCTCCCTATCTGGAGCCAGTTCAGCTGCACACATATTTTTACTTAACATGAATGAGAGAACAGGAATAAAATGGCAGAATAATTGAAAATAAAAAGCACACACATGTAGCCAGTGCCCTGACTGTAAAATGAAGCAGTTGAAATAGACATGTTAAAGACCAAGAAGGAACTTCAATATAAATATTCCTGATTCTCTATGCAAAGCAGCCATTCCTACTCCTGGGCATTTTGCACAAATGATGATTCCTTCCTAAACCCCAAGGCTGCAAGAAAGAATGGCATGTTATTAAATGACACCTGCACTTAGAGGAGAATGGCTAATATGAGTTGCAGCTTTACCAAAATCAGGCATTTATTGACAAGATAGTGCATTTTAGTCATATATGAAGATGGATTTCCAACACCAGTGCAGGTTGTCTAGCATCCAAACTCTTGGATAATCACTATATCAAGGAAAATTATTATCTACCTGCTCAGACACTTCTGCAATCAGAAAATAAATTGAAAGTGAGAACGCACGAACTGTAAAACTCAGGTTTACACAAGAAGAATTAACTCATCTGTAAATACAAAGCCTTTGAGCACCTATGGATTTCTTACAGGGACACTGCAGTGCACGCTGGCCCAGCGCTGTGCTGCAGGAACAGGACAGGAAGGAACGACCATTGACTGCTTTTGCTCGCTAGAGGTCCTCCTCGAGCTGTAAATGCCTTCAGGTTCTGTAGGTTCCGTGGGGCGGCAGCTGCGATTCTCTAAAGAGCTAAGACACCACCTCTCTCTGCATTCACCCAAACAGCTGCTCACACTGCATTTAAATCCGTGCCCAGCTCTAAGAACATGGTGGCAGTGACTGTCACAGGCATGTCCCCAGCTAGCAGTTGTCACTAATACCAGAAGAGTTAATTAAGCTTCAACAGGGAAAGGTGCTTTCTGGCCCCGCCATGCATCTTCATTTTTGGCAATGACAGCACAAAGCAGCCTCTGCTTGTATCAGCCTGAAAGCACAACTCAGAGCCAGGGTGCCCGTGGAAACCACTGAATACAGATTGTGATGCTACCTTACATCTACTGAGGGAGGAAAAGAACACATGAAAATGGAAGTTTTCCTGAATTAATTTCAGCAGGACTACTCAAGAGTACATGCAGCAAAGACAAGGAGTAATGTGTGTAGTAGGGAAATTTACTCTCCCAGTGAAGACTGTAAAGCAGAATATGGGAAATACCTCAAAGATATCATGAGATAACTGCATTTATTTGGTTATCAGCTGATGACAAATCCCTTTTCTGCCACTAAAGCACAAGAACTTGAACAGTACCATGGGCACGCTGCAGCAGCTTTCCTTTCAGCTTCCTTGGCTTTGCTGAAGACCTCTTCCCCTAACTAACTAAGTAGAAATAAGTAGAACTGAATAATCATTAAAAATGCAGTCCCATTAACTTACATCTGCTGATTTAAAAAGGTCATATATCCAACAAGATGAGGAGAAAAAAAATTCAACGTGGGAAAGCAAGGCTTTATGCATACGGACATTCCCAAACAGTACTGATTTAAAGTAGCATTTTCCACTCTAATTCTCTGGAGTTCTAATTGAAGTTCTAACCTCAAAACGCTCTTCCTTCCTCCCTGACAGACTTGCCTCTCTCCCAGCTGCATGGCAGAGTCCCAGTGCAGAGCTTTGAGTGCCACTTTACCTCCTGTTCAGCAGTACAACACTACCTGCCCAGGAGTAACGACATGGGATCTCTCCCCTGACATCCACCAGAGAAACAGGAACCTTGGAGGAGCAGTGAGCTCTTCCTCAGTCAGCTGGCAGCCTTTGCATGGGGCCCTGCTCACTGGGAGGTGGGACAGACCTTGCCAGGCCTGTGTCTGCCAAGGCTGCTGCTAATTGCAGACTTGGCACCAGGGTAACCCAGCTGCAGGGTGCTGTCAAGTGCCCTTATCCTCCATCTCAGCCTCCCCACCTCCAGTGCAATTAGCTGGGAGGTACCTGAGGGCAGGGACCAGGGTCTCCCATGGACAAGAGCCCGCACACAGGGTCCAGGGGCCATTTGTGGGCGTCACTGCAACACAAATGATAACCTTGGCTTCTGATTACTCCACAAAACACAGCCCTGCTTAAGACATGTTAATGAAGTGTTGTTTACTGGATGTTAGTATAAAGAGCTTAATTTTATTTTTTTAAGCAGATAACTATCAGATTCTCACACCGTTTTACTTTCAAGGGATACATAAACTATTTAATGGAGGACTGGAAGTGATAAAATGTTATTCAAGTAATAGAAATTATTTCCAAACCTTGTTTCCTTTTCTAGTCAATTACTAATATATCCTCCAGTATTCCACTAGAAGATTCTAGTCATAAGAGCAATTGCTACAAGACAGTTCAGTATAGTCTAAAATGCCAAATGCCTTAAGGAAAATGTCCACAAGGGGCTCAATTCTGCGTTGCATCCTCACTACAACACTTCTACAAGAGCCTTAGTCCAGTTTTCCTGTGTTAACAGCACTTCCCTCCCTGTTTGTGGATTCCCCTGAAGAATACCACCACAGTACAAAAAAATTCCAGAAACCAAAGCCAGGATTGCTTTCACATCATTCATTCATTCATTCAAGACTTCTTTCCCTTTTCTTTGCCATCTGGTTAACTTCCAGATTGATCAGGAAAGTTAGCTGACCTGTGTTTTTCTAAAGCTGTTGTATTGACAAGAGCACCAATGTATATTCAAATGAAATGGTAAATATACAATTTATGCACCAAGTGCTGACTGAGGCCTGCAAAGGCATAATTATTCAGATGATAGCATTGACAGGTTGAAAGATTAGACCCCATAAATGCTGTGATGTGTGAAGGCCATGTTTTATGTTCTGTCCCCAAAAAGTTTTTCTAACTGGCTGGCCCACACTGCTCTGAGTTGCAGTATTCTGTACCAACAGATAATTGGGAGTTACTTACCCTAAACAAATACTGGGAAACCTCTTTTAACTCCATAGGTCCAGCATATTCAGTTGCTACCTAAAAGCATCTCTGACAAAGAATTCTGATCCATTTTTCACATGTGCTCTCCTAAGAGCTTCACCTGCACCCAGAGTTAACCTCAAGGACACACCTCTCTTACCTAATCAGCGTACAAAGGAGCCAGAACCTCATTCTATGTTCCTTTGAAGTTAATTATCCCGACTACTTCTAAGAACAAAACTTTACTTTACTAGAAGTCTTTTGTTATCCTCCAGTATTTTGACTTCCTCGATTTTTTCTGAATTACAGAATACCTAAAACATTCCAAGGAACAGATGGTAGGACAGAACCAGTTCTCCTCACAAAGAACCATTTTCTTCCATAGCACGGGGGCGTAGAATATTTGTGATGTTGACATTTGTGACTTGGTAAATACCAGAATGTATACTTTGTACCACACAAGCCTACTCAGCAAGAACTCATACATACCTGACTGCTCACAGGGAGCAATATAAGGAGCCATCCCATGTCAGAACTGAAAACTGGAATCAGGGCAGGGCAGCTGAATCCAGATCTTCATGAGTACCCTGAGAAATGGGGATGTACAAGAGCACTGTAAAAAATAACAGCAACATAGGACAATTAGAAGTGATTTTCCACTAATTATAGATGAAGACTTGGATTTTACATATGGATTTTAATGCCATTGGAGAAAACAATTGAAACATTGGCTTACACATGTCAAGCATTAAAACAGTCCTGATAAACTGACCAATCAAAACTTGTATTATTCAAAAGCCTGCACAAAAGTTATGGTAGGGAAAAGCCTAGTATTTGCAAGATTTTTAATAGTCCTTTTAGTCTAGAACTTATCCCATGTCTAGAATGGCATAATTATTCCCATTGTCCCAGATAATCTGGGAAATTGCACATTTATGCATTAAAAGAACACAAAGGTGTCTATATTTGTTCCTTCACTGTGAAATGAATAAGCAGAGAAAGCGGTAAGGCTGCCCAATCACCACAATTCTTGTCAGAACTGCAAAAGCCACGTCTGAGGGATGCCTGTGCATTTGAGACAACACTCACATGCACTCTTGTATGCAAGGCAGAGTTGTACTTCAACCAAAACCACAGATGTCTGAGGTTTCTGTTCAAGCCTATTCTTCAATACTGTGTAAACTGGCATGTATTTAACACTGTTACTAGAAATTAATATGATGGTCATACATTCTTCTTTCTGGAAACACAGCAAAAAGTATTCAAAATAAGCACTTAAATATATGAAAAGGAAAACACTAGATAAAAACAGCTTCTGCATGTTTTCATGATTTTTCAATTAGCAGTTTAGGATCTAACCTGCCTTTGCCAGAGGTGGGTTCAGGAATGACTCTTCCCTGACATGCACCTGCAGGCCAGAACCTTTCCTCCTACATAATGACGCTTTTGGGATGGTTTATTACCAATTTTGTAACACTCACGTGGATCACCTTGCTGCATTGGGCCCTTCTACCCTTCTCCCACGCGTACGTAAATCAGCCTTTATTCATGGGTGGACACTGCGTTGTCCCCATTCCCTCAGGAATGCCTCATGACACATGGTCTTCTGCTCTGACATCTGCAAGCACCCAAGATCTGATACCTCACCCATGACTTGTTGGTCTGCATCACCTGAGCACACCCATGGCGCACGTAGACATTTCTGGCACTTCCAGCAGCTTTCTACCAAAAGGAAAAAACATCCAGGTTGAATGTGCATTAGAAGGTCTCCTAGTCAGTAACACACATAACATCAGACACGTGGTAATTTGTTTTGGTGACTTAACACCATTTTTGAGGCATGTCATTCCTTTTCTATGACACCATTTAGATAAGGGAATTTGGGAGGGCTTGCAGATCCCGGATGCTGGATGCACACCCTGACTTGGTGTTGTAATCTGACCTCGTAATTTATTCTGTGCTGGGCAAAACAAACAAATGAACAGCTCTCCAGACATGCAAGATAATGGAAGACACAACACTTGGAGGCAAGTGTGTGATCTGGATGAGCTGGGAACTGGAACGTAGGGGTTTGCCACAGAGCACCCCCATGCACAAAGGCTGATACACCCTAATCTCCTTCAAGAGCCACTCGTAACACTGCAGGCTGCAGCCCATAAAAAAAGACATTAAAAGATTGGGAGCACCAATGCTATTACATGATGATTTTAATTCTTATGTGGATGTTGATCACGGATTATAGCAGGGTTTGATTCAGCCACTCCCTTCCTAAATCTAAAGGTATTGCTTGGCATTACCAGCAGTGTTTGCAGTAAAACTGACTTCCCAACCAGGAGAGAGAGCATGCCAAATTACAAACTGGTGTTTTACTGCAACCCATTGTTTGCTCTCGTGTCAGCACACTTGTACTTATTTTCCTAATATGCATTTTAATATGGGGCTTGCTACACAAATTGCATGGGTTTTTTTCATGAAGCAGCAGAATCAGATGATGACCTTACTGACTGGTGAGCTAAGTGATACAAGATGCTAAAGATCAGAGCAAACACTTGGTTTTCCTATTGTATTTGTTCCCATTGTAACTAGTTTAAGAGTAGCTGTCTCAGAACCCAGACCAAAACACTGCTAGTTAAGCCTTGGCCGTTGTTTGAAAATGCAGGAGAGTACCAGAATATGAATAATAGAACAGAAACCACAATTTAGTAGGACACTACTGGGTCCTTGGTGTCACTACTCGGGGTTCCTAAACAGATTACGAACATCAAGTATTTCTTCTTCTTCCTGCCCCTGTCTCATGTGATTGTTTAAGGCACAGGCAACCTCAGTCAAGGGACATATAAATAATAAACTTGGTAAGCAGGCTCATAAAAGAAAGCAGAGGACAGACACCACCAGCTCCACACCACCCAGCCAGGGTGACAGCAAAGGTTACTTCCAGCAGTGCAGGAACTGTGCAGCTGCAGAAACAAACAGCTCCACTTCACTATAGTGAGGTATGCAGAGGTAGGTGTCCTTTCGACTTGTTGCAGGACTGGATATGCACAGACTGCCAAGATTAAGATTTTCCCAGGGAAACAGAGAGGAATATTTATCTCTTCCCCTTTGCCTTCACCCCGATATACCCATTTCAGCTCCCTTGCTGTGCTTATCACTTGATTCCTTAATTCTCTAATCTTTGAGAAGCAAATGGAATCTAATAAAAATCTTCATTAAATCAGTGGTTCAGAATATTCCATCTTGCTGACAGAAGAACAACTTATTACATTATGTAGACAACAAAGCAACATAGAGGGACTAAGAAAATCAAAACAAATCCTCAGATGACCATGTGGCCTACACACATTTTTTTGAGTTCATTTGCTCCACTCTGGACACTGGCAGAGAGTTGTTTTCCAGGACACCCACTCATTTTTTTTGTACGGTGGAACTAAACAATTAGCTCAACCCTCACCATATTTAACATTTGTTTTAGTAAGCAGAGGAAACCTTTCCCAAATGATTACTACCAACTAGCATTGAGCTTCCCTACTACAACTACAGGCAATTCTTTCTCTCTCTCTTCCTTTCATTCTTCCTCTCTCTCTTTCTTCCCCCTTTTTTATGTCCAAGTTAAAACAAATGCCTTCAGCATACTTGCTGCAATAGCAGCTGGTTTTGGCAACCAAAACTACTAAAGCACATTTTGAACAGCACCAGAGAACACTGTCCAACACTTGTGATTTATGGATCAATAAGCCTGTCAAGATACCAAAGAGCATATATGTTCATGGTCTTAAAGGAAACTATTAAGTGTGTTGAAGAGAAAAATCACTCTGTTCATAAAAGCAAAACTGCCTCATTATGCACGTTGTCCCCAACACAGACATTGTGTATTCTTCTGAGGGTAAGGCAGCAGGGGAGGTCCACATACATTCCTCTAAAAGCCCACTCCCTTTGGCTGGGAGGGAATGTGTGCTGCTAGGACATTCTTCAGGCTTCTGAGAGTCAGCATCATCTGCAGCATACTGCAATAAACTGCAGAAAAATGACAAGCATCTCCGCAGAAGCCTCCTTGTGTGTGTGTGTGTGTACACACGACTGAGTTTGGAAATGCCAACGTGGTCAGCCTGATCTTATTGGAGATCCTGGCCAGAACTCCCAAAATATTCAGGACCCATTTCTTTTTCCTAGGCATAGAGTCATACATGCTATGGAAGCAGAAGGAGCAAAGAAAAAAATTTCTGTACATCCACTGGGCTGGTTACAGTCTCAAATAGGTCATGGGAGCCTAAATTCAAAGACTGGGGTTTTCTGCAGAAATATAAACCCACTTTGCAGCAAAAATAATTTCAACACCTTTCCCCAAAGGTATTTAATTTGATAATTGTGTTATTGAGAGCACTAACCAACTTCCAGAACTTGACCCACACGTGACTTTTTCCATTCTGTGGCAACCCTGCAAGCTCTGCAGAACCAAGCGTACCGTGGGACCTCAGAGCTGTTTATACCGTGAACCCAGCACGGGCAGTTCCTGTCATTTCACATCAAGTGCAAGCGCTGCTTTGTGCTCTAGGAAATGCTTTCTGCAGCAAGAGGACAGGGGTGCAATGCAAATGCCAGAGTTCTGTCCTTTACACAACACGCCTTCTCCAGAGCGGGTGGAAATAGATAACACACGAACAGAAAATCAGTGTTTTCTCCCAAGCACTTCATTTACATCCCAGCAGGATTTGCATACTCCAGAGCGCTTAGGCTACCCCGTGAACCGGTAACAAAACACAACATGCCACCCTCGTTCTGAGCGGGCAGGGTCTCCTTGGCACTACAGCTGCTCAGTGACCCGCGCAGAGGAACACCCCTAAAGCGAGAGTGACTCCAGCAGGCTTTTGTCACAAGCCCAGGCACCCTTCGGGAGCAGCAGCCCCGACTACTGCTGCAAATGACGGTATCTGATCCACAGAGGGCATCAAGTGTATCACTGCCTTTGCGTTCGGCTCCCCTGCTCACACTGGTTTTGGCTAAGCATCACGGGGAGTGTGAATCACCGACTTGTCGCAATTGCTGATCAGAGTTAATGAGCTGGGAAGAAAAGAACTTGCAACAAATCTCTTTGCTGAACGCAGCACCTTGTTCACGATCCCAGACAGCTCTGAGGGCTCTGACTGACAATACAATTACAGGATATTGAAAGTTGCCCTACATTTTTGCTTGGCCTAAGCACATGAATACAATTTAGCTGCAGCCCTGCCAGCTGATCTCTAAGTGTTTATCCCTCTCCAATGTTTGGTCACCTCCATGCTGGTTTTGACGCACAAACTTATGACATACAAACTTCTGGAGTTTCATAATCATCGATTTTGGCACCCTACTTTACATTTCGCAAAAATCTCTGCAAACGAGACGTGCTGTAAGAAGCATTTCAAGCTGAGCAATGACAAACTCATCATGAACTACACGCTCCCTATGAATGGTTTATGGCTGGAGCAGGGCGTATTCGTATAACCCATGGGTGCTATTTCTCTTAAATTCAAGTAGCTAACAAACTTGGTGGGTTGTTTTGTTGTTGTTGTTTATCAGTGCTTCTTACAGCTTCGCTAGTGCCCCACAATAATTAAAAATTAAGCAAATGACACACAAGGCTTAAGGAGCACACAAGCAACTCATTTTTATACAACATGCTCCTGCATTCTGGGGCTTTTCATCACCTTTTCAGTGGACACAGTAGCTAAGAAATCACCCCAAATCCTTGTTGCAAAGCTGATGAGTTACCAATGACAAAGGCCATAGCTCCTATCTCCCGGCTGGCATGACTGTACCATAGAGTATGGAGA
Organism: Phylloscopus whistleri; assembly: GCA_017589585.1. Classification (NCBI taxonomy): domain Eukaryota; kingdom Metazoa; phylum Chordata; class Aves; order Passeriformes; family Phylloscopidae; genus Phylloscopus; species Phylloscopus whistleri. The sequence goes on from JADMLD010000092.1 coordinate 2,612,524, forward strand.
ACTTGGATCACAGCACAGGAACAGGAAGGGCTATCTTCGAGCCTTATCCCCATTCCAGGTCGGGAATCCAGACAGACCTCCGTGCTGGGATGTGATTTCGATAGGCACATGTCTGTGTGGAGGTGCATGACGCAGAACGCACTCCTTTACAAATTCTCTCATCATGACATCAATGAGGGCAGCAACTGCAACTCTTCAACAGGGTTTGATTACAATCAAGACTGAACACTCATGTGCTGCAGCAACAGCAACCACAAGGTTTGACTTCTCCTAGCCAGAGTATTCAGACATGACTGGATTATCTGGAACACACGGCAGCAGCTGAAGTGTGATAAGGGTGATAACCCTGCGATAAGTGACATGGCATAGCTCAATAAGCTCATGGCTCAATCAGGAGCCGTGTTCACCTAATATCAAATGAGTCTGTGGCTTATGAAAACACCCAGCTACCACATCCCTAGCTGTGACACTCACACACCCAATATCAGGCACATCAGCTTAGGTGCATTGCAAACAGAATTCTCATCTGCCCATCTGTAAACGCCAAGCATTGGTTCATTTTCCCCATTCACACACAACCCCTCCAATGTGTATGACAATACATTCCACATGCCCAGCCTTGGAGAGCATTCCCTCTTTTGGTCACTGACAGCTGCTGTTCAGCCCATTAGGAGCAGCACACTCGAGTTGCTCTGCATTGCTAAGGGCAGGCCAGCCAGGCCCGTGCTGTCCACACCCTGCTCTCAAGGGGTGGACTGCTCTGACTTCCACCAGTAGCTCGGCAGCAGCTCTTGCCTTTCTGAGATCTCTCTTGCCGATACACAAGGAGCGGTCACAGATTTGCATAATGCATTCCAGCAAGTTCAACGGGATACAATAGTGTAACAGAACACCATGGAGGGTGGAAATACATGCACACAAAAGAGCCACATATCGCTCAGAGGAACAATTCCAATTCTTATGGTAGCTAAAAAAAAAAAAATTAAAAAATTGTGTACATATGTTTCCAGGTGATGACTGCATAAAGCTAACACTGTCAGTGACAGTGTAAAGATGTGCCCTGCACTACCTTCATCCACTACTCCACTATTCTGACTTACTGTCAGAGATTTCATTCTCATCTCCTTGGGGAACGTCTTGCAGCATTGCATACATTTGCCCAAGTCATTACACCATTCTTTGGTTTGTTTTTAATAAACTTGTCTTTAATTCAAAGGCAATCAAAGTAACTCAAGAGGTTCTACTTCCTACACTGTAATTTCTCACCAGATGAGCATAGCTGGAAACTTAGTTTTTCATGCTAAGTTGTGGATGTGGCCAATGCTCCTTAATTCTTAGCATCTGAGTCTACTGGACATATTCTTATACTAATTTTCAATTCTTCCTGTCCCCACTTGTCATTCATGTGTCAGGAGCAAAGGTGCAGTATAACCTCCCCAAATGTTATAAAATCTCCCACAAGAACATCAAACTACTTTTGTAGTTTAAACATATCTTATACATTGACACAAACACAAACCTCAGAAGACAAAAAATCCCTCCATGTAGTATTTCAGTGGTAAATTTCAGCCACAATTAAAAAATACAGCACTTCATTCATCCTTGGAATTCCTAGCATTCCAACTTAATTATTCCTACTAGTTTCATCTGGTGAAACCACAGTGGGATACACTTACTGTGCTTAGATGGCAAGTGTTTGGAGGAGCCTCATAATTTTAAGGCAGATGACTTTCTGTTCAGTGTACCAACTTCAGAACAGAAAGCCCCAAGGTAGTTAATACAGACAAATCTCAAACCTTGTATATTCAGGAACATGACTTGTTACTGTATTAGTTGGGATTTGGAACATCACAGCACACAGGCCTGTAGGCAACAGCACCAGAGCTGCAGGCGGGACAGCTGCAACAAGAACAATCAAGTGTCACCCATTATATGCTGAGACACACCCTACAGAGAAACCTTTCCTCAGCTAAACCTTGTGCAATAAAACCCTCTCTCAGAAGCAATGACAAATCCCTGTGACAGGCTCACTCCATAACTGCCTTCTTGTTTTTCCATTTGGAGGAGAAAGCTTTTGGCACTGGTTTCCTGATGATAATTGTGCCAATTTATCAGCAAGAAAAGGAATAGGAACAACACCGATAGTAACGAGGAAAAATCACAGCCCCTTCAAGTCCTTCTATGTGGTTTTTTTTCCCCATCAACTCCCTCATTTTCTTGGAATCACCTTCCTCAGTATCCTAATGAGAGAGCAGAAGAGGTGCACGGCAGAGAACAAACGTGTTACTGCCACAAACTTGTTAAAGGAGTGTTTTACAAAGCTGAAGATGAGTCATAGAGCAGTGAAGTTCATTTTGCTCCCTTGTATGCATAAGGCACAGCAGAGTCTTCATTTACAGGCAGAAACTGATTCCGGGGATCTCTGTTCCAGACACAATCAGTGCCACAATCACCTCTGCCTATCAGGGGATCCAATTGCAGGAAAGGGTTTCTTAGTGACTGCAGTCCTAGGTGCTGAACACAGCAGCCAGCCTCAGCAGAACTTAACTTCCAAACTCTCCAAGTCTCTACTTGGGCACTTTGATGTCTACAGGGCAAAAATCTGCCAGGTTTGACATATATAGGTACAGTTTTTCATGAAACTATTCCACTATCAAATGCCAAATTCCTGCTTTTCAGAATAGAGGTAGTAAAGGTTGACTGATTCTCAATATTTCATACCTGCCCTTTGGCAAAGCAGGGCATTTTTCCTGATCTCCCTTTTCAAGTGGCCTACATATCATAGCCAGAATCATATCATTACAAATCCAGAAAAGCATGGAAAAATCTCAATTCAAGCTCAAGAGAGAAAATACCTTAACACGCTCTGAGACAGGATTTTAGGATGCAAAGCCATTATAACAACAGATGGCACTATCACTTTCTTCTGTAATTAATACTTATGATCTACATGTATTTGTGATAACATTTTTCAGGATAAAAATATTTAGATTTTTCACACACTTAGAGCATTTTTCTTGCTACACAAAACACCTGCACCATCTTTGACAAAGGATTACAGTGTTAAACATAGCTTAAGAAAACAATTTTATGAAACAACTAATTATTTTGAAAACAAGCTTGTGCTGAACAGTGTAAACCAGCAGCAGAGAGAAAACACACCAGACCGTTTTTCAACAGCAAAGCATAGAGAAGGCAAAAAGATAGTCAAAACATTTAATGTTTGACTGACATTGAACTGAAAAGGAGCTTAAGTTACAGCGTTCACCTAAGTGATCAAGCAGCCTCCCTGGCACAAGGCCAAACCAAAGGAAGAACCACCTGACATGGAGCTGGAAGGCTTTGCCTCTCCTCATTAAAGACTCACATTTCCTGTTCTACTGAAAGCAGCACCCAGAAGTGCATTCCTCCGTGCTGATGTTAGAGATAGGAGCTGGCACCGCTTTGGTGAACATCCCTAAAAATATAAATCTAACTGACACATTAAAGTACGAGGGAAGAATTGCAAGCTGCAGAAGTTATTTTGGGAAATAAACTGCCAAGAACACTGCCCAGTGACAGGACAGAATTGCAGGGTATGGAGGAGACCCAGTGTTTGTCACAGGTTTGCAGTGGGTATAACACAGGTTATAGACACGCCATGCTTGATTTCAGACCAAATGCACAAAATTCATCAGGAATTCCAAAATACCCTTAAACACACTTCTTTTTTCATTGCTCATTAGGAACAAAATAAATGCACACTGCTCATTCCCTAAAAAGCCACCCTGATTCTCCCCCACTTTACCTGATGTAATTTCACAGATCATTTCTTGCATTCCTCCTCCTTGTGCATTTTTAACAATACCTGATGCATCTTGTCATCGGGTTCTTTTTCTCTAAAAGTGTGAGTGTGTTAGCATGAATTTGAAAAAAAAAAAGAATTTATCAGAATACAAGTGCTTTTATGACTTTTCTGGATGACTTTTAAATGCACTTATATTCCTCCAGAACCACAGCTGTACCGTTGCACCTTGGTTCTCCAGAGGCAAGCTGTAGTTCCTGAACTAGTTGGTGAGTCTGAAAGCAGCCCTCATCCACAGCACAAGTGCTCTTGGATTCCAATGATGAGACATCACTCCATGAAGTAAGAAATGCTCATTACAAAAAGTCCCAGATCACCATGAATTGTAAAGCCAAGTGCCTGTGAAAGTGCCTTTAACTCCTCTACCAATCAACTCAGCATTTCTTTATAAGCAAACCCATCAGCCTTTTAATATTCATTAATATAAATATATAGTAATTTATATTTTATATTAATATATAATTATAAAAATGTGTAAAATATATAGTTGACCTTTATTATATTTATATTAATAAAAATTATATTTTATATTTATTTATATCAGCCTTACTATTTATTATAATAAATATTTATTTATTTATTTTATATTTATTATTATGGGATCATCCTGACTAGGTACCATCTGCCCTGAGATGGGAGGCAACAAGCAATTTGCCTACCTACCAAAACTATTCTTCTTCTCGTGTTCTTCCCATTTTGTAATGAAAACTACTTCCTAAGTTGGCTGCTCTCACTGGGGCCCTGCCAGTTCTGTCCCAGGCATAGAGGACTCTCCACATGCAGGGGTTTCCAAGGTAGGGCTCAATAGACCAAAGGGAGTGTCCCTCAGCTACTTCCAACAGCAAGGGAGTGAGAACTGTTCTGTCAGCCATAGCAGAGGTCAGTCACCATGTTAAGAGCATCCTCACCACCACTGTGGTTATCACTTACCCTTCCCTCCTCCTTGCAACACTCAGAACAGGTTCTAGAGGCGCACAGCCTCGAATTTATTTTCCTCCTCAATCAAATCAAATCAATCAGTGATCTGTAAACTCTTCAGCCCCTTTCACTCTCCAAGCTGAATTTTGTTTGTCCTTCCCCTGCTGGCCTCTTGAAGCCTTTTCCCTAATATTTGCATTATGAAAACAGAAGAAACCAAAGGTCACATGATACATGTGTCTGTTGCACTTCCCAGGGCAAAAGAGCACTAGGAAACCTACTCTAGCACAGAATTTAATCTTGAACTGAATGTTGATAATCTTCATGAAGAATTAACCCTAGTAAGAGCAAAGGAACCAGCCAGGAGAGGTGAACTAATTCACCTCAAAGTTATACCATCAGTTGGAGTTGCCCCATTTCTACACCACTGACTTATGCTACAGAAATCACAAAAAGCAGTGTTTCTTAAAAATTCCTCTGCAAACAGACCAGCAAGGTACCATCATCTTGATTCTTCTTTTTTCCTATTTACTAGGTATCAAAAGCTCCATAACATGACAGCACCAAGCCTACTGGCTGCAAGTTCAAACCTGCTTTTTGTCTGCACTCACAGCTGGAAAAAAAAAAAATCAGCTGTGTGCCTTCACCTGTGCCAAATATATTTTGTAAGTAAGCCAAACAAAATGCAAGACAACCATGGAAGTTTGGTAGCTTAACTACTAGAGCCTGTCTCTTACTGTGCTTCACTGCAGAAAAAAAAAAAAGAAATTAAAAAAAAAACAAACCATAGAGCCATATAAGCCACACTGGTCTCTGTGACAGTTGGCTTAGAATTCTGTAAGATTACTTAGGGGATGCACAGGAATGTGTGGATATGTAGCAAAAGAAATGTTTCAAGGCAGTGTAATAAAATAAGGGGGGGGAAGCAAGGTAATCTTAGAGCTCTTCAGGAATTAAAAACAATAAATTTGCTATTACCTCGTCCTCAAACTCAGACATAGCCTAAATTTAACCTTTGCCCATTAAAATAAATGTAGTAATTGTCTGTGAAATTTAAAAGATGTGTTACCCTAAGAGAGCAGAACAGCAGCAATAAATTCCAGCATCTCATCTGCTCCATTGGCTCATTTCATGATAGAAACTGGGCTTCAGTCATACACATCACATTCAGAACTTGTGCCCGTTAGCAACATAATACAATACAAGTGTAAAGCACTTTAATCTTCATTCACAATTTTCTCTGCCTCTCACAGATACACACGAGAAGGAAGGATGTACTACAGCAATACACACTTAAGCAATCATAACTTGTGTGACTGATGCCTAAAGCAAAACAAATAACACTTCCGTCCTCCTTCCATCAACTCCACTGCTTCAAGCCTGCTTTACAGACTGAATCCCATTAGGAAAAGAGTAGCAAACAAATGCAGACTGTCATAGGGAAAAACAGCTACCCGGTGCCACAAAGCTGTGCTAGTGCTCACACCAGAGGGGATGGAGTAATTCAACTAGAGTGGGACGTGTCCAATTACTTCATATTGTTTAGGCAAACACTATCAATACACAAGTTTATTTTAATTAGAGTATCCTACGTATTCCACAATTTTTAGTGCATTAAAGGATTACAAAGAAAGGAGCTCTAAGAAAAGAACTCTTTTTGGAGGCGAGTTACACTGTTTTTAATAACTACCAAGAAAATAATGCTTGGTGTAGGGGTACAGCAGAAGGAGTTCATCCATCTGCAGGGTTAGGTACTGCACCTCACTGATCTACACTCCCCGCTTCCCATCTCAGCAGTGCTCCTTTTCCCATTTATAACCAAGGGAACACTGGTAGACCCCATTTGAGACAAACCAAGGTGTTTCTTATGGCATTGATTTCATACAGGAAGCACACAGATTATACCAGCACACAAGAACATCAATGCTACTTCTCCCTCAGCAGTACCCACTTAGTAGAAACTGCTATTGTGCTTACTCACCTCAGCTTACTGAGAGACCGATGATCGTCACTCACAAAGGAAGTTGCATCCACTTCTGCTCCACTGTGTTGTGCACGTTCACTGCCTGTCACTCAGGAATGGTCCAAAACACGTTTACCTGCCAAACTTGCACTCTGTGCTCCTAAAGAAGCACCACATGGCAGTGTTACCTCTCATTGCATTGCAAAACTTGAATCCCAGGACTGCCTTTCACCTGTAACCAAGGGCTTCCATGAAACACTTGGTTAGCTTGTGTCTTTTCCTTCCTATATTTAAGCTCCCGTCTGTAAGTTGGGATTTGCAGTAGGTTACGAATGAAAAGGCTTTCCATCAAACTCATCTGGAAAACAGCTCTAGGTGAAATGCAACGCATGGGCTCAGACCAGAAAGGGATTTAAGAGGATCAGCTTCTGAGATGTAAGCTGTCATGCTTTTATTTGCAGTGATGAATGACATCTGAACTGGATTGTGTATTGCTGCAGTTGCCATAGGGAAGGGACCTGCTCACACATAGCTTTAAATTTTGTATACAACACACCAAGCAAAGCATACTATGCAAACAGCAATGCAGCCATGTCAATTAAAAAAGAAAGGTAAGTTAGAAAGGAAAAAGAAAAGAATAAATGAAGAAAACAACACTCTATCATTTTATGCTTAATCTGGTTTTCCCCTTCTGTGGAGGGCTTGGATCTTTGTGCTGTTTTAATGCTCAGCTACCGCTTTCCAAAAGCACTTGAATAAATACTGAAGGACAAAGGTGTCGTTCTGGAAGATGCAGCTTTTTGCAGTGAGGTAGCCCTGAGATGTTGATTCTGTTGATTCAGTGTCTCCTCAGCTCGGATGAGTGATAGGAAATCCATCTGTCAGCAGCTCTGTGACTTCATCTGTACTGCCAAAGCAAGGAGGTCGACAGCATCAGAGTGGAACCCACGGACAGCCCGTATCCTCACTACTGAGAATACAACCAGACAGGATACACTATTAAATGAGCTAAAAAGCTCTCATACCCAAATTCACAGGCTCAAGTCTGCTTCAACTTGTTAAATTTTGCTTTTGAAGGAAACCTAGAGGCTGACTCCCAGCTGCTTTATTGTTTAGATGACCCAGATCGTGTTTTTAAGCACATTTGCTCAGCTGAGCTATGAACTGGTTTCTTTGGGGAACAAGAATTGTGCAGAGCATTAAGACCGATTATGAGACACCTCCTTTCATTTCAGAATTCAGAGAATTCTCAATGTTAAGCAATGTTAAGGAAAACTGGTCATGAAGATCAAAGGAGAAGGGAAGGCAATTAGCAGATTGTTTCTTTTGAAGAGGGATAAGTGCCAGTTTCCCAGCTTTTGTTGATAAGAACAAGCGACAGCCATATTTTGAGGGGCTCTTAGGAAACTACTGCAAATCACAGGGACATGAGTTTGAGGCTTGGGAAAGTCTTGTGCTTACTTTAAGATCTGAATTTGTGGGAAATATTTGCCAATTACAGTGAGGCAAGAAACTCAGTATTCTAATGAACAGAGATAATGCAAAAACATCAAAGAAGGGACAGTGCAGTCTGCACAGAGTAACTTTGGAAGGTTGACACTAAAGGAAGGACTTACTAGGTGTTGACTGCTATTTTTCACTGAATCCCAAGAAAACCAAATATAGTGAATCCTATAGCCAGTCCATCTTGCAGTACAGATAAATAAGTTTGATATTGTCCCACAAATGACTGAAGATGCAAATAGCAATGAGCCAGATAAGGAGGGCTTACCTGATTGTAGACATTCTATAAAGCAGCAAAAGCTCTCCAGCTGTCACTGGAAAAGAGAAGAGCTGCAAAGCATGTCCTGACTAAACACAGGTGTTACAGAGTGACAAACCAGGAAAAGATGCACAACCAGAAACAGCTGATGAAGTTGGGTTTGGGATGCCAAGCAGCAAGTTGTGCCCAAGGTGAACTGAGTGGTAAAGCAAACCAAAACATTTATTACTGGGTACCCCATGGGGAAGTTTTCTGAGTGTATGAAATAATCAGCTAACCAGGAACAGGACAGTTGCAGCTTGTGCTCTTTCTGCACTCTCTCCTCAGCACCATCAGATGAATGACACCACAGCCAGGAGGAAATCTTGGCTGAGTTTTGGGCTACACTCAAAGGATTCAAGAATGTATTCAGCTAAGCTAAAATACAGCTGATTCTGTAAGACAATATGCAAACTGAAGCAGAAATGCAACTACTCCTTACTAGCCAAATGTTCTGTCTTCAAATATATGGACATTAACCTTTTGAGTTCTGTCTCCAAGAAGGAACTTGTAGATATATTAGATCAAAAAATAGTAAGAAAATAGGTGAATTAATTATGCAGGAATGGAAAAGGCAATGTGGAAGACAAAGATTAGGCTGGCATTTGCAATCTCAGGCACTGAAAAACATCACACGTTTGAGAAGACTTTTGGATTTCAGTTAAACACAGCACTATGTAACAGAAAAGCAGATAATTTAATTTACAATACTGTGTGGTACAGAGAATAGTACTGACTCCTGAAAAATGTTATCAACATAAAGCTGGTGTTAATAGATGTCAGCTCCTAACTTTCAAAGTAACAAATTCACCTATAACTAAAGCTCATAAAAAAAGCAGATCACAAGGGCCTTGGGAGATGCACTGCAAGTGTTTCATCCAGGGCTTCTCAAAGAGAATCCCGAACAAACCATCAAAAAATTCCACATCACGCATCCCAAAAAACCAACTAGCTACCCAACACAAGAACTCACTCCAAAAAAAGGCCCAAACCAACAAAAAGAAAATCAGTCCTAGATTCAGTCACATTGCTATTTTGTCCATGAAGTTGTTAATCAGGGCATAGTCCTTCCTCATTTATTTGTATAGACTTTTAATGTACCCTGAAGAAAGGCAGCTTTTTAGTCAGGTCACCAGGGGAGAGCAGTTTGTGCTGTGACTTGACAAAAAACACTTCTGCATCCAAGAGGATGAGAGATCTAACATTGTGCTCTCAGATTATCTGTGTAAAGCAAAGAGCAGCACCAACACAAAACCAGGGGCTCATACAACAGACTGCCTACTGTGGGACAGGTGAGGTGCCAGGGCCAGGTTTTTTGACTTTGTTTAAGGGATCATTTGTGAGAATGGAAAAGGAAAAAATAGAGATGATGTTCATTTTCATGTCTTTACTTTAGGAATAGCCAGCAGCCTTTGCAGCAAGAGAATTACATGCAAGATAGAAAAGAGCCCACTCACTGATGTCTGAGACTGATTCTGACTACCCAGGTGGCTTGAAAGATCACAGCCTTCAAGCTGCTGTTCTTCTCATTCCCGTTCTTTTCCCAAACTGTCACAGTTCTGCCAAAAAAAGTCTGATGTGCAAGTTGCCAAATACATACACTTTTTTTCTTTAATATAAAAAGTCACACAGGCTCATTTTTGGGGAAACTATCTATCCTGTCACACACACACACCCCAAAAAAAATAATAAAAAAAAATCATGTAACTTGTTCCCAACAGTGCTTCTCTCCTCTGGCATACACGATAACTGTGGAAAGCAGGCAGGGACAGGGACATAAATCAAGGACTCCTAACACAAGCATATTACCCCACAGCACTGAAAGCAAACAGGTGATGTTCCAAGGAGTTTGAAAATGAAATACATACTCTGTATCATGTTTAATTCAAATAACTTTTTCACCAAAAAACCTCAACCACATTACTGGTAACCATGAGCAATACTTGCATTGTGTTGTTTTGAAGCATTAATAGCGACATGGCTGAAAATGCACCTAGAATTCCCTGTTTATGGAAAAGGCATGTACGATCTCCAACTCCTGGCCTATTCTACAAAAAGTGCATTTGGCATGGGAAATCCAAATAAATGTATTTATGGACAACTGGTCAACATGCAGCTGTTAATCCAGCTTCAATTCAGGTGTTACCTTCTCATTACAAATGAATTCAGAGCAACTTTAGGTTTGGAGGCCCACACTAGAGCTGCCCAGATACGAAAGCTACAATACATAATAAAAAATTTAGCACCCCACTTATGTTGTAGGGCCTGCACACCTACAGGATCCATATAATTTGCATCTGTTGCTGAAAGTGGTCCTTTCAGTTTAGGTATCTGGTTTAAGGATCAGTAGACAATTAACAATTGATAAGCAGATCAAATAGCTCACTTGATATCTCTGTCTCTGAGCAAGCTCCCACACTGTCAGTGTCTCAGTTCACTCTCTCAGCTACACTGAACAATAACTCCAAATCAAAACAGAGGCAGCTGCACTAACAATGTCAATAAGAAAACTGCTTTAGTGATGCCTTAAAACATTACAATCAAATAAATCAGCATTTATCAGCTGTGTTTCCATTAACCTTGAAGCCTTAACGCATTCTCTTATAAACAAGTTATTAGCAGTAGATGGTGTTCTGCAATGTTTGTGAATTGCTGCTTAACTGCATTTTAATAATTGAAAATGGAAAATTTTATCACTCTGTAGTAGAACCTTGTCAGGATGAAGCGCTGGGGAGCCAAAATTTGCTTTAGTTTGGTGTTTTATTTTAGAACGAGAGAATTCTGGCTCTTTAGTTTCTTCTAATTGAATTATTTAAACTATCTAATAGGCTTTTTAATTTTTTAAGGGCAATGCACAAGGTAAGAAGCAACTTGTTAAAAAAAGGCCAAGTCAGTTGCCACATAAATTACATCAGGGACAAATCCAAAGGCAATGTGTGCATCCATCAGAGTCACAGCTCAGGAAGCAGCAGACTGCAGCGTGCCAAGCAGCTTGGAGGCTGTGGCATCTCCTCCACACACCTCTTCCCTCCTCCACAAGGAAATCAGTGTGTGGGTCACTTTTTAAAAGGCTGCAGCTTTGTGGAAGCTCAGGATCACATTTCTAGAGAAGAGGTTTAGAACCAGCTCTCCCAACAGACAGTGGTAAAGCACACCAATTGCCCCTGCTGTATAATTTTTATCTCTTGATCCATCATTTAATTTTAAGAAAATTAGAATGCAAATAGTATTGATGTCAGTGATCAAAAAGAACAAGAAAATGTAATTGAAAAGTGCAACCTGCTCTGATAGTTAAAATTCCTCTAAACACATACCCACTTTGCATCTCTCATTTGTTTTCCCTTCTGCAAGCCACACATTTTCCCTATGAATCTTCCTAATTGATAAGGCAAGAGTCATCCCTTCTAGGAAATAAATGAGAAATAAGAAATGCTTGGATTAACCAGGCCTTACTGACCTTCCTTCATGAATAAACAATGAGCTTTTCCAGAGCTGTGAGAGAAATGCATTCCATAAAAATGAATGTGTTTCTTTGTTGTCAGACAAAAAAAAAATCAGCACAGAATCAAAGCACTTTGTTCTAGGCTACTTGCACTTAGCATGGGGTTTAAATCTTGAACTTCTGGAGAGAGGAATTAACCCTGCCAGACAAAGGAGCCTCAACACTCATCACATAGAAGTCCCAAAAATTACACTGAAATCAACTACATGGAGCAAATTTGCCTTGCTGGAACTCCTGACATGGGGTGGATTTAACCAAAACAGGAGGACACTTGTTTATTTTTCCCCTCTTATCTTTGGAGCTTTTCACCTTTCTTTTTCCCCACCTGAATTAAAGCGGGAAGGCATTAAAAGTAAAGAAACCAATTGTATTCATGGTTTAGGACCCTGGATATGAGCAATGCAAAACCCAGTAAAAAGAAAACACAAAGAGTGTTTAGGCTGCTTCTGTCATTAACAGGTTTTATGATATTTCCTAATGTAAATGAAGTTGTTTATTAGTTTTTTTCTCCCCTGGAATATTCAGAAAAAAATCATTAAAATAAACTTCCTACACAGCTGCAAACAAAATTTCTTCTGTGAATATTTCTCTGTTTCAAAATAAAACTGTGGTAGAGAGAGGCACCACCCTCTCTGAAATAAAAAAAAACTGCTTAGCAGAAGGTGCTCCTCACAAAGAAGTGAAAAAAGGAATGTTCACCTCTTCCTGTATCAGGTCCCATGGCTACAAACCAGCTGTGCTTCATGGAGCAACTGCTGACTTCCAGTGAGTATTTACTCCCAGAGGAAACAAGAAGGCCCAGCCCAAGGACACCCAGCAGGATATGCAGAAATACACTCCAGGGTGAGTCAATATGTTTCCATAGTCTCACCCTCTACCTCCATGCTTGACATGGATTTTGAGTAGACCTTTTTGGGGAGGAGTAGGGGGTGTGCAGGGGGGAGGAATGAAGAAATAGCATCCTGTTCTACCAGCACCTCCTGCTACACAGATGTTCCCATCATCATCCAAGGAGCCAAAACCAAAATCCCAGCCTATACTTAATGCTTGAATCACAAGCATCACTCAAATGACTAGACAGTAAGAGAACTGCATCAGGGAATATCAGGATGGACCAGCTTCTCACAGAATTCATCTCCTATTTAATTCACATTATTCACAGCTTGACACATTTTTACTCCTAATAAAGCAGTACTGCTGACATGCCACACTTCATGAAACTCTTCTTTCATAATCACATGCTTGTGATAAATACAACAGGGAAAAAAGACCAACTGATTTTGTATCAGTAATTTGAAATGTATTCATAAGCAGTGCTGTAAAAAATAGATTTTGCAAGTTCCAGGGACTAAGTACAAAATTCTATTCATAACAGTTCTTCAGCTCATAAGCTATTTTTGGACTATGTTGGTCAAAGTTACAATATGAATAATGGAGGAAAAAGGACAATCTACTGAGATGTGACTGATTAGCAATCTCTTTGTCAAATCATATTAGAATGACAGACAGCATGTGTGCCAGAAAAGCCACACACCAGAGAGCCTACCTCTAAATAATACCAACTTCTATGGGGAAAACCATGCAGCTTCCCTTTCTCACTTGCATCTGCAGGTTTTCTTTTCCAGGGCCATTCATTGCTCATGTTTCTTCTCGGGATCCCAGTTTCCTCTTTACTGACCATGAACCCTGAAGAACCATTCTTGGGTTCTGGCCACTGATCATTTTTAAGTTGAGTTAAAAACAGCATTGGCAAAGCACCACAAACGTGGTTACAGCTAAGAACATTCAGCTCCCCATTACCCAGGGGCATCTGTATCAGCAACAGGCTGAGACTCTGGCTAGGAACTCTGGGCTGATGCTGAGCACACCAGAGCTGGGCTCACTACATGCTTATGGTATAATGGCATTGTTGCCAGAAGACACTTGCACAATTTTAGCTCTTGCTATGTATGACCTCTACTCAATTACTAAGAGATCATGAATTAGCTTGGACTGAATACGAGTCAGAAGAACACAAGTGGGCTTCCATTACAGCTCAAGTAACTTATCAATTCAAGAAATATTGCATAATTTTATCTACAGTTGTCTCTTTTTATATGTGTGATGCCCGGCAAATTATGCTTTTCCTTACAGAAATAGAAGCTTTCCATCTTCATCCCCATTTAGTTTCCTTTTAAAACCTACATCCCATGTTCTATACTATGCATTGTTATCTCTAATATAATGTGTACTCAGACAGAGAAGTACTTGTGTATAGAATATTACCAACATAGCCCCTTTGGAATGACAGTCATTTTCCTATCCAAGAGGGAAAAGTAGTAAAAATGACAAGCTGTTATTTTTAACTACAATGCTAACTCCTATTCCTCAGCAGCTTCTATTCCATCTGAGTTGGGCTGGAACAGACTGGATTTCAAAAATGCAGCTAATGCACGTTTGCTGTGGAGCACCAACAGCGCAGCAAGTTCTTTGGGCCTCCCTTACTTGCTCCTCCCAAGCCAGAACAGAATGTGCACAACACAGGGCCATCACTCACTACATGCACATCAGGGCATTATGTGTTAACAGCAGGAAGAGCTGAGAAGATGCCACTTTTTCTCAGTTTCAAAGGCCCCAAACTCTCAGTTGAACACCCCCATAAGGACTGAGAGTTATGGAAACAGAATTTCCATGGGAGCATACAGCACTATCAGCCCTGCAATGAAAGCATATTTTCAGGAAGAGCTGTAGCTGCCATTATTACAATGATGGCACAAATAAGATGCAAGCCTATGAAACATGCCCCAAAAGGTATTAAAAGTAATTAGGAAATTTTTTTCAAAGTTTACATTGACCAAGTATTTTGTATACCAACAACTTGATCATACCACCTTAACCTAAGTCTTATAAATGTGAACTAAGTATGCTGATTCATCAAATAATATCTTTTGTTTAAAACTTAAATGAAGATATACATCATACCTTTGCCTCTCTAAAATTAATTAGTTATTTAGTAAAATTAATGAGTTATTGCTCTCATCTGCATTTTCAGACACTCCCAGAACCCAGATACTGCTTTGCTAAGATACAAACACACAGGCAAAAAAAAAAATGCTTCTATTTCAGGGTTCAAATTCTACTTAATAGTGTAATACTGGCTAATTACAGGGAAAACAACTTCCATTTAATTGTTACCTTGCGACATTGTAAGTCCTTAATACCACCTAATTGCAGAAATAATTAAATGCAATTATGTCACTGATTGTTGCTGATAGATATAAATTACACATTAATCATGATCTTGACCTATCCCAAGTACCTCACACTGGACACCATGGCAAAGTTGGTAATTAAAACAGAGAAAAACCAATTGCAGGAAGACAGCCCAGAGGCTGGACAGAATAACTTGAGGTCCTTGGAATCACAGAATGGTTTGGATTGGAAGGGACCTTTAAAGATCATCTCATTTCAACCCCATGTTGTGTGCAGGGACATGTTTCACTAGATCAGGTTGCCCCAAACCCCATCCAACGTGACCCTGAACACTTCCAGGGATGGGGCATTGACAGCTTCTCTAGGCAACCTGTCCTTCATAATAAAAAAGTTCTTCTCATACCCCCCTTAAACTACCCTCTTATGAGTTTAAAACCATTGTTCCTCCTCCCCATTCCCACAGCCAGCCTCTCTCTGCACTGGAAACACTGACAAACACTCCCCAAGGAAGAACTTCATTTTCTGTGCAAACAGTTTCTGAAAACTAGCAAGTTTTCCAAATACTATTAATATAGACAATAAAGAAGAGCTTGCATACGCATCATAATTCCTTGGAAGAAAAAGCCCAACTACACCAAATGGTGCTGTGAGACCTTGAGGAGTGACCTCTAGGCTGCTGCAATGCTGTGAGCAATTGTGCTACTCAGGCTGTTCAAATTAGGCTCTTCTTGCTGTGACAGCAGTTCCCGGTGCATGCCTGACTGAGCTTTCAGAAGGGATGTATTTGTTGTTTCAGTGTGGACCCTTTGGAAACAACCAGGACTTGAGAATCCAAAATGCACCATTTTTTCACTCTCCTGCACATTACCACTGATACTTGGAACCAGAGCACAGCTGTATCCATAATTTCCTAGTAACTTGACCTACACTGCTTTATAGTGACTCTGCAATAGCAAGGAAAAATTCTGGACTTTAATTTAAGGATCACAGCTCAGAAGTTGACCAACTCACAACAGAGGGAAAATAAGGCATCTTTTAGTATTTCTATCTAACCAGAGAGCAATTTCTCACATATGATATTCAATATATCCCACAAAACTCTTCTCTATTTCCCCAAACTAACCCATAATAAAATACAGTACATCACACACAGCGTGTACACCCTGTGATGCAATCACCTAGATCTGGCTACTTTCCAAACAAGAGCTAAATTGCCTCCCCTTTTGCCAACACAAGTAGTATTTGGAAATGAAACAGTTACCTCTGTCACTATGAACTGAATTCTGGTTGGAGACTGAGGTTCCCCAAAACTAAACATGCTAGACGGCTGTGATTGTAGAAATAAAGAACATAACACTTCTGTACAATTATTTTGCCATTCAGAAACCTGTTTTGGATGAATACAGAGAAATAGCTAAGCTGATCAATAAAATTACAAGTCTAGTATCAGACCAGAGACTCAAAGCTGCCATATATAAAGCCAGGGTCTGTACTTTGGCTTTTAACTGATAGATGAATCTCTGCTAATAACTGTAAAGTGTACAATAAGTTACTCATTAAAATGAGATCTTACATCTCAGATGAAATAACATCTCTACTCAACTTCTAGGCACTAACACAACTGGGAATGCAAACATCCCAAACTTGGCAAATACCAGAAAAAAAAAACAAAACCAAAAAAAACCAACAGAAAACTTACAGAGTAGAAACAGTTTAGTTTTGTCACCACCTTTAGGGTTATCTTGCCCTTTTTCTTACACTTATACATGACCTCCCCAAAACACCCCATCCAATTGCCCAAACCTCGAGGAAAAAGTTTACAATTAAATCTATGCAGTTCATCAAACAGATAAAATGCCTTGCTATAGCTGTACAGCTCACCTGCCCGAAGCAACGCATCACTAAAACCCATCACTTTGTGCCCTCTGGTTATAACCTTGATTTTTTCCCCCCACGATTATAAAATTTGGCTGCAACTAAGCTAAATATACGGCTTCCCTTGTGGAAGAAAACTGCAGGAAGGAAACTGCCTCCCAGCAAGGGGCTGTCTTTGATCTGCCAATAGCAGGGACGCAGCAGCAGTGCCCCCAAACACCTGTAGGGTTTCATGCCCATTTCTCCCTGGATGCGGAACTCCCAGAGCAGCTCAGAGGCAAGCCCTCGGCACACAGCTTGCCTGAGGCGAGCAGCGAGCCCTCATGTAGTGCCGGCAGCTCAGGCGGATGCAGGAACTCCCCAGGCTGCAGTTTCCGTGCCCTGGAGCCCCGGGTAACACTTGCTGCTCCATAGAGACAGCGGAGCGCATTACAAGTCCCATTTGCTCGCGCATAAGAAAGGAAGTTGGCGCTTTTTTTTTCTCTTCCCCCTCAGCCTCACTTCTGCACTGTTATACCTCTGGAATCAGGCATGCTTTGGCTTGTCTCTTGTAAACAGCAACTGCAAGTTAACACTCAGAGTGACAGGAAAAGCCAAGCCTGATGCCACAATACTCTGACACTTAGCAGTTTTAAAAGCAGCTTGTGGTCCCTGGAGGGGTCACCACCGTTTTAACAACAGACCCTATTCACAGGAGATAAACCCAAGTCTGATAGCCCTCCATGGACAGGGAAAGGTAGAAGCTGATTGCCATCCCTACTTAATTTCTTCTTTAATTCTGCATCTCCCTTTCCCACAAAATGATGCCTAAAAGGAGTACCTTCCAACCGCTTGGGACTCTCAGCGAGCAGTTAGCACCTCTCTGGCCACGGAGGGACTTGCACAGAGGGGACATCCGCACTTCCCAACAGCAATGGGAGACGAGGAAATTACTCCTATTGCATAAACAGTGCTTCTTGTTTGCATGGGGAAGAGATGCAAAGTGGAGGTACGTGATTCAGAAGAATCCCATGTTTAAGTGGAGCTTCTTCTACTAGATGTGACTGCCCTGCTCATCGGAGCAACACTTGCTTTTAAAATCTTTTCAGGGCCACATCAAAGACCAACAAGCTAAAAATATTATTGGTAGTTACAGTTCTAATAGCAAAACAGTTCAAGCCAAGAATAAATGAAAGTTTTCTGCTTAACTGTACTAAAATTTAAGACAATCTGTATTTCATTAATTTACTTCATAGCAAAGCAGGAGCACAGGAAAGCTCTGTGCTGCTACTTTGCCAACCAAAACTTTCAACAATGTGTGTGAATCTAACATCACCTTTTTATTACCAATATCTACATTTCCATCTTTAAAGCAGATATCAAGATAGCACCATTTCAGATAAGTTCCAGAACTAGACCTGAAAAGGGAAATCTAGCAAAAAGCAGCAAAAAGTTGAAATACACTTTAAGAAAGAAATGCAAGAGATAAGAGAACATCCCCTGGGGACTTACTCTGCTGTGTTCATGGGCAACACCCATGAAAGTACAGTTTATGAATAGCTAAGTTCAGGTTATACACCTTTGAAACCACAGTTCGATTTGCTTTCCTCCAGCAGCTCTAAATCCTGAGAATGGAAGGCTGAGCTGGCCAGAGGTTTGTATTAAAGCAAAATGGTTTGTATATTTTTGGTTTATATTAAACCAAAAATACCTGAACATTTACAGAGAGAGCTTTAGATGCCTTGCTGAGGTAAACAGATAAGACTTTTTTTTTTTTTTTTGGGAGGGAGGAATGGAGCTTTCCCAATAGTCAAGATCACCATCAGATGTCAGAAGTTGTGAACACTAAGTGTCCTTAGACAGTCAAGTTGTCTGAGCAGTGACAAAGTTTAGCATCTTTTTATTCTAAGCCATATTTGAGTAATTTTTAATTCTCCTCACCACATCTAGATATATTCCCATGTTGGTATTTTTACTTCCAACTTACTATCCCCCAAGCCTGTTACTCTTTTAAGAGGTGTATGGGCATGTTACCAAGCTTTTCCCTGAATATTTATAATACTTTAATTACAAGGAGATCTGATCATAAAGACCTCACATAAAAATTAAACTTGCTGGGGAGAAATCAATGTTTCTTATTTTGTTTTAAACTCACTTGACAAATATTTTGAAAATATACAGTCATTCTGTTACCCAAGTGATTTTACTGACTTTCCTTTAGTGGATCCAGAGTATTTGAGACTACAGCACTGTAATCTGTATGTGTAGAGGGAGAGAAAACCTTAATATCAACATTCTTAGACGCTTCTCCCTACCACAAAAGTAACGACAAGAGTTAATGCAAGGCCAGAGACACAGAGCTCTGAAAACCACACAATATAGGCCTAAAGAAACCAAAATCTTCAAGATGATTTAACCCCTTTCCCTCTGATCATTTGCTGCTAAATCCAGTGCTTCACCTGTGTCTAAACCTCGTGTGCCTGTGGTCTTGTGTGCACTGAACACCAGTTAGCTAAAACCAGGTAGACAGCTACGGGATGTCCTGACAGAAGGGGAATTCATTGTAATAAGGAAAATAAAGAAAAAAGACTCAGAATGTTATGATCCCAGTTTTGCTGTCGTAAACTCTCTTCATAAACACAATTTCCCCATAGTGTAGCTAACAAGTCACCACTACCAAAGTAGCCAGTAGTTTAAGTTGCTTGACTTTCACTGCCATCACTTACTTCAGGTTGCACTGGAATCCTCCTGGCAAGCTCAGAAACAAGGAGAAACTAAGAATTTCAAGTACTTAATACCTCTGTTTTAATTGTTCATTACATTAAGTGTGCCTTCCAACTGAATAAATTTTGAGGAAGCTGCTAAATATCTCATCTGTATTTACATTCATTTGGAAATCTTCAGGGCTGCTACTTCACAGCTGTTCCATGGGAAAATTTTATTAGATCAGCTGAATGACTTCTCATTAATCATTTCATAAGGTCAAAAAACCAGAAAAGAAACCCCTTTTTTTCCATGATAACTGATGACATAGTGCTATATAGCCTCTCTTTTCCAGAAGAGATTAGATCAGTTTGGGATCTGTGCAAGTATGAAGCACTTCCTGTAAGCAATGTGGAAATTCAGTTCCTGGACTTGCCAAATTTGTAACACGTAACAGAAAAATCTACTACATAAGAAGCAATATGAGAATGAAATCATGAAGCCAGGCACCTAAGGCAGCACCACCACAACATCTCAGACAACTGCCTTAAGAAGAACTAAACAATAGTCTTCATTATCTACAAGCAGCCTGACTAAATAGTGTGTTCTGGGGGGTTTCTGATCAGAACAACAATAATATGTAGTATTTCCTATTATTTTGCATTATTAATACATATTTCCTACATTCACAAACATACTCAAGGTTGTAGTCTTTACATAACAACCTGTCCCTTACCAGGCACAAACACCACAGATTGCTCTTCAGAGCCATAGCTAAGGTAAATTCAAGGGTTCTCAGAGTCCTGCTTAGGAGGAGCAGTGCTGTGAAAAAGGCAGGAGGGCTTTTAATGGCTCACATGACAGGTTAATGAGTGACATTAAAATACATCTGTTGTTTGGAAAACCTTGAGCAGTGCTACTTCCTGGTATCTAGTAAGGAGTGCAGTGTTTAACAACATAGTGAAGTCAGAGAAAACACAAGCCTTTCAAACTAATCTAGAAAAATCCCACTGAGTAGAAAACTATAAAATAGTTTAACATTTGTGGGATTTTAGATTTTGGCTGCATATTGGATTATTAAATTCTTACACTTATTCTTCATAGGCCTAAAGACTAAGACAATTTATATCAGCAAGAAGAACAAGTTAGAATTATCACAAGTTAATGAAAAAGCTTGCAGACCCTCAGACAGAAGTTACTTGGATTCCCCTGGCATGAGCCTTCGTCACCCAAAAGAATTTCATTTTTTGTCCGATAGGCATCATTAGAAGTGTTTTTCCATAAATACACAAAGTAACTGGCTGACAGATTGACATAATTGAGGTGACTTAACCAGACATTCCTAGTCCTAGAGCCATTTTAGCCATGGGTGGTGCCTAGGTCACACTTCTCTACACTAATGTGTCTATTTAGTAGAGCTATGGCAGAGTCAGAGCTTAAACCTTCAAAGCATAACTGATGGGGTCCTGTGATGTCCCTGTCCATGAATCATTAACGTCATCACAGGCTGAGCTTGGAAGGCAACTCCTGAAGTTACGCTCCAATGCCTTTGGAGAGGGTACTTGGTGCTGTCCCAGGCTTGCTCTCAGATCTGGCTCTGACTTAGTGGACACCACACTTCTCTGACCAATCTCTGCTGGTGCTCAGTCACCCTCACTGCAAAATAATGTTTCCTGATGTTCAGCAGCAAACTCCCCTGTTTCATTTTGTGCCCAGTGGCTCTGGTTCTGGCACCAGGCAGCAAAGGCAGCCAAGTTCTGTCTCCCCTGTACCCTCCCTACAGCTAATTGTCCACTGATGAGATGCCCCTGAGCCTTCTCTTCTGAGCTGAAGAACCAGCTGAGTGCTCCCAGCCATTCCCTGCAGACAGGATGGTGCTTTTCCTTGAACACCTTCCTGGCCCTTGGCTGCACACTCTCCAGTATGTCCATGGCTCTCCTGTGCTGAGGAGCCACAGCATCCAAGACGTGGTCCTGCCAGTGCTTAACACCTTGGAAAAAGCTGCTACAGGGTCAGGAGCTTGGTACAGGCTCTGTACAAGAAGTGTGTAAAGCTAAGTCAACTTTTCTTAAGGCAGGCTAGCACACAGGAGGTTTCCTAATACCAAAGATTACCCTTGTCTGACTCGGCTTTAACATCTTTGACCACATTCCTGACCCAGATTTTAAATAAAAAAATCTGTCCTTAACATTACAGTTCAACAGAGGAAGTCTAAGACACAACATTTTAGCATCAAGTTGCTTTCCAATAAAATGACTTCAAAAACACCCTGGAATCTTAGTTTTGCCCATCTTACATTTTTAAACAAATAAATGCCATTTAGCACCGAGAATATGTAGTTATTACATATCTAGAATAATCTCCTGATGTTGAAAGCAGACCTCCAAAAGGTCTATTCCATAAAGTTAACATAACCTTTGATTGTCTGGGGATCTCCTCCTGTCACACACTGAGAAGAATCACTGTGCAATACACAGACCACGATACAATCTCTACTTTTGGCATTTGTCTCCTCAGCAACTTTTCTGAATGACACCACAAATTTAATAGCACTCCTTCCCAATCCTACTAAGGAGAACATCTGGAATTAGTCATTTTCTCTTATGCCTCAGCAATGGCTAGAAAGAGTTTATGGAAGAAATAAGTTGGTTTATGTTAATTCCCAAAACAGTAAAAGTGTGTCACAAAAATTTGTCAAAGGAAGAAACCACAACTTTATTTCCTGAGTTCTGACCTGGAGCCTTTTGAACTTAAGCTACAGGCTTGTTGATTTTACCACTTGCATACCAAAGGCACCATACACAAATGTACACGTAGTCAGCAATTGGAATTACGCATGAAAATATAGCTTCTACCAGAAATTTATTAATGCTCTCCTAATCTATGATTGTACAGCAGTAACACTTGGGGAGGGGTGTAGGTAGGTATTGGGCTTTTTTTTCTCCAAGTAACCATGCAAAGAATAAGTAGTGCATGTCAGGCTTGTGTTCTAAGCCCTGACAACCCTTTGGCACGCAGACAAATGGATTCCAAAGCGTACCTGTGAATCCAGTGGTCCAGACACAGCGAAACTCTAATGACCCACAACCTGAGGATGCTTGAGCTGGGATATGAATCTAGCAGCGATGCCTATCGGTGCACTGACAGCCCCACACCTGTCTGGGGCAGAACCCAGCCCAGCCACCTGTGGTCAGGCTGGCATTCATTGCCAAGGCAAATGCCAGACTGTGACACGATCCAGTAGTTCTGCCTAGGAGGAAGCACGTCAAGCATGAAAATGAAGAGAACTGTGTTTAGCGTGCCTCTGTTCCCATACCATAAATAAAGGAAACTGAAATATTTCTCCAGAACTTCCTTGTGATTCACAGCGAGTTTCCCTGGCAGACTAGGTGACAGTTACTGAAAAGCCAGAGAAATGTCTGAGGTACCCAGTGCCTGATGTCCTCGAACACTGATTGCACAGGCAATCTGAATGCTCAGCATGGCTCACAGGAGCTTGTTACTGCAGTATTCCTTACACAGTATCACATAGCAACCCTTTCCTTCCCCTGCAGAGTCGGGGAGATATTTAAAACAATGTACTACAGCAGGAAGTTTGCCCCGTGCCAAGCCAGAGTTAAGCCCACATGTAACCCTCACGGAAGTCCTTGAAGTATCTCACAAAAAAAGTCACTATCAATTGTACGGTTCTGTGTTTAAATTCTCATCCTAATTTCATTCACCACAATGTTTCAGAATGAAGGGGAGAGAAAGACTGAACACTTGGGTCCAGGTTATCTTTTTAAATATATACATATACTGATTCTTAGACATATAATACATTTATAATTTGTAACTGACAGAGAAATCATAAGGAAGTTAAAATGAAACCAAGAGCAAGGCGGGTTGAGCTGGAAGAGGAATAAAGAGTAAACAGACCAAGTAAAAAGCAAGTGGCACGGAGATAACCTATAATAAAGGGATATCTTTATTATCACAGAGTATAATAAAAAGAGTAATTACATAGGAATGGAGAAATCCCATGGATAATGCTTCACACATTTCACAGCATTCCCCTTAAGGAGAACAAGAACAGATGAAGATATATTTCTCGTTTACACCAAGAGATTAGCAACGACTCTGACTGGAGAGATTCTGAGAAAGAAGAGGGAAAACCACAAAACTTGCAAAGTTTTTGTACATCTAAAAAGATGTGAGAGCATCTCATACTAAAGACAATGACCACGGACCTATAACTTACCTGGAGAATTACATGCTAGAACTCTTGCACTAATAAATCCATTTCAGAGTTCTGTTCCTGAAATTACTGTAAGGAGCAAAGTGCATCCCCCAAAAACCAAACCAGCTTACCCTGCCCCAGATCCTTCAGTTGAACCTAATAAAATTTCCAAGTTAAGTTTTGTGTTCCCATTAATTGCCATGCACTTGTAAGGCAGTGCCTCAGAGAGCTAACAGGCTCCTTGGAGTGAGATATGCAGATACATGTCCCAAAAGCTGTGCCAGTCAAAGATTTCCACAATAAATTGAGATCACTGCTGTGGTGATCTAAGAGAGATCAGGCTCGTAGGGACAGGTAGTCCTGTTAAGCAAACCCTTGGGCATGCAGTCACAGAAGACTCCATAAAAGGTCACCTTTGTGAACTCACAGACTGAAAAGCACCAGAATAAGACAACTGAGCAAGCAAACATTTCTTGTCCAATGTGAACTTTAACAATGAGGCCACATGTGAGTGCTGCCCTGTATGTAAAAAGGAGTATTCGTGTCCCATCAGCATTACAATAAAACTGCAGACTCCTACATGTAGATGTTCTGGAAGCTGGAAAATGAAACCCTTTACATACAATAGCACACATGCAAGATATCATCTATCTGATGAGGCTTTTGGGGTACAGAAGCTGAAACTGCTTCAGGAGCTTACAACTCAGAAAATGGTACCTTACTTACCAGTTAACTTCTTACAGCACAAACACTGCTTTCTTGCCTGGCACACAAGCGTACAGTTTTTATGTCCATCTGAGCACCACCACCACTAAAGCCAAGTTTGGGAAGCCCTTTGCCAATAAACCCACTCTTTTTAAAAGCTATCAGCTCATGTAGTCAGATCAGTGGACAATCAACATTTCTGTTAGCCCAGCTGCATTATAGTGGAATGGGACTCAGGGGAATGTGTCACATCTCCCCTTCCAAAAGAAGATTAGCAGCATTATGGAAAGTAAAGAAAATAATTTGACAGTCATTACACAGAACAGTCCAAGAGAGGGACAAAAAAAAAGAACCCCAGAACACTAATACAGCTATGGTTGGAGAAATACACTTATTCATCAACTAATTCATCACCATGGTACAGGTTCCAGTGAGGTACTGAAAACTCCACCACACAGACAAAATTCAACTCAGAATAAATAAGAAATTAAAAAAAAAAAAAAATGATTGACTTGCAAAGAGACACAACCAAAGACAGCAGCAGTGATTACTTCACCTTGCTGGCATAAAAGGCCTTAAAAAAATTATTTGCTTTTATTTAGTCTTTAACCTGGTCAGAATCAGCAAGTATATCAAGTGTTAGCTAGAACAAATAATTCCACCATACAATGCAAATTTTTGGTGTGGTTTTTTTGGTTGTTTTGGGGTGGTTTTTTGTTTGTTTTTTTGTTTGTTTTTTTGTTTGTTTGTTGTTTTTATTTGTTTGTGGGGTTTTTGTTGTTGTTGGTGGGTTTTTTGGTTTGGTTGATTTTTTTTTTGGTGGTGTTTGGGTTTGTTGGCTTGTTTGGGTTTTTTTGTTTCTGTTTTTAATATCTGGGTTTGCTGTTTTTTTGTTTGGAGCTTTTGTGTGTGTGTGGTGTACCAAGAGCAGAACACCAGTACAACACCAGTAGAGGTCCTTGGTTTTCAGGGCTAACCTGCACTGCTCCAGGCCCCAAACGTTCTCAGACTTGACCAGGTAAATATAACCTGCCTACAACAGGAAGTTCCAAGCATGAACTGTAGCTTCCCATCTCATACAGCTGGTATCTAAAACAATCCCTTTTCTCACAGGTAATTTGATATTGCATCACTACATGACCCTTTCCTTAGTGCAAATTCAATCTCATCACATCTCCCAACTTTCGGCATTCATTTCTTTCTAGTTGTGTCATTATTTACAAAACGCTTCATCTGCTAGGATGTTGCAATTTTGGAATGGAAGCTGGTAACTTTTATTTTGGCAAGGTCCACATACTTAAATTTCACTTACCTCAGCAATGTTCTAGGTGTGAAGAATTTCCACAATTTGCCCACTGTCCTCCCTGTTTCGGTCTGTAGATTTTCTCCTTCTGCATTTCCTTCTAGGCATATACAGTCACAATATGGAACAAAACACAATGTAATTCATGTTGCTAATGCCATGCATTAAGTGGTGGTACTGCTATGCATTGCACACACACAAAAAAATACATCTGTTTCACCTTCATTATCAGACTATAGTCATTCCCTCATTAAGTGTATCTTTGAAGCTAAGCTCTCTCTTTAAAAACCATCTCAGCTCTGTTGTAGCCAAGAACTTCATAAGGAAGCATAACACTGACAAGCAACCTCTTTCCTTTCATTTCTGATTGTTGACTTTAGCACAAACTTCAGATCAGAAAACTGAATGAGGTTAGGCTGAAAATTTTTCTAGAACCTAAAACATTAAAGGCATTATTTTCATCTTGGTAATTATGTGCCATTTTCATGGGCCAAAACCCACATGATTTCAAATCCCTTTGAAAGATGTTCAAACTCAGATTTTGCCCTCCAAATGCTCAAACAAGCAGGTTGTCCCACACTACAGGACAAGAATTTTATGATGGATCTGTCAAGATGCTGCCCTTACATATTGACATCTTTACTGAGCATCAGTAAATGCTTTTTCCTTGATATTTTTAAGGAAATTGAAAGATGCTTCTGGTGCTGTATATGGTGACCAAAAAAAAAAAAGGTCAGGTAGTGTTAATCTGAGAGTGAGAGAGAATTTTCTAAGAGAAATTTTCCCATTATCAGTCACACAAACCATTTGATCCAGGCAAGACAGCAAGGTGTGACACCATCTGCCCATCACTGTGGCTGTCAATGGCAATGAAATTTAGCTGCTCATGAACATTTCTGTTTTGCTACCAGAACACTAATAAGTAGTCAGAATGAAATATTGCTCATTTTACAGTGCTGCATGTATTTGTGTTTTGTTCAGTGACCAGAACAAATAAACTATTGGCACAATGAGGTCCATCCTGTCATATGGACACAAGACAGCAACTACTGCCCACCCTGGTCACCAACATGTGCAAAGTCATTCCACAAATCCTTTGATGACTTGTCCTGACTTCTCAATTGACTCTTCACACATGAGCACTGTTGCATTCAGCTGCTTTTAATTCACTGACTTCACATTGATATTCTCCAGAATTTATCATTCCTACAGTTCCTTACTTTCTGGCTCCTGGTCACTTCCACCCCTGTATCTCATGGCTTGCTTCTGCAATAGATGGCAGAAGCTGTCTCTGTCTCTCTGCAGCCGCCATCCTCGTCCTTGTTTCACATCCTGCTCAAGTGTGCACTCACTCTTCCTTGAATGCCACCCTTCTTGCTGCAAAGAGGGCAATATCTTTACATCTCACTACTTGGCTGTATCCAAAACATGCATAAACCACTTGGGAAGGAACCCTGAACAGCTGGCAGAACAGCAGCTCTCCTCCACCTGCCCCTCCCACAGACTCCAGACCATGGTGCAGCACCCACCTGTTTCTCTAACACAGCAATCATCTTTTACACTTACCATTGGTCACTTCTTGGAGATCGATCCATTTGACTTAAGCTCCTGTCAAAAAAATTTTTACAAAGGCACCACAGAGGTGGGATGCAGCTAATTTTTTCCAAATGTGAACTAGGCTGGAAGGGAACCTGGAGAAATGCTCTTGAGCCTTATTTTTAGCAAAGACAAAACAAGAGACAGATTTACCCCGGAAAGAAGCAACAGAACCCATTCCTTAATTTCTGGATGAGCTTGTACCACTGGATAGTGCTTTCAAGAGAACCGACAACTCAAATCAAAGTACCAGGCAAGGTCAACACACCAGAATGGAGAGAAAAAAGCACAACAAATGAAACTAAAACCATACCCTTATGTTATTAAGCTTGCATTCTAGGCCACGTTGTGTTTCCCTGGCAGAGAAAGGGAGCCTTAACACACCCTGTCATCACGACAGGGACATGACGAACAGTGACGTGGTAATGAATATTCCGAGCTCCCAACTGCTCCCAGCAAAGGATACCAGGGCATGGAGAGAAGAAAATAGACTCGAGCACCCTCTGGGCAAGCAGATGTCATTTTCAGAAAAGAGATGAATTACACTCAAAGTGACCTGAAGCCATCTCACTTACCACCTGGCATAGTCCCTCCAAGCATAACACCACTGGGCTCAGCGGTCTGGGGAAAAAAGGAAAAAAGTTGGTGTTTGTCCTTATGAATAGGCACAAATTGAGAACTTTTCTGGTTATTCCACCATTCAGAAGCTTGTTAACCAAACCATAAGAAAAGCTTGGCAACTGCCTTTTAAATCATGTTTTAAAACACATGTAACATTGCTGTACAGATACAGAGCTCAGCCAGCTGGAAGCTTGAAGATGTGTTGTTTTGCCTCATGCTCCAATCAGGTAATGAATAGAACATGGCACAGAACAAATATATACATTTTAATTTCTGTCTTTGCACTGTTTTATTGTTTGTTTAAGCCAGCCCAACTGAGACTCCTTGCACTATACGCCCCTGGTTGCATTCCATTGGAAACAAAGGCATATTTGAGGGAAGTACCTCTCACAAAGAGGTATTGATGAACCAGAAATCAGAGTCTGGACAAATGACCATTTTTCTGTAAACACAGCTCTATTGTTTCAGCTGTTCTTCTCCAAGGGAATAAATATTTCATTATTCAAAGCAGTGGCTGAAAAAGCAGAACAACTCCTCCCCCTTCAACCAATAATCTTTCCCTCTCCACTCTAGGAAAACCAAACTCCATGATATCTGTGATGCCCCTCGTGCAATATTTCTATTAATTTTTTCACTCTTAACTTGTGCACAAACACATTACTGTGGAGCTAAAAAGAGAAAGCCTGAGCCAACCACAACACGTGCAGTAATTTCTGCGATCCCTTGCCCACCACATGTTAATTCCAACATGCTCTTTGCATCTTCACCACCTATATTTAACTCTTGGGTTTGCTACTACCAGTGCCTTCATTTTCACTAATCCTATTTTTTTTTTTTTTCCTTACTCCACCCCTCAAGCTGCCTCCCCTGCAATGAGTTCATTCCCAAGTGTGTTCTCATCCATTTCACAGATATTCCATCTTCCCTCCAGCCCTAGCAGATTTCAACACCTAATCTGAGTCAGGAACACTTTTGTTCTGGGAATGACTGTTTCCAATCCACATGAACCCCACAGCACCAGAGTTACAAAACAAGATTTCTGTAGGTGAGGAGGGCTATTTCCCAAACCTAACACCCCAGATCCACACTCTGGCAAGATGGAAGGAATGCCAGTGAATAGCTTCTCTAGTGTCCTATATCTCAAGAGAGAGCTGAGGGGAGAACTCATTGTTGTCTTCAGCTGTCCAGTGGATTCACCCAGGGATTGGGTAAAAAGGAACAGCAAGGCTTTCTGTGCTCAGCAATATTGTGAAAGGCAAGGGACACAAAGGCCAGGAAGAGCTCCTAGATACTTGAAAAAAACAATATTGTTGTCAAACACTGAGAAAGGTTGCCCAGATAGGCTGTGGAGCCCTGATACTCAACTGCTCCAGACTGAAGTAACCAGGTCCTAAGTACCCCAAACTAACATGATCAATTCTGGGCAGGGGTGGGGTTAGACCTCCAGACATAGCTTCCAACCTGGATTATTTCAGGATTCCCATGCTCAAGGATGCCGTATCTGGAGTAACTGTGGCCAGTAACCATCTCCAAAACCGTGCTCCAAAACTTCTACCAGGGGAACGTGAAGCAGCAGACTTCTACAGCAGGAAGCTGAATTAAGACTCCCAAACACTGAAATCTACATGACAGTCCTAGAATGGGTTTTAGTACACTTCTCCATGCACAGCACACAAAATCAAAAATCTCAAGTCAGTTACTAAGTCACAGTTAATAATCACACATATAGAAAAATATCCAACCCCCTCAACCATAACAAAAGGAGAAAGTTACATTAACTGCAAATGGATCTAGCTTTACCATGCCTTATTAATAGAAGAACCAACCTTCCAAAATTGCTGGTAAAACTACAGTGTAGGAGGAGAGCTTAATCAGGAAATGGCAGATTTTTTTCTTCCCTAAACATTCACTTTGATGAGCTGCAGTTCAGTCATTACAGCTGGAGTAATAGGATAATGGGACAAATGGCGGTGTAGCAGTTCACTGCTCCAAACATTTTCATGCTCTTGCATATGCTTAAGACACTCTTGATATGAAATAAAATCCAAGCTCCCTTAGCAAAACACTCAGTGTATTACTCAGTGTTCCTAGGAGGGATTTAGTATGGATATACTCAGCGAGAGACAATAGCCTCAAATTAAATCACTGAGGGGTGAGTAAAGGACGAGGTCCTGCAGAGGAGGATCATTGACACGAGGAGACAAACA
Organism: Phylloscopus whistleri; assembly: GCA_017589585.1. Lineage (NCBI taxonomy): Eukaryota > Metazoa > Chordata > Aves > Passeriformes > Phylloscopidae > Phylloscopus > Phylloscopus whistleri. The sequence goes on from JADMLD010000092.1 coordinate 2,642,952, forward strand.
CAGGAAACACATCATTAAGTGATGATATCAACCCCGGGCTGCAGGGAGATGGAAGAGCTCTGGACTCTCCCCCACGTCACGAGTTCAGACCAACACATTTGCCTACAATTATGTTATTCCCATCCAGTTCTGGTGTACCTGGTGCATCAGAAGTGCAGATGGGGTTATGAAGATATCCACAGGTACAAGTTACCAGCTGGTTAGCTCCATTTCCACACAACTATTTGAGAATGTATGAATGAAAAGACAATGCGAAGAAAATAATCAGAGGATTAATGTGAGGCAAATTTCCCACGTTTCCCATGAAAATTCCCAAATTTTCTCCAAGAGGACAAAAGAAGGAATGATTCCTAGAAAATAAATGCAAAGTGCTTATTTGAAAAGGAGAGGACAGATTTTCAATAATACAAAATATCAGTTGCTTTTTTCTTTTAAATTTTTTAAAACTGACTTACTGGAGTTCGTATAAATCATGTTGCTGATATTCTGTACAAACTTGCCACTTGGTTAAAGATCTTTCCCTTGTTCTATTTAATACTGTTATTTGAATGCAGCCTTGAACATAACATTATTCAGAATTATATCAAAACTGTTAAATGCACGAGAATTTCAAAAGTTAGTACGTAAGAAACTCATGAAGACCTTAGACAAATACACATATAATGACTCATTTGAGACCTTTGACTTGAGAGAAACAAGTATGTCATCAGGGGTATGACATGGCACAGCAATCAATGCCTAATATCTACAGATATAATTAAAATTTTCTTTTTAGCTTGTTGGAGCTCTAATTCGGTAAGGCTACTCTTTTCCCTAGTTTTGTGAGGAATGGAAATGGGATCCTGACATTCTCAGAAGTGTCTTTCCCACCCTTCTCTTGGTATTTATTTCATCTTCTAAATAAAAGGGAAGAACAAAGGCTACACTGAGAACTAAATTAACGAGAGCAGTTTGGAGAGAACATGACTTTCAATTTGTTCTCTCTTCCAAAGCCGATCGCCTGCCCTAAATGATTCATTCTACACTTCAGGCCTCCAAGCTTTCTGGTTGCCTTAAGCACAAGGACAGCATGAAATAATTGAAACCAGCAACAAGGGAAAACTTGACATTGTAGGAAATGGTACTGGACACACTCTTTAAAAACACACAAACCAGTAAGAAATGGTAAAGCCACAAAAGGGTCAATGTAAAATGACCCAGCAGATATTCTAAAAGGTGCAGCTCTAGAAACAAGACACAACTTCAGCTGCACAAGGCTGTGGTCTCTTAAACAGACTTTGATGGTGGAATTGCACAGTATGGACACATTTCTTTGACCCGAGCAGAAGTGACACCTAAGTAAAAAAGGCTTCTGCAGCATTCAGAAAACAGCTTGACAGAATGCTTTTATTAGTAGGGCTACTTCAAAGCACAGAAGGGGGAAAGTAGTTGGTAAGGCAGACAGGAATGCATAAAGATGAAAATCTATTACTGTAAAGATTGAATAGAAAAGCAGAACAAGCTCCTGGGAAGCCTGCTTCTCCATCTGAAGCACAAAGAGGTCCTCTGATTTGGAAGCAGTGACTGCAGTACTACATTCTCAGAGCCTATCATAATGCTTGCAAAATGAAACACACAGATAGACAAGTAAGGAACTTGTTTGGAAGATCTGGCATGAGGATGTGGTTGTGGCTACCCAAGCATTGGGAAACAACTTCTTGGCATGTGCTGGGTACACAGAGTGACTTTGGCATGCTTCCTTCCCCATCACACCCAAGAGCAGAGTTACAACAAGATGAACCAGCACTGCTGGTGAGGGTCCACAGCTGCACAGTGAGTTCAGTACCAGAAGTTCCTGCCTTCCCAAAGTACTGCAGAGCTGAGACATGCTTGTGGCAACTGCAATGCCACATTCTCTCCCCTCTCTGGACTCACATCAGTGGCCAAATTTGATTCCCATAACAGACTGGGTTCACCAGAGTTGGGTTATTTTGCTTCTTACCCGTTGCTGGAAGTCACAGTCCCGGACACCTCCCAGCTTTTTGTATGTAAGTGTACAATTAAGAAATAGTATAAGTATATAAGAAATACAAGTGTATTTCTATTAGTCACTTGGCACTGGAGCTAAAACTTGGGATCTCTGCCCTATACCCCTTGCAAACACCCCAAAAAAGAAGGCTGGGGAGCCCTGTTCGAGTTCTTAATCTCTCACTTCTCAAAAATACCTGGTCAGCAATTCGGGATTGAAAGGGACCTCCTGGGCTGGGACGATGAACCCACATGGAGCCCAATCCTACAGCAGCTTTTACAGACCCATCAAGCTCACATTAAAATCAAAGTGGCTTCTAACAAAGGCTTCTAACAAAGGAAACAGTACAACAGGTTACAGTCATAATGAATTTACCAAGCAGAGCTTAGCACTACCTGAGGAGACAGCACATCACATGAAGGAAGGACATGATGTCTTTTCAGCTGCCTCTCAAGATTGTTTAACAAACATTTTCAGACTGATGCCTAGAGTCGTCTTTGACTAAAAAGACTTCAGCATGCCAAGCCCAGTAGGGCTTGACAACACAAGGAAGAAAAAAAAAAAAGAAAAAAAGAAGGAAAAAGAGAAAAGGAACCAGCTGCACGAGACACAAAGGAAATGCAGAACTTCATTTAAAGAGGTTCAAAACTAATCTTTTGTCAAGCTTTTACCACTCTACAGCCAAAGCTATGTGACTCTCTTACTAATTTATAAAACAGAAAACCAAACATGCACATGCCACACCACACCCCTCTCACCTGTGTCAGCACAGAATTACCAACTGGATCTCAGTTCATTTAATATTTCCTTGAAGCCCCTTTGAGGGGCTGCACACTCACTCTGTTCCTTACAGTGACTGCTCAGATGGTCTAAGGAGAACAAATAACATGAACAGAGCTTTGGCCTTTGGTGTTTTCTTAATAGGTGTGTCAAGGGCTTTTTTATCAATGAGAAATAGAGCAAGACCTAAATACAATACTGCTGGAGCAATACTTTTGTTTGTTTTACTGCTCTTTTTTTCCTTTCAGTCAAACAGCAACACCTCTTAGTAGAGTATCCAGGCATTATAAGTTATTTTACTTATTACATAGGAACTAACCTTTTCTGTTTACACAGGGAAGATACACAAAATGTAGCTTACTATCACGGATAATTTAAGGTAGAACCATAAATACAAACCTAAGCAGTGCTTCCTGAAGCCACTCATAAGGAAGAACACAATCACACATCTTGTTGGATTGGTTTGCTCTCTCTGCAGCCAGGTTTTGAACTCAGTGCTTGTTAAAATATATACCTAATGGCAATGGGGTCTGAAAAAGCCTCTTGCAAAAGCTAGGTATAAAATTAGTACTAACTCCAAGCCAGGGTATTTTAGAAATTTTTTTGCCTTGTAAAATACAACTATTGTAGTAGCCTTTCACAATTACTTCTTCCTGTCCAATGAACTAATTAGAACAAGCAACTCCCACCAAGTAACAGACTTGGAATACCTTCTGATATTTTAAGCTGGAAAAAGACCACCACCAATACCTGCTTCATGTTGTTTTCCTCAAATTTAAAGAGATGAAGTCCCAGTGCTTCTCTTTGAAGAGGAATGAGGAGAGCTATACGTGGTGTTATTTGCTAAGATAATAAAAATCTGTAAAATAGCAAACTACACATGCAAACATTTTTAACTGCAACTAAGAGCACAGTGTTTTCACATACGGGTTTTTACAAACTTAATGACTAATCCTAAGAAATCGCATTTAAAACAACTTGCATGAAAGCATGAACAGAAACATTCATCTTTCTGTATTCCTTTTCAAAAGCACACTGAGGAATACACTACCACACAATTCAAGAAGTGACTAAGCAATTGGAGAGGAACAATATTCAAACATAGGCATGAAATAGAGAGTTGCACAGGTTTCGAACCTACTTCACACAACCACCATTAAGTGTAGAAAAAAATCAAGTGAACAGAAAGTCACCAAAACAAATGACATAAACAACACTACTCAACTAAGAAGCACCCACACCATACCTAATCTTCCTCCCCACTTGTGCTTCAGCATTACCTGAGAAGTTGAAAATGCTCAGGGACAAACACAGCCTAAGTTCCCAAAAGTAACCTGTGTAAAAACCTATCATCTCCACTTAGCAACATGAAAACCACTTAGAGAGTCTTCCAATTTTCTGACAACAATTTCACACAGAGTTCTGCTTAAGCAGTAAAAAACTCAGAAAAAAAAAAACAATAACTTAATGAGTGTCTTTGCTCTCTGGATTAGAGTTCTCAATACAAGAAATACTCTAGGGGTTAACAAAGTTCTCCTAGGCCCCTATTGAGTTTCTAGCAGTGGGAAAAGACCCTTGAAAGACAGCATAACCCCTTCTGACAACCCTTTCCCTTATTACTGATTCACAGTGCTCGGTTATTGCATTCACACAGCAACAGGACCAAAGCCTGTCTTCAGAGCTAAATTACAGCACTCACCCACAGAGCAGCTCACTGCATTGCTAACCTTGCTCAACCAGCCTGCCTTTTTAACTTCTCGGGGTAATAAAGGAAATCAAGATCAGCCACTTTTTCATGAAAAGCTTCCTCTCATCTCTCTAACCTGCTTTGGTTACTGCCACCTGTTCTTAAATCACAGCTTCTAGTGAATAGCAGCTCTGTAGCTGTCATCTCTACCCCCTTCATAGTTTTGCAGATCTTCACCAAATCCTCTCTCAGCTATTCCCTTTCCACACAGAAGAGTTACACCTTCTTCAGTCCTCCTCGTAAGAGAGCTGCTTGATCTGCTCAAACACTTCAAGTGCTCCTCCCTGAGCCTTCTCTGACCACAGAACGTCCCTTACAAGGCACAGCAAAGTGGGATTTACCTAAAGCGTCCTGACCCCATGGTCAACAAACCTCCTCAGAAACTGACAGTGCTGCCAGACAAGGAGTAAATAAAACGTGAGATCTCACACCTAGATTCGTCCATAAAGATCCCTTCTCCCTTTGTTAAAATTTTTTGCCCCAGGAAATAGAACATTGTGTTTTGTAATTACACAGGCTGCACTGAAAGAACAACCGCAGGCACATCACAGATTTGTCACCTACGAGAAAAACTGTCTGCTGCTACCCAAATGTACACCAGTTAACCAGCAATGACCATTTCACACCTACAGGAGCCACAAAACAGGGGGTGATCACTTCTCCACTGGGAACCCTTTGTAGCTGTAATTCACAGTTATGGGGCTCACCCATTCAGGAAGAACTGACTTGTGTGTTAGTGTCACCTGTGTGGGATAATAAGGCCAACAGTTGCCTACAGCAAAGGCAGACTCCTTTGTACATTTTTCTTGCTTTTATGAGGGTCTGTCAGCAGGTTCCAAAGACGTGGAAAGCAGATCTAGAAGTGCTGGTTGTCTGGTAACACTGCAGTTAAATTGGGCACTGTACATTTCAGATGATTAATTCCTTCTATTCTATATTGGAAAGGCTAAAGAACTATAAACCCTATTTAAATAAATTTGTTTGGCTGCTCGTGACTGCATATCAATTAGGAAGCAAAAGCAGCTGACACTGTCTTGGAATCTGAGTTACAGGGAAGGTGATACTTGTTCTTTGCTCTGTAAAAACTCTCCAGGTATGTGCATGTATAACCAAAACAAGCAAAGCTGAGGCAAAAAACACTTAGCTTGATGTGAATCATCATGATCCAGAAATCTACTGGAGAAATTCCTTCCTCTTTGGCCAGACCAGTGCAAACCAGTAGAAAAGCACAAGGGGCATAATCTTCAATATAACTTGTTCAACTAACTGGATTTGCAGAATCACAAAATTGGAATTAACAGCGTAGTTTTTCTGGATTCTTACCAGCATGATAAAAACTCCACCGAGACAAAAATGCAACACAGAACTGCTGTCTTCCTCCAACATAATTGAGTTCTAACTTAACTCTGTTGGATGAAGGCACTCTACCACCTCAGAGAAATATGTCACATCAAGAGGCAGTTCTGGTTCCTCAGCCAGTAAAAATAACTTTGATGACATCACTGTGCAAATTAAAAGCAAATTAATTAAATTCCTCTCTTGAAAAATAATATGAAGGTGTCCCTTTAGACAACAACAGAAGGTTGTTCAAAAATGCTTTGAATCACATTTATTAGCTCTGTAAAGCTTTAACAAAAATTAAGAATGCTTCATATTTATAGCATTTTGTGAATTTTTATTATTTTATTTGAATCTGATTCCCTTATCACAATTTCAGATTCCGAGACTCCAAAATTTCTGCAGCACAGAATTTCTTTGTTAGGGTCTGGAAGATACTGGAGAACAAAAAATCCCTGCTTCAGTATTTTGCTGTATACCTTGTACACCTTAGAGTTACAATCATAGCTTAGCTAGTGACAAATGCCTCATATTTGCTTTGAATGGAATACAAAACTGCTAAATACAAAATCATGCATATATCTGGAGTTTGAAATAAAATCAGCTTGGCAATAGCATGGAACCATAACAGGCAAAGGCAGGACAACGTGATGTACACATACCTAGAGTTGATGGAAACCCAAGGAAAGATGCCATTACAATAAATGTGGGATGTTATGAGAAAATCATTAACTCTTGAACACATCAACGTTTCAATAAAATGTTGTGTCTGACCTATTCTCATCTGTTCAAGACAGGAAACTGGGAAGGCAGAACGATGACAAAATCAAGCAAGTCTTACATACTGACAGGAGAGTGGGTGGGGAAAAATACAGAAGCTTTTAGAAGTTGCCTTCATTCCTGAGCTAGTATGAAACAGCACACAATAAATAAAGTTAAAGTTAAATTAAATTCAATACCACCACTGTGAGACGTTTTCAGTACAACATTCCAGGAGGACACCTTTAATTTTTTACCAAGGTCTGGTAAATAATTGTAATAGAGCTCCCCAGGTGCTTTGACAGCACGAACAGCACTGCTGGAGCTGCTACCCAAGAAACCAAAGCAACTCTGGCAAACCCAGCACAGCTCAGGGAGGGCTGAACAAAACCTACACTTGCTCCACAGCTAGATTTATGGTTATGCCTTAGGAATGGTGCTGCTGGCTTTGGATTTACTAAATCAGCTGCCACTGGAATAAGATGGTCATCTGGATTTGCAGAGGAACTGAATTCATTCATTTCTTACCTAATATAAATTGAAACTTATTTTGCCTATAAGCAACTAAACCCTTCAACATAATAGTGTGAATATAGTTGATTTGGGGACATTAAACTTCAGAACTTCATTTTTAGAGCTCAATATTTACCTGAAGCCAAGGGCCACCATTAGCTTGTAGGATTTCAGTATCATCTATGAAAGCTTAACACAATTTAATGTTAACTGGACACCAAAAGGGGCGTGAGGTTTGAGAAACTTTAATGATTTATTCTATATGTGAGAAACAGAAGAGCTCTTAAAAAGCTCTATAATGAATACATTAAAAAAAAGTCCCAAATAAAATGGATTAATCTGAGTGAAAGTAAAGTTTCATTTTCTTTTGCCAGTCATCTCGATTAGAATGGAGAACAATTTAAAGCTTATGTTCATTTTTCTTATCACACCATTTCATTAACCTATCATTCTAATTTCATTAACTTTTTTTGTTTTGTCTGCTGAAACTTAAACCTTCACTTTTATTAAAGGAGTAACTTGATCTGTCAAATCAGAAAAACAATCTGACACTTCTTGTCCTTTAAAACTCCTTGCAAAATCTCTAGTCAATGTGTAAGTTAAAAGAAACAGGGAGACTTTCAATTTTAGAGTGTGTGAGAGGTGAGGGGAAAATCTTGTTGTTTCAAAGAACTTTACTGTCTGTCAGCTACGAGAACGCAGTTTTACTATATTTTAATAGATCATTATTCGGTAATAAGCAAATAACACGGGAAAAGAACCCCAAATCTACATCCACCCAAACCACGCACACACGCAAAACCAATTGGGTAATTAGCGTCTGTATTTAAAGCCTGTCGGGTGAGAGAGAATGGGGTAACTCTATTGTTTAGCTGGCGTCTAACAAACCAAGCACTTGAACGCTGCTTGGAGCACCCTGGTCCAGGACAAGTTCTCCCTGCCCATGGCAGGGGGTTGGAACCGAAAAGCAGCCGCGCCGGAGCTGATTGGTGGCGGCGGCTCCGGTCCCTCCCGCCGGGGGCGGGCACAGGGGACCTGCCCTGTGCCGGGAGCTGCCCGCCGTCCCGGCAGCGGGGCAGTGCATGGGGCGGGAGGGCAGCCGAGCCTTTCCCCGGACGCGGGGGCGAGCGGCGGTGCCGGTGCATGCGGTGGGGCGGAGCGGGGGCAGCCCGGAGTGATGCGAAGTTGAAGGGAGGACGGAGCGAGGGAGCCTCCTCTGCTCGCAGGGCAGCTCAGCCCCGCAGCAGGTGCAGCAGAGCCCGGGCGGAGGCACCGGCGGGCCCGGCGCTCTCGGCGCCGCAGCAGCGCCGCAGCCCGGGCCGGGCGGACCCGGCTGAAGGACAAGAGCCCCGAGCGGAGCTGCGGTCGTCGGCTCCTTACCAGAGGCAGCGACGCGGAGGAGCGGCCCTGAAGGGAGAGCGGTGAGGGGCCTCGGCGCTACCGAGGGGGGCCGGGCGGTCCCGGCTGCGATGCGGAGCAGAGGGTCCGGGTGGGGAGGTGGAGAGCGGCTGTCGTTCCACCTCGCTGCTTGTCCTAGTCTACCTTCTCCCTCTTTCCTCCCGTAGCGCAAGGGGAAGCCCCCGGGGGCCCGCGGGAGGACGGAGAGCCGTTCAAGGAGGGGGTGAGAGTCGAGGGGCTGAGGGGAATAGCTATGGAAGGGGGGTGGCGGGGGGTGAGAGCCGGAGGGCTGAGGGGACGAGCTATGGAAGCGGGGGTAAGAACCGGAGAGCTAAAGGAAGAGCCGTGTCGTGGCATGAGAGCCGAGAGAAGGAGCCGCAAGGGAGCCGCGTCGATGCGGTGTCTCCGAGCGAGGGGACGGTGTGACCTGAGGAGGGAGCTGAGGGGTGTGGGGGAGCGCCATGTCCTGAGGGGCGCCAGAAGGACACGTCCCTTCCCGCCTTTTTCGTGAGGGGCGCTCGGGCGGGGAGGCGAGAGGGGCCCGGGGGCGGCGCGCACGGCACGGTACCTGTGTGGCGCGGCAGGCGGGCGTTCATCAGGCGGGCTCTGGCGTGGTCGTCGTCGCGGCGCCGCAGCGGCGAGTGCGGGGAAGCCCGGCAGGTGCCGGCGCTGCTCCTTGAGGAAGTTTGTGAGGGGAGAAGGAGCAGGGAGGCTGAGGGGGCACCCACCCGCGGGGGTCCCTCCGCGGCGGCTCCGTAGCCCTGAGGGGGAGGCGCGCGCGCGGTGCCTGGCGCGCGCGGGGCGCTGAGGGCGGGCGCGGGGGGGACGCGGGGGTCGCCGCTTCTCGGACACCGAATTCCCGCTTCCCTCGGCGGGTCCCCATGGACTGCTCGGTGTCGCCGTGAGGGGATGTCGCCGACAGCCGCCCCGCGGCGTGCGGGCGCAGAGCCCCCTTGGTCGGGTTGCCGCCCGGCTGCCGGTTTGGGGGCGGCGGTGTGAGGGACATCGTAGCCCTGGGGTGGCATCTCAGAGCGCCCGGGATGCAGTGCCCTCCCTGGGTTTCCATCCCAGCCGCCTCAGAAGGAACGGCGTTGCGTAATTGCTGCTGCGCCTCCCGGTTGGGCTCAAAAAGGAGGAAAACGGTCAAGCGTGAACTTTTCGGGCGACACATGGATGAAGTTGCGGTGTTTAAGCGGGTACCAAGTGGCATCTTGTCTCTTATTGTCTGCCTAGCCGTTTGAGCCCTGGTCGTGGGACAACAGGGAATCGTTGGGAATTGCGCAGCCCGTTTTGCATGCTCATCAGAGTTCCCTGGGGATGGACAGCAGGGAGCAAGCAACTCTGGTAGTAGGCATCCTTGAAGGTCTCCTCCCCCAAAGCAAACACCTTGAAATGAATATTTTCTGATTTTTTTTTTTCATGTTACAACCAAGTGACTTAGTTTTGGAAATAATTCTCGTTATTTTACCTGTTTCCAGACTTTTATTGCCAATATTTTCTCAGCTAACGTTTCCAGTCTGAAGCTGCCTGCCTGCTTTTCCAAGCAATTATCACACAAGGTCACTTAGATTTTTTAGCTGAGCTAGTTTTAAAGCACCAACACTACATAGCGTGCAATTAACCTTTGCTTCACGTTTCCTTGTTTTTGTTCCTTTGTTTCAGTCATTGATCCAGGCCCAACACTGGATACTGCAGTGGCTTTTCTTTTCCAAAAGACCAACCAGTTTGTGCTGGAGTCTGGTGCTCCCAAGACAGCTTCCATGCTGTTGTGAAAATATTTCAGTTGAAGTACAGGGAAATGAGTGTTTAGCACAAAGTGCTTGTGGTTTTTTTTTTTATTTTTGCATGTTTCATGTTAACAGAAGCTCTTTAAAAAAAACGAGAAAGGAAAATATTTGTTTTGTGATGTGTCTGTTAAATATTGAGACTCGGAGGTGAGAATCATGCCAGTGTTTTGTAAACAGTAGTTTTTTATTTTCTTAGGGTGCTTCTAAACAGTTGGGTTATTCTAAAGCAGGATTTGAGTGGAGAAGCCCATGGGATTAACCAGGGCTGGAGGAGAGGACATCTGAAATGATCCTGCATCCTCCTTCTGTGCAGGGTGATGTCACCGGAGCTCTGAGTCCTCTCCATGCCCGTGTGAGTGGCTTGGAGGGAAGTGACTTGCTGAGGAAGTGCCAAGGAAGCAGTGGCTCGGTTTTGGTGGATTGGGTTGGTGCAGTTTCAGCTCGGTGCATGGCTGCTAGCTCTTGTGCCTTGCTGCCATAGCTTTGTGTCTGGCCTTCTCTGCACCTGTTGAGACCCACAGGGAGGACATGATTTGCTGGAATACTCTTCCTACTACTTGAAAAGTGTTCTCCGATAGTTAAAAGTGTGACAGCATCTGTCCTGACTTGGTGGTTTTCTAATTGATGCTCTTGAGCATGAGATACATTAGTTCTGATTTAACCTGTGGAGTGTTTATTGCTTGTGCCTACTTTTCCTGCTGTTTTCCACTTTGGGCTCTTTAAAGTGCTTTTTATCCACTTGGCTGTTTTAGCCAGGTTGCTCCCTTCAAAGCAGTACAAGAATTTACCTGGTTTTATTTCTTATTGATCAAGTCTCTCTCATAAGAGAAATCCCACTGCAGTATTAAAGCCTATTGGGTTGTTTGTGATGAGATCAAATTCGTGAGATGCTCAGCAAATTAATTAACTTCTTTTTCTTCAGCTCTAGGCTTTCAACAAACATTTTTATTTCTGTTTGATTATTACAAAGTCATATTTGTGAGGAGAACAGAACCGTGTTTGAGAAATGCTGATACCTGAGAATCATTTGACATCATTCACCTCCTTTGTTGGTATTTCTAGACCTCAGAAAAATTTTAGCATGGATTGACCTCTTATTGTTGTTTTAGAAAGTATCTCTGGGCTGAAAACTGGCTTTCTGATACAGCTCCAAGTGTTTGTGAATAGGTATTGTAGAGGGCTCTTCTCCCTGATTTCCAGGAAGTAAAATACACTGGAAGCATTTAACAGAATTCTCTGTCCTTCCCCCAGGACAGCTTTGCTGGGAGGTAATTTCCAAGACTTGTGACATAAGGTTTCTAGAACCCTTTGATGAATTATTGTTGATCTTTGATGACACTTGGATGTAAGTATGTTAAAATGCTCAGGGTGTGAGCTGCTGATATTCCTTGTAAGAAATAAGCATTTAAATGGTTTGTAGCCCCAACTGTGGCTGTAAACTGGTTTGTTATGACCATTTCTCTTAAGCAGCACAGTTGTCATGCCCATAATTTTATTTGTATAGGGAAACAAGCATAGCTTTCTTCTTTGCTCTGTGCTGTTTTTTCCTCCCATGAATGGATGGTTCAGCTTTTCACAAAAAATAAGCAACTTAAGACCATTTTCCTGTCTTACTCAGTAACTAAAGGAGAGTTAATGGGAAGTCTTGAGTCAGCTTCTGATTCTGAGCTGGAAGTGAGCCTTGTTGCCCTGCAGAAACAGCATGCTTCAAAAAAAAAATCAAATATTAAGTCTATGTCTCAGTGTATTTAGAAGGAGGTAACAGAGTGAATGTAGAAGTTGGAGGACCTTCCAAATTTCTTCATTCAAGACTATATTCCATTAGAGAAATTATTTTTACCACCAGTCTGGAAAAAAATTATTTAATTTGTTGTACCTGAAGATGGAGTGTGTAAGTATAACCAAAACTTCAAACATTAAATTTAGACATCCAGGGTTTTAGATTAAAATACAGTTCCATATTTTGTATTTGATTTGGTTTGGGTTGGTTTTTTTTTCTGCAGCCCCCATCCAGTTTGAAAGTTTTTTGACTTAAATGAATAAAGTGGTTTAATGCCAAGAGTGCCAGTTCATGAAATAGTAATTTTAAAAAGTATTGCAAAAACTTCCAACAAAAATTAAGTGCTAGCTTTAAAAAAAAACCCACAAAAAACCTAGCACAATGCAAACAAAAAGGGAAACAAAAAGGCCTCCAGAAAACACGTGGCCAGCACTCATGTGTTCTTACTTGCTCTGAGCTTTATTTTCAGGATATCATTGTTGTCTTCCCAATTTCAGTGTTTCAACTGAGAAGTACTCAAATCTGAGGCAGAGTGAGGTCTGGTTGACACTGCAAATGAGATGGAAGGAGCATCCTCTCTGAATAAAATCTGGCTGAGGAGCAGGAGTTGTGCCCAGGATACTGCTGTCCACATGAGGTGCACAGCTTGCTGGTGAGGTGGGGAGTGTGGCAGCAGAGCCCACTGCCATGACCAACCCCAGCAGCTGTGGTACTGCTTCATGTAGTATCTGCTTCAGATTTCTAAGTGTTAGGGGTTTTTAAAATGAGATAGTTGTTAGTGTAGGTGCTGTTTGCAAGGAGCTAAATGTTTTATTTTTTTATTTTTTGTAGGTTTGCTTGGGAAGCCACTCTGGCCAATTTATCCTAATGCAAACATCAGCTCAAAAGTACCTCTTTTTAACAGCGTGGTGTGCTGAGGTGGACCCTGTAGCAGTATCCTTCTCAGGAGTGTTCTTGGCCTAGAAGGTTGCTGCCCCTGGTGAGCTGGGTTTGGCACGGTGCAAAGTCACCATCATTCAGTTAAAACCTGCACGTCAATGTGCTGTAAATGCCAGCAAAGCTTTGCTGGTGAATTACACCCCTGATGAAGCCTTGCTGGTCCTGGGAAGGACATGATTTCCCTGAAACTGAGCTTTGAGGGGTGTGTGGTGACGTGTATGGTGTTTGGTCCCTGGGTGCAAAATTTTATCCTAAGTAATGGAGCTTAAAATGCTTGTGTGGGGTTTTGTCCGCACGCGTTTTGCTTGCCAGCAGTGCAAAGTGGAAAATTCCACCTGTATTTCAGTAACATGTCTGGATAGGCCAGTCTGGTGCTTGGGGCATCCATGGCTTGTGGAGCTAAAAGTAAATGGGAGCTGTTGGTGTCAATCTTGTGAGGACTTGTGTGGAAATTTGCCCAAGGACGGTTGATGATTATCTGAATTTTTTTTTCGAGCTGAGAATCTTGAAAAACAGATGAGTGTGTAAAATACAAGAGTAAAGCTGTCATATTTCTTTAACTATTCCTAATGATGAATTATTAATTACTGTGCTTTGTGACACTTCAGTAATTATTTTGCTTGTTTATCATTTAGCTTTATTTTCATGGAAGTACACTTGAGGACTGGAGTATTCCAAATCATTTTATCTCAGACTCTGCTTTTATTAGTGAGTCTTGCCTTAAACTGTTTACTAATGAAATAATTACAGATATAGGCTATAAAGTTATTTTTGTTTTAAACCCCCATCAGGTAATTATATAGTGTTCATGTTGAAAAAGTTTTAGTTGCTTTCCAGAAGTGGAAGAATACCTGGGAAGTGCCATTTTGGGGGGTAGGAACAGACATATGCATATGTAGAAGAACTTGGGTGTGCATTGTTGGGTTATTGTTCATCTCTTTTGGTTTTACACCCAGATCATTCTGGGAGTTGTAGTCTTGGAGATGGGAACCATCTTTGTCTTGACCCTTGTAACCTTTGGATTTATTTTCTCTTTTCCTTAATATTCGTGGATTAACAGATTGTGTTGATGTCTCAGGCTGTCTTCAAAAATCTACAAACCTTGTCTTTAGACTGTTCCTTTCTTGGATTATACTCTAGTCTTACTCAACTACTAGTGCTAGAAATTTGCAGGAAGCTTATGTGTCTTTAAAAATTTTTATACACCTACAAAAAAAAAAAAAAAGCTCCAACCCTTACTGGCGTGTATTTGACACCTTGTAGAAGATTTCCAAGTTGATTTCTGTCCCCTGTAGCTCTGGTAGATGATGTGCTCTTGCTCTTAAAATCAGAATCTCAGGATTAAACCATACAGGAAAGCTGTTACACTACTTTTACCCTTACTCTGGGCCCAGGTTCCACTAGGAGATAGTTCAAAGCAGTCACTAAAAATACAAATCTGAAAGCAACCGACAACTGAATTTGCAGAAAACTGACCTGTAAATTTCAAAACAGAACCTATTAATTAACAGGCTGAATAAGCTAAGTGTTTTTGGCATGTGTTGCTGCAATTATTTTAATTGAGCTGAATAAGAGCAAAACATGATGAAACCGAGTGTTTTTACTTTATTCCGAGTTGCATTTCCCAGTGCCGAAACAAACCTGTGTTGGTTTCCTTTGTGATTGTGTTTGTGTGGCTTGTTAAAATGTGCTTATTTGCTATAGGATGAAGTCAGAAAAGGAACAAAGAAATTCATTGAGTGCTTCTGGGTGTCATGTGATGGCGTGACCAGGGAGAGCTTGTACCAAGCTGAAGCCAGCTGGAGTGAAAAGCAAAGCATCCCACCAATAATTATTGAAGTTAAGTGAAAATCCCAGTAAAATGGGTTGAAGTTTAAAACTAATGTTGTTTCAGGTCCTGAGGCTTGCTCGTGAGGCAAAATTCATGCTTGGGTGATGGAAGCATATAAATACAGGCAGTAACAAATCAGGCTCACTCAGCAAACTGCACTGCAATTTATTCCAGCCCCTCCTTCAGACAGTCATTATATCAAAGGAGATCCAGTCATTAATTCAAGTGTTGAAAATCAGAGTTAGGTTTTGGATTTTTTTTTCTTTTTCCATGTTTTTAGCACCTCATTCAGCCACTATTTCAGCCTGTCTTGATGCCAGTGTGAGAGCAAAGGCTCCATGGGCAGCTTTGACCCTTCAGTGGGGGCATCTTTATCTCCATCAGCTGCTGTGGCACTTGTGCCTTGTCCTCTCTGCAGGTAGAAAGCTTCCTTTTATTTTCAGCACTTAGTCCTGTGGTGAGTTACTCTGTTCCTTGTGTCTTCAGGGCACTGTGGTCACACAGCAGGAGCAGGGCTGCTAAAAAAACATCTTCACCAGCGCTGGTGTCCCCTGGAAATGTGGAATAAATAACCTGTTGGCTTCTGTCTGTTCATACCCCCAGCTCTGATGTCACAGCAATATTTCTGTTGCTTTCTGGTGCAGAATGACCGCAGAGGGTTGAGCAACTTATGGTTTCAGGTCTGGGTGCTTGGAGGAAAGGTCTCCAGGAGCTGTGGGGGCTTTGTCAAGGGACTTGAATGCTGTTGCCAGAATTCCGTGTCTTGTGTGAGTTCCCGGTGGCGGCGAAGGAAGGTGCGTAATTTGTCAGGAAGGGTTCCCACGTCATGTTGGATGAAGCAGACAAATCTCTCCACCAGGAATCCGCCTGTCTCGCTTGCAAACAGATGGCTCTTGGCTGTGTGCAGTCAGCAGTTGTCTTTGCAAGGTGCTGGGGGTGGGATAACCGTGGGCAACCAGGAGCAGAGCTGCATCGTGGAGAGCGCCAATGCGGAGAAATCCGAGCTGCTGGCACACGGAGCCAGCTTGCCCTCGGTGGAAGGCACGCAGGTTTTGGAGCCACGTGTGAGTGCTTGGCTTTGCTAATCCTCACTATGTCAAGTGTTAAAATCACAGGGATCTTGAAATGCCCCGTTGGAGATGACCAGTGTGAAACAGGACAAAAAGGACTGGCTGTTCTTGCTCTATTTGCTTTTATTTGGGTTATTAAAATGCCTCAAGAATGTCTTTTGGTTTGTTTTGACTACCCTACCTGGTAGGTCTTCAGAGGTTAATGTTTCACAGGTTTCAAAATCTTGATGAAACTCAATTCCCTGCAGTTAGTTGGGCTGAACTTGGAAAATGGATACTCATAAAATATTGACCTTCAATAAAGTTTATATATTTTACTGGGTATTGTTTGCTCAGTTTTAGTGTGTAGAGTATTAAGGAATCTAGGTCATGTGGAATGGAAGATGCCTTTGCCCTGTTGGGCAACTTAGTTTATGTTATGAAAATATTTAATTAGACTTGAATCCTTTACTCTTAGGGAAATCAGATTTTGGCTGATACAGTCACTACTGCAGCATTATGACCCCAAAGCATGCAGGCCTTGCATGGGTTTGTAAGGGACTTGATTAAAAGATCAAATTATTGCCATTAATAGATGTGGATATCCTGAGTAGATTTAGAGTATAACCACTTCAGAAAGATAATATTTATAAATATGTAATCGTTTTGGATATGATCAGTCTTTCCAGAAGTTAGGGACAGTTTTCCATAGCCGTGGAGAGTGACAGAGCACTGCTTTCCAAAAGCCAGTGGTGAACTGCTACCGGGAGTGTTATATTTTGGCCACTTGCTATAAAGTCATCTTAATAGGACAGAATGCCTTGCAGAATAGTTATATTCCCGTGTAACTTCTGAAAGATCCACCTGCTAGCATGCTTACTGAAAATACTTTGTGTATGAGCTGTAGAACTTGTGTTTTGAAGAAGTGCCTCTTCTGCCACGCTACCTGTGAAGTGAGGATTTCTAAAATCCTGTTTCTACCATGGCTGAGTACAAAAGCTTAGGTAAAAACCCTTCAGTGTTTGATGAAACCTGTTGCACGTACAATAAGTGGTTACTAAAAGTGGTTTCATAAATTGCATATCCTTTTGACTCCCTCTTAACAGCTCCTTTGCTGTTTGCATGGCTGGCACAGTAAGTCTGACAGGGGATTGCAGCGATTTTGTAATGCCTGTAAATCTTCCTCTTTTGTCTGTGGATGTTCTTGTGCTCATTGAAATGCTGCAGTCTTTGGATAGATGATGTTGTTTGGGAGACTGTACAAAGTAAAGGCAAAAGCCTGCTCTTGATACACGTGTCCTACTGATTTCTTAATTTATTCATTTAGTTGAAAACGGAGCCTGTGGTTGAAAGCCAGATCACACCACTCATCTAAAACATTGCAACAGAATAGCAATCACAGCACACACTGTGCCTCAGCAATTAGTAACAGGATGTGTGATAGGGAAAATTTAAGGACATAAATCCAAAGGTTGTTACAATACCTGGTACCAGAGGCTCTTCCCAGGTAATTTGTTGCTCTGGGCCTCTGCACTTTTCTGTGTTTCTGATGGGGTTTTGCTGCTTTTCAGCAAGTGGGTCGCTTAGTACCAAGTGCTTCCTAATCTCAAAACTGCAGATTGCTGCCTGAACTCAGCTTGTAGGCCTGGTTTACTGTTACTCTCCCAAAGGATTAGGGAGTAGTATTTTGGATTTCCTGTAGAGTATGTACAGCACAGTGAACAGTATTATAGGTTAAGGTTTCAATTCTCAGCTTAAAGGAATAGTCAGGAGGCAAGTTTTAGCCTGAAGGTCATGGTATTCCTTACTGTCATCTGTTATGCCACTAATTAAAACCTTCCTGTCTCCGTGATAAAATTATTTTCTGGGAGTCACTGTCAGACATAATTTGGTCAGTGCATTTCCTCACACAGGTAGCATTTCTGGGTGCTCAGCAAAAAAGTGCTGATGTGGACTCCTGTTAAATCTTGGGATGTTTGGGGGGAATGTGAAAAATTGGAGATCTTGAAGGATGTGTAAAAGAGAAGAGTTTTTCTTTTCTCTGGTCATTCCTCCACAGCTTGGAATCAATGCACTCCATTCATACTTGTGTGTATGTGTGTCTGTATTTTGTCTTTAACACCAACTGCGTGTATTTGACTGACACAGTTAAGATTCTGGTTGAGTACATGTATTTTTTAGCATAGAATCCTCCTGTACTCAGTATTAGTGAAATCTTGTCTTTGTCTTGAAATATTTTCTTTGTCTTTCAGCGTTATATTTAGCTGCCAGTGCCTTGTTAGTCATTCCTGGCTATCTTGGGCTTGATAAAAGGCTTTGCTTACAGGGCCTTTGGTCATGCAGCCTGGCTTGTAGGGCTTGGCTCTGTGTTTGTTTAACTGAGGTGTTAACAAGCCTCTGGAGGATGGGTAGGGTGTTCTACCTGTAAAACTGTTTTTAATGTGAGCTAAAGCAAACAGAACTGCACATGAGCTAAGTTCATGTCAGTGGAGTTTTGAGTGGGCAGGGCAGGGCTGGAGCAGCAGTGAATTGGGTATTGTCAGGTAACAATCTGAGATCAGTGGTTATTTCTTTCCCTGTTTTAATGCTTCCTTTCTGTTAAGAGCAGTAGTAAACCATAGTCAGCAGCTGCTTGTGTTGGTTTTGGTTTTTTTTCCCCAGAGGCAGTTTGTAGTGTTCTCCATGAGCAGTTTTTCTTCTGCTTCCCTCAGCATTTCTCTTGCTATGCTTTTGACCACGTGTCCCTTCCTTACAGCTACACTACATCTCATCTTAAGAGGAATGAACACCCTGCTTGTGTTGATCTGTGGTGAAGGCTGCAGTTGGGCATGGTGGGGTGGGATTGGCTCCTGAGGTGACACTGCCTTGCTCATGGTTCCAGTTTTTGACCTCAGGTGGGATGGCTGAAGTCAAATATGCCTTAGTGGGAGAAAAGCAACTGGCTCTGGAGCCTGGCATGGATGGTTGCTGTATGTAACTGAAAATTGGTCAAGGTCCCTCTACCTGTGTGGAAGCTGCATCAGATCTGCAGCTTCTAATGTAAGTTTAGTTGCTGGTTAAGTACATCTTCCTTCTGAAAACAAAAAAAATTAAAAATTGTGTTTCTGCCTTTTTGTTCCAGTTGGTTCGGACACTGATGTGAAGTTTTGAAGAGTTTACAGCTCCTAGAGCAGGGCTTGTGTTCCTCCTAAGATAGTGAGTTTTGTGTAACTGAGGTGTAGTAGAGAGAGGGGGTCAATACTGAGAGCAAGATGAAAGAATAAATCTGCAAGTTAACACCACAACTGGCAATTTGCAGTACTCACAGTTTGCTAAAATACCTGAAAATCTCACATTCCCCCTTTTTTAAAAAAATAATAATATTCCTGGCATGCACACATCAGCTTTCCATTTGGGCACGGTAATTTCATTGCTAATTAGCTCCCAGATTTGGGCTTGCAGAGGTGGCAGCCTGTTCCTTTAACCTGTGCTGTCCCTGTGAAATGGTAATGAGTAATTCGAGCCCTTCGGGTAAGGTGAGAGTGATCAGCAGCTCAGAGATTGCTCCTTGGCTGTCAGAGGAGTGCTGATGTTTGGGATGAAGGGCACCTTTCCCGACAGAGGTCTCGCTCAAATTGCCCAGGTAAACTCAACAAACCTTAGCAAATCTAAAGAAAGGCTGAATGGAAGGGAGGAACTTAAAAAAGCAAATTGCATCGCTGAATTCAAGCTCTGTAAAGCTTCCTTTGCTGCTTTTGAAGTCAGGAGTGTTTTTGGTTAGTGAATAAAAAGGACTCTATATCCATATGTGTAAGTGCCTAACAACTGCTTAATCTTTTGAGTAGTGATAAATGTGGGAGCAGTTTGCATTCAGGCTGTGCTAGATGCAGGTGAGTGAGAGGCTTTTCTGCTTCTGGATCTCTCTACGATGGAGGAAAATGTGGACAATGGTATTCTTGGGTTGAAAATCACTCTTTCTGAGTTTCAGAAATAGCAGGTAAGCAGCCAGGAGTGTAAAGCAGGAAAGAACCCTCAAACATGCCAAAAAGTTCTATTAGCAGTGATTAGCAAATTATTAAAGGTTGGCATCAAATCTAAATGTAATCATGGGTACGTGTTCCAGGACTGTAATTGACTGTTAACACCAGTTATTAAGTGGAATTTATCTAAAATAATTTAAGATTGATGTTTATATAAATGACATTAAGTCTTAATGTTTAAATTATTATTCTGAAACTCAACTAGCACTGCACTTATTTCAGTGTCATTCAGTTCATTTCCACGTTGTCCAACCTTCAAGTATCAGAGGTTTATGAAGAAGAGGGGGAAAGATCCTTCTTCCTGGTTTTTTTCTTGTGAAAGTCATTGTTTCCTGTGTAGTCATGCTTCTTGTTGTAGGTCCTGCTTGGTCCTTCCGGGTGAATGGAAAAATACTTCCTTAAAACAAATAAATCATGATTTAGAAGTGTTTTGGTCAGCTGAAGACCTCTCCAACAGTCTGACAGTCCAGGAGTGTGCTTGATTTTCTGTAACCCTTTAAAACTCACGCTTCCCCTTTTATTTGGAAACCCTCACATACAGGTCATTAAACCTACTCCAACAACTCATAAAGTTAATGTTTAACCTCTTGGTATGTCTTTTTCTTGCTGTGCTCCAATAGGAGAACCCTTCACAGTCAGCAGTTGGTTTCACTACTATAAGGCCACTGCATCTGGTTCTCCTCCCTGTCCTTGTTTGTAGGGCTTTTTGGCTGAAAGGAACGGCTTCAATTCAGTCATCATTTTGTGGGTGGTGTTTTGTTGGGGGTTATGTTATGTTTTGGGTTTTTTTCATCTTAGCAAATTTGGATTTTCCTTTTCATCCTATGTGGTAAAAGGATGTTGCATGCCAGCTCAGACGCCGAAACCGTGTTGTTTAATGGAAGCAAATCCTAAGAAGAAGGACTTAAAATAGAGGTACAGAATGGTTTTGTACTGTTAACTGTCCTGGAGAAATGCATCGTTCTCTGTCTCTGGGCTTTTGTTTCCTCTTTTCAGCCAGGACACCTGGCAATTCTTTTTCACGTTCCTGGTGTGCAGAAACTGCAGTTGCGTTGGGTGTTGATCCTTTTTATTTATTTTGGCAAGTGATTTGTTCTGGGAGTTGGTAGGAAGAATCCCTGAGTTCTAGTTGTGATTAGCTGGCTTCTGGCTGAGCACCACCCTGGCATTGTCCTGACCCTTGTAAAACCTTTTCTGTGCCTGGGCACTGCTTGCTGCTTTGGGAGATGAGCTGAACCAGAAATTGCTGCTGGAACAGGCAAGTCTGTCCTGGTGGGAATGCCTGCTGTGCTGGGGGAGCTCATTGCTGAGGGAGGGCAGCTGGCATGGCAGAGTGTCTGGGAGAGAGCCTGGAGCTGAGCTTGGGTGGTTGTGTGTTGATGTGCCCTGCCGATGGCACCCACCTATTTCCCAGTCTGCCAAATGGGAATTAGGCTCATGATTAATTGGCTTACAGAATGCTGTTACCTATTGCCCTTGTTCCTGCTGAATTCAAACCCCAGCTCCCTGCTTCTGTCTGGCCAGGGCATGAAATGATGAGGCTGCAGGTTCCTGCCAGAAGTTCAGTGGAAGGTCAATGCAATTTTTCCCAGTAAAAATGTCACTTAATCGGCATTTCTCTAATAGCATCATGTGTTTAATACCTCTATGGCTTGGCAGGTCCTGTATATATCTTTTCCAGCTCCTATGAAAGGTGCTTATGTTGAAAAGGGGAGTTGCATAATAGGTTTTTGAGAAGTGATGATTGTTTCACCAGTTCTGAAGATACCACAAGGTGCAGACTACCAGGGAAGTGTGTTGTGTCATCTCTTGACACTGATACACTGCAAGAGGATTAAAAAATAAGGTTTGGTGAGTGCTTTTAGTTACATTGCCAGGTTTTCATGTTGTTATCTAGAACACCTTCATGAGGAGTAAAATGGGCAGTGTGATTCCTGTTTAAAATGTGGCTCCCAGGTAAGTGTGGGGAGAGAAAGCAGTGTGGAAACCTTGTCAACATCATTGGGAAGGACAGCTGTAGTTCCCATAGCTTTTGGTGGCATGTGTGTCACCCCAGCCAAGGAAAATATGCCTTAGGGCTAAGGATTGTCTCCTCTGTCCTGTGCTCTAGACCTTGGATCAGGAGATGGAAGTAGAGCCAGCCTGTGGCAACGTGTTGGATCATGTTGAGCCCTTAGGCTCCTGTAACCTTTGATTTCTGCTGCTGATAGGAAGATAACTGAGTTTCCCAGTCCTGTACCTCCATTCATATCACTCTTGTAATATCGCTCTTGTTGACAGGAGCAGTAACTCAATACCGTGGGAATGCTTCTAGGGGAGATGGAATCAATAATGGGATTTTTCCGAGTTTGAGTAATCATTTTTCTTGGATGTTTCATTGGCAAACCATATTTACTTGCTTTTTCTAACACCTCTCTTAGCTGAGGGGTGTTATCCTCCAGCAGGGTGCTGTTCAGGGTAACTGAGCATGGGCCAGGGCAGTGATTCTCCCTCTGTACTTGGCACTCTGAGACCACACCTCGAGTGCTGTGTCCAGTCCTTGGTCTCTCACCTCATGAACGATACGGAGGTGCTGGAGTACATCCTGATAGGGGCAGTGAATCTGGTGAAGGATCTGAAGAAAATAAGTCCTGTGAGGAGTATCTGAGGGAGCTGGGGATGTTAAGCCTGGAGAAAAAAGAAGCTTAGGGGGGGACCTAAGTGCTGTCTACAAGTACCTGAAAGGAACATCCTTGAGAAAACTTACTACAGAGTAATACAACTCAAAAAAAACCCTTGAACTTTTTACATAATCAGCGTATAGGAAGAAAGTGGTTTATAAATAGCTATATACAATGAGGTGCTCTATTGGTTAGCTGGTAACCCATGTAACATTAACTAAGAAAAAGGCCTGAGCAATCTGTTGTAGGAGGGTTATATGACTATACTGTAGGGAGATAAGAAGGGCTGAGTAGCAGTGTTGTCTGTTCTTATTTGTAAAGGACACTGCAACAGACTCAGGCTTCCACGTGGATTGGTTTGGCACGAGGAAAGAGCAGATTGTTTGGTTTGGCTTGTACTCGTTTCTCTGTCCTAGGAGGGTGATGGTGACTGAGGAGTTTCTGACATGTCCTCATTGTGCTTCTAAGGCACTTTGCTTTCCTCTGCTGCATACAGAATTTTAAATCACCCATCCACTTGTAAAAAGTATTTTCCCTTTCCCCACTGGTGTGCTGATGTCAGGAACTGTGCATTTAGTATGGCAGTGGGGTTTTTCAGCCTAGGTAGAGCTGGTGTTCAAGTGGGTGTTTAAGTGCTGATTTAAGTAGGTTCAGAATCAAGTCCCTGTTCAAGTGCTTCAGTGGAAGTTGCAGTGTTGATGTGTGCAGTACTAACTCCTGTTGTTACACTGGTTCTTGGAAGCAGAATGTAATTTTGGGAAGCTCAGAGTTGGTTCTTACCCAATGGTAGCATCTTCCTGCATGGTTTTTTGTTTTCCACCACTATGTGTCTGATCAGCATTGATACTACAGAAAAACGTGGCATGAATTTACATGTCCTTTTGGGAGGAACAAAGCCCTCTATCTTCTCTATCCTGTTAGCTTAGATGGAAAAAAAAAAAAAAAAACAAAAAAAAAACAAACCCAGAAAATGCTATGCTAAAATCAGAGTAGAGAGTTGCAGCTTGAAGGAGAACAACTTGAATCCCGCGGGCCACTGTCAAGACAAGACCTTGCCAGTGGAAGTGCTCGTGACCGTGCAAACGAGAGGGTGGTGTGCTTGAACTGCAAGCTGTAGTCCTGTTGTCTGTGATGTAATGCTCTCATTTCTCCTTTCAGCTATGAAGCCGTACGCTCCAGCCTTCATTCTCCTGTGGAGTGCTGTCGGGATAGCGAGGGCTGCCAAAATCGTTGTCGTGCCGCCAATTATGTTTGAAAGCCATCTTTATATTTTCAAGACTCTGGCCTCAGCCTTGCATGACCAAGGTCACCAGACAGTGTTTCTCCTCTCGGAGGGCAGAGAGATTCCTCCATCTAATCACTACAGACTTCAGCGCTACCCAGGGATCTTTAACAGCAGCACCTCGGATGATTTCCTCCAGTCCAAGATGAGGAGTATCTTCTCGGGGAGGCTGACTGCCCTCGAACTGTTCGATATCCTGGACCACTATTCCAAGAACTGCGACATGATCGTGGGCAACCGGAACCTCATGCGTGCCCTCAAACAGGAGAAGTTTGACCTGCTCCTGGTAGATCCCAACGAGATGTGTGGATTTGTTATAGCCCATCTTTTAGGGGTTAAGTACGCCGTGTTTTCCACTGGCCTCTGGTATCCGGCAGAAGTGGGCGCTCCAGCTCCCCTGTCCTACGTTCCAGAGTTTAACTCGCTGCTCACAGATCACATGAACCTATTCGAGAGGATTAAAAATACTGTTGTTTATCTTATTTCGAGGTTTGGAGTCAGTTTTTTGGTTCTGCCAAAATATGAAAGGATAATGCAGAAACACAAGGTTCTTCCGGAGCGGTCCATGTATGACTTGGTCCATGGATCCAGCCTGTGGATGCTTTGTACTGACGTAGCACTGGAGTTTCCGAGACCCACGCTACCCAACGTTGTTTATGTGGGAGGAATCCTAACGAAGCCGGCCAGCCCTCTGCCAGAAGTAAGGTTTGCTGAGTTTTACAGTCATTTCTGTGGTTTCTGCTTGACCTCATGGGATGAGAGAGCAGCTTTCAAGCAGTGATTTTCAGATGGGACCCTTCTGTTGTTGTTTGGTGAAATATTCTCTGGAAGTCACTTGGTGTGGTGGTGAGGGGAAGTGTTGGTCACAAATTCAACAAAATCAATCTTTTTTTGGATGCAGGAAGTATTATGCTTTTGAGTGAGGTGAAAGGCAGTGAGCTCTGTCTTGGAAGTCACATCAGTGGCTTTTAACCAGACATGGTTTAAAACGAAGATGAAGGAGAAGGCATGAACACTGTTTATGCTTAAAGAAGCCTGCTGCTAGGTTATACTGGGTAATTTCATGGTATGGCTGTCTTTATGGTGTTTGTTTTTTATGCCTCCCTTAGGTTTGATAGTGACTAGAGGACTATATGTACATAAGCATTAAAAGACTTTTCACCCAGTGAGATACGGAGATAAGAGTTGGCATAAATGGCGCTGTGGCTGCACTCAGATGGGAATTTTTACTGTCCACGTGCAGGACATCAGGTGCTGAACTTCAGACTGAAACAGTGATAGTGACTGGACTGACTCCAGAAATCCTGGTTGCACAGATTAATTATTAAGTTTGATTAGTTCAGTGGTCTTTGATATGTTATACCTAAGAATGTCTCTGTTGAGCGCTACAACAGTGACAGGCAGAACAATCTCACAGAAAACCGTGTCATTTACACTTCTGTTTATGTGTACATAAACAAATAGATTTTGAATTGGAGGTGATTTTTAATGGATGCTTTTGGCTGGTTGATAAAAAGGGGGCTAGGTAGACCTGAAGTGCTCAACAATTTGCTTCTTAAAATGAGTCTTTCAGTCTTTCTTTTTGTGTGAAAAGTGCTATTGTCTGTTCTCCAGGGTGTCATCAGAGATGACCATAGCCATGCTGCTTCTAACAGGCTCTTTCCATGTGTGCATCCATGTGTTTGTGTTAAGGAAGGGTCAGGTATCCTGGAAAGCAGACTGAAGGTACCCTTGTGCTGTCTAAAAAGTTCATCCCTATTTTCCCTCCAGGAAAACTTTGCTGGTTGCATTGAGTTTTTCCTTCATTTTCAAGACTGAGGTTTCCTTTTTCTGTAAGAGGAAAAAATGGTATTTGTGTAATCAATTTGGGCGGTAGGTTGACGTTGTCTGATACGTGTCTTTTGATGTTCAGTGTAACAGGAGTGAGTGACCTTGAAACAGACCTGTAGGTCAAGTAGGTGGTGGTAAATATTTTTTACAGTGGGGAAAGAAACTACCTATAATGGTTTGTGAGCTGAGACATTATTTACCTTCCTTTCAGTTTTATCAGGCAGTTCATCCTTCGTGTTGGAAGCATGAGTTTTCATTGAACGTGGGAGAGGGACCAAGTGAGCACGTTCCTCTATTATCCTGTAATTTGTCCATGCCTAAGCTGTTACACATCCCTGTGTTGTGCATTGTAGGTAAATGATTGAGCAATCAGTTTGTTTGCTGAGCAATTGGATAAAATTCGTAGCTGTCCCTCTGTCCTGGCAGATGAGAACTGCGAGTGCAGATAGCGAGTGCTGCGGCTGCTCCCTGCTCTTGCTGCATCTCCAAGGCAGCAGCCTCGGCTAATTTATTTTCTGCAGCTTCTAGTTTGGTGCATTAAGGTGAGCCAGAGGCAGAGCTAGTTTGTATTTCTGTGCTAGGCTGCAATTGGTGATGCTTCAGCAGCTCTCACAAGTAATGTTCTTGTCCACGGACAGTGGTTAGAAAAGGGGAGCATGTGGCTGGGCACAGTAGCTAAAATTTGCCCACTAAAGCTGTTACTGTGAGTCTTTTGGGTCTCCTGAATTCACCAAAACTGCTTATAAGTAGCCTAGTCCACTTTGTCTGCTAGAGGAGTATTGGGAAAAAAAAATCAGGGGTGTTCTTTCAAGTCAAAAACACCTGCTCAGACTGCTTGGGCACCTCAGCAGTGGCACTGTGTTGTCAGGAGTTTTTTTCCTTTTACCCCCCCACCTCACCAAAAATAACCAAGTCGTTTGTTTGACCATAATAGAATGCCTACACATAAGTTAAAAGTTCTAGCTTTCTGTTCATGAGCAGCACCTTAAAAATAAGAGGCACATAGTGACAATTAAGCACTCAATGAGGAGGTAAAGGTCAAGGTCTTTTAAGGTGTTACAGCGTGGCCATTCTTTCAATCCGGGGGGTGACATAGCTCTGTTTTGTGGCTGCTCAGATCCTGCACCTGTTCCTTGAACGTCTTGAAAGAAAAGTTAGAAAAGCCCAGCTTTAAAGGCAGCACGTAGCAGTGGGTGCTGAACATTCGTGTCATGTAACCGTGTGTGTGTGTGTGAGGGGAGACAAACCTGACCCAGCTTTGCTGGTCATCTGTGTTAATACTGTATGTTTTATATATATATGTGTATGTATATATAACCTGACCCAGGTCTGCTGTCCCATCTGCATTAACATTTCCATCCTGGGGCACATCCTCCCTGCTGATCCTGCAGTTAGCTTGTGTCAAGCATGATTCTTAGCTGCTGCTGAGCTCTGTAGCGATTACGCTGCAGCCCCCGGCTGTGGCACACGAACTGCGAGCGTGTCTTTGGGTTGCAGCTCGCCTGGATGCCTCGGGAAGGCGGCTCCGGTCCCCCTCCCCGCTCTCCCTGCCGGGCAGTGCCCCGGTGTCGGTCTGCGCTTGGCGCAGTGTCCCTCGGGAAGTCGCAGTGATCGGCGTGCCAAGGAGGGGGAGCCAGCGGGGAGAGCAGCGGGTCCTTTGGAGGTCACCGCTCTGCCCGGCTCCCTGCGGTGCCTTGCGGCTCCCTCCGTGGCACGGCAGGCTCAGCCTTACCTGTGCAGGCAGTGCCTGGGATGGCACATTCCCCCTTCCCATCCCTGCTGCAGGTGGATGAAGCCGAGCACACCCTGTCCTTCCGCTCTGCCGTGGTGGGAGGGCTGAGGGTGGCTTGGCACAGCTCTGTGTGTGCCATTGTAGCTGTCCTCTCTGAGAGCCAGTGTGACATTTTCACTGGTTAAGCTGGGTTTAGACACTGCTTCTTGCACCAAGTGTGCTGTGCTGCTTGGTTAAAGGCAAGGAGATGGTTAAGGTGACTTAACCCACATGTGTGTGAGATTTTATTCACTGATGGGTGCAGAGGGGGCAGGATTTGTGTACAAAACTTGTAAAACTGTATGCTGAATTATATAGAGGACAGTGTGAACAAAATTAGCATTAAAAGATGAAAAGCTAGAGACAGTCTGACTATCAAATCCTTAAGGTCATCAGTGACTTCAGCTATTGAGGGTCTGGTGTTCCCTGGCAGTGTTTTCCAGGTAACTGTCATTGGCCATTAGGAAAATCACAGGCTCCTCTGCCTCTTCTCACTGCACTTCTCCAGAGGGATCTGAATGAAGCTGGCTTTTTCAAGGGGCACCCTTTTAAGCAGCAATGGGGAAACCTCTGCTCTGGCGTTTATACCTTGTGACCAGGTTGGTGGCATTGATCAGCCTGATCAAGGCAAGAAGCTGAGGGGTGCTATGAGCAGCTGCCTTGGGAAATACTCAGTCCACAAGTAAACCAAATTTATGCTGCAGAGGAGGGTGTTCTCATGTTGGAGTAAGAGGTGGTCCTTACAGCCACGGCTGTCAACAGATAATTACAGCAACTTCCTCACTCCTCCGTGGACATCTCTTATCTGAGCTCAGTATTATACAGATCAAAGTCTATACAGCAAATTGGTGGCTTTGAATATGTTCACTAAAAAGTATTTAGGGTTTTGTTTGTTTGTTAGTTATTTTCTTTTTTCCCTCCCTGAGCCTTGCTGACAGTTTTATGTTTACTAGGTGTGTTAGCTGATACTGGTATTTATCTTGAAAAAGAGGTGGAAGAATCAAGAGGTGTTTTATTCCTTAAACCTGGCTTTTCTCCTTCAGTCAGACTCAAGGACACATCTATGAGCCCTTGCAGACTGTAGCAGTAGGTTTTTGTGCATGGTGTAGCACTGTCATTTTAGTATTATTTTTAAAGTCTGGGGAATGGTTTTTATAGGACTGTTAGGACAGTAAATTTCTGGTGATGTGAAGCAACTCTACAGCTGTTCTAAAATGCGTGTGATTGTCAGCCGGGGGGGTAAAAAGTCTTTTAAGGATGGAGATGATGCAGCACTGTGTAAATTCTGTACTGAGCTGTATGATCATGTATTTGGGCTCTGAAATATATTTTAGATAAAGCTTCTTCCCACGCACCCCACCCTGAATTTGATGTTTTGATCCACAGGAAAGTGTTGTATGAGCTCTCCAAGTACCCACAGTCCTAAAGCTGTAGTGTCCAGTCTCAGCTGCTCCAGTAGGACTGGGTTGGTGAACCATGTCCGTTCTGCTGTAGTGCTGCATTTTAAATTTGGGCAGAAATGTGACTCAGCATCTCTCTGTTCAGTGCTAGACACAGGGAAAAGGACACGGGGATGATTTGGGAGCTTGGTTAAGTGTCTCCAGTCAAACCTGTGAGGAAGGCAGGTCCTCCAGGTGCATGTGCCAGACATAAAGCTGGCATCCCATGAGCTGACAAAGGAGCCAAACCTTCAGTGAGCCTGTGGTGTCCATCAAAAAGTGATTTTAGTTGGTTCATGGATTACAGTCTGGGGTGGTCATTCGTTGAGTTCAGGCAGTTGTTTGCATTGGGAATGGAAAACAGACGTTCCAGACCTTAGATGTTGGATAGGTCAGATGATGGAAGCTGAAAACGAGAGAAGTTACTTGGTTATTTTTATTCATGGGGGGGGAACCCAATACTTTAATAAGCTACTACTGTAAACAGATTTTGTTGTTTTAAATATTCTAATTTGTCATGTTCGAATTGGAACCCACAAACTAACGAGATTTGTTCATTTTGGTAACATGCAGTGGCTTAACTGAGTGTCTCTTCCAAACTTTGAGGAATGACCTCCACCAAGGACAAGTAATGAGCCAGTGTTTTTTCCCATATTTTGCCCATTTATAACATAAAACAGAAGATAGGAATGCATTTCAAAAGACGTTCTGTTTTCTTGGGGTATTTGGAACATCTTTGAGTTTGGGTACCATATTCCTATAATTTGGCAAGTTGGGATGTGCTCAAAACTTGACATTTACGAGTAGCGAGCCTAGTTATTAATATCACTGACTTGAAAAACAAATCTTCAATCAAAACAGCTTTTCAGATGTCCCAGTTGCTTAAAGGTGAAGTGGATAATTTGTTTGTGGCTATTACCTTGCTTTGGGGGATGAGGTGTCTCCAGCAAGGGCTTTGTGAGGAGACACCTTCCCAAGCCTTCCCAGGCTGTTTACTGGGGAATTCTGCCGGCAGCGTGTTCTGCTGCTCACCCTGACCAAGGGGGGGGTCTGTGTGAAGGATGTGGGTCTTAGACTGCCTCAAAAGCCAGCTGATCTTAGGCTTTTCAAAGAGATGGTGGTAACTGATGGCTTGTGTATATAAAGATAATATAAAAATATATGGGTGTTGTGTACAGGTATATATACACTTTACATGTTTTTATATATCTGTGAAAAAAGAGAAAGGAGGAGGTAAACCGCAGGAAGAAAGAAAAGCTATTTTATCTGAAGAGGAAAATGAAGAAGAAATTGAAATGATTAGATTAAAGGATTTAAAGCTGCAGATTAGAATTGTATCTCTCTACCATCCACAGAGCGCAGGTGTCATACTGGAATGATGACAGACAAAATTTCCCACCTAAATGACATTATCATGTGGGTTAATGGGTCGGGTGTATGTCAGTATTGGTAATACAGAGGTCTGTATTTAAAATTTAGCTTCTTGTTAGTTTTCTTCTTAACTTAATTATCAGCAATTTAATTTGACTTTATGTTCTGTAGACAGAGTAAGTAAAAACAGTCTCCATCTTTAATACTGTTTTTTCTTAACTCCTGTTGACTTTTTTGCTCCATATGGAGCAACTGAGAGGATTGGTAAATCCTTGGTTTGCATTTCCATTTGATAATCATCAACTTTTCTGTGCATGCTTGCAAGTTCATGCTTAGGAAGGTGGGTTTGGGGGTATTTAACAGGATGTTGCCTGTAGGGTATTGCCAGCAAGGTTTTTAATTGGAACCCTGGGTTCGAGGATCCCTGTACTGCACCCGCTACTCTCTGCAGTGATTGTAATAACCTCTCCTGAAGGGCAAGCTCCTCGTTTTCCACTCCTCCCATTCATTTGAAAGGCAAGGTTGCTTTCCCAGGGTGCTTGCCAGAGGTCTGGTGAGTAATGGATTTTTGCATCAGGGAAGTCCTTGCGTGGCACTTTCCTGGTTGACCTCTAGCTCTGGGTAGAGCGTGTTCCCGGAGCTTCACTGGATACGCCTGCAACTCTAGAGGGGGCTCAGGTACGGGAGCAAAGGCTTGGGGGACTGCATTTCCTGGCTCTGGTTTGGAGTGTGAATTTTATTCCTCTTGAAAGTTAAGTGGACTTAAGTTCTCTGTCCTTGTTGGATGCTAAATGGGAAAAGGCAGTAAAGGTCCAGGATAAGGAAATACAACCTTGCGGGCACTGGAAAGCTTTGTAAGATTTTAAAGTTGGTTGGGTTTTTTTAATACCCTGTGTATTTTGGAGAAGGAAGATACACAGCAAATAATTAGTGAGAAATGTACAAGGAAAAAATTGTCTGTGTTTCAGCAGGGTTAAATCTGTGTCTAATATTGAAAAGCTTAATAGCGTCGTTAGATTAATATGTGGTGACTGTACTTAGTACTGCCTGGGATTCTTGTAGGAACCAGTTCAAATCTTTAGAGTTTGTTTCTCAACTGGTAGCAAGATTCTTTCTTCTTAGCCAGCAAGAAAACAGGGGTTTAGTCTAATGCCACAATCTGAGTATGCTTCTTTAATGGGCACATGGTACTGTTTTTGGAGTTACCTTACTCTGTACCAGTATGAATTACAAAATATTAAAAAATGCCATGAATATTAACTGCATGCACTTTTTGTATGGTAGGTCTTGTTAAACAAAGCCCAGGGAAGAGAAGAATTAACTTGTTATTAATGCAGAGAGAAATGGGGGCTCTGTCCTCACTGGGAGCTGCATGTCTGCTCGTAACTGAACTACAAACTTAATTAAGATGGATGATATCGAAAGGAGCAAGTCCTGATAAAATGGGACTGTTTTTTCACATTTTTGCCTGGTGACCATAGTTTTTAAAAGGCAGGAATTCAGTCAGTGGAAAATAACCTTGGGAGTGTGACCAAGGCGCCGGGCGATGCGGAGCCAGCAGAAGTTGCTGGATGCGTGGAGTCAGGGAGGCTGAATCCTTCCTCTGCCTCATGCCCTCGGTGTTCAGTGGGATGCTCTGTGTCCTTTGCTGCTCCCAGCAAATAAAAACTCCTATTTTTGCTTCTAGACCGACTTAAAAATTGATGGCAAGTAAATACAAACAGGTTACTTTGCCTGGAGTGATAGTTTGTCGGAGTTTGCCGTAGAATTACGGGTTTTTATAACTTTTAGGTTATACAATATCATCCTGTTTGTTTTGTGATTTGAGTAAAGGTTGTGTAAGGGCACCTGTATGACCTTAGGGCACCTGTTCTGCTATGTTACATTAGCAAAATCTGAAACAGAAATGTATTAATACAGAATTTAATTATGGCACATCAAGTACTGTTCAGATGATGGCAGAAAAGTTTGGACGCTCAAAAAAATGGTGTATATACCTTTCTGTTTATTTATCAGTATCTCCTTTCTAAAGATGGCTTAATGTGGCTTCTTATTTTAACATAGATCTGGTTTTGTCTGCTCCAAGCAGCATTTTGTAGGAGAAATTGCATAGGGTGCCTGTGCTCTGCCCTGGGGAAAGGGTGGTTTGCAACCCTATTCGAAGAACAGGCGTTTGTGCTATTGCACATTTGAATCGAGCGGCTGAACAGGGCAGGCTTCGGATATTACACCCGGTTATGTTTGTATTTGTGCACTTTGTTTATCTGAAACAAAGCTCAGTATTAGGCACCACTGGTTACTGCCAGCTGGGCCCTCACTCCCTGCTCACAGCTGTGTGTTCAGCACCGGGGCCTGCAGAGAATGGCTAATTAGAAAGCCAGGCAGAACAAAGCCCACACAGTGGGGCTGGCACAATAGCATTCCTGTCTCACATTGGTCAAAAGATGGATTTTATTTCTTGATTCCTCCCCCCTCGCTCCTATAGTACAGCACAGATCAATAAGTGCTTCTTGTCCCTATGCAAGCACAGAGTCCTGTACTATTCCTCCCAAAGGACATGCATTTGCACAGAACTGACATGAAAACAAGCAGAGACCTGGCAGCGTTGGCCACAGTGCTCTGAGTAGAGGTCCTTTAAGTTTTTTATACTTTAGTATGCATTCTTTATTATTTTTTAAAATAATTTGCCAATATGGTAATGAATATAGGTATTAGGTGATATTTGCATTATTTATTATTTTTTAAACCATTTAAGTGAAAATTTTAATTGGTTATAATATATGTATTAGGTGATCCTTTATTATGAATGTGCATAAAGCTGTAACTGGATGAAACACAAAACTGAGCTGGAAAATGCAGTTCACAGTTCAGTTCAGAATGTGAATGTGCTGTATTAGACTTGCCAGGCCTCCACTTTTAATGGACAGGATGTGCACAAGCTCTGTGAGTGTCTGTTCTGGTTCTTCATTAGAATTTCTGTTGGAGGTTTTGCTGTCAAGTTCACCGAGGTTTGGGGGTTATGATTCCTTAAGGTTTGATTGCTGGTTTGGAAGGGAAAAGCCAGGTAGATCCCTGTTCCTAAGTCACTGCTGGGTTTGTCAGGTTGGCAGCATAGCCTCAACGAGGCAATGTTGTCTCTTGGCTGTGCTAGGACTTAGAAAGAAAAGCCCTTGCCTCAGTTTAAAGAAAACCTGAAAATTACTTATATTTGGGGGTGAGGGGAGAGGGTCAGGTGTTCTCTTCAGTCGTGGAAAGAGAGAGGTGTTTAAAGAAGTGCATGTCCTGATGATGTGTATCTTAAGTTTGAATTAACTTCTCAATTCTGTGCTCAGCCCAAGTTTGAACCGGAGTTTGAGGAAGGCCCAGAGCAGCTTGTCATGTAGCAAACTCCCTCCCCCGATTTGTTGTTCTGTAGGTTAGACCTCCCAAATGGTCATTTCCTTTCCTTGTGTTAAAAGAGAATCATCCTGAGTTCACAGGAAGCCCGAAAATCCTTTAAAGTGGGCGAAAGGAGGCCGCTGTGCTGCAAGCCAGGAGCCGTGAAGTGCTGCCCGATCAGGGAGTGCTGCTCTTAATGAGGGCAGCTCTAATGACTCATCCTGACTCAGTGCCTTTTCATACAGAGAGTAATTAGATCGCCGGGGCAGAATGCGCTGGAGGTCAAAAGTGTAAGTGGATTTAAGGGGAAGAAAGGGGAGAGTTGATGGGCGATGAACTTGGGTGTCTCTGAGGGTTTTTTGGGTTTTTTGTGGGTCCATCGAGGCTGCTTTGGGGGATGTTAGGGCTAGTATGGCCCTAGGGAGTGGAAAGGTAGGAGGGTGACTGAAGGCTGCTGCAACTGTAGGCAGACAAAATGTTTCTGTGGCATCAGTGTGTGTTTTTCCAGTGTTGAGGTTCTGTGAGCATTGCTCCCAGCTTCTCTTTTGTGAACATTAGGAGTGCACACAGAAGAATCAAGTGACTTACACAGCCATAGTCCTAGTGGTGCTGAAGTATTCAGTCCCTTTCAGAGATGTGCAGCCTGCTCTTCATCTGCTGTGTCTGTGATCTGCTGGTATCACAGCTAGCTACACCTTGTATACTGCCCAAAGGACAGGCAAAATACAAGAAAATACTGAGGCTTCGTGCCATGGCTGGCTAGTTGTACCAGGACATCCAGATGTGTCTTAAAACCACAGGCCTGGGAATGCCACTGACTTGGATTCAGTTTCACTTGATCTTCTGTTCAGAAATTCTGTGCTAAAAAGCTGTCATAGAAATAATTCTAAGAAGTTTAAAGAAACTGAGAATAACAGGCTTATCCAGATCAAACTCAGGGCACTCTAAGAGGATGCAGTGCAAGCTCCCTGTTTTCTATTGCCTAATTTTTACCCAGCTCCCTACATTTGTAGTGATCCCAATGAATGAAGGATGTGTTATGCCAGGAATGACACAGATTTTTGCAGGAAGAATCCTTGTCAGGAAAAGTCTGTAGCTGATTTTCTGCAGCCTGTGCCGCAGTAGTGATGTCCAGCACCCCTCTGGGGAAGCAGATTGGAAAGGGGCTGCAGGTCAGAGGGCAGGTAAGCAATTCCTCTTGCTAACAGCACCATGTAAAGCATAAATAAAATCTGGGGTAGGAAAGAACCTTTCAGTTTATGTCAAAGGACAGCAAGCTGAGCTGAAACTCCCTGGGTATTCCTGAGTTTGGCACTGGGCAGTTTTAACATTAATTATATTCTTTCTAATTTAGTGTTCTAAAAGAAACTCAAAGGAGGACATCAGGTTCCTCTGCTTCTGCTTTGGCCAGGCATCTTTTAGCTCTGGTCTGGATATTAAGGTTCTGTTGATACAAACTATTTTCTTTTGTATTCCAGTTGGTTTTTATAATGTAATCCATTTTAATGTGATGAACAAATCCCATGCTTTCAGCCTGGTGGTAGGATCTTGTCTTGCCTGTCAAGATTTTAAGTTCACCTTTGTCCATGTTATGTTCCCCTGAAGCAGTGGGATTACCTTCAAAGGGGAGGATTACAGAGGCATGGCTATCAAACCACCAGAACAACACAGAGCAGGTTGCTTTGCTGTTCCACAGTAAAATGCAAACACCTGTAGGTGATATAGTAAAGTTCCTTTTTTAAAAATTATTTTTCTTTTGCATATAATTCTGAGTGCTCAGCAGCTATTTTTTTATTATATGTGGAGATTTTTTTAATGCTCTTTTAGGAATTCCATTACAGGGAAATATTTACACCCCCCTATGCTCCTATAATGAGGTACAGTTGTTACTCTGGGAATACATCCCATCTGTGAAGTCTCCCAGAATTTCTCATGAAGCACAGAGGAGCAGTGACATTGGGAGCCAGTTCTCAGATAGAAGAGGCTCATCTCCAGCAGCAGCAATCATGTATCTGGCCAAGGAGAGGTAGTCACAGGTAGCCTTCTGATGCCAGGATGATCCAGGATTATTCTCCATTGCTTTCCGGGGATCAAACTGAGGCTCAGTAGACCACTCCATGGATTTTCCTTTATAAAAACGCAAGTGACACTTGCTGTTTATCCTGTTTCTCAACCTGTTCCACACCAGTTTCCAGACACCTGGCATTTCTGGGTACGTTCTATCAGGCCCTGTACAGCAGTCTGTGTCCAGTTTATTCAGACTTTCCCTCTGGCCTGAGGGACCTGGCATTGCCAAAGGCCAAACCAGTAAAGGCTGAAATGAAGAAAGCAAGGAAGCACCTTGAACTTTTTGATGCCAGGTCCCTTGTCCCGTTCAGCTTTGGCTTTCCAAACCCCATCCCTGCAAGCTCAAGCAGTGCCTGGATATTCCACCTGTCCCTGTTTCGGACTCAAGTGTGGTGGGGTGTTTTTTGGTCTTGTTTGTTTGTTTTTCTTTTTACGTCTTTGTTTATCTTCCTGCCATTTTTGCTGGCTTCCTGCTTATCAGCTTGGACTGTACTTTAGCTTGGAGCAAGTGGTGTTGGAGCATGCTCTCCCAAGCCTGTCTTTCTAGGTCCATGTCTCATGGGATTCTTCCAGATAGGTCTCTGAAGAGGCTGGAATTGGCTTTTTTGAAGCCCAGGAGATGCTGCTGTTGTTTG
This sequence comes from Phylloscopus whistleri, assembly GCA_017589585.1. Taxonomy (NCBI): domain Eukaryota; kingdom Metazoa; phylum Chordata; class Aves; order Passeriformes; family Phylloscopidae; genus Phylloscopus; species Phylloscopus whistleri. The sequence goes on from JADMLD010000092.1 coordinate 2,679,333, forward strand.
CCACGTTGCCTCAGTGTCCTGAGCTCCGTCTCATGGTCACTGCAGGCAAGGCTGCCCTGACCTTTGCATCCCAAGGTCTGCCACATTGGTATGTTTGAGCCACCAGTACCTTGTTTGTGGCTTCCTGAGCACCTCTGTCAGGGAGGTGGCATCCAGAAGGCACTTTGGAAACCTCCAGGAATCTGCCCCTCGGGCTGGGTGAGTGCTTGTGAAGACCAGGGCCTGTGAATATTGGCCTTTTCAGAATGGTTTGTCCTCCAGCCCTCAAAAAGTTCTTTTCTCTTTAGCTTTAATCAGCTGATGGGAAAGACTTCAAGATGTAACTAGTTGAAGCACTACAGTGACTATAATATAATGACATTTGCAGTATGCCTTAGGTCTTGAAGTAAGATTCAAGGACGAGCTTTAAATAAATCACAAAACCACTTGGAAACTTCCGTGTCAGAAGTTCAGCCCCTAATAAATGATTCAGCTTCGAGGCAGGTCAGAGCCACTTCCCCTCCTTTGCCTTCTCCCCCTCCCTTCACATGAATAAAAAAAGGGAAAGATTGCACTGCAAAAGGACAGACTGTGGATTTTAAAGCAAATGGAAACCTTTTTTGCTTTACAGCAGAGAGCAGTGCACGACCCCCAGTGCCATGTGCCGGATTTTGTGCTCAGATACGATAGCACGGCGTTACTCCATTACTGCCTGCCCTCCTATTTATTACCAGGACAAGAGGCACATTGTGAGCAGGGCTCTTCATTTGCTCTTTGCTCATTTCCTATTGCTGCACTGGTGTGGAGCAGGCTTCTGCTTAAGCTTGGCGAGACCAGAATTAAACCATGTCCTGAGAGACAGAAGATATTCCTCATCTGACTGATGTGTCAGTCAGTAGGATTTATTTTGTTTCCACTGCAAACAGTTGTGTTAGGGAAAACCCAGAATTTAAATCTGTGCTTTAAAAATTAAAGGGTATGTTTTCTTCTTTCCTTGAGCTGTAGAAACTGACAGTGTCTTTAGCAGCTCTGGCTTCTTGCAAGGTGTGTTTATTCTTTTTATATAAATGAAAGCAAAGGCTTTTGAAGCACTCTAACTTTGCTGAAGGCTCGAAGTGACACAGCTGAGTCCCCGGTTTCCTTCACACTTCTCCTGTGCAGGGCCTCCAAGCTGATACTACCAGATGGATCTATTTATGCTTTGCTGAGTTAAAATGCAGCCCGTTAACTTGTGAATGGGTGTCCACTGATCAGTTAAGGAGGGACAAATTGTTTTAAGCCACCGGTGGTTAATACTGAGGCTAAAACAAACACGGGAGCCTTTTGCCGTTTGTGGTCTCTGCCCTGTATTCTGAATCGTGACCCATTGTTCTTGGGGTGGCATCCAGAATGTTTGGGATTTGTAAAACTTGGCTTCTGAAGCAGCAAAGGCACCAACAACTGCTCTTCCCAAGCCCTGTTTTCTTACTGTTCCTGCTCTTTGCTTCTGCGGTGTTGAGTGTGACCCTTGTTCCCCGCAGGATCTCCAGGAGTGGGTGAACGGCGCTCACCAGAACGGCTTTGTCCTCGTCTCCTTCGGCGCTGGAGTCAAGTACCTGTCGGAAGACATCGCCAATAAGTTGGCACACGCCCTGGCAAGGCTGCCCCAGAGGGTTATCTGGAGGTAAGGGCGGTGCTGGAGGAGCTTGGGGTGGTTTGGAGCGTGCTTGTGTCCTGCTGGAGTTGCAGAAGCTGGAATTGAGACTGCCTGGGTGGTGCAGACGATGTGACACTCCTGAAAAACACTTGGCATAGAAATCTTGCAATATCCTGGGAACAAGGAGAAGCAGGGATTGTTGTGGCAGAATAAGGCATGGGTGCGTATCCTTGGAAGGACTAGGGACAGGGAAAACAAGCAAAGATGATAACATTTGGGATTATACTGCCACTATTTTTCATGAAGGATCTGCCCCAAGGGCTCAAAATGAATCCTGATGATGAAAAGCCTCCATTTTCCTTATTCTTCCCCTTTTCCCTCACTTGTTTAGGCCCCTTTTCCTCTTTTACGTGTAAACACAGGCTCTCCTTATTCGTTTTCCCACTTCCCTGTTCTTCTGTGAGAAACTGAAGGAAGGGAAATTTTCAGGAGTCAGAATCAGTAAGAAGCATTCTCAGTACTAAAAACATCTCTTGAGTAGTGCTCTCAATTTCCTGTAAAAATTCAAAAACTGCTTAGCTCTGTTTCACATCAAGCATCACTGATATCATTTTGTGGAGTTGATGTGAACAAATTTCTTTTCAGCTCTCCGGTGTCTTACACCTCATGTGGGTGTCTCACAACCCTGCCACACTCTTGGAGTTGTATCAACTATCTTGGTGGCCTGTTCCCCACAATTTTTTAGGGAATGTCCTCGCTGCTGTGCATAGTTCAAGGATCAGATCCCACTAATGAACAGGAAAAATGGGAATTTTTCAGGCTGTGGCACAGAATCTGTGGTAGTAAAGGTAATACCAGTTTTTTGGAGTAGAGCCACTGTTTTCTAATGAGTCCCACAGCACTTCTTGGCTTCTAATTAATAATCCAAATTTACCTTAGTGCTTTTCTTCTGTCCTTTTGACTATGTTGTCCCTGAATATGTCTCTTTAGGAAGCATCTCCTTTTTATAGTAAACAAATTAGGAGGATTTTTCTTGAGGATAGCTTTTTTTAATGCCAACCCAACAATTCCATTTCAGGCTTCCTGTTAAAATTTGAGTATTTATATATCAGCCAAATGTAACTTGGTGTTTTTTGGGATTTGGGGTTTGGTTTTGTTCCTCAGATCATGGACCTGAATGTTGGACAGAAAAGTGGTGAGTGATGCTTGGCCATCTTAATGTCACAATGCTAAATCAAGGGATTTTTGTAGATTTTTCATGCTCATCTGGTTAGGGAGGACAAGCCAGTAACATAATTAATTGTTTTTATATAACTTAGCATAAGTAATTTAGGCTTTTTTCGACATACAGAGGTACTAGCCACTTGCAAAGATGTGTCTTGCTTAGTTGGGCATGTGTAGCTGATTCTTTCTGAAGTTGCAGTTCCAGTCCTGTCTAATGAACTGGATGGCTCTGTCCTTTAGTAGGTGCTTTGGAGGGTTTGATAACTGTTTCCATTTCATGTCACTGGTTTAGGTTTTCAGGAAACAAACCAAGGAATTTAGGCAACAATACCAAGCTGATCGAATGGTTACCACAAAATGACCTCCTTGGTGAGTATCTGTTTCCATTATTTATTGCTTATTCTCACTTGAGTTCAGTTTGTTCTTTCAAAAATACTCTACTGAATTAGCAGTTATTATAAAGCCAGGATAATTTCTGTCATGGCAGTCATGGAGCAAAAATACTCAATTAGGATCTGAAGAGAGAATTGAACTCTTAATTGTCTTTCCCTGATATGAATTTCACGTTTTCCTTAAGTTCAAACACTGTTCAAGGAGGAGTCATGAAACTGAGCATCAGAATAAGTTTTAGGGGGTCTATAAATACTGTTTTATAAATACAAGAAAGCTCCACCAGAACTTGGGCACGTGTTTCAGGCTGATAACCTTTCTGTTGATCTGAGGTGCTTGAGGTTCTCAGGGGGAAATGAAACTTGATATTTTACTTTTCTTTTTCTTCCCTGTCAAAGGGTACCCTGAGCCCCTTGCAGATCTGAGAGGCCACAAAACGTTTGGCTTCTTCTGGGAGGCCTTGGATGTTTGTGTGTTCCTCCCATTGGAGCTGTTTAGGGAACACAGAAACATCCAAGGTCTCCAGCTCACACACACATTAAGCATCAGTGTGTGTGTGAGCTGGAGAATTTCCCATGCTGTAGTGATTAGGCAGATGACTCCTGAAGCAGGGAGATTTGTTTTGGTTACAGGATTGCTCTGAGGCAGGCTGCTTTTTCCATCACACGGGGCTGTTGCTGTGATTGTCAGGTCTTGCTAACCTCAAGTAAGGCATGCAGAGCTGTAGGGGGAGTGTGACATCAGTTGTCCTGCCACTAAAAAAGTTATATTTCATACAAAAGCATGCTCCCACTCACTCATGTGTACTGCTAAACCTGCTGAAGTCACCACCTGTGGCTACTCAGAGCAGGCAGTGCATATTAATGACTCCATTAATCACTGCACGTGATAACATGATTTTACATTTACACACGAGAATTTGCTTTGTTTTGGCTGCTCTCTCTCTGTGTCTAAGGAAATGATTTCATGCATGAGGAATTTCAGCAGAGTGGGTTGAGGTAGAACTTCAGAACAAGCTGCAGTAGTTTTTACCTGCCTGAGTTGCAGCCACAGAAATGTGGTGATGAATTTGTCGTACCCAGGTGCTTCAATAACTGAACATAAATGAGATAGAAATGCACTTTGTAACCTTCGTGCCTCTTGTGGTTCCAGGTCACTCTAACATTAAAGCTTTCCTCAGTCACGGGGGCTTGAACAGCATTTTTGAAACCATGTACCACGGGGTCCCAGTGGTGGGCATTCCCCTCTTTGGAGACCATTACGATACCATGACCCGTGTGCAGGCCAAAGGGATGGGAATTCTGCTGAACTGGAAGACCATGACTGAGAGTGAGCTGTATGAAGCCCTAGTGAAAGTTATTAATGACCCCAGGTATGGAGTGAGCAATTGTTTGTGCATGAATATGGAGATGAAATCTTTGTGCAGTGGGAAAAAACTGCATTTTGTTGTTTGTTTGTACAGTTGAGGCAAGTCTGGGTGTTTGTCCCATTTCTCAAGATTACCCAACAGCTGAGGTTTCTGTGTGGGTGCTGGGCTCGTTGCTCAGCACCAGAACTCAATTGTCTCACTTGCTCTTTGTAGCAGTTGCCATGTGGAGGGCACAGAGGTTATGGAAACAAACCTGTCCCGACTTATGCCGTGTTGCAGACCAAGGTCCCTTTGTGTCTGTCTTGATTACTCCACATGAGCAGTCTGGCTGTGGTGCTGCCTGCAAGGCCTAGAGCAAGATACACGTACATGGTTTGGGTTGTAGCTGAAATTGGGAGGTATTCAGAAAGAGTGACTCTTGAGTTCTGTGATTTTATTATTAAAAAACGAATATTTAAAGTGTTATTTTTCTGTTCTGGCTCGTCATACCTCTCATACCCAGATTAAAAATAATTGAGGGGTTAGCTGGCAGGATATTGTATTGGGCTAACCCTAATTTTGGAATGTGGTGCTGTTGATGATTCTTGCTTTTATGGGAGCAGAGCCTTTCTGGGAAAGGAGATGGCTGTCAGGAGCAAGCAGCAGGGCAGCGGCAGAGAGGGGAATGTTGATAGCAACCTCGATAACATCAGTTGCATCACCTTCCCCTTGTGCAATTATCCTTGGTGTAAAGGCAAGTCCTGTGTAAATAACCTGTCCACCCTGCAGACGGCAGAGGGGAAGAATTTGGCAGGGTCAGTTGTCGGGGTGAAAAACCGAAAGTTTTGGGTGAAACTCCAGACCCGAGTGGGAATGGTTTATTGCAAAAGCATCCCTGGGTTTCTGGCTGTCCCGCATTTCTCCGGTAATTCGGTTGCACAATCGTGAGATGACAGCTTTTCCTTTCTTCCTTGTCTGCTTTCCTCCCCCCCAGCTACCGGCAGCGGGCGCAGAGGCTGTCGGAGATCCACAAGGACCAGCCTGGACACCCGGTGAACCGGACTGTGTACTGGATCAATTACATCCTGCGCCACAACGGAGCCCAGCACCTCCGTGCCGCTGTTTACAGCATCTCCCTGTTTCAGTATTTCTTACTGGATATTGCCTTGGTCCTCCTAGTGGGTGCTGCCTTACTTTACTATGTTTTGGCCAGGATGACCAAGTTAGTCTGCAAGCAGAGCAAACACCTCTGGTCCAGTGACAAACATAGCGCTGTTAATGGACACTACCAGAACGGGATCCCCAATGGCAAGTATAGAAGAAACGGCCACATTAAGCATGAAAAAAAGGTGAAATGAGCCAACAGCCCTACGTAAAGTAGTCATGAATCAGATCAGTAATCGAATTTTATCGCTGTAACTTAGTCTAACAACTACTTAAAACCTCAATAAGCAGTTCTAACACTCCCCTTCAGTATGTAATATTATGTGACAAAATTCTACAGAACTAAGAGAAGTCTTTAAAAAAAAAAAAAGAAAAAAGGCAAGCACAACCTAAAATGGAAAATATTTTATTCTTAATACTGATGCAGAGAGGTTATTTTGGCACTGAAGTTTTTAGAAGCCTTAATTCTCTAAAGTTCTCTACAATGACCGTATTTGTGAATTTTCAGCTTTTAAAAGCTCAGTGTGTGTTTCCCAAATGAGGAGAGATTTCTTTTTATTTGCAGAGGTGTTCTCCTTTTATTTTTCTATTATTTAATAATATCTCCATCCTTTTAGCTGTGAGAGAACTCTCTAGCACTAGTTCTGTGTTTCCTTTTCTGGGAGGTTCAGCCTGTTGCGTAGGAATGTTTAAAACACAAATGAGTTCCCCCCAGTCTTTATGCAAGAAGTAGCAAGTGGTGGACTGAGAACACAGACGTTAAAAAAAAAAATTTAAAAAAAGAAATAATCCTAATGAGCACTGAAGAAAAATGGCAAAAATACGTACTTGTTTTACTGATAAAGCTGCATGACTCTTCTGCTCGCTACCAGTACTTTGGAGAAAAAGGGTTCTGAGCAAGTCTACAGTGTGTCCTAACTTTAACTGAGACAAAATTTTCTTTGTCGCCTTTCTCTGCATACAGAATTTATGCCACGAAAATATTAGGGAGCCTTATTTCAGTTCCACATACGGCTGTGTGGGAAGTAGATTCACATAATTAAGAAAAATAAGTGAAACAACAGCAAAACAAAAAAAAAAAAAAAGAACTTATTTAAAACCTAGCCCTGTGCTTAGTGCAGAAGGTTTTGCAATGGCCCAGAGCTGTGCAGGCTCGAACCACTCCTCGGGGTTTGTTTTAAAGGGAACAACCCCCACACAGCGCTCCCCCCGCGCCCCCCAGAGTTGAATGTCTTTCCTGTTAATTCTCATTAAGTTCTTTCTGAATCGCAATGTTGTAGATGTTCTCTTTCAACATGTTGTATCTGGAAAAAAAAAACAAAAAAAACCAGAAACATTACCTTCTATTAGTCTGGGCCACGCAATCCATGTTCCGCATAGTTGCCAATAGGGATTCCGCGCCGCGGGCGGTCTCCAGCCGTCCTGCCCGGGGCTGGTGGGGATGTGTGGGGTGAGGCCCGGCCACCTGGCGGGCGGAGGTGGCCCCGTGTCCCCCCTGCCCCCCAACAGTCCCCCTCAATCATTGTCGCCGACACGGGACGCTGGCGGCGGTGTGCGCTCCCAGGGCGGGAACGCCGGGCGCGGATCGTTGCTGCCCTGCCTGAACCAAAGTTGGCAACTATGAGTTTTATTTCCGTGTCATTCTGTTTACTTGGGATTTGCACTACACACGTTGTGAGTGTACGCTTTATTTATTTGTAGTTCGAGGTCCCGTGGCTGAAAGAGAAAGGAGGGAAGCCCGTTTTTTGCCTTGTGTCGCTCACTAACATGGGAGGAGTTGGGATGATGACGGGATGCTGAGCTCATCTTCATACACAGTGATGCAATATTTCATCACCATTCCATCAGGAGCCTCGGTCCTACAGCAATAAATAACAGTGCAGACGTGTTTCTAATACGCAGGGCAGCTACTCGTGCTGCTCTCTGAATACTTGAAGAAAAAAATGGTATTATAAATATAAGCCTCTTTAGCTATATACCTTTTTACAATCTCGCAGCCCGTGGCAACTACAGGAGCACACAGAGGCGATGAATGGTGGGATGGTGAGAAGACTTCGAGTGTATGAATGACTTGGTTTAGAGTGTGGGGGTTTTTTTGGCATTTAAAGAAGGTACAAAAGCACTGACCGGATGATTAAGCATAATTTAATCTCCACTGTGATAAAACTTAAGCAATAAACATGGATTTAATAGAGAAATTGCTGTTGTTGGAAGTATATTTTTTGTTCTGTTGAATGCTGGTTGTGTCAAGGTACTCACAGTGTGTGTGTACCTAAACGTGGATGCTTCTTGGGATACACAAAACCTCTTCTCAGTGTTTACTGTGGTGCTGCATGATACGTACTTCAAGTCAGAAATATTGCTGGTTTCTGTGAGTGTAGACTGATTTCCTGTGGAAGCTTTGAATTGAAAGAGAAAATGGTTAATGGCATTTCTTAAAAGCAATTGGAGTTTTTTTAAGTCGGTGGCCATACCTGTCACAGTGGTTTCTGTTCCATTGTTTTCCTGTACATGGTAAACTCATTGCTTCCAAAGCAGGCTGCAAGGTTGTTCACAGTGATCTTAGATGAGATGATGGATTTCCCGAGTAGTCTCTGTAGGTACAAACATGCTGCAATTCTTTTGCAAGAAAGAGGCAGTTGCTGCGTCAATTGTGTTGCCAAATTCCTGATGAGTCTGATCCACCTCATCTCTAGAAATACCTGTTGTGTTTCAACTTTCTACTAAGTTCAAGCATGAGCTGTTGCTGTTGTTATTTCAATCCCCTCTTTGCCACAGCAGGCAAATTGTTCCTGTGGTTCAGACACAGAATCAAGCAGCGATTGCTGCTGGTGCCCAGCCAGTGTTGAAATCAGCCAGATGGCTGAAAGAATGTTAAAAAAGTGTTGAAAAATACGTGTGGATCTCCAGACTGCATCACAGTATCAGCACTGAGGCTTTAGTCACCCCTCTGATGAATATTAGTTGTTATGCATTGAACAGAGGAGACACTTCAAAGAAACTGAGTTCATCTTCCAAGACGGTGCTCTGCCACTGATTGGAAAATGTCACAGTTGGGCCTTACTTACTCTTTGAAAATTACACCTTTTGAGAGTTACAGACCTGGTTTATTTATGTCTATGTGTGTGTTTTCTCAAAGAGAAGCCAGCAAATGCTGAATCTCATTTCACTGTAAAATGATGAAACACTGTCCTGGGCATTGCTGGTTACTCTGTACTGAAACAAAAATTGTGTGGGAAAGATTGTGTTCCTCATACACTGAGGGCATGGAAGGTTGAACAGTATTTAGGGGGGAAATTTTGGAAATTCCTATTCTGGAGTTTAGAGTAAGGGATAGAATCATCCAAATGTTTCAGGTACATGAGGCTTGTATCACTTAGGTATTAAGCAGTAGTTAAGGAAGTGGACAGATCAGGAATGCCCAACCTTCCTTGGGTTGTTCCTGAGCCAGTTCAGGAATTGCTCCTTAAATGAACAGCGTGGGCTGGGATTGAAGGGTTCAAGTGTGTCAGGCAGGTTTTTGAGGCACAAACACCAGCCTTCCGTAGGTTTAGGGGTGCTGGTCTGTGGAAAACAGAAGCACCAGCCTAGCAGAATTGCACTGCATGGAGCATTAATTGGGAGATGCCAGTGTAATTATATTTTAATTAAATAACATTGTCTATGGGAGTAAGACTTGCTGGGGAATAGTTACTAGGGCGAGAAACAACATAGACTCAGACTTCTGCAGATGAGTACCAAGATTTTTGGCAGCCAAATATTCTTAATGCAGGGAACAGCTATAGACACTTTTATTCCAGATTAAGAGACTGAAATAATCTCAGTTGTGCGTTTCTGTACTGATAGTAATGGAGAAAGAGTTACCTCACTGTGCATCTGTTCATCTTGTTTACCTCGTGATTTTGTTGGGCAGTGATCAAAATTTACCAATTTACAAATTTTTTGCCCTGCTTTTTTATGCTTTTGTGCATCTTTTTCTGAACATTTCTATTTCTTCCCTTTCTGGTACATCAGCCTTTCTCAGCAGCATTTTTACTCTGTGTTTTCTGAGCTTGCCAAGTGTTGATTTGCCACTTTCCCAAGCCCCTTTGGCATTTCTCTGCTCTCCTGCTTCTGCTTTCCAGGATAACTCACCTGGGGACACCGTGACTCTGCCAGAAGCTGTTCCAATAGCTCCATCCCAGTTCTGCTGGTATGGAAAGCCCCCATGTATCCGTATGTCCTGCCTGGGTTCTTTTGCCTCCTGGGTGGAGGCAGCCTCGCCCCAGGGAACGTTTCCAAGGCCAAGATTTAAGTTTGGTCTTTGGATTTCACTGCAGATAAGGCCTTTCAACGCTTCAAGCCTCACCCTAGAGCTTCTGGATGAAAGAAATGTTTATTTAGTTTTTCCTTTCTGTTGTTTTTGGCTCTGCAGGCTCTGGTCTGGGAAAAGGTGCAGTGTTGGGTCTTTCGGTGGCGCTGAGAAAAGTGTGACAAAGGAGATGCATTAATTAAAGCCTGCATTACTTTTACTGGAAAAAAATGCTGGAGTTTGTTTTTTAGGTGAAGTGATAAGAACTCGGAGTGTGATTCCTGGTTGGCTACAGCAAGGGGAATAATTTTTCCCCTGGATCCCATTGCTCGTGTTACTCAGGTACAAGAGCTTCATCCATGCTTTTTTAAGGACTCGTTCCAGCTGGCCACCCTTCCTGCCACAGACTGCAAATGGCTCCTTGAATTTGCAGACACACCTCCTCTCTATGGAGCTGCACCACAAACAAACCCAGCGAAGATTCAGGTAAAAAATAATCCCACCCAAGGTTTATTCCCTGTTTGTTTGTCTTTTTCAGAGCAGTCTCGCAACAGCAGACAGAGCAGCAGAAACCAGGGGGTGAGGAATGACATGTAGTGAGGGGCAGGACTCCGTGACTCCATGCTTTTCCCAAAAAGGCAAACAAGGGCACACCTGTATGTGACACTTGGGATTCCTGAAAGATCATCTGCTTCTTTAATTTTATTTTTCTTTGGTTTTTTTTGTGTTTTAAGTGTGCATTTAGCGGATGTAAAGAGAAGAGCATCTCAAGGTAACAATAGGAAACATTCCAGTCTATCCATGGGAGACAGATGGGATTGCTGTTTAAAATTAAGGGGGGGGGATATAAAAAAAGCTTTTAGGTAAGAGGGTTAAACTAATGTTATAGGTAAAGTAACTTTTTAGATGTAACAAGTTGCCATCACTGATTAAGTAATGTACGAGCAACTTCAGGGCAGGTTGTTATTCCCAGACCTGTGACCAACTTTCTTGCCACTAGTTTCTTAGATAATTTCTTAATCTTCAGGAGATCTCCCACAGACCCAAACCATTTCACCAGATGTGTTGTTATGGACGGTTTCTGGGCAGTCCTGCTTTTCCTGGGTGTGGGAGGAAAGGTTGGGAAAGCTGGACGCTCATTTCTGTCATTGGAGTCACCACATGTCCACCTGGGTGGCTTCCCTGGTGAGGGCACACCTCGGTGTGTTGGCAGAGAGAAACACAGGGAATTACTGAGGGGTGAGGGAGGAAGGGCAAGTGTGTGACCTTCTCCTTTCTCATCCTATGGCATGAGGAATTTGTGAATCTCTCAGGAGCTGATGTCAGGGCTGTCTCCCCCATGGTGCTCTGCCTCATGCTCCCACTGTGTCCTGGCACCTTTTTCAGGTCATTGCCCTGCCCACAGGGGTGACCCGTGTGGCCTTGCTGTGGCCAGGCTCTTCAAGGCTTCTCTTCAGTGCTCTGAGTGGTGTTCCCTGTTTTGCTCCAGGACAGGAAGGACTATTCCCACCACTTGCTGGCTGGGTGATGTTCTGTGTAGGGGCTCATGTCATCTCTTGCCCTCTCCTGCGCTCCCTTGTGCTCCTGGCTGGATGTGGGAGAAGGCAGGTGCCCTGGGCCATGCAGGAGCCCTCAGGGTGGGGATGTTGGGATGAGAGATCCCTTTTTTCACACTGTGACTGGGAACATGGTGTGTATCCCAGTTAGGGGAGTGGGGAGTAAAGGAGATGTGTGGGTGGCAACCAGAAGGCAGCTGTTCAAGCCAAGTTCAGGCTGGAGGGATTTGAGCTATGTATAATTCTGGTCCCTCTTTAAAGGCTGAGTTCTCAAGCCTTTAGCCTACAAACTCAGTTTGAGCTGTATTTGAGGCTGAAATAGCTGAGCCACCAGGGTCTGTGTAAAATGGAGGCCAGGCTGCAGCCCCTGTTCAATGTCTGTGGACAGCCAAGTTCCTTCAGCCTCCCGAATCTGCACGGGTCAGAAACTTCCCAGTAGAGAACAATTGCTTCTCAGGGCCGGAGCTGTGTGAGAACACTGAGCAGTCCCTGCCCAGTGCAGGGCCATGGAAAGGTATGTCAGGTGTGCTGTGAGAGATGATTATCCGTGCCAAGGGACCGGTCATGCGAGCCAGTACAGTTCTTATTGACATTTTTGGGGAAGTTCAGTTGAGCTGAACATCAACATTGCCATAACTACTGCAGCACTGCTGCCCCCTCACTCTCCTCGCTGCCTTTGTTTGCATTTTTTCCTCCTAATGCTTTGCCTCACTCCGTGAGAAATACGAAGACACAACCACCTCCTCCCAGAAAAATCCCTGCTCGGCAGGAGTTGCCCTCCCCCAGAGCATTATGTCCAGATGGTTTTGAACATCCTCAGGGCAGCAGTCTCCCCTCCCCTGTCCTCTTTGGACAGGCTGCTGCAGCACTGAGTTGTTCGAGTGCTGCTCTCTGCTCTCAGAGTCCCTGACCCCCTTGGTTTGTTGGCACTGGAGGGATCGATTTCAGGGAAGGACGGGCCAATTCCCAGCTCATTCAGTCCCGCGGACAGACAAAGGCTGGGAGGAGCTGCGGTTACACAGTGACCCAGCGGGGAAAGGGCCCGGGAAGGGCTTTTAGCCAAAGATTTGTTCCGTGAGGCAAAGGGGAAGTTGGCCAGAAGAATATGGAGATGTCCAAGGCCAGGTTGGATGGGGCTTGGAACAGCTTGGTCCAGTGGAAGATGTCCCTGCCCATGGCAGGGGTTGGGATCAGATGGGTTTTATGGTTTCTTCCCACCCAAACCGTTCAGTGGTTCCATGATTCATTCTGATTTCGGCTGGTAGCTTTCTGATGGCATCACAGGAAGGAAATGCTTCCTAATTTCACCCTGGAGCTTGATAAACTTGCAGCCAGCCCCTCTTGGCTTGCATGCGGACTGGAAAACCTTTTTCGCTTCACTTTTGGGCATTTCTGGGCTGGGAAGCATCTCCGTGTGTCCCAGCGTCACCTTTGCTTCTCACTGTCTGTTTCAAAGGATGGCTTTCCTCAGAAAGTCTGCTCTTTTGCTTTTAAAAAGCAGTTTGAAAGGCCTAACCACCAAAATCTCCTGCTCAGCCTGGGTGATGTTTTAACTTGAGACCCCAAATCCCAGTTTATGGCATTAGTTGAAATTTACAGTAATGTGTGCTTCTGGTTTCAAAAAATAGGCTTTTTGATTTTTTGGGGATTTGAGAAAGAATGACAAATGTGTGAATACCTGAACATGGGTCAGCATCCTACATCTGTGTCCAGTATCCCTGTCCTCTGTGCCAGCCCAGCCCTTCGGCATCTTGGGCTGCTTTTCCCCAGGGCTGGAAGCTTGAGCATCCCATTGGAGCTATTCCCACAGCAGAGCTGCTTTCCCTGCAGACAGCCTGTTAGACATCCACCGCTTTTTTTGTCCCTTTTCATCTTTTTTTCCTCCCGTTTTCCAATCCCCGCGTTGTTCCCGCTGCAGTCCGTGGCTGGGGCTGTGCTGCCACCTGGCGCCACGATCCTGGCAAGCCGGGAAGGAGCATCTGCTTCTTGGGAAAAGTGTTTTTCTGCTGCCCTTTGGGGCTGTGCGACCTTCAGAAAACCCTCATCAACAAACAAATATCCCAAAAAAGAAAAAAAAAAAAAAAAAAAAGGGAAGCACAGCGACATTTTTGGCATCTCCTATAGAGCTGCAGGTGCCTCCCTGGGAGGGGGTTTTATTGGATGTTAGGTGTTCTTTATTATAAATTATTATTAGGTAAAAGCAGTTGGGATTTGAGCCCTTCTGCAGTATCCTTTTCCTTATCCCAGTTCCTTGAGCTCTATAATAAATCAAGTGGAGTCTTCCTCATCTTACCCTTGTTCTGAAGGATCCCTGTGGTTTAGGAGATGTGTTTTCCCACTAATTCCCCACACTTACATCTTCTGGGTTGTGCAGGGCTCTGAGGGCAGAGCCAGGCCTCTGCCTGGTCAGGAGCAAAGTCACAGCCATGAATATGCCAGGCTTTGGGATGGGAGGCTGGGAAAAGAGAAGGGTAATGTTTGTTTTTCCTTAGGAGAATGAGAAATTACTCTATTTTACAGGGAATCTCCCTGGCAAATACTAATTGCAGGCTGGAAGGGTGCCACCACTGCCAGAGTGGAAGTTGGGGGACCAGGTCACGCTGCCCTGCAGCTCTGGGTGGGTCCTGCTCCAGCCCTGCCCTGGCTTCCCTTCCCTGTGTTTTCAGAGATGTGGATTTGTGAGGAGCTGGATAGCACTGAGTGCTGTCTCTAAGTGAATACAAGGGGGTGATTCAGGCACTGGGGAGAGGTTCCTGTTGGTGCCCCCAGCACAAAGGCAGGATTCAAGTGGAGCAGCCCCATCCCAGGATGAAATTGCAGCCCCTGTGCTGTGCCGAGGACGGGCCTTGTTTCCCTAATCTGCTGCCTCTCCACAGCTTTAAATCTGAGGGAAAGAAAACCTGGATGTCAATGCAGCTGTGAAAGAAGTCAGTGATGGCAGGGAAATGTGATATAAAATTGTGGCCAGAATGGGCAGGCAGGGATTTATGTGTGCACATGTAACCCGAAGGCAGCAGTTTCTCTCATCTCAGCCTTGCCAAACAGGAGTGACCTTAGGCAGGGATGGTTTTAAGGTCTGCAAGGTCCTGTCTTACCCCTTGATTCTGCTGCATCTCCTCTCTCAAAGATGAATTTGAGAACTGGGAATGTTTTTAAACCCCTGGATTTTTAATGGAGGGGTTTCTCATCTTCCTGGGTGGGAAATGAGCATGTTTTCTCCACACATTTTCCCTTTCAAGATCAGGGTAGATTGTATGGAGCAAATTCCATAATCAGTTACTCAGTACCAAAGAATGGTTGCTCGTTCAAGATTTTAGTGTACTCCTTTCCTCAGTGCATCCCTAACTCAGGAAAGGTGTGAATGAATCACAGAGTGGAAATCAGCAGATATCACAAATAATGTTGTTCCTGATGAATTAACACCCTGACCTCCTCAAGGCGACTGGAGGTTGTTCAGAGCATCCTTGGCATTGTTTAATGGCTTTGCTCTGACATCCATCTTCAACCCAAATGGGTTCTGCAATAGCTTAAAAAAGAAATTAAAAAGCAAGTTAGTGCTTGAAAGGTTGAAAAGGAATTCTGTCTGGCTTGACCTTGCTCCTCATGGGAATGATTCTTCTGAGATTTCAGAGGCATTTCAATCCACAGATTGGGGGTAAGGCACTCCAGGTTTTGTAGCTTGAGCACCTCAGGTCTTTTTTCATCAGCAGAGATGAACCAGCCCCTCAGACAAGTGAAGACATTGAATTCCAACTATTTCCATGTCAGCCATGTACAATCCATGATGCCATGTCAGTGCAGTACAGTGTGGGATGATTCCTGTGATTCCCCCCAGGACCCATTTTCTCCTGATTCTGTTTGTAAGTACCTGGCTTTGCTCCAGCAATGCTTTTTGCCTCAGGCTGCCTTAGGATGGTAGGATATTCACCTGTACCAGGCTGTGCTATTTGACTTACTGTATATGTGTATATACATAGGGAAACATGATTGCCAAGGAGGTGAAAACACATCCTGGGGATGGCCTGAAGCCCCAGGGGCTGGCTTCCACTCACAGCAGCATTTAGCTTGTTGGAAAAACTGCCCTGCAAAAGCAGGAGATGCAGAGCTGCAAAAGTCTGTGGTGGCATCTGGGAGAGGACAGAAAAGGGAGAGGAAACACAAGGGACCAGGTTCTCCTGCTGCAGCTGCTTCCGGTGGAGGTATTCCCCAAATCCTCACCCTTGGGAAGCGAATCCCAAATGTTCCAGGGGCAGGTACTCCCTGTGTGTGTAATAAAGCACTGTTAGGGGATGTTGGTTACCTGCAGTGACAGAGGGGGGGGTTCAGAGCTTTTAATAACTTCTGCATTGTCTGTTGATGTTTTAATAGGCTCCAGGCTGGAGTGTGATCCATAAAAATGTGTGTCAGGTGGCTGATGAATATAAATTGCCCAGCGCTGTAGGCCTGCGGGGCTGGAGGATACAGGAGGGAGACGGGGCTGCCTTCCCTGTCAGGGAGCTGGAGTGTGAAATTGAGCACGTGGGTTTGCAGCCTTGTCCTTCTGCCTTGTGGCTCCTGGAGTTCCACACGTCCGGTTTATGAGGATGCACAAAGAGGTGAGAAATCCCCCGTGGCACAGACAGTAATCAGGGAAAAGTTACAGGGAGGGAGGTTAAAGAGTGCGGGAGTTGGTGTGGCTGGAGAAAAGCCTTGGGGAAATCCAGGTGTTGTCCAAGTGGCACAGGGAATAATAGTGCCACTTCTTCATCTTGGGGAAGGATAAATACATGAAATGAATGTCCTGCTCTAAGCCTTTTGATCTGTAGGTTGGAGAAGAGATATAGTGCAAGAGCCAAAGTTTTAGGAAAGGGAGGCAAGGATAGCCCAGGTGGAATGATGCTGGATAGGGGTGAAGGATGTGCTTCTGACAAGCCAGATTTGCCTTGCCCCATGTAGGGAAATGTGACTTTCACAGGCCTTGAGCTTGGGGTCAGTATTGGCTGTAGATCAGAGTAAATGAGGTGTATAATAAACAGCAATGCAGGGGGCTGTGCTGGCCATTGCTCCGGGCTGGGAAAAAGCCTTTCTCACCCTGCTTGACTGAAATCCTGGTGTCTTAAATCATTTTACCAGCCAGAAGCTCGGGGAAAAATGATTTGTCAGAACTCCTGATGATAACAAAGCAGTAGAATGGACTGTGCTCCTCAGTTACAGCAGGCATTCCAATCGCTCTGCCTCCCACACCTGGTGTACCGGGACAGGCAGCTGGCACATCCATAAATCCTGACTCAGGCTGTAGATCTGGCGCTGCTGGGGAAGGGGGCCCTGGGGGTGTTGGTGGCTGAGGGAACGGGGGAGTTTTGCCTGTGGGGGATGGTTCTGGTCACGTCCCCCTTTACAAAGCATCCTGCCACAATCCCAGAGTGGATGGATTGTAGGAAAGGCTCATTGCTCGGGACTCGTGGCGCTCTGGAAAGCAAAACTCCCTCAGAGATTTCCGTCTGCCGCAGGTGCTGCCTTGCGGACGAGGCCTTCAGGATGGATGAGGCGGGAGCTCCGAGCCGGAGTGCTTGGGCAGCTCTCCCAAGATGACTGGAATTTCAGATGTTGCAGCTGTTCTCTTGCTTTAGCACATTCCACAGCCAGTCCCTGTGCTCCAGGGGGCTCTGGTGGCTTCACGGTCTGTTTGGGGCAGAGTACCTGATGGTTTCGGGTGAGGAGTGGTTAAAATACCAGGAGGTGCCTGCCTTTGTGGGGAATACTTATATGCCTGAACTCATATTTGCAGTTCTTCTTCCTGGAGCAGGGCCTAAAGCTTGTTCTTGTGAGATTCCAAGATCCTGGAATGGTCTGGGTTAGAAGGGGTTTTAAAGCTTGTCTTGTTCCAGCCCCTGCCATGGTCAGGGACACTTTCCATTGGACAAAGTTGCTCCAAGCCCCATCCAGCCTGGCCCTGAAGCCCATAGCGCTGGTCTCTGCTGGGATTGTTACTGTGGATAGCTGTTTGACAGTCAGGGTTGACACCTGGAGAGTGCCTTTATTTGCAGAGAAATTAAGTGGCCAAAACCCCAAGTCAAAGCTTGTGTACAAATGCAGACAGACGTGCCCCATGCACTGACCCACAGCTCATTCCCCAGCAGGGGTCTTCCAGCTGAGCTCGACAGGGACACTCTCCCTCAGATCACTGTCTAAATTCTGGATGTCTTTACTGAAGGTACCAGAACAGGACAAATGGTTCCCAGTTAGGCTTTTCCCTTCTTCCCTGTCTCTGAGGGCACTCTGGAGCAGTGTGGTGAACCTGTGATTTTCCAGTTTCTGAGCTGAGCAGATGGGACAGAGCCTGACCAGCCCCAGGGATGAGACCCAGGGCAAAACCCACGAAGTAGCTGCTTCTGTTATTCCCCCTATGCCCCATCCTTGGAAGTGTCCAAGGCCAGGTTGGATGGAGCTTGGAACAACCTGGGATAGTGGAAGGTGTCCCTGCCATCCATGGCATGGGCTGGGAACTGGACAGTCTTGAAGGTCCCTTCCAACACAAACCATCCTGGGATTCCCTCTCTGAAGAGATTTTCTTTCTAAGAGTGGCTGCACAAATGAGGAAAAGTAATTTTTTTTTCCTAATGGATAGCCAAATCACCATCTCTAAGAGAAATATTTACAGAAACGAATAGCTTACAAATAATTGCAAAACACAGAGTAATTGCAAAGCAAAATTTATAAATATTTTCAAAATTAATTGCTGTTGCTTCCCACTAGAGCAGATGCAAAATTTTCTGTTAAAATGTTCCTCCATTGCTCTCTAAACATATTGAGAACTTATTCGAATCTAGGGATAATGAGGGCTTAACACAGGCTACTAACTTTTCCCTTTTCCTGTGTGCCCTGAAGATCAAACCAGAATCAATCTTTACATTTGAATTCAACCCCAAGGAAGCATCATGCTGAGTAAGCTGAGGATTGTGCTACCAAAAACGCTCCTGAAACCACAGGTTTTGACCAAATTGTTGGACTTTGGTGGAGACAGTGAGCAACCTTATTTGTGCATTGTCTGAAGCACCTTAATTCTAGATCCCATGGGTATGTGCAGTGTTTAGGTTGTCCCTGTGAGGTTCTGTGCGTGTGCTTTGTCCGTCCTCGGAGCGCTGTGGGAGGTGGCAGAGCCAGAAGGAGCCAGGGGAGCTGAGGTGGTGGCCAGCACCCTCGTGGGTGGCTGCAAAGCCCTTGCCATCAATAGACAAGGGATCTGCTTAGGGAAACAAAATCCCTTCTCTTCGGGTGATTTCCTGGGAGTTAGGGGTTGAAACCCTTCCGCCAATTTGTTGGTTTCGTTGTTCTGTGGAAAATGCTTTGATGTGCTTTCTCCAGGTTTTTGGGGCATGACCCATCTGCATGGGTGAGGTGCCCTAACAGTGAGAAGTGAAAAGAAGGAAAGCACAATCATTGCCTACACCCTGGTGCTTTACAGACAGGGCTCTTGCTGTAGCATCCCTGGGAGTGTCCAGGGCCAGGCTGGACAGGGCCTGGAGCAACCCGGTCTAGTGGAAGCTGTCCCTGCCTCGATTCCCTCGTTCTCAAAGAGCTGTGTCCCTCCAGAGCCTGGACTTGTGTTCCCATGGTCCCAAGTGTGTCTGTCTCCTTTGGAGCAGAACTTCCTCCCTGTGGCCTCGGGAGAAGTGTTGCCTGCTGGAGCCTGATGCAGCTGGAATCGCCTCGGTGCTCAGGGCTGAGAGCGGCGCTTGGTCTCCTCCGGGGGCTCTCCCGCTCTCATCCCGACCTCAGGCATCCAGACCCGGCAAGGCCACCGGTGCTGGTGTCCCTGCAGGGATTGTCTCTGCTGTTGGAGTGAGGGAGCAAAGCAGGTTAAATCTGCCAGCCCTTGACTCTGAGGCTCAAATTGACAGGGGGATTCAAACGAGGAATATTCCTCATGCGCTTAAACCTGCTGCAGAACTCGTCATTCCATAGCGAAAAAAAAATGATAGCGTGCAAAAATCCTGTCTTTACCTTGTGAGTGAAGGTTCCCGTTCGTCTCCCTCGCTTGCTGTTTATTTCCACGTCCTCCTGGAGGGGCTGTTTTATCTGTAACGGGAGAAAAGAAAATATTCAACATATTTCAAATAACCTCCATCAAATTAGAAGCTGAGTGGGAAGCGTTCCCACAAGTGTCCCTTGGAATTCATAAAAGGCCGGACATCGAAAAGTGATGGAATTATTTAAGGTTTTATTTTCTCTGGCTGGAACAACACGAGATAAATCAGGGGAATGATGCGATGTCTTCCCAGTGTGTGGATCCAAAGCTCTGGCAATTTTGTGAGCATCTGTACAGCAGAGCCTGTCTCCATTTCCCCTTCATTCCCATGCAGATTGCTCTCCCGGCGTGCTGGGAGCGAACAGACCGATGTGTGCCGGGTAAACATTTACAGAACAAAGTGTTACAGTGCCCAAAACAATTCCAAAATTGGCCCCTACTGCATTTGCAATGAATGGGAATCATCTGCAGCCTGAGGGAATGGTTAGGAGCTGCAGAGCCACGGGACAGCCTGTGGGGAGCCTGGGCTGTGCCTGGCCCTGCAGGAGGAAAAGAGGGAAAGTCGGAGATGCAACCCTATCCTGTCATTTTCATTCCTCCCTGTGAGGTGGGCAGGCTCTGGCACAGGGTGCCCAGAGAGCTGTGGCTGCCCCTTGGATCCCTGGAAGTGTCCAAGGCCAGGCTGGACAGGGCTTGGAGCAGCCTGGGCTAGGGGGTGGTGTCCCTGCCCGTGGCCAGGGGGTGGCACTGGATGATGTTTCAGGTTCCCTCCAACCCAAACGATTCCAGGATTCCATGGTTTGGCAGCAGCTTCCACCTGAAAGCCTGGCTGGTCTCAGGGCAGCGCCTGTGGGGTAGGAGGGGACCTCCCCAGGGTCTGCTCAGCAGAAGCCAAGGTAGCTGGTGTTACTCAGGGAACAACTTACCCATCTCTCACAATGCTGACACATCCAGCAGCCTGTCCTGCAGGGATGGGAGGCTCTTCCCTGTTGCCTTGGAATGGTGGTGTTCAGCTGCTCGCTGTCCCAGGTTACCTTTGCACAGGGAATGAAAGGGAAATGGAGACAGGCTGTGCTGTACAGGTGCTCACAAAATTGCCAGAGCTTTGGATGCAGACACTCCACACTCCTGAGGAGTCAGGAGTTCAGCTTGCTGGTGCAGTCCCTGATTTGCTGGGTAATAGCACAGTCACGTTCAGCCCTTTGTAACTCCCCCCCTGCTGAAGTGTTACCAGGGAACGTGGGCAGTGCTTTCCTGCTGCTGGAGCTGTTCCTGGGGGCCTTGGGGACAAAAAGCACCTTTGGATAAGGCAGACCTGGGTTGTGAAACCCCCGAAATGAGGAAACCTGGTGAGAACTTTGGGGAGCTCTTTTTCAGGCGTGTTTGATGAGGTGGCAGGATACAGAGGAGCACAGGGGATCACACCCTGCTCTCCCAGGCTCTGGCAAAGGCAGATGGTGTTTGGATCGGGGTGGGAAACGGGAGCCCCGGAGCTGGGAGGATGCTGCTGTTCCAGCTGTAAATCTCCCAGTGCTTGTCTCCATCCCATTGCTCTTGTAATTCACACCCACAGCTGAACTGTCAGCACTTGGCTCCCTTCAGTGTCGAGGCTAAAATGGGGTTTATTGTTTCGTTTCTGAGGGTGAGGGGTCTCAGATGATGCTAAAAAACCAGGTTGTGACATCCTTCTCACAGCAGGACACCAGATACTGCAGTTTTTTATTGCAGAGATACATAAGAGATATAATAACTAATTAGAAGGAAAATACATGTGCAAACCTCAATTCTTTGTTCCAGAAAATCATCTTTGTTTTCCAGAAGAGCTCCTGGTTCAGGTAGGCATTAAACCCCCCACATGGCCACAGTGGGGGATGAGGGGGACCTGGCTCTGCCCAGCACCTCCTGTTTGCTCCCTGGCCTGACAGGAATTAACACTGGGAATTGTGAGGGATGAGAGACAAATGATTTGACCACAGAGGAAAGGGAGGAGAAGGAACAGTAGGAGTTTTTTTGCTCACCACCACTGTGTCGATCACTTATTAAATTACATCCATTGTGTGATCTGAAGGAGCTCCTCCTTTTATCTCAACCATAATAAAACTCTGCTGACAGGTGCCACAAAGGTGACTTTGTTTTCAGAGCCCCTCTTCAGTTTCTGCTGGCTCAGAGAGCAAACAAACCTGAGGAAGTTCTCGCTGGCCCAGTGCAGGGAGAGGAGGAGTGTGGTGAATGCTGGGTCTGGTTTTGGCTAAGGGCTGGAGGGCAGAAGGGGACATTTAAAAGCAGGTTCTGGGTCTGCTCAGCCAGCAGGAGCCAGCAGCCGAGGGCAGGGAGGGTGACTCAGAGGCTCAGTCTGTTCCAGCAGTGCTGCTCCAAGCTCCTGGCATTTGGGAGGGTTTGGGCAAACCTCTCCACCAGGGCAGGGCAGAGGCACTGCCCCCAGCTCACCCCAGTAAAAAGTGGAGTTTTGTGGATATTTCTGGGAGTGAACAGCCTTCCAGGGGGCTGTGTGGGGGTCCTGTGTTCCTCACACTGAGAAGGTGCCCATCACTGCCTGTCAGGAGGTGAGTCAAGAGAGCAGAACGAGGTCCACCCCACCTGACACCAGCTCTGCAAACACTCTCTGCACCTGTGCAGCATCACTGGGTGCTTTATCACAGCTGCTGACTGGCTACAAGACATTTTATAATGAGATTAGCAGGTGGCCCTACAAGAGCAAAGCCTCCTACCCGGCACCACGGAATTAATCCATAAAAAATAAAGGCAGGTTCTCTCCTTGGCAGCTTATAAGTATTCCAGGCATTGCAGTGTCATAGGCTTTATGACAGCTTTGAGCTTAAGGAATTTAAAAAAAAAAATTAAAACCTATATTCAGTAATTTAATTCTAATTAATTCATTATCCAAGAATCTTCTTTAGATTGCAGCTCATAGCCACAATATTTCTCTGGATTCCTTCCAGATTTTTTTTTCCCCCCAAGCTTTGCTGCTTTATTTGTGGGCGGGTGAGGAGTGCATAGATACATTTGTGGTCCTCGGGTTGTATATTAAATATTCTTTAGCTCCCTTAAAGTTCACCAATTTAATGCTGTATCATCCAGGAACAGCCCTTTGTTAAGCAAGTTTCAGGATTTTATTGCTTTCCTGCTCGTGGAATTTTTTTTTTAAAGGGCATTAAAAAGTTCTCTCTCTTCTCCAGCACTGCCCTGGAGAGCTGACCTTCCCACTAGGAGCAATCTTTCAGCAGGAAGCATTTGGGCACATCTTCTGTGCCCTTCAGGTTGGTTTTGCTGAGCACATCCACGCCTTGTCGGAGCAGGAGCTGGTGCAGGTAACCTCAGGCTGCCAACACCTCTGTGAGCAGTGTTCCAGGGATTCACGTGGAGTTTGTCCCCAAGGGGGGCACCTGACCACCTGGAGCTGCGTGCTGGTGGCTTTTTGGGCAGGGTGGCAGGAGGTTTTTGAGGGAGCTGGAAGTCCATAAAGCAGCACATTCCGTACCTGGACAAGGCACAGAGCCTGCTCCCTGTAGGATTTTAGGGCACAAACTCCCTGTGGCAGCTCTGCCCTGCTGCCCTGGAACTTCCATTTATTTTAGGAGGGTATGAATGCTACTCCCAGGAGCTCTCTGAGAATCCCCTGGGTGCTTTTAGCCCTCTCCTCTCACAGGTCCGCAGGGGCAAAGCTGGTGGATGGCAGTGCCATGGAGCTTTATAATCCTGGGAACACTGCCCAGGATACCAATGCCCTGGAATGGAAAAGTTTATTGTCTGCACCAGGGCTGGGCAGTGGAAAAGTGCCTTTTGGGGAGAGTGGGGTGAGTTTGTTTTATTGTTTTGGAGGTTTTTTTGATGCATTTTTACCTTATTGGGAGTGATTTGTGTGCGTCAGGAGGGAAATGATCCAGCTCTGCCCTGCCTGGAGCTGCTGCCAGATAAATGAGCAAGGTGGCAGTGTGGGGCTGCTCACCCGGGTGCCCGATCAGGCCGGGGAGGGGAGAAGGTGCGTGGGGCTCTTGAGCTCTGCTGCCCTGCTTTGCTTACTGCTGCCTCTCTCGTCTTAACTCTGAGACGGAGTTAAAATACTCCGTTAATTTAAAAGACAAAAAAAAAAAAAAAAAAAAAAAAAAGGAAATGCATTTGAACCTGGGAGAAGACACAGGTCCTTGCTACTGAGAGTATTTAAGCTCGGAAAGGTGGGACAGAAGAGTTATGCCCCTTTGGCATCAGCCTTCCTAGAGAGCTGAACTGGGTTTACCAGGAGGGGAGCCCGGGAAAGGGGAGTGCAGGAAAAGTCCTCTTTTGAGAACACTTTTGCCCTCTTTTTCTCTAATAGTCATGGGTACGTTCCTGCTGGTTTCTCATGTCTGCGGCCGGGCTCTGGCCAGCTCCGAAGAAGGAGGGCAGTTTTAAATTCCTGCATCCAGGCGTGCTCCCTCCCTTGCCCACACCCCCGAGTCCAGGCAGCCTCGGAGTCCCCTCCGCCTTTGTTTTAGTGGGGATGTGGTGGGAGAGGCGTTTCTCTGCAGTGCTGAGGGATTGTCACGCTGGATCCTCACCCCGTGCCCATCCACAGCCGCGGATCAGCCATCCTGCCGCTGTTCCTGTGTGGGGAGAGGAGGTTTTCCCACAGCGGGAGGCAGACGATACCTCACGTACCAAACAAAGCCCGCCAGGAAAAAAATCTGTTTGATACTCAGGCAGCTAAAATGAGCCTTAGTGTTTATTCCCAGAGCTCTGTCTTCCCTAAATATCGGGTCTCTGCCAGTATCAAAGGGGCTTCCAACCAAAGCACCGTGCCCTTGACAGCAATAAAAGACAGGCACCCACGGATAACTCTTCCCAATGGTTTTACAGCCAGGTAATCAATGTCTCACCACAGACACGTTGCCTTTTATTTGCTGTTTATACACCACCCAGGATCCTTGCATGTGGTGTTGACGCCAGCACAAGGGTCCAGGAGCTGGGGGATCGATAGGAAACACTTCTTCAGGTGTATTGATTACCCAGGAAGGGATGGCAGTAAATTTTTGTGTGTTCCCACTCCTGTTAAAAGGAGAGAAATGCTCTGGTTTTCCTCTCTATTTCTCTCTCCTGAGAAGCTGAAAAATCCCCTCTAAACAGCATGGCAGGAGCTTGGGGGTGTTGGGTTGTTTTTTGTTTTTTAGAGAGTGGGCAAGTCTAGGATACTTCTTTTTTTGACCTCTTGTCCTCTTCTCCCATCTTGGGAGCAGAGAAAAAACAAGGATGACAGCTAAGAGGGAAAGAATGCCAAAACAGGAAAAAAAACCCCAAACCCCAACCCCAAAAAGACAACTCCTGACATCCTTCTATTAATCTAATCAGGATTTGGTTTAGTATTGAATTACTGAACAAAGGAATCCGATTACTTCTCATTGGTATGGAGAGTGGGAGCTGTGTCCCACGGGCTCCCTGGTGCCGGGGTTGAACCTCGCTCCTGCAAACACTGGAGCCCTTGCCTTGGCATGGCTTTTCCCTCTCCCAATGCTGGCTGTGAACAGCATTTTCAGGATTCACCAGGCAGGAAGGCTGCCCCTCAGGGACACCCATCTCTGCTCTCCTCCTGAGCTACTGCAGAAGCTGGGATTGCCTCCATCAGCAGGTCCCTCTCGCGATTTCGGGGAAGCTCCGTGAGACAGGAAGGACGTGAGTGAAACAGGTGGAATATTCCAGCTGGGCACCTGGAATTAAATGGAGTTATTGCAGCCAGTGTTGGGAGGTGTGGGGATGATGGGGTTGGTGCTGGGAAAAATAATGCCTGTGAGAAGTTAGTGAGCTCCAGGGCATCATCCCCCTGGGAAGTGCAGATCCCTGAGCCACAGGGAGCCGCGTCAGTCGCTGCAGGGTGGTGGAAGATCATTCCACCTCCCCTCCTCCAAACCCACCAAAAGTAACCAGACAATGAAACTGCGGCTCAGACACAAAAGACACCTGCAAGTTCAAGAGTTTATTTATGCCCGAAATTCTCTGTGTCCCCAGGCATTCCCTGGACTCATCTTTGCAGGGGGCAGATTTCCTTCTGGTAGCTGTCACTGGTAGCTTGGAAGATTATTATTATTAAGACACAATTAGGGAATAATCTCAAAATAATGTCATCATCAGTGCTGCCAGGGTTTTGGTTTTTTTCTTTTGTTTTGCTGGGTGTTTTTGAGGACCAGCCTTTTGCTGTAATGTTGTTTTATGGGGGGTTTTTTTGCTTTTTTTGCCTTTTTTCCAAGTGATTTACGAACGGCTCTGTCACCATTTCATCCCTTCTGAAAAAGCTTTGTTTTTGTGAGGAGGCTGCAGCATGTCAGAAGAAAGTGCAAATACCCACTTCAAGGCTCTAACAAGTTCTGTGCCACTAAGAGCCTTTGATTCCTGCATTTAATTATGTCACATTGGATTAGAATAATCCCACATCTCCTTGTTTCTCCAACTCACTTTTCCATACTTATCCTGCACTTCATTAAAAGTGCCTCCTTCACTGCTGGGCTGGTGGGGAAACGAAGGCTGACACAGTGGGGAGCTTTGCACTGGAGGGATCTTATTTTTAACCTGTCACACTCTGCACCTATAGATGTATATTTATTTATCCCACTTTTCATTCTTCCCTTGCCTAAAGAAATGCTCATCTCAAGTCCAAAAAAAATGAAAGGTTGCTTTGTGAATTCGCTGTTAAACGTTTGCAAGATATTCAGAGGAGTGAGGAGAGGAGAAGTTGAACACCGTGCTAATTTCTAGCTAAACTTGGCTAAACCTTAGCTAATGTCTTGGCAGAGCTTTCTCCACCTCCCCTTTTTCTTTTAATAGCAGCCTTTGGATTTGACGATCTTAAAGGTCTCCTCCAACCTTAACGGATTCTCTGATCCCATGGTTTTATCATGGCAATGAATTTGGGATTTTTACCCACCAACGGGGGGAAATGCTGCGAGGAGACAAAGCAAAGCCAATGTGCTTTTGGCACTATGTAGGTGATTATTAAATTTGGAGTTGGCAGCTGCTCTGAGGCACAACTGCCTGACTTTGAGGTCTGTGTTATTCATCTCTTAACTTTTCTGGTAACTTTCAGCTCCAGCAGCTGAGAAAATTTGTTACAGTTTTCCAAGCACCCGCTCTGATTTCCAGCCCTAATCGCCTTATTTCAGCTTTGCTCCGTGCAGCTCCATTCACCAGAGCGCCTTTTCCTGCGTGGTCTGTGACTCCAGGCCCTTGTCATCCTGGCTTCTTGGGATCAGCCAGAGGATTTTAGGGCATTATGCTTCTTATTCCTGGAGCAGCGATTTGGGATTTTTGAGATTAATGCGGCTTTTTCCTTCAATCCCTGTTTTCTCCTTCAATCCCTATTTTCTCCTTCCTGTGGTGCTAGAAGTGTGGATCTGGACATGAAGCTCCTCTGCCCTGGCTGTCCCCACAGCCACACACCTCTGGTTTCCCAGAGGCTCCTCCCGGGTTTTCCAGAGGCTCCCCCTAAGCATTCCCAGCCTGGTGGTGGTGCTGGCTGGCGTCTTGGCTCCAGCAGAGAAGGGAAAGTGTTCAAACTCTGTCACCATAACAGGATTATGCTTTTAAACCCTGAATGATTCCAGCTCCAGAGCAGCATTTGGAGATCAGATTTGGATTCCCACGGCTTTTGGTTATTTTGGGAAGCTGGGGAGCCAGGGTGCGATTCGCCGCGCTAATTGCGGTGAGGCGCACGCAGCGCAGGCTCTACGCCCGGAAGGGGGGAGCTTTGGCTCTCCCAGGGAGTCTGCAGCCCAAAAAAAACCACCTCCTGTGAGCTGTCAGGTGGGTCAGCACCTCCAGGGTTGTCCCTGCCCGTGGGCGACGCTGTGGTGGAGCCCAGGAGCTCCCAGAGCAGTGGGAATTCCCGGTGAAGCCGTGCCAGGCTGGTTTGGCTCCCAGCAGCTGGCTGGTGGCTGAAAGCACCTCCAGCGCTCCCCCAACAAGGAGGAGTGTCCAAGTGACACCGAGCATTCCAACCTGGTATTCACTCCTGTGCTGCAGGCCCTGCAGAAGTGCCTCTGGAGGTGGGATATCCAGTCCCTGTGGCACTGAATTCCCTTGGATGAGGACTCATTCTCTGTGCCGCTGCCAGGTTTCTCCTACTCGCGCTTGCTAAAATAATTCATCGCAGTCGCCTCTAAATTAGACACAGGCTTAACCCTCTGACAGAGTTCACAAAACCTGTGTGCTGTGAGGAGAGGCTTGAATGTGCTTTTTAATTTGGGAAATGCCACAGGTGTCAGGTCAGTCAGATGGATTTTACCTGGCAGTGCATAGATCAGGGATGGGTTTGGCTTGGAAGGGACCCTAAGGAGCATCTCGTGGGCTTGCTTTTCCTGAGGCGGCTTGCTAGGAACCCCGACTTCCTTTTCCACAGGCAGAACTGTGTCTCCCAAGAAGTGCTTTCTCCTTCAGGGATGTGTTCCTCATGTCCTATTCCCTGTTTTCAGCCATTTCTCCCTGGCTTTCCAGTCTCCTCTCCATCCACACATCTCTGAGTGCAGTGAAGCTTCTCAGCAGTGCAGCAAAGGCGGTGACTGGGCCAAATCAGATCTTGGAGCTTTCCCCTCAGGTGCCAGCAGACACTTCCCTGCAGTGCCAGCCCCTGCTTTATGGGAAAGCCCTCTGCAATCCCAGCACAAGGAACTGCAGCGTTTTCCTCTGCCCCTTTATTACACAGGAGGATGGGTGTCTGCCCCACCGTTCAGCTCTTCCCTTGGAAAAGCAACAAAGCCGCAATGGAATAAATTATTGAGGCCATTAATCAACAGGTGGCAAATGGAAAAGGCAGCCAAAATGAAAGGTAATTATCTGTGGGCAAAATAGAGTCATTCTAAATGGGCACTAAGCTCTGTAATTGAAGGTGCAAGAGTGCAAAACTTAACACTGGAAGGAAACCAGAAAATGGATGTACTTAAGGTCGGGCACTTAGGAAAGCAGTTCTACTGCACATTACCAAATTTTATAATGTCTTCATTGTGTCACTGTTAAGTGTCCAGAATTATTATTCTTTAATGTGTAAAATAAAAATGTGTTTAATGTGCCAGCATTAAATAGGTCCGTGGCAAAGTCAAGTCTGCGAGGGATATTTCTACTTTAGCACTCGGGATTTTGTCAAATTATGTTTTATGGAAAAAATCCCACACAGAGTGGGCTGCTGGCAAGTGCTTCCCTTCCCTCAGAGCTCAGTTCTCCAGGGTGGTCTTTGTGAAGGGGGGCAAAGATGAGTTCTCATTTACAGAGGCCTGTGGATGGAAACAGCCTGGACAGGCGTGTCAGCACCTGGCTGTGGAGAGGAGGGTGAGGAGTTGCCCAGCCTGTGCTGTTCTGACATTTCTGAGAGCTGGACTTTT
The DNA here is from genome assembly GCA_017589585.1 of Phylloscopus whistleri. Classification (NCBI taxonomy): domain Eukaryota; kingdom Metazoa; phylum Chordata; class Aves; order Passeriformes; family Phylloscopidae; genus Phylloscopus; species Phylloscopus whistleri. The sequence continues at coordinate 2,708,285 of JADMLD010000092.1, forward strand.
CAGGCTGTCAGGGCTGTCAGTGAAGTCTCTGTGTAAATTTTCTAAACACAGCTGAGATTTCCAAGAGGACAGTTCTCTTCCTTAGGGATTTCCCTATAAACAAGCATCCTAATTTACAGTATTTTCCTGATTCCTGCCTCTGTTCTAAGCCCACTCACGGACTCACCCTGCACAATTCACCTCATTGCCTGATTAGTGGTTGGCTCTGTTCCGTGAGCGTGCCAAGCCTTAAGTAAAAGCACTTGGGGTTTATGAAAATATGGAGCTATTTTGGAAAAAAAGGATCTCTAGCACTACAGGAATGGTGATTTAGGATCCACACTAAAACATTCAGCTGCCGAGCAGGCTCCTGTGGTAATAAAAATCCTCTGTTCTACAGATGTTTTGCACACCAGAGCCAAAACACTGTCGCAGGATGTCACCAGTATAAACATGTCTGTCAAAATTTCATGTGTTCCAGGTTGTCCCACGTGTGAGGGGAAAAAAAATTGCTGGTCATGAGATGGGCTTCAGAAAGAATGTGATAACGTGGTCTGTGTTAGAGCCCTGCCACGACACCTTCCCACAGCAATCCGGGCAAGCCTCCAAGTGTTTCTTCTTCTGCCACATTTCTGACATGGGGGGAAATAAAAGAGGTGGCGTCCTGGGTGTCTCTCTGACCTCTGGAGAAATGAGTTTTAGTGTTGTGCCAAGGTGCTTGTCCCTTCTGATTGTCCTGGCTGCTTTGGATTGCCTCCCTGTGCCTTCCTAAGCTTTCATCCCGAGCTATCGGATCGTATCTTTTAAGAAGATTGAAGGGAATTAAGTCTCCAGGCTCAACTCTCCCTTTCCAAGCAGCTGACAAATTTTAGTGTGCTCTGTGTGGCAGTTGCTGGAAATAGCTGAAGTCTGCAGAGGGTGAGCCAGGATCCATAAAAATGTTCTTCCTACTTAGGATGACAATTTATAATTTAACTGCAGCTCCCAGCCTAATGATGGCAGATTTACAGGCCGTGCCATCCAGCTCTGCTGTGCTTTATGACCAAGGAGCTTCCCTGCATGGCTTCTGGGCACTGGAACAGTGGGAAAACTGTGGGAATAGTGCAGGAAAACCACATCAAATAGATCCTCAGCACACTCCTAGAACACGTTCTCTTCATTAAGTGGCATAACTTAAAAGCAATTGAGGCATGTATGGTCTATGTATGGTCTAGGAAATGAAAGGGGATGCTTCCTTGGGAGAGCTGCAGCTTTCCTGTCTGGAAGCAGGAGTTAGCCAAGGAAGAAATTCAGGTGGGATTGCAATTTGCAGGTGAGCCAGTAGAGGTTGGTGATGAGAAGCAGCCCCAAGGAGTGCGGGTGAGTAGGAAGGCACAAAGGGGAAGCAGGCTATAGTACTTCCTTCTTTGTAGGAAGAGAGAAAACCCAAAATTTAAGACAGAAAACTTCCTCCTAAAAAAAGAAGGTACCCAAAAGGTGATTTTGTGCCTTTTTTTTTTTTTTTTTAATCAGATTGCTTATGAAATTTTAAATGCTTCACGTTGCAGAACAATTTCTCTTTGCTTACTTGGTGTGATTACAGAAAGCTCTGCAGGAAGATGTGCTGCAGCTACAATGTCATTAAATAACATTTTCTGTTGGTGGGTTTATTCTCTCCTTCACCAGAATATTTAATTGTCCCCGATGCTGATGGGAACTGTGTGCCTTTGCAGGGCGTGCAGATTTAATATGGAGATGATTCCCCAGCCAAGGCAAACACAATGCAACACACACACAGAGAATTAAAGAAAAACTGTAAATAAATATCTGCCTCAGAGCAAGTTCTGTGAAAACTCAACGCCCTCAAACAGCCAGCTCTTCCTTCCAGCTCAGCTCCTCCTCTGAAGGGAAGCTAAATTACCCAACAGGGAATGTGTGTTACAGATAAGTTCTGCGAGACAGCAGAACATCCACCAGACTCTGAGAAGTAGCAAGTACAAAGTCAATTGAATGGCATGCAATTATCTCCCAAATTATAAACCACGCTTCTCAACCCCCACAGCATTTTATGGAATTGCAACTTAGATTGAGAAATCCCACTCCACCCGCTGCTGACCTTCCCCTGGCTGAAAATAACCTCTGAGAAAACCCCAGGCTGACTCTGTAACTGCAGCCCATAAACCCAGCTGACCTTCTGCCACGGAGACAGAGTCCTGCATTAACGTGTCCCGTTCCCCTTCCCAAAGAAATAGGAGCACTGTAAAACTGGCCCGTGTCTGCTCAGAGGGAGCTGCAGCAGGACAAACAGCTCTGCAAACCCAAAGTGGCAGATAGGGCTTTATTGAGATGTTTTAAATGTTTTTCTCCCCACCCAGCAGCTGTAGCTGACTGAGATGCAAATATCAGTCTGGTTCCCTGGGAAGGCTTTAATTTCTCGTGAGTGGAAATAGGAGTATAAATTATACACAGAATTCATTCCTGCTATTCTGTAAATCAGTTTCTGACTGGCATTTGGATATTTACAGGCCTGGTAAAGAGCCTCCTCTCCTCTCCTCTCCTCTCCTCTCCTCTCCTCTCCTCTCCTCTCCTCTCCTCTCCTCTCCTCTCCTCTCCTCTCCTCTCCTCTCTCTCTCATTTTTGGAAGAACTCTGCTATTGTTTTACTAAATAAGACTGAGGCAGGGAACTTGCCAGGGCCTGGAAAGCCTGATGGAAATCCAGTTGATTTTTGGTGCCTACAAGTATAGGGGCCTACAAGTTTTTTGGGTTTTTTTTTTTAAACAGACTTAGAGTCCTAAAGTACTTTGCAAATTTTAGCTACCTTTGAAAATGTTGTGTACAAGCCCCAGGCAGACCTGGAAGAAAAAGCCAAAACTTGTGGTGAGATATCTGTAATGTCATTTCTAATTTGCTCAATGCTAGAAGCTCTCGCCAGGTGGAATTTGCTGTTCTGGAAGGTTTGTAGAAAGAATCCTTGACTCTGATACGATTTAACCTCATTCTGATGCAGATCAGTAAAACAAATGAATATTTTATAATAAAAAAATAGAAGCATTACAAGATTTAGAGGGGGGAAAAAACCTGTCTTGTACTTCTGAGTGCACAGTTTGAGGAATTTGCAATAGCTGGAATCAGGGCCTTTTAAGATTCCTCAAACAGAGCAGAAGGAATTTCTTTTTAATTAGGGCAGGAGCTTGCTTGGGGCTGCCACATGTCCCTCTCCTGTGGGCTGCAGGGAGGCCAGACTTTGGGAGGGCAGGCCCAGGGAGGTGTGTAACAAAGACTGAAGGGTCAGACTCGCCTGGATTCCATGCCCTGCCTGGGAGGAAGAGGAAGAGGAGGAGGAGGAGGAGGTCAGTGGCACTGCCAGGTAATCCCAAGTTTTTGGGGCCGCTGTGCTGAGGGCAGGTGGAAGCCTCGGGGAGATGCTGAGGCAGGAGGAGATGGGAAGGTGCACAGTGTGAACTGCATGGCAGAGGTTGTTGAGGAGCAGATTTTGGCTCAGGAACTGGGAAAGAGGGTTTAAGGAAAGAAGCAAAGCTCCCTCTGTAATTCACCATCAGAAGTGTTTATTCTGCGGCAGTGAGAAGAACTGATAATCAGGTGTGTGCACATCAATTATTTAAAACAGTTCCAGCAAATACAGCCCTTGACCTCCCTCACCACCCCCCCTCCCCAACAAAAATACTTTGAGTGATCAAAATTTATTTTGATTCCTTCTGCTTCAACACCAAGTATTTGTTCAACTGGATTTGCTGTTGTCACGTAGGAGGGGAAAAAAATGAAAAAGAGCTTGGGCAAGACAGTGAAGTTTTTCCTCAGCTCTCTCAACCGGATGTCCTTTGTTCTGAAATACTACAGAAACCATAGTAAATTTTATAAAAGTTGTCCAGTCACTGGAGCACTGAACACTTCAGAATCTGTGTTGCTTGCAAATCCTTATCTCTTTTTGGCAGCTTTTCTAGATAGGAGAGCGATGGAGGAATCGAGTCCGTGGGCAGGTCCACACCTTTGCAGTCACACTAAAAGGATGAACTGGAAGCACAAAAAGAGAAATAAAGACAGTGTAAGCAATGTTGTCTGATAGGGGAAATCCTGCCCCATGAGCACAGATTTATGTAAAAGAAACCCCAAACTCAGCCTTATTTAAGTACAATCAAAGTAGCCAAGGGTCACTGATTTACCTACCTGTGCTGCACCTCTTTGACACAGATGTCACACACTCATACTCCCGTTAGAAACATCAATTTTAAGCCCATTATAAACATGATTTGTTACTGATGGGAACTAAATGAGTGGCTGATGGCTCCTTTTGGGTGGCCCAGCAGAGAGGAAATGAGCACCCTCACACCCCATTTGTTCTCGGCCGGATCGTTCAGGGGATGAAAGATCCCCCATCTCCCTGGCTCCAAATGGGGAGGGAAAGAGGGGGGGAAGGAAGAGGAGAAAACACTGAGCTTCTGCTTTTGTATTCAGGGCACATCCCCACTGCCTTATTATCACATCAGAGAGTCTGGACCCATCAGCGCTTTCATTACACAACCACTTCCTCCCCCAAGAATTTCTAATTCCGCCATTTTAATTTGTTTTGGGGACACTCGGCAGCCCCGCTCCCCTATCAGGGAGGAAATTTGGTTTATTAGACAACATCTCGGAGCAGTTAATCCCACAACTTCATTTTAGACCTTGAGAGGTCAATGCATAATTTAGAGGGGTTTGGATTCCGTTCTGATTGCTTCTCGCTCAAAGACAACCTCAATTATACGAGCTCAGCTTTCCGAGGGCCAAAGCCCCGCTTCAATCATCAAATCTGCTGCCAGGACCCTGACTCCTGTGTCTGGCCCACAGGGTCACACCCTCAGTGGGCTGAGACTCCTGGAATTTCCAGGGGAATGGGAGCAAACTGCAGCTGCAGCCCCCCTGCAGCAGTGTGTAAAACTCTTACTGAAGCACGTGAAGGGCAGGAATCCTGGGGCTCCCAAACAGCAGAGAAGGACCAGCACAATCTTTCCCAGCCACAGCCCTCTTGCCGTGAATTATTGTTTCATTTTTGCTGCCTTTGTTTTGCTGGTCTGTAAGAATCCCACCAGTTATGTGGGATAACATAAAAAGGCACAAAAGCCAAGGAGATCATTTCCAGACCGTTCACAAAGGCTCCTCTGTCACACGGTGGTCCAGAGAAGTTCTGTGCTGATGGGTCCTGTTACAAGTGGAGGGAATGAATCTTGGAAATGCTGTTATTTCATCTTTATGACACATAAAGAAGGCAATTGAAATGTCAGCTTTCAATGGAACACGAGATCTCTCGGAAATGTGAGGCTCATTCAAACTTAAAAAATAACAATGAGGTATAAAAATATCCGGTGTATTTTCAGGACACGCTGCCATTTCAGACCTGAGAGTTGGAGACACAGACTTCTTCCTAAATAAAAAGCTAAGAACAAGAAATAATTTTCTGGATTCTATAGTGTTTGTTTCATTTCCTTGAAGAGCTCCTGACACCAATGTCATGTTTATTTAGCTTTTAATCAGGAATTGGGCTTTTAATTAAAGCTGAGCCAATTCTAATGCTTTTTAACAGCTATAATTCTATCAAATGCTCCATCTAGATATTCTTCTCTGACCAAGCCTTACTTATGCAAAGCTCTCATTACTCCACTCATCTGTGGTGCTCCCAGTGCTCTAAGGTAAGGGAGTGTGAGTTTGTATGTTACATACAAACACATGTATGTACACATCCAGATTTGAGGAGTGACCTCCATACAGGACAAGGAAGGAGTTTCTGCCCAGCCTTGCTGACCTTGCCCCTGCAGCTCTGAGAACCAAGCACAGTTCATGTCCCATTTTTGGTAAACCACGCTTTCATTTCCCTGTGGGCACAAAAAGCAGCTATTTAAAACCAAGTGTGTGTCTGATCTAGAGATACACTAGGTAGGTACTCAGGAAGGAAGATGTGCATGTCACACATGTCTATGTGATGCACAATGGCTGGGTTTGTCCTTTCAACCCCATGAAAGTCTACAGAAAGGGTTTGTGCTTCAGCAGACTGTAGTTTGTGTCCAAGACATTAAAAAAAGGCCAATAAAGTTATTTTTTCTGCAACAGCTTGCAGACGGAGACCCTAAATGAGTCACCCAGCGTCTGAAGGCTTAGAAACAAAGCTGTCGGTATCAGGCTACTGGCAGTGCGCTGCCTGCATGGCCTGCTTGGAATTTAAAAGGATTTGAACGCAAATGTGGGAAAAGCCCAGCGGGTGACCAACCTCCCAGTCCAGCGAGAGACGTTCCCATCCTTTGCCCGTGTCCTGACAGACTGCAGTTTGTCCATCCGAGGTCCATCCGTCCTACACACGTTTCTGGTACTTCTGGTGAAGGGAGGAACGCGGCTCGGCGCGGGTCCCGCTCCGGGTCCCGGGGAGCGCCGCGCAGCCCCGGCTGCTCTCCCGGCAGCCGCCCGAAGGGCTCCGCGCTACCCCCCTGGCAGCGCGGGGGTGCCCGCAGCTCTCGGGGCTGGGGTCGGGGCTTTTCTGTTCCTTCTCTTGCGGTTTGTCGGTTTGGTTTTGCTGGGAAGAGCGGTGTCCATGAGGTCCTGTCCTGACGATGCCGAGCGAGCCGGAGGAGCGGGGGGGGCTGCGGGGGCAGGAACGGGCCCGGCCGGGTCCCCGCCGGTGCTACCTGACCTTCTGCAGCTCCTGCCGCAGCCAGGAGGGGAGAGGCTGCCCCAGCCTGTGCAGCAGCTTGGACAGCTCCACGTTGTGCTCCCGGTAGTAGCTGGACAGGAACGCTCGGGACTGAGAGGGCGGAAAAACAAACCAGGATCGGGTTAAAGGAAAGCCGCCCCACAGGGCATCTGTGCTCTGCTCCCACAGGGGGCACTCAGCGCCCTCTCTTTCCAAGCTCCGGTTTCTGATTTTTAAGAACATCAACCCAGTGAAAATACAACAAATAAAAAAAATAATAATAATTTAAAAAAAAAAAAAAAGAAAATCTGTGTGTTTACTTAGGGTCAATATTGAAACTGCTCCCATAGATTTCTGAAGAGCCCTCACCTCTTGGTCCATTGGTGGGTATTTCCGACCTTTGCTTTTCCCCAGGCACTTTGTTTTCCCTCCTTCCAATAACTGGCACCAGAAGCCTTTCTGAGGGTCGAACCTGTAGAGGATCACATCTTTCAAAAGACCTTGCTACAGAAACATTTCCTGGCTACTGAGACATCAGGGTTAGCCCACAATTATTGCTGCACACATCTCTCTAGATGACCAGAATTCTGAGGACAGAGTGGGAAACAGCTTTCCTCTGCTGTGTAAACTCTGGGATTCATTTTGTCCCACAAATCTGCCTTGGAAGCTGCCTAAAGGCAGGAAGTTTTTCCCACTGTGCTCTGCCTGCACTGGCTAATTTTTGTTCTACTCGTCCAGCACACAGGGTGAAGTGCTGATCTGCAGGTCTCCTAAAGAAGAGCTGCTTGGGCGCTGATGATTTAACCTGCCTGAGAAGTTGCTGCTCCCTATCACTACATCTAAATACCATTCTCGTTCCTGAGATGGCTTGGTAGCATAAACACTGTCTTAGCAGCCTTATCTGAAACAAGCAATTTGATTGTGATGCCTGAAATGCAGAGATAGAAGAGGTTTAGATTAAGGCCTGGAAACACGCACCCGCTGAGGAACGAACAGCACGTGGCGTTAAGTTGGGAATTTATTGCTGTGGGACTTGCAGCAGGCATAAAACATCCAAACGCTGCACATTCCTGCTACTCAGCAGATGTTTGAGAAGGAGGAAGGGTAATTGGCCAGGACACAGAGGTAATTAGTTACACACCACCCTTCTGCCCTGTAACACACGTGCACCTGCAATTTGCCGCTGTACAGAAGGGAGAGAATTTCAGGAGAAGGTTGAACCTTCTTCATGGGTTTTTTCTTGCCCAGCCTATTAATGCAGGCCTGACCTTTGTTTCCTAAATTGTCTGTGTAGCTGTATCAATTAAAAACAAATAAATCATTGATTTAATGGGTATATTGATGATAGATTCATTTCTGCTTTGGCCTTTCCCATCTGCTCCTTGCATGGTGAAGTGCTTCAGCTGCCTTGCATTAATTTCCCAGGAGGAGCAGCAATATCGTGTGCTGGGTAAAAGGGAAACTGCAAAACTGTGCCCCAAACAATATTTCTGCCTCAAAAGGAGCTTATTGAACATTATGAAAAGGATGTGCAAATTTGGGAAGGGGAAAAGAGGGTGAGACAGCTCGGGCTGAATTCAACCCTCTGCGTTCAGAAATCACAGAACTCTCAGGGCTTCTGTAAACGTAATTGGGCACAGTGGAAGTATTTATTTAAAAATAGTGATAGCCCTAAGGCTGAAGCTACAGGGGAGCGTTTTAGAGCTGTCAGCAGAAATCTTTGGAGGCCTGGTTCTCTTCCCTTCCCTGCAGAATAGGCCTGGGGGAGAGGCAGGGTTTTGGGAAGGCAGTACCCTATGCCAGAGGCAGGGAATGCCTGCGAGGGCAGAGCCAAGCAATGCCACCATGGGGATCTTTCTCTCATTCTCTGACAGAATGTAGCAGCCCTCCAAGGGAGAACATTTTCCTAAGCACACTCCTCTCATCGTGTGTTTTCCTCGAGCTCTGCCTCTGTGTCCCCCTCCCATGGCTCTGGATAGTGCCTCCCTTCTGCCTGGGCTGATTTTACTCTCCTGCAAGACTCTCACATAATTAATTACTCAGAGTGATGGACTTGTTGCTCAGTGCTGTTCACAGGACTGGGTCCTTAGGCTGCTTCCTGACACATTTAAAAATGCGTGGTGTTAGGCAGTAATGACTGGGAACAATCCTATGCAATCTCTTCCCCTTTGACAAGCCCTACCAGAAAGCACCCATGTACATTAATGCATTTTCCCCTTCCATCCCAAATCCGTGCAGAAGCCTGCGTTTCCACAGCACATTTGCATTCTTGATGCCTCTAAACAGGGAGTGCATAATTTTATGGATCTGTTTACAATCCATTTTTCCTGTCCAAACCCGTATGAGAGGCCAAATTTCTTCATGCTGTGCGACTCCAGTGACTTTAATTCAGTTCCAGAAAGGAAGATGTATGTCTGTGGGTGTGGATTTTAAAAACCCAGCAGAAGGCACTGCAGATGTGCAGTCGTGAGTTGTTCAAACATCAATAGCTCAGCTCTGTGATCAGACTCCTCCTCCCCTCCATCCCCTTTGGAAACCAGTGACTTAAGAAAATTGCATTCTGAAATCCAAAATTCTTCCTCTAGAAAAAGGTTTTGGCAGAGCAACTTTCTTAAGCACTGAAGTTTTACTTTGAACCTATGATACAAATAAGCTGAACCCTCCCAGGAGAGGAAACATGAATGGTAATTGTAAGCAGAGAGGAGCAGTGTGGGGCAGCTGGAAAGTCCGTGGTGGTGTTTCCCTCAGGGCCAGCCTGCAGGGAAGGTGAGGCAGAGGCTTTTCTGCTTCCCCCTCCGTGTGCTGGCTCATGCTCTCTGCTTGCACAGGGACTTGGGAAAGCCCCCACTGCAGGGCCAGGCTTCCCAGCCCACAGATATCCTGGGGCTGGGGCTGTAAGGAGATGATGCTCCTCACACAGATAGGCTCAGGGCAAAAGCTGCTTACAATTTTCTGCTGGACTAAGAGGGGAGGGAGAGGGGAATTCAGCCAACTCCCACCTCTGCAAGAGTCTCAGCTGTACATGGAAATCCAGACAGGAAAATGGGATTAGGGAACGAGTGCTTCTAACCCAACCTCTGCCATCAGGCTCCTATCAGACTGACAAAATGCACTTCAGCCAAACTTTCCACACCTGACACTCCACACTGCAAGCTCCTGGAGACTGACAGAGGAGAACCCCAAGCTTTTCAAAGTTATCCTTGTCCTGATGTGTTGTCTGCTCATAATTAATAATCAAGGGACCCTGGTGGGAGGGGATGTACCCTGGGATCCCACAGGGCAATTACAAAAAGGAATGCACTCACGTTAGGGCTTCAGAGTAATTGTAATGAGGAGAGACTCCCAGAAACTTCTGCACTTCATCCATCACAGTAGCAGGGTCGCTTCTCAGCTGCTGTCCATCAATAATGAGCAACTGCAGGGGTAAATAGGGCACTTATTTGGAAACAGGACTTTTCTTAACTAAGGTTAACAAAATAATGGCATTATTTCCCTTCTGTGACAACCTGGATTTAATTAGCACGTGACTTTGTACATTGCTAAAAACATTCATATGGATGAACTCCTTTTTAGGTTTACTTTTTACTTTATTCAGTTGAATTTGCATAGATGGGCACTTTGTAGCTCTGTGTGGGCACCTTGTATAAATGCAGGAGTTAAACCTCCCAAGCCAAACCTGAGTCTCAGAGCATTCAGACAAGAAGAGATAAGGAAAGGATATAAAATATTGTTGAGGTTTATGATGTGTCTGTGGGAAATCTGGAGGAGAGAAGGCAGCAGCTCCAGGCCAAACATGGCCTGTTTGCTCCCAAGGCAATACTGCCCTTGCTGCCAGCTCAGGAGCTCTGGGCTCGATGGGGACTCCCTCCCCATTTATGAAAGGCTAGAAAGGCTACAAATGAAAGAAGGAAGTAAATGACTGAGATTTTCTCCCTTCTCCTGGAAATGGGATTGACCTGCTTCTCCTCTCTGTAGTACAGCTGAGGCTGTATAAAAAGAAAAGTGAGGACTGCAAGAAGGCAGAGCTGCTAGTTCTTATTGTTGGTGGGATTTTTTTCCCCAGGTCCCTGACAAAGTAAACAACACTCAGCTGTGCCTCCTTTCAGCAAAATTCTGTCCCACTCAGAGCAGTCTCTGGGGATCCTTGTTCATTTGCTTGCTCTTGATGATGCCTTAAGTTTGAGCTTTCATGTTTTTCAGATTCTGTGCTGCCCAGGTGTGTAGTTCTGAGCCTCATATTAAGTGTTGGTGAGCTCTCTTCACAGAGGAGGTAGACGAAGCAAATCCTTTTCCAGCTTGAGAGCAAGGACAAGGAGTACAACTTGCAGCCCCAAAAGCCTAAACCATGGTGGGCTGAAGAGAGAAACAAGGATGGGACTTCATAGCCTGGAGCTGCAATTGGACAATTAACCCCAATATGCAAATGCACCAAAACTTAGAAAGGCTCTTGTCCTGCTCAAGGTGTATCCTTAAAGGCCTTTTAATAAATATCTACTTTATTCTCCAGCTCTGTCCAGTCTCTGTTCTGGGTCAGCCTTCTCAAGGCATCAATGAAAGAGCCTTTTCCAGCTTTGTCTTACAGCAGGTACAGATCTGAACTGACATGTGACCATGTCCTTGGATAAAGAGTGCCCTTGCACGTACCTTCTAGTACTAAAACGTTCACTTTAGGTTATTTTATTATTATTTCTTCAACAAGGGAAATATTCTTTGTGTGAGATCCATGTGTTTAGGTAAATTTTTCTTGGCAAAGGTTATAAAAGACAATTCAATAAAATATCTGAAGGAAGAGGGGGATCTAAGAAGGAATCTATGCTCCAGCACTGAGAAAGGCCAATTCCATATCGGGATCAAATAAATGTGAGCTTTCTATGATAGGGACTGAGTGGGAAGCAGGATGGAATTTCTTTTTAGAAATGAGTTTGCCAGACCTTCCCACAAGGTCTCCTGCTACAGCTGCAGCTTGCTGGGGCCGCAGGAGCCCTGGGCACTCCTTCGGGCCGTGCCGAGGCTGGGTGAGGCGGCTGTGGCTCAGCCCGGCTGTTACCTGGGAGGCAGGGAAGTGTGCCAGCCACCTCTGGATGTGCAGCGCATACCAGCCGGGCGTCAGGCAGCGCTTCTGCAGCGCTCGGATCTCCGGCGGCGCCCAGGGGCTGCCCGTGATCACTTCGTAAAAGTTGAATTTCAGGGCAGCGGGGTCCTCGTGGGAGCGCTGGTGCTGCGGGAGACATGGAAATACGTTTCACAAGGATGCTGGGGATGAAGGCTGAAATCCTGCTGTGCTGGCAGCCCTCGGCTCCCGCTCAGTGCCACCTCTGCCAGGAGGGAGAGGGAGGGGCCAAGGCAGCGGGGTGGGGACACCATTCAGTCAAGGCTCTCCTGGGGAGCGAGGGGTCGCTGCTTTGCTACTTTGCCTTGGCAGCTGCACAGGTGCCAAGGAGATGTTACACGGGCGCAAACTGCAGCCCCCGGCCACGCTTTATTCCTTGCAGAACTTCCTGGCACTATCAGAAATGATGTATTTCATGCTTATTCCAGCATTATTCGTCTGAGTCTATTTTAACATCACATTAAGTGTTTCCTTTCTGTTTGTGCCTATGCCATATCTCACAAGCATGCTTCTACATTTCTCTAAAAATAGAATTTTTTAATAGTGCAGATTTTGTTACAGAAGGGTGTGGGCTCAGTAAAAGACAAGGAAGAGCATCCTGGAGTTTCCTGGGGAAAACAACAGGCTGGCTTTTGTTTCCAAGGAGAGAAAAAAAGCCAGTGTCTCCAGACACAGCTCTTTTTAACTCCTTGGAAACTTCAGGAGACACTGGGTCCATTTGTGCACCGCTGCACATTGCTGAGCTTACAGCAATGTGGGGAAGGGATGTGGGGCCAGATTCTCAGCATCAAGAGCTGATTCCCTGGCTGGGCTTTTCCCTGCTCGTTTTCCCTGTGTATCTCCCTGGGCAAGGAGCACTGCTCTCCCTCCCTGCCCTGTCAGCTGTAATTGAGATTAAACTGTTTGTTTCCAGCCGGTGGCAGCTCCGTGCTGGGAAGTTTCATCGTTTCTGACACCGGTGTCACAGGTGCCAACTGCAAAAGCTGGCATCCAGCACCTCCCTGCTTCCACACGGTGCCAGTGCTGTGCAGTGACTCCCATCACTTGCTCAAGGACACAGATTCCCACCGGTGCTGCCCATCACCCCCTGCCACTGGCTCCACTGGGCATTCCTTGAGGCAAAGCATTCCCTACCTGGTACCAGGAGTAGGCGCGGTCGGACGGGTCGATGAGGATGGTGATGATCTTGGCCTTGGGGATGAGGGAAGCAGCTCTCTTGGGAGCTTCCTCAGAATGGAAATAGTTGGCACTTTTCTCAAAGAGGAGGTCGGTGGTGATGTTGGAAGGAGTGGGGAAGAAATCCATGTACCTGGGAGGGGAAGAGACCCGTTAGAATGAGCGGCAGCACAGAAGGGTCATGGCCCCGCGCTTCCCATTTCATGGTGGGTGAGAAGGTGAATTTTCAGACATAATTCTCAAGAAGCAAAATTGAATTTCTCAGCTCAGCCCAGACTGGAATAATGGGAATGCATCTGGCTCTTAGGTGGTGCTGGTAATAGCTAAAGCCCTCATGAAGTCTGGTAATTAGGTTTTTCCTGTGATGGATGGGATTTTTGCTAATAACTTCAGCATCAAAGGGATATCTTTCACCAGTTTGGAGTGAGTTCAGTTTTAGCTGCAGGAAAAAAAAATGGGAAAAGCTTCAAAATGTCAACATTTAATGTCAACATTTAAATGTCAAACTGTTTAATTTTAACATTGTTGAAGTACTTCATTTTGGAACTGACATATCTTTGCTTTTGGACACTTTCAGAATGCATGATTTGAATTTTGGCTTTGAATGGTCTTTTCCGTTTGAAATTGATTGGATGGATTCTCGTGAAGAGATAAATGGAACCTCACTTCATGAAAAGCCACTTTGGAGGGAACGGAGTGTAAGTCAGTGCAGCTATGACAAGACAGAGATGTTTTTCTGCATGAAGACAGAACTTGTGACAGAGCTGCCTCTTGCATTCATTTGTGTGAAAACTCAGAAAATCCTTACCGTTGTATCTAAACAAAATTAGGGGCTTGAATAAATGTCCCATCATTACCAATTAGATTCTCTTTCTGTCTGATAATTCCAAGCATAACGAATTCATCCATAATTAAGGTGATGTCACTCCTGGAATTGTTGCACTGTGATTTTCCACGTGTTAAGAATGAACACCTCAGTTTTTTCTCATTCTTCTTACCAGTCAATTCCCTTGTGGTAATTGTTGCCATTGAAGAATTGAACTTCCTCAAAAGTTTTTGGACTGGGGAGATTGCTGATAATGGAAGGATGCATCAGAAGGAATAAATAAAGGGCTGTTGTTCCTACGACAACAAAAAGAGATACCATTAGGAAATATTAAGAAAAAAAGCACCTTTGACTCTGTAGCAACTTTTTAAAAGCTCTCTTTGTGCTTCTTACCCGTTTTCTGGGGTCCGATCACCAGGAATTTGGGCAGGTGGTCGCAAGTTTTGTCTCTGGACCAAATATCCCTGTGTCTCTTATCATCACACGGGTTCTGAGGGAGAAAACGTGGTTGTGGACATCACACTGGGGGATCCAAAATCTTTGCAGGGTCTCAATGTTATGCACTAATGCCAGAGCCCTACACTGAGTAGTAAAATCCCACAGCGTGTGTACAATGGTTTGGAAAGACTGAGAAGTAGGTTCAGTCATTAGCAGAAAAGAAAAAGAAGGGAAAAAACAAGATTGAAACATTGATTTAATCACGTTTCCATTTGAGGTTAAAATGGAAACCTCAGAATAGCTTCGAGGCATTACTTTTTGAGCTGTCAGAATGGTTTCAGATGCATGGGGCTTAGTGCCAATTTTAATTTACGTGAGAATGCAAAAGGGAAGGACAAAATAGAAAAGTGGGATATTATTCATCTCCTTATCTCTCTACTACCTATGAATGCAAAATAAAAGCCTGTGAACAAAAGGCCCTGCAGAAGAGGTTGGGACTAGCTGCTCTTCAAAGTAGTTCTCATACAGATGCTGCTTTTACATACTGTTGACTGGTAACAGAGGATACACTTTGCTGGTGAATAAAATTAACAAAATGTGATGGGGAAAATCATCAGCTGATGGGAATTGCTGCAGCCCAGTGCAAATATTATAGATTTATACTTCCTTTGTAGCCAAGCCAAAAAACAGGGGAAATTTTCTGCACCTTTTTGCCAGGGCAAGCCCTAAATAACTGCACAGGTTTCCTTGATGCCACCCTGTATTTACATCTGTGTAGCCAAAAGCACAGTGTGGCTCATGGTATTCTGTTTAAGGGATGAGGCAGGTACATGTAACCATGAAATTACAGAGCTGAGATCACATTCCCATGCTTCAAAGAGGCTTTTGAGAGGAAAAGACGCTCGTCCCAACGAGCGGATTGCAGCTGGAGGAGGAAGAGGAGGTGACTTTACCTGCCAGAGAGGGTCAGTCTGCTCGGGGAAGAGCTCAAAGTACTTCTGAGCCAGCTGCACGGGCGGCAGCGTCTGCAGCCTCAGGTTTGTGGAGCTCTTGACAAAGCTGGCAAGGTTGGCAAAGGTGTACAGGCCCAGGCGGTCGTTCCCGTAGTTGGACAGGTGGGTCATGAAAATGCTGATCTGGGGGCAAGAGGAGCCTTTCAGGCACGGCACACCAAAAATCCAACATGCTGTGTCTCCCCCCAGTACGGGCTGCTTTGCCTAGAATTGCATGGCTGTAAGTAGGGGAATCAATTCTGACACAGAAACACTCCCAGGCTTTGTGAACAATGGTATCTCAGCTAAGTATCTCTGTCTTTTTTCTCCTTAAAGCTGATGTAACTTCTGGTTTTTTATCAGCCTTTACGTGGCCACTGCCTTGTAGGTATCATGATTTATTTCAGAGGGATAAAGAGAGTTTTTAAGAATAATGTGACAAATTAATTTCCCAGCATTTTCTTTCCATGAGGTGATTAAACTCAGTTTTGTGGCTGGTTTATCTGTAGATTGTCATTATTTACTTTCATGAAGATGGCACCACTGAATGTTGTCACTTGGCTGTTTTAGTCAGTGCGTTGGCCTGAGACAGGATGGACTGACAGTGAAATTTGATTACAGCTGCAAGCAGATTTGCAGGACTGAAGCACCTCAGAATGAGGAAATTAGCTACCAAAAGTGAGGACACCTGATTCCCAGGCAAAAGGTTTGCTTTGCAGAGAGATAATTGTGTCCAGGTGAGCCTGGCTTTGGAGGATTAGGAATGGGGAGGAGTTTATAAAGTCATGTGCAGGCAATATGGAAGAGGTTTCAGGAGATCACGTGCCACCTTCCTCCTTTGAAAGGTGCTACAGGAATCTTGTTTAGGTCAGTGACTTTTGAGTTTTTTAATTCAATATTAATTGAATTAATGTGTTGGAGGGCTGCTCAATGTGGTCTGAGTGATGCCTTGCACAGTCCAGTGTGGAACAGTGGAACTGTGGAACAGTGTTTAGGCAGCACTCCTTTGGGGCCTGGAGTGTGGGTCAGGTGTGCTGGAGATCTGCTCTAAAATAGCTCTGTGTGTGTCTCAGGAAGGTTTTTAGCAGTGATCCACCTGAAGAGAAAGCTTTTCCTTTGGCAGGTTCCTGCTCTGTTGTCCCAGGCTTATCCCTAGAACATGAGGGGATAAGAAGCCACCAGCTTCCACTCTGCCCCTCTTGCAGTGCCAAGGTGCTGCTTCTTTAGCCATCAGCCTCCAGTGTTTGAGCACGTGTCCATTAGTTTGTTAAATTATTAACAAGGCTTTTAGTACTCCTCCAAGGGGGAGACAGATGGAGCTTAGGAGAAAGTGTCCCTCATGGCCCTTCTGCTGTGGGTTTGCATTCTGCACACTCTTATGACACAAAAGGTAATTTAATCTTCACTCTTATTCTGCTCTGGGCCTTGGTGAGGCAGAGATTGGAAACTGTACCAGTCATTTTTTTCTGTGGATTGATTTGGTGGATTCCAGTGCCTGTGCATTTTATAACCCCAAGTATTTGACGTAAACAGAGTGAATCTTAAAATTACCCTGAACTTGGTGCTTGTCGCTGTGTACTACCCCAGAAACTTATAAAAAAGGTAATAAATCATCTTCTCCTCACAAAATAAACCCCCAGCCAACACAAACAGATCCTTGCTAGTTCAACTCCTGTAAATGTGAAGAGTTCTTCCTGCATACTGTTTTAAAGTGATGCAAAGGAAAACACTGGTAGGAAACGTTGGTGGAGACTATCACCTTGTCTCTGGAGCATTTGTTTGATGAGTGCTAAAGGGCCTGCCAATGACATTTAATAGCATTGCAGCAAATGAAGTATGCAAGTAAACCTGTGTGCTCTTTGTGCTTTGTTTACACTTGAAAATGGATGAGATTGTTTCTAATGTTAAAACGTACTTGTAGGAGATGAGTATTAGCTTATTCTAGGAATTTCATTAGGCTGCAAAGCAATTTAAAAGATCCAATTAATCACTCTTTATGGAGCCAAAAGATCTTGGACATCTCTCTTGACTTGTGTTGCTCCTTTGGTCTTTTTGTAAGTGAAGAACCCCTAGATACGATGCATATTCATATAATAAAATGGAATTTAATTCTTTGCCATCTACCTCCAAATCACTGGAAATGAAAGGCGATGGGCTTTAACTGTTCATGTTTAGAGCATGGATGATATCAGATCGTTTGTAAACTAAAGGCAGGACCATCACACCATCTCACTATGTGGTTTTTGTTTCTAGGGCTATTTCACATCACTTGCATCTAGAATTTAGATATACATGTTTTCTCTATATGGAATGTTTGTATATGCAGCCTTGTGTTATATAGAAAATGAAATGCACAGTACTAGTAGAGCGAAACAATGGGGGGTTTAAAAAAATTATTGGAATATAAACCAGTGCCTTGAAACTGCATTCTGTACTCAGAGTCTGTGTGCTTGCTCTGGATGTGCAGTCCTATTAATGCAGAATAAAGAGCTTTTTTCCTTCTTTAATTACCAAACTTAGCACAGCTTTAGCTAAAAGCACTTGGTTTTGGACAAAGATTAGCCACCTGCCTCTGCAGGGCACAGCTGAAGTGCAACACAATCTCAAGGATGGCAATCCCAAGTTGGGAATGAAATATTGCCTGATTCCTTTCTGTTGATATCTGAAACTCTCCCTATCCATTGATCAAGCACTTGCAATGAGAAAACCCATTAGTGAACTTAGGCATAAATGTATCCCACCTCATCCTCTCAGCCATTCCATAATTAAATAGGATCAATGTTCCCTTTTAGCTCCTTTCCTCCTGCTGCTCCTTTGGCCCTGGCCCATTGCTGGAAAGCCCAGGAGCCAGAGATGGGTGTCATGTGGGAATTCCGCCGTTCTGAGAGGAAATTGATGCTTATTGTCTGTAGTGGCTTTTTTTTCCCCCTTGCCTTTTCACCTCTTAATAAGATTTGCCAGAAGGGAGGAATTAATGCAAGGGGCGTAGCTCGGCCTGGTGCATAACAGAGCCGTGTCGGGCAATCCGTGGTGTTCTTGCAGGAATGTGCAAGTGCATTTACTGCTCGGCTCCCACCAAAATGACTTCTGCTCCTCCGCGCTTTTCCATCGTGCTCACAGAAACGCCGAGCGCAGCTCCCGGAGCGGGAGCTGGATGGCAGCCCCTCGGGTTTCTGGCTGTGCAAATGGGATGATGGAAGGGCTGGGGAATGCAGACCTGCCAGGTTTGCATGTGCTAATCCTCCGCAGCCCCGTGCCAGGCTGGCCGCGGCACTGCCGCTTCCAGTGTGGAGCGGCTCATCCCTGTCCCAGCCCAGCAGCAGCATCCAGTTCTGGATTCCAGGCTTGGCCCTCCTGAGCCAGAGCCCCGCTCCCTGATAATGAGTCCCGGCATGCAGCTGTTTGTGCGGCTAGGAGGGAGCTGGGAGAGAGATTTTTGTGTTGACAAAGCACTAATTTTAATAGTGACAAATGGCTTCTCTAGAATTCAGCACTATTCATATTCATGGCCCTTCTGCTGCTGAGGCAAAAACATTTATATGCCTGAATTTTTATTTTTTTTTAACTTTTACTCTCTTTCCACTCTGCACATCTGTTTATACTTTAACGTTCTTGACAGGATAATCAAATATTTTCCAAATATAGTATCTCTAAAGAAAGCAACAAAGTCACTGTTTGGACAGAAACATTTTTGTCTCTGACTGAAGGGGAAGCAAATCCATTGAATGGCATTTTATTTCCCGTGCCCTTATTCATTACTGTGTCTGGAGTGCTCCCAGGATGGGAGTGGAAGCTGCTGTCCATCAGTTGTGGGAAGTGGCCTGGGGACAGCTGTACAAATGCTGTAGAGCCTCTATGTTGCTTTAAAATTCCCTATTGGAAGAGCAGAATTGTTTCTCATTTACCCGGGAACGCTTTCTCCTTTTCCATTGTTTAGTTGGCAGGATTAAATGAATTCCTTAGTATTGACAGAACAATCCTGTGCCTTGTTCCTTTCCTTCTGAGAATACAGTTGCTAGGTTTGATATTTTATTTTTTTTTCTATTATCTCTCCAAGTTTTGCTTCTAAAATAAAGGTTATATCATGAGCCCATTCCAGTACAACCGCTGTTCCCAAGTGGGAACATTTTTGACACCACAGGTACGTGGAATCCCAGATGAAGAAAACTGGCTGGGGGGTTCTAATCCATTAGTTATATATATTAGTTAAATATATATTTTCTTGGTTTGTTTTCAAAGCCCACAATTAGAAAAAAAAATGGGGGTTTTTATTTTTTTTTTACTTTTAGCACATGCAGAGGCTTTTTCATAGAGGCTGTGAAGAAATGACTGCTGCTTTTGATGAATTTGTGCAATTGGTGCGGAGCTGCGTGAGGGTGGAAAATCTGAATGGATGTTTTATGGCTGTTCATTTGTCACACTTGTGTAAGTGATCAGCAGCACAGCTAATTGTGGCCAAAGCTGAATGAATTCTGCCCAAATGCGCTGCTGCCACTCACATCTGTGGGCCGCAGGAAGCCTTTGCTGAAGTCCACAGCAATGCAATCCTATTATTATTTCCATTTTCTAGTGAAATTCATGATATAGGAATTTGTTTCCTTGCCATCTGTGTTTTCTCATTGAAAAGACTTCCTTAGACTATAAGCTCTCTCTAAAAAAAACCCAAAACTATTCAGTTCAGGCTTAAGAATAAACTGAAGGTCAAATTGAGGAAATAAGGCAGATAGCAATGGTTTTGGATACTATTGGCTTAGGTCAAGATGAACATGAAGCAGCGCTATGGAGGACAAGGGACATCCAGGCAAAAAGAAGCCCAAATGATGATGACTTTGGATAAGTGCCCATAAATGACAGTTTGTCTGCCATTTCTCCTTAGAGATGTGATAAATTAAGATCTGCTTCTAATTGTGCTTGGAATGATGGGATGAATGATGCCTTTTGTCCTTGACATGACACTCTGTAATCTCCAGGTAGAGGAAGAAATGCAATCCTGGCATTCCCTGTGGAAATGACTGCCCAGGACCCTGCACAGCACACCAAGTTACAGAACAAGTGTAAATCATTCTGTTTATTCTGAGCACACCTATAAACACTAAGCAAGAGTTTTCACCAGGATATTTTCTTTTAAACTGCAAAGAAATGCCTGGCAAGTCGATATAGGTTGGAGATGCAGGAAATTTATCATTTGTTTTTATAACAGTTCTACTGTCATGTTGCTATCTTAGCAGTTTTCTGACTGCTCTGGGTTATAGAGTGTTCATAAATGATGATTAATTAATCCAGTTTGGTGGCCTACTCCGAGCAAACAAACCTCAGAGTTAATTTAATTCTCCACTCTTGGTTTCAGAAAAAAAAAAAAAAGGCAGCATTTTCAGTTCACTAGAGGATATAATATTCTCAAATCAGCCGCTTTCCAATTAATTTTGAATGGCGAACACAGCGAGGAAATTTTGTTCTTGTCCATTTACTTCTATTAAGGATTCATTTTCAATAATCAGAGAGTTCTGAGTCAGCTTGTTTTCACCTGAAAGGCTTGCTCCTGACACTTGAATAAATTACTGCATGGTGTGTGCATGAAGGTAACAGATTCTTTCCCTCTTTCCCCAATACCCCCCTTGTTGACATGCAGTCTTTTACTGCTATTTCTGCCATCACCCAACTTGCTGGGAAAGAATTCTGGTAAAAATATCAAAACGTGTGGAGTGGAGCAGCAGCTCTCATAAAGCAGGAAAATGTCATGAAAGGAGATGTGCAATCAAATGTTTTCCTCATGCTCTGGGTTTCAAGCTAATTAGTTTCTAAATATGCTGCTGAAGGCTTGAGTTTCCATGGGATAATATTTCCCTGTAGTAGCTCTGTGCAGCCATGTGGGATGAGGGGGAAAAATAATGACTTACCAAGGGGGAAAAAGATACAAAAACGTGAGGAAGGTCAGGGTTGATTTGGTGTGTTTATGACCATGAAGATAAGTTCTGATGTAACTTGTTAACGAAACTCCCTTTTCATTTGGTAGAATGAACCTTTTCCTCTTGTCAGGTCGGAGAGGGACACGTCTGTCCCTGTGGGCTGTACCCTGGTAACTGCAGCTCCACAAATATTGATGTTTTTTAGTGGGGAGCTTGCCTGCCTGCTTTTTCCTGTCCCCAAAATGTGCTGTGCTCAGTTCACAGGGCCCTCAGCAGAACTGCGCCGTGAATTACTTTTGGATTGCAGCACATTTCCTACCGTGCCCAGGGTTATTTTTTATTCTTTCTATAGCTATGCTCAGAGAAACAAAGCAAATAAAAAGAAAAATATTATCAACACTCAAGATGTTCCATAATAACATTCCCAAATCTCTTGTGGAAGGCATAAATTAACCCCTCTCTGCATTTACTTTTAATATTCCAAAGCAATAACGTGTGATTCTCCTCTGTCTCTGTGATGAGAGAGGGAGCAGGGAACAAGAACAAAATCTTCCGAGTGTGGCACATGCGGGACGTGGAGAATGTAGATCTAACAGGCTGGAAATGAGCAATAACCCTTTAGTCACGGTGAGAGTTTAAAAATGGAAATGCCTTTAAGTGGCCTTCAGAATTAAAAGCGTCCCATGCCACTTCCGAGGGAGTTAGAATGATAATGTGCATTATTATGGGCTGCCTGGAGCTTCTGCTGAGGGGAGTTCAAAGTTACCTTTCAATCACAGCTCTGATTTCGCTCTC
Source organism: Phylloscopus whistleri (assembly GCA_017589585.1). NCBI lineage: Eukaryota > Metazoa > Chordata > Aves > Passeriformes > Phylloscopidae > Phylloscopus > Phylloscopus whistleri. The sequence goes on from JADMLD010000092.1 coordinate 2,730,164, forward strand.
GACAACCAAATTCCCGCAAAAAAAAGCTAATCTGCCTGAAATTCATCTGCCACGTTTCACCTCTGGTTAAAGCTTCTTAGAGGTGTTTGATTGAAGTGGGAAGAGAAGCCTTGAAGAAGTGTTTAACTTCTCCCTTTTTCTGCCGCTTTTTCATTTTTAACCTGATCTGGCAGTTGCAAACACATGATACTGTGGTGGGTTTGTGGGCCAAATGTTGTGCAGGGTGTGCCTGACTCTAGATCCTATGTGGAGAGGCAGGGAGGGTTATCTATATAAAAAACATGGAGAAAAATGACTTGTGCCCATTTTTATGGTGGAACTATGGAAAGGAGTCAGTGGGAGATGGAATAAAAACACCCTGGGAAAGGAAGAGTCAGCCCAGGCGAATTCCTGTGTAACAGGGAGAGAAAGGAAGAAGTAGGAAAGATGCTGCAGGAAAGGGGTGGCAGGATTCTGGGTTATCCAAAAGCTTTTCAAGGTGAACAGGTAATGGGAAAACGTGCATCACACTGGCAAATAAATCCAATTCACTGACTGCTCAACCAGGCCAGTGGGTGTTGCTGCTTCTCCTCAAAGCCCCATGCACTGATTTTTGCTGTAGTGTTCGACTGAGGTGCCTTTTGTGCTGTCACTTGCTGGCTTAATAAAAAGCTCTCTGGTTTAAAGAGGTGGTTTTTTTAGGAGAAATGACTCTCTTGCTGTTGTTTGTAGAGGCAATAATATTTAGGGCTGTATTTATTAGCTTATCTTGGCTGTTAAATGTTTATGGCTGTTGTTTATGGCCTGTGGAGCAGGGGAGGAAAGGAGAGGAGCTATCAAACAGATAGTGGGAGACCTTGTGGATGCTCAAGAGGTGATAAATAGAAGAGTTTGTAAAAGCATTAAACATGTCACGGCTTTTCCCGGGAGACTGAATGAGGGGCAGTGGTCACAACCCAGTTTTCAGCCTGACATTTGGATATGAAAAATCCCCCTGAACATTTTAGCTCCAATGGGGTTCACTAACTTTTCCTACGAGAAACCTGCTCTCTCTCTCTCTCTCTGTTTTGTTTTTTTTTTCTTCCCTGCTGAAAGCATTTCAGTTTTGGGGACTGTATGTTACAAATGGGTTGCTTTTAATTCTGAATTTCCATGGGTTACATCTGGAAGCAAAGTGAGGGATTTGCTCTGTTCAACCCATTTGCTCTCTCCACCTCCTGCTCCAGGTTTGCTCATGCTGGGAGCCTTGGAAAATACCTTGGCACACCAAAGCTTCCACAGCAATCTCCCTTTCCAAAGGAAAAGCAGGCACCTTAAGGCAGGCTGGTTTTACTGCTGGTTAACTTGTCTTTCTCTATGGAGTGTGGCAAAGCCAGAAGTGCTTGGAGAGTTGATGGGAAGATGTTTAAAAGGAAAGGAATGTGGCATGGTACTGGTGAAGTAAGCAATGAGGAGGGGAGATTTTAGGAACATATTCTGTGAGAAGAAAAGTTATTCCAAAGCACAATGAAGCTAAGCAAATAGTGAGAGGTAGAATTTTAAAAACGTTGAAAATAACTGAAATGTTGAACTCCTTGAAATGCCGTAAGTTTTTTTCATATTTTATAACCCAATGAAGCAGATGTAAAAAAAAAAAAAAAATCTCTGAAAGCACCTCAAAGCACTGCAAAAAGTTGTAAAGAATTGGGAAGGTTTAGGAAGAGAAAAATTGACATGATGCTGTTCAAAATGGTTTTAAACAAAATAAATTTTTACAAGTTTCAGGCTGACTTTGCTTCTGCTGCTGGATCTGTGGAATGCTGCACACCTGCAGAAACCTAAATATTTTTTCACAATGCTGCTCAGAACCAGAGAATTTTGTAACATATTTACATAGCTGGGTAGTGTTATATTCCTATTAAGGACAGGGTGTTTTTCTTGTCTGATGCTCTTTGGTATTGCATTCCTGGCTTTGAGGATATGTCATGAGTATCAATGTACTTCTTTGAGTAATGATGAGTTTTCTTGGCTTAAGATCTAACTACACTTCATAGAGATACTTATGCTGTCACAAGAACCTCAGTCTTGGGACAAGTTTTATTTTGCCATCAAAATCAGATTGGGCACAAAACCTATTTTGTAAAGCTTTTTTATGTTTTGGTTGGTTGAAGTATTAGATATTGTATTTTCTTTTCCCCTTCTTCCTATGAGTGTGGTGGTTTTGCTGCTCTCTTTTTACTGCTGCTGTGCAAGTGCTGATGCTACAGTTTTTGGGAGGTCTGTCCTAATTAAGACTTAGAGACTAACTGGGTTTTGATGTTTGTCAAACCACACAGTAAATAACATCAAAGATGATTATAACTTAACTCTGATTGAACACCCAGCTTTGGTCTGGCAAGGGAGATAAGAAGCATTTAACTGAAAATTTTTCTAACTTGTATCAAATAGTAATGCAAAAGTCCAAGAAGATAATATTTCATTTTTGTGCCCCAAACTGTATTTGTATTTCTTATTTGTATGTACATCTGAAGCTCCTTGTTAGTGCCCTAAGCCTCCAAATGAAGGAAACCCTTCAGAGGGGAGCTGGATTGATACCTTTGAAAGAGTTTCACTATTTGGGTTTATTTCAAGCCCAGTCTGTTTGCTGAGCCTTCTCCACTAACTTTAATGAGCTTCACTTTGAAGTGTTTATGCAAAGAGTAAGTACCCCAAACTGCAGACTTGAGCAGCCTGCTGCCTTAGCTGGATTCTGGAAAGGTCTGCCTGGGATTCTTGTAACCCTCATTAAAACTCGAAGGAAGTTGGTTTGATTTCTGTCTGTCTTGGTGGAAATTATCCCTCTTCTGCCTACTACTAAATCATCTTTGCCAGACATGACTCATCTTTAGGATTCATAAATTAGAAACTGAAAATATCTCTCTGAGCCTCAGAGTATTCAGCAGAAGCCATCTAAAAAAATTCCATCAGAAGATCCCCTTGACAATCTCTCTGCAAACTTTATTCCAATGCAGTGTCCCTTGGGCACTTTCTAATTTAACCATCTGTGTGTTATTGCTTCATGGAAGCACAAACATTTTTGGTATTTGAGCTCAATACCTACTTGTAATGCATTTGCTGAAATTGCTAAGCACGACCTGAGGAAGGGACAGAGCTCTTATAAACTTCTTGAAAAACTGTTTAATCAAAAGTTGGTCATTGCAGTTTTTTCAAATACCACCACCAATATCTATGGCACTCTCAAGTTATTGGGACATAGATTGGCTGAGGAATTTGAGTTTGTGGGGTAAGGAGCTCTACATGCTCTGCTGCAGGCTACTGCACTGCCCACATCTGAGAAAATCTTCACATAAGTGACAAATGCACAGGTATTCATCCAGGTATGAGAAAGCTCAGTGTGAATTCCAAGCTACAGTTAAGGAAAGTATGGGAAGAAAAGCCAGCCTGAGAGAACTGCAAGTAATGGGGAGACAGGATAAAGAAAAGGGATCTGTTTTATTCTCAAATGAGGTGTCATGTACATGGTATAGAAAAATTCCTGATAGAAATGTCCCATTTCTTGAAGACCATTGAATCTGACTTGGACACCAATTTACCCAGCCAAAGTGTTCTCTCATAAGCTCAAATACCAAAAAAAAAATCTATATTCAGCTCTCTAAATAAAAGTGACCTGGATTTGAGAGTTAGCTCCACCTGAAGTTTCTTTAGCTCTGCAGAGGAGCCAATGAGTACTGCAGTTTCAACTCACTGAAAATGAGGCCACCTGGCAAGACAAGGGACATTCATCTTGTGCCTAGTGCAGCTTGTTTGGGTGGGGAGGGAAGGAGGGAGGACAATGTCAAGAAAAAATAATTGATATATGGGGGGGTTTTGGCTCTTTCCCTGCCTCCTTGCACCTCTAAGCTCTTGTCTTAAATGGCACCAGGCAGTTTTTTAGCAGCTCAAAACCTATTTTTAGGAGCCAGTGGTGGAGGAATGATATCAGGCCTGAGCCCTGGGGTTTCCATTGATCAGTATGAGGAGTGCCTGAGGAGCCAAGCTCATGGAAAAAGGGAAAAAATGAACAAGATGGGTTTTTTTCTACCCTCACAGGTTAGTTTCAGCCTCAGACAAGTCACTCAGGGGGACCTGGCTTCAGGCTGGGAAACAATAAAGAGCTGGAATTAATGCATTCTCCAGGAAATACAGCTGTAGCTGGAAATTGGCAGAAGACATTTTTCTCTGTTCTTCTTAAACTGCTTGTTACTTCTGAGCAAGTGGTCCTGGTTTTTATTTCCCAACCTGATCTCCCTCCCTCCTCCCTGTTAGTCAGCACACCCAAAAAATAGCAAAATAATAGCAAAATAAGGTACCTACGGGATTCAGGAGAATGGTGAGGAAGAGTTCACCTCCTCGGATGCTTTTGTCCAGCTCCTGAGGACCACCAGGATATTCCTTGTAAAAAATAGTGTGAGTGAAAAGGCCACAGGTCTGTCGAGGGAGCACCTGGGAACAACAGAACAGCAGCTTTACAGATATTGCAGCAGCATAATCGACCTGGGGAAGGACTTCTGTTTCCCTTAATTCAATTCAATATTTTATATTTTTAAACTCAGTTAAAACAACAACCAAAACCTACATTTAGTAGAGCATTTGGGTACATGTGTAAAAACATTGCTGATTTTGAGTCAATTCCAGTAGTAATTGGACTCTGCAGGAATTTGGTTTTGAGACACTCCCTCTGCTTTGTTTAGGGGATCACAATTTTGCCTTGGTATGCATGGGCAGTATTCAGATCACCTTGTGGGGCTTTAAACCATCCCCTGGAATATCTGCCAGTTCACTTTGGCACAACCAATCTAGAGGTTTGCAGCTGGCTGGTAGGACAGGCCAAAGGACTTGCTAAGTTTTCCTGTTCTCTGTGCACTTTTCAGTGCATGGGAGGAGCCTTCTCTCCCCTCACAGGCATGCACAGGCTGCAAGAGGCAGGCAGGTGTTCCAGCCCTGGCTCTGGGAATTGCAGCAGCAGAGCTGAAACTTCAGCCTTGCAGAAGTGCTGGAGGAGATTACTTACACCTGTTCACCTTCCCAGGTGATGGATTTCTAATCCTTTCATGCATAAAGATGAAGCAGAGCTGGGAACAGAGGTCTTAGGCAGTTTAATGATTTCACAGAGTGCAGCCATGACTCGGTTGGTAGTTGATGGGACCACGAGCACATTTAGTTTCTAAGGAATACTTCTGCACTTGCCTGAGTCTGTGTGACTTGTTTTTTCCCTCTTTTAAACTGCCTGGCAAACGCACTCTTTTGGCACCCTTACAGCTGCTCCATCCCAGGGAATTTCAGGGGTGCTGGGAAACCCGAGGCACTCAGTAAAAGCAGCCCCCTTTGGGGTCCCTGCAGTCTATTGCTATGAACATGGAAATGCAGTGTACCATGATGCCATTGTGGATGAAGCCCCGTCTGTACCGTGCGGGTTTCAGGTGCGGATACTCTTCCGTGCTGGTCACCCGGATGTGCCACACCTTCTTCCAGGCCTCGTAGAGCTGCAGGTGCACCGGGTACACCCCCGAGTGGTGCGGGGCCACCGCGTAGCCCATGCCCGTCGGGATGCCGTGCTCCTGCAGCGCCAGAGGGAGGGACAGAGTTAGGAACACAGGAAAGCCCCCAGGGGATTATTCAAAGTTTCTCTCCTACACACAGTGGCATTGGGGAAGCTGCTGTCCCTGGACAGAGTTGTTCCTACTGTAGCACGAGCTGAAAATGGAGGGGAGGTGGAGGGAACTGCAATCACAGTTCAGTAACTACAGTGGGAAGTAATCCTCCTGGATTCTGTTCCAGTGCTGTGCGTGGAATAGATTTGCTTCCTGTCCCGTTATATATTGCATGTATTTTAATATGCAGCCTACCTGTCTGGTCCTTCTTAAAGGTAGTCTAGTGAACCACTGCTGCTTATTTACTAAGCTAGCAAACAGATGGGAAAAAGTGTTGCAGTGACGTACAGGGGATGTTGTTTCCTAGTTCTGGCATAGGAGAAAGATTCCTTCCTAGTTTAATAAATAAATATTCCACATATATTCTGAACCTCCTTCTTTTTTCCATGGTAGTAGCAAAAAATAGCTTGGACTACTTTTACATTTTATAAATATTTACATTTAGCTCCATTCCTATATGGAAATATGTGCATCTTCATGAATACAATCTGTAGATCATCTTGAAAATAACTTCCAAAGACACAAATTCATCTTGCTTCCAGTACTACTGGACACGTCAGCTCTTTTCTGCTTCTTTAAAACTGATGTCCAGATGGAAATGGCTGAAATATGAGATGATTATTTTATGGGTTTTTTTGTCCTTCCTCTTGCCCACGTTATCCATTGATTACTTTAATTCCAGGAACAGCAGGTTCTGCTGGGCGTCCTCAAGTACTTAACAAAGAAAGGGCTTTGATTCATTGGCAAAAATTAAGTTAAATCTTAACTTAGAGAACACTCATTCCTACTTCACATAATGCAACCACTTAAAATTATCCATTCCTTATAGTAAAGACCTCAGATTACTGACTGATCTTGTAAAAGAGAAACCCAAACTCTCTATTTTGTAATTTGCTGAGAACAAAATGTAATTTCAGTTTATAATGCTGTTACCTACTTGAGAGACATGAGTCAGTTTAAGGGTGAAATGAGGGATAGCTCTATAATGAGAGATGGTAAATCACCCTGTTCTCTATTTTTGGATTTTTTGCCGTGGACATGTAAAAAAGAAAAAGCTGTATCAAAAGATTTCTTTAAAGCTGGCCATTTATTGCTGTGCCTGAGAGGTCTGTGATGCTCAGACTGTCAAACTGTTAATCTGAATATCCTGTCTCAGCTTTAATGTACAGACCTACACCAAATGTGGGGTGGGGAGTGCACAGAAACACCAATGTAAGGGCAATGTTGATAATGGGGTTATCAGCTAATGAACACTGCTCTGGATGACATGTCCCAAAGATGGGATCTGGATGAATATGTGTAAGATCCTGCTTATCTCCTGACTGTTTGAGGCTGGGATTGCCATAGCAACAGAATGCTGAAATGGTGATCTGCCATTCACAAATAAAATAAGGCAGCTTTTCAAGAGTTCTCAACATAAAAAACAAATTAGTCTATGAATAAAACCTGCTCACTACATTGTTCATCACACAAATGCATCAGGCACCCAGATATCCAATATGGAGTTAAGAAGAAACAACTATCAAATAATTGTATTTTCTTTGGGCAGTTCTATTTGCAGTTTACCTGGGAAGATTAGATACTGCGTGTCCCCTTTTAGTGATTTTTTTGTTTCACTTTTCTTCTATTCCTCTCATTTTGTTATTAAACTTGTTTTGGGAGTAAAAACTCATGTGTTAGGGGAGGAGTATACTGGTGTGTCAAGATATGAGAAATACCTGTACTAAGCATCTTTTCTCATATATTCTAAGGATCAATTTCCTGATTTTTGCATTTGAAATGTACATTGGGTTTTTTTCCATTTCAAAACTTGTGCTTGTTTAGTTTGGAATGTAGGTATGACTTGCCATTGTCAGGGAAAATAAGAACACAAACTTTTAATTTAATAAATTTTATATCTACTGTAGGTCTTTTTGCACAGTCAATCAAGATGCAGGTCTGAAGGTTTTTATTAGATGAAAAAGCTAAATACAACCTCAGCTAAGTGTGCCCAACCTTTTGGCCTTGTCTGATGCAGCAGATGATGCAGCAAATGAGTATTTCAGAAGAAAATAAGGTGAGGCAGAATAAATCTCATCCTGCTGCCCAGGATGATGTTATCCTGTATTTACAGCCCATTTTTAGAGGCAATCTCCAGTGGGCATCTCTCTCCTTCCCCACATTAAGTACAGATATTAATAATGGGACAAATTAGGCTCTTTTCATCACATGTAGATGCTTTGCCTTGGCTATGTGGTCACTGGGCCCTCATATTGTTGGTATTTAATTGGTGTATTAAAAGCTGATGGTGTATTTGTGGTTTGAGCAGCTCAAGGATTCCAGGCAGAGGAAGTGCTAATGTGCATCTGCAGCTGGTTGTAAGCAGGAGGTGGGAACCAAGGAGTATTACAAGACAGGTCCTCAATTGATTTGTTTGGTTTTACATCTTTCTTTCTTCTTCCTATCAGCTCACAGCTGCCTTGTACAGCCAGTGACAGTTTTTGCCTTGTCTCTGCTGTGCTTTGGGCTCTGTACTCACAAATGAGCACAGAAGATAATCACTGAGCAAACAAACCAAGGGATGAAATAAAGAGCTACAGGCTTTGGATTAGATACATTCTACTTGTTTTTGTCAGATAAGGATGTACACTGGGGGAGGAGGAATACCTTGTTATTGATGGCAGGGAAAACTTGGTTTGCTTTTTTTTTGGAATATACCAGAGACTATATAGCTACCAGAGACTTTTGCTTGAGCAGTTTTTTGTCTCTCTGTGTATCCATTGCATTGCCTATAAGCAAGGAGAATAACACTTGAAGAATTATCAGTTTGTAAAATTTAATCAAAGGTTTTGTTCATTAAGGTCTTTAAAGGGTTTTGGGATCCTCTGACAGAGAAAGAAACCCAGACCACAGAACATGATCAACTCAAACCCAACTGATAATCAAAATAATGGTAATTTCCCATTTCGTTAGGCAGGCTTTGGAACACACCATCCATATTTACATAAACAGGATGACATTGGGATAGCAAAGCTTTGGGTAGCTTGTGACTTACTTTACCACAGTTAAAATCTCTGTCTCTTGTTCCTCTGAGGCTGAGGGACTCATCTTGATGAGAGATTTGGCAGTGAGGACTTTGGGAATGGGGCTATGGATGGTGCAGCTGTGGGGCCCATCACTCAGGTACACACGGAAAAAGGGTTTTGCCACGCATGACATTTATGCAAGATGTGAGGAAGCTTTTTTCTCTCACCATGCAGTCAGTGGAAATTATAAATATCTCAGTGATACACAGAACAGTTTGGAGGGCTCTGGCTGAAGGCCATCTCCTTGTTCACCTGGTTCCATGTACATGGAAGGGAGTCCTTGAAGGCAGATGCACAGAGGTGTCCATATCTACACTGAAATCAAGGCAGTTAGATACCTAATTAGCAATTAGTTCTGTGTGTACAGAACGGTTTAGAGACCTCATTTCTCTCTGTGTGTTGTGACAGAGCTGTTTGAGGCAGGCTGCACTTGTAAGCTCCCATTTTATAAAGCCTTGTTGGGAGGTGTGGATAAAGCCATGTGAAACAGAGCCAAGGCTTTTATCTACCAGCTAGAGGAGCCAAAGGGTCTTAATAACAGAACTTCTGTGTGTTATTTGGGCTCTTCAGCAACCTTGAGTATTGTTCTTGGACATAATGATGTGCTCTCCCTTCCTGAACACTCTGTTACCTCCTCAGCCATGTTTAAAAAAAAGTGAACAAAGAACTAGCACACTAGGTGAAGAATTAATGTGATCACACTTCCAAATAATTACTGCAGCTTTCCTTGCAGAAGCTGACACAAAGTGTCACTTCTACATGCAGCCAAAACAGGGGATGGGGAGATATGGTCAATAAATGAGAAATGCAAGAGAAAATGGCACCAGCATCAAGCTGTGCTCTCCTGAGTATAATATTAAATAAAGATAGCGAGCAACAAACAAAACATGTGTAACATCAAGCCAATTTTCTGTGTGTTGTTCCAGATGTCTGATTTGAATTTGGATCCACACTGTGAAATCAAAGAATAATGGAAAGAGGTTTGTTTTAACTTGGAGGGCTTAGAGAAGTGCAGCTGCAGAATGGGGAGTTGCTTTCTCAAATAAGACGTGATGCTGAGGATGAGAAAGCCAGGGAGGAATCAAACCCACTCTGAAGTCATGGCTGGGACCTCTGATAGCTATCAGGAAGGCTGTCATATCAGGAAGATAAATTTCTCCCACAAGAGAGAATTTCAGAGGAAGCCTTTTGAAAAGAAATGTTCTCATAAGTAAATCGTACAGCTCATATAGATTCAAGGTCAAGGGGTTGATACAACCCCTGTCCAAATGTTAGCAGGAAATAAAAGTGTAATAACAGCAGCTTTTCACTGACATCAGCTCCTTATTTATAGGCACCCTAAGGATTCTCTACCCTTCAGGACACAGGCTTTATCGTTCTGGAGTTGAAGTTACAAACACATTCCATTACCAGCTCTGTTTTCAGGCTATGCTGTAGATTTTACTCCCAAAGGTGGCTTGACCTGGACGACTTCATGCTTCCTGAAAATACTAGGAAAATTTCCCCATAGGTTTAAAGATGAAGGGACTGTATATTTTTGAGATATGGATTGTTTAAAAAAATTACTGTTGCATTTAAAATCTCAGCTCTGTTTGGGTCTCTGGGCCAGGCTACACAAAAAGGATGAACAGGCTGTGCCAGGAATGAGGCTGACAGGGAAGCAGAACTGTAGAAAGGAAAAGAAGTCATCCTGCCAAGCAGGGGATGGGAAGCGGGGGTAGTCTGGCATCATGAGTAAACAGTTAAGCCATTTTTAATTAATTTTCTTTAAAGGCTGCTAGGAAAATATTTCCATAAACAAGGGAATAAATTACTTCCAACTGCTTGTTCAGGCATTTGCCTCCGCCCTTTTCCTGATGTGCCTTGGCTCGCGTGAGGGGTGGGAGGAAGGGGCTGGGAAGGACTGGGAAGGGCTGGGATTGCTGTTCCCAAAGCAGCTGAGAAAGCCCCACTGTGTCCCTCAGCTCCCGTGAGCAGCTCTGGTTGCTTGGCATTTTTGTGCCTCACACAGTGTCTCTCCCAAAGCCAGCAGTTAGAGATTTCAGGTTCTCTTTGTAGTGTGCAATAAGCCAGCAGAATCATCCTGAAAAGGCTGTAAATAGTACATGTACTGTGAGGTCTGGGCAAGGGTGGGGGATGGCTCTTGGAAGGCCAGAGCTCAAATGAGGGAAAGAGAAGCACCATTATCTATCAATATTAGCAAGAGGTTAGTTATATGAAGAGCATTTTTCAAGCAGGTCATTAAAAAAGGCACAGTGAAATCCAGCAGCTTCACTTGTTGGCTCTGTCAGCATCAAGATTTCTCCCAAACCATACACCAGGCTTAGGGTTCACTGCAGCTTCCTCCCTGCCTTACTGAGGATGTTGGCAGCAGACTTCAGGAAGCTGCTGACCTGTGTACAAACTGCTGCCTAAAGCTTAGAAGGCCAGCTGATGTCTGCTGTTTCTCACTGATTCTGATCCCTATGGTCCTGCCAGCATACTTGGGGCAGGGCTGGCTGCTCCCTCTGCAGACAGCCTGTGTCAATGGGAAAGGCCAAGACAAAACTCAGTTTGAGTCACAATCAGTTTGGGTGGGTTTGGGATGAGTTTCTAACCTCACCACCTCTGCATACCTGAGGTAAATACGTAGGTATTGTATAGACAAGCATAAAACCAGTGTGGAAAGGCATGGCCACAGTAGTTAAGGCATCCTAGTAAATCTCTAGGGAACTCTTACTCACTATTGCAAACTCTTTGTTGAGGATCATCTGCTCCACCAGTGAGGACTCATTGTGGAAGAGGTGTGGCTGCATGTGACTCCACATGTGGGGAAACCACCAGAACTCATCCACAGATCTCAGCAGCAGGTCATCGCCCTCATCCTCCTCCTCAGTCCCTGCAGAGGGAAGAAAGGGACAAAAAAGATACTAGAAAGGCAAAGAAGGCCCATAATTGTTTTTGAAACACAGAAGAGTCTGCCAAAAACCCTGGTGTCCTCGGCCTCTCTCACTGTGTTACTGTTACTTTTATAAACTATGGGAATATTAAATATAAGCAGTAAGAATTTTTTAAAAAATGTGTATGATCTTATAAACCACCCCCTCCACATGTTCTCTATTTGCTTTATTTTAATGCCACACCATCTTTTCATCCCCATAGCCTGGCAGCTTAGATTTAATGTGACAAAACAGTGTCAGGAATAGTAATGCTGTTTTCCAGGTCTTTTGAAAGCTGGACAAATAATGATGTTCAATCAGTATTAAAGAAAAGGTTCAGTATATATCAGTTATTTTCCATTTTGTCCTGATAAAAATGTCACTGTTAAACACAAAATACTCTCCATAAAGGCAGCATATGAATAAAAGTGAAATTTTATCAATGCTTCCCCTCTATCCTCCTTGTAACTACCACTTTATTAGCCTTGGTTAATTGAAATCTGATAATTTCTGGTAAAGTGTGAAACAAGTTTTAGAATATAATTAGGTGGAAAACATGTAATGGCAAAAGGCTTCCAAATATTTCTTAGGGTTCAATTTTGGCCAGATTTCATCTTGAAGTAAACCCAATAAAACCTCCTGTGTTAGTGAAGGGTATCTGCTTCAGGCAGCAGTGAGGATATGTGGCTGTAACAAAGAGAACCTTGCACTGGAGAAAGGACACAATGCTGCTCCCACTATCCGCAGACACGTCTGCCCTGCTTTTCCAGCCTGCAAAGGCAAAGTGACATTCCAACAGCTTCACCCTCAAACTACCCCCCAACATTTGTTTTTTAGCAGATTTCCTTGGTGTTCTTTGCCATTTGAATGCTTTTATTTTGCTTTGTCTAAGAAATAATTGCCAAAATCAGTCTCCTGATGCAAACACAGAAATCCTGTAAGAAGACAGCCCTTTCATGTTTGCAAAATGCATTGGAAGCAAATGCTCCACGGATGTCACTGTTTACTTGGCAGGAACATCCAGAGATGCCTGTTCGGTGCCTGCACTTCAGCTCTTGGCTTTTATTTTTCATTTCTGTGGTGCTTTTTGAAAAATGCCACTACACAAGGAGAGCAGTAGTTTGAAACTTTCTCCCGGAGTCACTGAATCCCTTTGCTCCCTTCTTTGCAGCACTCTGCAAGTTCTAAGGAAGCTGCTCCTGCTGATGGGAGTGCTGCTGGAAAAAGAAAACAACCTTGGTTGTTTGGGAATTCCAAACAGAAAAGAAAGGCCTGGTGGCTGCTCCCTCTGTGCCCTGCCATTTTTGCAGTGACTGCTGGATTAGTTTTTTGGGGTATGTGCTTCACCTGCAGTCACTCAGGCATGGGCAAGGGAAGAAACTTAACACAGGCTTTCAAAATGGGGACAGGGCAGGGAGAAAATGGAGTTTGTGAGGCAACTGAGGATGTCTTCGATAAGCCAAAGCTAGGAATGAAGAGGAAAAAAGTGGCTATTTGAAATACATAAAGAACTATAACCAGAGTAGATCAGGGTCAAACTATAATTTAGTGTCTTATTAACTTCTGAAGTAGAGTGTGGTTCTTGAAATAAATCCTATCTTTCCCCATTAATTTCTTTGTAAATTTAGATATACACCTACTAAAACTTTATGTTTCTTTTACTGTAACAAAAACCAAACAAGATGAAGCATAATGCTTTCTGTTTTAAAGAAGAATAACCCCATCCTGTAATGCCAGAGGTGAGGCAGAAAGGTTGGAAGTTTAACCTTAGGTGGTGGCATTGCTCATGAGGTTAAATTTTCTCACAAACCTTAGGAAAGAATGATGTCTGATTTTATCAATTCTTAGTTAGTGTTATTTCCAAAAAAATCTCATGCAAAGTTTGAGTGGAGCATTTGGTGGGTGCTTGTGTTGTTTAAATGTTTCTACCCGACCCCTTATTCAGAGTATTGGAGGCTAAACAAGGGATCTTGAGGCTTTAATTTCTTGTACAATCAACATCCTTTCTGTAACTTCTTTCATTTAAATGTGAAATCTGAAAAATGCATAGAACCTATGAACAGGGTGAGCATGTGTCTGTTTTGAGTGCACTTTACACAGGCAATAATTCAAAATCTGTTTGTGCATAATATTTAACCCCATATTTTAAAACTGTAAGTGTACTTGGATGTCTCTTTGGAGTTCAAAACTGAAGCAGAGTCAGAAGCTGTTACCAATAATCTAGTTCATCTTCAATGCAAATCCTGAGAATGCCCAAATTTTAATTGCTGCAGCATGAACAAGTGGGAAGTGTTTGTTAAAGCTGCAGAACTAACAGGGTTTGGTCTTTCTTTCTGTTAGTGGTGTTAATATGGTGCAGAGTTTGCCCACTGATGTGGCCTGATGTACTGCAGTATCTGATTTGTCAGCAGTATCTTTGCATGAAAATGTGTCACAGTTTAATCTGCCAACACATCCTCACACTCATCTCCCTCCCGTAGTTTTAAAGTGATCCAAGTTTTGGAAAGGAGAGCAAAGTGCCACACTAAAGGAGTCACTAAGGCACGGCAGCTGCAGAGCACTAATGAACATGTTGAGTACCTGAGAGTAAAAGTCTCTGTGGGTCAGCAAGCCACATGTACAGTAACTAAAGAACACCTTTCCATGCTTTATTTATCTCAGTCCCTAAAGTGTATCTTGCATGGAGAACATGCTGAAGCCTTTCCAGTCAGCTGAGATGCCAAAGAGCCATCCCCACCCTGTAAATGAAGTGCTCCATTAAAAACCAGGCTGCATCCAAGCCCCTTTGTGGAGCCAGGGACACACTTTATCTTGGGAAGTAGTTCTGTGCTCTTTTGGGGAGCCTGGAGAGCCTTAGGAAGGTGGGCACACATGCATATCCTCCTCTTTTCTCTCTCTACAGCGGTAGCAACTCTGAAATCGGTCAGCATTGTATCAGAAAGCCTGTGACAATGGGGAGGGTGTTGGAAGGAAGGCAGGAAGGAAGAATAGTGGCAGGTCAGGGAGTGGGATTTTCACAAAGGCTGCATTTCCTCTGCCAGACACTGCCCACTATGTCATAATATTAATTAAGTAAAACCATCTCTTTCTCAATCTCCTCCCTCCATGGATCACCCCTCTCCACAGCAGACACGAATGATTGATACCAGCTCTGCTCTGGAGATGGCCACAACTGAGCAGGTTCCTGCTCTAGAGCAGCTCAGAGCCTCAGGCTGCTTTGTTAGTTTTGCTGCATTGCACGTGTGTCCAGTTCATCCCCAGAAGGAACAGCTGCACTGGCAGGTCAGCAGGAAGTGAGGAGAGTGCTGTAGTCCTGTCTCCAGAGCAGCTCTCTGACCACAGCTCTGCCAATGCCTTGTTATACGGCTCCAGGCAAGGAATTCCATCTCTGCCTGCCTCTCATTTTTCCAGGCTCTCCTGCCTTGTGTCTTTAGTCCATGAGGTTTCCTGGGCAGCAGTTGCTCAGCATTACGTGCTTGCACAATGGGAGAACAGCCTGGACTTAGTGACAGTGATACAAATGCATCATTTTGCCTTCTCTCTACTCATGCCTCAGAGGCTTCCTCATCTCCCTTCTCCCAGGGTGACCTGCCTTACTCCATAGCTGCCTCACAATCTAGGGAAGCAGGGACTGCATCATTCCTAGCTTTTAGGCTCATGCTCCTGTCTCTTGCTGCCTTCTCCCATGCTCCAGATAAGTTTTCCCTGGCACCACTCAGTGAGTGTGGCTGAATGGGCTGACAGCTGAGCATTTTGGAGCTGGTCTCCAGAGGTGGGAAGGGTTATGGGGTTTGGAAAGAAGGACAGGAGGTTCTCCCTTGCAGGGAGACTCTTCTTGTCTCAGCAGTACTAGGGAGCAGCACAGCTCAGTGGCACCAGAGGGAAACCTGAGTGGAGGTGCAGCAAAGGGGAAGGCGAAAGAGGAGGAAAAGAAATAACATTTTTAAAAAGGTGGTATTGTGCTGTGGAGAAATGGAGCAAAAATGAGAAAGGAGTCACAAGGACAAGGAGATGTGGAAATGCCTCATCTTCCAGAGAAGCACAGAGCAAGTGTGCAGCTGTTACTGCACTGAGTGTGGAAAGGGCAGGGTTTCAATACAAATTCCTTTTCATCATGTTTTCCTTTTATCATTCCTCCTGATTTGCAGATCACCGAGACAGACTATCCTTCACAGGCATAACAAAATCTGGTGCATCCCATTGAAATGCTTCTGCCTCCTCAGAGGTTCTGAGACAAGATTTTCCCAACCTTTTCTATTTCATCATACCTACCACACCGGAAAAACCTTACTCTGTCTTCTGTGCTGGCCTGTCTCCTGTGGAATTAGAGAGATCTCTGCAACTGCTTTGCCTCCTTTATACCACTAAGATTTCCCACCACACATCTTTCAGGAAAACACCAAGGGCATCCTTGTGTACCTGAGCAGCTCATCCACAGTGTGTCTTTACCCTTTGGACACTGAATTAGACACTGAAATGGTGGAACGTTTCCCAGTGAGTCACTGCGTTATTTAGAAAGGGAATGTTTAAAGCTAGATTTAAAGTTCTGTCACCTATTTAACTGCAGCTACCTGAGAGCATGAAGTTCCTTCTTACCTGTATGGTAAAATTTTCCTGAAAATCCAAGGTTGAAGGTAAAATTTGCAACCTGAGTGCGCAGTAAATTTTGAG
Organism: Phylloscopus whistleri; assembly: GCA_017589585.1. NCBI lineage: Eukaryota > Metazoa > Chordata > Aves > Passeriformes > Phylloscopidae > Phylloscopus > Phylloscopus whistleri. The sequence continues at coordinate 2,746,466 of JADMLD010000092.1, forward strand.
TCTCTAGTAAAGCCTGAAATAAATAAGAAATTAACATGGATTTAGAAAAGTTAATATTATTTTGGGCTCATTTTTTTTAAATAAAACTATTACAGAGAGCTTAATTTATTCCATGAGAGTTTGATGGACTAGACAAGGTAGTGAGAGTGCCTAAGAATCCCAGGAGGTGATGGTTCTGTGGCTTGGCCCAGGATATTATCCACTGGGGCAGTGATCCCTGGCAGGACTGGAATCCAGCTATTCAGAGACAGCAATGTGCTGGATCACTGGGTCACCCGTGTTCTGGGTTATTAGTGAAGCCTGATAAAATGTGCTTAAAACCCAAAATAAAATTAGGAATGCTGCTCATCATCTAGGCATGGAGGCATTGGGATTTACTTACCTGCAGGACCATTTTGGGCTGTGTCTGAATAGCAAATTCAGGCTGAACTGTGAATGAGCAAAGCTTCAGGTTTGAGCTTTAGTAGAAGCAGTGTCCATGTCATAAATTAATTTTTAATTTAATCCATGTTTATTTTTATTCTCTCCTCCAAGCTAAGATAAGCCCACTGTAAATGAAATGGAAGGAAAGGAGGGTGCTGCTCATAAAAGAAATAGGTAGTCTTGGAAACTTGTCCAGTTTTTGGTTTGGACATATTTCCAGCTACTAGGGAAAGAGAAAAGGTGGTTAAGGCTGAGCTTTACTTGATGTTTACTACTGGTTGTTAGCTTTGCACTGCTCCTAGAGCTGGTCCTTGTGCACAGATCTGCTTTGGATCCCCAGCCCATGGAATTTGGGTGTGCTGCATGTGAGATGGGGAGTGCATTTATCTCCCTATTGGCCTTGCCAATGCTGGCTAGGTTATAAACTCTGTTCTCATCAATTTTCTGTTTCTCCATTATGTGGCTCTTGAGAACTTTTCCTATTATCTATTAATAATGTTTCTATTGATTGGACCTTCGTGTTCTTGCAGAGTTCAAAGATAAAATGATTGCAGTGGTTTACACACACCCCCCAGCACAGCTAACGCTGTCCTTCATTTGAAAAAATTACGTTCTGTATGGTCATGATATCACTTAACTTTGCAGGAAAATAGTTTTTTCTGGCCTAATTTAAGCAACAGCCAGCTCTTGGGACCAGAAACCAAAAGCATCTCCAGTGCAGGATAAGCAATAAACTGGGGTTTAGGCAGATGAGGTGTGTGAGTGTAATACAAGAGACTTTCAGGCAGGGTGCATCTGCCTTGATATTTTAAATAGAAATATACATTGGGTGGCAAGGAAGATGTAAAACAGAGATAGTGTTTATCAGCTACAACAGTCACCAAGCAAATTCCTCTCCTTGCTGAAGGAAATAAAATAATCTTATGACAGTAAATCTTGTGCTTTAGCATTAAATATTAAGGTAGCTGTATGGTTTCCAGCCTATCTTGCCAGACATTTAGTAAGTTGATTATTTCAATCCTGTGACAATTTCACATGTGGGACTATATTTACATAATATATAACAAGTAAATGTTCACTAAAATGTAAAACCTCGGAGATGAACACCACTGTTAGCTGAGACACTGAGGAAAATCCCCAGCTGGTAAAAACTGGCACTAAATTGACACCATTAAAGTCAGAAGCATAGAATCTGAGTCATTATATTTTAGAACATAATTTTCTAAGCTATCTAGAGCATTTTAGATATGTTGAGAAAGACTGATGGGCTGAGCAAAATCAATTTAATTTTCCTTTGAGGGAAGAACATCTTGAGAAATTATCATCGCTTAACACATAGTACAAGAAGGGGCACGAAACAAACATCATTTCATCACCTGGGCTCCTCTCTCCCTCTCCCCTCACATCTCAGGAAGATGACAGAGCTGCGGGATAGGCAGGAGCCTTCCAGCTCAGTGAGGTCTCATTAAAAACACAGAGCAAGGATTAAGATGTAAATCCTGGAACCTGCAGTGTGTCAAGCATTTTCCTCTGTCTAAAGGGCAAATCTGTCACTCAAACTGGATTTGGCTTGGTCCTAAAGACTTTTTTTTTGCCATTTCAATTTCCATAAATGCATATTAATTTATATAACGTGCAGCTAAGTTTTGTTGTCATGACCTCCCTCTTTGTCACGCTAAGAGGATATTGTCAGCTAAGCCAGTCCAAACTTATTTTGTCACTGCTTGTCTGTTTGGGGGGAGAGCAGTAATGTCTTCTACCACCTTAATATGAAAAACTTTTTAGGCAATTAGAGTCTGCCTTCCTTATCTTTAATGAAAAGGTGGAGAGGCTGCACATCCCTGGCACCCAGTGCCAGAAACCTCCCTGGGATCTGCACAGGCTCCATGTGAGACAGAAGGTATTAATTTTATTTGATTCTGAAGGTTCTGCAGGATGGAGAAGGGCTATTGAATTTTAACAGCTGGAAAGCTGTACCCTTTCCAAGGCCAGGTGCCACACAGCTATTCCCACTCTGCCTGCTCCTGCCTGCTGTCCCTGGCTCCACAGGCATCCCCCCTCCCCTGGGGGCTCTGTGGTCCCCACGCCATCCCTGTCCTCACTGCATGCCTGTGGAAATACAGCCAGCATTCCCTGTTGAACCCACAGGTGGTTATTTTGGGAGAGTTAAATAGATCATGCCTAATAATGATCACTTTCCAAGGAGAGAACCATGGAGCACACTGCACATGGACAAACAGGCACGTCTCTGTGCCAGACTAAACCAAGACAGGGCCTTTTTTTAAGGTAATCTAAGCTGTTCTTTCAAACACAAACCTTTAATTGCCTGGACTCTCTCAAAACTCATGGATTTAACTTTATTAATTGATTCTTTGCTTTGTCAGTGAAGCTTCTCTCTGACACCCACAAGATACAGTTTCTTCATTATATTGCATTCAGCAGCCTTTTACATTAATCCATATAATTACCTTTTGTAGATTTGAAGTCGCCGTGTCTTTATTCTTCGTAATTGGTGCATCTATTAGGAAGAAGTTGATATTTTCCTGCTATGTCCTTGTTAATTATAACTCTATCCTTCATTTACATAATAAACTTTTTGGGGCGATTTCTGCAGGAACATTTCATGCCTAATAGGAAGCAATTTGCTTTCCTTCATTAAGTACATTAAAACTTCATGCCCCAGACATCATTGACTGTAAACATTTGATTCTGCTCAAATTTAATGCACCAAGGCATTTTGCTCTGCCATATTAGGTTTATTTATGTGCTGTGTTCTGGATTGTTAGCTGCTAATGAGACTTTGGCTCTTATTGCTCTAAGGCCTGAACAGTAACCTCATTTTAATGAGTTCATTATTTGCTGCCTTCTGAGTGGAAGACAACAAATTTTCCTTTTAATTAAAGGTCAAAACACCTCTGGCTGAGGGAAGTGTAGAGGTTATCAAATCCTTAGAGAAGGCAAATGAATGACTTTTCCTGATTTTGATGCTAAGCATGGGCTGGCCAGGCTGAGGTAGAAGGTGCCTCTCCGGGGAGCAAAACTCCAGATCTAAGTTAAGTGATAACAATGCTAAAACACGGTGCTGGATTTCTAAAGACATTGTTAAGGCAAAACAGAACCTGAAAGTCAGCCAAAGTAATTAAAGAGGCTTTCCTCCTCACCCAAAGGTCTGTGTGGATCAATAGAGCTGCTAAAGCATGATGCCTTCCTTGCATGTGCAGTGGTTTGGGGTGAGATGCCAGATGGACTGAACCAACATGATGGTATCTCACATTTCTTATTGGGGAAGGTGAGGCTGATATTGGGGGTCAGTAGTGGGGCTGTTTGTAGGGAGACAGGATGTAAATGCAGCTGGGGTTTGAGTGTGCACAAGTGCACAGACAGGGACTGGTGATCCCTGACACTTCAGTTAAACCACGAAAGGATTAATCACAGAAACTGATGCACAGATCCTTGTCCTTTTTCTAGTATTCTATTAACCAAGATCGTTTCGTGTGCCTTCCACTATGTTCCCACGGCAGGTGACAGCATTAGAGACAAGAAGGGTTCTTGGGAAAGAAAGGACCACTGTCTGTGAGATCAGCTGGTAAAAACTTAAAATTTAGCTTTGGAGGAAAACCCTAAGAGTCTCTGAAACACAGACATTGTTTAGCTTGAAAACTGCAGCTGTCAGAATATCTTCATGACACCTCTAAACATTATTTCTGCAACACAGAACCAAACTCCTGACACTTGGAGGTGTCTCAGGGACATTCCCAGAAACTGAGAGCATCAGGAAAAGCACAGGAGAGATACAGGATTTTCAGGACTTAACTTATCCCCAGAGTGAAGCAGAGAGCCCAGCATTTCATTAGGGCTCCTGCTCACACATGTGACATTCCAGAGGCAATGCTGTGAATGCGAATTTTGGGAAGCAGCAAAACCTCCAGATCTTGGAGGTTCCTGTGTCCATGGCAGGATCTGTGTGGTCATGGTGCTCAGGGTGCTCTGCCTCTGGGGCATTCCACAAGGGAGAGCTGCCCAAGGAAACACCATCCCAAGTTACTACAGAGCCTGTTGGTGAGGATGTACAATGTGTGGGGCAGGTAAGAAAGTTCTTCACTCGGTCTGGAAGGAGATTAAGGGAAGGAGGGCAAGTTAGATATTTCTGCTTTACAGTGTATCTGTAATTTCCTGTCATCTTGAGTTATTTTACTTGCACAGACTCGTTTGAGGGAGTGCTTCTGGCACGGGAGGATGTGCCAGTGCCCAGCATCCCAGGGGTGCAGGGCCAAGGTTACACTGTCCCATTCCCTTCTGAAGGATATGAGTGAGAACCTGGTCAAAAATGGGCTCACTTGCCATTACTCAAAATCATTATTCATTTGGGAGCAGACCCTGGTGCTGGATAATGATTCCACTGCAGGTTTCTACTCTTTTGTGTGCATGTGTATAAAATATGGATATGCTCACTATATACACAATACTTTTTATTTATATATGCTCTAGATAGAAAATACGTGCAAATATTTGCACATATATAACTTTGACATTACCCTGCTTTGAGCTGGGGCTTAGCTTAGATTACCTCCAGAAGTTCCTTCCAACCAAAATTGTTTTTCACTTCCAGACAGTTTTCTCAGGCTTCTATGGTACATACTTGTTATTAATACCAAGAAATCTTTTAATGCATTTATTCATTTTTGTCCCTAACATCTGTCCTTAATGCTTGTGCAGCTACACAGCCCTGAGATTCATTCCCAAGCTGTTCTGTGCAACAATTCACTGGTGGTCTGTGGAAAGTTGGAGGACTATACAGTAATAGTTTAAATTTCCAGCTGAAAATTTTTGGAAGGAAAAAAAAACCAAAAAGCAAAGAGTACTTGCAGCAATGTTTCTTTGCACTGCAAGCAGCTGCTGTCAGGATGTGATTTTTTGATTGCCTCTTCCCATTGTTGCTCCCTCCCTGAAATCTACGCTAGGATTAAAAAAAAATCTGACTAAGCCTGCTGTGGTCTTGGCAATTTTCAAAGCCGGTGGAATTGGAATTGATAGGAATACTACAAAGCAGTTAAAATCACAGTGATGGCTGTAAGGAAGGTGTGAAATAACTAGCCACTGCTATTTTCTGAGAGGAAAGCTGTCAGTAAAAGAGTGATGTCTAGCCTGACATTACTGATGGGGTCACTGCAACATCGGGATTCCAAGTTCCTTATTTTCAGCTTTCAGATTGGAGCATAAATTTCTGTCATAAAGGGGACAATCAATTCAGCTGTATCCGCTCTTCTTAGAACTCAACTTGGTGAGGAATTTAAAAGCCCAGTGAAGCTGAGTTGATGATTTCTGGGTGGTGAGATTTTAGCCCACTTCCCATGCTTATAGCAGATAATACCAGAGTGTAGGAATTAGGAAGAGTCCACATTATTGACTTACTGGCTGGAGTTTGAAAGCAGCTTAGGGGTTAGAGTTAGTCAAATCTCTAATGGGATTTTGAAATCACTTGCCCTACACCCCATGCCAAACCTGACTGGAATAGCAGGGCCAGGACCAGAGGGAAACTGCCAAACCTCACGGACCTGGAGACACGTTTCACCCCGTCCTTCCTACAAACGCTGCCATTCCCAGGGCTGCCTGCAGAGCACTGGATACAGCCAGAGAGGCAAGCACGGCTTTGGCCCTGCCTTCCCGAGGGGTGGGACTGCATTTCCTCGCGCATTTGTGTGCTAATCTATAGAGCCATATAAATAATTAATAGGGAGCTCTCGGCTGGGGCTGGACACAGCCAGCTCTGGCTGCAGATCCATTTTTTATTGTAGAGCTATTACTCGAGTCTGTTCAGCACTTCCCTGGAGTTGGCTGCATTTGTGTGAGGTCTGACAGGATAGGTGGGTTTCTTTGAGGAAAGAAAATGGTGATAACATGCACATATTTGTCTAGTGTGTTTACTGCAAACAGGAAAAAATCCTTTTTCTTTCTTGAATGGAATACCCAATTTATCAGCTGTACTCCTGCTGCTGTTTTGTAACCGTGTGCTGAAGACAGAAAACTGCCAGGAGCCTACCTGCATTTAATTTGACCCAGAGGAGTGCATCTGTCCCAGCAGAGGTTCTGCCTGTTTCAGCTGAAGGAGATGAATGGTGTGATACTGCACCAAATTTACTACTCACTCCTGACTAAGTGGTGAATAACATCCCTGAGAACTCAGGAGGTGGCTTTTGATTTAGTATTAGAAGAGAAATGATGCTGAGTGTGACCCAGCTACCCTGGCGGTGAGAGCACCTTGACCAAACACACGTGGGTGCATAGATGCATAAAAATATCCATGGCAATTATCCAGTCTCTTTTCTTGGAAAAAGGAATTCCTGGCCTTGTTAGAGCATCTAGCAGCAAAAAGCCCAAATGAAGAGCAAGGGGCAGTCTAACAGGGCAAGAAATATGAATTGAACATGAAGAGCATGAATAAGAAGCTGAATTTATTTTAACCAGGGCCACGCAGATGAGTTAAGGCAATTGCTCCCCGTTCTGGGGAAGATCAAAGGCATTAGGCCTGGCTGGGAGCATCCACAGGAGCTGCTCAGGAGCTGTGGGAGCAGGGAATGGCTGCAGTGGCTTCCTGCCAGCAGTGATTGCAGCTCTGTGTCGGCCTCACCCGCTGAGAAGATTTACAGCCTATTTGGGAAAGCACTGAGGGTCTCCAGTATCAATCACTCCTGATTCTGAAGGATTTTCTAGGAATATTAACCAAATCTGCTGACAAGTCCTGGAAGGGGAAAAGCCAGCATGTGCCCAAGCTGAGAACAGGTGGCAATTCCCTGGGCTGTGGGGAGCCTGCTGGCACAAGCCTGGGGCTGAGCAGGATCCCTCCCTGCAGCAGGGACAGGAGCTGGTGGCAGCAGAGCAGTGAAGGTGCTTAGAGATTATTTCTTTTCACTTCTGACTTTTCAGAAGCTTAAGCCTTTACAGCAAAAGAAATCTCTTGAAGAAAGGCTCTTCAGGCAGGGGAATCAGGGGAAGGCAATCTGCCAGTGGGAGATCATTTGGATTATTGGTCCAGTTGTTGAAACAACATGCTCAGGAATGCTTGTTCTCATTTCAGTGGCTCTGCTCCCTACAGCTGCAGTTCAGCCTGGCCAGCTGAACAACAGCCCCATGAAATAAAGAAGAGATGCTCTATTTTCCCATATCCACATCTGCATGAGGCAGGTGGGGCTTGTCTGTCTCCAATTCCATTGTAGAGCTACCAAGAAAGAGGCCCAAAAGGCAGGGGCAGAACTCTTATATCAGCTCTGATGAATCACAAAATTAATATCTGAAATAAGTATTGAGCAGCAAAACCATCTTGAGGCTTTACAGGGACCACATCAAGGTCTAAAATGGCACGTTAGTAAAAAATGCATGTTGAGCCATAGTGATCCTTTTGCAGGAAACTCTGCTGGTGTCAGTCACTGTGCTGCACGTCACCCACATAAAACCCAGACTGGTCATTAGTTAGCTAAGGTCATGTTTAAGCCATGCCAAAAAAAAAAAAAAAAAAAAAAAGGATCAAGGTCTCCCTCTCTTTGGCACAAAAAAAAGATAGGATAAAAGACAAGTAACACCAACCACTGCATTTTGGTTGAGTTGCGTATTCTTTCTTTTTCTTGTGTCATGGTGCTTCAGGAATGCTTCCTTAAGCAAAAAAAAAAAAAAAAATTACAAAAAAAACCTCCACAATCTGTTACAGGTGGGTACTCAGTTGCTATAAATTATTTAAAGGCTAGACTAATGGCAGCTACCTTATTTATCTTGTTTAATTTATGGACTTGGATCTACTAAGGTTTAATCAGAGTGCTTTTCTGTTCCTTTACTGCCCTTGGAAATGATTCACTTGGATAACTTGTCACAAAAATAAAACTTCCTTCAAGTTCTCATCATGTACATTTATCTCAAAATTCTGAACACCTACCAGTAATCTCAAATTCCTGCTTGAAATTTACTGCTTAAAAACAGCCTGATGTATAAGCTTTGTGGTGGGGAATTAAGGTTTGGGGTTTTTTTTCAGCACACATTCCATCATAAAAGAGAGATTGGAGCAGGTGATATATTCTGAACTGAGGTCTGTCCTTCAGGGTTCAGATGGGCGTGTTGGCACAATGATGGATCTGTCTTGTGGCTTTAAGAGAGTGCCTCCATCTGTTTGGGGTTTTTTTCCTTTGTGAGTCTGCCCGTTGCCCACCCTCTCCATAAAAATCAGAAACCAGGGAAGTCTGGAGAACTGTTTGCAAAATCTTGATGAGTAAGGGTGTGCTTTAAAAACCACTAGGATGAAGTGTTGCTTTTTAATATTTTTGAGATGTTTGATACTTGTCTGGCAGAGCTTAACTTCTTTGACCCTTCTTCCTTCTTTGTGATGCTGTCTTCTATTATCCAGGGAGCTCGCTTCAGTGTTTTGATAACTAGAATTGGCTGTTTCTGTGGAGTGAAAAGGAATTTCACAAGGCAAATGTTCTTGCTTTACACTGCATCTCTTTCACCAGAGATCAGAGTGCTTCTGCCACCCCCTGCTCCTTCAGGTTCAGAGCAGAGGGAGCCAAAACCTTTACTGTCCTCCAGGACAGGTTTTAAAATCCCTCCATCCTGGAAAATCCTCCTGCTTACCACTGCTTTATTTTCCTTCCCAGCATGAAGACAGCAGAGTGGGCTGTCCAGAGGAGGAGGCTGGAAGATCCAAAGTAAAATGGCAATGCCCATCTCAATTCTCTTGAACAGAAACATGAAAGGCCACTATGTTGTCCAATAAAATTAATTCAGATCACCAACTGAGGCTGGCACATTTGAAATCAACAGTTTCAGAAGTCCCAGTAGGTTACTTTTCCATAAAACTAGGTAATTTCAGGTAAAATTAAGTACAAATCTCCTTTACAGTCAAAGGAAATGTTTCAGGTTCAAAAGTCTCACCACATCTTTCCCAAAAGTGGGAAAATTACACTCAGAGCAAAACTGAAGTACTGCTCTTCCTCAGATCATTCTGGAATAGAGACTGGCAAAACCCTCAAACCTGCACCCTTGAGAAATTCAAGTGGTCCAATGTAATTGTGGAAAAGTGATGAAATCTTTCAGTCCTTTCAGTAACTTCCTAGGAAGGAAACTTCTGATAACAGGAAGCCCTTCTACATGGCTTTTGCAGCTTAGCCTTGTGTAAGTGCCCACAGCAAGCCAGTTGGTCCCAAGCTCCCTGAGCAGATCCTAGAGGAGCAGTATGTCTTCCTAGAGTAATAGTGGCTGATGACAATAATAATCCAGTGAAAAAGCAGTGTTTGTGATCCTTCCCTCAGTCTCATAACAGTTGAAATTCTTGGCTTTTCCTGTTCTCACACATAGGAGAACACAGGTTGTGAGACCTTGTGGTGAATACATTTCTAGCACTTGGGCACAGGGAAGAGAGCTGATCTCACCAGCACCTTGAGGACTTGCATAGCATTGTCTTAAAAAACAAAAGAACCCAGAAAGGCTGGGGGGAAAGGTTTGGGTTTTGCTTGAAATAGATTCTTATTTCAGAGTCATTGGTATGCATTTTGATGACAGCCAGAAAGTGGCATTACTGAGGCAGTTAACTTTTAAATCTAGTTGCTTTTGATCTTAATCATTAAAGGCAGTACTTTTCTCTCTAAATATTCCCATTGAAAACTGTAGCTACTTGCAGTGTAAAGTATGAATTCATGTAATACGGGATCATTAAACTGGGAAAAATATGTTCAGCAAACTATCAAGCTTTTAATTATAGTTGTTACATTAAATTTCCACTCATTTCTGAAGTGAGAGATTCTATTACTCTCACAGCTGAAGGGTAATGCTATAATTTTATTTTATATGGGAATAGCTGTTTAAAAATCACAAATACTGAATTGCTGTGGCAGGCTCTGCTTGGGTAATGCTCTGCTAGCCAAGCAGGACTGTTTGACAAGGTGTACATCCATATCCTGGAAATTGTTTGCAGCTGTAAGATGAGGAAGAGCTAAAAGCTGGGTGCTATTTTTCCATGGTGGAAAACCTTCCTCATTCCTCAGGCTCTGCCTTGGGCTATGCATTTCCCCTTCTTTGTCCCCTCTCTCCTCTGTTGGGGTTCAGCACACCCCATGTGTTATGGCACCAGTGGAATTAATAATCCAGAATATTTCTGTATGTGGACTATCAGCTGGGTTTGAGCAGTTTGAGAGCAGAAGCCTTTTAGAAGGCTGGTTTTAACCATGCTACAGCAGGCTCTTTCCAGGCATGGGTTTCCTGCCCAAAATTCCCTCTGGTCTTTAACACTCACCTTGAAATATTTACAGCAGGGATGGGTAGCTTTTATTTCCTGATAATGTACTGGCAGCCTGTTCCCAGTTACAGGAGAAATAACAGTGAAAGCATATGGGAAACCCTATTCCCTTTCCTAATAACAAATACAGTGGAATTACACTTTATAATACCACAGACATATTTGTTTATGATGCACATAAATCTTGGGCTATGTTACTAGGAAGACACATGCAGAGCTTTTTTATTAAAGAATTCACATGCTGCAGCTGAACCTATTTTTTAAAAATGTAATGCATTATTGTTATTATTTTTACTATTGTTACTATTAACCATGTAGAGCATAGCCTCTGCAGTTCACACTTGTGCCTGGAACTCCTAAATTAATATGTTGTAGGGTATTTAATCTCTATTAACTATAGATTCGTACAGATTAATGCTTATTTATGCATGTATATTCAATTAATTCCCAAACATTTGTGCTAATTTGTTGAAAAACCTACAGTAAATATTATTACAAAGGAGATCTTCAGTCTTGTAGCCCTCAGGGATTAAATATTACAAAGCACTTTGATCCTCATCTCCAGAGCCTCTCTCCCTTGTCCTGCTCTTCACCAGGCTGCTTTTCCCCAGGTACAACCTGCTGCCCACGTGATTTGCCCTCCTAAAACAACTGGGTCTCCACCAAAAAAGCCTTTGTGCTATCAAGAGTCACTGACAGCTTTAAGAGCCAATATTTCATGAGGTTTGAGCAAGGCAGGCAAATACAGTCTCCTGTCAAAAATGTGAATTCCATCGTTTTTTACACCTTTTTTTACTTGAAGGGCTGATGTTTTGGGGTGAAAAACACACAGGTCCTGAAGCCCACGGCTTTAATTCAGTCTGATTCAATCCAGGCAGTTCAAGTGTAATACTGAGACAACTTTTAGGAATTGCTTCAGTGTTGGTATTTTAGATTTAATGTGTAATGTAAAAGCTACATTAATAATTCTGGCTTTTACGTGAAATGAAGAGGCAGTAAAAACCTGAAATATCCATTTCCTGGGATATTCTTGTATTAAAGAAGTCTCTCAGCAAAGTGTGAATTACTTGCATTTTTTAATTTCTGGAAGATCAGCAATTCCAAAGGTACATTTAATTATGATCTTTGGAATTTATTTTTTTTAATATTCTGAGAACTGCCCCCTTTTCCTTTAGTCTGCCAGAGCAGATGAGCTGGCAGAACACAATTTTGTTTGAATCATATTCCAGTGAAACATTCTGTATTTCATAAATCAACATGTTGCCACAGGAAGCTGTTTCACTGGAGCAATCCAGGTTGATCAAGTAACAGGAATATAAACTTCATTTTCCTCTGCCTTGCCACTTTGCCATTTTGGAAGGATTTTCCACCCATTTAATGTAAGGATAAATGGCTGGACCAGTAGGATGGAAGGAAAATGAAAATCCTAACCTCTGACTCGTTGAAATTTTTCCGTATCTTGGTCAGAAAGTATTGGGAAGGTGGTGTTAGTTTGAATAGATGTAGTTTGTGTTTTTTTTAATCTAAAGGCTAAAATGCCAATTAAATTACTACATCAATTAAAAATTACACTCTGAGATAAAGAATTCAGTCTTTTCCAACGAGAAGTGTTAAAAATAGCAGGGATGTCATGTGCTAGAGAAGCTGAGCGTGTACCACACCACAGATCTCACTTGTGTTTGGGTGCTGTCTGGATGAAAAATGTGAACAGCAGGCTAAGAGAGTGCTGGTAATGAGCAGAAAGAACAAAAACACAGAAAAGAGTAAGGCTTACAAATACTTAGAGAAATTTTCATGGCTTGGTAAAGGATATTTATAATTTGTGCTTCTGAAGGGGAAAGAAATACTTAATCCATGGCTTTATTTCCTAAAGAAGGCAAACTCTGGGCTGTGAAGGGGGAAACTTTAGTTTCTCACAGAAGCTGTCAGGCTGGAAGGACACCAGGCTGCCTTGGTGCCTTCTGTGCCAGCCTCAACTGCAAATACAGGAACTTCTTATTGTATGCTCCTCTCATCAATGATAAATGCTGCAGTTTGAGATCAGAACACTCCAGTGCAGGCAATGTGTCACCACAAATCAAATCCTCACGAAAGAAACCACTGCCCAGAAAGCCTCAGAGTGTTTTAACTAATACTCTAGTTTGCAGGAAATTGTCAAGAGTTTATCCTTTAATTTTCTTGTAAATTTTGAAAATTAAATTCTTAATGGAATTAAATAAAAATGGTTTTGTTTTCTCCCTGACATTTTTGGAGAGAAATTCTTAACTTCTGTAAGGTATTATCTATAAAATGGTGTGACTATTTAAGTCATAAGTTAACGTATTAAGCATTAGGAATTTTGCTGACACAAAATGACATATTTATATTACCAAATGGTCCTGTATTAGAATTTCCCATGAGGTGAAATGATTCTTTAGTACTTTGTTTTCTTTTTCTGCCTGGATGGAAAGAAGATGGGTCAGGAGGGGTAGAACATGGGAAATAAAAGCAGTAATTGAAGGGATCTCTGGCCACGTTCATAGAGAAGACACAGACCCTAAGATTTAATTTGTGTGAGGATATGTATATAAAGTTGTAGGAGTGGATGAATGGATGGCTATGTCTAAGGATTTGAAGCTTGCCATGCTCGAATACTTGGTTTTAGACTGCATTGTGACACAGATGTGGACAGAAAATGCCTGGTTAATTATTGCTAAATAATTTAAGTCTCAAATGTCTCCTTTTCTCTTGGAGATGTTCTCTGTTTCTCACCTGTTTGTCCATCCCTCCCTGTACCCACCCTTTTCCTGAGCCCTGCCACTTGCACATCATTTGAATAATGCCAACAGTGCTAAATTGAGCTTTTCCTCTAAGTGTTCCTCCTGCTCCCATTTGGATGACAAAGGCATATTTAAAGTCACTTAAGTAACGCTGCTCCTGAAGGAGCTGCATTATAGATGGGTTCCTGGTAATGTGTTTATTGCTGCTTCAAGTGCTTTTAAGGCAATAATTATGACTGCTCTTGCAGTCTGCACTGCCTGGCCCTTCTACAAGGCTATTCCATCATTTCAGAGTGTTGTTTTCTGTTCAGGAAGCAACTGTTAGTGCTCCTTTTTAACTAATATGCATTGTTTTAAAGCTCAGGTTAATGCAGGTCTCTTGAGGGGTTGATATAAAGCAGATGTGGTTTTTGGCTCCTATGGATTCTCTAAGTGAAGCTAAATTAAATACAGTACCACGTGTATCCTGGAAATATACTCCAGTTTGATACAACCTATGACTTCAGAATTATTTTGGAGAAAGGACTCAAGAAATAAGTACAAATCCAGGAAATCAGTGCAAGTGTAGAAGAGGAATGTGTCTCAAGTCAGTGGTGCTTGGCACAGGATGTGAGCACTAGAAATCTCTCAGTCTGACCCGGAAAGCCTGCCACTTCTATATTTTAAAATGTATTGTGACATTTTTTTCAAAATAAAGCTCTTCTGAATTCTTATAGGCAGAATGAAGGATGATTTCTCTCTCTCGTTGGTTGGTTTTTTAAATTTATTTATTTGTTGCTCTGTGGGATATTATACTTTTTCCTTGGGGAAAAAAAACCCCAAACATCTGAGATAATTCTGGTGCTTGTACAAAAAATACCAAATTGAACTCCCTGGAGTCATGTAACCCTACAGACCAAAAACCAGTGTGTTCTCTGTGACAGAATGCCAAGAGAGTTTGCAAACATTCAGGAAAATCTTGCTAGGGACATACTTGTTTAATAAATTCAAGAGGTAGAAAATCTGAGCCACCAGAATCTGTTTTCTGGCAAGAGTGTATAAAACACTGTCAAGACCACCTAATCTTGAGCAGGAGGCTGGCAGATGAGAGAACCCCAAACCTATTATAATTCAGGGAGGGTACTTGGATAGACAGTCAATCCATCAGGCTGCCAAGGAGAAGAGCACAGGTTCTGCTGGGGGCAAGGGAATTGTGGTTTTTAACTACATTGGTACTGAAATTCTGAATGAAAGAACAGGCCCTACTGAAACAAAGGAAGTATAAAACATTTTGTCTGATGTGTCTTGACAAGGCACTTGAGCAGTATTCAACACTCAAATTATTACAGAAAGAATTGGGTGCTTCAAGAGACCTGAACAAGGAAAATATTGAATGAACTGTCATCTCTGATGAAGCAGAATGGAGCAGGCACTCCCATTTTTAAATAAGATTATTAAAGTTTTCATGCACTGCCTCTCAGCTGCTTTTTAAATTCATTTTTAAAGACTTTAGGACCATCCAAAAGTGGGAGCTCCAGAACTCCACTTCATTGTGTTCTTCACTGTCACTCTCAAGTGCTTTAAAAGGTGACAGAGGTGCCACCCAGCCCTCAGTGACTGATGCTTGGCTGTCTCCTCTGGGTTCCTGTGCTCACACATCTCCTGGGCTCAGCTCCTCCCTGGGCTGGCTGTGGGTGTGGTTACTTGCCTGGCAGGGGCTTATTATTACTATTAAAAGGGTACCAGAGTGAGTGTTTTATCTCAGGACTGACCATTCTGCCATGCCTGGTGATGTAGCCCAGATTTCCAGTAGTTTCACCTGAAAGCAGCTGTCCTTGCACAAAAATCAGGGATAATGGTGTGCTGGAGAGATTGAGTGGTTGAGCTCAGCTCCCTGCTGTGCCAGGACTTTTTAATTTGGAATTGCCAGGAAAGATGCAACTCCAAGATGAATTCTTGTCTTTAAAACACTAAAATGAGCCAGAAATCACAGGCTTTAAGTGTTCCAGGCATTTTAATGATGGTGAAGGTCAAAGACAAAGTGAACACTGTGGCAGTGAGGAGGTGTCAGAGACTAATGCAATTCTTATTTGCACTGAAGGAAGTGGGCTGGAGCTCAGAGGAGGAGGCAGCAGGAGAAGGCAGACAGGCTGCAAGGAGAAGGAAGCCCTGCAGTCTGCACTAACACAAGGGACATTGCCAAGTGTGGCTCCATCATTTCATTGTAGCTCAGAAAGTCCAAGGATGCTCCCATCCAACAATTAGAAGGATTACACAAAGGGGAAACAGAGGTTTTAGAGAAGGGGGCTGTGGGATGTAGCAGTGCTGGGACAAGAAATTTCTCCTTGATAACCCTATCAGTTTCAGCTGTGGGAGAGTGGGAGAAGAGAGGTGGTTCCTGAGAGTACCCAGAAGATGTGTTGCAGTTTAAAGTCTAGAGCTGAGAGGAGGGTAGAAAGTGAAAGGCTAAAGCTTTTTGTTTCATTTGGAGTGGGGTTTTATTTATTTTATTTATTAAAGAGTAAATGCCTTAGCTTGCACTGTGCTCTTGCAGGGCTTTTGAGTTAACAATAGGATGTGTATTTGTGAAAGGCGTTGGAAAAGCCCTGGTGGCTGCTTTGAGCTCTTCCTGGGTGAGTAAATATTGTACTAGTTCATACTATGGCAACAGAAAAAATAGAAATACTTCAGCAAGTTCTTACTGCTTGTTTGGGTAATGCAGCCCTCTTTGTGCTCAGTTAAAAGGAAACTTTAAAGGTGAAAGCTTTGTATTTTTTTCTGTGTGGCTCTCCCAGACACAGCATTAAAAAAAGACTTTTTCAGGGAGTTTCTTTTTGCAAAATCACCGATGCCAGTGATACTGAACTTGTGTGGCTGGGAACCAGTATCTTTTACAAGTACACAAATTCACTGTTTCTGCGAATTAACTGATGAATTCTTTTGCTTTCTAAAATCAAGCACTGAGATAATATACTGGCAGGCAGTAAAGGGAGAAATTCATTTGCAGGGGCTCGCTAGGCTGAAGCTAGAACTCCACAAAGCTTGGAAAAACAGCTTTCTGTGATTCTGCTGAGTTCCTGTTAATTACTTAGCCAGACATGACCTGGCACAACTTCTTCAACACCAAAGACTAGGAGATCTGTGGTAAACAGAACCCATAATAACCCTGTTCTCTACTCTCTGTTTCTGGAGCTGATGCCAACCTTTATAAAAGTCTGTGTGTGTATACATATATATATGTATATATCTCCCTGAGGCACCTAACTGAGAAATGGGTGGCAGGGAATAAAAACATTTGGGTTGCAAGAAGTAATTACACAGGCACAGGTTTACTTGTTTGATTACTGTTACATGTCAATACTGTTATCAGAAGATGGGCTGTGTACTAAAGCATTCCCAAGGGATTTGGGTGGGCATGGCACCTTTGGAGAGCATGGCAGAGAGTCCCTACATCTCTGCAAAGTGAACTTTCTGTGAGCAGCCTCAGCCACTCCTCCCAAAGGCAGGACAATGCTTTGCCATCACTGAAATATCAACCTCCTAAGTAGTTACTTTTGCCTCTGGAGCAAAGCTGCTGTGCCTTAAGGGGTGAAGGCAGGTCTGCTGGTTCTTAATTGCCTCCTCCCCCCAGTGACTTGGGAGATTGTTCTCTAACAGGCTGTAATTATCCTCTCCTGTAAACTAACCAAAGTGCACTCTGCTTTCGGTGTTATGCTCATTAACAGGATTCTGTTCTGTGGGTTAATGTATTCTGGGAATGTCCAGTCTGTAGGAACACACTGATTTGTGCAGCAAGTGTTTGTGAATTACCCTGAGGAACAAATCTGTGCCAAGTAACTGATTTGAAATGAAATCTGTAATGTTGAGGACAGAGTTACTCATGGATGCTCAGGCTGCAGGGTGGATTTATGTGTGAAACATTCACCTAAAAAGAGGAGATAAACTTTTTATTGTCCCCAAAAGAGAGCTTGAGGGAAGGGTTGGTTCTGAGCCTGTGCCTGCAGAAGGTTTCTCCCTGTGGTTAGTGCCTGTGGCATGATTTCTTGTGCGAGGTGAGGAAGGGATTTATCCTGTGAGTGGCACTTTTTGGTGTTTTTGTGAGGAAAGTGGGCTGCTAATTTGGCACTGGAGAAATGTGGGATGACTGAAAGCTTCCTTTTATACCCTGGCTCAAACATAACGAATGAAAGAAGGCTCACCATGCATTGCTGGAAAAAAATAAAATTAAAAACGTCTGAACCCTAGCAGATGTTTTTCCTTGTTATTGTTTAGATATTCAGCAGTGCAGACTGGTTGGTTTTCAGATGGATAAATATGTGCAGTACATAAACATAATTCTGAATGCTTTTAACAGCATCCAGCTCCTACTGCAGCCCCTGGATGTGGAGTTTTCTGCTGTGTCTCCTAATGAGCATGGAAGCCTGGTTGCTGTGCCAAGCACAGCTGGAAAGGTTTGCCTAGCAATGTTGTTGACTGCTGGATAGCAATGGAGGTGACTTGGGTTTTTTCCTGCATAATGAGATGATTCCAGTGAGAACTCTGCTCTGAATCTCTGAGTGTCTCTGTGTGGACTCTCTGCTGGCAGTGGGGGCTCTGTAACCACTGTGGAACAGTAACAGGCTGCCTTGGTGGAGCAAACCACGTCAGAAAGATGCTCTCAAAAAGGCGCAGGCGGGAAGCTGTTGCTGCAAAACTTGTTTCACAATTGCCTTTTGAGTTAATTTCCTCTCGTGTACAAGCCCTTCTCAGAGCATTTCCCCATGTATTTCCAGAGAGAGAGCACTTGATCACTGAGCTTGTGTGCAGTGCTCAGATCTCAAAGGCACCACTTGGAGTGCCTGGTGCTCAGAATCAGCCCTGATGAGCATTCATACGCCTGGTTTGGCTAATAGAATTACCCCGAGTGTTGTGATGTGCAAAATTGTTTTAATTGTATGTGAGACTACTGCTCTTGCTGGGTGTTTGGATACCTCAATGGTCTGGATGAGGAGGCAAATGAATATAGAAATTGTAGAAACGGAAATAAGGGTTTAGAAATTAAATAGGAATCTGCTTTTAAAAACAAAAGGCTTGCTTATTGTTCTTGAAAGCATCGGGCATTTACAGCAAAACCCCTCCAGAATAAAGGCTGGAGAATGTGATATTGCATGCTTAGGGATTCAATTAATCTCTGACTATGATTCCCACATGTAGAAAATGACAAGAAATAACTGTCATGCTGTTGAGCTCTGTCTATTCTTTCCAAGTTGCACACATCTTTGAAAATTACTCTGAACAAATTTAATGGTGTCCCTGGATACTACAGATCAGGAATATAAGTGTAGAAGAGCCCCCAGCGAGTAGTCTGTGGGCCTTTCACTCTATCAGATGGCTATGTCACTTGCTCAAGTGCATGCTGTGCTTCCACCCTGTCACGGGTAACTTGAAATGCTTACCTGCTAGTCTGGTAATGAAAATTATCCTGCTAACTCTTAGAAGTCACATTGGGGCTGTAACTTCTTCCGGCTCTTTTTTTCCCTTTTGCTCTTCTTTGTTCTTTTAAAATTCAGTGATGGTGAGGTTTAAAAAGGCAACCATCTTGTATTGTTCTGTCTACTTTACAACAATAGTGAGAGAAATAATACAGAAAAGGCCCCTAGAATCTGTTATATGTATATATGTGCAACGCACATGCCCCTAGAAATACACATCTGTAAGTGTATCTCTGTATGTATGTAGGAAAAATGGCTTTTAATCTCAGATTGTGGTTTATCTATCTGCTGGCTGCACTTTCAGCCCTTACCAGGAAAAGGAGCTTCTCAGCTTTTCCAACCTTTGTCTCTTTTTAAACACTCATTAAAGCACATACACGTGTCTGGGATGGCATCCCCCAGTTCTTGCCTTACCTTCACATCGTTGATGTTCATCCTTGTCCCCTCCTTCCCGACAAAGATGTCGTCTATGTCAACCAGAATGTACCTCTCCAAGGAGAGCGTGAGCTTCTTTCCCGACAGGAAAGAGATGGCATCAATGAAGATGAGCTTGTGGAGCCAGAAGGTCAGGTTGTTCCCAAAGAGGACTCTCTGGATGCCATCGTGCAGGCCCAGGTCCTGGATGACGGTTGCATAGAGAGCAGCCCTGGGCAGCGTGGCGGGGGTGGGCCTGGCAGGCTGCAGCTCAGTCAGCAGCACGGGCTGGTAGGTGGAATGGTTGAACTGGAACACCGTCCAGTCCTCGCCGGGCAGGGGGCCCTTCTCCACCCTGGGCGCTTTGGTGATGCGCAGCAGGGGCGACTGAGGGTTCACCACGCAGTCTCTGAGGGCCACGTTGTTGTACAGCTGCAATGGCAGCCCTTTCAGTCTGGTACTCGGGGAGCTGTTCTCGTTGGCTTTATGAAAACCAATTATGCTAACACTGTATTCCACACAGTATTTTTCCAGGAGCTCTCTATTCCACGAGTCCATAGACACGTACTTTAAAATATTCTCGTATATAACAATCGTGTACTTCCCTCTCCCGTTGTCTGTGAGAGGGGGAATGTCCCCCTTGGCTGGTGCAATGACCATATGGTACTGGAACTTGCTGGACTCGAGGATGGCTACGATGTCTTGCCCCAGCTGAGAGTACTGGCTTTCCACAAACAGGAGCACAGTGGGGTCAGTCCTAGAGGGATCAATTGGCTTAGGTGTTCTCAGCTCCGCAGACCTGTAGGGCAGAAGTTTCA
This sequence comes from Phylloscopus whistleri, assembly GCA_017589585.1. Lineage (NCBI taxonomy): Eukaryota > Metazoa > Chordata > Aves > Passeriformes > Phylloscopidae > Phylloscopus > Phylloscopus whistleri. Next base: position 2,766,606 of record JADMLD010000092.1, read on the forward strand.
GGTCCTCGCACTCTGCTTGTCCAGTGCTTTCCACGAGGGCCATTTCCTGCTTGTAGCCAGTGTAGAGGAAATAGGCAGAGATGACAATGCTTGCCAAGCAGAAGGTGGCCAGGAGAATGACCAGCATTCGGAAGCTTCTGCGGAGCTTCCCGATGAGATTCATCTTTGGCGGGGCTGCCAGCTCCTGCTGGACTTGCCGCTTTTCCCAGTGCTCTTCCTAAAGTGCCATAGGAATGAGGAGCTGTGGAGGTTCCCCTTCCAAGATGTTCATGTGACCATTGCAGTGCATTTATGAAGCGTTCGGGGAGGCTGTAAAGCTGTCGGAGCGGGAAGTCAAAGGATCCGGACAGATAAATTGAAAGAGCTTTTCTCAGAACGCAGCAGCTGCCAATAATCAATGAAGAGGACTCTTAACATTATCTGCAACAAGAAGTAAAAGAAGAGTAAGTAAAATAAAATCCATAAAGCAATTAAAAACACACATTAATAAGGCCGGTGATTGATACTGGTAATCTGAGTAAAGAGGGAAGTTTCTGAGGAGTTCAAGGAGCACTCAGTGTCACTTGCTTTCTTGGTGCATTAAGATAAGCTGCATTAAACAGCTCCCCCGTGTTCTTAGGATACAGAAATGAACTCTGAATGTAACTTTCTGAGGATGTGCATCTGCTTATCAGCTTTTCTTATCTAAAATGCATCGTTGCTATTGCAAATGGGAACAGTGGAACATTTTCGGACAAAATGAATCTTTGTTAAATATGGGACCATGTTCCATGTCAAATTCAAGCTGCATAAGGGATAAATTCTTTGTTGGATTGGAAAACTAATGTGGCCAAAGTGAAAGACACGACAGGAATTTGAGGAAAGATTTGTAGGGCTTTCTCTCCAGTTTCCATTCTGCACTCGGAGCGATCAATAGTTCATGGTCCAGTTTAGAAACTACAAAGATCCTGTGGGAACTTTCCAAGTGAATGAGCAGGCTGCTACAACTGCAGGGTGCAGCTGTGCATGGCTCTGCCTGCATCAGGGATCTGTGGGAGGTGCTATGTAGCAGGAGGAGTACCTCAAGGGAGCTGTTTTAGCTAGGTGGGCAAGCAGGTGTGTGTACTGGTCCATGACACTTCTGGCTAAAGCCCTGGGCCTCTGGTCTGTCCCTGTATGGATGAAGTACGAGGTGCTTAAACCTCATTGCTCTGAAGCCCCTCTGCAATTCCTGGCAGTTCTGTCTAAATTCATGAAAAATTGCCATTGGTAACAGTAAACCCTATGATTCAGAGGCAGTTAAAGCTAACAAAATAAATAGCCCATGCTGCTCTATGGATTTAAGTAGGAATTAACATCTTTCTGAATTATTTATATTGTTTGTCTATGGGAACAATGCGAGACAGTAAACAATGAATGATTTTGGAACTGCAAGGAAGAAATGCTTTTTCCAGGCAGATACTTATCTGTTGACACGTCCTCCTCCATTAACTCAGATTACACTTTTGACTTGCCTTCTGAAAACTATTCATTCATCTTAAGGTTTGCACCTAAAAGTGGAAAATGCTTGTAAGAAGCATTCAGAGAGCAGGAGTTGTTTTCTGAGACCATTTGTGACTCTGGCAGGTTCAAGCTCTCATCTGATTTACCTTCCTCAGTTGGAAGCTTGGGAGGAGACTGATACCCCTGGATTGTGGGCTATTCCAGCAGTGACCCTGCTGTGTCACACAACTGGCCAAGAGGGGAGCCAGACAGGGACAGAAATAAGAAACCTCTTCTCGTTTAGTCCTTTCTTATGTGAGAGAGAAGAAATAAAAAAAGAAATCACAGCTACCATTAGGAAATTGAAGTCATCCTGATAATCTTAAGAGTATTTGCCCTGCTTCGGTGCTTCCCTTGTTCTGCAGTTGTCTGCTTGCTGGGATTTCTCTTCTTATTAAACCTCCAATTAAGATTTCCTCAAAAGATAACGCCGGATCAAGTGAAGCATCCTCTGCAAGACGGTGGTGGAGTTTGGGTGACATTGATGAGTCACTCAGCCCGACTCCGTGGGTTTATCAGATCGGGACTCTCGCTCTCCGTGGGAGGGGCAGCCTCCAGGGCTGAGTGATGCGTCCCCCCGCCACGAAAAAGCAGCTGATTCCAAAAAGCCTGTTCGGTCAGCACGAGACAGGCCGGTAACTTGGAAAAAATCTTCAACTCCCCCTCCTCGGACTGTGCATCCTCGGCTTGCTTTGGGCACTAGAGGGCAATCGCTTCTTGCTTTTGCGAGGCAGCACCTGCTCTCCCCTCGCTCCCGAGCACACAGCCCTGCCTGCGGCCACGCTCCCGCCAGAAGGCTTCGAAAATCCCCAGGGCACGTAAAACACCTTAATTAAGACTCCTGTGTTTAAAATTAAATAAAAGCCAGGAGTTCTGCTTTAAGAAATGTGCCGCTTGATCACCCTGGATGCTTTGCAAGTGTTTCAGCCTCCACCTGTGGCACAAGGGAATAGCTTGCGAGAAGACCTAAAATTGCACGTTTTTCCCTCAGTGTTTGGCCCTGCTGGGTCTCCTGAGTACTGGTATTGCAAGCTGCCAAAACAATAGACTTCACGAATATTATGGCTTATATTACTAAAATAGGAGAAGCTCCTGACTTTATACTAGTCAAAACAAAACTATGGTCTTAATCTGTAGCTATTTCCTCCCAATAACATGGTAAAATCTCATTGAGATAAAATAATAATAATCAGATTTCATGTTAGCTGCTCTATGTTGTACGTAGATGTTATAATTAAGTGCAAGTATTCCCACTTATTGAGATGTATAATCATATAACATTGATAAAGAATTTAAACCTGCATAAGCAAACCAGGAGTTGGAGCAGACCTTTTTTAGTCTGCACATTGTTTTTGAACTGCTCTGTTGAACTGATTATACTGCTCAGTAAAAAAAAAGAATGGTGTGAAGTAATTAAAGGTTATGAAAATAAATCAGCTATATTAGCCATTAGTGGAACTTTCTCCAAGGCATAATTGGAAGTTAAGTGCCATTTGTGCCTTTGAAACTCTCCCCCTTAAAGTTCAACAGCTTTATATTCGCTCCAGAATTCAACTATCTTTGGAGAGTTCCTGTGCTAGATTAATTTGAAAAACATGAAAATAGGCCATATTTCATAATTAGTGTTACTAATGGAGTTTCATTTTGCTAACTGGTATTTGAGGTCCCGTGTTCCTGTGGTCACTGATGAGCATTCACTGACTTTTCAGGAGGGTAAAGCCCCAAGCTGGGCACATTTGACCAAGGAATCTAGGTTACATTCAGCCAGAGTTGGTCCTTCAGTAGATCTTGTCCATTCAGCTGATTTCCTCAATGTGGGGCCTTTCCCCAGCAAGAGCAGAATGCTGCAGTACAACTGTGTTGTGATGTCAGAGACATCTGCAGGGACTCTAATTTTTCTCTAATTCAGGCAGCTGAAGAAAAATGGAGGTTTAAAAATTGCTGCCTCCTTGCTAAATAACACTTCCTGCTTGCCTGCAAAAATGCGTTTGATTGATGACTAAAGCGTACTGATTTTGAAGATGATTGATTGGGAGATTAGGACTTGACTATTTAAAACCGATAGCACGACAGCGAAGAGAAACAGCCCCTCATTAATGCCATGTGTTAACTGTGCCTCAGGAATTAAAGCTGACTCCCTCGCGGGCCACTTCCCACGGGCACAGCTTCCCCCAGGGCTTGGTGCCTGAACAAGCAGACTTGGTGTGTGGGCTGGGGGAGCTCCTCTTACCTCTGATCATGATAGGCAAAGGATCTCTGAGCTGACTGAGGTTATGGAAAGCAGAAATATTGATATTAAGCCATCAGCTGTGTTTGTGCACCCTGAGGATGGAGCTAATGGGCTTCCCATCTGCAGCGGGTTCAGAGCGTGTCGGCGCTGACAGTGCCCAGCAGAGGAGCGGGACCCTCGTTGTTCCACAGCACTGTGGCCATTCCTGATCTCCTGTCTGCACCAGAGTGCACTGCTGGGAGCAATTCACCTGGAGGCAGGCCAGAGCTTTCCCTTCCTTATTCTGGCATAAATCAGAAGTCAGAATGTCTTTATTGTCTATATATAAAACTTCCCTTTAGGCTAAAAACCTAATGTAAAGCCTTTCCTCTTTTCTTTGCTTTCTAAGCTTGTATGACTGCTGTCACTTACTAGCAGCCCAATGAATCATGATGCCTGCCTTGCTGCTCCTTGCATGGGACTCCTCATTCATTACAGAAACAAGCAACCTGATTTGAGTGATAAATGACTCCTGGTGACCATTAGCAAAAATTCAAGGTTTCTGTTCACTGCAGAAGGAAAAAAAGAACATTTTTCTTTCTCTCAGAAAAGTTTCCAGGAGATTTTTTGACTGGGCTCATAAAACTTACATCCTCTTTGAAAGTAATTTTTTTTTTCATACTTAACAAAGCTGCAACGTGTTTTGTGTTTGTAATTGTGGCTTTGCTTGACAGAGGTATTGGTACCAGCTTCTCATAGCTTATCACAAGGTATTGGAAAACTCTTTTAACTTAAGGGAAGGCCAGCTTCTCAGCTGAAAAAGGCTGTTGCAGACCTTCTCACTTTTATCATTTCTGAGCGGAGAGGCAGCTCAGTACTTTCTCTTCTTTTGTTTCTTTTCAATGCATAATCATGTCTAAGTTAAACCTCCAATTTTTTGGTATTTTCAGCCATTTGATCGAGTCTATAGTGCACAGGTAATCTTGTGTGATTTCAGAAAGCTAAATGATGCCAGAGCGTGAAGTCAATAATCAATGAATACAAAGCAAAGAGTTTGAAAGACTTCAACTTGTGCACTTGATGAAAGCTGGTGTGATTTTAGCGTGAAACAGTACTTGCAAGGGAGCTCTTTGACCCTTCTGACTTCTATTTCTCTTTGGTTTTAAGCTTTTCCAGATGACTTCAGAAAGTGGTGAAAAGGCTCCCTGGTGGAGCAGTGGCTGGAGGGTGATTTGGAGATGAGTTTTGCTCACAGGGATATTCTCACACGTGTGCGCACCCGTGCACATGCACATCCTTTGGTTCCCCAGCCCATATGTGACATTTCATGTTGCTTAGCTCCTAGCAGAAATGTGTTTTAAGACTTAGCCAGACCACACTTCTGGTGAGCGTTGCCTGATGTTCAGCCTCACTGCTTCCTTCTTCTGACCCATTAACTTCCAACAGTCCCACGGTCATTTGGACCACCCAGAAAACCCCATAAAAATCCCATCTGGGATGTTTCAGTGAGGCTTCCTCCAAATGGCACAATTTATGGATCTCTAATGCATCAGTACTTCTGAACATAACGAGCAGTTGTAATATTTCATCAGACGTTTCTGACTTTGTCTGGAGTGTCAGGACTGGAGGCTCCTAGAAATCAGTAATTTAGATATAGTCTGAGGAGAGCCATGCATGAAGAGAGAACCTATATAGGTATTTTTTGTTTCTTGGCAGAGTGGGTCTAGTGATCATCACAACAGATGTGTGATGTGACCACAACAGTGTTAGTGACCACACTCACCCTCTGAGCAGCTCCAGATGTTGTGTGGTGATACCAAAATTATCACAATACATGTAATATTTTGATGTCACCAAGCAAAACAACTCTGAGGCCAGACTTAAAATAATTCAGTGATAATTTTAGATGTATCTTGTCAATGCAGTTTCTAATAAATGTGCCCATCTAGCATGAGTGATGGTATTACCACTTCTCACCCGTAACTCACCAAAAACTCAAAAAGCGGAATAGCACTGAAGGGTACAAGCCTGCTTTTCCCAAGGTCACTCAGACACCCTTGGCTGAGCTGGAAGCAACATCCCCTTGCCCTTGCAATAATGCCCTTCAGCAACTGTTTCCAACCCTCGTGGCATGTGTAGGAAAGTAAAAGGCTGAAAAGGTGGTGTTGAGAGATGATCTGAAGGTCAGCAGCTTACTGCCAAAGCCATGATGACAGAGCCAAAATGTCATGGCAGGGAGTTGAGCCTGCGATCACAGAGATGTGTGTGCCCTGCGGCACTGAGTCCTTGCTTTGCTGTCCCGGTGGGATTAATGGGGAGTGCAGGTGAAATTACCAGGCTGTCAGTGCCCCAGCCCTTGTGAATGAAGGTGGGGAATAAAACAGGCTTTGCACGGTGTGCTGAGGCAGCCTACAAAACATTCCCCCTGACTTGATGCAACAAATCTCCTGCTCTCGCTTGGTTAATGGCTCTTCATCACTTTTCAATTCATAGTTTAATGCTTCAATGGAAGCCAATTTGAATTCATTTAACACTTCAAATAAAACTTTTGTGAGATGCTGTATCAGATGTTTTATTACAGTCCATCTATTCTGGTACTGTTTTCCACTTTCATAAGGCTGTCAATTAGCTATCCCGTTCCAACAGAATGATTTGTGTTGTGAACTCAGCTGAGAGACAACATTTGTGCAATAGAATGGCTGCCTAACTAGGACTTCTTAAACTCAATCAATGCAGTAGCCAAACTGTACATGTTGTTTGATTGGGTAGACAAGCTAAGCCATAAAAAAAAAAAGGCTAAAACCCTTTTTTATAGCTCTGTTAGCAACCAAGTGACTGCAGATTTTCTGTATTGATTTTGATAATTTACCAAGGATTACAGATTTGTGGGTGATTACAAAACTTTACTTTTTGGAGGTTTCTTACACACACACACAAAAAAAAAAAAGAGGTGTAGTCCCAGGCTCTGGAACAGCCTGTTAGAAGCTAAACCGTTTCGTCTTTATGCCTTTTTTTTTTTTTTTTTCAGTAGTTAATTGTTTCCCACGCTTTCTGCTGTCCTATTGCTTTTCTGGGGGCTAAAAATGTTTGCCACCATGTGAGATAATTAAAATGTGTCCACTCGTATACCAATGCCAATATATTTCACTGCATAACATGCTTTGTGGTGTCTGTATCCTGTCACAGGGACTATTTGTGAGCAAGTCAGATGTGGTCACATCTGTGCTAGGAATTAAAAGGAGGCCACTGACTTATTTCAGAGGGACTACTGCTGTCACATAGTAAAGATCTGTTGCTGCTGCAGAGGAAGTCTATTGAAACCCAGATAACAAAGACTTTGTACTTAAATCTTTAGTACAGCACGTTTGCCACATGAAAGTTAAACAGAGGTTTATTCCGAGTTTGCTCAAGCCTGGTTCCAGCCAGTCAGACACAGCTTCCAAGCTCTGCATACATTAATTCTCATTATGACAGCTTCCCTTTATTTATGAAGTAATTTCTGCTGGAGTCCCCTTTCCCCATCTTTGTTCTCATTGGCTGAAGTGTTTTATTACCATTGAGAGGATTTGGTACAAAAAGAGGGAGAATACACAGAGTTTGGTCCCACCAGTCTCTGATCAGAGCAGATGTGTGGGCTGGAACATCATCCAAGCCACCAGTGCTGGTAACAACCTGGCAGGGCTTGGCAAGTAGTGGCTTTCAAGCAAAATGAAGCAAGGAGAGTAAATGAAACCAGGGTGACCTCCACGTGTGCCTCCTCTTTTTTTGTGTGTGTGTGCTTCTTGGACTTCCAAACAGCTTCTAAAGGGGAAAATTCAGTCCTTCCACCTTGCCTATAAACACTTGCATTTACCACTGCTTTTATTGCATGGCAGTTAGGGAGCAGGAAGTTAAGTTTATAGTATCTCTTCTGTCTCTTCCTAAGCTTAGTTCTAGACTGGGTTCTAGGCAGTCCTTCATGAAAATTTTGAATCTTAGCACCAGTTCTTTACAGGCAAGATGAGCTTTTTGTGGGGACCACTTAGGGCTGCACATATGACTGTTGTCAGTAAAACTAATCTAGACAGAGAAATTTGGTCATGTAACAAAAATGCTACAATATCTAAGAGACTTTGCCTTTAATGTACTTAAGTATTGCAGACAAGACAGTCAGAGGAAGTTTAATGCAAGATTATTAACACAAGTTCAAATTCTTACCTTGGAATGACTGGAGGGATACTGCTTGCCTATCAAGAGGAATGATGAGGTTTACGGTGAGAAGATAAGGCAGGGAGTAGAACCTTTGATTTCTGTCTCTGCCACCATCATGTTTTGCCCTCTGGAGTCCACTGATTTTTTTCAGTATTTCATTTTTCCTGTTTATTGAGGGAATACTAGTCTTTTCTACCTCTACATGGGCATTAGCTGTAAAATGCTTTATGATGATTCATGTTTGGTTCAGTTGTGTATCACATGGATATTGCAAAGGGTACTTTTGGGAAAGCCAACACAAAACTCATAATTTCATGTGCAGGCAAATGTGTTTGCTGTGCTTGCTTCCTTTTTCTTCCTTTTCTTTGTACCCTGGTTAAATTCCTCTGTGTTTATTCCTGCCACTGCTTTATGGGGTTTCTCCGAGAGAAGCCACTTTGTCAGCCAAATGAAAGATCTCTTTAGAGATTTCTGGTGTGTCATCTGTGACCTATAGATACTGTTTTGCTCTTGGTTCAAAATATAAACAAATGTTCCCTTTCGAAAGATCTATTCTTTGTTTTGTCTAGATAAAGTTCAATTTGGAAATGCCACTAGTAGGATAAGGGTCCTACTTGGGAATTCAAGGGATTTTTTTTGTTGAGTCACGCTGAGCTCAGAGACTGGAACCAGAACTAATACCATTAGAGCTCTGTGATGGAAGAGAGAGGCTTTGATTAACCTCTTGCTTTCGTGAAAAATCTCTGTTTATTGAACTACTGAGGCATTAACTTATTGTTGAAGGGGGAGAGTGTGGAATAGAAAAAAAATCCAAATGGTTGTCAGTCTTTCAGAACATACTGCCCCTGAATCAGGCTGGAATTGCCTTTACAATCCTGTCCTCTCCTGGGGGCTGAGTGCATAACTCTACTTGGTTTTCAATAAGAATCTCCAGGATGTGTTGTGGACAAGGAAATCCAGCCTGGCTTTCTGGATTATGGAAGGGGCTTACAAAATTATGTCTCATCATGTAATACCTTGTGTTCTATAAAGCTCAGTTTTAGATAACATATATATAGACTTTATTTCCTGCCTGAATACAAGTATTTTTTTCCATGGAGGAGAAAGCCTTTTAGGAGGTCCTTCAGTTAACAATCTGACTATGCAGAATGATTGGCTGTGTTTGATGCAGGCACATGGAGCTTGCACCAATGCTGATGGAGAGTTAGTCTGATGGGAACCTGTTTCGAGTCACGCATGGCTCGCTTTGCTTTCCATGTGGACATTGCATGTCACAGAATTCTCTTCTTTAACTGTGCTTTTTGAGGTACAAATAATAGTACCATGCCCTTCTGCAGATGATTAATCTGCCAGGATTCGGATGCACAGTTCCACCCTAAACAGCAGGACTGGATGGGGATAGAATAGTGAAGCCCTAAATAAAATTGCAAATACACTCTACAGAGTAGTAATGAATAAAAATGCCCTATAGGTATACCAGCTATTTAGGTGGGTAGAGTGCAGGTAGTCTAGCAAATTATCAAGGAAGAGGGCCCTGCTTTTTTGGTTTAAATTAAAAAAAACAAAAACAAGAAGGGCTTTAAAATCAAATGTAATCAATAAGTCTAATTTCTGTATCTTACCCAGAAGCCTGGAACAGTGCACTTTGCTCTCACTTTCAAAAATTCCTCTGTGAATTGCTGACCACCTGCCCTCCCCTCTGGTGGTTTAGGGGGTGATCTATATCCCAGTGAGAGAGAATAAATTCAAGAATACCCCGAGGGTCTGGAACTCCAGCTCTGGCCTCCTCCTTGCACAATATGGTCCCATGGAAAAGGACAAGATGTTGGCTAAAAGAAGCCCCTGAAAGTAGAACACAGAGGAGGTGGGTGCATATTTCATGACAGACTGCTTTAACTTTCCAAACAGCCGCCTCTTTTATCGCCAGCAGCTACTATTAATTATTTATCAGAACACTTATTTATACACTAAAAGCTAAATGCAATCCTTTCAGTGGAGCCTGGCAGAGTGCAGGCTGGAATAAGTAGCTGTGGATAGTCCTTCAGGAGGGGAAGTTTCGTGCAGAGCTCTGCTCAGGGAAGAGCCTGTCCACATAATTCTCTCTGCTGTTTGTGCCTGGTAATGATATTTACATATGGGAAATGAAAACCCAGCCATTATAGGAGTCTGTAGCTGTGGGGGTGTCAGCCTGATCTCCCTTGGCCAAGCTAAGCAAGCCAAGGACAGTTCTTATGTCACCAGCATCCAAGGAAGAAGAGGGAATCCCTTCCTTTTTGCTTCCTTCCTCATGGAGGAAGCCCACCCTGCCCTGGCTTCTACTTCTGCATTTGCTTTGGCTCTGTAAAACCCATCCTTGCAGCAGAGGAGGGAGGATTAATTTGCTCCCTTTGCCTCCACTTGGGGAGAGCAGTTGTGACCCCTGCTGTTGCCAGAGGGAAGGAAATAGGCTTAAATACTTCTCTGTTCCTTTCAGAATTGAGTTTAAATGGCCATCCACAACTTCTGGTGCCAATGTGTTTTCCTCATCAACTACTGACATGGTTTCTACACTGGCGTGCTGTTGCCATGTAATTCTGGTGGCATTGCTGTTTAGGAAAATATTATTATTTTTCTCTAGCAACTGTTAATTTCAGTAGAAATTCTGATTCCATTGTAATTATTCCTGACAGTAGTTGTAATAAATGTTTGGGATTGACGCGCATGATTTTCATTTTCTTCCAACAGCCGATGCTTTTAATCGCTCGGTTTTTCTAATTTAAATGTTGACAGAGATGGAGAATTGATTCTGAATTTCTATCTAGCACTCTTCTGGGTGGCTTACCTTCATGAGGGGCATTGCTTTAACATCTCAATAGGAGAGATTTGTTGCTGTGAGATGTGCATTCTTCAGCCGATCTCAAACTGGGAGACAGGACTCTCTGACAGTCCACCCAATTTCCAACAGAGACCCTCCTCTTCCCTAGAGTCCAGCCCTTCCACCTGCTCTGATGGTCCTCAACTGCATCCCAGGCTGAGAACAAGGGCTCTGATAAACTGCCACCTTACACTGTACTCCTTAACACTTGCACGTGGTTTCAACCCAGGCTCCCCTCACCTTGCAAAGGGTGGAGAGCCCTTGGCTCACCCTAAGTTCGATGCTATGTTCCTGAAATGACTCGCCAGGCTGGGCCAAGTGCAGCTTTCTGCACAATTCCAGGCTAACCTTTCCTTCAGCCATCCAAGCCCCAGCTTGCAATGCCTTGCTGCTCTTAGCCTAGAAGTTGCTCTGTTCAGAAAAGCCAATTTTGCGGGTATGGGAAGCAGTTTCTTGGATGCACCTATGAAGCTGCAGAAAGAGGGTTGGAATTAGATACTTTTTACAATCCCTCCCAACCCAAACTGTTCTTAGATGCGGTGATTATGGAAGCTTTGCAGGGCAAACACTTGATGGAAGCAAACAGCAGTGTATAACATGTAGCTGAAGCTCAGCCAGCCCTATGGTCATAGAGGCAATCAAAGCAAAACTGTTTGTGGGCTAAATCAGAATGATTTGGAATAGAAATTATACTTCTTTTTTTTTTTTTTTTTGGTACAAGTTCACTGTATGGTTTCCTTTACTGCTTGTGGAAAAGTGATGAATTTTCTGTGGACGTAGAGTTAAGTGCAATTTTTTGTTTATCTCACTGAAAACTCATAGTCAGAACTAATGGTAACTCATCAGCATTTTCTGTGCTCAGTATTGCCATGGGCTTGCAATATATGGCCACATTTTCCTTGAAGTATCTCATTATACTGCTGGGATAATTCCTGTAGTGCAACCTTAAAATAAACATCTTTACTATTAGCATATTTTTATCCTGCTCATAGTGAATATCATAGTTGAACTCCAGAGCAGCTCCTGATTCCTGCACGGTGCTCAGTCTGATCATGGCCATTACAAAGAGTGATACAGCAGATATCACAGCCTCTAAACACCAATAAAGTTTTAATGGGTCTCCAGAGCTCAATAGTGTGAGTTAACAGGGTGTTCAGGCAGAAAAGGATTTGTATGTGAGGGGGTGTGTGTGTGTGTGCAAGTGGTCTGTCAGCAAAGCATCCTGCTCTCTGCTTAAAAATGTAACCCTTGGAATTTGATTTACTCTGATAAAATGCAAGTTAGAGGAGCATTTCCCCAGCCTTGCAGAAGAGAGTGGTGTCAACACAACATTAAGATACTCCTGCTTTCAATTCTGAGGCTTTCAGACATTAGGCATCTATTATAAATCAAAAAAAATGGCCATGTTCTGGGGAAATGGCACAAAACCTAATAAACAGTCTTAAACTTCTGCACAGAGCAATGTCATTAGGAACATCTAACCCAATTGAGCAGATCATGGTATCTGATTGCTAAGATTGCTAAGATTGAGAGAAAACTCGAAGCCAAGAATTTTCTTAGTTAAACGCGACTTGGCAGTTCACACCCCACCCCCAGCCCCTCCCTTAGAGCAGCATTCCCAAAAGCAAGGCAGACAGTGCAGCTTGGTGGAGGGGAAAAGGTGCACGGGGAAAGTGAACAGACAGGATGGGGCAAGCCAGGGAGCACCTGAAAATGTTGCCAACTATTGAAACCTTATGAACCAGGAGATCCTGCTGTCCTCCTTCCACAGGCTGAACATTTATGGCAGGAGGATCATCTTTTTAACTACTGAAGAAATGGGGTGAAAATGAGTTACTTCTCTTTTTATCTTGTCTCTGAGAGCATTCAAAGCTAGGAAAGGTAGAGTCATCTGCTACAGGGGGTAGGCCAGATTCTGCAGCATTTATTCACACGGAGGAACGAGGGAGGCTTCACGCAATGTGAGTGAGAGCTGCGGGAGTTAGTAATAATGACCTGGTAAATTCCCTGGGGAAAAGAGAACTTCCTGAGTGTGTGGTTACAGCAGTGCAGTGCTTGTAGGAAGAGACTTCTTCACCTCTAAGCATTTTCCTATGAGTGTTGCTTCTCAGCAGCAGTGACTTGGAGCCCGTGTGCCAGCTGTAGGCACAAAAACTGCTGGGCTGCTGCTGGACTCGGGCTCTGTAGGATCTGAAGAGCCCACACTGATTTCTTCAGTTTATCTCTTACTACCTCTAACAATCCTTGCTTCTGCTTTATAAATGATCATGCTGTTTAGAAAACAAAAAAAACCCATTGCTGACAGATGTTGTTTGCTATCAAACTGCTGGAAGAGAGCAGATCTGTAGGTTTTGACTTCCTCACAGTACAGTTACTCTGACTTTAGTGCATATTTAATAGATCTCCATGGAAAGCTTCTACCATGTCATTTTAGTACAGTGGTTCTGCTGAACTTTGCTAGATGGTAGCAAATAAAAGCAAAGGGTGTGGAGTAGCCTAAAGAAGCAACTGTATCCTCTTTCCCCCTCACATAACTTCCCATGCTCTCCCCTCTGTGGTCTTTCATATATTTAGGCAGACAGCTGTTTCCCTCGGAAACAGCATCCCTTTACATCAGGGGTACTTCCATGCAAACGTGGCAAAGACTATCTCCAACTTCCAAGTAATCCTTGGAATGCCAGGCTCTAGGCAGCTTTCGGAAGCACTTACTATGCATAGGTTCCAGGCAGATCATTTGACACGCTCTGGATATTTATACCTGCTCTGAGTATAGACACTGTCTATGTGGCTGTGTAAATATACACCCAGAAGCAGAGGTTGAGAAGCTGAACAATAGCTTACCTAGAGAAGGATTTCTCTTCCTAGCGTGCAGCAGAGAGACATCTGCTATTCAAAGCTCTTCTCAGGGCTCCAGGTAAACTAGGGAGAGTTTTCAGTTGCCGGCAGCTGCCTGAGCAGCATCGCAGGAAGGCTCCTCTTGCTCCAGCCCCAGTCACCGAACTCTACCGGCACAGTCACCTCTCATTTGTACCCAGCCTGTCCTTTTCAGAGCGAGCAGCCAGCTGGAATGATTCAAACCTCTGCTCAGCACAGCGTTCAAAATGCGGCTTCCTTCTCGGACACGGGGATTACGCCGGGGAGCCGCCAGGCTCCGGCGGAAAGACTGCGAGAACTCTTGAATCACCCGAGGAGCAGCTGCTCGCGGTCCTGCCGCCGGCGCCGCGCTCCCGTGTGCCGGAGTCAGCCTCCGTCTCCCGCCGATCTCCAGGAGTAGCGAGGCGGCTTCGCAGGGCTGTGATTGGCAGGAGCGGCCGATTCCTGCCGCTAATCAACCCGCAGACTTTCAAGGACTCGGAGCTGCTCTGATGTCATTCCGGCCGAGGGGGGGATGCTTCCCGAGGACGCCACGGCGGAGGCCAATTCGGAGACGAGCAGCATTCCTCTCCCACCGCCCTGATGGATTCCGTGCTCCGCGAGGATTTGCATAATCTGTCATTGTGCGGCTGGACCACCTCCCCTCCTGCCCGCCCAAAATGCGGGAGGGAAGCGCCGCTTCCAGCTCGCGGTTTTACACCTGGAGCCTGCAGCGGAAAGCCTAGGAGAAAGGAAAAGTTGAAAGAAGAATTTTTTCTGACAGGAGGATGCTTGTGCCCCCAGTGCCTCCCCATCAGCCCTCACCGTCTCCAGATGCTAAAAGAGGCTTAGTGGAGTCCCAGCACTGGGAGGCTTTTCGGTTCCTACTCTTGTTAGGTCACCCTAAGATCAGATCACCTGGTACAATAAAAGGTGAGTTTAGTGCAGGACCAAAATCAAGCAGGGGTCACCCAGCAAGTTTGCTACAAATGATCTCCCCGGCACCAGCAAATATTTGGTGCTCGGAGGTGAAAAGTATTTTCTTGCTGTATGTGACACAAGTTCCACCTATTTGTTGCATAATTTCTTATTAAAATCCTTTCTTTCATCCAGCTAGAGACAAAACCTACCTCCACAGCCAAAAAACATGATTGCTATGTGACTTCAAATTATATTACTGAGGCAAAACTAAACACTTTCTATATTAAAAGAATTAGATTTTATTCCAATCTAATTTTCAATTTTTGCCAGCTTGACATCTTTCACTCCAAAACTGTTCTTTCTACAATACACCTTGGAATTGAAATTCAGCCAATTCTGTGCAGCAAATGTGAGGAGAAAATAGTTTTGTTCAAGGAGACTGGGACAAACCCATTCTGAGATGATGAATGACGCTGTAAACTCAGATTTGAATCATAGGAGGGTCAGCTCAACCTTTCGTGTTTCCAAAACAGTGTAAATAAATGGTGTTCCATGCAGTTCACCATTTACATCCTTCAGCTGGGACCTTCTACAAGAAGAGCTGTTTGCTCTCTGTGAATAGCCAAGTTGTAAAGATGATAGAGATTCTGAACTGGGGACTAATTGATTCCTTCTGGCTAAATTAGAAACTGAGGGGAAATTAAAATTCAAACTGTCTGAGTAATTTCCTGCAATTTCTAATTACAAAGCACTTGCTGGGAGATCTTTTAAAAATTCCTTGCACCGATGGCCCAGCTCTGGAGTTGGGATTTGTTTTCCAAAGACTGTTGTGAATGTTGGGTGCAGGGATCCCACTGCAACTGGGTGGTGAGCAGGTGCCACCTTGCATCCTGTGTGAACGTCAGAGTTTCAGTCAGGCTGTAAATTAAATACCCAAATGGAGTTGGAGGCTCTCTCCCCAACATAAGGAAATCTTCTGGTGCGGTTTGTCCGAAAACTGCCGGAGCTTCCTACTGCTATCTGACAGTGTGAAAAGAAAAAGCCCAGTTGTTTGTTGCTCTTTGTACTGCTCTCCTTGGCTCCTGGCTGCACTTGGAGCACCAGCGAGGCGTCTGTGAGCGGGAGGGTTTGGCTGCTGGACAGCTGTGCTGCTCCAGATGTGGTGGGAGCAGTGCTCTGCCCCTTGGAAGCCACCACTACAGATGTTCCCGGGTGGGCCAGCGGCCAAGTGGTTGCACAAACTGTTGCGAGTGCGTGAATTAATTCAGATGCTAAAGTCATTCTTTGAACTGAAATCCTTGGCTTAAGCCCCACCGTGCTGGGTGAATTCAGCATGAAGGAGCAGGGCTGTGGATTCACGCTGCCTCCGGAGCTGCTTGCTCTGCTGGTGATTCATTTTAAGTGCTGGATCAGGAGAATGACTGTGCCAGGGTCTGCCCTCATGAGAAACGTGTGGGAATCTGTTGGCAGAAGTGCTCCAACTCTGGGTAACAGAAAGAGCACACCAACTCTTGGGAGAAAAGAGTACAGTTTGAATTTTCACTTCCCTCTCCTTTGGGTACCAAAGAGATTTGAACTTTTCCAGCTCGGTCACAAATGTACTCAAGTTACCTAGAATGTCCTTTTGATCATGATATAATTCTCAAGCTCTGCTTGAGTGAAAAACAGACAAGAAAGATAACGGGACAGCAAGAAAGAGAAATTAAATGTGGATGGAGAAAAACAGGAAAGATAAGTTCTAGTGATAAAATACTGTATTAATGAGGCAGCACACTTACACTGAGATCCTTGCCACAGGACATATGTTTTTCTGGCTCTTAACCTGCAGCACATATTTTGCATTAGGTGATGTACTTTATTCTGTACCTGTTAAGCCTCATGTGGTTTATTTCCTCCCTGTATAGGTAGGCAATCAAAACAGCTTATTCTACTTACTTTGGTAGCACAAAACTATAGATGAAACCTACCATTACTTTGCACAAAATGTTCTGAAAAACGTGATTTTCTGATTTTCGGACTGTGGATTTGTTTTTTTTGGATTTTGTTGGGGTTTTTTTAGGTGGTTGTTTGTTGTGCTTTGTTGGTTTGGTGAAAGTAAGTGTTGATGTCCTGTGTCCAAATCTTCTTGCAGCTTACACAACTATCACTACAATGTCTGTACGCATTTTTAAAGTGTTCATCTTCACATCACTAGATGTGGAAAACACAATTCCTGCAGTTCTGTGGTTAGAAACATAGAATCCTAGAACCATTTAGGTTTGAACAGACCTTTAAGATTTGGAGTCCAACTATTAACCCAGCACTGCCAAGCCTACCCCTAAATCATGTTCCAAAGTATGATGCAGAGTAAGCAAATCCTCTCAGAAATTAGTGTGCAAACACATGGTACCTCCCTGGTTCGCTCTTCCAGACTATCTGAAAACTGTCACTGGAGTATCTGGATCGATGTTCTGTTGCTTCTGTGTTGAATTTCTGTTGCCTGGCTGCTCCCAGTCTCCCCACCTTATTTTGGTGCTCTGATGACACCAGAATAGGCACTACCTACTTTTCCTCTCAAAAACCCCCTCACAGCACCAAGGCCATGCTTCAAAATTGACTGCAATACAGAGAACCTTTTCCTTCAGCTAGACACATCTATGGTCTTTACCAAAAGAAAGATGGCTTTTGACACTGGAGGTCATAATGAGTGTAAGAGAATCAAAAAAATGACTGTTCCTGGAAGAACCAGCTTTTTCTTGAGCTGTGGAGACTCCTTATGAACCTCCCTGTAATTAAACAGCAGTGTGTCTCATTAGGCACACAGAGCAGTTCCTCAGATGGTGTAAATTGTCAAAACATCCATTGATTTCAGAGGAACTATGACAAGTTATAAGAGTTATAGATTAGTCTTAATTCTCCAGCAGCAACTTGAGATATGCAGAACCTAATTATACTCACATCAAAAGTGCAAGAAACATAAAGGCATACCAGAATGTGGTTTGGGTTTCTTTGAGTATTCATCTATTTCATTAAGAAAAGTCTGTTTTGTTTTCTTGATGTCTCAATAAGTTGTTAAGAGTTTTTCATCTGAATATTTTGGCTCTGGCTCAAAATGTGTTAGAGATTTTGCAGAATCAGAAATGTCGGGATGAAATATGGATGCACTTGGAGCTGAGTTTCATGCATTAGAACTCAGTTAAGGCATTTGTGTCTTCTCCTGGCAGTGCCTGCCTTGTTGTGGGTTATTCTTATTTCCCAGATGTCAGGGGAGAATATGCTGCTAGTGGTCCACTTAAGCATGAAGTGCTGATTTGCAACAACATCAACAGCAAAAATGCTGCTCAGTCCTCGAGTAAAATTAAAAAATGTGAAAAATAGCTAGATTCCCTGGCTGCTGACTTTCTCTAGCTATACATTTTTTTTTTTCCAGCTTCTATTATCCCCTCTTTATGTCTGGACACACTTGTACAGATGATAAAGGCAAATCAGCACATACCAGTTCTGTAATGACCTTTATCTTATACTTTTATTCCTCTGTAAGATAACTTTGATATCCTAGTGTGGCTTTGTTCCTGTATGGCTTTGGATGTATTAGTTTCAGGGAACGTGCTGATGGAAACTAATGTGGAAATATCTGTTAAACCAACACACATTCATTTACATCTAGCATTAGAGCTGCTCCACATATCTCTAATTACATTACTGTTTTATGTCTTAAGTGCTTACTCAACTATGAAAAAATAAAGTGCAGTGTTTTAAGTACTCTTATTGAGATACCATCAAAGCAAAAAAAAAAAAAGAGTTTGTGCTTAATCCACAGCCTGATCTTTTTCACCACTTCCCATGTGACACTGAGACAAGGGTTCATGGTGTGTGTGAGAGATGTCTTTGTGTATCCATAAAGCCTTTTGGGCTCTGTCCCACAATTTTCCTAACAGAATCCTTCCTGGGTTCTGCTTTGGCCTGAAGTAGCGGACAGCTCCTGGGAAGTCAAGGGAGGTAGGACTGGAGCTTAGAGAGAGAAGAGCTTTTTCCCACACCACACTTCAATGTAGCAGGAGAGACTAAAGCAGCAAGCAGATTTAAGCTCTGCTCAGCCCCCTTCTGATATGTTGTTTGCACCTGTAACGTGTGACACTGTGTAAGAGCTGTGTCCCCTTCTGTCTGTTTTCATGATGACTCTTCTTGTGACCTCCCTGCTGCTAAGCAAGTCAGTCTAGTTTTGTAAATCCTTGCAAAAACAAGACTAAAAGCAGATGCAGGTCCCATTCATCTGACTGCCTCACCCAGAAAGACTGGCTGCTGCCCTCTCTGCAATGCAAATTGTCACAAATCCAGGTCTAGGAACTTTGGCTGTGCCCCCATTTCCCCTTTCTGTGACAGCATAGGGAATCATTTGCCGTGTGACTCACAAAGGTGGTGCTTCATCAGAGGCCATCACAGGGTTTCCCTGGCCCCCAGTACTGCAGACAGAAGTTGGGCATCTGCTCCCAGCCTGAGTTCAGGCTGGGAGAGGGACTGATGTGAATGGTAACGTGTTTAGCAGCACTGCTTTACAGCACCTGCAAGGGGCTCCTCTCCTTGCAGGGCTGGGCAGTGCTCTGCTCTTCCCCACAGGAACTTTAGCAGAGCCATTCACCAGCCAAGCCACCACCAAAATGCTGACTGATGATTTCCATGAACTGGAATAATTCTCTCTGTGTAACACCAACATTCTGCTGTGTGTCTGAGCTGGAGCAGGGCTGCTAAGATGGGCAGGGGAATGGGGGCTTCTAATAAAGAGCAGTGCAGGCCAGCTGCTGGCAAAGCAATTATCATAAATAGTATCAACCATAAAATGAAGTGATAGCTTACAAATCTCAAACCAAACCATTTTTTCTTTGATTATTAAAAACAAAGGGGCTTGAACTCTCGGTTTGATGTATTAAGTGATTTTTTTCTTTAAAGAAATTTTGAGTTAGTCAAACTGGAATGATTCATAAAGTAGCTTAATTAGACCAGAGCTCCAGTGGGAGTCCCCTTTAACATGTCTACAGAGACTCTTTTAATACTCTAATCCACTTCTGAGTAAAAGGTGAAACCAGGAATGGTCGTTTCAAAGGAGGAACTACAAAGAAGATTTATCTTTCTCTTTTTGCTCTTCTGTCCTTGCAATCTAGATATCAAGCTTCCATTGCATTCTAAGGATGACTTTTTTCTAGGTTAGCTAGCACAAGCAGAGCTTTTTATATACCATAATTTAAAACTTAAAAAACCCTCAAAGTGAAAAATCCGTTACTAACGCGCTCCCAAACTGGTATTCTAGAATTACTGTAATAAATGGATCCTGTTGTGCAGTGTTTTGTTTCACCTCCTAGCAATTTTTAAGAAAATTTAGGTCATCCTATTATAATTTGTTTTTCGCTTTATCTGGTGCTATAGGAGGAGGCCTCATGCTAATGCTCCAGTAGGGTGGGAAATCCTGAAATGGGAAATGGAAGTTTGCCCTAAGGTCTATTTTTAGACTGATGTGACTAGGCTGTGCTTCAAAATAAAATTTAAAAAACCCCCACAGACCTGGGTTCAGCAAAAGGGAGGCTAAATGCTGTAGTCTGACAAGGGAAATCAAGATCATGATGTTACACTTACTTTGAACTGGCCTTCTTCAGAGATGTGAAATCTCTCTGCAACATCTGCAGAGTTAATAAGCTCAAGAAATGCTTTTAATGTCTAACTGCTACTGATTCCCTTTTCTTGAGGTAGGAATTGCTTACAGACTTTCAGCACTAACCTTAAAATATCAGGATGGTAGCAGAAGGAATGGTTGGGTTTTGAATATGCAATACAATTCAATGTGAACAATGCCCAGTGATCATTGCTCTCCAGGCATCTCTCGACTGAGGTTTCTTTTAAAAATGTATATTTTTCTCATGGAAAGAAAACAAAGGTGACTTCATTAAAATGAGTAAAGAAAAAACATGGATGGAATAATTTAGAGAGCACTCCAAGTGAATATGAACTTGATATTGTACTTCTTTATAATGCTCATTCCTACTTCACTCCTGGAACTGATGTTCAGCAGTTTGCATTTCACAATTTCTATAGTGATATTTTGGAGTTGCATCTTTGCTCTCTGAATACTTTGGGGCACTTTAGAAATAATAGTCCAAATGTTTGCCTGTTCATACCAGCGATGTGGCTACTGCGTTGTGTGCACTTTAAGTTTTGTTTATTTGCTGTTTTTAAGCATGACAGAAATGCTGACACACTCGGAGCAGGGCTTCTGTGAACTGAAATTATCACACAAAAGCTAAATACCAATAGTAGAGATATCTGTTACAATTTGAAGTGTCGGCTTGAAAGAAATTTAAACGCTGAGAGGATAGTAGGTTGATTTCTCCTGGTGCCATAAAGCTTTTATGTTAAAGAGAGGTGTTTCAGGAAAGTAGATACCATGCTAAAAAAAATTAATAGGACCAAAGAGCAGCAGCGTGTGTATTTCTGTTGTAAATCTGTTACATCCTGGGCTCCCATAGAGGGCAATATTGTATAAAAGATAGTTTTAAGCCACGTATTAGGGGTCTGCCAATTCATCTGTGTTGATATACCTTGAGGAAAATTGCTGTTACAGTAAATTTGATGGTGCATTTCCCTTCAGTCAGGCTGTGACTAATACATATCATAATGCACGCCAAACCACATAACAGAGCCTCGTTAAACGTGAAGGAAATTAATTTTATAGATTACCTAATTGTAGGTTGTAGGGGGGAAAAGTCCCATTTTGGCTTACAATGCTCTGTTCAGCAGCCAAGTCACAGCAAGTGTGCCCTCCTTTAAGACAGGTGCTTGAGCAAACCCGTAAGAGAAAGGACCCAAGTTTGTGTTGTCTGTCCTGGAAACAGTTTGTAGAGAGATATGTCTGGGGTACATGAAATCCTCTGCATTTCTGATTGTATCCCATGTTTCTTTCCTGTGGGACACATGGACAAAGTTAGCATAATGCTTTCCTTTACTTTTGTGCTTTTCTGGTTTGGTTGTGTTGCCAGCACAAGGCTCTGACTTCCATCTGTCTCAACCCCCTGGGTAGCTGGAGCACTGAAAGATCCATGCCCTTTTAAAACAAGTTCATATCCTAAATTTCTATACTTATTTACTGCCCAAAATCTCTCCTACGTTATCCTGCCTAAGTTGTGGAAGTACAGAGATGGTTAAATTCTTTTAATTAAATTTCTCTTCCAGTAGTGACACTAATGACAAGCCCCACTGTAAATGTTGTACTCAACCCCGGAGCTCAGTCAGCGAGCCTTAAATCTGTGGCACTACTTGTTTCACGACTGTTTCCCAACAGAAGTGATCCAGGGAGCCTTACAGCAGATTCTTGTTGCTGGCATCTTGGAATTCTTCACAGAACAGGAAAGAAAAGTAACCAACAGGGACAGAAACCAGAGATATAAAAAGGAGTAGAAAAAAAAAACAACCTTTGTCCAGGATTGGAATACAGGCTATCAAATATTTTGGTGTATGAGTGGGTTTGGTTTTTTCTTTTTTACTCTGAATTAAATTTTCCACCCAGCTTTTGTACCTGAAGCCAGGTCCCCTCCTGGGAGTCCAGATGCATCCCTAGGGGCTCTCCTGTTGCTGATGTGCAAGTCTGTGCTGCCAGCCAGTGCCTTCTCTCTGGAGCCATATGTCTCATTTTCTGCTCTCTGCTACTTCAGGAATCTGGAAAGAGTAGGAAAGAGCAGGTTGTGGCTGGCTGTACTAGTCAGAGTCCCAAAATAGGTAGATTCAATGAAAGAGAAGAATTACAGGAAACTCACAGTTAATGTAAGGGTCTGTGCTCTGTAAATGACAATTTTCAGCTCTTAACTAATGTGATGTTTGGCAGAGTGGGTTTTTCTGCACTTCTGTGGAGTTCGCGTCTCATTAATTTGCACATTCAGTGGTTATTTAAAAGTGAGTTAATGACACCTCATTGCATTTGTATCCATCAATCTATATGATCCTTTTTTAGCGTGGAGCACACAGCGGAGTGTTTCTCCACAACCATTTCTTGGATTTCAATATTTGTGTGCTCTCAACGGACATATTGTGTAACTCTGGTTAAATAATTAAACATTTCCAGCTTCTATAAGCACAGTAGGGAAAATAAACACTTCCCAACACACCTCTATATTGGTAAATGCAAGAATACATACATTAGATCCAAAAGAACAGTTAGAAAGGAGCTCTGATACATTTATTTGAGGCTTTCTAGAATGACATGAACACTTGACATTTTTAATAACATATTTTTCGATAATCAATAACTATCTAGCACAGCTGTTCTTTGTACTGCTGTTATTTGGCTGCTAATAAGTCATTGGAATGACATTCCAATGCAAAATGTTTATGGAAAATGAAGATGAGTCAGTAAGTGTACATTAAAAACTGATGTAAGTCATAAATAGGAGTACTGATTATGGCAGTGGATCTGTCTTCCATCAAGCAGGAATGAAGTGTGGAGTAAGGACATTAGTATGTTCTTCAGAGCTCTGCTCTTTGTAGCTACAGCCGATTTGCATAACCTCTGGGGTTTGGATAAACCCCCTGTAACCCGGACCTAAGAATTTTAGGTTCGTTGTAAAGCTCCATAATTTGAGAGGCTTTGCACGTTTGGTGAGAAGAATTACAACACCACTGCTAGAACTGTTGAACTGCTGCCAACAGAATTATTGTTGGAAGAGGGAAAGTTAACGTTTGGGTTAGAAATGGCAAACCACGTAGTCAGGTGCATCCTAGAAGTTTAGTCATGCAAAAGATGGACTGAAGTTGTAAGTTTTGAGGTTTTATGTCTGAGTGGTAGCAGCTTGCTGCTCCTCAGTGGTGGGGTTCTCTTCAAGAACTTCTTTCTCATTTTGACTTTTTGTGGAAAACTAGATATGAAACAAGTGGGAGAGGAAGCTAATATTTGCATGTAGGGTGTCAGAGTAGGGAATTATTTTCATTCTGCACAAGCCTGGAGGTGGAAGCTCATTTAAGGGCACTCCAGAAGCTCTCCATCCTGCCTTGTGGCCCTGCCACAACGGAGCCACCTGTCCTGGGGCTCTGCTGGCACAGGGGCTGTGGGTGTGTGAGCGCCCTGGGGGGCCCTGAGCACCCTTGGCCCCAGCTGGGGCTCCGCAGGTGGTGGGGAAATTGCGGGGCTGAGAGCAGCAAGCTGTCGGCTCTTCAGCCTCTCTCACAGCACCGGGGCTGGAAGCCCTCCAGGCCCCTCACAAGCAGAGCCATCATATTAACAGCCAGGTCTGCTCAGTCATTTCCTGCCCTTTCATCCCAACCCTTGCCTTTCGTAGGCACTGCAGTAGGGCTGACAGGGATCTGGATTCCCTGGACATGTTAATGTTAGCATTCCCATATTAACAAGGATCACACACAACTGCAGAACCTGCAGTGGCATATTTGGAACTAATTCTGTCTATTAGAGGCTTAGATGTCTTCCAGTGTATGCCTGTGAGTCTGACTGTTCAGGAGGGAGAACAGGTGAAAACGCACTACCCAAAGATCCCTCGTCATTAACTGCAGTGTGGGGATAGCGAGATTCCAATGGGGTAGAAATCATTTCATTTCAGGATAAATCAAAGCTGGAGGCTGTGCCTGGTGTGATGCACCTCCCATGAGATCTTCTGGGTCCCTTGCAGTTAATATATCAGCAGGAAAAATCACCCTCATTAAAAATATAATGGAAAAGGCAAAAGGCTTCAAGATGAACAAAGATTCAAAATTAGAGTTTAGAAGTGTTCACTGATTATTATCCACTGCTTTTCTTGCCATGTGCCTACACAGGCATGCAGATGTTACCAGCTGGAGATGCTATTTAAATCAGCATTTCACATCCACTTCTCCAGGCACCAAGATCTTTCAAACCAAGATGCAAATCCAAGACCAGTCACAGTTTTAAACTCAGTTCAGGTGAACAGGAAAAGTCACCGAGGTGCCAAAACACTGAACTCTTGGTCCCTCAGCTGTTCTGACAAAGTTCACATAATTTTGCAGGCAGGGCATATATAACCTCAAAACGGAGTTTTTAAATCACACTGGTGAATGTTTGGATTTATTTGATTTTCCTGAGTCAGCAGGAAAAGTAGGTTTATTCTTGTCCCCACTGTGGGAACCAATTCTGCTTCATACGAAAAACCACCCTTCTTCTGTTTTAAGGAAATGTTAATTTAATTTAAAAACTAAATTAATTCCTCACCATTCACAATTCAGTTCTCTGTTTGTCCATGACCAAAGAATATTCACATAAAACAGGTTCATTTAATTGTAGTTCAGTAATGCCATGCAGGTTTCTGTACTGATAGAATGAAGCAAAGTCAGCTGAAATAGAAACAGGTGTTTCAAACCCAGCAAGAAGATATGAATATGAAAGCTCTGCTATTAGAAAGCTAAAAGCTCATTTTCTCAGTGTTTAAACTCACTTTCTTGTGGTTGCTATGCTACCATCTCTGCACCTACTTTATGGGGCTTTGAACTATAGCACAAGAAGTCTTTTTGAAAATGACAGGCCTGAACTAAAGTGAAATCCAATGTGAGACCATCCTGTAAAGATTTTATAGTGGATAGAAGTTTATATTTAGCAATATTTAAATTGGTTACTCTGAGGATTCAGCTAGCCTTTTCTTCAGAACCTACTGGACTTTTTTTTTTGTTTTTCCAATACTTTTTACTAAGTTTTGTCTTTCACTAAGCTTATACTACTGGCGTTAACACTGTTTGTTTCAGGATATATGCAAGTTGCAGCTACTGATAACAGCAATAGCTGTTATACTCTTTAATATAAATGGAATTGGATCACATTCTCAGTAAAAAAAATATTTGCATAATGGGAAAAACCAGCCTGCATTCAGATGATCTATCAAATGAGGGGTAGGCGAGTACTCTGGTGCTCAGGAGGCAGAAAGGTAATACCAGGTAAATGGTCTAAAGATATTCAAAAGCTGTAATAAGCATATTGGTGAGAGGAGAAATATGGCAAAGAGAGAGCACCCTTTGGAAAACCAGAAAATGCAGTCAGCTGTGAGCATAAAATTGTCGTGACGGATTTCTTTCAAGATCACATCTGCAATAGCCCTTTCAGGGAAACTACAGGTACCATTAAACCAGAAGGAAGGAGGGGCACGTGTGGATGATGAATTCCACCTAAGGGGAGTGGTGGTAGGTAACTTGGGTGCTGCAGCTGGAGCAGACCTAGAGGGAAAGGGGATGAAGGTCCTACTGACCACTAGCAGGTCTCTGGTCCTGGTTCAGCCAGGCAAGGAAGCATGGCATAGCTAAACCTCAGCTCCTAATGCAGGCAAGCAAGGAGAGCCTATTGTGTAAGGCTTGGGCAGCCACATGCAGAAAACATGAGGCATTATTCTGCAGAGCCTAATGGCAAAGAGATGGAGGGGATCACCTCATATGACTTATTTCACCTCTAGAGTGATTGTTTCTATGAAGTGGAAATATATAAAATTGCATACCGAGAGATCCGTCTCACTGCTCTGAAAGCACCTTAGAAGAATCATTCCTGGAGGAGGAATATTAGTCATGCAGCAAATCCCTGCTCTCTTTGCTTCTGCCTTTGCACACCTGTGTGTGTACACACATGCTTGCACTTGGGATTGATAATTCCTCTTTATGGCTCTGAAAGGCTCCCGCGTGGTTCCTCCTTTGGCTGTTTATCACATGGCTGTCACTTCTGTGCCTCCATACTGGAGCAGAAAGGGAGGGATGTGCTCCTCTATAAATATCTTAACTGTAGTGACTATAAGGATGCTAAGGAATTATTGAGTATTTAAAAGATGTAATGGATGGAGACCAGAACAAAGAAAGTTCTTTTTATGCTTCAGGAGAAAAAGGCCTTCTTGAGGGAAGGTCAGTCTTACAATAACTTAGGTAGAGAAAGTGTACCATGACTGTGGAGGCAATGATGTGAGTAGTTGATAAGGTACATGAGAAAATACAGAGGTACTGAAAAATAAATAGTAAATAGTTTGTTGTAGCAAATAGTTTGTAGAAAATGTTAATGCACTAATGAGCAGCCGGAGGGGAGAGCCCGGCATTCCCTCCCCATCCTTGAGCTGTTTAGGATTCTGCTCCAGTGACAGCAGCAGCTGTTAATCGCCAGGGGAAAGGAGGCACAACAAGATGATCTAGGAGGCCCCTCTCAGCTTTAACATCCACAGGATTCATTCGGCTCCCTCTTGGCACAGGAGTGAACTCAACCTACTCTGATTTATATATCCAAAGTTTTTATTTTAATACCCTTGCATGGAGGGGAAAAATATTACAGCCTGACAGGAACTTTAAAAAGTTACTTGCCATGGGAAGAAGTGCATTCTTGCTGTTGTCACCAGGGATTGCTCATTTTCTGCCCAGTGGCCACAAGTGCATTAAAGGCTCAGTAATGGTAACACCAGTAATAAATAATTATCGTAAGCTGCAATATGTGCTGTGCAAAGACTTTTAGCCATCATAAAGATTACTTTCTGTACTGTCAGATTTCTGTACTGTGGAATTACAAGGATTTATTTTGCTGAAAAGAAAAAGCTGTCTGCTGATAAGATCACATATCAAAAATATGCAAAAATGTTCCCTTTACATTTGGCTAAGGCAGAGACTGCATTCTTCTTTTGCATCCTAATTTGGAGACCCGAAAAGTGTAGTGCTAATATCGAGTGGCTCAGCAGTCTGTTTTCCCTCTGTTCAGCCACACAGCGCCAACATCTAATTCTTCCATTCACACAGTAAAAGGAGAAGGGGGTGGTTGTTCTACAGCACCAGAGCGCAATCTCTGTAAGACTGGTGTGCAGTCTTAGGTACTTGCTCCTCTCTGGAACACTGGAACATCAGGGAGGAACAGAACTCAGCCTCTTTTCCTACTAACATGCAGTGAGCCCAATGCAGCAGAGAGGGAGGTGGAAAACACACAGTGCATCCCTCTGCCTTTTCTTCAACAGCTTGAAGTACCTGTTCTAGCTCAGATTTCAGCAATATAAACGGAGTGGACAATTTCCTTGCTCTTCTCTTTTTAAGATTGCCATATCTGGGAAAAGCTGAGCTTTGGTTGCCAGGGAAGGCATCTCATCAGGTGTTCTAAGTGATCACAGCTTTGTTGAATACACTTTATGAAAAGGAGGGGTATGCTCTGAGGATTATGATCTCCCCATGCTTTCCTGGCTTTCCCCTAGGATGGTAAACAGCAATTATTTGTCCAGTGTAGACAGATGCATCCAAGATGTTCAATTTCCACCAACTGCAAGGCAGCAGGTGGGGTTATTTTTTTTTCTGTTTATTTCTTGATTTCAGTCTTTATTTTTCCCAGAAGAACTTTTGTTTTGTGCTTTGATTTCCTCAGTGATACACAACACTTTGGGAACTTTATCTGTACAAAACAGACTGGAGTCTATCCCACTTTGCCACTTCAGTGTGCTTCTCTTCCCTTTTAAAACTCATCTAGTCAAGAAAGCACACAATACAGAGTTTGCAAGGTCCTTGCACAAAACAGACTGGAGTCTATCCCACTTTGCCACTTCAGTGTGCTTCTCTTCCCTTTTAAAACTCATCTAGTCAAGAAAGCACACAATACAGAGTTTGCAAGGTCCTTGCACAGTGACCTTTATATCTTATCTCCTCATCCACCCCTCTCTAGTTTTTAAACTCTCTACTGTTGAGTTGCTTTACTACATGTTCCTTTCAAGTTTAAGCAGGTTGCTTGGACTTCTTCCCAAGCTTTCTAAGGCAAAGCACAGGCAAATCACCTCAGTCTTTATTTCTTGCATCACTGACTAAACATTCATACTGGAGACTCTTTTTTAATTTTTGGCTTGTCCCCTGTTTTTGACCCCAGGTTTTAGGGCTGCTGCATTTCAGGTGACCTGACTGCTTTCTGAACTCCCAGTCCCCGTCTTTCAACCTCCTCCTCCTCTTCCAAAGCCCTTAATATTGATGAATTCAGGCAGGCGATCTCATGACACCTGTACATAATTTACCCTGAGGTTTCTCTGGAAACAGGACTCCTATTTGTTTGCTGCTCTTGATGACAGCACCTTCCTGCCTAGAGCCATGTACAGGTAATTAATTAGCAG
The DNA here is from genome assembly GCA_017589585.1 of Phylloscopus whistleri. Classification (NCBI taxonomy): domain Eukaryota; kingdom Metazoa; phylum Chordata; class Aves; order Passeriformes; family Phylloscopidae; genus Phylloscopus; species Phylloscopus whistleri. Next base: position 2,795,224 of record JADMLD010000092.1, read on the forward strand.
CAGCCTGCTGCCACAGGGAGGGATGCTGCTGTGCTGTGCTGTGCTGAGGAGGCCACACACAAGCAAGCTCCTTCTCTGTCAGCCCTGCTCCTCTCATTTCATGTTTAAGATTTCAGAAATTTAAGAGCTAGTCAGGAGAAATTGTGAAACAATTGAACACAAATGAGGGATGAATAACACAGAAGCCAGGTCTGCATTTTAAGAGGAAAAGTAGAGACACTGTCAGCCTTTCCAGTGAGATACACATTCAAAGGCATGGCAGGTTCAGTGAATTGCTTTTGTAATCTGTTAATTTTACAAGATTTTCAAAGTCTCATTTTCTGAACTAATAAAGTTTCAGATGGAGTATCAGCACTCCCATTTCACTGCTTTTCCTATGAATTTGATTTTGAGACCATCAGCTTTTTTCTCCCTATTGACTATTGTTAGGTACCTCAGCAGAGCTGTGAACAGAAAATCTCTGACAAAGCAGCCATGCCACTAGCTAAAACATGAGTAGAGGCAGCTGCATTTTACATGATGCTACCACACTCCATTAAGTGGCAGCTGCCACTTCCAGGCCCGTGGGAGAGCAGAGCTGAGGACTGCCACGCTCACTCTGCAGAGGCAAATGTGGCTGCAGAGGCAGCAAATTTCCCTGTTGGAAATGTCATCGTGCTCAGGAACCCGCTGAGCCTTCGGTGTGCGTGTCAGAGGCAGGGCTGAGCTCAGACACGGGCTGTAGGCAAGTTTTGCAGCTACTTCCTCTCTTAATTCTGAGATTTACAGCCAAAAACCAAAGGGAGATGGGAACACAAAGGTAGGGTGGGAACAACCAGCACCGTAGTTTTCCCAGCAATGAGGAGCAGCCCGGGAACACCCCGTTGCTCCCTTCAGTGCAGAGGGACTGAGCGCTGCTGAGCCCCTGCTCCCGGGCTGCTCTTCCCAGGGCTGGCAGAGCTGGCTCAGATGCCAGCACACATGACAGCTGAAGGCAGCCCACTCCCTCAGACTGTGTGCAGGTCAGGAATCTTGCCAAAGTGTCCACAGCGACATGACGAGGGAGTTGAAGGGAGCAGATCTGACAGCTTATGTACGTACGTGTTCCTTAACTATAGTCACTCTAAGTAGGTGTAAATTGCCTACATTTTAAGAACAACTTTCTTGTTTTCACTGACATGCCAGTGAAGTTCTGGCAGTCTTTTTCAACATGATAATTTTGCATAAAAGACAAAAAGGGCCTTCAAGGGAGTGTGTAAATCAAATGCAGCCTGTTTTTAAAATCCAGTTGGCCTTTATCACGGTTTTTCTTCTTCTGTGCCACAGTCTGTCCTGAGAGCAATGGCCAAATTAACTGAGCTGCATCCTAGTAAAGGTAACCAGTGTCTGATTTAATCCATCCTAGACATTGTCATGACCCTTAATTTTATACCAAGTTCCTCCAGCCCAGCATCTTGTTTGCAAGTTCAAATTCAGATCTGAAATGAGCTTATGCTTCTTGTAAGATTTTTCTTCTGCTCACTCCTCAAAGTCCTTCTTTGTCAGCCTGCCTTCAGCAGTAACACATATGACAGGGTTTTGATATTTTATTCTTAGGCCCTACTTTATTTATTTCACATAGCCTGAAAGAATCCCAGGCCAGGCCTATAGAGTCAGGAAAATCTTTCTGAATCTCCGGGTTTTGTTCCCATTTTTCTTTGTAATATCTTTCAGTCAATTAGACCAAAATTATCAAATGAAGTAAAAATCTTGTCTTCATTATAATGATCTCAGCAAGGAACAGCAAACAAAGAATGAAAAATCTCCAGCACTGTGGGAGCATCCTGCACAACCTGTAGTCTACCCTTTCATAAGTACAGAGAGAATGTGAAGTGCTAATGAGACATTGGACACAGAAAACAGATGCCAGCAGGGGAATTTTTTACCTGCATTATTCCAATCGAGCTTTTGAAAATAATTATGCCCTTTTTATACTATTTCAATAGGTCCTCACGCCTACTGTATTACAATTGCACAATTCCAAGTATGAAATCACTAATTAAAATGTATTCACAGCAAGGTTATTTGTTGAAATGAAATAGTTGTGGTGGACACAGAACACTCGAGACTAAATTAGCCTTTCACCTATCAATAAATCACAATGAAGAGAGAAAGGGGGGAAAAACAGAAAATAAAAATAAAGGATCTCTATTCTAAATGATTCTGTTTTACTTGCATGTTTGAAGAGTGAAGGGTGAGAGAAGTGTGGCTGATGGCCATCCAGCAAAATTATTTAATGATATTTCACTTCTCCAGTAGCTAACAGGACTCCTGTTCATACTGGAAATCTCAAAATGGAGGAAAGGTAGATGGAAAAATGGTGGAAACAGTGTTGAAAAACTGCTAAGCAGAGAAACTGCTGCTGCCCCAGACATGAGACAGAGCAGCTTCCGGTGAAAAAGCACAGCTCAGTTGGGTACCTTCCCTGTCTGAGCTAAAGGTGCTCACAAGTGGGAAACAGAGCTACAGGCAAAGTGCAGGGAGTACACTGCAGGTGAGATGAGTCTGTCCTTGGAGCTGTGGGATGTGATGTCCTGTGCCAGCCCTGCTGCATATGACCCTTGGGCTCTTATTGTAGGAACCTGGAATGAAAATCGATGGAGAGAGCTTTTTGTCCCTCATCCTCCACCACCAGTTCTGTTGTATTTGAACCGTGTTAGTTCATCTTGTGAGATTATGAGCATTAGTCAAACCAGAGCCTTTAAAGCAACAATTGCAGAACAGTTACAGCAATTAAATTTGGAATTGTGAATGCAAGCATCATGGCTCTCATTTTCTAAGAACTTGCATACAACCAAGAAGCAACCTATATTGAGAGCACCAAATGTTCCATCAAAATGTTCTTCATTTCAAATGTTGGTTGCTCATGCATAATCTGAAGCCAAGAAATCAAACATTTTATCCAACAAATAAGATGGAATATTAAATATCTAAGTTTAAACTGAGCTGCTTGGTATCTCCTGCAAAGAGCCTGGAAATACTAGAGATGCTGTGTTTTCTCAGTGTGTGACTTGGCACAGCTTACACATGGAGTAAATCAGGGTTTGGTTTTTAGCTAGTTTCTATGTTCTACAGGCTCTCAAAGCCAGGCTTAGCATACAATATAATAGGGAAAAAAATCCTTGTGAAGATTAGAAAAGTTTTGTGTTTGGCATTCGCCATGACAAACCTGAAGTTTTAAGACAGTTGTGGTCTTGGCTCCTCAACTTGGAGCATTTTCAAAGTAGCTGGTTTTCGAGAAATGAACACTCAGCACTTTGGAAAGGCTTCCACAACATCAATACTTCTGAGATTCAAAGCCATCATTTGCTGCAGACAGTGTCAGTTCCTGTAAAATGAGCTAGAACATATCACAGCAGTGGGGAAAATGCTGAGTGTCAGTAAGGAGGGCTGTACTTCCATTGTCAGTGTCTTTTGTTTGGCTTGGCATTCCTTAGGAAGCTTATTCCTGGATCAGTTAGCTGCAGTAGGATGCAATAAGGTCTCTTACTCTGCTCAGCCTCTAAGTGTCCTTGCCCTAAAGGCAATTTACTCATCCATTCTTCCCAGAGAAACTGGGACTAAAGTAAAACTCCTTCGGTGTAGGAGGACCTCCAGCTTTAATTCCAGCTGAGGACACAGCTTCAACTCAGTCAATGCTGTTATTTTGGCTGGACCAGTATTTCAAATCAACTTTAGGCACAGAGAGCTAGGTGCAAGGGGTTCCTGACAGCTCACAGCTCTAGCAATCAGGCAAATGCTAATCCAAACCTTCAGTGTTTTTTTGGACACATTTTAAAACCTCGTATGTCATGTTGTTCTTTTGCTCACCTTTTCTGCTGGCAGTGCCTCTCATAATTAGTCTCTTCCGAACTGGTCCCTAAAAGTGCATAAAAATTACCTTGGTCATACTCATCATCTGTTGTAGATAACACACTGATTTTTGACCTTCCATTTCATCTTGTTATAGCTAATAAATTTTTGATGGTCACTATGAAATTGTTTTGGAGACTACAAAAGCATTTCAAGTAACAATTATGTTTTTAAAGCACCTGTTACTGACTCTGGTGAGCATGAGCAAGGAGTCACTCTTTCTATGTTATATATTATTCTTTGCTTGTAGGTATTTTGTCAGGCACTCATAACAAAAGGCCACTTTTCATCTCCAAATCTTATGTGAGACAAAGACTGAGATAAAATTCCTTGGATTACATGGGTGGCTAAGATATGGCACACCATAATTTTGGACAGGCTTGTTCAAAAAAAAGAGCTGAAATCAAATAGGATCAAATGGGGTTGTGCTTTCTTCCTATCACATTTTTATACTTCCATTAACCAAATGCCAATAACCATGTGATCCAGCAGTCTCATCCCATGGTAGCAAATCAACATACCTGAATGTGAATCAACCTACCCATGTACATGAACAAAACTTCAGAGCAAAGACAACTGAAAGACCACTTTTTTTCTCATCAGAATTTCTGAGCAGCAGCTGTGTTGTTTACAACGATTAAGATGTTTTGGCTACCTGCAGTAATTTTTTTACACTAGAGATTTTGGTCCTTGACCTTAACAAAAGGAAAACTGTAGTCAGTGTCCCACATCTGTACAGCCTTCTCAAGGCAATTGTGCTTCTGCTTAGCCACACTGTGCTGTTATCAAACATCACCTGAAATGACAGCTGAAAAGCTGTTCCTGGAGAATTTGTATCCACACTTAGGGCTGCACACATCCATTTAGCAGGTAAATAGGCATTTCCATGGATGCTTTAATACCCTATTATTCTGCAAAACCAGATACCACAGCACTTTTATGGGTGAAGCTCGGAGCGGCTCCTTAATTATTTTGCTAGATGCTTACATAAAGTCCTGTAAACTTCAAGAAATATATATAATGTTCAATCATGTGGCAGTAATACTGGTGTGCTGCTGACAGAAAAGGCTATTGGTACCCATCTGGGAATGTAATTTTCAGCTTATTTACTGGCACAGAGCAAACTATCTTCTCTTCATTTTCTCTCTCCTGTTTTTGTTTCTTTTTTATGGATATTAATTTGCTCTTTGGTGCTTGAACCCTTTTTCTGTGTCCATCCTTCTACTGTTCTTGCTTTGGATATGTTCTTAATTAGCCCTCTTAAATGTGCATTTATAGATATGCCATAGTAGGTGGGGAGGACTGAGGGAAAAACAGCACTAAAAGGGCATAGTTCTATTCAAAGGGAAGAAAAGAAAAAGTGAAACTTCACATCTTCTCACTTTCCATTAGATTTTGCCATTGATTTCTGCATTAGCTCATTCACAGTGATCCTGAGTTTAAAGTTAAATTATGTTGTCCATTATAAGTAGGGAGCTTTAGACCTCAGTTCAGCAAAACAAGTCTACTTAAATGTTTAAAGCTAAGCATGTGCTAAATTCTGCATTCAGGTAGGATTTTAATAGGTTTATAGAATTTACACCTTAGTTTCAATCCTGTCATGGCTTTCCCTGGCCTGAATCAGAGTGTCTTGTCTTACAAAAAACTAGAAGGAATCAGCAAACAAAACTATATGCAGCAATATATTAGTTTTGCAGCTGGTTTTGAAGTGTGTGTATAATTGTGATTAACAATTGTGGCTATATCAGATGAATGAGATAACTTGGTTCGAGCTGAAGAATAAACAGCAACTGCAATGAAATAGAACAGAACTGTGAAATGCAAAGAATAGACCCCAGGTGGCTGTAGGGGGCTGTATGGAACACATTTGCTCCCCAAAGTCCAAAGAGCAGGGTCTGAACATAACTGGGTACCTGTAGAAAAAGAGGAAATCCAATCCCACCGTGCTCCTTCCAAAAGGGCACAAAGCCAGAGCAAGAACTATGGCTAAAATCTGGAGCTCACAAAACCAAATGCAAACACACTTTGACAACTCCAACTGATGTATTTTGGTTTTTTCTCACTCGGAGAATGATAAAGGAACTCCCTCACTGGTTCATGTCTCTGATTATTTTTGCCAAGGGGCACTTGACTGAAGCTATTGATCTCAGTGCCAAATTAAGATGTTGTGCAGGGGTTAATGCAATTTTGCTATAATGGTTCCCATTGCTTGTAGATTCATAAACACGGCTGTACTCTAAAGGAAGGCACAGAGTATTTTTTCAGTGATTGGATGAGGTTGTTTCAGTAGAAACTCTGATTATTTGCCAGAAGAAAGTGCCCTACCCATATGAAAATGCCCCTTGAAATAAGTGTAGTGATGTTTGTGTTCTAGTTGTAATAATGGAAGATGAGAAAAATACAACCTGTGAGGCCTTCTGAATAAAATTAGAAACAAGAATCACTCTGAAGCATGTGAATAACTTGGAGAGAAAAAAAAAATCTGCATTTCTGGAAGTGTGGGTATTGAGTTAGAACTTTATCTAAAAGTTTGTAAAACTGGTGTATTTTTCCTCAGAGTAAGGCTGTAAGGCAGACCAGAGACTGCACAGACATCAGGGAATTTAGCTCTCAGATGAAATAGTTGTCCTAAGCTCTCATGTCAATACAACAGGAAAATCCCAGAAAACTCTGTTGAAATTCACATATCCATTTCTAAATTTCACAGGACATGGAAAAGAGTGCAAAGGGCTGCAGTGCCACTAAGCATTCTAAACTTGTAAAATAAGGGAAAATAAATGCAGCTTAAAGGAATACTAAAAACGCAGAGCATGTACCAAATTCTGATTTGGATTATGGGAATTTGCTCTGACACTACAGAAAAACCCATAAAGATAGAAGTGAAAGAGGAAGTGTCTGTGGTTTACTGGCTGTCCTGCCTAAATATGAACTTCAGTTAATTTTTAATTTGATATCTGGAACAGAAATATTCTGAACATTTCACTAAGTAAACCCTGCAGGAATCCAGGTGGTAGCTGGATTTCAATATGGATGTCCTGAAAGATATATATTTAGATGTCCAGAGTAGGCTGGTATGTGATGTCTCCCATAAAGAAACATATTTAATGTGGGTGTTGACAGAAACACTAATACAATTGATGCTGCTAACTTACCTTCCAACAAAAGCAGAAAAATCACAAGAGCAAGCCTGCTGCTTTGACTTAGTTGAAAGAATGAATCTTATTATTACCCAGATACTAAGGCTAAGAGGAAAAAATAACAGATGTGTCTTATTTTATCTGCGTGGGTCTAAAGGTGTTATTTAAACAATATAACCTTCCACATGGGATGTTTGAGAAAGAAATCCTTGGTTCTTTAGTCTCTGGCATAGAAACAAGGCACAGTGTGGAAAGTTTCCACTCTTGTCTAGCTGCAAGTGTTGAGTTTCATTCACTATAGAATCCCAGATGAGCCTTGGCTTAAAAATCATAAACAAAGCCTAATAACAGAGTTACACTGAGCTGGAAAGCATTATCATCTATACTTTATGTAACAGTAAGTCTACAGTAAGTTCTCATCTAACAGGTTCCATAATTCAGAGATCTGCAGCATTTAAGGTTATTGACACTGCCAGAAAGAAATCATTGACTGGCCAATATGGACTATTTAACCTCAAAACCTCGGTCCTTTGAAATCTGGAACTTTTTAGAGCAGCACTATCTTTGTTCATTAGGAGATAGGGCAATACACTAAAATTCTCTGGTGATTTTCTTTTCAGTCAAAGAAATGATTCACAACCACTAAAATTAGATCAGGGCCTCGACTTTCAAAGCTGAATGCAGCCAGAAGTGAGAAATAATCTATCAAATTCTATAGTTCATGGATTCCTTATGAGAGCAAATTTAAAGACAGAAGAGCACAAAGGAAAATCTACTGCAAACCTGTGGACTTTAACTTTTCAGAAGGATTTACAGATCATCTTTCTAGTCATGTACATGCTGACAGTGCTGTGTGGATGTAATGGAAGGTAGATCTGATCTCAGGTGACAAAAATTGCAGTGTTTAGAGAAGGCCCTTTTTCTCCTCCCTCATAACACTATTTTTTCAGTCCTTGACCAGGAAAACAAAACACATCTTGTAGCAAACACCCAAATGCTTGTAAGCCCTGAAGAGTACTAAAACAACTCCACATCCCCTGAAATCTTCAACTCATTATGAATAGTACACATCAAATTTTAAGGAAGTTTGATCTTTCCTAACATTTTAAGGGCACATTTAAGATTTAACTGCAGGAACACAAAGAGAAATTAGAGTGTGGGCTTACCTTGAATTAGGCACTGCCTGTGTGAGGATTCTTGCTCAGTGAGGTTGTATAGATCATTTTGGAGAACCTTATTGCCTGTAAGATTAAAATTCTTTTATGAAAGCAAAATCATAACATAACCAACATATTTCCAAAAGCTGTAATAAGTTAATAATGAGAACTCATGAGAAAAAGGTCAAGAATAGTTTCTGTTTATTCATGCAAGTCCCTTGGGAAGGTCACAGAATCACAGAATGGTTTGGTTTGGAAGGGACCATTAAAGAGCACCTAGTGCAGCTCCCCTGCACTGAACAGGGACATCTTCAGCTACACCAGGGTGCTCACAACTCTTTCTGGCCTTGAATGTTTCCAGGGTTGGGACATCTGCCACCTGCTAGGCAGCCTCTCAGGCAGGCAGGACAAGAGGAGCACACATCTATTTATTTTAACAACCAGTAGATCAATCCCAAACTGACCTAAAAAGAATTTGTAGCTATTTTATTGGGAACTTTTGTCTCAGCTTTGGCTGGCATATGGCTCATTTACACACTCCTGTTGGGAAAAAGACATTGGGCTTGTTGATTTTCTGCAGACACTTCTTTTCAGGAACCCCTCACATGTGCCTTATGTCCCTAAATGATTATCTGTGAGAAGTGTATGGACATGGGACAAATTTGAACAAAGCACAGTATAACAAAGGAGGGGGGTTATTTGCTGGATAAATCTGTGAGGTCATGCAGTGCTCAAAATAAACTCTCCCTACAGCATTAAATATAATTGTTATGTGGCTGATATAATACCCTAATCAACATCTTATCTTGGGTTTATACAAGTGTTGTTATAAACAGGCAGCCTTAACCTTCATTGATTTCAAGGACTCCGTCATTATCCATTTTCCAGGGTGAGGTCTCTAACTGAGCATTCTGGTGCTTAATTTCGTGTGATAGGCCTGAAACTCATAGATAAATGGTCTCACATCATTCTGAGGACAAAACTGCTTCTAGAGAAAACACATTTGAAAGAAATATCTACAGGTAATATCTAAAAGCATACATTTCACATAGAAAAATATCATTTAAGCAAGGTTTGCCTACTATTAGGCCACCAAGAAGTTTCTTTTGTCTGGCTTTTTTGGCATTGTGCTAAGAAAGCTCCACCAAAGGAGGTGATTTTTTCACCCTTTTAGCCAAACATCTAAACACAAGGCACACTGCACTGGAACAGGAGGTTCATTATTCTTTGAGGTGTTTTGTTGTGTTTTTTTTGTGCCCTTGGCTATTTGCTTTGAAGAAAGCAGGTGGGTTGTAATTTCAAAATACCATTCTTCTCTGTAAGAGTACTGTACCTGCTAATGTAAGCTTCTCACCTAGTCACAGAATGAATATCTGGCGTTTTGCAACTGACATCAAACTTATTTCATATCTTTTTTTTAAATTTCAATATTTTGCCATGGTGTTTCAAGTATACAAGCTAAGTGGCTTTCCCACTCTGGAAACATTAGGCAGGAGCAGACATCCCTACAACTGAGCTCTCAGTAGGGAGATGGGTAAAAAATAAGTCTTTGTCTTATTGAAAACACATGCAAGCTCTTATTTTTTCATAACCAAGAAGATCTTCCAAGTATTTATTTATTCCAAGTTCCATCCTGGAGCACATGCAGACCCAGAAAAGCACTCTGTCCAAACGGGGTTTATTAACCCCGGTCTGGGTAATTCCCCTCCATCAGTGCCATTACACAGGCAGCCAGGTGTCAGGTTCTTAGCTCAGGCACTACTTGTTCCTCCCAGGCACACGTTTCCACCAGGGAAAAGTAAAGCCAGGTGAGCAACCATCAAGGCTTTTTTGTGGCAGTTATAAAACTTGCCTTTTCTTCATTACCGTCTGGCTTTGAGCAGCTATGTTTGAAACCTCAGCTTAAAGAGCCTTGGGGGCTATTTCTGTCATGGCTTTTCACTCTTACCATTCAGCAAGAGGACTCACTTGCAAAACTGGGGATGCCAAATTAAAGTAAGTTTCTGTTTTGACCTTTCTCCAAATGTCAGCCCGTAAGAAGCTGCACTTACACCTGGCCCACTCCTCAGGTACCTTGTAATCAGAGTGTGTCATTGGCCTCTGTGCCAGCCCAGCACACACCGTGTGGCATTGCAGCACGCAGAATCTGCACTGCCACGGTGGCAGAGGGAAAAAGGAGCACGTCAGAAAACACAAAACAAATAGTTCTGACCTATGAATTATGCACTCAGTTGTGCATGAAGTTAACAGAAAAATAATGCAGTCTTGCAGGAAAATGCTCTGACAGTGCATCAGGCTGAGAAATTTCCTTGCCTAGGAGAAATAGCTTCTTAAATGGACTTTGGTTTTGGAAGTCAGGCTTTGTCTACGTATTCATCTGATGTCTTTCTTAATTCCATCTTTATGAAGATGGTTTCATAGTATATTGCAGTGCAATTGTGCAGGTTTCTTAGAACTAGTGGAAATCCAACCTCTTGTATCACGTATAAAAGAATCTCTGATTACAGAAACAGCAGTTTAGTGTTTAGGAACTCCTGGAAGACATACCAACATTTTACCTACTGATAAAAAAATGTATTAGCTGGAAAAAGTCCACAGATATGACAGGTATAGATATCATTGAACTGTCTAGATGAATCAAACCCACTTTGAAGTCCTTTAGTAAGGACAATAATGCACCCTTTCTGACAAGAAAAACCCTTTGATACCAGTGGTTTTTATTCTCTCCCTCTTGTTCTTGCATCGTAGAGAGAACAGAAACTATTCTTAGATGCCACGAAGAGTTGTGGTTCTGTTCCTTCCCAGCTATCAAGCATTTCCTGGATTTTCTGGGTTTTTTTTTCTATTAATGGTGCAGGGCACAGACTTTATGATCGAGATCAGATGTTTTGCTTCAGAGAGAGAGAGAGAGGGGGCTGTTATTTTCTGACAGCTAGCAGAGCTACTGCTCTAGCTCGAGGGGCTCAAAGATAGATTCATTCCTCTGTGTGTGTCCCATGGCATTCCAGGCGTCTATACAGGGTCCTGCCATTCCTTACAGAAAAAAAGCCTGCTGTGGAACTGGAAGTGTTGGGTCCTAAAAGCTCAAGAAGAACTTGTCTAGCAAATTACGTAATGCTAAGTGTGTTGATAACAGTCCCCCACTGATGTCTAACCTGTGCCCACAAAGAACTGGGTTGCTAGCAATGGATTGGTTGTGAGTTGTTCCTTTAGTCTCTGATGTCGGGGGCTGAATGGATTTTTGCTGCTGAAAGTCACACAGGTGATTGCTGCTGAGCCTGCAGCAGGTGTGTGTGCAGGCAGCAGCTGCTCACTCTCCCGGACTCACACCCGTTTCCACACGCAGCTGAGGTGTGTCTTTGCAGAGGTGCAGCTGATGTTACAGAAAGGCAGAGCCCTCGCAGCACCAGCAGCCACGGGCAGGGCCCTTTCCTCCATCAGTATGGGAGAGTGGGAGGGCTGTGCATCAGCAGAACCTCGAGCATGACTTGGATTTGCTATTAATCATTCATCTTTGCATAGAATCTTAAAAAGGGCTTAGGCTGCAGCGTGCCTCATGTTCGGGTAGCGGGCCCTGGCATTAGCATTCCGAGCCCATGCAGGTTGTCTCGGGTTTCTAGACAGTGCAAGGTTACAGCAAAGCCGTGCCCGTGCTGCGTCTCACAGCGATGTGAGCGGGAGCCCAGCCCTGCTCCTGGCTGGCTGCTGGAGGAATTCAGCACAGCCAAGACGTGAGAGAAGCCCTCTGAAATCAGGCCTGGCCAGTGCACACTCACTGGCAGCTATCAGAAGTACAGGAGAGGGTGAGCTTAGTTGTGTTGAAGCTGCTCCTCAAGAAAGTGGCACCTCCCCTTGGTTGAGCCTGGAGGTCATGTCCAGGGGGCTGAGGTGGTTTCACCCAATTCTTGGTGAAGCACACCTGCCAAAGGAAGAGGACACGTCACAGAACCCTCCCTCTGCTACTCATCTCCTTGTGGTGTCTCAGTGACTACATCACTCACGCACAGAAAATGTTCAATTATTTTCATCTTCTGCTTTAGGTTTTTAAAACCTTCCTTGTTCCCCACACTCCAAGCAAAAGGGTCAGTGTGGGAAAAATGACCAAACATCTTGCCCCAACTAGTTTTATTTCAAAATTATGATGCAAATAACTGGGACAGAGGGACTCTATGGGCAACGTAGTGTTGAGTGGTTCTGGCAGAATTATCGATGGACTGCAGAGCAGTTGGATGAGAGCTCTTTTTATTGACTCTATGTTGTAATAAGGAGCCATAGATTCAGTAGTACATCCATCCTTTTAAATTAGAAGACACATTACTTCTGAAAATGTGTTATTCTGCATACATATGTATAGGAAGCAAGTCCTGGATCTGCATTTCAAGTCTGACTGGAGTGATTCCTGTGTATAATATTTTTAAGACACACACACCAGCGTACACAAGGCAGCTATTAAAGTACTGGGGGATGTTTTGAGAGGAGAGGCAGTAACTAATGTATTGCTGGTAAACACTTTGTCTCCTAATGCCATTTGTTCCATGCTGGCATTCAAGCCATGCCTTTCATTTCCCATTGTGATTAAAACCAGGCGGGTGTTTAGCTACAAAAAGGCACCGTGCTAATGCTCAGCACTGTTTATCAAAACATGCATATGCATTTCATTCCTGTAATGTGCCAGCCAGAGAGTGATCAGAGCTTAAATCCCGAACTGCAGGCTCTGATTCTGATTAGTGGCACTTACACACTGAGGCAGAGACATTTCTTATTATATGATCTACATTTCAACTCCATTTGGCATAAAGGTAAAATCATTTTTCCGTGCATAAAAACTGTAAATCAGATAAGAATTGATTGTATTTGTTGGTTTAATGAAGTAAGATAGTGGATTTCTGACTAATGCATTGGAAAGTATTTATATAATAGAGAGTTCTGCCATCATAAATCACTTTGTGGGGAATGCAACAATTTTTTATTGGAGGTCACCAGAGTTAGCAGCAAAATCAATTCAAATCAAATCACAGAGCTGCTGTATACATCAGGAGACTGCAAAGGAATTAATACACTTAAGTATTTGCTCACTGGGCATGCCTAAATTAAATATTAACTGTTTGTATGAGGATGAAGATGTCTTGCACCACAACCAGTTCATGTGCTCTCATGCCAGGCAGTCCAGGTGCCTGCTCAATAGAGACTGCAGGAGTTTACATTTAGAAAAACAGACTACATCCTTTTGGCTACGGAACACATGGGATGGTGCTTTTCCACTGCACCAACCAGGAGCCAATTTTGAAAATGTGATGAATTGCTCTCACAGTTAAATTACTTCTTTTGGCAAGAGAAGTTCAGCCCTGAACTTCTAAGCATTTTTTTTTGATGTTGTCTAATTAATACCCACAGAGCAAAATTGCTGCAGTGGGTGTTGTCAAAGCCATTTCTGCTTCCTCTACAGCTCAAGTTCAGGGTCTGCTATCTCATAATTCTGGTTAATGAGCAAATTCAGAAATACAAGAATTATTTCCTTCTTTAGTGGAACCAGAACCTGGCACAAGGATAAGTTGCATGGAGGCGTAGAATGGCTGCTCTTAAACCTCCTTTCCTCAGTAAAAACAGCATCAGTTCTCTGAAACTGAAAAGTCAAACGTAGTTGGGAGGCAAAAGCTAAAAGAGCCTGTTTCTCCTGATTCCCTCTTTTCCATTTGGGAAAAATAAACGGGCATTTGCTACTCTGCCCATCCATGAAGAAGGATCATCGTGTGTGCTTGTACACACCTTGGTGTACTCTCGTGCTGCTCAAGATGAGTCAGTGGCTTCCAGTACATGTATTACCAAACCCTTAATTGCTAGCTCACATATCAGCAATCCTGCAGACCTTCTGAACTGCAGGCCTGTCCAGCAGGAAGGTCTCTGAGCAGGGATTGTTCTGAAGTGCCCTGTTCAAAGGAGAAGCTGTAAACCCGGTGACAGGAATAGTTATAATGTCAAACAGATTAACAGCAAGTCAGTCGCTGGCCATACAACTACAGGATGTATTTAACGAGTCAGTGATGTAAATTTAAAAGCACAAACTCCAGTCACATGGACTAAATTTAAGTCTTTTCCTGGGCTCCGCAATGACAAAAATGTAATTAAAGAACGGAGTACTTATTAGGGGAATTAAATCAGGCAGGAACTCAGCCCACTTCTTCCTTTCTCTTATGAATTAGGCCTCAAGTCATGCACCAGGGAGGTTGGGAACCGAATCTGCTCTTTCTTTACACCTGTGTAGCTCCATTTGGCCTTAAGCCTGAAATGCCATGGACAGAACAGAACCACTTTTCCCTGAGCTGTGGCCCCTTGAGCACCGTAACACAGTGAAACGGGAAGAAGCTACATAAAGTTAGATGAAGAAAGCCTTAAACCAATTCCTGAGACCCACGGACTTGCATGAATTAAACAAAATCACTTTGAGGTGTGCTACATCCTCCCTTGCACTTCGCATCACAGGGGATGCACGCTGCCATCTACTCATTCCATAAATAAGCTGAGTCAAAGTGGATCAGGCTAATCTAAAGTGTTCCCAGATTTCTGCCGGGTACCCGGTTAAAATGTAAATGAACTGTTTATTTGAGAAGGTATAACTTGATTATACCATTATATATTATGAATTATAAATGCATACACTTTATACACTTAAATATAGGCATTAAGTATAGAGCTATATACTATAAATTATATAGAGGCACAAACCCAATGTTTCAACAGTAATGGGTGATTAAAATGAAAAAAATTCCACATTTAACAACTACAATGGGTGGACTTTTCCCTCCAATTATTGTTAACCTCTAAACTCCTGCTTTGCTTGCAAATTTGGATTATTGTGGGAGAAAGCCGTGCTTAGAAATAGGCTGTTAAAAATTCTGTAACATAGGGATAAGGCAGGGCCCTACTGGGAGATGACTAATGGAGTGTTTCCTTGCATGTCTCAACACCCAGGGCAGCTTGGGCTGAAGTCTGACTGTGGTACATCGTACCAACAAAAAGCCGATTCTTAATGCTACAATTAACTTGACTTCCGTGAAACATTCATAACCTGCAGTCTCCTGCACGGTGTTTTGCTGGAAAAGCCATGCCTGATGCCTTCTGCTGTAACACATTAAGCTTAATGTGACTGCACTGGATTCTGCAAAGTGGGTAGGCAGCGTTTCCTGCGCTAAATTTACCTCTGACAGAGAGGTTACTCAGCCTCAGCCAATGGAACTCATCACACGATGCATTATTCACAGTAATGGATTTATTCTTAATCCCATCAGCGTTATCGCCAAAGAAATGGGATGGGCCTTCTGAGGGAAGCTAATCTTCAAGATGTTCACAAAAAACTATGCTGGTGATTGCCATGAAAAGCATCGATTGAAGGTTTGGTAAAGCATTCCTTCAAAACTGGGCCTGATTTTTCTAATCTTCACATAACACGTTTCTCTCAGGTTTATTTTGGCCTATGTAATCCTGTTTAGCTTCTCCACTACTGATTTCCAAGATGGAGCTTTTGGAAACTGGTAATAATTTTGCTTGCCTTCAATGTGCAAAGCACTGCAAAATACAGAGTACAAAATATACCAGGTTTAGCACTGGGTGCAAAACCCTTCTGAACTCCCCAAACTTTCTCTGCTAAAGTTATGAGCCCTTTTGCTGCATGAAGACTTATTTGATTTCTGAGTGGGTTATTCAAAAATAATAATTCTTTTGCAATCAGCTGCCACTTACCAGGCTTTAATTAATTAGAGATTGCTCATACTTCCATGTTATATGGGTGGAAGCTACAGGTAGTAAGATTGAGAAGAATGTTATTACTAATGACCACATGGCATAACAGTCTAGGAAATACTATTTTAAGTATCTAGCTGGGATTTAATGAAACGGTTTGATGACATTGCCTGTGATCTACAATTAGGATCTCAAAGATCTAGTGGCAGCCTGCCCACCAAACCAGGTAAGTCACAGAGACAGCACTCTTGGAAAATAACCTGAACAAGCAGCTGGCCAGGGTTGTGCAGCTCCACACAGGTACAGCCTGCGCAGGTACAGATCGGCTACAGCAAGGGGTCGGGGACGCAGCTTCCCCCGTCTCCATCTCCGGTCACTGCTGCTGCCTCTGGTCTTTAATCGCTCTCCTTTCCACAACCGCTCTCACTGCTCTGCCTACTGTACCCTTGAGGGGAGGAGAACCGGGACCGCCGGGCCGGGAGCGGCTGAGGGGGAGCGGCTGAGGGGGAGCCCCCGGCCCGGGGCGCCTGAGGGCAGGAAATGGCGCACCCCGCGCGCGAGGGCGCCTGAGGGCGGGAAATGGCGGACCCCGCGCGCGAGGGCCCCTGAGGGCTGGGGCGGGGGGCGAGCCGGGGACAGCTCTGTAAATTCGTATTATCTACTTGTAAGAACCTCCAAGGTAAGAGATGGACGCAAGGCGGCTTCGGGCAGGCAAGTATTAAAATATCTCAACTGGCTTCGCCAGATCTTAGCGAACTTAGCCTTTCAATCAGGCGGCGTGAGCGAGGCTGAGGGCGGGGCGAGGTGCGAAGGCGTCGGAACCGAGCGCTGAGGCGGAGCCCCTCGGTGCGGGCACCGTCGAGGGACGGGGGTCTCCCGGAACGGGGAAGAGGAGCTGATCAGAGGAGAGACAAGGATGGACGGGATTTTTTGCAGTGCTGAAGGTCCGTGTGTGTGATTAGCCTGGTAGGTGAGTTTTGTCGGTGGTGAGGGAAGGAGGGTTGCCGTGGGGAGGCCGTGATGGCTCGGTGCCGAGGGCTCTGGAGCCGCTCCGGTGGGCTCTGGTGGGTTCAGCCTTGTGCTGGGACTCTCAGGACTGCCCGGGTGGTGGGGACAGGACCTCAGGGTCCCTTGGCGCTGTCTGGGCTGATGTGGTTTCTGTCT
The DNA here is from genome assembly GCA_017589585.1 of Phylloscopus whistleri. NCBI lineage: Eukaryota > Metazoa > Chordata > Aves > Passeriformes > Phylloscopidae > Phylloscopus > Phylloscopus whistleri. The sequence goes on from JADMLD010000092.1 coordinate 2,812,289, forward strand.
CCTTCCCCGGGGGCTAAACTGAGTTTTTTGGCTTTGTAGTGGAATTTTGGCTCATTCTTTCCCACTTCAACATGTGTAAACGGCAGAATAGCTGCGTCAGAAATGTGGCTATGTGTGTATGAGATGTAAAATGTATTGAGAGGACGCCATTAATTCACATGTTTGAACAGTCTGGTTGGTTCTCCTTCCCAGTTAACACAGGCACTGGTGTGTCTTCCAGCCTGATATCTCTATTCCAAAATGTATCTGCGCTTCCTGAGGTATATGTGTTATGTGTCGCTGTATGTATTAAGTATATTTGAAAACAGTGACAGAAAGCATTATTTATGTCTTGATTTATTTGAAGTTTGCAGTACTGTGTAAATGCTGGTGTATATGTCCAAATTTGGCATTTTCAGCTTCAATATTGAAACGCTTGGGCTGCTGTGAAGGCAAGAGATGGAATGCCTTCTAGTGCCAGCCAGGTGTTTCAGGTGAACCTAAGATAAAAGCAGGCCCGTGTATTCACCCAGGCTGCCCTTTCCGGCTGTAAGGGCACAGGGCTAATTAAGAATTCCTTTATCCTGGCTTCTTTATCACCATTGTCTCGTTCTTATCAGGTAAACTTGCACAGCTGCATTGACATCTTTTTTTAGAGAGCCTTTAGTTCCTGAAGTAAAAACTAAAACGTTCTTGAGAGAGGCTTACTGTGTAAAATAAATATGACATTTTAGCTATATTGCTTTTAAGCTCTTACCACTCTTTTGGATAATTTTGAAGCAGCTTTGGGCTGTTACTTTTTTAGTTGACTTCAAGGTTACTCTGTATAAAGCCCATGGTTGTTTTTTCAGCACAAGCTTACCAAATGTATCTTACTTGCATGTATCTTAACTGAGTTACATTTTTGCCTAGTCCTTACTCTAAGTTACAGACCTATCCCTAATGGCAGCAAATACTTATAAGTTCTTTGGGAGGTTCTGTCTTCTGTAAACTGGCGAGCATCTGCTTAGCAATACCTTAATTGTAGTGTTGCCTCAAGCAAAAGGGAGAAGGATTAGGTCTGATATTGTAACAAGAAGTGAGGAGAAAAGGAAATGAAAGGTGTAAGCCTGGATAAAACGTTGGTATTGGTGGCAGGAAGACAGTGTTTTGTGTGATGGCTGTGAAGCTGTTTTTCTCTCCGAAACAAGTTGTTGATACAGTAGTTAAAGTGCGAGGTAACTGCAGGGGGCTGAGGCACTGGAGTCTGTAAGGTGGGGGAAAGGAACGAATGCAAAAATTTACTGCAATTTTTGAAAGCTTTTAAAGCTTTTTGTACGAGAAATTTTCTTTTATGCCCGCCAGCCTCTGTCTTGGGGCCTTGAAGTGTTTGGGCCCTGGGTTTTGTAATGCCATTTCACATCCCAAAAAGGGTTATTAGTGGCTTTGTAAATCCATGTTGGGGGCTTTTCAAGTCTGACTTGTAAATCAGTTCAGAAGATGTTGGGGAGGACCCTTTAAGATTTTGGCTGCTCGGGCTCGCAGCCCCCCAAATCCGAGGGTCTCTCTGAAAGCAGCTTGGTCAGGTTGTGTTACAAACCTCACTTTGTGCTGGGTCTCAGATCTGTGCACAGCTGGGACAAGCCCTTGGCTTTGACACAGCAAAATGAACCTTTATCTAAAGAAAACACATTTCTCCCTTTTGGGTAGAGTTTTGAGAGCCAGAGTACAAAGTATTGACTGAACCCAACCAGTCATGGGTGGTGATGAAATGCTCCAAATCCCTGCCTGGGAAAGCTGCTAGAAGAAACTTGTGTCTGCTTCTGACCCTTCCTTTCTCCTGGTGAAGGAGATGGTCCAAGCAGACTGCAGCAGAAATACTCCTCTGATGGGAGCTGACAGCTCTTTGACCACACTCCCTAAACAATACCCATAACACAGAAAGGCATCTCGTGTAGTTTTGAGTATTTCCCATCTTAAACAAGGCTGAAGCAAAAGACAATTCTCTTAATTGCCAAAATGAGAATGGTTTCTACTGTGTAGGGACATCCACTTCAGAAACTCTTATGCCAGTGTTTGTCAATGGCCAAATGTGAAAATTAAATGCACTCAATGCCACACAGAATGACTGCCATGAGACTTACCTCCTGTGACAAGGAGTCTGAAAGCTCCAGTAGCTGAAAATTTAATGTCCTTTATAGGGTGGAGGACTCGCTTTCAATTAAACCAGGTTCAATTAAACCAGGTTTAATTAAACTTCGCACTCCATGGGAAGTTTAAAGGGGGAGAGTTTTCTTCATGACTCTTCTGCAAATGTCTGTGCACTGCTTTGCAGTTCTATTGGTGCTCCCCAGCTTTCTGCTCCTGGAAGCTGTGGCTGCCCCACCCTGGCTTGTTTGAGGTCAGGCTGGATGGGGCGTGGAGCAACCTGGTCTGGTGGAAGGTGTCCCTGTCCATGGCAGAGGGGTGGACTAGATGGTCTTTAAGGTCCTTCCAACCTAAACCGTTCTGTGATTTCTCTTTGCGTGCCACAAAAGAAAAATCTAGCACATTTTTTGGTGGAATGTGAAGTGTCAAGTTGTCTTTTTCCCCCACGGCAATGTTTTAATAAATTCTTCTGCTACTTTTCATTCAGTTGGTCTGAGAAAACATAATAAAAATCTGTAATCTCTCTCATAATTAATGCATGTGTGGACTGCAGAAAAGCCTTTTTTCACAAGGCCAATGTCTGCTTCAGACAGTAGGTGTGGAAGAATCAGAAACCTGGTGCAGTGAGGGATCTTCTGCACAGGCTGAACAGCAGTTCAACCAGAAAAAGTGTTGCTGGCTGTTTGATTTCTGATTTAGCTCTCAACTTCTTTACCTTCAGGGATCCTGGAGTTCCTCCATCTTGCAAAAATGGGCAGAGAGACACTAAGGCTGTATGGAGTCACCGTGTTCCTAGTGCAGAATTATCAGGTGTGTCTGTTCCTGGACTTGGTTTCAGTGTGGGAGGGTGAAATGAGCAGAGGTGTGAGGGCAGGGAAAGGGAGAGAGAAGAAAGAAATGAGAGAAAAGGGAAACAGAGCTGTGAGCACCCATTGCTCTGCAGTATTACAAAGGCTGCAGCCACAGCTGAGTTTTTCCTGGACTCATCAGGTCACACAGATGTTGAACTGAAATACTGACACATATCTAGGTGGGAACTATGAACTAACATATTACCTGTGTAATGTAAATGCAGCTCTGCTTGGTTCTGTTGATCATGCAAAAGTTTTTTCTCTAAGACCCTCACTCATTTCCTGGGAGAATCAAGTGCAAATAATGTTGATTAACCTCAAGGTGTTGTATGTTCAGTGCATGTGAGTGTTTAAAAAAAGCTTAGTGTTTTGGGAAATCAGTGACAGTAGACTTAAAACTTCTAATCAAACAAAAAAAAAAGTCACTTGGTTTTTCTGTATATAGGTGAATGCTTATAGACAGAAAAACTAGTTGAATGTGTAGCTGGATGACCTTTAGCATGCACCATCAAACTCCAGTGCCTTGAGCATGTGTATGGAAATGATAGCTGAATAAAAATAGCTGTATTTCAGTATGGATGAAACAAAGTCTTCCAGGGTGGGGAGAAAGGCAAAGAAGGTGAAGAGAAAAATATAATGTTTCTTGAAAATGACAGGCTGTTCTAGCAGGAACTTCCAGCTGAAATACTGGCCTGAGGCGCTTGTCGAGCATGGGCTATTACACTCCAACCAGTTTAGCTTTTGCAAAACTCTCATCAACAGCAAGCACTGAGAAGTGTCAGTCAGCATTAGCCACAGGGAGCAGCGAGTGCTCCAGCTGAAACCTTGCACTCCATCCTGTCTGCAGGGATGGCACACCAAACATTCCCCCGGAACAGCTCCTTCAGGCACAGGGCAGAGGTGGGAATGGACAAACTGCTTGGCACTCCTAAAGGCTGGGGTCATTAAGTAAAAACATTTTTTTATTATTATTAATTTTTTATTACCTATTTTTCCATCTTTCCTGTAAGGTTCCTTCTAGTTTTCCTGTCCATGTCCACAGTTACATATCAGCATAGTGTTTGGAATGAGATCAAATGAGGAACACAGGATTAACCTTATCCCTTGTGCATGGCTGGTTCAGTGTATGGTGTCTGGTTGATGGCTGATTCAAATTTGTGTGGATATCATATTTTCCTGTGTCATTTTTAGAAGGACAGAAAAGCTGTGTTCTGCGTTTCTGCTATAGAATCTGCTTTTGAAACAAAGTTAAAAGGGCAGGAATCCTGTAGGCTTTTTTTCATGGTGAGGTTCTGAAAGGTGAGTCTTGCTTGTTGAAGACTATCAATTTTCTCAATAATCTGAAAAGCATTTCAATGTTTTTGTGCTTGGCTTAGCAGAAAAAAAAATTGAACATCACATCAGCTTTGAGCACATTCTAACCTTCAGAATTTTTAACAAAGTTTTCTTCAGGGCAAACACAATTCTCTACAATTGTACAAAAGCTTCCATGGGAGTCTCCTAAGATTTCAGAGTTTCTATTGTTGACATTTGGAAAACGTGAAGACAGTCTGGTTCCATGGATAGAACAAAAGAGGAAAATGTGAGAAAACAGAACCTAGACAATTTGGAATAACTAATCCAAACCTGGGATACTAGAAAGAAAATCAAATAAACAAAGGAAAACACACCAAAAAAACCCCAAGCCAACTAAACAAATTTTCTAAAAAAACCGACAAACTGATTAAAGAAAGAAACTAAAAAAACCCCTAAACTTCCCCCCAAATGGACTTGTTCAAGTACTTGAACAAGGTTAGAGAGCAGCATAAAAGCAGGTAGTTTATGGAGATGGTTTATCAAAGAATGAAGAAGAAAATGCTTTAGACTTGAAGGAGAAACTTTGTTTTTACAGAAACCTGAGCATGTTTCTCCACCGGTGCAGAAGTAGTGAGCATCTTCAGGCAGAACACTGTGGGCAAATATGCATGCAGCATTCTTCAGCACAGTGAGAATGGAGTATAGAGAGTATTAAAATGTTCAACACAATCATTTTCAGGGTTTTATATAGCATTCAGTCTGTTATGAAATGACATACTGATAAAACTACTTCTAACAAGAGTGCTTAATGTACATTGGTAACTCTTGGGGATGTAATTGCAAAGGTGCAATCCTGCTTATTCTTGGGAAAAAAAAAAATCTGTTTTGCTTGGAGGGAATAGGATTACATTTCCACAGAGCAAAGAGTAGCTGCCATGTACTAAATGAATCTGCACAACAGTGAAAGAAAATAGTTCATAGAACATCAGAGTTATTCTTCAAGTTCTATTTGTTTGTAAATCAGCTTTCAGTAGAAAAACTTTCACTTCTCTCTGTTCTGAATACACTGTTAACTTTCTGCAAGTCTTGTAAGTTATATAAAGCTTGTTTGCCTCAGAACTTCTTTGCAAAGGAAGTTTTCTTCCTGGCTTAAGGCCTTACGTTATCAAGTGAGGAGCAGCCTCCAATTTTTTAAAGGTAGAGTGTGCCTACTCAGACATACAAAAGCCTTCAAGTTAAAACCCACAATACTTGATATCTCACTGCTATTAATGCTGAAGGAAAACTGAAGGGACCTGTAAACACATTTGAAAGTATGGGTCTGTTTTTATGTTTTTATATATGTAAAACTTAAGGCATCATTTGAATAAGGGTTTTTGAGTGGAGGGTGCTGTACAGCAGTATTTGGCTGCAGTAGAATTAAGAGCTCACCCAGGATGAGTGAGAAGTTCAGGGGGTTATGTAGGTAGGGCTTTATTCTGTAGTAGTTTGAAAAAGCTCATTTTTTAACGGGAGAGAAGCTTTGCTCATAGCAGAAATGAAAAGCAACAGGAAAGCTTTACCTGAGGTGCTGCTCAGCCACTTCCTTCCCCTCCCTCTGACACTCTCCCTTCCTCTCACCTCTCTCAGTTCTTTCGAGCAGTTATCCTTCTGTGGTCCCCTTTGGCCTCCTGTACACCTGTCCCTGCATTTTCACTACTTTTTTTCTGTTTATTCATTTGCCTCTCTGACTGAGATGATCAAAAGCAGAACAAGAATTACTGCAACATTCAGCTTCCCTGGAAAATCAGCTGCAGGGGATGGAAAGGGGATTACGTGGTGTTGCAGTAGGAGCTCTGCTGTGGTACTTGCAGAAGGGGCAGAGCGTGAAGATTTATGGAGAGAGAGTTCAGGTGAAGAAAGAATAGTTCAGTGTTGTGCAATTTAGGGGAGGATCTTCCCTGAGACACTGCTCAGTTGTGCAGGCAGCAGCTTTGATACTGTAGAGGCAGACTTGGAGTCTTTGGAGGTGAGGCACTGGGAAACTCCTTGGAGCCTGCCTGATGTTTCCCTGCCCAGCTCAGGAAATGGTTCAGCAGCCAGAACAGCGCTGGTGCTGATGTACAGTGTAATTGGGTTCCAGAGCACTGGTAACCTTGGAGCTTTATGACAAAGCTGAAGGAGCTGCTGTAATAAAAGTGACATTCAAGGTCAATCTTTTTGCCTTTGTTTCATTTAAAAGAGAAAAGTGTGAGCACTTCTTTTCCTCAAGTTATTCTAGTGGAAAAGCATTGCTGCTTTAAAGATAGAGCTCACCAGACTGAATATCCATGGATATTTTGCTACAGAATCATTTTCCTTAGTAATGAGAGAAAGTTATTTAGCCATTATCAGTAAATAGTGCATCTTAGAAAACTTGATGCTTTTCCAGACATTTTAATCTCTTTTTATACCCCAGAAAGCAAATAGCATCATGATTTTTCCCAAAGTATTAGTGAGATTTATTTTAAACCCACACAACCAAGCCGTGTAAACAGGTGTTAAGTCCTTTAGTGATGGCTCTAAAGTAATGTTAATTTTTTTTTTCTGTCAAAGTGCTTTTCATCTTATGCTAGGATTATATGATTTTCAGTGCCTCATATAGGATTACATTTTTAACTGTCAGAAAGTTTTTTGGAAATTATTTGTACTTTTTGTAGTCAGGGTCTGTATGTGAGTTGTTCTCTAGGTAAAGACCATCTCCCTAACAACAGGCTGGTGCAGGACACATCTTTTACTGCAGATTTTGAGGTGTGCTAATTGTAGTTGTGGGCTGGTTGAGACAGTCTCTTAAGGCATGAAAATATTTAATAGCATTGGACTGTTGTCTTCATTTCAGTGTCTGTTCTATAAGCTTGTTGTGCACGACTTAAAAAATGACAGGAAAATTAACAGCTCTAGCAGTTAGCCAAATGATAGAAAAATAGCAGTTCCAGTGAAAACGTTAAATATTTTCTATGGCATCCTAGCTTGGGAAGACTGGTGCCTTTTTGCTGCCCTGTGTAATAGCAAGAGGCATCTGCGTGCTGCTGCTGCTGAGATTGAGACCCTCTGCAGTCTCTTTGCTGGCTGTATTTCATTAACTTTTATAAGCCTCTTGCCTTCAATAACAGCAAATGAAACTCTGGCACAATGTCTCCCTCTAGGCCACAGACAACTCCAGCTTGCAATAATTCAGCGCTGGAGTTGAATAAAAGACAAATTATTCTGTCACCTGTCAGTAGCTCCAATAGATCAGGCAGTAATGCCGGGTACTTACTGCGGGAGAAGCGGGGCTCTTTCAATTACTGCCGGCTCCTTAATTACCCGCGCCGCGGCTCCCAGCCTGCTGCAGGGCATTGCTTCCTGCTCGGCCCCCGCCCTGGGCTTCCTGTGCTGGGGCACACGGCACCTGAAACACAACCTGTGGTGGCAGCGGTTTTTCTGAGGTGCTTCAAGGAGGTACAAGGAGTGACAAACTCCGTCCTACCTTCTGCATAGCGCCTGGTTGTGTGCGGCAGAGCTGAGCCTGAGCGGGGCACAGCGACCACAAGCGCACTCAAACTTCTCCTTTCTTAGGAGCAGACTTCCTATGATCTTCTCAAAGCAGAACCAGACATGAGCCTTCAAGGCAGCTTGATGCAGGAGCTCTCTGATATTCTTCAGCCTTTGTTTATTCTCCTCATAATGGTCTGTGTTGCACGGAGCGCATTGGTGCTGACTGAGAAGTGATTCTGGTGGCAAGTCCTGGCTAACCGAGCTCTAAGGAGTGACAGAAACAGTATTCTCACAGCATCCACCCCAGACACGTTTGCCTTATTTTACCCTCTTGAACTGATGCAGCTTCTTTTATTTTCTAGCAAACATTTTGGTTTGTTTTGTTGGTTTAAACTTCCTAAGACTCCAGCACCTCACTGCTTTTTCAGTCTGACAAAGAATTTGATGCTGAAAGGCAGCGTACTGAAAAGTCACCTCTAAATTCTAAAAAGAAAGCAATGTTTCCATGTATTTGTTTTCATGGGGTTTTTTTCAGACTACAGAGCATTATTTCTCCCACACACACAAAAATCCCCCAAAGTCTGTCATTTGAGTAAAGGAGAGGTGGTTTTTCTTGAGCCTGTCTCTCTTGTTCTGGGAGGTCTTAGCTATTCAGGTCTCAGAACTGAAACAACCTTGTTTGATAGGTGTTGCCATCACATGTGTGTGGGGTTGTACTGGTTTGGGCTGGATGGAGGGAATTTTCTTTGTGGTAGCCTGTATGGTGCCATGTGTTGCTGTGTTTAGGCCTAGGTGCCCACCATGGTTAAATTCCAGTAGGGGCTATGCCCAGTTCAGAAAAACTGCATGGATCCTGGGAGCTAGAAATTACCTGATTTAATGCTGTCAGTCCTTAAGTTGTAGCTTGCAGATTATACAAAAATGCTTCTGTGATTTATTGCCCAGCTAGTTATGGGGAAAGACAAATATATTCCAGACTTGCTAAGTAATGTATGCATACAGCAAGCTGCTTTGTCAATGTCACATTAATTATCCGATAATATTGGACTTAATTCTTGTTGTAAACTTAGATGTGCATTCCCTTGCATCATAATAAATCAGGTACTAAGCCATACCTGTTACTGCAAAAATGTTTCTAGTAAAGCTTATCCCCCCAATTAGCTGAAAAATGAATGGGAAGAGATTTCCCCTGTCCTCTGTTTATTTCCTCAGGTATTAGAAATTTATTTCATTCATGGTGTGGACAGACTTCCCTGTATAATAAACACCAACATAGGACGGTTTTGTTGCAAAAGTAGCAGTCTAATTAGAGATTCCATTTTCCTCTTTCTGGCCTAGATTTCAGTAAAGAGATGAGCTGCAATCATTGCATCCAGCTTCCCTGATCTTTATCAGGATTCTCTGCAGCTAACCCTACAATAACTGTTTCTCTTTTGAAAACCCCTTTGTTCAAATGAATCCTTCAGATTTTAATTCTTGTTTAAAAAAAACCCCAAGCAACAACAACAAATGATAAAAACCAAATCCTGTCTTCTAGGTATTTAGGAACTGAGAGAAAGCATCATAACTTGCTGTTGCTCTGCTGGAACAATATGCTTGGCAAGTAAAAGAAATAGAACAAAAAGAGACAAGTTATAAGAAATATTGGCTGTTCTGGAATTTATTTTCTTTTGCAATTGAAAACTAGTAAACCTAGTTACCATCTGACTATCAAAACCCTGTAGTCTGTCAAAATATTATAGTGAAAATAAGATGGACAAGCCATTGCATCTGATGAATAGGAACAGGGAAAGGAAAACCAGGTTAGAGAAACATAAGAGAAAAAAGGAGGAATACTTTGTTTCCTGGCAACTTTCTCACAGTACACCGCAGTCCAGGGATGCTTCTCTCTAAATTCATTCGATGTGACAGTGATGTGAAATTCTACAGCTTGTATTGCAAGCTATCCTTTTTGTTCAGGCAGTCTAAAGCTCTGCTCCTGACAGCATGGAAAAGAAACCCAGGAGGTGATATGGCTTCACTTCTAATTGGGAATTTTGCTTTTGTTGCTGGTGTTAGTGATGAATAACCCAGAGCTGTTATTATAGATGCTGGGGTGGCTTCTCTGCTGCACTCTTTCTCCTTCAGTCAGTAGATGCAGAAGGACCATCAGAGTACAAGTCTGACTCTCAGTGTGTCTAGCTCCACACTTGCCTAAAGTCATCCAAGTAATTTCCTAATATCAGCAGGTGCATTTCAGGAGTTTGCCAAATAACTTAAGACAGCAAAGACTATTGGGCAGTGCCTTCTGTCTGTGTGGCTTTAGATGCTTTATATGAGTCAGGGAAGTCATAGTTCAGACTGTATTTTAAAGGAAGACAAACGAAAAAAACCAGCCAAAACAGTACACCACCACCCACAAATTAGACAAAAAGGCTTTAAAAGCAAAGCTGTGTTTGCTGTAGAATGCCTCTGTTTTAAAAATACTTTCTAATGACTTCTTGACTTGGTCTCTACAGAAAAACCTGCCTGGAGTACCCAGCTGACCACCCTGATCCTGCTTTATGGAGCAAAACTTACTTGTCACGAAGTCCTTGAGCCATGATGCCACAATATCCTGTCTGCACCTACTCTTTCTGAGGTAAGCCCACAGGAAAGGACAATTTTTGGAGGACTGTGCTGCGTCCTGACAGAAGTCCTGCTCCCCAAGATCCTGGAAAATGGATGATCAGGTTAAGGTAAGTTTTGTTTGTTTTCTCTGAGATTATCTGTGGTTTGATGGTCATTGCACACTCTGCCCTCTGGACCAGATCTCTCAGGACTGACAACACCTTGTATACAACTCTCCTTCACCTGGGGAAGCCCACACATGAACTGAAGAGTCCAGATTGTTTGATCCTGTGTGTGCATTACTGTCATGAACTTCTCTTCTTCATCATGGCACTCACAGAGAGTGGGACAGGATTTGATTAATGAGCAGACAGGGTTTTTTTTAGGAATAGCTGAGATACTTCATGTCCCCCGGTTATCATACAAGGAAATCATCCCAGCAGATCTGGCAGGACATGCTTCATTCATCTCTTAAGGCTTATTATCTGAACAAGCTTACAGAAACATGCCAGGGAATGCCTTAAGAATATGACAGCTCATTAATCATGTAGTCCTGCAATAAAAATAGACATCAAGTGCATTAATTACTTCTCAAACAGGTGCAATTCCTGGGACTTTCTCTTAGCTGGTGTTGAAAGATGGTTAATTTTCCAGAAATAATACTCACTTTGCTTCATTGTTGCTAAATAATCAGTGAAATTTTAACAGAAAAGTATCTTGATTAACAACATGTGTAAATACAGATTAATGTGCTTGAAATTCTAAGTCAAATTCTGTGCTGAAATAATGATTCTTTTAAAATGGAGCTAGTTAAATGTTGTTTGCCTCCAATTTTATTACGTGCTACCATTCTTAGAACTAAAGAAAGGTCACATGGAATAAAAAAATGCATAATTCAGAACATGAGGTGGAGGATGAAGAATACGTGCTGGGCCAGTGGTTCTTCTTTCGAGGTACCTTTATAAAAAATTCTTTCAATCTTTTCCTTGGATGCTAATTTCCCTCCAGAAACTCACAGGTGAAGAGTGAACAAGCTTTGGGAAAGGTAGTGATGGGGGCTTGTGCCCTTAAAGCACTCTGTGGGGTTTTTTTTTTTCCCCTTGTCAATCAACAAGCCTTATAGCCAAGCAAAAGTTAGTTTCCTTCATTGAAAATACAGCCTTTAAGGTAATAACTCAGAAGACCACACTGGTGTGCACCAGGAAAAGTTTAAAAGCCCATATGTCAAGGAAAGAACATGCTGTGGACTGATAAGCTTCTGAGCAGGTTTTCTTAAACGCTTGAGGGATTTTGGTGAGTCACCAAGGGCAAAGCTTGGTGCAATGGGTTTTATTTTTTAGCTAGACTTTAAAACATTGAAGAAAAATAAAATCAAATGTATGAAGATAAATTATGGAATTGATATAGAGAAAAGTGAAATTATTATTAAATGCAGAAATGTATTAAGAATGTAGGCTTGGAGACATTAGACAGTCATCACTGTGCCTGTTGGATATAAATCCCTTACCCAACTCTTAATTGTCATTCCTACTCTGTGCAGACATCATTTCACATCATGAAGTTTCTAATCCTTTTGCCTGTGGCTTGAATAAAATGCAGGATTCATTCTTTTGGCTCTCACTGTCTTTATGGCATTTCTTTCAGTAGCATATTCTATGCTTAATGAGGCTCTGAGGTGCAAAATTTAAAGTGACATCCTGTTTTTGTGCAAATTACTAGCAAGTGGCCAAAAGTATCAGGAATTTACCTTAACTTCTGGGCACTGGCCTGGAACAGGAGAATAGGAGAGGGATTTAGGCACAGGTTTGGTTTTCTGGAACTTGTAGATGACACTGGTGGCAGCTCACCCCCAAAATCCTGGTGTCATCAGTGCCACTGGAGCTTGAAGTCTGGCTTGGCAGCCAAGTTGGCATTGCTTGCAAAGGAAGATACCATGCAGTGTGAAGAGCAAACTGTCTTACAGCACTAGAAATGAGCAGGAGCAGATGCACTGTCATCATAGTGAAATCAGGACTAATAAATTATTGGCAAAATGCTGCAACTCGTTTGTAATGGATTTAATGCAAACTTTCCCATTTATATTTTTTCTTATGAGCCTAGAGAAACATTTCTCTTCATTTGCTGCTTTTGATGATTTATCAATTCTGGTTTTGAGTCCAGGTGTTTTGATAATAGTGAAAAACTCTGAAATAGGTGATCCTGGCTCCTGCCTGATAAGAGAAGCTGTTTGTTAGTCTGCAGTACCAATATGTATGAGTTCAGTGAAGAAAAACAAAGGGAAATGTGGATGCATTGATGTTTCCCTCTGGCTTTTTCTCCCATATTCTTTGAAAATAATATCTTTCAGTACCAGAACTGTGAACTGTGGAGGGGTCAAAAGGACTGGGGGAGTATCAACTATGGGAGCAAAGGATAAAGAAATAAAAATGAACTGAAGTGATTGAAAGATTAATTGGATTTATTTAATTTTAAATCACTCAGCCCTGATGCTGTAACATGAAAGGCCCAGCAGAAAAACAGAAGCAAGAGCAATGGGCAGAGCACAGCACCAGGAATTAACTGAGGCATTAGGCCATGTTAGTGGGGGGTGTGTGTAAATCTGGATCTGGTGTTCCTGCCAAGGCTGTGGTCCCTTAGATTCAGCACTGATTGCTGCTGGGAGTGAAGGAGACTTGTGCTCTGTCCCTCTGAATACCTGTCAGGAGCCATTTGGATATCTCATAGTTACAAGACAATATGCTGCGGACATTAAAATTTTATTTTGTGATCTCATTAAGAAGTCTGACGAGACAAGGGTTCAAAATGCAAATCTTGCATAAACGTGTCTAGCCATGACTCTACACAGAACTGTTGCTGTGATGGTCCCTGTTTCCTTTAAGCAGCAGGAAATAATGAATTCAGACACAGAAAAATGACTGTATTAACCCACTAGGAACAAATTTAGGTACTTCATGTGAAATCAGTGGAACCTGGAGATGTATTCCCTTTAGTGCCTTTATCAAATTGCTTTGTAAATAACTTCTAGGGTTTTTTTTAAGAGTCAGGTGGTGTTAAACATGACCCAATTTAACTCCTAATAATTTTTACTGTTTCACAGTAGAAGCCTAGAGATTTGATAGTGTTTTCCTCTACATCCTGAAATAGTGTCCTAAATTTGTATGATTGTATACTGTAAATTGGTGTATATTCCTCAGCAATGGCTGCAGAGACTCAGCACTTGATAAGTCTGATCAATAGGATATGAAAGCACTGTATGATTCCTGGAGGTAAGGAATGTGTTTGCTTTATGAGACAATAATGCCTGTCAGTGCCAGCCTGTTGAAAGACTTGAACTGTGTTGCTACTTTGAAGCTTAGGTGAAAGTTTTCTGTACTTTGAAGTTGATTAATACCTAATTTTCATAGATTCTGAATTCATAATAATTTCATTTTGTAATAGGCATCATGCAAGTTGAAGGAGACTGATTTATTTCTTTTATTATTTGTTTTCCTTGTGCAAAACGCAAAGAATTCTGAAAAGCAGAGATAATCACTGTACATTTGTATGTTAATGCTACCTGGTAATCATCCTGAAAGACTGAATATGATTAACACCTTGAATCATAAACTAGGGAAAATGTACAACACTTGACAGGGAGTGAAACATCTAATACAATGTGAAAACATCTGGCCAGGAAATTGTTTTCCAAACACTGAAAATTATAAGCAATTATCAAGTATTTTACCTGACTATACTCATAACTCTGTTTTAGTGACACTTTAACTGATATTATGCTTCATTTCTCAGCAGTCTGATTTTTGGATAATCACCCTAGATCTGTGTTTTGCACTCTTCCATCTTCCTGCTTGATGTGCACAGCAAGTACTTCCCTGGTGTACTTTAAGGGGGCAATCAAGGCTGCAGATGAAATAAGGCACTCGTGACAATCGAAGGGAAGAGCTTAATTTGGCAATTCTCATCAGCGAGGGATCTGACAGGATATCCAGGTGGCCCTAAATCAGCTTGAGCTAAACTTGCAGAGAAGTGAGCTTGCACATGCCAATTTTCTTAGCATAAGCTGCGTGTTTCTGTCAAGAACTTTTCTTGGGGTGAATGGATGGACCTTGGGGTGTGAGAAATTGCCAGAATACCGTGGCAGTTGCACTGGCTTATAATAATAATTAAAGATGACACTTGTCTATGACACCCAGCTGCAAACCCTACACTGAAAAGAAAGGGCAACTCCAGCCCTTTCCATATGCATTTTTGCATTTTATTTCTATTACATGTTATCCCAGAGTGATAGGGACAGAATGAAAGGCTGCTGTGTTTCCTTTGACTCTGAGAACATTTATAGCTCATAAATCCGGATGCTGTTTCTGACTTTGGAATATGGTTGTGAACCATTCATGATTTTTATTGTGCTAATAACCCTTTTCCTGTAGCTCACCTCGGACACTCGGCAGAAGACTGCCTTTTCATCTCAGAAAAGGAGCTTCCTGTCTCAAATCATTCCAGGACATGCCATAAAACTGACATCCCTAGTGGTTGTTTCCTCATCTCAGAGATGAAAGTTGCAGTAAGAAAGAATGGCACTCTGTCCCTCAGCGAGCAGGTTCAGAGTAGGTCAGGTCCTGACATTCTTACACAGCTCCAGAAAAAGAGAAAGGATGTAAATCAGGTTGGCTTGTTAGGGAAATGAGGTGAATTTTCACCTCAGGTGGTGACAGTGCTTCACTGGCATCTGCCCTTAAGCTATGTGAGGTCAACCCCTACAGTAAAGCTCCTCAAGGTATTTTATCAGGCAGTGCTTTTTGGGTGAACCTCCAAACCTGACACAGCATGAGGGGCCATTAGGTTTTGAAGATCACACATGAACACAACATGTTATTGGCTTTTATTTTAACTTCAGGTAACATGACCTCATTGGAGGGCTGTACCTTCCTAGTCTGGTGTTTTCATCATGCTAGAAAACCGTGTAGGTTTTATTTTGAAATTGTTTGTTTCTACACTGTTTCTTTGATTTTTAGCAGGTTGAGGGAATATTCTTGCTTTTTCCCCAGTGATAATTTTCTTATTTCATGAGATGGAAAAATAACAGGGAAATTTTCAAGCAATTTAGTGGTTTCACTCTGAAGTATAGTGAAAAATCCAAGTCTCAAAATATTTCAAGGAAAGGCTGAAATAATCAAATGAACTTTGGGAAACGTTATTTTTCTCTGCAATTGAATAATTCATATGAATGCATACAAGAGGATTAAAGATAAATGGAACAAGGGAATTTAAAATGAGAAAAAGGAAAGCTTCAGATGAGATAAAAACAGTCTGAGTTCTGCATTTTGAATTTTCCTGGTTTTTGAAAAAAAGAATTAGTTTCAATCAGCACATTCTGGTATTCTGGTACTAATATAACAACATTTTCTGCAGATGACCTGCTGGGAAACAGATTTCAGCTGGAATTCTGTCATATTGTTTGACAGCTGATTTCAGACCTCATTTTGCTTAGATGATCCCAATTTGCTCCGAGGCTTGCTTCTTTTAAACTGTCTCAGGAGTTCAAAGATCTCCAAGCCACAGGAAAATGTGTTTTAGACCCCCTTGTGTCACTTCAGGTGGCAATTTGGGGAGAGAAAGTACAACATGGTAGGAAATGGACTTCATGAGTTTTGGAACCTTAAAGATCATCCAGTTCCACCCACTCTGATGTAATTGTTAAATTTATAGAGGCAGGCTATAACCAAGCTAATTCATTAAGAGTTGTGCATCTAAAGGAAAAAAAAAAAAGGTGCTAATCTAATTAAAAACTTGCAAATGAGAAGGCTGGTCTTAAATTCAAGCAGCAACTGAAAATTGCATGCTCGGAGGACATGGCCTGCTTATGCTTTAAGTGGCATTTCCAGTCAGATTTGAGAGGGTCAAGAAGGCAGGGAACCGGAAAGGTGGTGTGCTTCTGAATAATCAAAACAAGCAAAACCAGGAGGAATAAAGAGTGTTGATTTAAATGAAATCAAATGTTTTCAGGAGATGTTTAAGAGTATGCATCACTGTGCCTTGTTCAATTACAAACTTAATTTCTTCAGCTAAGTTTATGCCTGGCTGTGAGCACAAAAATTCACCTGCCATTTTGCCAGCTCTGGGAGGTTAAAATCACTGCTTCGTATTACATGTTCAAAAATGTTTTAGATATTCCATTTAATTCACATGCTCCATTTAACCTGAAAGTTCCACGAGTCAGGGCTGACTCCTTTAATCTCTAAAGCCACAGACACACCTGAGGTACCTCTGGTGTATGGAAAAGATTACAAGTAGAGCAGTCCATCAGACCTCTGGAGACCTGATTTTGTTTTTGTCTGCCACTGCCTGAGTGGATCTGGAGAAGCCACATTGCTCTGCTACATCCTCAGTTTGCCTCTCAGGAGGGAAAAGATAATATCACTGCCCTTTGGAAAGCACTTGAGATCTAATTATTTATAGATTAAGGAGCATTACACGATAGGTTTGCCTTTTTTTCAGTGTAAAAACTTGGTTATTTTTTTGACTGGGAACAGAGCTTTTTCCTCTCAATTATTTATAGATGAAATCGGAACTTAATGGTCAGTCCAAAGCAAGTGGTGTTTTGAAGAGGATGACTCTTCAAAAGATGAAGGCAAAAGATGACTCAGGCCATTGGAAGAGTACATTTCATTTACAATAGGGTTAAACACCATTACATTTATTAAATGTAATGATCTAGTAATCACGGAAAGATAAAAATCTCTATTAGCTTTTCATTGAATGACATTGTAAAAAGTAGCTCCAAAGGCTCTTCATAGTAATTTGATCTGAGTGAATGTCTTCTACTCACATTCTACCTTCTCAAATACTTTAATATGGAGATTTGGGGAGTTTTGATATATTTGTAGTACTGAGCATTCTGAAGAGATTGGTAGGTTATGCAATTTCTCTGTTTTAGTAAGTCACAGTAAGCAGCATCTGTGTTTTCGTACAGCACAGCCCTATTGCTCTTTTAAACAGTGTGCTGACAAAACAATTTCACTATAATTGAAACAGCTCACTGCCACTCCTCTAGAGAAAATAAAACTGAATTTGATGCCCTGGTTGTTACTGACAAGACGTTTCATCATGAATACAGTTAAAGTTCCATTTAAATCATTAGACTAGGTTATAAACAGCAAAATAGCTAATATCTGAGTTTTCTTAGTTGTTCTTAGTGTGAGCTTTGTGTTGCACAGTGAATATTGATGCAAACAACAGAAATCTGCAGAACTGTGTAGCATTGGCTTTATTGATAATCTTTGGCCATAACATTTGTACTAATTGAGCCTCTCCAGTTAGCTGCCTGCTATGTTGATTGTAGGCTGGGAAACGTTGCTGCGTAAAAACAGAAACCCAAATATTTGGGTATATCCAGCCAAACAAGGTGTGTCTCTAGGTTAGCAGTCTAGCTGGCTCAACAATGGTAATTATGAAAAGCAAATATGCAGCAAAACAGAATAGTTCTGGGTATTATCTCGTACTCTGAGGGTCCACCTCAGTTATCACAGTTCAGTCATTCAGTGTAGATAAAGAAACCAACTCTGTCTGTGTGGGCTTCCTTATGTGGAGTATTTGTACAGGAAACATGCGTGGGAAGTCTTGTCTGTGTGTTCAGCTAAAGCATTTACCTTGCTAAAACCTGCATTTGAGTGCTTTGGAAAAATTCAGACCACTCACAGAAATTTCCTACAAATCGCTACCTCAAACATGTGAATGTGAAGAGCTGGATTTAAAAGGAAAAGTAAAAATGATACAATTAAAAACCCATGCCAAAACTCAGTAATCTCCCCCCAAAGGGAAAAAACCAACCATCAACCCAGCCCCAAGCACTGTAAGAATTATGTTTCACCTGCAGACTTTGAGTACTTCTCTTCCTGGTACTTTAGCAGAGATCAGAGCCTTCCGTAATCCTGTTGTCATCCAGCGATAAAACTGGAGGAAAATAAAAAGGGAAAAGGATGCTTCCAGCTGAGATGGGAACAAAATCTGGTGAGAAAGAATTTATGGGTGTTCTTAGGGACAAAACAAGATAAATATTGTGACTTGCTTTGTGGTTTTTTTTCAACTTTGATGCCGGGGAATACTCAAAGGGAATATTATTCCTGTGACTTGTGATAGTTTGTGCGTGCGTGGTGTCGTGCCTTGGTAGAAGGAGGGTGTGTGGTTTTCTAGTGCTTCTGTAAAACAGTGATATGAGCGTCTTTTAGATCTATTTGGAAGTAGGCTTGAGCAGAGCATTCTGTTGGCTCCAAGCTTTGCCTGAAATGATCACAGATCTTCAAGGTTAAAACCCAAGAAAGTTCAGATTTACAGGCAAGGTTTGTGCAGTGGTTTCAGAATGCAGGAAATTAAACAAGAAAACAGATCACCATAATCAACACTCTGGTTATCAGGATGGTTTGAGCTCTTGAAAATACATTCTTGAGAATCTTGAACTTGCAAAATTTCATTTTTCAGGTGAAACTAATGCAGTCTGCAGAGTACTGCTTGGTATTTACCAGATTTGAACAAGAGAAAACACCTGGTGCTATAGTGGGATGTAGCTCTGGGGAGTGTATTTTATGCAGAGGGCCTAGAAATTAGATGTCCATGTCCTTCCTTCCTTGGTGCTGTTGTAGGCAGAGAGGTGATGAGGTGTATGAGCCATCTGAAAAGGAAATGCAGAACTCAGATCATTTCAGTGTCTCAACATTTGAGGTCTTCAGCAGGCAGGTGTTGCTGCCTGTGAGCAGAGTTGGAATCATAGCTCTGGGGAAACCTTGCTGTGCACAATAACGTGCACATAATTTCCTTCATGTGAACACCCCTCAGATACAGCTCTCTTTCAGAATTGTTTTCTGAACTAACATCTCAATCTGTCTACCCCACTCTCTATCCCTTTGCTGTTAGATCCAGCTCAGAATGAGTAGGACAGGTTACTGTGTCTCTGCCCTTTTCTCTGAGGGACACTGGCAATGGTTTCCTTCTCTCATGCTCTGTGATCCCATTATCAGGTTTTCTTGGGTTGCTTTAGCTTAGTCTTTTCAGATGCCTCTAACCATTACAGATTCTTTCTCTAAAGCATCTTTAAGATGTTGCTTTGCTCTATTGCTCCCTGAACAGACTTTCAAAGCTTAATGTCCCAATTTTTGTAACAAATTCGTGTATGGTTTGAGCATACTGCCAAAAGATTGTGTACTGCTGGTGGTTCTGATCATTTTTAACTTTGCTTTTTATTCTTCTGCAGGCTCCCAATTTTCTTTCGCATCAAACATTTTAACTTGACCTTCGGAGGACCTTGCTTCCCTTGCCACTGTTTGCACTGTGATTTACCCATAGGTTGGATTCTGCAGAGGTCCATTTTCCTCAAATAGACTTCTGTGTGCTTTGTCAGCATCTTGACCCCACATTATGTGTGACAAAGTTTCTAGAAACATCTGTATTTCATCCTTTCAAACACCTTTTCTAAACTGTACTAATCCTGGCAGTGACTCTCCCGTGTACATGTCAGCTGTCCATCACTATGATCCCTGCCCCTCTTTATTTTCCAGTGCCACTCCAGTTTGTCCCTGTTAATCATCTCTGCCTGGTTCTGCTTTTCCCTAATGGCTGTTCTGCAGTGAGCCTGTAACCTGTGCTTTGCTGGCAAAGGGCTGCTGCAGGGAAATTCTGGACAATGCCGTTTGCTGTGTGGAAAGGGGTTTGGTTTCTGTTCCTGTTGGGAGCCCATCACTTTAAAGGCTGACTGCTCAAAGTGAGAAATCTATTCTCTGCCTTTGTCCAAGGCAGCACAGGGGCAATTCACAAAAAAAAAAAAATAAATCCCTTTCCAGAAAGGGATTGAGCTAACAGATTGTGGTGGTTCATTTCCCATTAGCATTTGTTCAGAATTATTTGGTACTTTGAGAACAGAATTTCACCCGTATAGTTGAGGTTGGCTGATGTTTCAGTATTTATGATTTGTGTTGAATTTTTTGTGCCATCTGATTTTACACCATGAGAACTTAGACAAGGATACGATGTTTCCTTGACACTTTTAGCACTAATGTAAAAGAAAAAGTGTTAACATGGCATTAGACAAATTGATCACACCCTGCACACTCTGAGGGGTCAAACTACAGTTTAACATAGATGTTTTTCAGTTTTTGGCCAAACAGAGATGGAAAAAATTCCTGCAAATTTAAATGTTAAAAAATAAGTTTTGCTCAGCTCTTTTTATGTGCATTCTTAGAAAAATGTCTCACTGGATTGCTAAAAATTAAACATATAATCCACAGAAGATGTTAGCACTGATTCACTTTCGATGCTTTGAAACTGAATTCCAGAGTCTATTGCTTCAGTTTCATATCTAATTTTTAGTGCTTATTTTCCTGCTTGGTTTTTTTTTTTTTTTTAAGTGCTCTTCCATGGTTAGTTTTTGTGTCCTTTAACAAATGTTACAGACTCTAAACAGTGACAATGTTCTCTCAAATTTTTATCCCTATTCTTCAATTCTAGCCCTAATTAATTTAGCTGCTGTATTTCAGTGGATTAAGTGATTCTTATGCATGAAGTCAGACAAATGTTTTCAGCTCTTTTGGGATAAAAATTAGAGGTGATATGTATTGCAGTTGGACTAAATGATTGCTGTGGATCCCTTCCAAATGAAATATTTTCTTCTCTGAAATATTTTGTATTATTGCCAAGTCTTGTGGAAAAGTTCTACCTATCTTGACACGCTTCAGATTATCAAAGAGTTTTTACATTTGGTTAGTGATATTAATAGCTTTTTATGACCTCTTTGGATGCATATGTTCCTTACCTTTCCTTGCAGCATAAACTTTAATGAAGCCTAACCTGATCAAAATATTTTCTTTGAAATCCGTTATTACCAGTAGGGTCTTAAATTTCTTCTGATATTCTATAGTAGAATGATAAATGTAACCATTTCTGATAAGGTGAGAAAAGATAAGCCAGGAAGGAGTTAACATAATGTATCAAGAATCTGAATTCAAATAAGTAACTTATTTTTCTACCACAGAGAAGTTGAAGGCAAGCTAAAACTAGAGCTTTCCAAAATGTTTTAATGACCCTTATAGTATGCTGGTGGGGAATAAAAAATGCTGCTTTTTAATTTAAAATAAATCCAACTTCTGCCTAATGTGTGTGGTGGGCAATTTGCAATTATGATCTTCATGATGAGATTCCTCCATGAAATGAGAGGTGTATTATAATTTAAATAGAGTTGTAGATCTGGTTGATTTTAATTTGTGACCCAGGGGTCAGTAGTTACTGGGTGCAATAACCTTGTGGTAATGTGACTCTTCAAGGCACATTTGTATAATGAGAAATCATAACTAGTTATAGGAAGCATGATGATTTTTTTTTGCCTTTCCAATTCTAGAATGCTGCTCTCTCAGTCTCCATTTTATATGCTTAAAACTCCAGTTAGCACTTTTTTTTTTTTTTCCTATAAAAACCTCTGAAGCTGTTGGCAGCCTCTGATTTACAGGGGTTTACACAGTTCTGTTGTTTCAGCATGCAACCACAGTCCATTGTTCGTTCTTTCCTGGAAATTCAGCCTCTCCTGTCAGTGGTGCTGCCTGTAGTTAAGATTTTGGTGTGCTTCAGCTTTTTGCCACTGTTCCCTATTCCTGTGATTTGGGTGACTAGTGGATGGCAGTTTTATTACCTGAGATGAAATGACAGAATTTATGTATGTGTTTTTAACTACCAGGAGACAGTTCAGACATGTAAGAGAGAAAGGGCTCGCTGGTGTCTTCTCCTAAGCATTTAAATATGTCTTGTGCTGAGACATCAGAAGCGACTTAATTTTTTCTGTTGAGTACTCATGCATCTGTCAGGGGTAAGAGGAATAACAGCAGTGCCTTCATGTCCTGGCATGTGTCAGAGGAAGTGCTGTTGTCTCCAGTTCCAGCAGCAATAACTCTGCAAGACTTTACAAAGTCTGGCGGTGTTCTCGGACCCTGGCCTGAATCCAGAGTGTGCACGTTGCCTTTCAGAGAGAATTTCTTCAGACCTGGAGAAGGAGGGAATACCCTCCTCACACTGCTGTGCTTTGATGTATCAGCTTGATGAAATAAGCAGTACCTGTTGGAAAATTAATGAGCCTGCTTCATTAGAGTTAATAGAGGAGACAGAAATGATTATCAAATTAAATTTTAGAATTACAAGATGCTTCATAGATGACATGCAGCTGGTGTCTTGAGAATACTAAGTTCAAAGCAGGCAAAGGATGTCTTTAGCCAGGCTTTCTGCAATATGTCTTTATAAAGGAATATTCATGGAGTAAGCTCTCATAGTGGTGTTGGTTTTCATTTTCATTTTACCTCAGTTTGTCACTTAGACACTTCACTTGGGCACATCAGCAATTTGTCTCTACCTCCTTCCCACTGGCATCCTACCTTCTCATCTGGGCAGTCTTGAGTGCTTTACTCTGTTGTCTGACAGTCCATACCAAACTGGTTCCAGTTTAAAAGGGTAGCCCGAGTGCAGAAGCAAGCCCAAGCTCCTTTCATGCTGTGTCTGCAGAGAGTGAGCAGGGAACTGCAATCCCCTCAAGGAGGAGCAATACAAGTGTGCACTTTGATATGATGGATGGTTTTGCCCATGTGCTGTTGGACTGAGTGCAGAGAGGAATGGGGGATGATGGCAGAGGAAATACAAAACCTCCTTCACTTTTGATTTATAATGGCTTAACGCATCGTGTCTGGAGGCCATGGGCAGGCAGAGAGGGACTATGAAAGCAAAATAATCCTGGATTTAGAGCATAACTGCAGAAATCAGAGAGGTCTCAGTAAGCCTTGGGAGCTTACTGAAAAACCCTTATGTGCTGAAGAACTTCAAGAAACGGGCTGGGGAGAGACAAGCTTTGAAGGTCTAATTTTTGAACTTGGGCACCTATGGGAAGAGCTAAATGGCAATAAAATAGTTCTGCTCATACCTCTTTCCTCTCATTCCAGTTCTGGAGAGTTCTCTGCACTGACACAAGAGCATTTGCACTCTTAGAAATGGAATATATTGTTGCAAGTGTCCATTTTCAGGGTGTGCAGAGCAGAAATGTGATGTCTGAGCTCATGAGGCCAGATTTTAAATCCGGCTTCTTTGTCTGCATTTTCCTTACAATAACAGGCAGATTGTTTTTCAGTTTAAGAGCACTTTTAAAGGAGTTCTTGGGTTGTCCACAAGTAAAAAGCAATAGTACAAGCAGTGTGCATTTCCTGGGATTACTATGTTTGTATTAGAAAGATACATAAACACTCATTTCTGTTTGAGAAAGTGTTGCCAACCTGCTCTATATTGACACTTAAAACCTTTTCTTAACCGTTCTTTACATCAGAAATTTGTCTAGGTAATGCAATAAAAGCAGAATTTTTATATATGGGAAAGTCTTCACAGTGAAGTTTCTGGGTTAATTTACTTCTTACTGTGTTAGAAGTTATTTATATCCATTTCCTGTAATTCAAGTGGTGAGCAGAGTCTCTTGATTTAACATAGGTAGCAGTGAGGTGGAGCTTTTTCAGACCCAAGTCAGTGCTGGAAGGGGCTTGGGAATTCCTCAGGAGAATGACTGATAACGCAGAATTCAGAGTAGCAGAGGGAGTCATTTGAAGGGGCTGCTTTAAATAATATATATTTGAAACGTATATTGCATTGCATACCTGTAAAAGGCATATGGCTGAGGAGTCTTTAGGAATCACTCTGGAACCAGGTACTTGATCTGCTTCATTCAGTATTTGTTCCAGATGTCTTTGGATCATATAGTGCACAGTTTTCCAGTCACAGTTTGCCGTGGGGACAGTGGCTAGATGACATTCTGTAACCCCACTTAGAATATTTATAACCACTGCCCGAAGTCAGTGACTGTTTTCAGTTCCCAAAACAGCTCAGCCTCCCTCTCCTTGGCAGTGGTTCCTTGGAGGTGTTGCTTGTCTCTGCTCAGAAGGATGTGCTCTGGGATTCTTGTTTCACACAGTGCTTCTCTGAGAGTCCTTCCTAGCACATCTTGGAGCCTCCCAGCTGGCAACAGCAGCAGCTCTTTCCTGCTCCTCCTTCTGCTTCCAGCTCACTGAGTGTGATCCATCCCCTGCTGGGCACCACAAGGCACTGGCACCAGAGACCCATGATATTGTCACTCTGAGGAATGGACAATGTCCTAAAATCCCTTGCATTTGTCTTATCCCTAACAAACTTCATACCTTGGCTCCTCTGAGCGTGATTGCTCTGATTTTTCTGGTAAATGCAGGATCGGCAGCTTGAAAAAGCTGTTCTTTGCTAAAGCTACTCACTGATTTCGGTGCTAAATGCAAATCTTATTATGCCATTATTTGTTTAGTGTTTTGAACCCTCATTTCCAGCCATTTGGTCTGTTTGGTTACTCTCTGTTAACACAAGCATCTTTTCAGTTAAATGTAGCAAAGGTCACTATTTCTTCCTTCACGACTCATTTCTTTTAGAAGTCCCGCTCCTACAATAACTTGAAAGGTTTTTCTGTGTTGCTCACGACAAACTTCTCCAGCAATCAATAGCAAATATGTATTTATTGTCCTTGAAAATGTGAGCTCTAAATGATATTGAAGTAGCTGATTTTTCTGGGATGCGTTCAGTCTCCTGATAACATTTTGGGGCTGAGAGTTCTCCTTTGCATTGATTCAGGGTTGGAATGCTACAAAATTTCTTCACTTTAGCCTTCCTTGAAAAAGCCCATATGCTCCCTTGAACAAGAAAAACAATTAAATAATCCAAATTGATTTTTCCCCACAATTTATTTAATTGTAAACATGCAAACTCTGCATTCTGCAGTCCCTCAAGAGCCCTTCTGTGAGCATGAGGCTCCAGAAATGGACACATTCCTGCAGCTGAGCTGGTCAGGAGAGTCTCCTTTACCAACTGAGCATTGGAAAGTGTCCTAAGATAAATGGACCTTTTGCTTCCATGGAATTAAAGCTGAGGAAGTTACTTAAAACTTTCTTAAAATGCAATAATGGGGAAATTACACCTCTAAAAAAAGTACTTTTTAAGAAATGATATATTATTCCTTGATTAAGAGAAGAAAGCCTGAGCAAAGAATCTTAAATTAGATATCTATTATGCTCCAGGCAAGCAGGCTTTCTAAGCAGAAGGAAGTATTGATCCCATGTCTGGCTTTATAGCACATGAGTAGGGAGTGCAATCCATTATCCAGTGAAAGCAAAGCCATTAGCCTCCTCGAGCATTCAATTAGACTATTACTTTATCTGCCTTAATTGATGCTGCTAATAGTATCATATTTAATTGTTTCATAGAGGTGGGAAGCAGGCTTGTTGGTGAGTCTGGGCTCATTCACAGAGTGACATGTGAGCAATAGCAGCAGAGCCTGGGGGCGGTTCCTGATCAGCTGTGACCTCTCTCCTTAGACCTTCCCTTGGGATGGTCTGAACTGGTTTGTGTTCATTTCAGATGGATTTGGTGCTGGGCACTCACAGTTTGCTTTCAAAGAATATCCCTTGAATTATGGGAATTATTCAGGAAGTGGCTGCTAATGCTGTTTTCTCATGTCCCACTCTCACTTTCAACTCTTTGGATAATAATTCATTGTAACTATTGATTCAGGGAAATTTTTCTGCTTAGAACTTCATAATAGAGACGCCTGTGTGTATGTGTAATAATATACTATAATAGTTTATGCATATATGCATTTGTGCATATGAAATACACAGATATGCACGTGTATCTGTATATTTGTATCATGGCTGGGGGGACAACTGGGCTTGATCTGTGGCTTTTACAAATAAATATCTTCTTTCAAACCTGTCTTATCCTACGCTTTTGCAAGGATGTATCTAACAAACTGAAAGTGAGTTCAAGTATGATAACAGAAGCCTACTGAAATTTGATTGACCTGAAAGAAGACAATGGAGGCACATGACAAAAAAAGAAAATGTGACATGACAGTAATTGCAAACTGTTCTAGCCATTCTGTGTAAATGTTTGGTTCATCTCTACTAGCAGCCTGCTCTTCTTCTCCATAAATATTTGTACACCTTTCTTGCCTGAATCCTGTGTTCTGAGATTTTGCCTAGGGACTTTAGGTTTTCCTTTCAGCTGAAGAAAAGGAGCTGTAGAATTTCTAGATTGCTTATGATGATATACCATATATGCCTCATCTTTCTAGTATTTAATAACTGTATCAATGTTTTCTTCTTCCTGGAAGCTCCTTTGGAAACTGGTGAAGGCTTTGTCAGCTTCAAAGTTCAGATTCATCTTCCTTGAGTACCTATTCCATGGAAGCTTCACAACACAGCTCAGGTCTGGGTTACTTACTAGGCCCTTACTGTCCCAGAAACTTCTCACTGGAGTCAGAAAGAGGTTTTTATTTTTCTGATGTGAAGGATTGGCTTGTGCTGTGCTTTGGTTGTGGGTGTGAGGGTTTTGCCTTTTTTGGCTGCAATAATGGAAATGCCATGGAGAATGTCTGCCAGCTGCTCCCTGCCTGTAGAGCAGTGCATCACCCCCCTGGTCACATCCATCTAACTGGGTGTGAATGGGCTCAGGAATGGACATCAAAACGTATTGCATTAACTCAATGTACAACACACATTTCAGCTTGAAATGGCTGAAGAGTTGGGTGGGTAGTGAAAGGCCCAGAATACTTTAAATAGTGTTTTCCTAGTGCCAGGGTGCCACTGGCGTCATGAATTCTCACATGCCACCAATCTTCAATTCAGTCTCTGGGAACGTAATGTGATCAGGTTAAACTCCTACTGAAAATGAGAACAATAGCTCAAATTTTAAGTTTTATTTGTGTTTTCCCATCTTTTTAATTGCCTGGATAGCTGGTGAGAGATGATGTTTCTTCTGGTTATAGGACTGCATATCTCTACAATGTAAAGAACAGTAATTATTTTAAATGAACCTGATAAAATTACAGTGTAGAATTTTACAGTTGTTTTTATGAAAACAAACAAGCAGAAAAACTTCACAACAACCTCCCCTCCAAAAAAAACAACCCCAAACCCAAATAACATCATCCTACTGTTCGTTAGCTTTTTTGGAAAGTTAAAAGTAAAGAATATGACATGATCTTTGTTAAAATGACTTCTGCTGCTGTTTAGAGAGCATCAGCTGTCTTTGGCGAGCACTCTTTGTGAGAATGCAACAAAAGAATTTATATATTTTTGTGAAAGGGAACTGTTGAAATGTCTATTACCAGTCTGAAAGGTCAAGTTTTCGATTTGAGCCTCTCAGTGAGGAGTAACCAGGGAATGTTCACCTTGGACAGCTTCATGTTCGAAGCTCTGTCAAAACTGATGCATTTCTGAGGTGTTCTGCTTCTGAAACAAAACCTTTCAGCAAAGATGGGTCTTGTGCTGCTTGGAGATGATTTTGCTGTGTTTGTTTATCCATAATGTATACAGCAGATAAAATTTAAAACTATTTATGATATATTAATCATTTTACCACAGGTTATACTAACTACAGCAGCAATGCACAGTATAAGCGTTGTGCTTATTTACAATTAAGTAAATGAAATCTAAGTCCAAAATTTCCTTTATGTGCATAATTATTTTAATATATGGACTTCTTTTAATTTTGTGTGCGTGCTATTTCTTTCTCCACTTAAACCAGTACCATTTTTTCTAGTACACAAACACATGTAAATATATAAACATACTGGCTAGTGACATAAAAGGCAGTTACAGGAAAATACTACAATAAAATGCATGAAGTGACATAATTTGCATTTTAAAAATAGCCAAAACAACTTTCTTTCAGAGGTCCACGTATTTTATCAAATATAACTGTCAATTTGTACTGCTGAAAACTTGTGAACAGTCAACTGCTTTTTACTGACTCTAAGTTTGAAAGTAGGATTATGTTACTCGACTGGAAAATAACCAAAGAACAAATTGGAAAAGAAAAGTCTCTTTATTTTCCAGCTCAATAAGATCTTTAACTGTTACATAAATTCTAAACTATACAGCATGTAATATTTGAAAAGCACTTTTGACTTGAGCACGAGATAAGTGGTTTTGTTCTTATATTGCATCAGTTTTGAAAGTCTAAAGGACATTTCAAATAATCAAATGGCAGCACTAAACCATGAGAATGTAATTATCTTTCTACAGCTATTCTTAGCTTTACTTTGAACAGTTTGATAATTGAATAAGTCTTCTAACAATTTAAAGTCAGATTCACAGTCTACATCGCTGTGTAATGGCCTTTATAATTTCTTTCTCTGAGTTATTTTGTTTAGCATCTGGGCTTTCCCCCCCCCCCCATATTCTTTCAAACCAATAAAAAAACCCCAAAGCAATCCTCCAGTGATTGATTTAATTCAATTGCCTTGCTTATTTTTTTACATAGTTATTATTGCTAGGTGAACTATCATTGCAACAACTTGTAACAACATAACATTTGAATAACAGAACAGAAATTCTGTGGTTGGATAAGTGGCTTCTATTGCACCACTATAAAACCCTGGCAGAAGGGAAATGCTGTCATCAAATGTCACAATAGTGATAAAGTCTGGTTTAGAGCTGAATAATGGGGTAGTGGTTTCTGTTAATACTACAGGCAGTTCAGAATAAACGTACCAAGCTTTTAATTGTCACAAGCACTGTTTGTTCTTGTCCCTAATTGTAATTATGAGAGAAAGTCGGGTAAAGAGGCCTCTCTGGCCGTGGTGTGAGTGCCCATCCTCGCTGGTGGCTGTGTCTGGTGGGTCTGTGCACTGGCTGCCTCTGCAGGCAGGCAGAGTGCTGCTGTGTTGCAGTGCGCTTCACACGGCAGCTCCACCAACCTTCTGTGACATCAGCTTTCCTAAGGGGCATCTTTTGTTGTTTCAGCTGTCTGGGTGAAGGTCTTGATGTTTCCTGCAATGAGGTCTTTGCTCCTAAGCGTGCCACTTAGAACAGGCTAATGTTTTATTTATGACATGTCCTTGTCAGGTAGGAGCATTGCTTGTGTTTTACACAGGAGTTAAAATCATATTTGGGTTATTTGGCTTCTCTGATAACAAACATACATCATAAAAAGCTGTGAATGCCCTGGCCTATTGTGCTGGTAAATGTTGGATGTGTCAATCATAGCAATACACTGCTCATGCTGGGGCTTGTGCCTGATTTAGGTGTGTTAAAATGTGTTTTCAATTGCTAATTGTGTTTATATCTGAAGAGCCCTTGACTGAAGTCAGAAGTCACTTTGCCAATGGGATTGCTAGCTCATGGAGCCCAGGCTGCACTCAGCAGTGGTTTCACACCTTATAGCACCAGGTTCTGGTTGGCAGGGAAGCTGTGCCCATGTGTAGCTCCTTGGGTCACTTCTCTCCTGTGTATTTTCCAGTCAGTCACTTGGACTGAGCTCTCTGCTTTCAGTTACTGTTTCCCTCTTACACTTGAGTGTGGTTATGTCAGTTTGTACATTTGCTGAGTATTGGCTCAAATGTTTCTAAAACTATTCCTTTAATTTCTTTTATTAGCACATCCATATCTGGAGATCTGTTACTTGCAGAACATCTCTCAGTTGTGTGGAATGAGCTGATCTTTAACCTAGAAATTGCCATTGTAGAGAAAGCACCCAAAACAGCAGAGTCCCAGAGAAATCTAATCCCTATCCTGTCAACTTCCCTGAAGACACAGGATTTATCTCCTCTTTCCAAGTGTTACCATGTGTGTATCTAGGGAGAAACTTTTTACTCCCAGAAATAAAAAGGGGAGGAAAAGGTGTATTCAACCTGGCTTCTACCTTAAGTCTCTCACGGAGGGAGAGGTTATGCTTTGAGTTTTCTGTAGCTTTTTTTGATGCCTTCCTCACTGTTCTGCTGCTCTTGCACTTGTTCTCAAAGTGATGATGAGATTAATTAGGGCTTTCTTCAGGCTGGGCTCTGGAGATGTCACAATAATTTTGCAAGTGGTGCTTTCCACAGTCAGTGTTCTAACAGAAGTGAGCATGGGTGGTAATTAGTTGTTACCTAGTTTACACCAGTGTGAAGGGCATGATATCACCTAACAGATGGAAAAACTATTGCTGCAGGTGTGGAGAACTCTATTAATTTTTGCCAATGATCCCATCTTAATACATGCTCCATCTTGCATATCTTGTGTTTGTAGTTGTTAATTTTTACATATGCAGTTACAGATGCTTCTTTCTTAAGCAACTGGCACTTTTATCATTTTAGAATTTATTGACAATGGATTTGCTTGTCTAAAACAGTATCAAAAAGTGAATAATGACTGATGTAGTAAAAATAAAGTTGACTGGGAATCTTTCAGCTCTCTATATTATTGTTTTCTGAGGTATGTAATGTAAGGTTTCCACATAAAAATATTTAGAGAGTTCCCTCTTGAAATTCCAGCATTTTTTTCTATTCACTCTGCCTCCTTGTCCCATGTGTACCTTTCCAGCTTCCTTCAGTGATGTTGTTCCTGTCTGAAACACTTCTATAGATTAACTGTTTCTAAGCTTTTCTAATTCTCCTTTCCAAGATCATCTCTCCTGACTCTTGGAAAGAAAAGGCATGATGCTGGTCACCTCAGCAGCCCTATACACACCTTGTTAAATCATGTTAAAGTTGATCTGTGTAGCATTTGGATGGAAGTGTTCCCCCACCCTCTTCTTTCTCTCCCTTTCCCTGTCACCATTCCCAGCTGCTTTCACTAACTAAGCCATAATTTACATCACCAGTTGTTATTTGTCAGGAACAAATGCCTAATCCCTGGATGTATCAGCCATAATAAAGTACATGCCACTCTCTAACATAGGAAGTAGCCGTGTAGAATGGATTTAATGAAAATTACAATTAAAAAAACCCTCATTCTGTTCCCTTCCTTGGATTTCTGACAGATTACAGTAAGAGAGAACTTAAAAGTAACAAATTAAATTCTACCTTTCTCTTCAATGGCAAACTGCACTCTCCTTAACTTCCATTTGTGCAGTGATTTACACCAAAATATACTGAACATGCTGCTAAATATTTTGAAAACCTCATGCTCAGTGTATCTGGTTTGTAATATTCTCAGTTTGGTTTAACAGTATTGAAATATTTGAGACAGTTTGTCTCTTCTGCTGGCCAGCCTGAGAAAAAGTAAATCTAAATCCCTGTTTTCCAAAACACTTAATGAAATGTTTTCCTGGTTGTGTGTTTTCATGAGATGTGTGTTTAGCAGTGGTAAGAAGCTGTATGTGTAAATGCCATCTTTCCTTGTTACAGTATCAGATTCCCTGTAGTCATCTTTCCTAAAAGCATTCCTTTGCACTGTCCTGCTGAACATCAAAAATCTGATAAAAGTGTGTCCTGGTGCGGATTACATATGTGACAGTTCTTGTTCTTGCACTCCCTGCAGCCCTCCCTGGAAGTGAAAAGCAATTCTCTTATCAGCATCATAACAAAGCATGAACTCTCCCAGAATGGACTGGAGTCAGATGCTTGATTAGTTTAGTCCAGAATGCGACTTGCCTTGTTCTGATTGCCTTGTTCTTGAAAGAGAGGGGGACAAAGCAACTTCAGCCTGCACAAGGAAGCCTTTGGCATCCAGGCACTTACCTCACCATAATTTCTGACAGATGGCTAAGTGACTGCTGGGGAGAGATGTCAATATAGGTACTAAATAAAATAACAGGTCACCAGCCTGTTATTTTTGGTTATGACTATTTAATGTTAGTTTGACATGCAAGAAAGGCATAGGGGAAATGTTTTCTGCATTAGACACATGTATTGCTACACAGTAACAAAAGGTGATGCAAAGTTCAAGCTTGGGGTCTCTTCGCAGAGGCAAGACTGGTGGGTGATGCAGGGAGGGCTGGAGTTCCAAAGGGAGAGGGATTCTGGCCTCTGCTCTTCCATGGCTGAAGAGATGCTGGTTAGACCAGGGAGTCATTTTTAATGTCAGTGGCAGCACTAACTGAAGAAAGGGTGTCAAGGTAAAGGGAGGAAGAAAGGAGAGCATGGCTGTAAAATTATTCCCAGTTTGTTGTAAGGAAAGATTTGAATCTGCTATACCTGTCAGCAAAGCCATAAAAGAAAAGATGAACCACCTTATTATAGATTATATAGCTCTCTGAGTTTTTATGATTTCACTGACAGCCAAACACAAAATGATGATTTTTTTTTTCCCCTCCTTCAATGTACACGAGATGGTTTATAGTCTAGCCCTCTTTCCCTCCCTTATGCTTTTATCTCTCCATACTCGTTATGTCCTCCCCAAAGCTCTCCCTTTTCCCTCTCTGTTTCCGTGTAAATGAGTCAGCAACATTTTCTGCTAAATATTCTAATAATTTGCCTACTCTCTCTCTTTTTTTTTTTTTTTAAACAAAAAATAAAAATGGTGCTCTTTTGAAGTAGGTATGTGTAGGCTGGTGAGAGGTTTGAGCCGTGCAACAGCTCTACCTGCCACCACAGCTTGTAGAGAAATAGAAACAAATCATTATTTTTTTGCTGCCACTAATCATGGGGCCTCATCTGTGTACTCTTCTTATGGATGAACTCTTTGGTAATAAATGTATCACTTTGACAAGGTCATCTCACCCTAACAGGAACATTTTGCAGCTCACCAGCAAAGGGACAAAAAAAAGGAAGAGACTGTGCCTGTCAGAGCTTTGCATCCTGCTGCCTGTCTGTACTGAGACTCCCCAGCTTTAATTGGCAATTTCCATGTGCACTTATGAGTTCCATCAGCCTTTCTTCCATCTAGATCTTGATGGTGATTAGGGGTAAATCACTTTATCCAAGACAACATCTGGCCTCTCTGGCAGGAAAAACGTCCCCTCAGAGTCGGAAAGGTGATTCTGGGGGGCTTCCAGGTGTATGTGGCAGCCACTTCCATCCATGCTTCACATTGTTACAAGGGAGTGCTGATTGTCCCCCAGCATAAGTGGGAGCAGAGGATCCTCAGCTGTGCTGAGCCATTGGCAATTGGCCACTTGGAGACACATGTCCTGGAACAGTGACAGGAATTGCCTGTGATTCGACCCCCCCATCTGTGCCACTGATTGGGAGCTCCACAAAAGCCACTTGAAATTCAGGGCCAGCTGCTGAGCTCTGCTGCTGACCCTTGCTGAGGGTGTTCTGCTGCAATGGGCAGGAACACTTCCTTTTTGATGACAGATAGGCACTATCTAAAATAAAAATAACTGTGTTAAAAAAAAAAAAGTGCTGAATAGTAGAATATTAGGAAGTTATTATATCAGGGCTACCTGTCAAGTCACTTAATACAAGTCAGTTTGAAATATAGCATAAATACTAATGGATTGGAAGCTGGGGCTTGTGTGCCTGAAGTCTGAGATTGCTTGAGTTGCCTAAAGCAAAACTCTTCAAACTTACTCGAAGCTGGAGAGCTAGTGCTTTATAAAGAATGTACCTGGGTGCTTTTAGCATATGGGAACTAAGCATGGGAACCTAATTTCTACATCTTTAAAATCAGAATATTAATATGGAATAAACTCCAAGAACTTGGAGGTATTCAAGTAATTAAAAAAAAAAAAGAAAAAGCTGTAGAATATATTGAGAAATAGCATTGAAATTATTTCCAGCCTGCTGTGTGGTGTATCCAGATAGAGATGTGCTTCAGGAACACAGGTGGATATTACACTTTGATTTATGTCAGCAGATAGGATTATCTTTATGAAAATTTTAATACCAATCGCTTTCAGAAATGTACATTGAAAGCTTTTTCATTAGTGTTCGCATCTTAGAGATTTTAATTTTGCTTCTTGTTTTGCTCTGATCGCTACTCCGAATCTCTTCTCTCCTTTAATCCATCAGTAGCAGCCAAGCAGCAGAGGTCACAATTAATAGCAAGAGTTCCAGTATCTTTTCTTTTGGTCCAACGCGGAGGATGACTCTGTGACAGACTCACCAGCTGGTAGAGGTGATAAAATAGCAGGTTAAAATTTCATAAATAATGTTAAAATATATACATGTGTGTTGTGTTCTGACAGATCAACTGAACCCATTTGAAGTAGCAGTCCAGCAGCTTTCCAAGGTGGAAAAGTGATTGGATCCATTTCTCAAGCCTCTCTTTCAGTGACACCTGTCACTGCAAAACAAATGCAGCTTGTTGTGTTTGGGGGAAGAGAATAAGGTGTGCTGCAGTGCGTGGGCTGGAAAATACCTCTGGGTTTGTTCAAGGAGGTCACTAGTTAAAAGAATACTTCCAAAACTTGACACCCCTGCCACGTTGCTCCTTAGCAGGCAGTGCTCTCAGCCTTTGCTTACCCGCAGCCCTCCTCCCGGGCCCCTCTGCACCGCAGGGGTGCACTCCAGGCCGCAGACATTCCCAAAGGCAGCTCTTAGCCACCACACGGGCACTTCCTTTTGGATTGTCATTGATAGTGGCACTGTCCCTGGTGGGGCAGTCTGCCTGGAGAAGCGGGGAAGAACACATCCAATTAAAACCTGTGGGATTTGTGCATTTGTTTTGGTTGGTTTGGTTTTTTTTGGTTTTTTTTTCCTGTATGAACTGCTTGAATAATCAGTCTGCTCCTTAATTAAGCTTTCAATTTGGGACAGAGCGACCAAGACCAAGCTGCTTTTTTTTCTCTGTTTTTTGGCCTTTTCGTTTTCCTCTCTCT
This sequence comes from Phylloscopus whistleri, assembly GCA_017589585.1. Taxonomy (NCBI): domain Eukaryota; kingdom Metazoa; phylum Chordata; class Aves; order Passeriformes; family Phylloscopidae; genus Phylloscopus; species Phylloscopus whistleri. The sequence goes on from JADMLD010000092.1 coordinate 2,847,169, forward strand.
CTTTCTTTGTTATGTTTCTTATGCTGTGGGTACCCTGTCATTAGAAGGGAATGGGAGAAACTTCTTTTCATCACCATAGCAGGAGTGCTGAGTACCAGCACAGCAAAGAATACTTAGTGATAAAGTCATGCATCAGTTTCATCTTATTTTCATTCCATCTATATCTAGGATTATGTGCTGTTCAAGAGAGTTGTGTTTGCAAATTAGAATTGTTCATTTTACTAATGAAATGCTAATTAAATGACAAAAATAGAATTACTAATTGCAAATGGGCCTTGGAACCAAACTGCCTTTTGATCATGGAAAGGACCAGGGCTATAAGAGTAACCTTAGGGTTTATTTTTTCTTAAGAAACATGTATTAAACATTCAAAGGAATATGTCTTAACTGCTAAGTAATTAGGATAGGTAGCTGCAATGCTCTCTCTGCACCCACAATGATTAGAATGAATACCTGTTCTGTATCAAACTGCAGACCTTTCTGTTGTACTTATCAAAACATCTGTCTCACTTCTTTATTTCCAAAACTCCCTGTACAGTAGCTACAGCAGCTCCAGGTCCATGAAGTCATCTCCTGCACAGCGGTCAGTCATTTCATTTGCCTTTTTCTGCTTTTTCTTTTATCATTCTCTTTGTAGTTGAATCAGCCTCCTGCTCCTGGCACCTGGGGTCAGAGGGAATTTGTAATACTGTGTGTTAAACCTTTCCAGCTCTGATTTTGAACTCAGGGTTAGATCTGCCCTCTTATCCTCACTTCCCTCTTATGATATCCCTGTTCTTGAGCACTGAGCTCCTCAGGAGGTTTCCCACTGATGTTCATTGTAGCCTCACAAGTTTTAGAAACCGGCTCTGGCAGGACTGCTTTGCTGGGGAATCCTGAAAATCCAGCGTGAGCTTTGGAAGGGAAGTACCTGCAATGTGCAGCACTGAAAACCAAAGGGGAAATCAAATTTGGAACCATAAAAATAGATCCTCATGGGTTTATTTGAATAATTAAACGGTGCATTTAGCAGCAAAGGAGCATGTTCTCCTGACTGCCTCAGATCTGCCATAGCTTCCTTACCCTTTGCCTCTTGGCAAAGGCTACTTAGTGCTTGTTGTGGTCATGGCTTTTTACAGCTCGGATTCTGGAAATTTCCTGAGACCACAAATCCATTTCATTTAGGCCCGTGGATGTCTATCAGATGCTAACAATGAGAGCTGCACGCTCTCATTTGTTCCTTTCAGTTGCTGTTTGTGGAGCTGTTTGGATAGGGAAGGGCGTGGACCTGGGCAGGCTGTACACAATATAAACAATCTAATATCTATAGATATAGACAGATATGTATTACACCTATAACCTCTCCCTCAGGCAGAGTGCTTGTCAGACAGGGGAGTTGAATTGCCAAGGGTATTCATGCATGTCAGAATCCTCAGTAAATGCTTAGTGTGTGGTTTATTGAAAGTGCTGTGAGCTTAAAGGCAGGGCCTTATTTCTGAGTTGTCAGGAGGTACAGATACCCGCTGGTGGGAAAGTAATTATTGATAGCCTCGTCTCATCCCTCTATTTATCTGCTCCCTGCGACTAGACTGGTTCATGAACTTGACAAGAAAAATACAGATTTCCCACTCTTGCATGAGAGGAGGTGGGAGAAAGCCAACATGAGGTGAGACAGGTCATCATTTAAACATACCTTAGAGGCAAATGACTATCAGAGGACATTCCCAAAAAAGCCCTATATGAAGCTATGCCGATTTTTACTGAAGTTCAATGATGTATCTGCTCTGAATAATTAACCTCTGAATGCTTCCTTTTGCTGATGGCATGAACATGGGGGCTTTGTTGATGCCTTTTTTTAATTGTTGTTTATGTAATGAGCCATTTTCAGGACACCAGTGTCCAGATCCGTAACTCTTTATCCATGACTCTGCAAACAAGCAGGATCTACCTTACAGGAGATGATTGTGAACTCCTATGTCTTGGAGTGGTACAGCCTACTTTTATCACTAAGCAAAAGGTCTGAATCCCCCCAAAAGATCATTGTTTGTTGTGCTGATCCGCAGAGGATCTGTGCAATAGGGAGAGAACTGTGGGCTCCCTTCCACTGAAAAAAAATGTATCTAAAGAGCCTGAACCGTGCTCCCTTTGTCATGCAAAAGCAGCCATTGACTTCAGGGTACCACTTGTGTGAACAACCAGGGATTTGAATAAACAGCTTCAGGGCAATTGACAGATTTCTACCTGGGAACTGAAATCCCACGGACTAATCAGAATTTCCGATTACTGGGAATGTGAAACATGCTTTGCTCAGGGGTGACCTGTGGAAAACTCAGCTCTGCAGCTCAGCGTGAAGTCTTTCCTGGGAGAGCTGAAAAGGAGAAAAGGCAAATGCACACGGTCTGGGTGCTTGGTACGTTCTGATTTAATTCGAAGTTTTACGTTTTCCTGCCGGTAGCCGGGGGAGGTCGTTCTGCCAGATGAACAGGGGAGGGCTGCTCCGAGTTCCATCACCTGCAGTCCTCGGGGAGTGCCTGCTCAAAGACATCAGTGCAGATCCTGAGTGGGGAGATTATCCCTTGTTCAAGCAAACCACATTGAAAAAATTCGGATTAAGACTTCTCATTTTACTGAATATGCTTCTGCATGTAGAACCCTTTAGTTACAAACACTCTTTATAGATAGAGGAATGCTTCTTTCTAGACCTTTATGGGAGCCTGAGTTGGGCCCAAGTGAGGCTCAGGAACTGCTGGCTGTGTGGTACGTGTTCTGTAACATTGATAATATCTCATCCTTGTCCTTCATTCACATCTTCTGGTTGCATATTTTAAGGCAATTCTAGCTGCACAGTTTTGTACAAGCATACTTCCTCCACGTGAAATTGCAGAATTTTTATGGGGTTGCACTGAATCGTAGATCCAAGTGTAGGGAAGTTGAGAGGAAGTAAAAAAATAATAGTAAACAAATTTAAAATCAAGTGAAATTGCCACTCTTTGATTTGTTCTTCTCTAATAACATCTTTTAATGTCTGTAAATAATGCAAGAAGACAGGGTGTTTTTTGCAGGAAAATTGGACTTCTAAAAAATCTTTCATTGCTACATTTTTGACAAGGTGTTAATGTAAATTTTGAGGGAGACTGGTAGGACTTGTAAATACGGCTGACAAGGATGTTTTCCAGTTTGTTGCCACCTTTGTCATTTTCTGTATGACACAGTTCTGTGTATCTCTGCAGGTCCTTACAAATGTGGATTAAGTGGCAGAAAATCCTGGGGAACAAGGTCTCATGTCCATGTCTCTCTTTTTAAAAACAAGTTAAAAGCAACCCAGAACGTCACCTTTATACTGAGTCTTCTAAGAAATGAGAAAAGATACATTTTTCCTATTGGGGATAAGTTGCTTAAATTATTTCAAAATATTTAAGCTGATACTGAGAACAATAGGGAAAAATGTGATGGAGTGGGAGATTCAGGGAGTTTTAATCAACCGAATAAAGACACTTTATAATGACAGTCAATCCCAACAAAACCTGTCACTATAATTCACCTATAATGACTCTCCACAGAGAGAACTGTCAATACCAATCTACTTTAATAACAGCCTCCTACCAAACAAGAAATGTTTGTACTGAGTATGTTTTATAGAGCAGGTGAATGGTTTTGTAATGTTACATATAAATCAGTCTATTTCCATTATTATCTGGGATTTTTCTTGAGGCCAGTGTCTCTATCCAACTCTGGATTTTCAAGTTACAATTTAATTGGCATTTAAATGATTTCAGATAAGGGTTTTGTTTCTCTTGTGGTGCCATGTATTTGTACAAAAGAGGGGAGGCCACTCATCATTTGAGTAGCAGAAATTTTACTGTGACACAGGTATTTATTATTAAATTACTTCTCAAAGACAAATCCATTTTAAACTGTATTCAATTTCTTTTAAGCCTGGGTGAAATATATCCAAGGAGAGCTGGAACTGATATAATTCAATCCAGATAGGTACTGTTGTTTGGCAGTAAACTTCCCAAATGATATCTCAGTGTTTTGATTTATTACAAGATACATATATTAAATAATAAACACAGGTATTATAGATACACAAAATTGTAGTTACCATTTTTCATTTTCCTTGTAAATGTATTTGGGGCTCAAATGGTGTGCCTGAGCACTCTCATAATTACTGTAGTGGACAAATCCCTTTTAGGTAACTCCTCCTCCTCCTCCTCTTTCAGAAGTTTATCTACTGTTACAGAAAAGGGAAAAATAAAAAAAGTATTTCCAGCAATCCTCTGCTAATCTGCCCTAGGGATTATTATTTATTTTGTTAGTGGTGAACAAAGACTTCAGATTTTGTTGGGGCTGAAATTACACCCAGTGTACAAAAACTGGTTAGGGCTGCATACAAAAACTGGTTAGTGCTAGCAGGAAATGAAATGGAGTTTTGCATTTTATGGTAATAAAAGGTATTTTTTTTTATTATCATTGGTAATAAATTCCATATTTACCCTAAAGTGTTGTGGAATTTTGCTCACTTAAAGATCCTAAAAACACTCCTTGACCAACCCAAAAGTACAGAATGGTTTGTAATTTAAAGAACCCCACAGGGTTTCACTGCAGTTCTGAGTTTAGGAGTTATTTGCTGTTTTGCATGTAGAAAATCGAATCTGGCAGCAGCAAATAGTCCTAACTCCTGTTAACTATTGGCCTTTGCTTAGAGTAATCATTGGAATATTTCCAGAAAGTAGTTTTAGGTTGCCAAATAATCACAATGAAATTTTAGGTTGGAGTAGTTAGGCTGTGATTCTCAGTTGACTTTGCCCAAAAGTTTCTATTTATAGACCCCAAGTTACTAATCAAACACCAGAACCCCTGGTAGGACTTGAAGGAGAGGATCATGTGCTGTTTCTGGAGTAAGTCTTTATCAGGCTTTGGGCAGAGCTAAAGGACTTTCTACCCATTTATCATTACTAGAAACAGCCATGCCCTTGTCTCATGCTATTGACAAATGATTTTGTTTCCACGTCTGTATTGGCATTTTGGCAACCCTTCAAATGCACTGAAGCACTGCCTTCATTAGTGTAATGAGAAATGCATTTACATTTCATCCCGAGGAAGACAACTAGCTGGGAGCTATATTTATGCAACATAAGGTTGCTCAAGTATTTTAAAAACATGAGCATATGCAATAAGGTATTTGTTCAAGCTGAAAATATTGGTTGGTGTGTGTCCTAATGAACTTCAGGTGTTGCACCTAAATGTACTTGTTGGTACTAATAATCTGAAATTGTGTCCTTGCTATATTGTGGCAGAAACACATTTTCAGTTTTTCTTTTTGGGTAAAATGATTCTTTGAATAACTTCTCAAGAGTATTTCAATAGGACTGGGAATTCTTGTTATTAAACGTAAATATTTAACCTGTTCTCAAGCACCTTGAGTAGTAAAAATTGGAGAAAGTGCTTTTCAGACAAATAACCTTTATTTTAAAGAACTGGGGCCAGCTGGATTTGGGAGCACATATAAAGTGAACGGAGCCTTTTAAGTAAAATGATGGAACTGAACTGAAGGCCTTTGATAATTAGGGAACAAATCCAGTACTTGAAGTTAAGTGAGCCTTATACTGACATCAGTGGAGATGACTTAAGGCTGAAGATAATAAGAAAGCTTAACCAGAGAGAGAGTGTCTCTCCCAGCTGTACTTCAGACTGCATGAAAACCTGTGTAATAAACAATAACAATCAATAAAGAAAAAACTAGAAGAAGCAAGGTCTAAGCCTTTTGCTACTTCATGTATCAGAGTAATGAGCTTAGTCAGTGTCAGGAATTAACACAGCATCCTTTTAAGCTGAGTCTGTACACTGGGTTTAGAAGGTTTAGAGAAACACTGCCAGGTTAGGAACAAAGACCACTATTTTCTGTTTCAGGGCTGAGGCAGTAATCTCAGAAATCTGAAGCAAAATGCTTTAGCTACTAAGAAAAAGAGAGAAAATCTTGCAAGGAACCTAAGAGATGGCTCATATTTCAGAAACAATGTGCAGTGCCTCATAGGTCATGTAATATTTCCAAGCAGTGATCCTAACTGATAAAGTAGCCCAAAGAGCTTTTAGCTGGAAGCGAATTCAGCAGCTCAAACTGTGGTAAAGTTTTAAAATCTGGGTGTGTGCTGCAGGACTTAAAAGTAGACTGTAATGTAAAGTGGTCAATACTAGGACCACATCATTAGAAAGACAAAAATACCATAAATTTATTGTCCAGATTTATATCTCATCAAATTTGTCAAACATTATTTTTGACCGAGAACAATACAAATTCCTGTTCTTTTACTTTATTTGTAAGTACAGCCTTTTTACGATGCAACATTTCAAAAAATCCCATCAAAAATAAGTGAAACAGTTGCGAAATTTTTGCAGATTAAGCACAACTTTTGTGCCTCCTCATCACGGCAATGCTTGTGAATAGATAAGACCCATCATTCCTCAAGCTCTATAAATTCAAAAGGCTTGAAATGATAAGAGATACTGGGAAGTTGTAATAACTTGGAAAGTAGAACCGAATTTGGGCAGAAGTATCTCCAAGGTCCTGATTCCTAATTCTCCTCTGAGCAATTTGGAAACTTGGAGGCAACATCTTTTCATTTGCTTTATTTTTGCTTTTTTTCCTCATTTTTCTGCATGATTTTTTCTTACCCTTTGTCTCGTGGTTGTGTAGATCACCCTGATAGATCACAGCTGGTGCCCTGCTGGCTTTCAGCTACCACAGAAATGTGCAAATAATTCACTGACTGAGCAAATAATTCTCTGCAATGGGGGTTTTCATTCTGAGCTCCCCATTCTCAGAATTTATTGTAAGGTTTTGCACATTCAAATATCTTTTTCCTAGCTAGAAAATTAAATTAAAGAAATGGAACTATTATTACAGTTCTGTACAGGAGTGCTAATAATATCAAATATATAGTTCTTAGGGGGAAAATTCAAATATGGTAGGTGATTAGAGTGGTATTACTGGCTGGCAAACGAAAAGTCACTGTAAGCTGAACAGCAGGATGTAAGGATATTGTGGTGAATTATAAAAACATTTGGCACATTGCTAGAGTTCCTCTCTCTGGTGTTGTGTTATCTCATTTCAAATGTTGTAATTAAAATTGAACAAACTTTGAATTAATGTAGCTGAGACTTATCTTCTCAAATGCACTCTTAAAACTTTCCTCTGTCCTTGTTTTGCATAGGAGAGATTGGGAACAGAGAATTGTCCTAAGGTCCTGGAATCTCTGCATGCTGAGTTCAGAATCAGTGTTACTGCTCAGGCCTTTATCAAATGTTTACCACACATAATGAGGCTGGGAAAGAGATTGTGGGTTTGTTAATTTTTAATATTTCAAAATAGATGAGAAATACACTTGATGTGAAAGCCTAGGGGGAGAACTGTAAAGGAGCTGCATATAAACTTTATACTTTTTCTGTAAAAGAAGCAAAGCAATGTTTGTAATGCAGTCTGATCAGTAGGTGCAGCTGTTTTAAACCTTGGAAGAGGCGAAATAAGGAATTCCTGCAACCTGCTTGTTCAGTCTGTTATTGCTATGGAAGGCTTAGCTGAGGAAACCCAGCTTGTCACTCTTGGAAGATGGTAAAGGAATGCTGTTCACATAATGAGTCTCCAAAGTAAGCATCTGGAAATCCAAACCAGCAGGACATTTCTTGGAAAGCTTCTCTTCCAGTTTTATTCAAGTTTTTTCTTCCTGTGCAGGATCTGCAAAGCCAGGCATGAATCTGGTTCTTTCTGCAGTGCCTTCCATCCAGCTAATCTATTTATTTCTTAAATGCACGTCTTGAGGAAGTGCTGGTGAAGGCCAGGGCCCTCGGTAGCAGTTGCCAGATGGTTAACTGAGCCTCCTGACATTTTAAGGGGTAGATGATGATTTCAGCTTCTCCAACTGCACCGTGATCAAATGGAGTTCCCAAACCGTCCGGCATTGACTGACAAAAAGTTGATTTCCCCAAGGCTGCTCTGACTAAATTGATGGCACAGCTCTGACAGAGAAGAGTTTGTATTTGTATTTAATTTATGTTGGTGTTAGTTTCCTTTGGTCTGTTGCCTTGGGACTAACCAAAACAGTCAGTTTTGTTAAACAGGGCCTGTGGAGGTTTTCCCCATCTGCTGCGTTTTTTAATGTCTATTGATCCTCTCAAGGAAGGACAAAATCTTGAGTAAACTTAGACAGGAGGTGACACTGCTAAGTGTTCCACTTTGCTGATCCTTCCTTAATACTGAATGTTATTTCTCAGATTATTCAGCTGTATCTTTAGGCATATGATTTCATTTCAAAAAGGAAGCATCCTTCAGATCAGCTAAAGATAATTACAGGACCTCTACAAATTCATTAATACATACAAGTAGTCTGGTACTAATATAGTGCTATTTGAATTTTTTAACACTTTGAAGCATATTGGTGCTCTAGACAGCAAAAAAGGAGAACAAAGACATCTCTTGTTCCGTTCTGCCTCAAAGAATTTTCTATCAAAGCTTTGTGCCTATTCCAGGTTGTATTTTTATAGCCTGAGATCAGGTTTTCCCACAGAATATTGGTTTCTTCATTCCTGGTGAATAATTTTGTCTAACCAAAGTTGTTCACGTCTTTCCTGGGTTTCATTTTAGAAAGGAGATGGTACTGTTTTATACTGAAATTCAGACTGTGAAGTATTTTCAGAAGACGTTGAGATTTGCGTGGATTACATATGAACATTTTATTGTTACTCTGTTTCTCACAGCTTTTCCTGTGGTACTTCTTTTTTTTTTTTAAAGATCAAGTGTCACTACCCTGGATAACTTAATCTACAGTCAATAGCAGTAGAGCAAACGTTCACACATTCTCTGTTGATGCCTTGTCTTGCCTATTTATTCAGGTTAGAATTGAAATTGTGCCGTGTGCTGGCCATAGAGCTCTCAGGTTATTGTGCCATTGTGTGGAAACTGGGGGTGTCTCATGTCACGTGAAAGCTTGTGTTCAAAGTCATAAAAGGAAGAAGAATTTTGGGTTTAAGGCATGAGCTAATATGACAAACTCCTAGAGAGTCCTCAGTGACTCTGTAGTGGAATGCCGGTGCCTCCCTGATGCCTGCTTGTTGCTCCTTTCCCTCCTCAGCCCTCAGGTACCATCTCCCTACATAATCCCGAAGCTCCAGAGGGACCACCCGCTGTTCCCTTGGCTCCTGCTGGGGAGCTGAGCCCTAGGTGTGCCATTGCAGCCCCTAATTTATTGTTCAGCCCTGATTGATAGTCGAGAGTGCCCTCAGTGCCCCGCTCTGCCACCAGTTCACATCGGAATTGCTCCTGACTCCAGCTCATTGTGCTGCAAATGAAGGCGTTTGTTTGCTGCTTCCAAAACAGGCGACATCATTACAGATTTTTCTAGAGGACACAAGAAGAGATGACAGAACAGCCTCACTTAATCAGCTTACACAAAGATTAGACTGGAGGGGCTGCTGTCGCTGTAACTTGCTGCCATGTGCCTCCTGAGACGTCTGGATCTCTCTGCAGCCATGTGCCGGCAGTGGCACACACCAGAGACCAGCCCTTCCACAGCTAATCTCCTTCCAGGAATCCTCCTGTAGGCAGGAGCAGACTTCCTGCTTTTAATGGATCTGGATCTTTCAGCAGCAGGCTTTCCTCCACTGGACTGCGTGGTGATTCACCTTGCTGTGTTTGTGAGTGTCTGATACGCAGCAATTAACGGCAGTTCATTAATAGCTTGTAAGGTCAAGCACAATGATCATAAAAATGCCAAACCTCTGAGGATGGACAGCATGTCTGGGATGTTCCCAACTCCTTTATCCTAAAGATACTGGCAATAGATATAATTAGGAAATCTGAACTGCTGTCCCATTGTCTACCATTGGTGTTTCTAATTAATCATTTGGCCTTTTCATCCTTACTCCAGCTAGAACATCTTTGAGACTGCTGTGATAATAATTCAACACTGGGAATCTGTATTAGTGTTTTGAGTTAGGAATGAGCTGAAACACCTAATTTTATCATTTGGAACAGAGCTGCAACTATTTCACAACATCTGATCTCACAGAAAGGGCTTTTTTTAGAGAGAAGATCATCACTAAGGTGCATGGAATTGATTCCCCTTTCAGCAGTTCAGTGGTGGGCAGAGTGCCCAGACTAAATGAGCTTTTCAGGCCCCGCACTTAGAGTGATGCATTTTGTCTTTTTTTTTTTCTTTTTTAATGCTTGATTTATTTGATTATATTTGTCAAATTAACAGAAATTGATCAGAAGTCCTCCATTTCAGGGAACTGCCAGAAAGCAGCTGTATTAATGGGGAGGAAAAATTCCTAGTTGTCTAGTCAGAAAGGGATAAATGACTTTGTGATTACCAAGTGAGATTGGGGAAAGTCTGAACTTGTGTTGCTATTCAGATTGGTTTAAGTATGTGCTGAACTTGCTGAACTACTAAACTGCTTTATTAGCCAAATTTACCGAGGGACAAATTGGTTCAGCCACTGCAAGTACTCAGAACTATTAAAGAAAACTCATTTTACACTGGTGCAGAGAGGGGACTGTTGGCCCTGCAAATGGGCAGCCAATTTAGGGAGGGAAGCTGAGGAACCTGATGAATGCCAGGCATCCACCCTCAAAGGGAACAGAGGAACAGGGTTGTGTGAAGGTAAAAGTGAGAGTGCAGCTCTCCCAGAGCACTTTCTGTTCAGGCAGAACTCCTTGGTTTCCAGGAGCTTGGTACAGTCTGCAGTGCTGGGACCCCTGTCCTGCTCATGGGGTTGGTGAATAATGAGGGCATGAAAAACAGCCAGGTGGGTAAAATCCTGTGTATAGAGTGTAATGGAAATAGGTATCCATTTTCAGATATCCTCCAGAGAGTACTGCAGCCCAAAAACCTGGAGGATGTAATTTTCCTGTCCTTGCTGGAAAAGGACATAGTAATAGAAAAAAGAAAATTGTATGGTTGTCTGCAGGACAAGCTAGTTTTCACTCTTGAAACAGGTTTTTCTCCCAGTATTTCTTAAACAGACCTTGGGTATCTGCATTCAAAGACAGAAGCATAAAAACAATTAGGTAATTAATTTGAATAACTGCTAATGCACTTAGAATATAAAGTCCTGTAATAGTAACCTGTTCATGCTGTTATTCAGGAACTCTCTCTGGACTGAGTTTCTTATGAAAACAATTTCTAATTTTGATAATTGTGAACATCTTCCATCTTTTATCTCCTAAACAGACTGAGGCTTCTCTTGGTCCCTTCCACAGATGAGCTGTTTTGCTGTTGCACTTGGTGACTCTCTCTTTTGCTTTGTAACTCTCACCTGGTTCTCTTCAGGCACCTTTTGATAACTCTGCCCTGTTCCATGTCTGTGGTGTGTTAGCATCAGTCTTCTCCATTGGATTAAAATACTACATTAAGCCAAGCCTATCAAAATTGTCACTGTACTCCTAATGTGTTTTATTCTTACTTGGAGACACATGTGATAAAGTGTATTTAAACTGCTGGATTTAGCAGAAAATTAGCAAATAAGGCTAGAATAGAAGAGGAAAAAAGCCAGAAAAAGGTACCTATCATGCAAAGATAGCCATCATGGTTTGCTGCAAATAATTAACTTTATTTCATGTCTTGTCTTTTCTTTATTGGAGTTTTTTCCACTTACAGAGGACAAGGTGAAAAGGTTGATTGTAAACTTTCAGAAAACCTATAAAACAATCTGTTGGGATATCAGAGCTCTTTCATGTAGCTGCTTTTGGTTTTTAAACTTCTTTTATTTCTTTGCTACTGACAGAAATGATGTCTTTAAACTCCAGATAAACCTACAAATGGGTGATATTTTTTCTGTAATTCTGTAAAAATAGCTGACAGTTCAGAAAAATGGTATTGGAGGAGCAGAGCGGTAAGCACTTTAATTAAAAAGAGTGATGCACTAAGTTTCTTGCATTTCATTTTTTAAAATTGTATTTCCAGGTCAATAATGTGATTATTGATTATTATTGTCATAACGAACGTTTGACCCTCATTTTTATTGATCTGTCTTTTCTAAATGTTGATGGCTGCTATGGGAAAGAGCACCAAGAGTTGTAGTCAGGCGAGACAGGGCAATTACAAAGTTCTTGTTCTGTACTTACCTCATTCCACAGAATTATGGTTTTCCCTTCTCTGCTCCTGAGTGGCCACTTACTGGCATAGATGGATGTTTTTGTGTGTGGTTCTGAAAGCAGGATCTAGTTTTTGGTATGGAAAGGTTATACAGCTTTTGGAAATAAAAGCAGGATTTTCTCCTCTCTTGAAATATGGAAATATGATAAAAATATTTCATTTATGTAGTTGCAATCCAAAGGGCATCTTTCTTATGAAATGTTTTATAAAACTTAGAGGACTCTGGAAAATATATCATTTTTTTTCTTTTCCTTTTTTTTTTTTTCTTTCATGCAAATGTGCTGTAGCTGAAGATCCGTAATGTGATTTCCCCTCCTCCTTTACAATAGACTTGTAATCCAAATCCTTTAGAGTGGAATTACTGTCAATATAATGAATTTTTTCTTCATACACCTAACATGATCTTCAATTAATTTTGATGTAAATGGCAGGCCTAAGTCCAGGTACTGCCAATAAACTGCAGTTATGCATCCCTGGAATGGCTGCTGTGTGAGTCAAACTGTCTGAGACAGTGTGGTTAACATCAGGAGAGGGGCTGTGTGAAGCAACCAAATTAGCATAAAAAAATTGAAACGTATGAGGCTGCAATTACCGTAACATCATAACTGGGAGACACTGCAATTGATATTGTAATGGCTTAGATGGCAATGGAATAAGTCAGTGAAACAACTTCGAATAAATGAATAAAGAATTTTAATGGCATCGTATTGCTTGGCTCCAGAATGATAATATTTTAGGGGTGCTGAATCCACAGTGAGCTATTAAAAATGCTATGAAGTATGGCTGCAGTGCATAGCTGCTGTTTCTCAGTGTGCTGGATGTTGTCAGCTTTTTCTTTTTAGAACGTTAACAGAGGAGAATTCTTTTAAGGATGGGCACATAGTAAGTTTTCTATTTCTAATTCAAGTTCTTAGCTCTGAAATGTTTTGACCCAGTGAAACTAAGAGTATAATAACAGATATTATCAGAATAATCTCATCCACCAACTTAGATCTACCCAAAATTTACTAAGTCAGAGAAGGTCACACCTGTCCAGACATGCACCCACCCTGTGTTTGACAGGGAGAGTGCCAGGAAGAGGATTTTGGGAGACAGATGGAAAATTCTGGTGTGACACTGGTGCACTCAGTATTTTTCAATGGCTGCCAGCACAGTGGTTTCAGAAAGGGTTGGCTTTCCCAGCCTACCCAGACCTGCTGGAGGGAGAGAAAAAAGGTTAATAAAAAAAGGAAGGTGGAGGCATTCCAAGGGTTGTCTGCAAATGCATTCAAAAAGCAGCAGCATGTACTTGCATGTCATCAAGGTGCTGCTAAACTTTCCACCCCAAAGGAGCTGTGTTTCACATTTTTAAATTTAATAGAATTCATCTCGGATTTCTAAGAAGCTGAGGGAAGTCTCCATCAGCTGACATTAAATTTTAATGTGAGTTGTAACAAAGTAAAAGCTTAGAAACTCCAGAAATAAGAGAGTAGGTAGAACAAAACCAGCTACTTACAGGTTGGTTCTGCTGCATTTATTTTTAACAGAAAAGTAAAAAGCCTCATAGGAACTGAATATAAAAGGACCTAAGGATAGCAGTGTAATCAATAACTGGAAATCTCTGAAATGATTCTGTACTTGCTTGATAAAGTTACCTGCATGAAGTAACAGAATTCAGTTTCATAAAGGTACCTTCAGTACCAGATGGCATTTCACTGATAAAGTACAAAACAAAATAATTAAAGCTTATGTTAAATAAATTAAGCATAAACTGCTTCTCAGACTTCAGGAGGTGCAAGCCAAGGGAGCGAGCTTATGCCTGGTGCTGCTCAACATTCCCATAATCCATCTCCAAGTCCATTGTGTCATCTCTGATAACATAAAAGGCACAGAGGCCAGACCTGCAGAACCAAGGGAAGTGTCTGGGAAAGCAGACAGGCTCTGGAAGAGATCTGGGACAGCACCCCTAAATCAAAGCTAGGGAGCAGCTGGAGGAAGGGGGGCCTTTCATCACTGCCTCTGTGCCTCTGCTGGTGTTTGTGTGGCAGTGCTGTGTTCCTGCCTTTCAGGAGGCCACTTGTGAAAAGTGTCTCATAAAAAGCCAGAGACAGTGCAAAAAGAAAGGCCTCAGACTAAGCAGTCTAATCTCTTTAACTGCAAAATTAGTAAATGAGGGTTGGCTGCCTTGGAGTGTAAAAGAGAAATAATGGCAGGCAGTAGATAACTCTTTAGTTGATATTACTTAAGAATCAATATTTAGGACTTAGAGCACAGCTGCTCCAGATGGAGAAACATGGTTTGTTAAGACTGGTGGTTAATGCCTGAAATCGGGAGGGGGAAGAAAAACTACCTGATAAAGCAGAAGTGTTCTGCCTTTGCTGTCTTGACAAGGCTTGGGTTCCTTTTTGAGGCATTAATTATTTTAATAGGAGGTATTTGATTTAATTAATTTTTCTTGTGATAATTAAGATGCTGTGATCTGTAGGAGACCAGACACCAAATAATCCAAAAATGCTGCCAGCTCTGAAAATCTCTGAAGCTGTGAAAGTTCTGGTGGTTATTGTACTCTCAGTCACCTGCTGATGAATTTTAGGTGTATGTAGGTATGGACACTGCTTGATCTCTTGGAAAAAGTCAGAAAATACTGACATATCTTCCCCTGTTGGGATACTTGCCTCTTTTTCTTTTTTTTTCCTTTTTTTTTTCTATTTTTTTCCCTTTTTTTTTTCTTTTCTTTTTTTTTTTTTTTTCCCAAACCTGAGCTAAGGAGCTGGAATGTGCCCATTCTTTCTTTTGCTCTGTTCTCTTTGTCCAGGATGTAGAAGTGTCATGTGAGGGAAATAATCTTCTGTCAGAAAGCTGAGCATAGCACCTACTGCTTGCTTGGGTCAAGGCATCATTTTTGTCCAAAAGAAACCAATTTGTGTTTATTTCTTAGTCTTTGTGTGCCAGATTCTTGGACATTTGTAGTTAGGTTAGGAAATCCACACAAGCTGAGTGTCTTAAGTGAGCCTAACAAATGTGCCTGATTCAGACATTTCCATAGCCATTCTTTTCCTTACCTGCCTCGGAGCTTCCCTAATTCCCAGCAAAGCAAAGGGATAAATACCCTGGTGGCCCAGTAATTCTGTCCATGCTGATGCACTTTGATCTGGTTCAGCACAGCACAGTGCTGGCTGATTCCCAGCCAAACAACTAAGCCATCCTTTCACAAAGCACATCAGCAACACAGGATCACAAGTCTTAAATTTTCTCATAACTCCAGGCTTCTGCCTGAATCTCAAGCCAAAATTTTTGTCATGACGACACAAATATCATACAAGCTTGGAAATGCTTTGGCTTTCTAAAAAAATCCTGATTGTTCAGCTTAGTGAAAAGAACAAATAATACACATGGAAGGAAAGAGTTTTGGTTTTGGAAACGGAACAGAATTTTCTAAAGAATTTATTTGAATGACACTGAGTGGATCAACATCATTATAATTTCAGCCATTCTATTTTGAAACTCTTTGCTCATTTGCAATTCTGTAGTTGCTTTGCAATTATAATGGTTTGCAATTCTGAGCTTTTAGTGACAAGCCTGAAACTGTGCATATAGCATAACCATAAAATTATGACCCAGTGATGCTTTAATACTTTAATATCAAATGGATAGATTTTTTTAAAAAAAATTCCATGCAACATATTATTCAGAGCAAACTGAGACAAACCAAGTGGAGTTGAAATTTATCATAACGAGAGCAGTGTTCATACTTAAGTAATGAAGAAATACACAAAAAGCACTGGCTTAAGATTTTAATGACATCTACAGCCAAGGCACTGTAAATATTTAAACCTCCTCAGCCACCACACGTGCAGTTTATGATCCTGCTCCTGCAGAGAGTCTGTGGCAGAAGCTCTCTGAGTTTCAGAAGGTGGGGATGAGCTCAGAGTATCGATGCCTTATCTCGTGACATGCTGCGCCTCTCGGTCTTCTCTGATACGTGGGATCAAAGCCAAGCGGTTAACACTGAGCTAAGCCATGTCCATCTTTAATTTTCCTCAGTGCTGTTAATCCCATTTTCACATGGAGCCACTTCCATTGCATTTTTCTTGCAGAGAAAAAGTATTGAGACAGATTGTAGGAAGTCACCTCTGCCTCTTCTGGTCCTCTTTCTCTTTAGGAGGTGAGGACCAGAGGCAAAGGGAAGGAAAGTGCTAACCATGTGTTAGTTGGGCCAATACATTAAGGAAGGATCTGTAACTTCATATATTAACCATAAATCCCACTCCTGTGAGCATTGCAGAAGCCCTTGAATCCTTGCACCTTTTTCCCTTGTCTGCTGCAGCTCATTGATTGGCAAGTGAGGCGGGAGAGGCTTTAATTAAACTCCTGTGTGATGCCTGAGCTTTAAATTAGTGCCAAATGGCTGGGCTCAAGGTGTTGTGTAAATTTCTTAAGCATGTCTAAATCTCTTCCTCAAGCTAAACCAAGGGCAGAGAAACATCAATCTCAATAAATATTGTACACACCTTGTTACAAATGGCCACTGATAAGGAAAGTAAGTATTCTCAGCACAGGCTCTTCCTCATTGTCTGACAAGGTGAGAATGTCTCATTCCGCAGGAAGTGAGTGTGTGCCAGGCTTGCTTCTGCTTGGGAAATTATCAAATCTGGAAATATATTCTGATCTTTCCTTCTCTCCTTATGGCAACAATCAGACAGAAATTTTGCTCCTCCAGAATCATATTAAATTGGATGTGAATCGAAGCTCAGATTTTGAACCCACTGCTGCAAATGTCTCTGCCAACCTTTCTAAGTAAATTCTGCTTGATCTGACCTTCTCTTCCTTTCTAATTTGTTTTGCACTGAACATAAGAATACAGTTTTCATTTGCTGCAAATTGAAGCAGAGTCAAGTGCAAGAGCAGAAATAATTTGTCCAACATAAAAACCATAGCTCAAATGGGAATAAACTATTCTAGTTATTAGACTGTATTACTGTCTTGAGTGCTCTCTATACTCCTTAAAAAAAACCCCCGTAATCAAACTCCCTTTGCTGTGGATCCTTGACTGGTGAAGTTTTCCAAGGATAGGAAAAAAATGCAACTAAACTCTAGAGAATGATGTACAGGAGAATGATTTTTTAAACAAGCAAAATTTGAAATTTGAAATCAGGAATTCTACAGTTGAAGAAAGCTTTTGCTATTGGAATTTGAAAATACAAATTAAAGTTGCATTCTGAAATAACTTCTGGAAGGGAAGCATACATTTTAACCTCCCTGCTTTTGGTCATAATAAATTCTGTAGTGTTGAATATTTTTCTTTAACATGTTTCAGATAACAAAGTGCCATTTCAGTGCAGAATTTGTATTCTGAAAATATTTAAAGGATTTTTTTTCATAAAACTTGTGGGTATTTACGTAAGGTTTTCAGTATTTGGTTAATCTGGAAACATTTTTTCTTTGTAAATAAGTTCTTCCCACCATATGTTTAATAATTTTTGTATTCAAAGGCTTTGATTCTTCCCCTCCAGCTTCATCCTTAAAGAAAAAGGAGAACTGTGATAGTTTTAACTGCTAAGTGATATTGTTCATTTTTGCAGTCAGGTTCAGAGATCTTTTCCTATCCCTGCAGGGCCCTTTGTATTGGTGGTGCTACTGCAGAATAAAAGCAGTGCAGGTAACAGGGCAGCTGAGCATCCACCCAGGAGAGGGGATCAAGGGTTGAGTGCAGGATTACCTGAGGAAAAGAGCAAGTCGAGCTTGTCAAGGAACAGGCAAAATACAAGGAAATAGATGAAATGCAGGAATCATAGAGTGGATGTGTTTCATTTTTTGATATGCTGTGGTGCTAACATCAGGAGAAGATGAATTCAAAGTCAGCGTGGTATAACTGTTCTGAGTTGTTTATTGTCATTGGTAGAGGATGTTGGAAAACAGGGATGAAAATGTATTTAAGTAGTTTTGTACAGCAAATGAACTTTCCCCCTCCTCTTTCTCAAAGTTGAGCATGAAATTTTTGGTTTGTGTATTTCACAGAACGAAATTATAAACTGTAGAGTGGAATGTGGACAGAAAGAACCAAGACTTCATTTTTTTTTCCTCTTAATTTTAAAATGTATTTGTTTATCTATTTACTTGTCCGTCTGCTGTGGGTCTTCAGCAAATATTTTTCAAAGGACCACAGAAAGAAGGCAACTTCCCCACATCAGAAACAGGTGTCTCCAAGGAGCCTTATTTCTGTTGTGGTTCTTATCTTTTCATTGTTTGCTCCTTTGGGTGTCACTTTAAAGTCTGACCTTCACACAGAGCAGCATCAAACCCCTCCTTTTCTAAATTAACAATAATAACCTGAGTTTTACAGAACCTGCTGGCCTGTGTCTCTCTGTATAGACATCTCATTACAGAGCACGTGCCACAGAGATCGGCTTGGTTTTCAGCTGATTGCATTATACTAATTCCTAACAATGTTGTTGTATTTTGATTCTGCTTCTCTAATCAAGGAAGGAGGTTTTTAGTGAAAAAAAAATGCTGATCTATACATAGAATTTACCAAAAACTCTGAAATAGAGGGGATTGGAAAATTTTGACAGGCATTTGCTTTTGGGAAATGCATATGTTGTCAAAACTAGAACATTTAATGTAGATATTGTCTCTCAAAAACATCCACTTTGAAATGAAAACTCATATAAATACATTACTTCTATCCAAGCTGTTTTAACTCAGCAATTCAGAGGACTGATAGAATTTTTTGGTTAGGAATAACTTCAGAGTCAAGTTTTTTCAACATCTCTTGAAATGAGAGTACAATTCAGCAGGGCTCAAATGAGCCTTTTCCTTCCATGCATGCCATTTACTGGAGTGTTGGTTTATAGTAAATTTGGGATTTATTCCAGAATCAGAAAAAATTAACACATGATGGATTGTCCTGGTTGATTCAGGTGTTAATGCATTGGAAGGAACTGACCTTAACTGTGAGCTCCACTGTCAGAACCAAGGATGGAGGCTGATTTCAAGATGCTGATCTTGCAAATGTCCCGAGTCAAAAGTGACATGATTTAGCTTTTGGCCATTGGGTGTAGTTTACCATTGTTCCCACCATGCAGCTCCTTGATATCCCCCCTCAAAGAAAAAGTCTGTTTTGTGAAAACTGTGGATATGTACTTTCACATCCAGAAACATGGTTTTGGCCACAGCACCACGGTTAACTCCTAACTTAGAACGTTTCAAAAGCTGACAAAATCCTGGTAGCTTTATTTCCTCGGTGCAGTCACCAGTCTTGACTGAGACAGTGGTGCTTGGGCTGCAATTAAAACCTTGAGTGTTCTTAGTTATTATTTCCAGACTCTCTGTAAGACATTTCTTCTTAAATACAGTAGTTTTTTCCTGCAGCAGCTGTATTTTCTGTTAACCCCAGGTGAGATGAGGATTTTTTTTTGGTGTTAAGCACTGTGTAAGCACAGTATGAAAGATGGGACTCTGCTGGAGTCCATGTAAGATATTTTCTGTGTAATTCAGTGGAATTTAGACTGTATCAATAGTGAGAGACAGTGATGCAAAGCACTTTGGATCTGAAAGGACAGGGGTTGAAGAGGAAAAGGATTAACTGATGTGCACAGAACAGGAACACACCAGTGACAGCCAGGGCTTGTGACCCAGTTCTTTCAGATTTCAAGCCAGAGCCCCTCACTGCTAGACCCTGGTGCCTTCCAAGGTTGCCAAAATGTGCACAAGAGAGAGGACACTGAATGGTTTGGACAACTGCATTTGACTGACGCTGCAGTTCTGCTCTGTGAGCCTTCACTGTCATTTCTTGCAACAAGCAAACAGGGCTGTAATTCCTAACTCCAGCAGAAAGCATGCAGGAAATGCTGCTGCTGCTGCTGGAAGTGACAGCACATTGCAGAGCAATGGAAGAGACAACACACTGTAAGGGATTCTGCTGCTGAGGACATCAAAGGGCCAAGTTTTTGTTCTCAGTGCAAGTAGACAGTGGAAAAAAAAGGATGATAATAATGGATGGAGCATAATGAGTCCATTTATTCTGTATTATCTAATATTCAATATGAAAAGACCCTTGGGAATCATTCTTACACAACTTTCCAGTTCAACTTTGTGCCTTGTTAATTACAGTTAGTCAAAATAGACAAAGCCTTTCACAATTCATGAATTTATCATCATCCGATAGCATTGTTGATAAAATTTGATAATATGTTTGGTGGGCAGTCCTACTGCAGCTGCTGGAATTTTGGGGGCGTGTGGTGGGGTGAAGCTGGAGAGAATGCTCTGCACATCCACACTTGAACAGCTCCAACTTTCAACAGCCTTTCATTTCAGCATGGTTCACATCCAAATTTGGGTTATGGCCTCTTTGTAGTCACTGCTTTGGCACGGCTGAGACACTGAAAATCTGTTTTCACTTGTGACCTCTCCAATTTTCTATAAAATTTCACATCATGTTGTGGAGAATCTTGTCGTGAGGGCGTCTGAGTACCTTTGTGAATGCTGTTTTTGTTATTTCTTCCTCAGCATGACAGTTATTTATATTACAGTGATAAAAGACTGAACTCGGTTCCCTGACAGGAGAGGGCATCTTGATTGATGGATTTTGCAGCATAAGTCAATCAGTCAGTTCATTTTGGAATTATTTTTTTCCTTGCAAGAGAGAACAAATTTCTACGAAGAAATGCACTATATGAACAAAGTGATGTGAAAAATCAGTTGAAAGTGGAATTAATTTTTAATTGAACCAAAATATGCAAATTTCAGCAAAGCATACTTTTTTTCTGAGTTGTTTTGGGATTCTTTTTGTCTCTGAATGCTTTTGAGCTAGAAGAAATTAAAATTGGCAGCCATAATTATCTGGAAAACCAGAAGCATCTTTGAATTAAGATTTGTACTTTTCTTCCTGGGTTTTTAATGGCTTTCTGAACTAGCTTTTGATGGCAATATCCTTTTTTCTGCTATTGTAACTCCAAAATAATTTGCTAAAATATTTGAATGACTACAAAAAGCATTCTTTTTAATGATAGAAAGGAAGAAAAATAGCCCATATATCTTATTAGTCTTTTTCATGCTAGTTGTGGACAACATGAAAGTTTGGTGTAGATGATAGCTGCAAACAGAATTGCCACCCAGGTGGGTGAATGCTAAATTTGCTAAGGCTGGTGTTCAGAAATACTGAAAGCAACAAATTCCATGTAGTGAAGATTTACTGCAGCACAAACAAGAATAAATGTGAGGGAAATTCCAAGTGAAATCAGGGGGTGTGGGATCCTCGGTACCATTATCCCTATAGCTGTTTGTAACTAACAGCAGCATATTGATACATTACTCTGTGTACTGGTAGTGGGAAATGTTGTAGGAATTCTCTGCCAAAATGGAATTCTCTGAAATGGAATTAGTGGTTCTACAGTACCAAAGAATGTCATCTGCTTCTCTGTAAGCCACTGTCTGTTTGCCCCTTGTTCGGAGAACTTGATAAACTGGATTAATTTCTCAGAGTCCTTAACAGAACTGTCATCTTTTAGGCTTATACCCTAAATAAAAGGGCACAGTAGTTCTCAAAATAATATTCAAAAAGTAGTGTGGTCTAGGCAGATTTCATTTTTACTGGGTTTAGGAGGGAAAAATGGAGATGTCTTCCTATCTGCTGCCTTCTATCTGCTAAACCCATCTGTAAACTTGAAATTATTGAAGTGTGTTTGCTGATACTGAATTAGATTCTATGAATTGTAGATGGTCAGCATTTTTCAGGGCTGGGCTCCTATTCCTTAACAACTTTAGTGTCTTTCAAATCTTTCCTTAAGTACCTAGAAATTATTCCACAGAAATCTACCCTATAAAACAGTTTCGTAAGTCTTCTATATTCTTGTTGAGCAAAACCTCCTGATTCCCAGTAATTTAAACAAATTACTTTTTTAACTTTAAATGCTTTAGTTTTCATCTATCTTGTTAAACTTACTTGAACCATTACTCACGAGACAGCTTTAGTGTAACCATAAATACAATTTTAGATGATCATATTTTGATTGCCATAGTCAGAGCCACCCATGCTTTTAGGAAGTACTTTAGCAATGGCTAAGCAGGGGCCACAGCTTTGTTTTTATTTACTCAAACGTAAGGTAGAAATGCCTGTGAGATGAGAGGATCCTCGCTGATCTTGGCATCGCTCCGTGGGTTTCAGCCGAGTCCTTGCTGCCACCTTCTGGTGTTGGCTCCTTGCTCGGCACAGGCTGGAGGGAAGGGGGATGCCAAGGGATGTGCACTGACTGTGCCTGCAGGATTCCCAGGCTTCAGCAGCTCCGAGGTGAAGGAGGGGGTAAGGTCCCGACTCTCAGTAAATGATTGCCAAAATGATATTAGCTCAACAGTCTGCCTTACTTCATAGAGAGGAAAGGGTCCTCTTTGAGCTGCAGCCAGAACCAAATGGACACTAATAAAATTATACCAGCTATTATTATCGATTGGGATTTTCCAATGCCTTTTTATATTTTTTTTCTGTATCTTGCAAGTAAGCACATAATGCAAAACCCCCTTTTTTATTTCAGCAGTTTGTCTGTTTGATCCATAACCACCAATATAACAACCCTGCCCATTCCAATAGCCAGCTTGTTCCTCAGTAGGTTTGAGGGGTATTTTTAGTGGGTTTATTTGGGTTTTTTGCTGTTGTTGTTGGGTTGGGTTTTTTTATTCTTTCCAGACGCAAATAAAATGTTCTCAGATGAAATCTGCATCCCACTGAAGTAATCAGCAAGTTGCCATTGCCTTGAGTAGGGCGGTGTTTGTTGCTTTACCTGCAGCTGTCACGTAGGCAGAAATTATCTTCTTATTATGTGTATTTTGTGGTGAAGCAGTGAAATGGGAAGTTGACAGGCAGCAGATATCCTGGGAGATGATCCATGCCCTTGGTACGGAGTGGCGATGAAAGGCTTGGCTGTCCCAGGTCGGGCTGCAGGCACTCCAAGCTCTCTGCTGGGAAAAAGCAGCGCGGCACTGAGCACCAGCCCCAGCTCCTTCCAGAGAACAGATGGGCCATCACCTTGCCTTGTTTACCCTCTCCATCATTTTCTGAATCTCCAGCTTGCAATTTCTGGCCCTGCTTTAGTTGTACAGGGAATCTTGAACTCCCTCCAAAGGTACAACACACATTCTGAGGTAAGGGAAACAGCAGGAGGGCTGAGAGGCTGATGTAACATGAGAAACTGTCACTGAAACCTGCATTAATTTATACCCACTGAAAATACTACCTACGATTAGGCCAGACTTTGAGTTAGGATTTGACTCCCTGCTGGTATTATGGTGATTCTTCTCAGGCATTAAAGTGTTCATAATTGTCACTTGTGTCAAGCCAGAGGATCAGGGAGCAGGGATCTCTGAAGACATCAGTTTTTACCAGTAGGACTTTAAATATGAACTTCAGCAAAAACCTGTGCAGAGCAAGTTTTTGGGGAAAAAAGAAGTGGAGTATAAATTTAAGGTTTGTGTATCTGTCATCCTACCTTGCTCCTTTATAGCCACTGATTTGCTAATTTGTCAGGGCTTGGCTCAAGAAGCCTAAGTGGATGTTTTGGTGGTCGGGTGGTTTGGTAACTGATTCTGAGTTTTTCATTA
Source organism: Phylloscopus whistleri (assembly GCA_017589585.1). Classification (NCBI taxonomy): domain Eukaryota; kingdom Metazoa; phylum Chordata; class Aves; order Passeriformes; family Phylloscopidae; genus Phylloscopus; species Phylloscopus whistleri. Next base: position 2,870,871 of record JADMLD010000092.1, read on the forward strand.
GAAGTAGAAATCGAATGTTCCAATATTACAATGTTGGAAACATCCAGTGCTGGGTCAAAGATTAGTCTTACAGGGCATATGAAATGAGTTAGTGGCATCTGTTCCATATATCTCAGCCTCTTAGATGGGCAAGGGGAGGATTGTGAAGAGATGCAGACTCTACACTTTGGTTTTAGAACACCCTGTGAGAAGGACAGGGTGGATTAATGTATTGAAACAGTATGCAAAGACATTGTCTGTCATGGGAGCACAGGGTTTCTCTGCTTTCCTCGGGACCTCTCAACAACAAGAAGTAGTTGAAGGTAGGAGGATATAATTGCACAGTTCTTTGGCTCCTGCTTCCCAAAATTAAGCTTTTGATGCTTTGCAGAGGAGCGTGGTTTCCTCACACATAGCCAGAAGTTCTCTGTGTGCTTTTGTCTTGTGGAGCACTTGCAGTGTGGTTTGGATTTCTAGGAAGTGACCTCGTCTGACTGAACAAGTAAATGTCCTGATGTCATGTCTCCGTTTTTCTTTGTCCTTTGTCACCCATTATGTGACAAATGGGAAAAATAAGATTTATCTCATTACTACATCATGATTCCTGAATTAATCTTTATATTTCAACTATGTTTATATGACTCTTAATGAAACAGGATCTCTTCTTGCGTTATCTCGATGATTAATGGTTGTTGTTGAAAAAAACAGATGTGACTTAATGTTAGAAGTGCAAATGATTTCCAGACTGCAATTATAGTGAATTACTTTACCCATTATTATCTTCCAAATTGAATTATGCTGTATATGAGGTCACTGGTAGTGGCTGCAACTAATACTTGGCCATATGTGTCTGTCTGTTATTTTAACCTACTCATTGTTCTATCCAAAGACATAATTGATGTCACAAAACGGGGTTTGTTCTGCTTTATTAACTCCTGTTAATTACTGGGATCATTGAACACCTGACTGCTCCATCCCTGCGTGTGCATCTGCTCGGGAAACACCCTCCAAGGCTGGGAGCAACCGAGCAGTACAGACCCAGGGTTTTGCTCCTCCCTTCATGGTAATGAGTGCTGTGCTTTCTTTCCTAAAATTCAGTCATCCCTTTGAATGTTCCTTGAAATCTTATTATGTGATGCAAGAAAATACAAACAAAACCATAGCAGAGAAATTAGTTCCCTTGATTCGCTTTATCTCCATTTTTATTACCGCTGCTAATTATGAAGCACTTCAGGCAGGAAATTCCATGTAGTTGAACTTAATGGCTTATTTGAACCAGGTAGGCATATTCTACTGAAAATATTCTGCTCACTAAATGAAATTTGTTCATTAAAAGAAATATGCCATTTGTTACAATTGGTAGCATTTCATACTCTGAAATTTAAGCAATTTTGTAATGGTGGTGATAATGGTATTAGCTTATAAAATTTCTGGTTTGTGGAAGAGCTTAAGGTAATTTTAGGAATAAAGACTCCGTCTTAACTATCACATTGAAAAATGCAGCAGGCATACATTTAAACTTTGTGGAATTTAATATTTTAGTATTTAGTATGTGAATATATTGGTGTAAACAGAGCTCTACACTCCACAGGAGCAGTTTATGCATTCGTGTCTCTAGGTCTGGTTTCTGTCCTTTTTTAAGATGGAAAGTAGTAAGTAGCTTTGCCACCCACATAATTTGGTTTGTACTTTTAAAGAGAAACCATTATACTGTTTTCTTTAACATTTGTGTTAATGAAAACAATTGGGAAAAGCAACATCTGCTTGACTTCGAACAGCTCCAAGTTCTGTAAAGTGTACAAAGGCCTGTGAGTAAACACACACCAATAAAGGCCTTGCCAGGGTGATGCATTACTGTGTTTGGAAGAAAGAGCAGCTAAAAATTTGCTTAAATACTTCAATAAGCATAATCAGAAAGGTGATATTTGCACAAGCAATTCCAGTTTCCAAAACATCCACACTGATTTCATGAATCTGCTTTGGGCAAACAAGGTTTGTCTCATCAGCTCTTAAGGGAAACTTTCACCAGTGGATAGTAAAATATAAAAGAAGAAATATAGTCCAATTTAAACAAAGAACTGACTGTTCTAGAGACATTCTCTTTTTAATTTCCACTGTGTGCTTTTTCTTTTCTGCTCTATTGCTTTGAAAGGCAAGGACTTATTACTTTTATCCTTCCTAAAATATTTCAGGTCAGCAAGCCAGTGTAAAATATATCTTCCTGCTTATGTGTGCACTCAGTCTTCAGGTCCATATCAGTACAGTTGTTAAAGGAATAATAAATTATTTAATTATCTGATAGTAATTAGTGGTGCTCATGGAGAACCCTGTGAATAGCAGTCTGTGGACTGGAATGGTTTATTTACAGATAGTGTGGTGTGTTTTCCTTAGGATGTTTTCAAATTTTGGCTGTCGCAGCCAAACTGAAACATCAATGAAATGAGGTGAAGGATTGCCTGCAGTGTCTAGAAGGCAGTTGTCTAAGATCCATAGGGTTTTAGGAATTAGATATAACTTGGCTTTGAGATACAGGCTCCTAGCCTGCACATTAAATGAATAATCAAGAGGAATTATTATTTCATGCCTAATGTTTCTGCTAGGAAGGTATTTACAGTTCAATTTTTATTTTGAATGGCTGTGCATGTCAAGAGAAAACAATTACTTCATTGTTACATAGAGGCATCACTCACTCAGGTTTTAAAGGAAAAATCATCCAGAAGTAAATGTAAGTAGAAACTCACATCTGGTTCTCTTGTTACTAATCTGGGGCTCTGAAAATGTGATTTCTGGCCTCCAAAGTGTTTGTATGCAGACTTCAAAGGCCTTTTGTCACTGTCACCATGGAAAGGAGCTGGGAAGGAACATGCTTAGTTCAGAGCATGGCAGTGCCAGTAGACACGAGGGAGCAAAGGACTGGCCAGATGATGGCAAAGAGCATCCAAGGCCTGGGGGAAATGAGGGTATTGATGGCTTAGCAGGACATGGGAATTTTAGCAGATTTCAGGTGCCCATGCCTTTGATCTGTGAATGAAGTCTCTGGAAGTGATGAGAGTCTGAGTGTGTGGGTTATCCCTTAAACACATGACCTATTCATGGATAGGAAAACAGAGCAGAGCCTGCCTGGAAGGCAAAATCTGATTCTAATAGAAGCTCACACCGCAATGGGAGACAGGAGATCTATTTCCTTCTCAGTTGCATGTCTCCCATAGCCCTGGGTAAACCACTTAATGGCATTGATGGTGTACTGATCCAGCCAGGAAGCAGATGTTTCACTTCCCCACTTCACAGAGCATTGTGAAGATGGAACCATCTGATCAGTCAAGGATGGTGTGGTGACAAGAGTGACATCAATTCTGGAGATGAAGATGTGTGGGGTGAGAATCCAACTCTGCTGAATCCAAAATACTAGAACCAGAGAAAATTCATCAGTGGTTTCGTATGCTGGTTGTGGCATGCAGACATCTGCAGACTGTTTGAAGATGAAATAGTGAATGAATGGCTGTAAGGAAATGAGCTATTTTGTGTTCTAAAATATCATTAGCCTTGAGGGAGATACTCATTAAAAGCACAGAGGGCATGTGGTGCACGAATGCCCAGCAGTCAGTGCCTAAGGGATTAAGCTGTTCTAGGTTTGCTAAACCACCACTCACAAAGTAAGAGCCAGAACTGCTTCCAGGTCTGCTGCTGGAATGAAAACCCCCATCATCCCACAGTCCTCCAAGACAGATTCTCTGAGTGTGGGATAAATTTGCTCTTGCAACACAACATATGGCTGTACCTGGCACCATTTCCTCCAAGACATCCCATATGCTTGCAGTCTGGAAGTTGTTTGCAAAGAGCTGTACTGACTCATCCCAAGTATGTAATCAGCTGGGAATAATAATAAAGAAGTGATCTAAATTTATTACAGGTTAGGTTTTTATTTCTGTGGACTGCATTTCATCAGATCAAAGTATCATTTTTCTAAAGGATGAGGAAGCAGGTATGCTGAGTGCCTAGGTGTCACAGCCAGGCAAGCCGCAGAACTAATTATCTGTCAAATTTCACTTCAGAAATGGTGATATTTGTTGGGGGAAGTATTGAGCAGATGCAGACATTTTTTGCATGTTGAAAGGCATTTTGCAGACGTTGTTCAGTGTTTTGAACCTCCCTGATGGATGTGTGTTGGTGTTTTCCATCCCAAAGGAAGGGGGATACAGAAGGAATGAGTTCTTATTTCAACAGTCAGTGCTAGAACCTGTTGGTGGTAACGTTGGCATTCTCCCATGATATGGGAGAAGGAGGTAAGCAGTTCTTTCTACACTCTGGAAATTAATTTTAAAAAAATAATAAAAATATTACTGGGCCTTTAGAACCTTTTAGAATTCCAGGGGTGAGACCTTAAGACAAATGGTCCTGTTTTTTCACAGGCACACCAAAATATTTTCATGTCTTGAGATTCCAGTGGAATTCTAGTCAGGATCTCTGGTGGAATTGTGTAAGGGAACACTCTCAGAAATTCTGTGTTGTGGGGGTGAATAGATCTAATATTCAGATCAGCTGCAGGCACTCTGTAGGGTTTTACTCTGTGTCTGTGAACACACCGTGCATTACAGTGACAAATGATGGGGATAATTATGAAAAAGAGGATTTGGAAATTCTGGCTCAGACTGGAGTATTTTAATAAAGCTTAAAAATCACCATCTTTTCTAAAGCTAGCTTGCTCCTAAAACTTCCCTTCCCTTCCCAATAATTTGCGTTCCTGGGGATGGGAAAGCCTTTTGCAGCACACGAGCTGCCTGGCAGGATTTGGAGTGCAGCTCAAGCAGCCTTTGGCCCCCAGGAGTGGGACTGGGGTGGCTGTGAGCCTCTCTGGAAGGCTCTGGCACTCACTCCCGTCCCGAAGCACCTCAGAGTTTGGCTCCCACTCACTGTAGCTCAGGCATTGCTGCAGCTGAGGGACAGATATTAATTCAATTACATGAGCAACTTGGGAGCCCATTAGAGGCTGCTGCTTCTCTGCTGTCAGAATGAGGAAGTTTTTTGCTGGGAATATAGAGCTTTTCGGGTTGCCTCTATGAGAACAGCTAAATCACAGAAAAGACTCTGCAGTAAATGTGCACCTACGTAATGCTGAAGGTTGCAAGGGTAAGCAGCAAAGGTTTTCATCCAAAGCAAACCAACCTGAGGAGTCAAGGATTTTTTCTCTCTTACGTGAGTTTCAGAAGCATGGACTGTGAACCCAAGCTAAACCTGGGGTATTTCAAGTGGCCCTTCAAAAGGGACCATATTCAATGCCCAGCAGTGTAAAGATTCTAACAAAATGTTCATGGCAGAAAATGATGAGCACGCAAGAAGGAAATCTTTGAATTCCTCAGCTCAGGGGCAGGAATGTGCATTGCTGGTCTGGCATTGGAAAAAGTGCTTATGTTTTCTAGAACTGAAGTTGGTATCAGTGTATTTGATGCTGGCACCTGTCTCAACATGCGTGGCTTTAAATGCAGAAAAAACACGTGTTCATTGCTGTAGTCTTGTTCTTTTTAGGGGCTTCCACCTACAGTTTTTCTTGCAGTGGAACCTGACCATCTGTCTGCTTCTATTGTTTGTAAGATGCAGTAATGTGGTGGTGGATTCTGGCTCTAAAGTGAAGAGAAAAGGATAAACAAATCCTGGCTAAGGAAGTGCAAAGTGCTCATAAAGGCACTTTCAGTTGGAAAGGCAAATTATGTGATTCAGAGCAAGTTATTAGATATGGGCAAATATATGACTGTGGATAATGTGGATGTGTTTGAGTAAAAATCTTCTCTTTGGAATAATAACCTCCTTTGTGGAAGAGAGCAAGTAGTCATAGCTGTCCTCATGGTGCTCTTGCACTGAAGTTCTTTTGGAGACCAAGAAAAGTATGTATCTGCATGACATGATTAGAATTGTGTTCACAAAACATGGCATCTGACCTTACAAAAAAGAAAATCAATGCAGAACAAGTCCTGATTAGATTTTTTTGCCAGCACTGCACTTTTTAAACTCAAATGGATGTGCAAGGTGAAGCACAGTGTGTAAGCTACGGGCTTATGGTTTTGCTTTGAGAGGATGAATAAATAAAGAATTTGCAATTCATTTTATATTGCAAAGTCACATTTTGCCTCCCCTCATGTAAATAGATTGTATTCATTTTGTTAGTGCTTGGAAGAGCATTTTGGCAAGTTAAATGTCTAGAAGAAAGGTTTAGATCCACACTTTGAAAAGTTCATGGATGAGGCAGTAAGTTTTTGTTCTATTCCAAGGAAGAGCAGCACCCTTTCCTCTTTACATACAGAGGTGCTGCTCTGCCTTTTGGAAGCAGAATGTGAATGACTTGTTACTGAACTACATTTAGTTCGCTTGTTTTCCTGTCCAAAACAACAAGTAAATAATTTATTTGTGAATGTTCATTCAGTTTGTTTTAAAGAACATGGGTTTTTTCCACAAAGGTTATAAGTGATGCACATATTAAAAATTCAGAACTTCTCAGAAAATTTGTTGCTGGTGTCTCAGAGTTGCTTTGTGCACTTAAACACTTAAGGTTTTTTTGGTCATTAAGCCTGTAGATAACTAATTATGCTTCTAGGGGCTGCTCAGGACTGTTTTGATTTTAAGTGGTTTCTTTACTGGGATCCAAAACTACGTGATGCCTATTTAGCTGATCCATGAGCTGCTCCTGTAGCACATCCCAACCATGCAGGTGTCACAGGGAGCACCTTATGTTGTGCTCAGTGAACCAGCAGGGAAAGAGGCAGGGAAGAAATGGCATTAAAGGTCTGGTGACATTATTGCAGAGTGAGGAAATGCTGGAGCTGACCAGCTGAGCCAGTCAATGTCTACAACCAGGATTGTTTCCTACACCGTGGTGTGTAATTTCCTGTTCGACAAAGCCTTTCTGAGATCACAGGGTAGTTATAATTAGGATTGCAGTTATAGCCTGGTGCATTTAACTCTTCTAACAGCTTCAGGTGCCTGTGAAGATGTGCAAGACTGACAAAAAAGAAAAGTGAAATGCAGCTCTTTGGTGGAAGCAATGAAGTTCCACAAAATGTTCCTTTCATCTTTTCAGGATGCTAGAGTGGTGAATGATGTGGCATCACTCCTTCGTCTAGAAATGAGAAAGAAAAATGTGTAAAACCACCCATTCCCTGCCTGTAATTGATATTCTGTAGCCATGTAGTGTAGAATAAGACTTATCTTTCCAGGAGTGCTAATCGTTGTCAATCAGTAATACTAATCAGTAATGACTTTCCATAAATCTCCCCAAGGGCAATCGGACCACTCCAGCTTGGGACCTGCTATAAAAAATTGCCTGGGCTATCTAATCTCTGTGCTAGACAGAGCTGAAAATGCTGGCTCAAATTAGTTTGTGATAGAGGCAGATAGCTCCATTTTAACATGCCTGAGCTTGAAAAGATCTCCTTTAGCAGAAAATTGGGGAAAAGCTTAGTATGTCTTAATCCCAAATGTGAGATTTCATTTAAAAGTTTATAAGGACAATTTCTATATTTATGTTTAATTTTATCTAAAGCTGCAGGAACTCTATCATTGCAGAGCTGAGCTTTACTCTTCTGTCCCCCTCTTATTCTCCTAAGGAGCATCTCAAACTTGACCAAAAATGAAAGTCCAGGCTGGGCAATTCCCATTTATCTGCTGTGCTGGTTTTTGTATTGGCTGAGGGCCCTGAATGGACAGGGCTCCATCAAGTCATGTGCTCTGTGCCACTGGCGTTCTTCCAGCTGGATATGCTATCTTCAGACCATTTTAAAGTGACAAAACTTTCACATTTTTCCTCTGTGAAACTCTTTTAAGCAGTTTTTCCTGATCTTGTCCTTATATTTTTCTTTAGCCTGTCAGGCCATTGCTGTGGCATACAGCCCCTGTTTCCCTTGGCACTTTGTCTTGTTCTTCTCTTTACATGGTTCAAATCCACCTGAGCAGCATTATTATTCTCACTCTTTATTAGTCCTCTGTGGAAGTCATTAGCTCCAAAGTGGTTTTTGGTTTTTGTCTTGTCTGAATCCTAAATCAAATGATGCTTTTCTAGAACTGAGATGTTGAGAAGAGTATGTGGGGGGAAAATCTACCTATCAGTGGCTCTGACATGAAATTATGACCCTGTGCACAACCCTCACAATTTAAAACTCATGCAGCATTTTGACTATTAATTTGGGGATTTGACTGTTAATTTTGGTTCTTCAAACTGCTTTTGAAGCACCTCCCTTTAAACACAGGCATGGTTAGGTGATATTTGACTGCATGGCTTCTCAGGGATGCTCCCAATATTAAATAATCTCCAGCCAGTGTAGGATGACTATCACTGTGCTTATTACATCTGTTTTGCATTTCCTATATAAAGCATCTTGCTGCTCCTTGTAAGAATCTCTGTAAGGATCAAACTCCTGAAGGCTGCCTAATGCTGCAGTGGTAGCTGACCTGTCCTTTCTAGAACTGATTCTTTTCTTTTCCCTGAGCTGTTTCAAGGAGGTGTTTATTCCCTGTGAACAAATCTTCTGGATTTTTACATTACTGGGACATTTTGTTTGTTAGTCATTTATGTTAATTTTGTTTTGTAACTTGTTCTCTATCACCCTCACAGTTCCATCAAGACCATCTCTGAATATTCATTTGTGGTTTTAGCAGAGGATTCTTAAACCCCTTCCTCTGGAGAGGAGCTTTAATCTGTATTGTTTTAACTAGAGCAGTAAGGAAAATTTAGAAGTCACTTTGTTGTCCTGTGGCTTAGATATCCAAAATGACTTTTCTGTATTCCTTGCCTGCTTCTCCCAAAATTTTCAACCAAAATAAGCTTCAGCTACTGCCACCTATATAATACAGCACTTGAGTTACTATTTATTTTTTCTAAATCAAGGCGTTTACTGGGCTTAAATGTCAGTGGTTTCTAGTCTCAGAAAAGTAATGTTCCCCTATAAAGGAAGGGAATGGACATTTTCTCTCTGCTGCCATTATGACAGCAAGAGTGATTCAAGTGACACCAAGAAAGAAACGCTAAACACCAGCAATTAACAATGGATCTCAGGGCCCTGTCTGGAGCAGTGCTAAAAGTACAAATGAGCAATTGCAGAAGGGAAGCCTAATCTAATAGACCGAGTGGATTAGTGCCTCAGGCCGTGCTGCATTTTCACAGCAATGCAATCATAGGTTTTATGGCCCTACACTTCATCATAAGATTAGAAAAAAACCATCTTTGTTACTGTCTGGAAATTGAGAAAGGCTGGTGAGATGGGTGTGCAGTTTAACCTCCTGTATTTCAGAACCCAACCTATGGAAAACATCGCCTTTCTGGCAGAAGAGTTCTGAATATGTGATTTCTGTGTACTTGGTTTATGGGGAAACTACAGTTGCTGAGAGAGGATTGTTGTGTAGTGATACAACAGTGGTGTTGCTGTAGGCCTTGTCTTCTGAACCTGTAATGGGTGTAGATGGAATTTTGGTTGAGGAAAGCTGACAAAGCAAGAGATCGGTTTTGGTATTTGAGGCCCTCCATGTGGTTTAACAGCGGGCAACTAAACAGTACAGACTAGAAGTAGATAGTATATTTTAAATAATTTATGCTAAACAGACCACCTGAAAGGTAAAGGTGTTTGGATGTGAGTTAGCAGATAGCTCTGAGTCAGCAAAAAGGGCAATGGGGTCTGTGGCAGATGTTGGAATGAATACACAAGCCTGTGGTTATCAAGGGCCAGCAATTGTGAAAAAAGATTGTGTGCTTTGTGGTGGATGTGAAAATGGCTGATGGTCAACCATTATGTAACCTAACAATGCCTTTTAAAGCTATGCAGTATTTTCTTTTTATATTTTCTTCCTCCTGATAGGTGAAGGGGAATTATCTAAATTTATTTCATGTCTCCTAGCAGCTTCCTTATCTGTCCCATGGACTTGCTTTTGAGTTCTGCTAAGTATCTTAAACTCTGAAATCTTTAACCTGTGATGAAATCTGTTTTGCTGGCTGTTTAGGGAAATGGCTTTAGCTGCCGTCCTGCCATAACTCCTGACATCAAGCACCAGCTGCCCCTCTGCTTCCTGAGCGCAGTAGCTGCCCTGGAGCTGTCATACAGAGAGAGGGAGAGGCAGTGCTGAGGGTTCCACAAAGCCAGGGAGCACACACTGCCTTCCCCACAGCAGGAGATGATCCACACGAAGAACAGGAGGGGGAAAAGCAGGGCAGTGTTTGAGGGGCAGGAGCTGAAGGCTCCCAGCCTTGGGACGTGCTCTGGGCACAGATCAGACCCCCAGTCCACAGCAGCTGACTTTGCCCAGCACGGGTGCCTCACCTGTGCCTTACCTGCACAGCTCCACAGCCCAGTGCCAAGAACTGCTCATGTGCTGCTCATGTTGGCCACAGCAGTAGGGAAAAAGCATCCGACTCACAGTTGTAAACTTTGCTTCCCTCCCATAGTTTTTGGCGTTTGCTTTTTTCCCCCCTCCACCTTCTGCCATGTGTAGTTTAAATGTGGCAAATGCTGTTAGGCAGGAAAGGACTAAACTCTTCTGCCTCCTGAAGAAGCTGAAAAGACTGCCAAGTTTGCACAAGCACAAGTTACCCCAAATAAAGGTGGTGTCCTGCATTGTTGAGATTTGTGCAGAAAGAAACCAGGAGTTCCCAGCTGCTGAGGAGTAAATAAGGTGAAATCAGTAATCAGGCCTGTTAGCTTTATTGCAGGAGAGAGAAATAACCTTTTGGGACTAAACACCACCATCTATGCAGGGTTTTTAGTTGAAATTCAGTTAGTATTTGTGTTGGTGTAAACGGGACATTAGTGTGTGTATGATGCAGCTCAATCAGAACACATTCATGCTGTTTGCAAAACACTCCTGTCCCTCTCCCTGAGAATGCATGAGGGAACAGTCAGATCAGGAAAAAGTCAGGAGCTGGGACACGTAAAAATTGGTGTGTGCCGCGAAGTGGAGCATCCTGAAATCTGCAAATCATGTTATGACTGAGAAGTACAAGAAAAGGCTGAGGTGTGAACAGGGGAACAAGCATGGATATTATGACAGTTCATACACCATAGTACTCATAACAACTGTTGTTCTTGGTAGCTGTGAAACGTTATCCCTGTGGAAAAATAGAATATTCAGCTCCATGGGAAATATGTCTCAATAAAACTAAAACATCAATGTGTCTTTTTACACATTTTACTGGGGATGTAATTTTCACTCTAATTCTGAAGCCAGAAGATTACCAGATAGAACAGTGTGTTAAAGCATCTTGACTACTGTGCCAGTGTAAAGTGGTAGAAATGCTGTGAGTTTTTAATAACCAGTTTGAATATTGAAGTGTTCAAACTGCACGTGTTGGGGTTCAGTAATGTGAAATGACTTAGTGCTGGTCTTCTGAGAGTTCATACATAAATAATTGATTTTTATTTAAGAAAAAGCACCTTTTAAAATAAAAAAAAATCTAGACCAAGAGAGGGCTTCTGTTTGAACTAGAATAGGCGTTGTAAAAGAGTTTGCTAGCAAAGACAACACAAAATGGTCTTTCCACACATCTGTTCTCACTTCTCTTTAAGAGCGATGGACTGTAGCAGGGAAGGGAATTTTACTCAATAAATTAAAAAAGAAAATCAGCAGGGTTTACAAATCTGAAGCTTCAGAGAAAGATACTACAGTATCTTGCAAAAGCAGGCAGGAGTTGCAGTGGTGAAACTATATGTTTTTAGCCTTCTGTCCACACTTTGTAAAATAAGTGAAAGGGAGAGAGAGAAGGGTGGTTAAGGTTCTTGCCAGGATGCCCTGTTGTGGTTCAGGAGAAAGAAGCAGCTGAAATACCTCTGCCATATCTCCAGGGGTCACTTAATTCACCAGACTGTCTGCTCTCTGATGCCAGCTCTTGTTTCTCTGTGTCCTTTTCCACAGAAAGGGCTCCTAGACACGTCAAGAAAAGGTTTCCCTTTTTTATTTTTAAGGATTTCATTGAGACTGGAGTGTTTCTTTTGAAGATGGGCTGTTCTCCCTGAAGCAGGACCTCATTCATCAGCTGTTAGCCCAGCCAAATTAGGCTTGTGTTGCCAGATGATGGGGTACTCTCCAAATCTGAAACTGTGCATTTTACAATTTCCTTTTTATTTTGAGTGTTCAGAGAGGCTCAGAGAGGTTCAGCAGGGCAGGGAATTGCTGGCTTTGAGCACTGCTGAACTTTTGAGCATTTGTACACCAGCCAGCAGGGATTGTTCCCTTTGAGTCTCTCCGTGTACATCAAGTTTATAAGCTTAAGATGTTCGGGCAGCTCTTTTCTCCCAGGGACTAGTGAAGGATGTGAGTAGTAGCACAATTTCTGTTGTTGCTGCATTTACTTAGGTCTTGTTTCACTTCTGGAGGCATCCTCAACCATGGCAAGTAAATCTTAACAAGCAGGCTTTTTTTGTCTTCGTTTTTTACCTTTTACTTTAAAAGGGAAAGGCTGACTCCACACAGTTAAGAAATTATACAGGGGAGAGTTTTAAGTTGCTTTTCAAAAGAAATAATGAAATAGGAGCAATCTTCCCCCTTTGCTCATGTCTGCCGTTCCCTCAGTAGCCTCTTACAAATGGGGTGTCATTGCAGGGTAGGCTCTGTTTTGTCTCTAGCCAGTGCTGCTCTGCTCCCTTCTCTAGTGGCTTCTGTGTGGTGCAAATCTGCATCCTTTTGGGGAGTTTGAATGGGTTTCTGGGTGCATCAGAGACAGGCCCAGCTTTTTCAGGCAGTTGGGTGGAAAGCTGCCTGAGGAGGTCATGAGACGCTGTCCTGGGTTCAGGCTCTAACAAGTGTGTCTCTGGCTGGGTATGAAAGATTGCAGGGTTTGCCCTGGAAGAATTCTGAGTTCGGCTTTTGCATCCAGACAGTTTTTTAATAAAATACAGCATCTGAATCTCAGGCTGTATCGCCTTAGTTCTCTTGCTTTGTCAAAAAAAGAATCCAGTCCTTTTGCTAATAATAAACCTCACTGAGATTTGCAGTTGGACTTCATATACAGCACACACTCATCTGTTCTTTGCAGGTTGGGAAAAGCTCTCGCCCACCTTCCCACACCTCCCCAAAATCTGGTTACAGCCCACTTCATGCTCTTATCCATATATAAATTACTTATATTTTGTCATGGTGGATGTTTACAGCTTTTTAATGAGCTATTAATGTTCTGCATCTAAGAATAAAGCAGAAACAAAAAAAGGGTTGACGTAACAACTAAGTCCTTAAATCTGAGCAAACTGAAAAAGGAGTTACTGATGCCTTCAGTCAGTAACAGCACAGCATGTTTTAAATAAACAAACTATGATTTTGGCTGTCTTGGATGACTTGAAGTCACCCAGGGAATAAGTTTGTACTTCTGAGCATTTTGAAGTGGGGCTGTTTCCAGTCTTCTCCCTCCCTTGCCTCCTGGGAGTAAACACATCATTTTGTAAGCACGTGTTAATTAATTCATTTTGTAAGCACGTGTTAATTCAGTGACAATACGGGTACGGGGATGGCTCAGGATGGGGGTGAATCACACAGGAAAGCTGGATCAGGGAGCTCAGCATTGAGTTCTGTGACTCAATAGCAAAACTCTCTGAACGCAGAGAATAGCCAGACACTGCATCACTGATGAAAGTTAAAATGTGCAAGGACTGGACCGAGTCACTTAACGAGTAAATAAATGGTAAATGAACTGTGTAATTTACTTTGGCTCAGATGTATTGCCTCAAAAGAGAGAAGCCCTCCTCAGCTGCACGGGGTGTGTGGTTCCAGCAGAGGTAGGAAATGCCTTATTCAGAGTCAGGAGACTGGGGAGAGAGTAGGGCATGAATGTAATGATCTAAGACAGAAGCCAGATCTGACAATACTTGGGATTCCTGATTAATGATTTCCCTGGTATTTAGCTGTCTTATTGCCATGTCAATGCTTCCCTAATCAGAAAATCAAAGTACCAAGTGATGAACATTGATGATGCCTGGAGCACTGCTGGTGGTAACCTTGAAAGTGTAATATGTGAAAAGTTCTACTTCAGGCCCTGGCAGTTTTAAAAATAGGGGCTGAAAAAAACCAGTGTGACCACAAAACCATGATTTCCCTGGAAAAGGAAATCATGTTTGTTAAAGTTTTCTGTTCTTAAGGTGCAAAATTGGTAGCACTTGTAACTGCTACCAACAGATTCCAGTAATCATCAGAGTCATGCCACCCATACAGGTGGCAAGAGATTGGGAGGACCAGGAAAGAAGTCCAAAATACAGTGCTGGAAGCTTCCTGCTAGGCTAAGTTGAAATATAATCTGCTTTTCCTAAGTCTCCTACTGAAGTGCTGAGAGTGGAATTGGCTATCCAGAGAGCATTCACATTCTGAAAACCAATATCAACGTACGTCCTGCTGGCAAATTGTGATCCTTTCCAAATGCCTGGGGATTGATCGTCCGCTGCACCAACCTGGAATAAAAATGCAGTTTTAAATGGAAATGTGCACATAGAAGTAATGTGGCAGAGGAGGGAGCTAATAGCATGCTGCTGGGGTTTGCCCTCACCTCAAGGATGTGTCCAACATCATCCTCTGCAGTCAGCTCTCTTGGAAGGACAGCTTGTAATTACTGCAGCTCTCACAAGGAAAATTCCACATTAGTATGTACCCACTTATAATTTATTATTTTAAAAATGTAACCTTTACAGAGCAAATGGTACCCCAAAATAAAATCATTTTGAGGTGGAAATTCTCCACCTGGAAATTCCTCTTAAAAGGATATGCAGCTTTTAAATTGAAGCCTTACAGAAAAGTCCTGATTCAGGATGGAATGTATATGTGAAAAGGAAGATAACTGCATGTCTTATGGATGGAGAATGTATAGCTAGGAATAGGGTGAATTATCTGGTCTTTCATGGCTTTATTTTCTTTTGGTGTTTATCAAAACTGAAACCCTGTAAGTTTTTGCTTCTTCCAGGGCAGGCTTTTCTATGCCTTCCCTCAAGTCTCTTTGTTCACCTCTGATTTTTCTCCAACGTGTGTGTCTACAGCTGAGAAACTTTGATCCAGGCAGTTGCTTGTCCAGCTTTGTTTTAGAACCACCTTTCTCAAGCCCACTTTTCCTCCCCAGTCTGTGTTTTCCACCATGTCACATTAGAAGGACATGGCTTTCTGAGGAGATCTGTATTTTGCATTACAACTGGCAAATCCACCCTCGCAGGAAACAAATCTCAGCTGTGTTTGGTTGTACCAAGTAAAGCAGCACAAATTTGTGCTAAGAAACAGCCTAATCTGACTGGAGCATATGTATTGAAATGATGCTCAAAAGAGCACTGATAATTGTGAATTCCTTTATTTTGGTTCTGGAGAAGAAACAGACTGTTTCTTTTCTTCATACACTTTGCTCTTCTGCAGCCTTTCAGGCTTTCTCCTCTCCCACTGGGCAGGAAGAGTAATAGGAACCTATGTCTGGGGAGAGCTCAGGTTTTCCTGCTTGCACTTAGTTTCTTGGCAACTGCCCTCTCTCTCTCTTTCCCTTTGTACATCTGATCAAAATAAATAATGTTTTGTGGTGGAGAGACTTCACAAGGAAAGCTTGTTGAGCCAAAGGGTAGGGAGACTTGTCCTGGAAGGGACTGTGGACCAGCCTCAAAAATGTGGTAGAAGAAAGAGGACATTTTTCAAGCATCTGGCCAGCTGATTTTCTCTGGCTTAATTAAGGGATTGACTCTAGGCCGCCAAGTCACTTAATTTTTTTTCCAAATTTATATTTCCAAAGATCTGCTTGGAACTGACAAAACATCCTACGCTCTATAATAATTTTGTATGTCGGTATTAAAAAAATCTACTTAATTCTTACATGTTTAAAACATCTTCCCATAGGATATGGATACTTCTACTTGACTAACAGGCTGTCACACAAGGCCAGCATTGCCTATATGTCATTAAATTAACTGAGTGGACCAGCTCTGTGAGCTCTTAATAAATAAGTACTGCAGTAACAGGAGATTAAAAACTCGAGTAATGTGATATTTTTATAGCATTTTGTTTTCTTAAGCTTAGAAACTGTTGTGCTGTGCTGTGAGCTGTCAATTTCTTCTCAGGGAAGAAACACACACCATTGTTTTTCTTCCAAGTGCCATCAGCGTGTCCTCTGTGAGAGCATTCCTCGCTGCAGGACAGTGTCTGGCACAGAGGGCAGGGAAGGTGTGCTTTGGTGGGAAGGAACACTTTATAACAGAGAAATTGTAGTCTGGTGAGCCCAACCTCTGACCTGAGGGTGAAAGATGCAGCTGAGGAAATGGAACATGTGGCATTAACACCACAAGAGGTGATGCCAGCACAGATAGATAAATAAATATATCTACACACACACACATATATATATACACTAGGAGTTTTGTGAAAATACAGCTTTCTCAAACACATTTCCATTGCCTGCCAATCCTGCAAATCTGTCATCATGCGTGGGTTGGCATGCTTTGCCCTTTTGGGGCTGTGGTACAAAAAGTCAGTGCTGATGAGAGGTATTTATGCCAGGAAATACAAGAAATTAATTTCCTGCATTGATCAGTGGAAGGCGTCCAGGCTGATTTCAATAATGAAAAATCACAAGCGCAGCAGCACTGAAGCTTGCAGTTCACTTTCTGACAACTCTCCCTGCAGCAACCCAAGCTTCTGGAATGATTTCATGTGGAATTATGTGAATAGGTTTTAAAAGTTCAACTACAAATCATCATTTCACTAGGTAAGACTAGTGGTGCAGGGGAGAAACATTTTACTAGACTAGTTCTCTGTGAGAATTATGCTCTATTTCATCTCTGCAGTAGCAACCTGGATGATAGAAAATATATCCCAGGAATCCAAAACCAGTTTTTCCTCCCTCTTTGGAAACACACTTCAGGTTTTTCAGCAAACCAGTGTGTGAGATCTGACCTGGTCCTGGCAACTGAAGCAGTCCTGAATTATTTTTCTCTTACTTTAACTGACAGCAAATCAAAAGGAAATGGGGTCTCTTGGAAATTCTGAGGAGATTTGATGAGGAAATTTTTTTTCTTTTAATTTTGGCTGTAAAGGGGTTAGGCGCTGGAGAAATGTTTAATGGTAGAGGTTCTTTTTAGAAGCTTGTTGTAACACAAATAATCTCCCTCTCCTGGGAACCGATGCTATGCTGCATCTACCTTTGCTACCCAGGCGTGCAAACAAAACACCATTTCCCCACAAACGCCTTAAGTGACATTTTTCTCTACACTCAATATGATTTCAGGCACACCATGTGCCTGAAGATTTGCTAATTAACTTTGGATTGTCTGGGCTATGCCTATCTCTCCAAACCCTAAAAATACCTTGCAATTTGCTGGAGAGGAAAAAGAGCTCCCATCACATCAGTGTTATCAGTGGAGGTAAAAGCAGTCGCAAGCTGCAGGATCCTAAAGCTCTTGTCCATTTTTAATCAGATCCCCCGGAGCGTTGGAAGTGCTCTCTGAGTCTGGACTAATGAGGAGCAAAAGTGAATATGTCATCTGAGCATTCAGGTGAGGAGGAATAAAGTTCCTCCTGACCCCGATAGCACGGCGTTGTCACTTCCACAGGAGGCAAAATGCACCCGGCTCCTCGGTGGAGCGGGGCATAAAATCCTAAGTGGCATTTAAAGAAATAACAACAAAGCCTCAACCTGTGCATCTCTTGTTTCGAAACCAGTGATTAAACACAAAATGCCTCTTTATGAACAAACAAGCATCCAGAAAGCAGAAGATTTGATGGGTATTTTATTTTGAGATCCTTTTTTATGATTATGTATCTTACAATTATACTGCTGACTGTTTGTATCTGTCAGCAAGATGGCAAAGCAGCCCAGGTGTCAGCAGCCTGTGCCATCTGCCATATTAGATTGTGCACTGTGCTGGTTGGAACAATGCTGTCATCTTAATATTCCAGATACCTTAATGAGTTTCTCAGACTAATTAAATGTGCAACTTGCAGAGATCATTGGATGCCAGATTGCGGTGGCTGGGAAAAAGCTCCTCGGTGTTCACAAGCGGCTTTATGATGGTAGAGGTGTATTTCAGAGACAAAAACAAGGGGACATTTGATTTTAGATTAAAGAAATTAATAAGCGTGTGGAAATGTGTTTTCTTGAGCCTGCCTTCATATAGCTTCACAGTTTATTTAGAAGCAAAACTGGCAGTCACTGAATGAAGAGTATCTATGTAGGAAGTGGCAAGATTAAAGAACTTGATTTAACGTTCGTAAAGAATAAGAAAAATGGAGAGGTTTCTGTGATTGCCAAACAGGCATTTGAACTGGAGGTTTTCTTTCTTAAATTTTTGACTGATATTTTGGCTTGGATTTCTCGTTTTGCTTCATCAGTCACACAAGAGGAAGGGGAAAGGGAAATAAGGGAAAAGTTGTCTTTTGACAATATGATCTGTAATGAAGTCCAGCTGTCACAGTACAAACTGTAGCAAATGAGAGGAAAACTGATCTGATTTTGTGCTCTGGGTCGTGGGTACAGGACTCGAGCAGTTCCCCAAGAGATGAGAATTCTGGCCATAGGATGCAATGTGTTAGAAGGCAATTCAAAGACAATGAGACAAATGTCAACACATAATGACTTTCAACTCAGTAGGACTTCGTCCTCAATATTTGACTCAGAAATTCATTTTGATGTGTGGTTTGCATTTTGCTTAAATATTTATTGTTAAATATGGTACACATCCACTGTTTAGTTAGGTAGGCTAAGTTCTCACAATACTGATTGGAAGAATTAACTTCCAACAGGAATTTTAGTGTAGTTTCTTGGGTAAGACATTCAGTCCAGGGTGGCAGAAGAGAGGCACAGCTGGCATTTTCCACCCTGGCTTTTGCCCCTCATTTTTCTCTCTCTAAGCTTGAGTTTACCTGGAAAGTTTTGACTTTCAGGTAAAGGAGGCATTTCCTTTGTCCCCTTTTGTCAGGAGTGTCACTCATCTGTTTTTGCTGCCTCTTTCCCAGACTCCCATGACATTTCCACTGTACTTGGGAGCATACTAATGGCACAGCACTAATGTGTGCCTCCTTTCCCTCACTGGCAAAGCCTGGGCTAATAGCTTGCTATTGATGGAAATGAACTCTTGGGAAAGATCAATTAATTTGTGGCCTCTCTCTGCAGTGAATTGATCTCCTTTGCAAGAGGGGGAAGAGAGAAAAATATAAAAACAATTTGCTTGCAAGATGAAGCCAGTACGGAGCCCAAGTTTCACTCGAGGGTTTTGTGTGGATCTTGGGTGCCTCCCTCCAAACACTGAGCAGCTGGCAGTGCCCTGTCCCACAGTGGGAAGAGCCTGCCCAGCAGGAAGGGGAGCAGCACCTTCCTTCTCAGTGCTGTGCTTTCAGTGAACAGGTCATGCTTTCTAATATACCTGATCTACTGAAAGAGAGAGAGAGGAAATAAGTGAATTACTCCCACAGCAGCTGGAGTCAGTGTAACGTAGCAGAGGACCCCACTACACAGAGAGTGATGCTGACCTTTAGGAAATTTCTTGAGTTCCTGGAAATAAAGCTTGGCTTGCTTTGAGTGGCAGAAATAAACTCTGCATGTTGATTTGTGTTGTGCAGAGTGGCTGTCCTTGTAATCCCCAGCAGTTCTTAAAACTTAAGTGTTATAACTGTTGCTGGGTAGGCAGGAGGAAACCTCATAGCTCTTAAAAGCAAATTTCCAATCCAATTAGAAACTTTTAAATATCCCAGCTTTTCCTTATGAGGAAAGCACAAACAATAAAAATGCCATGCATGGGGAAATCAGGAGGGCAGGTTTTTTCTGAAAGCAGATGGCAGATACCAAGAGCCAGTCTTGCTATCAAGAAAGCAAAACTGGTGAGAATTGCATTTGGGATTACAGAGGAGCTTTTGGCTGATCAGTTTTGTTTGTTTTTAATCAAGTGTCGTTACATTACCATTTAAAAAAAACAAGCAAAACCCCCAAAGTACATATGGAGGAAAAGTACAGTGAAATGCTCTAACCTGAAAAAAGCCACAAGTAACTTAACTGTTGATTCTTGTACAAGCAGAGCAAGAAAACATTCCCTTTATACGTGTTTGATACGTGACACTTAGTTGTGCAACCTGGAGAATATATGAAAGAAAGGTAGGATGAATATTTACATATCCACCATTCACTCTCCATTAAAATGTTAAATCACACTGTAGTTCCTGCAGATGTTTTATAACTGAAAAACATTGTCTTGTGCACATAGAATGCAGGCTTTCATTTTATTCAGGGGGAGATAGGGTTGAATTTGCTGAGTAAAATGAATTACTGGTAGCTTAGCAGGGAAAATAATATTCAGAGAACTATGGAGAGGTCAGTGGATTTTCAGAGTAAAAAGGTAATTTAAAAAACGAGACATTCAACTGAAAATTTTCCAAAGGCATTTGGAGCATGAAACAATAACTGCACCACTGATGAGTTCATTGTTGTCGTTTTAGTTTTTTTGAATCGCTTTTAATTTTCTTTCAGGTCAATTTGCTTGCCTTTTTTTTTCTTTTTTCTCCTTAGTAAGGATTATTTTTTGGGTGTCTAAACTTTTTTTCAAACCTGTATTTTTAAAAAAAGTACTGATTATATTTTCCTTCCCCAAGAAGGTCCTCCATCATTTGCCAGATACGAAGTTCACTTAGCAAAAGAAAATCTCTCCTCAGGTCTAGTTTGCACTGATTAGAGTCCAAATGTTTTAAAATATGAGTAAACCAATACGTTCTGTTCCTTGCATGCTATGGCAGAGCTAAATGCACACATTTAGGTTTCTGCATAGTTCCTGTGAAGTCATTCAAGTCAGCCTGTGGCTACTTCTAAATCACATTTATTTTATGCCTAAATTACAATCAATCTCTCCTCTCCTAGCCTTGTTGTCCTGGGAAAAAAGTCTCAAATCATTTTCAGTTCTTGCTGGTTTCCCAACATTTAAGGGTTAAGAGAAACAAACCATCGTGTGATGGTCAATGCCTTAAACGATGAGGCAACAACCAACCTGCCACGTTTGCTTTGATGTTGTTACAGGATCTGTCAGAGAGACCTTAGGGTATTTATATATCCTTAAAAGAAAACTCCCCAAAAGGTTAGATAATCCATATCTGCATCTTCTGTGCTGTAGTTCATTCATAAGTTGGGCCCAGTGCCAACATCTTATTTTTCTTTGCCCCAGCTAAATCCTGCCAGGTGTGTAAGAGGGAGCCCCTTCCACAGCCTATGGCTGCTTCTCAGCTCATTTATCGATTCCCAGAGTTGAAGGAGATGAAAAATAACATGTCAGAAACAGAATATTTATATGCAAGGTGGCTTTAATAATTAAGATAACATTTTCTGTGTTGATTTATACTGAAATTTCTTGATTGAATTCCATGGAAAGGAGCTTTGACGTGTCATCTTGTCTTGATAAATCTAATTCTAACATGTAGTATCTGAAGTCCCTACAAAACCAGTAACTTAGAGAAGCTTGTAAATGAGAAACAATTGGTTCTCTTACCCAGAGTGGCTTATTCTGATTATTTCTTGACAGATCTTAATGTTCTTTCATGTTGCCACAAGAAATAAAAAAGAATCACTCTTTTATTTCCTGTACTAACTCTTGCATTATGCCCTTGTACAGCCACATACTACATTCATGTTTCAGATAGTCTCTGGTTAATCAATGGTGATGATATTTCTTGCTGTACGTATTGGAAAAATGTAGAGAAAATACCTCTCTCAATACAACAAAACCCTCTTGATAAGGGTTGACCTAGATCTCTTGCTGAAGGAATTTTTAGGGGCATTGCTTTGTATATGTGCTCCTAATTACCAGCAAAATAGAGTAAATATAAAATTAACTATTCTGGGAAACTAGATCCATCAAAAATCTAGTCTTTCGTGACAGAACATTGAAGCTACTGTCTTTTAATTCAAAATTAATGTTTCTTATTGCAGCAAGAAAAAGCCCCAGTCCATTCCTAGTATCATTCTTGACTGAGTGCTTTCCACATCCAAGCCCAGGACTGATTTCCCAGCTTGGGGAGGCAGGGACAGAAAACAGCAATTTTGTAATAACAGTGTTTGCCTGTTGCTGGAAAGTTTGTGGAATTAGGATGCTATCATTCCTTCTGTACACACAACACAGGGAGCTTCAGGCCTTCTGTAAATATTTGCTCTTTGCAGCGAATTTGCTGAGTTATTTTAATTACAACAAAGCAAACAGGGAGAGCAGAGCTTTTGACATAATCTGCTTTATGTGCCTTTTGTTGTGGTGTCCCATAGTAAAAGCTGTGGAGTGACACTGCTCTGATATAAACTGTTGAGGTGAGGTATTGAACCTTTAGCTGGTTATGAGAACTGTAAATGAGGCATTATTAAAAGGGAATGTCCATTCTAAGAATGGCAAAGTGGAAGAAAATTTTATATTAACTTCTCTATACAGTTAAAATGGGTATTTTAACATTTTCAAGATGTTCAGAATTTTTCCAAGGGTGCTTTAAACCTAACTTTATGTCATTAAAATTGTAATTGTAAGAAACAAGTTTAGCTTTTAATGAATGAAAAGGTTTTTGTTGTCTTAATGGAAATGATTTTAGAATTTTAGCTTTCACTTACATTTTAAATTTTGCGCTCTTTTTTTTCTCTTAATTTTTCTTTTCTGCTGTTATGCATTGAAGGGGAGCACAGTATCTATAAATTTTTTTTCTCCAACAGAAACAAAAATTAACTCTTGTTGTGTGCAAAGTTAGTGATCCTGAGTAGGAAAAGACTTTGCAGAAAACATGAATATTTGATTTGGAAAAATAAATTAGTGCTCCGTTTTAGGAGGTCCCTGTGAGCAGAGATTTGAGCACTCAGCAGTGCCCCATCACCTACGGCCTTTGCTGCCAGATATTCACTTTTATAAACTTTTCTAAAACAGACCGCCAAAGCTGCCTTGTTTTGAAAACCAGAACTTCCTCTTGACAGGTAATCAATGGGCAACAAATGAAAAGTAATAACGCACGACCTGAGAAGTATTGTTGTGATTCGCAGCCTGAGACTGGGCCTGGCCAGGCTGCTCAGATCAATCCATCTTCCCCTGGATTGCACTGGCATCTACACTTGCATGCTGCACAGGGCAGCAGGGGAGGATGGCATTTCTCTGGATCTCCTTAGCAAGGGAGAAAGGCAGGAGAGAGAAAAGCCGGAGCAGAGGTCGGGAATATCCGAGGGAGGCAATCGTTTTCCTCCTAAGGAAATTGCAAGTGCTCTGAATGTGCTCTGGTTGATTCAGCTTGGTGCTAAATCTTCCCATGCAGAGGCAGAATGATGAACAAATGAGCAAAGTCCCTAAATCCTGCTCAGAGGGATTCTCCTCGATGGGAAAAATGAATGAACTCAGCATTGGGAAGAGGCATCTTTGGTGTCATTCATATGGTGTCATTCAGTTGTCACAGGGAATAAGGAAACAGAAATGTGGTTTTGTGAGGGTCATTTTTCCTTGGTCAGAGGACAGGGAGAAGGAGCAACAGAACTTTTAAACTGACATTTAGAAATGATGAAGTTAGCAGGCAGACAAGTTGGGCAGGCACTGTATTGCAGATACCTTTGAGCACCTTTCCCTGGATAGATGGCAACTAAATTGCTTTTCATGGCCCTGCCCTTTATCAGCTCTTCCTGAGTTTTCTGTGTGTAGTCTCATTCTTGCAACTAATCTCAGTAGCTAAAATTAATTAGGACATAAACACACCTAGAAAGCCTGTAAAACTTCATTTATGCCTGCAATATAAGCCAGAACATTTGGCAATGTTAATTTGAAATGATAAAAAGCTTTCTAAGGCATCAAGAACTCTTCAAGTCAGTCCTCCCTACCTTGGTTTAATGACACAGTAAATGCTTGCTTTTCTGGATATGATTATAGTTTTAAACACTAAAGAGTGAGCAAATTCCATTGTCTTGTGTCAGGGAACCCTCCAGAGAAGATAAAAAGGCAGTTAATAAACAAGATTACTTTCCAATGGCAATTGCTCCATAATAGAAAATTTGCTTTCTGACCTCCTTTAGGATGCTAATCAGTTAATCAGCTCAGTCCCAGCAGAGTTGCTGGCAGCAGTTTTCGCTCCCATTGGGAAAAAGTAAATGCAAGGTTTCTGCTGAGGTAAAGGAAGAAAGGAAGCAAACAGTAAAAGTGCCTGGTTTCGTTTGGAAGTGATGGCTTTAGGCAAGTATGCACCTGCAAGCACGGACCCCATTAGCAAGCAGCATAAATAGACTACAGCAGGACTGTTGAGCCTTTCTTTTTTTTGCCTTTAAATGAAGTTAAAATACTATGTTTGTATGTATACACCACAGCAGGGAATAATATCCACGTTCAGGGCTGGCACGATTCCCACACGCCTCTGCCTTTGGCAAGGTATTAATCTGTGCCAGGCTCTGGTGTTGTCTGGCATCAGCCACCCCCACAGCAGTACACATTTTGGACAACATTCAAAGGTCTTACAGCCCCTTCATTCAGAGTCTTGCACTTCATTGCTAATTTACTAGTTAATAATAAATGAAGTACAGCTCTGGTATTTTCCCCTAATTCCCTGTTATGTGTAGCCAATATTATTTGGACCTCAGGACATTTGCTTTTTCTGGATGCACTCACCTCCAAGTGAATATTCAGTGTATATTGCTTTTTCTTTCCTAAGTGTAAGAATATTTTATTAAGAGTGATTTTTCTCTTGATAATTACTTAGTTTACTTTTAATAATTATCATTGTGATATTTGCACACTTTGCTGCTTTATAGAAGTGTATATTGAAAGTAATTTTTCCCCTCATGACCTCAAGAAATACAACTTTTGCTCTGTATTTATCTTCTTTTCTTCTGACCTGTGTAATATTCAAGATGCCTTGAAAGCATCTGACATTCAAGCCTGGCTATATTAGCACATCCCAGCTTTTTCTTTTACCCCTTTTGCCCAAGATTAAATGCCTTTAGGAAAGAGGATTATTACACTAGCCCACAACAAGCTATTTGGAAAAAAAAGCCACCATGCTTCCACTGTTCCTGTGAGAGAAGAAGTCTAAGAGAGAAGTGAAATTTAATTCAGCATAAAGAAAAAAAACAAACTTGCAGGTTGTCAAAGGAACTTGATATTTTTGTGCATCACAAATGCAGCTGGTAACTGTGGCAATGCATTTAGATGTCTATTGAGACTTTGAACTTGTATTACCCTCCATCCTTCGTAAATAGCACGAAGCCAAGTTATATATTGAGTTGATTAAAAGCAAGTCTAAAAGATACCCCATCACTAATTACAGTGGCATTTCATTACCAGTGGGGAATTTGCTGCAGTTTGGAAGAGATCCATCCAGGATGTCCTGGCAGAGTTTATTGTATTTGTGACTGGCTTGGAAGGCATCTGATGGGGTGACACCTTTCTTCTATTGCTTTTGAGATCTCCTTTCTTTTCAAAGACTGAGGTTTAAGGCTTAATTCACATGTCTACTTAGAGTGCACTAATGCACAGAAGCTTGATTCCTAAAAGTGCAGTTCCAAAATATTCTGATTTATTATTTTGCCTATGTGCTAACAGTTGTATCAGACCACAGATCAGATGGCCAATTCTGAAACTTTGTTTTAAACTACACAGTCAGAAAACACATAGTCTTGACTTTTTGTATCTCTTAACTCTGCTCCTTTGCCTGTTCTTCCGACTTCACAACTGCCCTTTACTGCACAGTGGGTAGGTCAAGGTGGTGTTAACGTCCCACTGGTGTTGGGAATGTTGTGCTTCTGGTTTACTTCCACCAGCTTTAAAGCTTGCACCTTAATTTATTAATCTTTGTATGCTGAGGAAACCAGCACTGTTCTCTGTGTTTCCATCACACATTCCTCTTTGTACAAAACTACTTAGTTGGCATTAGACAAGCTCCTTTCAGCATTTGAAATAAAAGCTGAGTGCTAGCAATTATGTGGAGCTGCTTGTCATCCAGCAGATAGCACAATCCACTCTGATGTTCTCATAGAGAGCATTTGCTGTTGTGTTCTAAGGTTCTTAATGCAAAAATCACCCTAATCCAGAGAAGAAACTCCAGCTTGAGTGAAGCACGGTACACAGCCTCGCTGTACTGCTTAAGGCTCAGTCTCTCCTGCAGAGCCAGGGATCTGGGAACAGGCTGGAGAGATTTTCACAACTGGTTTCCCAGGTATTAAGGCAAGTCTGAGCCTGGAGGGTGAATCTTTCTGTAAGACAGGCATCAGCTGATGCCTGGGAGTCTCTGTGTCCATTTTCCTGTTCAGCCCTTTCCATTGGGCACTGGAGGGATTTCTTCAAACAGCAGGCTGCTTCTTTTTCATTGCAAGGCCTTGAGGACGGTAGTGTGTCTGTACTTCACACAGGGGCCTGTCCCTCTGCTTTGTGGTGGTAGAAAGGATAAAAGCTAATGCACTTTTAAAAGCTAATTTTTGTTTTTAGTTTCATTGATGCCTTAAGTTTGAGCTTTCATGTTTTTCAGATTCTGTGCTGCCTAGGTGTGTAGGTCTGAGCCTCACATTCACTGCCAGTCAGCTGTCTTCACAGACTAAGGAGACAAAACAAATCCTTTTCCTGCTGGAGACCAATGGCAATAAGTACAAGTTTTCAGGCCCAAAAGCCTAAATAGTGGTGGGCTGAAGAGAGAAACAAGGATGGGACTTTGTAACCTGGAGCTGCAATTGGACAATTAAATGGACCCAATATGCAAATGGACCAAAACTTATAGAAGTGTGAGACCTTGTGACCGGGCGTCCATTTTGTGACTATTTTGGGTCCACCTTGGGTGTAGCCCTTGCCAGGGTGTCCTGCCCAAGGTGTATCCTTAAAGGCCTTTTAATAAATATCTGCTTTATTCTCTAGCTCTGTCCAGTCTCTTTTCCAGGTTGGGCGTTCTCAAGGCATCATCATCAGCCTTTCTTGCAATGCAGATTCTTCCTCAGGTGGTCTGGTTTGCCTTGCTACTGTACCTAACATTTTAGTTCCTGGAATGAAGTAATTTCTGCTGTCTAGAGCTGAAACTGAAAATGCCCCCAAAACAAGGTAAGTTATTTTCAGCCAGGTGTTCAGTGCTGGGCTTGATAAAGCTTTTTCAGGACCTCTACCAGCTGTATATGTGCTGGAGGCCAAAATCACATCTCAGGAAGTGCTTGCAGTGCTTTCTGTGTTCTCAGCAACATCTGGTCACATCTGTAGCACACTGGAAGGTGTGGATAAAGCAGAAGGTGCATTGATACCGAATCATTTACACTGATGTTGCCTCTGCAGGACTAGGAGTGCAGAAATCAGTAAAAACCTCTTCAGAGTGAGCAGACGCCGCTTTGTAGTCAGCGTGGATATATTTAGAGTGTTCTTTCAAGTTACAGCCCACTGTACTGATGTATTTTAAACAAATGCTTTCAATTAAGCCCAATGCATTTTGCCTTCACCTCCCACTTTCCCCGGAGTTAGACTGATTTGTATGACACACCGTTACTTTTATTAGCAGATCATCAAACAAGCACTCTCTCCAAGGAAAAGCTTTGCCTCCTCTCCACAGGCACTTAAGTGCCCTATAAACAAAACAGAGACGGGGTCTTGGTCACCATTAAAATCACTCTGCCTGAGGAGTGTTAAAAAATTCCTACATAAGGTGGATGATTAACTACCCCAAAATAAGGAATTCTTGTGAAGGCCTGAGCTCCTCTGAAGCTGTAGCCACGTAAGGATTATGCTGCAGTTTGCTTTCTCTTCCGACTTATATCAGCTTTTGTGAGCTAATTCCCAGATCAATTAGGCATTCAGGCATAGAGAATAAAATGTAACTCCTGTTGTATGTAAGATCCAGCCAATTACACAAAAATGTGAACAAAAGCAGCACAAGAACACAAAAGTGTTCAAGCATCCTTTATAAAGAGTTCCAATTTCCTTTCTAAATGTCAAGTACAAAATCTGTATTTCACACGCAAATAACAGTGGAGTGTTGTTGCTAATATACTCCTGAAATTACATTTTCTTAGCATGACCTTTCTTGCTAACAATAACTTACATTTTAATTAAATCTGTGGTCATTTTCATTTCATGCCAAATATCCCCATGCTGTGTAGCACTGAATTTTCATGTCAGAGAAGAAAGTTTAAAGGTCACAGACCTAAATTCTTCCTGGAGTTAAACTTTTTAAATAATACATGAAAGAAATGACACGTGTGTACTATCCCTACAGATTTGCAGAAACACAGAAACGCTCTTGCTTTCACTAAACTCTTCATGTCAGGATGAGAGAGAAGGATTTGCCAGGGCTTTAACTTCAGTGAAATGCCCGTGGAGCATAAAGGAACAAAGATGTAATTTAGAATTAAGTCTTGGCAGCTTGGCCTCGCAGCTGGAGCGTTCCTTAAAGGCTTTCTAATCCTTCAGGTTAGCTCCTGCCTGTAAAACAGGGAGCTTGGACCTTGCCTTTGGTGTGGACATGGTCCCAGGGCCAGAATCTCTGCTTTGAGCGTTCTGTCACTTGACTTCTGGCACTGAGACATTTGCAAGCTGTGAAATTCTGTGTAGGTGTTTGCAAAGACTTGGGAAGAAAATACATTTAGTTCTGGCTCTAAAGAGCCACAAAATTACATAGATCTAGACTTCTGCTAGGCTGATTATGGGAAACCCTTTGGAAAGGATTTCTTGACACTGACCTCTGAGATCAGAGATTGAAGGGGAGAATGGAATTACCTGGAGGCAGAGGATCTTTGCCATAATTACTTCATTGTTTATTGGCCTTTTAACATTACATTGACAGTGATGGTTGTCTTGTACCAAGACAAAATGCTGCTGCTGGTAGCAGAGTGACAAATCAAGAAAGAAGTAGAAATAATCTATCATGTCTTGAAAGAATAGAAGTCTTCCTGGAGGTTTTAAAGAGCCCTGAAGCTTGGATGGAGTGGATTTTTTTAGATATGGAGTTGATTATATAGCTGAATTTCACACCTCCTTACATGGTCTCGGGTATTACAAGTGTAGTTTTATGAATACTTTATATCAATGACTTGGGTGACAGGTGGCCTGAGGGCAGGTAACTTCCCATGGAATCTCCTGCTGTGTCTCCAGCAGGAAGAGAAGCTGCATTCCCAACTCATGTTCTCAAGTTCTGGAGCAAAGCCTTTCTGTGAGGTAAATGTCTTCCTTAAACATTAGGAACAGAAGCTATTGGAGTTTGCTCTTATGATAGCATGTCCAGAAGTTTTTTTTGAGAACTCACAAGGAATTCATTTGAGGAATTAATTGCTTTAAATGTTATCTAAAAATCTCCCACCTTACCAAGTTTTTCTTACTTTTCAGACACCAGGCACCAGAATGTGTGTGTGTTTGTTCCTGAGCTTTCAGGGTTTGAGGGGCTGTTGTTGTTGATGTCCTCTTTTATTATAAATTACATAATGATGACAAGAGATAAACAAACATAAATAACAACAACAACAAGAAAGCAGTGACATAACCACAGCTATTCCTCTGCTTATCATAGCTGGGAATCATCAGCCAGGGGAAGAAGACAAGCACTGAAGTGTGTACCACTGTGCTCTGGATAACTAGAAGCAATTTCTGATCAGACTAAGCCCTTGTTTCACATCAGTGCATCTCTAAATAAAATAAGAAACAACCCCATGGCACTGTGTTTATAAAAAGAAAAATATGGAGGGGGAAAAAATAAGCAACCCAGGAGCGTTATCCTGCAGTTGCACGCAGTGATGTGAACAGAAGCTTAACAGTTTAATTAAGCTTATTTTGGGCTCTCTTGATTCTCAGGAGCCTTGAAGAAGGGCTCCCATAACTTGCTGTTGGGGCCAGCTGGAAAATATTCACGGGAAGTTTGGCTTCTGGCACAGGACTCTGATGAATCTCTTCAAACATCTGCAGCAGTGCACCAGGAGCAATGCCTGCTGAAGAGGAAATTTAAGATGGACATTCCCCCAGTCAATGAAAGTTGGCAGTGAGTGGAGAATTGCCAGGGAAGTAACACTCCCTTCAGAGCTGGCAGGATTGGGACACAGGGAGGTGGCACAGCACTGTCTTGGGCAGCTCCGGTGTTCCCAGGTGAGGCAGCTATGCCCCATAACATTTTTGGAGGAGAAATGAAGGAGCAGGAAGAGAATAAACTTCATTTTCCCCTGTTGAAGTGGCAGCTGGAGAATAAATCAAGTGGAGCATCCTGCATAAACACTCATTCTAAACAATAGCACAAGTTTATTAAGGAATAATGTCTGTGAAATGCCTCCACTGATCTAAAACCTTAGAGTGGCCTGCAGCCGGAACCCCATAAAACATTCACTTGTGCAAGTGAAAATTTGCCTGGCAATAAATGGCTCTACTAATTAGGTTTTGAAAGGGGCTGTCAGCCTTTTAGAAAATAGTGAGGCTCTGCATCCCCAACTTCACACTGTGGTAAACTCCACCACTTCTGTTTAGATGAGCTGATGTGGCAGAATAGAGAAACAAGGGAGAAAATGTTGCCAAGGTGTTTGGCAAAAAATTTGTCTTCCTGAAACTAGCAGGAGAATTTCTTAGTGTAGAAATCCACCATCTTCTGTGCTGCACTACCTCTTGGTATGATGCTCAAGAAAGAAAAAAAGAGTAGTGACTAGAACAAGGCTCCAGTTAACATCTGCAGTATGACACAGAAAAGGTGACTTCTGTGTCTTGTTACGTGAGGGGAGGGTTGTGGAGACCAAACTCCATAAAGATTGTTAGAAATTAAGCAGCTTTGACAGGAGCAGGGGAGAAAAGAATGTTCATGTTATGTTCATGTTATTCCTCTCCAGTATCAGTGTGGTGATGCTGGAACAGGACTGGACTCTGCTGGCTCCTTTTACTTGGCCTGAGGAGAGACAGGTTGCCCAAAGCAGCTGCTCCTGGCAGTGCAGTCAGGTTGTCTTCCTGACAGAGACACCAAGGAAGATGTGCCTCTAAGAACTGTCCAGTGCCAGCTGGTTGGAAAAGGTAACTAACCATTTTTACAAACTCAGAGGTGCTGGAGCCATTAAGCAAGATCCTTGCCAACTACTGTAAATGTTGTAATTTTATGCAAGTTAATGTCTCAGTGATTTTTGTGTGGTTGTGGTTTGGGGTTTTTTGTTCTTCATTATTCTCTAGGGTTGGAACTGACTCTGAATAACCTAAAAGATTAGGCACTCCATTTTCTTAAGATGAAAAAGCTTTTTGTGAGAATCAGGTAGGAAATTTTTGGGGCATCTAGCGTATAAACAACACATTTCCCAGGACTCCAGGTGGGAGCTGAAAGATCTTGGCTTTAAGTACATTTGCCACAAAACCAACATTTGTGTTGGATCTGGCCAGGCTACAAGGCACCACTTTTCCATGTTTCCTCAAAACCATAATTATTTTAATTATTTTTTAAAAAATAAATACATTGCCAAACCAGTTGATTATGTCCTCCAATCTGAAAAGCCACAATGGAACTGAAAATAATACAGGCCTTAGTACAATTCATTAATGCCTTAGAGTACAGGCTCAAAACGTTCCATCCTAGTGTTTCCAAATGTGTAAGTTCAGACTCTCCCAGCAATTCCAACCTCCTTGCTGGAGGGCAAGCCTGGAATTCAGCCAGTGTTAACCCACCCCAGGCTAAGTCTGAGACTTTGAAATTTTTGGGTCTTGGTGCAGTTGGACTGCCAGAACTCCCTGGACTTGGGAGGTTTAGAAAGCCCATAAAGCCAGACCTGCTGCCTGGTGCTGGAGTCCTTGTTTGAAATGAGGGATCCCTGGTGTGATTCAATACACTGAAATTAAGAAAACAAATCAAACAATACCCCCCAAAAAGTCATGCATTGCTTTCCCTTCTCCCTGCCAGTTTTTCCCATTTCATAAATGTAAATTCAACCATTACAATTCCATTAAAAACCAAGAGGCCATCTGATGTTGTATCCTTACTCCAGCAGGAATTAAAACCCAGCATTCCCTAGGAAGGTGAAGGAAGCTGGTGTGGCATGGGGGAAACATGTCCTGTCTCTGGTGATGGCTCCTTGAGCATGGTGACCTTTTTTGGGCAAGAATGTCTGCAGGTGCCCTGAAGCAGAGGGGACATTTCTGGATCTGCATAAATGCACAATAATAACAGCCAGTGCCCGTAGCCATGAGGTTTGATAGACATTATAATTTAATCTGAACTGTGTCTGGAGATAATACTCCTTTTGCATATGCACAATCCTACTATTTGCCACAAAATATCATGCTGTAGTGGTTTTAGTGTCCTTCAAATGCAGAAACAGGGCAGGAGTCACCTTTCCATGCAAATGACTATCCTGGTTGCTATAAAGCCAAGTGTAGGGAGAAATAAGGACAACTGCAGTTTTATGTCATTAGGAAAAAAACCCAGCTCCAGGCATATTTAATCTCTTGGAAAATGGACACGTCTGGCCTGCTAGAAAAAGTTCAACATGTCAAATTCTTTTAATGTAGTACTTGTGATGTTTCTGGGTGTCTTTCAGACCTATCATCAAGGTGCTTCAGCATATGCTTCATTTTAAATATATGAGTATCATTGGCTTCAATAGCATTTCTGAAGTGCTTCAAGTTATGGAAATGCTGAAGCACCTCACCAAATTGGAGTGGAAAATACTGAAAAGAGAGGTATGATATTGTCTGAGGAGATGTATCTTAGACTGACAGCAACTGTGTTTTAATTGTCCCCAATTTCCATAGCACATTTCTGTGGCAAGGTCATGTTAGGAGTCAGATATGTTCTGCTAATGAATGGTAGCCTAACAATTACCCACTGCCCCAGCAGCAGAAATGCTCCAAGTGCATTGGTATTGGAATGTAATCCTAACCCATGATCAGCAGGGTGGCTCATGCCTGTCCTCAAACCCAGGCTGAGATAAGCCAGAACCCAGGCCCTCCATTCCCACCCTTCTGCAGATCTGCCCTGGCAGTAATAGAATCAAGGGAATGTAGATGTGCTGAAGCCATTCCTGCTGCAGAGATTAGCACTGCTCCTGTTACAATTAGGAGTAAGAAATGTTTACAAATGTCCTGGAGGCAAAAGGACCCCTAAGTAATTACTGTAATTGCACAAGAATTGCTTATAATTGCTGGACTTGCCAGAAAGGCCTTTCAGAGGGAATCTGCAGCCAATTGCATTGCTGCCTGCTCAGATCAATGTGAGATTAGTCCCAGGGCAAAGGAGCAGACTATTAGCATTTCATTAGCAACAGCCCACATGCAGGACTCACATCGGGGATGATCTGGGCAGGGCACACCTTCAGATGCTTATGAATAACTAATAATCACTCCTCTGCTTATTTTTTTCCCTTCCTTTTCTTCTCTGTCTTTCAAACAAAATCTTGCCACAACAGTCAGATTTTCATACCTTAAACCCTTCCATTAATGACAGAATATGTGCATCAGCAGCATAATTGTTTTCAGTGTATTTTTCTAATCAGTTTTAATATAAATAAGGAAAAAATCAAACCCAACACCTTCAGCTTACATCCAGACTGCCTTTTTTTTCCTCTTTCTGCCAAAACAGACAGAATTCCTGCTAGTTAGTGGCAGTGAAATATTTCTTCTGCACTGTTAAGCTCCAGTTTATTTGCCTGGGTTTTCCACAAGCTCTATCTGTCAGAGGCAGACTTGAGCTCTTCCCAGCTTATTGAAAGTGTAGCTTCTTTTTTACCCATCCATGAATTTGTTTGTCTGTAACAGAGGGGAAAAGAGGAAGTCAGAGCATCAGGAACATGATCTCACTGAAGAACCAGAAGAAACTGGTTAAGCATATAAATGTAGGTATTACATTTAATTATTTAATAAATCCTGCAGATGCCCTGAAGATTCATCAGTCTTATAAAGCAAAATGAAAGCAAGCCAAATGAAATATTTGACTTAACTGCCAGAATTAGAACCCCAAATTTTGCTCTTTTGCTGCAAAGACATCTGCCTATGTTTAAGCATTTCCTAAAGGTTCAGTTTAGCTTGGACAGGGCCATGTACATCCAGCACTTTCTATTTACTTGATGTTATTATTTACTCAGGAAATTGTCTAAGATTTGATGTTTTAAATTTTAGGCCTCTGTTCTTCTAAAGGCTAAGACATTTGAAAGGTCCAAATAGAATGAGTACTTTTCCAGGTTTTTTGCAGAAGAAATAATTTATTTAAACCAAAATCTGAATTTAAATTAATATTTCCTTCTGAAGAATTAATTAAAATGATTTTTTTTTTCTGCAAAGCAGCATGTGCATAAAATCTAATCTTGTAATTTTTACCATCTTTGCTCAGTCCTGAATAATTCTTAGTGCACTTGTGGCATCAAGATGGAAGGGCTAATGATACTGCTGAGGCTACAACTCTGTGGGCTTCTCTCTCTTTTTCCTTGATCTGGAAAGAAGTATTCAGTGCATTCAGCACTCTGTCATCTTGTCTGACCTGTCACCCTGTGAGATTCATTCAAATATATCACATTTATCACTGGCATCAGCCAGTCACCACAGGCATCAGCCTCTCTCTGCTGTACTGCCACTGCAGGG
Organism: Phylloscopus whistleri; assembly: GCA_017589585.1. Taxonomy (NCBI): domain Eukaryota; kingdom Metazoa; phylum Chordata; class Aves; order Passeriformes; family Phylloscopidae; genus Phylloscopus; species Phylloscopus whistleri. The sequence continues at coordinate 2,905,277 of JADMLD010000092.1, forward strand.
GATAGGATCAGAAACCAGCAATTAGGGAAGGGTTAAAGAGACCTAAGGATACTGGTGAAGGTGACAGGAAAATTAATTTCTTTTTTTCAGTTCTGGTTTTGTCTGCTGAGACCTTCAGGAAATGTTCAAAATGTTATCTCAGCAATTTACACTTGTTTTTAATGTGATTTATCATTACCCATTTACAGCAGAGTTCCTGCTGTTCACTTTATAGTTTTGTTTTTCGTTGTTTTGGTGAGATATGACATTAATTTGCCTTCACATCTTTTATTCATTTCAACTATGCAAAAATTCCCTAATATGTATTACCACATGGACTCTGGAAAATACAACATATGATTTTAGTCAAGATTGGAGAAACACATGCACATATATTATGAAGAAACATAGAACTCTGTCTTGTAAGAGGCAGTGACAATATTTGTGTATTTGTAAGAGAACCATAAACCCTCTTACTGAAGGCACCCAGTCCATTTCTGTAATTATCCCTGTGGTATTAAACAAGCCCAGAGCAGAGAAAGCAATGGAGTTTATTTACTGTTTCTTGCACTAAGCTTGTACACGAGTAATAATTTTGTTTTACACTTTCCCAAGCCAATAGAAAACAGTTGAGCACAACCTTTTTTAAGTGTTTTGCTGCCATTCTGTTTTCATTAACTTCACAAGAAAGATGGGATTGCAGTGGTTCACAAATATTTGCTTGTTAGGAAAACAAACAGTTCAGGTGTCAAGGTTTGTGGCAGGTGTAAATTGAGTGATTCCATATGGTCTTAAAAATTACTCAACCTCAGCATCAAATCCCATGTTAAAAGATTCAGAAAAATGTGGAACAACCTAATTTAGCATCTATCACTTCAGGAACCTCTCTGCCTTTTCACTAAGATGGATGAACAGAGGAACCACGGCAGATCTGTCATATCCATGTGACTTTTTCTGGAAAGCTATTAAACTGCTTGAAATCATCCTAGAGCCTCTCATTACTCAAAAAGCAGAATGTCTGTGAGATAAGAGAGACTTTAGGTGCTTCTTCCCGGGTCTAGATCTCCTCTGGAATTGGCAATTTTCCAAATTAAATTAACTTAATAACTATGAAATCTGCTTCATTCAGAACTGGTGCTGTTAAAGACAATGGTACCGTTTCTTAATTTCAATAAATAAAAAATATGGCTGACTCCCACATCCCAGCTCTGTCCCATCCCTGCTATGGAGGTATTCCTGCCCTGCCTACCACTGGCAACAACACCAAAGTCAGTTGGAAGTGCTATTTTTATTTTCTTATTTAGGAGTTAGGTATCCTGTGTCCTTCTATGACCGTATCAGAATGGAGCCACAATGCAATCCATCAAATTCTGAATGTTTTTTGGGTGTGTTTGTATGAAATCACTGCCTTTCATGGATTATATTTAAAATCATGACCCAACTCTCTTCATGAAATTTGGTATTTTCCAAACAATTAAGAAGCTTTAGTTCAGGGTTCTAATTTTCCTCTAAAAGAGTGAGGCAGGATCTTGCAATGTGCAGGGAAACACAGCAATGCCCCACAGGCCTGGGCAGTGGGGTCCCCTCAGTTGCTTCCCTCAGCAGTGAGAGAGGAAAATGGGACAGTCAGTTGTTTTTACTTCATGCTTCTTTTACTCTAACGCCTTTGCTTGATAATTATTCCTCCAAAATATAAATAAATGCCACACTGATGAGAACATTGCCAAGCAGTAGAAGAAAATTATTTGTTTTTTAACAAAAATTATATTTTAATGTAAGTTTATCAGGCTTCATTATGTTGCAGGAAGAAGCAGTCAGGAGCCATGCAGATAACCAAAGTCTCCTTACTGGGTTTTAAGGTGAGTAAAAAAGAGATTGTTCATATTCCATATGCAGTGTGTCAAAGCAAATCTATGCAAGAGCCAGTGACAGTGGCAGGAGTGGTGATGGATAGGATGTTGGGAGTGATGTCATAGCAAGTGCTAATCAGACTGCTTTTCCTTTTATCAGCAGCACCACTCCATAACTGACAACTTCCAGATTATCCTGAGCTTCTTGGAAATCTGCTGGGCTTTCCATGTGGCTTGGGCAACTGTGCTGTTCACAGAATCCAGAGAAGTTGAGCAGTATCTCTCCATTTCCATGGCTATACCATTTTTAATTTACCAGAATAAGAACTGAGTAGAAAACCTAGATGGAATATTACAGCTGTTTTGGTAAGTAATGGTGTTTAAATTTGGTCAGGTTATTGCTAAATGCCATTGTGTAGTCTGCCAAGCCTGGTTCTGCACAGTCAGCACCTAGGTTTTGTTAATACTGAGAAAGATTAGAAACTCTGAATTGTAAATCTTGAAAAAAAAAAGAAAATGCAATGTTAAAAAAGCCAACACATCAGAACATTCCAGCTGTCAAATTTCACAGTTCCACAAGGAGTCTTGGATCTTGCCTTATTGTCTTGGGTTTGTAGTTTTTTAATTAGACTTTGAATTCTAATAAGATGAAGATATGTTTTTCCTATTTTTTTAACAGAAATTAGTTTTCAGGCCATTAGCATATTTATATAAGTAATATTGAGAGCGACCCTTAGTTAAAAATTCACAGTAAATTAACTTTTCCCTTAATATAAATGATATTTTAGAACCACTTTAATTATCCATAATAGAACACAACATTAGTCTGACAGAAATTCTCACAGGAAAAATATGATCTATTTATATCAATAAATTTAGCTGTGCCAATTTGACTTGAAAGGAGCACTTAAGCCTGGAATTCGGTTCACCCAAAGTTTGAGCATTTCAGTCACATCAGGGGAATGGAAGAATATTAAACAAAAGTGGAATATCTTTTCCCTGTATAGGCAGATTTTGAGAATTTATAAATGTTTCCAATATCTTCATGGTTAGATACATAAAGCTTTATTTTAATTAGGCAGGCATATGTTAGGATACATTAGGAAACAAAATACAACCAATGTATATTTTCAATACGCTGTTCTGCAAGTGCAGAGATAATAATTTGAAAAAATAATTTATTTCAACTACAAATGGTACATCATCATGTCAGAGAAATGAATACAAATGCTGACGTTTCCAAGAATTAAGTAGGATTTTTAGCTTTAGCTCTCCATCTCTTTCCCCACTAACCAAAATGAATATGTAATGCCTCAAAGAAAGTAGTTTCATATTGTAATCTTTGATACCAGCATGATTAAGAAAAGCATTAAGAAAGGTTGATTTGTACACAGTGCTGAGAAATCAGTACTGCCTGGGAGAACAATAAATAGTGGAAGCTGCTATTAAAATAGAAGTAATTGCTGATACATCTATATATATGTTTTAGCCCTATTTTTAACTTGAGGGTCTTTATCTCATTGCACACCATAAAAATTCCAGATGGAATTAGCATTAGGGAAATTTTAGAAGACTAACCATTGAGAACTGTCATAGCTGGACCTAACGTGGAAAATTTTTTTGTATTAAAAAAGAACCATTTTATATTCAGCCCTTTGCCTGCTGACCTAGATTCTTGCTCAGATGGAGTTGTGGTGTGAGAACAAAACCATTCCATGTTCCTTGGGTGTGTACTGAGTAGGACCATAAGCTGGAGGCAGTTACTGGGTTCAGACTTGTGTATCTGGGTTGCTTCAAGCCTTGGCAAACTGTTTAATCTTGGAATGGAACATGTTATGGATTGTTTCCCTGTGTACTAATACAGGGATTAAATGCTACATGAGTCTCTGCTAAGGCAGATCAACTTGTTTGATCTTTGCAGGGAGAGGGAATAACAAGTGGAGCTGCAGGAATTCAAGGTGACAGAAAAAACAACATTTGGGAGGCATTTGAATTTGTCAGCCTAGCTGTGTGTAAATGATTTCCTTACCTTACAGGAAGATTTCATCTCTGCATCTCTGTATAGCAAAAGAGGACAAGAAATTATTTTCCCAGGTAATACTTATTTTTGGAGGCATTAAAAGTTTCTCAGTTTGTCTAACAATGAAATGAAGCTTTTTCTGAAGTTTATCACCTAATGATTGGGCTTACCTGAAGTTTGTTTCCTAGACCCTGAGAGTTGCCCTGTCCTGAGCAGGGGTAAACAAGTAACTAGAGGAGAGGAAGGAGAGGAGGGTAGCAAGAACTGGATCAGCATTTAGGATGAAAATACAAAGTCACATTTCAACTAAAGAAAAACTTTATGGAAAAGATTAACTTGAGAAAGTGTTTTAAACATGCTTTGGATAAAGGGTTTGATAAAAGCATAAATGAAGTAAAAAAAGAAAAAAGATACAAAATATTTGCTGCATGGTTAAAAACACTCATTCTTTAAATCAGATAAGCTAAGTTCTTGCTTAACAAACTCAAATAGGATGGCAGTGCCACTGCACTGTTATCTTTAAGGCCAGCTTGTTTAAGAAATATGAAACTTGGGCTCAATTCCTCCATCAGCCTGAGGGCATTTGAGTCCTGCCCAGGAACTTGCGCAAATCATGATGAAGTATCTCATTTAAAAAATTCGTATTTTTCTGTGAAACATTACTTATCAGCCTTTTTCTCATTGTGGAACATAGTGCAGGGAATCTATAATTTTTTTCTGGTTCACAGAGTTTACCATCTTCTTTTTCCAGGAGAAATCAGCATATTTTAATATTAAACAAAAATCTTGACTTAATAATTTCCCTGTGTATTAAGCTCGTTAAGAAGTATCAGGCTCTCCAATCCATTAATTTAATATGAGTATTGTCGCCTGCAGTAACACTGCTGAATTTATTGCCCAAAGATAACATTTGGATAACGAGACCATTCCTTTACAAATGACTTCTGAAAAAAAAATCACTGCCCTTATAGAACCTAATTTAATTAATCTTCTAGATGAAGGCAGTAGTCAGTAGGAAAAATTTGATGTTTAGCCCCACTCTTATGAATATTAATATTTAATAAAATGATTCTGTGGTTCATGAATACTAGAAATGAGCATTCAGAGCTCCAGCCCTAAAAGTTACCAGCAGTTATTTCTGTCCCTGTGTTCTTGTAAACAAAGGCTCTTGCTTTCCTGCATTTGATTTATACAAAATCTTAACAACAGAATTATGGTGGAACTCTTGTTTAAGGGAGAAAAGCATTAAGTGTGGACCATGCCCGCCCTGAGCTGCACTTGGAGAACTCCACTTTCTGTCTGCATGTATGGTTTGAGAATTAACCTTAACAGCACCTGACATTTGAAATTATGTAATTATGCTAAGACACATAAATAGAAGTACAGCTTTTAGGTTCCTGTGTGAACAGAATCCAATTTCACCATAAAAACCACGTAAAAAGCCACCTTCTTTAAAAGAACAGAATGAACCAACCTTTGTCTTTTCACTCATGCTGCATTAACACGAGCAAATCATTAAATTATTAAATCTGTCTCCCACATTTCACCCCTTCAGGGGCTCCCTTATGACACACTGAATTCCTAAATCTCATGATATCCAGCATTGAGACAGCTTCAGCTCCCATGGGGGGCTGTACACTGAAGCTGGACCCAGCCTCTGCCCACACAAACAATTTGCCATTTCTGTGTGAGATTTACACCTTGAGATCCACCAAGAGTTAAAGGAAATATATAAGCAAACAGTGTTGTGCTTGTGCACTCTTAATTTTGGAAAAAAAAATATTAATTCTGTTCAAATCACCTTCATAAATGCCAGAAAGAGATGGGGCATTCATGTGACCCTCAGAAAGGGCAACATCCCTCAAGCAAGCCTTCATTAGCTTTTTGAGACTTAATTCAGTGTTTCCTGGAAATGTAGGGAGATCAAGTATTCATTGACTAGCATTTTCCTTCTTTCGTTTGTAAAGTACTTCGTAAAAAAATTAAAATCAATGCAGTTCTTTTGCTTTAAAGTGCTCTCAAAAGGCACAAAGATATCTAAAGCTGGATCTGAAATGGAAAAGAAATAAGGAAAGGAAAAGAAAAAAAAAACAGCTGAGAGAGTTTGCACTCAAATCTAAATGCTCGCTGCAGTTTTATGTTCTCTGTGTCATTCTCAAAGAGCAGCTTTTACTTCAAAATTGCACATTTTCCTTCAAGAGGGATCCACTTTGTTGTGCTTTGGTTGTACCAGATTTCTATAGGCAACTGTGAGTCTGCTGGATCTCCACCTGCTTCTGTGTTCCAGGCTATTTGGCTGAGTATTTTGACTGTAATCATTCAGGTAAGTCACCTTTTAGACGAATTTCTGTTCTTTAGACTTGGTTGTTGCAGTGTGGATGAACGAAGGGAATTCACTTGCTCTCTTTGCTAATTTTATCACAGCAAATGGTTCCAAAGGTGTTACAATCTCTCCCTTAGTAACACTGGAGTAGGAATAAAGGGAGGAAATTGTCACTGGGGTAGTGTGACACATACAGCACTGAACAACTGTTCCTAAGCCTCTGGAGATAATTACTTCAAGCTCAATAAAGTACACACACTCCTCACTGTTGCAGCAATATCTTAGATGATTTTGTGTTTTGTTATGGATTCAATTCACCCCCCCCGAAATGCTGTAGAATATTGTGGCTACATACAGAATAATAGGATATTTTTAGAGTGGAATGTATGTTGATCTGCTTCATTTAAGCAATTGATTATTGGAGGAGGCAATGCCATTTTTTGCAGCACTCTGTTTATGTATGAGAGTTCTCTGAAACATGGCAAGTTAGTAATTTGTGCCAGCAGGCCTGTTGCTGAGCTCTGGCATTTCTGGAAGGATGTAAGTTTAAATGTTGCGTCTTCTAGAAACACACTTCTGCTCTTGTTACTGTGACTGAGCTAGAGGCAGCATGTGAAAGAAAGATGGAGAAAGGGAGAGTCTGAATTTGGATTTCTGACATAATATAGGAGTGAAAGTCAGTTCTGTCGCTGTTTTCAAAATCGTGTATCCTGTTACAGTGGCATATCAGAGAATGTTTGTAGCAAAGTGTGGTTTTCATTCCCCAGTCACCTATTTCAGGTACTGTGAAGAATTCCCCCAAGCCTGCTAAGGGTGAGTTGCAGTAGGTGATTTTGAAATGCTGTCACACCTGCAGGGACTGAGACACTTCTCCTCTCCTGCCAGGCACTGCACAGGGCAGGCTGTATTGTCCACTTGGATATGCTGGAAGACAGAACCGTTGTGCTGTGGGTGTAGCAGGTATCCGTGCTCCTGTGTTGCTGATTAATACAAAAAATGTGAGGCCTGACCTAGAACAATACTGCAGCTTCATTCTGTGTTTGTAGAGATTATGGGGTTTATGTCCAGACACCGAGGCATTCACATGATGTGGGTATTTTCCAAAAGCTAAGAAATAATGAAAAATGATTTTACTGATCTATTACAGCTGTTAGAGCAGTGCAACAGCTGCTGATCTGCAATTCAGTGAGAGATGAACAAAACTGGTCTAGTCACCTGCAGAACACAGATAAAAATTAATAAGAAAGGGGGAAGTTAAATAATGAATGAACATCCAAATGTGAGAAGGTGAAAGATGAGCAGCAACACATTCTGGTGTTAGAAGTTAAGTTAGAAATTCTAATCAGTCATTAAAATAAAGGGTAAAGATGGAAGAGTTTGCTCAGAGCAAAGGGTTAGTAAAACTGGAGCAGTGACTTCAAATACTAATAGAGGAACTGAATCGCTGCACTTCCCAGGTATTTTGCTTGCAGACTCACCTCAGAGTGCAGCTGTTTGCAGATAAAGGCTATTCTAAAGTAGCAGCATGGAAATACAGACTGTGAATTCAGCCTTTAGAAAGGAGCTGTACACATTTAGGCCAACAGGGATGGAATATAGTACAAATGCTTGTAGCCAGTTACAAAAGCAGGGATTCTGCTGTTCATCTGAAGTTTTCCAGAGCAACCAGCTGCCAGAACAACTAGTCAAATAAGCTTCCACTTCAAACTAGAGCCCAGGGTGCTAATAAAGCACACACCAGGAAAATAAGCATTATTTCCAAAAGCATTGGTGGTTATTCCCTCTTGGATATGGATCTTACTTGTGTTGCTTGTCACATGAGACTTTTATATCTTCATCTCTTAGTGAATTCTCCTACTCTGAACCAGCCTGTGTAGAGCCCAGAGGGTCAGCTGGGACAATTCCTATTCTCCCTGCTGGAGCCACACTCTCCTGTCCTACACTGTTATCCTGCAGCAAAGGCTTCCAGCAAACCTGGGCTCTCATGAGCCAAGGTGATCTCTTTTGGTAGAAAATTAGCGCCTTTGTTCTTTGAAAACACTGGGATCCAGCGAGCTCTGAGCGGCCTTTAAATCCCTGGCAGGGGAGCTCTGGGGACTCGGGGCCTTTGCTTTGCTCTGCTCTGCTCCGCTCCCCTGGGGCTCCCCGGGCGTGGCTGTGCTGCCGTGCTCCCTGTGGGGCCGGCACGGACAGACAGCGCCAGCTGGGGTCAGGGGACACCGGCGTGGTGAGTGAGGGGACATCGGCATGTTGGGTGAGGGAACATCCGGCATGGTGAGTGAGGGGACATCAGCATGGTGGGTGAGGGCAGGGGAAGGTGTCGGTCTGCCATTGAGGGAAAGGGCACGAGAGGGGAGCAGTCCAGCCTTCTGTGTCAGGCTGTGGGGTCACTGCCATTCCGTGTGAGTCTGTGGGACGCTCCACCATTTTATGTCAGTCTGTAGGGTCAGTCCGCTATTCTGTGTCAGTCTGTAAGGTCAGTCCGCCATTTTGTGTCAGGCTGTAAGGTCCGTCCGCCATTTTGTGTCAGGCTGTGGGGTCAGTCCGCCATTTTGTGTCAGGCTCTGGGGTCACTGCGCCGTTCTGTGTGAGTCTCTGGGATTGCTGCGCCATTTTGTGTGAGTCTGTGTGGTCATGTCACCATTCTGTGTCAGGCTGTGGGTCACTCTGCCATTTTTTGTCAGGCTATGCGTTCAGCCACCTCCATTTGTATGTGTTGACAGAGGCTGACTAAGGCTCAGGCGGTGGGGGTGGAGCAGTGACATCCCCCCTACGCAGATCTTGCCCTGTTTCCCCTACACTTCCCACCTGGTTGTTTGGAGCCACTCAATCATCCCTCTGGTCTCCTGCAGGGACAAAGAAGAAGTATTAACTAGTCTGTATTTAATATGCAAAACAATTAAAATAGCATGTGCCATATGGTTCTGCTTTCCGTATGAGAACTTATGTGGTGAACTGAGGAGGAAGCCCAGAGTTTGCTGATTTTTTTAAGATGAGATGATCAGATTTTAATTCTTCCCTATCCAAAACTTCAATACAAGGCAAATGTGCTGAAATAAATGCCTTTTGAGATGCTGAGGAGGTCACATTTGTTATTCACAAAGGTTTCTGAGCCTTAGCCGAGGTCCTTGCAGTGATGCCAGGATGCCCATCCCAAGCTGTACATCCTCAGTGGAAAAATCTGGGATGAAAATGCACTGTTCACGTGTTTTTGGTTCTGTCTCTGCTTGTGTTTTCTCACGAGGTGGGTCACTTATGGCTTCCCATCTGGACTATATATCCTTGAAAGCAGACATTTATTTATCAGTTGATAAAAGAGCAAGGTTTCTATTTCATAGATAAATAGCGTTTTATTTGGTGGTAGGTGATTATTTGTATTAACACATAAAATAGCATTCTTAAAAGGACCAGTTTTTTCTGACTGAAAAACTTTCTCATTAAATTCGCTTTGAAGAAAGAACTACACAAAGACTGGATTTATTACTCAACAGATGCTTATCACATTGCTTAATGCTCTATTTCATGGTCCATATTTATCATCCTTTTTGATTCTTAAATCTACACCCAATTCTATTTGAACATCTGGTGTTCTTTCTCTTCTGTGTTTGTAAGAAAATAATTTGTTTGGGAGAAGTGTTTCTTCTGGTAATGCTCTTAATCCCCAAGGGGGCTTGGACCATAAACAGTAGAGCAGGACCTCTGCGATTAAATGGAAGGAGGTTTGCAAGATTTTTCATTTTCTGATAAATATAAATTTGTTCCTTCAATGACTTCATCTGCTGGCAGCCTTTGACATAAATCTGCTGATGTTGAGAACTGTCCTTGCTCGGGAAAATGTTCTGTGAACCATTGATCTGTATGCAGATTTCACGGTAAATTAAAAAAACAAACAACCAAACAAACATAGATTTCTCTTTAAAGTGGGCATTAAACTGAGCAGTATAGTTTATTGCAAATTTAAAAACTGTTCAACATATTTTTGCATTAGGTGTTTGCAGTGTGCCAAAGCATATTGATTTGATTTTTGAAAAGCACATGGGAGTGTGGGCATAATGTCATCTCAAGAGCTCCTGCAGCAGCACTGAAAATACAGCTTCCATTCTTGACATCTCAGTAGAAGACTTTAAAATCTTTTCTTCCTTTTTAAGTCGTAGGTATTTTTTGATACTACTGAATTATGTTAATTTAATTTTTTTTTTTTACTGTTGTATTGGATGAATAATCAGAAGTCTGGGAATGATGAAGTCTTTTTAGAACTTTTCATCTTGCTGGTGCCTTGTCAGCCTAAAATACACAGAGACTTAAATATATTTTCCCAAGAGATTGTCATTTCTCAGGCAAGTGTTGAAATAGTAGTCGACATCTTTAATAAGAAAATGGACCTAGGCAACAGAATGAGTAAATTAAAACAGCCATTAATTTGATTCTAGATTTGATCTTAAAAAAAAAATGTCTAGACATGAATTAGTATTGAAAGATCTGCCATGATTATAGAATTAGAATCTGGAATCAGATATTTGAGATTACTTATGATCAGCCAGCACAAGTTTGGAGTTCCACAGCTAAACATTGACATAAATAATTGGAAATTGGGAAGTGCATAAAATAACTAAATAGGAGATGCACTAGTTTATGAAACAATTTCAGGATACAGTTGTTTCTGCTGCTGAGAATGGGTAATCTTTTTTACACATAAAATAAGATTTGACTTTAAAGTATTTTTAGTTTTTTTCCAAGTTGATATTTTTATTTGCTTCTTAAGTGGGTTAATTTTAATAATTGCTTATTGATTGTTCATAAGCAGTGGCTCATATGTAATGTTCATATTCTTTGATTGTTTGTGTTTTCTGCCTTGTTAGATCACTATGGATTTACTCCAAATCTTCTCCACTCTTGAGCTACCTGAAAAAATTCGGGTCACCTGTAAATTTTGTCTGTGTATTCATATAAAATATCTGAAGGAAGTGATGCAAACAGCATTTACTCAGGTTGTTTGGCATTCATGTTTACACTTGTTAAACATCATCAGGGTTTAATGGATTTAAAACATCCATGTAGGATTCATCTGTGTGACACAGGCCATTTTCTCAAGAAATTATGGTTTAAAATGGGAAAATGTATTGGCAATTTGTAAATATTTCTGTATTCTTTCTGTGCTCCTATTGCCTCTCAGTTGATCTGTGCCTAAAACAGGCAGGGTGATGCAGCTTTTCCTCACAATTGTAATTAAAAAATGTAGTGTTTGGAGAAGGTGAGTGTGGCAGACATTGTGCCTTTCCTCAATATTTTTATTGGAAAATCTAGTCCTTGTGAATTCAGAGAAAAGTTGGGAAGTGCTAGACCTGGTTCAGAGACAGAAGTCAGTTTGTCCTCCCCAGTATGATTTCTGGAGGTCCAACTGCTAACTCGGGGTGTGTGGGATTGCCAAAATATGGAAGTGTCATTAAGGGATTTTATTTCCTTCCAGGGTAGGTCTCTTAACCCTGCTGTGGTGAGAAATAAAGGAAGCTTTTTTGTGTGTGATTGGACTCTAAAAATTTGCAAAACAGGGAATGAGGCTGAGACATGAGTAACTTGTGGAATGAGTGATGTCTAAACGATGATTTCAGTGATAACTGGACATCCCCTCATTTCTGTGCCTCAGAGTCTTTGTACACTATCACATGAGTTTCTAGCAGAATTCTGGAAGCAGCCAGGGTGTTGGAACCAGCTACTGGATGCTGTAACTCACTGCATTTAGCTTTTAACTGGTGTAAGCTGAGTAAGTGCCTAACAATGTTTCTGAATGAAAAATGGAACTCTTAACTCGGCACATTTCCAAAAGATCACTGAGGGGCAGCATTTAAATCACTGAGCAACTTCATTTAATTACAGTTTTTAATTCTGTTGAAGATTACTTTGCATTTTTAATCTCTGATGTCCTTGCTCTGATCTGATCCTTTTGTTCTTAAGTTATCACTGAACAGTACATTTTAGTAATAACAGTACAAACAACAGCTAACATTTTTTTTTTTCATTATTGAGATTTGCTCAGCCATGGTCTGTCCAGCTCTTGTTGGTTTTTCAGATCAGTTTGGAGGAATACAGGGAGCCTTGGTTTGATCTCTTCTACATTTGTATTGTTTGTAAGCAAGTCTGTGAAGAGAAAAAGTAGGGAATGTGGGGTTTTTGCAGCAGGAATTCAGTTTACTTGTAAAAGAAGGACTTGAGTAAGGTGTTGGTTTCAAAGCCAAGTGGTGTGGTGACAGCATTAAGGGATTTTTCACATTAAGTTTTCTTCTTCCTTTTCGTCTCTAATTAAAGCCTATGTGCTGTTCCCTCTCCAAGGGCTGCTTCCTTGCCTCCGTACACCTGTGTGACCACCCCAGCTGCAAGACATGATCTAGTAATGCCTGAGTGTCTGCCTGACCCTGCTGGTGCAGCTGGCTTTTTCTGAAGCTGCCTTTTCAGGGCACTGTTCTTTGTGCAAAAGTCAAGCAAAAGAAGAAATCTGGAGGTCCCTGACACCACCAGCACAGGTATAATTTAAAATTGATATTGTGACTCTTTTCACTGGCATGGCCTTTGGGCATAGATGAGCTTGGTTTCACTTAACTGTTCAATATTCCACTGGAAGCAAATGATTCAAACTTGTATCGTTCTGAGACTATTAGTTTTGCTCAGAACGTTAGACTCTGCTTTTTCTTCCTTTTCTCCATTCTTTTTTGTGAAAATTTGTAGCCAAATTGGGCTCTGTCATTCAATACAGAATATTGAGAAACGTCACATAATTTAAACCAAAGCATTTCCTTCAGCTAAAGGTACCTAAATTTAACCAAAATATGTGGGTGAGGGATCTGCTAGGATGCTTTGTATCAGATCCAACCTGGCCCTGCTCTAAAACAGTAATCATAAAGGGGAAAAACAAGACTCATTAGGCATTGGGCAATGAAATCTAACAGATTGAGGCTAAAAATGTTTAATGTTTACAAAAACATTGAAATTTATAAAATGTTCATTCAGATGGCACAGCACAAATATTGTTTAGAAACCATAATAAATTTTCTCTCCAACGAGTTTCAAATATTCAAGTCCTATATTAGCATATTTATCCTTCCATGTAAAACTGCATCCCAAAGTGTCAACCTGGTGAGACAGTTGTGAAACTTGGCATTTTATTTCTGTTTATTATGTGATACATTATAGTAGAGTCTTATGGAATAGTTATAAACTAATTCCTAATACTATTTGCCTGAATTATTCATTTGCTGTGTTGCTGCCATGATTTTGGGGCAAAGGTGATAATGCTTAGCTATATTTCTAGCCGTTCTTAAAAATAATTGGATTAGAAATCATGCACTGAGAACCTACTTATTATTCTTAACGGTTCAAGACTTATGTAAGTGTTTTAATCAAGCAGCAAATGATGTGTATCTCAGACTACTTTCTTTCCTGAGTTTTGAATTGCAATTTTGTAAGCACTTGAGCACAAGCCTTTTCATTTGGCACAACAAATTTTGGTAGCGTTTTGCCTTTCTCATTCGTCACAGCAGGAAATAAACCCCAGCCATTAACGTTAGAGGCAAGGCACACCGCGCTGTCTAAATAAATACAGAGAATTAGCACATCGCTGAACTAATGCCACCAGAATTAATCCCCTACACCTGCAGAACGTCTTACCCAAATCACCCCTAATTGATTGCGGTGGTGTTTGTCTGCCTTGCTAATAATGGAGTTCCCGTTCTTAGCAAGGCGAACAGCCCGGTGTGTGTTTTCACTGGAGCTGCCGTGCCCGCATTGTGCCGCACCTGCCTGCTCCCCAAGTGCTTGTTAGAGCCGTCATAGCCTTTTATGAGGACGGGAGCAATGTTCTGGCAAGCCAACCTGACTGAAATTGTGCTGGGACATAAAACATGAAGAGCCACCTGTGATTGCAAAGGCAGTAAGTCTAATTTGATTAGGGCTCCGGTGACGCGGCGGGTTATGGACGCCGTTTGTCGTTCCTCAGGAGCGGAGGAATGACAAACGGAGAGGAGGCGCAGTCGGAGCCCCTGAACTCGGCCGGCACCTTCCTTGCTCAGGGGGAGGAGCAGGGAAATGCCAGGAGATCATCATCAGTATTGGCTTTAAAATAAAGAGGAGCGAGCAGGAAAGGCAGCAACCAGGAATTCCTGCCTTCTGAAATGCAGGAAAAGTTTTCAGTGGGAGAGTGATTTTCTCCTTAAGATTTATATTACTGACTCTCAGCTACTAAAAACTCCCCAGTTTCAAACCTCACAACTCTGTTGTTAAACAACAGGGCCTTATTTTCAGATAATGTTCTTGAAAAGCTTCCCCATGAGTTGCCAAGCAACTGGGCTTGGACAAAAAGGCCAGAGCAGCAGTTCATGTGTTTCTGGGTGTATGTTTGAGTATAGCATCTCCCCCATTCTTCATAGCTGTGGGTCAGGGTAGTGTCTGTCAGGCAGATTTCGTGTTGTGTACAGAGAATCCAGCCAATTCAATGATTTTACAGAGATGGCAAACATTAAATCTTCCCTCAGTGTCAGTACAGCAACAAAAATATCTCCTTGTGGAAAATTGCAAGGGTTTTAAGTTTTCCACCTCAAGCATCGCACTGGAATATGTGTTTGAGATTTTGTTTTCTGCCTTTTAGTTTTTAAGTGTCTTAGTGTATAAACACTGCTGAATGGCTTCATTAGGAGGCTGTGAATACTGGGAGAAGGAGCAGGGTGGAAAAAAAGCCTTATTCCTCTTTCTTGTTTCTTTTTTTCTGGAAATATTCTCTCAGTCTTAACACCAAAGTATCTTTGGGGTCACTCCTGAAATAGCTGGAATTTCTGCTACTGGGTTTGCATGAAAAGATGACAGTTTAAGCTAAATTTAGGATTTTCATAATTATGTAAAATAATTTAAACTATTATAAAAATATATAATGTATTAATAGACTTTTATATAATGTATTAATAGACTTTTATGCATCATTTATGGTAAAAAATGGACATTGCTATATAGATTCCTGTATCTTAGAACAGCTCAGAAGTTAAATGTATACAGTGAGGTCCTTGTATTCTTTTTTCTGAATTTTTAATTTTTTTCCCCTAGAAAATACTTCTGCACAAATAACTTGGCTTACAGATAACTATTCAGAAATGCCCAAAAGAAGTGCTCACCAGACCTGGCAGCTCTAAACGGGGGGAAGAGCTCTGTCAGTGGAGGGAATGAGAAAAGGTCTGTAGTCTTTTTCACTATAATAAGTATTTATTGTTTGGTGAATTTCTCCTGGAAATTAGAATAGAAGCAATATGTATCATGGGGTAATACGCAGTGCTGATGGATTAGAGCTGCTTTGGGAAATAAGGGTACAAGAATGGAAAGATGTTTATGCTTGGGAAAACTCAGGATATTTGAGGTATCAGCAGCTTGGTGTTGCCTCCCTAAGAGCTCTGCTCGGTCTGTTCTGTTGACAGTCATTCTGTCCTGCTTCCATTAGGCTCCTTGCAAGGATCATGCTTAAAAGTTAAGGGAACAAGCAGAATTAGGTGAAGCAAAAGCAGAAACCTCTCTCATCAATATAATGTAGATGTTCAGTTCAGCTTCCAGTGACTACTGGTAGAGAAACAACCTTAATTCATCAAAAACCAAGTGAGGTCTATTCTTACGGTTTTGGAGTTTTTGTGATAAATAAATTACACTGGATATTTTCAGCAGACTATTACAGCTTTTGAAGCCTTGTGACGTGCATTTTAATTATCACTTACCATCCAGTGTGCTGAATGTTTTTAAGCTTGTTCAATGCATTAAAGCAGCAACTGTGTTAATAAATTCTTGTCACTGATTGATATTAAATGACATGTAGCAAACAGTCCATCTGTCTCTGTTCTGTCATCCCATGCCTTCTTTCATGTTTCCATTACAGTCTGTAATAAATAGTCTGATCATTTTGAGTGACATTTGGGATCTTTATTGGACAAGACATTTCAAGTGCATCTGTCTTCTGACTGGTTTATAGCTGACAGCTCTAACAACAGCTATTACCTTTCAAAAGGCTGCATTCAGAGTGTTCTCCATATTCCCCTTCCTGATTTTCTCTCTTTTTTCAGAGTGCTTGTTGCTGACATTTCTTGATTGTATATTTTGAAAATCCAGACACCACTTCTCTTCTATGATGATGATGATTTTGTCTGTGTTACGCTGAGTCCAGCTGTATCTGCCTCTCACTCCGAAGTTAATCCTGGTCTCTTTTGTCTAATCCTGTTGCTGTCCTCTGTTAGCCTTGTCACTTCTGCCCTTTCCTATCTCTGCGGGTGTAGCTTCCTCAGTGCTCGGATTTTACAACTTGTATAACATACAAAGTCCCTGGAAGCCCAGAGCAGAACTGAAACTACCAGCTCAGCAATAGTGGTGGATGTGTCTAATCCAGCAGCTATTACTGAGAGCCACACCATGCTCTAGTTGCTCTTATCTCAACTTGCTGGGAGATTTCTGTGTAATTATTGTCAAATCTGATGGCTAAATGACAAAGTTGGCAGGAGGTTGTTTCTTCTTATCGGTTCAGTTCATGTTATGTGAGGAGTTGAAGACAGAACCTCTCCTTCCCTCAGTTACCCCACTGTTGGATTTAACTCTTGGCTAATTTTAGTCACCCATTTTTGGGTGGCCACAACAGCTGCCTTTGTCTTACCTCCTCATTCCCTGGTGCTGGGCGAGTCACTGGTGAGATAAGCCTGAGACAGAAAATGATTTAAATTGCCAATAATCCTTCCTTGTGTGCAAAGCAAGCCTTACTACTGCTGCTGAGGATGTGCTGAATTAATTTCCTCTCTCTGCATGAGCAGAGGCAGTGGTCTGTGCACAGCAAAGCCAGGGAAACACCTCCAGCTGCAGTGCCTCGAACCAGAGCTCTGTGCTGTGCCACTGCTGCCGGGGCTCTTGCCGTGTAAACCATGACATCCTGAGCTGAGAGATAATGGATACAGGGACAGGGTATCTCTTGAGATCCCAGGAATGCTACAATAAATACAGCAGCACCTGAACATCTTCCTGAAGCATCCAGGTCTCCTTTCTTTCTTAACTTTATTTTGGAAGTTTCTTTGAGTATAACTGAACTTGCTTTAAACAATATGCAAATTTTGCACTCAAGGTGAGCAGTAACCATTAAAAAGACAGCCATTGTCCTAGACAAATCAAACTTTAATTAAAATTAATTTTATTTTAGATATGTGGAAGTAAAAATAGAATCCTTACCTTTTCCCTTTTTTTACATCAGCACGTTTACTCCACAAATGCAGGACAGTTATTGCTGGTGACTAAACTGTAGTGTAATATATTGTGTTCTAAGGTTGTACTTCTCTACTTTAAATATTAATATTTCATTATTACAACACTTTATTTCCAACTCTTGGGGAGAATGCAGCATCATACATATTTAATTTTTCAGGCAGACACGTTCCATATACACAGGAGTTTTAATGGCACATTTCCTTGTTCCAGGGGAACCCAGGGCTGGACAATTGAGTGGCTCAAGGGGCCAAGCAGAGCTTTCCACTTGATCCCAGCTCTGCTGGAAGGCATCACTGCCTCAGCTTGGTAGAGCCCTAACTCCAGGTGAGTGTAAGCAAACATGATACTTTCTGGTCTCTCCCCTCACACACCATTGTGTCACATTCACACTTAGGTGGGTGTAAAGTGACTTGCAGTGGCACCATAACATTTTGTAGCTGCTGTTGTCCTAAAATGTGAACCATCTTCAACTAGAACAATGCATTTCCTTAAAAATGCAGGCATGGGCCGTTGAGATTTCTTAGAGTGGCTCACCACTTTATGGAATAAACACGTCAGCAGAATTGTCAGACTCCTACTGCATTGTATAAGAGCCTTTGAATACCTTAAGTGTATGCAGAGACCTCTGTGTGATTGTGAAAGCATTGAAAGAAAAATCAGGCCAAAATGTCTGTGGCCCACCTCAAACTGGATGACAGAAAGTGCTCTGAGTTTTCAGCTTCAATCCCAACGTGTCTCTTTTACCCTCTCCCTCAAAACACAAGTCACATGGTAAGAAGTCAAAATATATGTCTAATGAAATAAAATATCAAATAGGGCTGAGTCAAGTTACATTTTAAATCCAAGGAGCTCTAGTTCAAGGTCACATCATTTACTCAGTTTTAGCCATGAATCTCCAGATCAATAACAGAGGTTGAAGCCGATAAAAAATATTTAACCTTTGGCAAACACCTCTGCCTGTTTTGTATAGGCCTTGAAAACACAAAATCCCAGCTCTTTGTGTTTGCAGTCACATATGCCTGTAGTTTTTACCTGTGGAAGAAACAGAAATGATGTTTATGTTAGGCAAAATCTAAAAGATGGAATGAACGTATATGCCAAAATATGCCGTTACTCAAAATTCTTTATTTGTGTGCACTTGCAACTCACAGTTACGACTTAAATATATATATATATATGCAGAAAGCTTTTTTAAACAAAATTTTATACACTTGAATTTTAAAGCATATACAAAAAGAAAATAATCAGGATGGTTGACACTGGAGAATTAATGGTAATATGACATTGCAGAATTAAGGGTAATGTAACATTTCTTTTGCTGCTGTTCAGTGCTCCTCAGAAGTGATTTATCTCTTTGGCTGCTAAATTCAAAACTTAAAGCATTTTAATTGAGAATGACTTAGAGAGGGTTGTTTTAGTTATTATTTTTTGTTACACTGAAGAAAAGATAAGGCTTAGCACCTTTTTCCTAATTTTCTTTGATTTTGGTTTCATTAAATAAAAACACAAACCTTCACTAGAGTTAGTTTGCAATCTAGCATGTTACTGGTTTCGCTCTGACTGAAATGTTCTACCAAAAAATAGTTAAATAAAGCAAGTGGCAAACTTCCCAAAGTTTTGCAGGAACCAACTGCTATTGCTCTTGCTCTTAAGCTAAGAACTTCAGGTCACTGATGTGTGTTCAGTGGATATTAGAGTTGGGAAGAAGCAGCAGCAAAAAGTGCTCCAGTTTGTTGCCTGAGAATTCCACAGGTCTGAGGGGAGACACTTCAGAGTCAGGTGAAAGAAGGATGGTAGGTGCAAATACAGACTGAGAGCTGCAGCTCAGGTTTCTCGTGGGTTTGGCATCACAGAGCAGAATGACAAGCAGCAGCCACAGCATCCCAGTTCTTGTCTTTGCTTTGGAAAGTTTTTCAAAACAAAAAGGATTGAGGAATTTGTCCTGAATTAGCAAATAGTATTATAATGAAAGATGTAAATGGGAACTACAATAAAGTTGCAGAGCAGCTCCTCTTAAGGTGGAGAAAATGCTTGGATGAGTAAATCAGAAAAATCAGCAAAAAGCCAGAGGTGGCAATGGGAGGAGGGGACATGACCCCCATGAGGACTTGGCTTTGTCCCAAAATGTCTGGGTATGGCCCTGTCCCTGGAAGAGTGTTCAGTCCTGCAGGAGGAGGCCTTTTGGGCATCATATCCTGAAATTTAAACCCAGTAAAGGGAAATTCAGACAAGAGAAGATTAGGACTGGGAAACCCAAAGCAAAGTTTACAAAGTAAGCATGTTTATCCCTTCCCAAAGCTTCCAGGTGAAGAGAAAGGAAAGCAACATTATACCAGTCATAAACTCTTCTTTTTATTGGAATGAAAGTATAGAAAATTGCAAGCCAGTCCTCTGTAGACTAACCCAAAAAGTGTTCATGTGTTTCTCTCACCTTTTATATCTTTGAGAATTGGGACATTAGGAATTCATTTTGGCATCTTTAGTGAGCATATTTTCAGGCCGATAAAGCCTCACTGAGTTGAGCTTGGGAACGCATTTGGTGAGGCATGAGTGAGAAAAGCATGTACTTAGGATCTCAGTGTCCCAAGGAGGGAAGCAGTAAAGACTCTGGCTCTCATCTATCATGTCCAGGCAGGCAGGACTCGCTCTGGGCACAGATGCCTGTTTAATAGATTTGGAAGTGGCATTAACACAGGTGCAAAGTGGGTAGGAATGTGGAATTGCTGTCACTCCAAAGCCTTGGCAGCACTGTGTAAAATGTGCTGTTACCTGTGTCCACCACATATAATACCACATTTATATAGGCAGCAGCAGGAGCCACCACTCCCTCACACATCCCATTAATTTTTAAAGGGGGAAGGCAATTAACTGATTCCATGGGAAAGCTAAAAAATCATTTTCTGCAAGCAACTTATTGCTTAGGAACTTGGAACAACAAAGGTCATGAATGCATTCCCTCATTTATCTCACCTTCACACCTCAGCAGTGCAGAATCTTCAGTCTCTCAAGGTTCTACTGAACATCATTGTGTGAGGCCCTGAGAGAGAGCTGATGAACTGAAAAAGAAACAGAAATAGAGAAAATTTTGATTCTTGGAACTGATTGGCTATCAGAAGAAACTCAATTTAGGTAATTGTTTGGAAAAAAAAAAGCCCCTCTTCTAAAAATCAATTGGAAATTAAGCTAAACCGTCTTTCACTATGATCACACAGGTATCTAAAGGGAAAAAGCTAGAGCACATCAAATGCAATTTGCAACGTATCCTGGGTACAGCTTGTTCTGCCATCCACTGCAATCAATAAAAACCTTTCACTGATGTTAATGGCTTGGGATTGAGGCCTCAAAGTGAACAGCTGTATCCTGATGATGCAGTTGTGCACTGTCTCTTCAAGCCTGGCAGATATTTTGAGGCAAAACAGAAAAAGCTATCAGACAACTGATTTGCAAAAGGTTAGAACAGCAGAAATCAATTTGGAAAGCTGTCGCTTTTTTTAGATTGTTATTTGATCACGGAAGATCAATTTGAAAATATGTATTTCTCAAGTCTAAAAACTATGTTTGTGATAAGTATGTTATGCCTTGAGTAATGCAGGACTTGGTGTAGGTGAATTAGAATCAATACTTAAAGGAATTCAGGGACAGAAACCCGTCTATTTGCCTTATAAAATACTTACAAAAATTTATATTGGATAAAAAGTGCCCATTTTTTCTAACTGATGTTTAAACTTTTGACCGAAGTACTTGATACAAATCATAACTCTCTCAAGCAAATAATAATAATTTCAGAAGTGGATAATACTCTGTTTACTTAAAATTTCTCAAGAGGGATATGGACATGTTTGTGAAATATTCTTTCCCGTTATCTACAACTTCAGCTTTTTCTGTCATGTCCTGAGTTATAGAACTGGAGCACTCTCAACATTGACATAGCAGTTGAGTTACTATAAGCAAAGATTTTGTTGGGTATAGTTTTTTTTACATGGAGTTTTGTGACTGTCTTCAAAGATAAGAATGGCTGTTTATTTTTAGCCTAATATAAGAAAAAAGAAAAAAACCCCAATATTTGTGGTTTTTTTCCTTTAGGAAAACATGCAGGTCAGGGAGTTACTACCAGCCAAGTGCTGAGCTGTTGATAAAGAGTCTAGAATGCCAGAGCTTCAGCAGTGTCTGGTGAAGGACAAGGACCTGTGAGTACAGAAATACTCCCACAGCTTCTATTAAACATCTTTTTTTCACTGCCAAGCACCTGTTTTATGTAAGCTCATGAAAAAACTCAGTCATGACTTAGCTGCAAGTCTGTTCTTTTTCATTCACTCGAGGCTTGTGGGAAGCAATCACTGAGGGAAGAAGCTATCAAAATATTTATGAAAAATGGAGCCTAGTGCTTGTCAGATGCCATTTCAGAGCTCTTGGAGGCCCCAGTGAGAGTGCACACTGTGCATGCTTCTTGAAGAAGGTGCTTATTCTGATCCCAAATGCTTTAGCTGATTGTGGAGTTCCCTGAATAAATCCAGCTCAGTGCATCTCTTGCTGGTTGCTCAGCATATCCTTTCCCTTCCTCTGAGTGCAGATTTTAGAGATCTGGAGGAGAACAATTTGCTTTCTGGCAATACAGCAACAGTAGCAACATCAAAACTTTGTGGGAATTTTATATTTGAATGTCTAATTGCACTTTGCTTGGTTTGTCACTCTCTAAATTCAGTTACTCCTTACAAAGGAACAGGAGCAGGGTAATATAAATTAAAATAATTGTATTGTTTCCATGTTTGAATGTTCATCAGTAACTTTTGAAACCTTGCTTTGTTTTCAACAACAGAAAAAGTAGTAAGCACTGAGATAAAACTTATTTAGTGGGTTGTGAAATAAAACAGCCTAACACACTCCACTTACTTACTGGATTATGATGGATCATATAATATTTTTTTAAAGATGCTTCCATTTCTATATGCTCAATTCAGAGTAACTTCCTTTACAGAAGTTGTCTTTAATATTGATATTAATCTTAAAATCAGTGTCAAAACCTATGTCAGTCAAAATCCTGAGATCCTTTATGAAAAATTTCCAGTAATCATGTTTTCTGTTTTTTTAAAAGATTTTTTTTTAGCAAAACTTCACTAAATCTTTTACCAGCTGAAACACATACACGACTCTGAAGGGTAATTTCATGTATTGTCTTTTGTGTGTGTGTGGAAATTATTTCTACTGATCCCTTTTCTGGCAGTAATCATTTGCAAATGCTTACAGAATATTTTAGATAGTTCTATGATTTCTTCTGTTGTATCAGTAGCTTTTTGCTTTAAGTGGCTGGCAATTTATATGCTGACATTGGTAAAAACTGGAAAACTGGTGACTTTCATATACATTTTGTGAGTTACTGATTGTTTGCCCAAATATTATCCCTCAGAAAACCGTAATGGTAATATTATTTATAAACACATGCAAAACCAGAATGGTTTTAACCAAATTTAAAGCTTCTGGTCTAGAGCTTCTAGAATGGTTCTCCCTTGTGCTGTTATTCTAAACATTGATAATAGAAAAGTCTTAAAATTTAGAATATAAAACTGTGAAACATTGATAAGGATTTAGGTACATATGTATTTATACTCACATATGTCTGTGCACACAGTTTGTTTCTGCTTTACATTTAGTGAAATGCCCCAAGTATACGATATAATTGGCAAAGTAAATGCTAAATACAGCCTGTAAAAATTAGCTTGTTTATAAATTTGCCTGGTATTGTAGAAATGTGCACTAGTAGAATGTAGTTACCATGATGCTCTAATCTGTTCTCAGTGATATGCCCTCAGTACCTCAAGGAAGGAGTATTTTTATCACTGATGATTTTTTTTTTTCACTGATTAGTGGGGATTTGTTATTACCATAAGTATCAAAATAACATCTTGATGCACTCTGTTACAAACATCCACATTTCAGAAACAGAAAATCTTGAAAATATTCAGGATTAAAAAATGAATAAACATTTTTTGTGCAGCTAGGTAAGAGCTGAAATGCTTTTAGTGTTCTTGCTGTTCAACACCTGCTTGCAAATCCACGATGTGGTTGAAAGAGGTCTCGGTCAGAACTTTTCATTGGAGCACTTAGTTGTTTCTTTCTTATGCTTATATTAATCCTTAGCAGTTTTGAAACTATTCATTGGCTTTCTACCATTCTTGTGCCTGGTGACTTCCTAGAATATTCTTATTCCTCTCTTGAGTCAGTCTTAAGCAGAAAAATGCAAATGGGCTTGCGTGTAAGAGTGTTTGGCAGAGAACTTGCAAATTAAATAGTAATATTGAAAATTTAGATGGAAAAGCTTGCTTTTGCAAAGCTCTCTTGATTTCTGGAATTTCCTGCCAAAATGCTACTGGAGCCAGGATTTTGCAGCTTGTGTTTGTCCTGTGGAACCAGGGAGGAGCTGCCAGGTGTGGTCTGACTCTGTGCTGGAACAACAGCAAAGTCGGGAAGTCAGATTCCCCTGAAACTGGGATGCACAATTGTTTCAGGAAGAGCCTGGTCTGAAGTTAAGGTAGGACCTGCCTCAGTGATGTTTTCTATTGGCTCATGAGCAATTTGGGAGGTAGCACTGGTCCTTTTAAACTATGCAGAACACTGTAATATTTAGTGTGCAGGAAGAATTCCATCTGCTTGGAGTAAACCAGTAAATGGAACTGTTTGCATGAGTGCACGTTGGCTCTTCTCAGTCACCATGGACCCTCTCCCTTGAAGGATCAGTTACTGTGATAATTGCAGTACTTCCATGCATAAAACCCACATGTCAGACTATCTGAACCCCTCTGACATGTTCCAGTGCTTGAAAACAAGTCTCTGTATAACCTGGGTCTTGAGATAACCCAAACTCAGAGGCAGGAAGAGTGATGAAAGTAGAAGGGATTAGGGGCAGAGTAGGTAGATGGAAATGAGAAGTCATCACATAGAAAGCAGCAGCTCTGGAAGAAACTCACTGTTAAAGCACAACTTGTTAAAGAGAATTTGGGGGTCTTTTAGGGTTAATTCTCTATATTTTGAGAACACAATACTTCTGAGATGCTTAGATGAGGAGCCCTGTAATTTTGACTTCTCATGTAGTATTTATTACACCATCTATATTATATTGTATCTACAAAGTATCATTATACAAAATTTCCTCCTGACTGAAAGAAATCTCGTGTGTTAGGGTGCTATTACATTGAATTATTTTAATTTAGAAGTACTTGTACTTGCTTTTAATCATTAATAAATTCAGCAGCTATTTGAAGATACATCCAATGTCTGGACATAACCTTTGCTTGGCTGCCTCACTAGGAGAAGAAAGGACTGCATGCTTAAAGAAGCACAGCACATGGAAGTGATCTGGAAGTCACAAAATATGCAGTTAGCTTTTCTTAATGTAAAAAGTTAGTTAAGCCTTAACCTCTCTAGAAAATTCATTCACGGGGCTGGTGTGCATTAATACCCCAATAGTAGTTCAGCTGTCACATCTCTAATTTAGCCTGTTCCACAGTTTGTGGTCTGTGAATTCAGCAAAAGTGAATGAATGCTAGTCAGAACATTTAATAGCACCTGATTTTTATGCGAATTTCTTTTTTGTGGGCTACCATAGACCAATTAATTTAAAATATCCAAGTCCCTAACAGGTGACAGATATGAAGAGTGTAAGCAGATGGATTTTTGAAGGCCTAATAGTAAGTTTTGTTGTTTTTTTCACTAGTTTGTTTTGGTTCTTTAATCAAAAATCAGACTGCATGAGATGCTGCTGCAGCTTTTTTTTCCTCCCTGAAAAGTGGAGAATTATGTTGTTTGGTTGAGCTTGTTTTGTTGATGCCATCTATTTACTGTGCTGACAGTCCCAGAGGCAGCTGGACCAATTTTTTGTGACAGAGGATTCACAGATAAATTTATGTGACATTAAAATGGGGTTATTTATTATTTCTTAAAAATATAATGAGGTTTTGAAATAGGAGGATGTAAGCTCTCAGGTACCATTTGAGATACTAATATTGTCATTATATAATCCTGGTAGGCTTTCGACATGGAAAAAGCTGAAAATGGATCTAAGAGTGGGAACAAGAGGAAAGGCACAATGGTGCTTCCAAAAGTAATTGGTCAGGGGAGAATTATTGCAAACCAGCTCCTTAATGGGAGGAAAGTGCACAGGAGGCAGAATTGAGTGAAATGACCTGGAGATGACAGTGCCTGTAAGAACAGGGTGAGCACTAACGATGCAGCACGGGGAAACACAAATTCGCCATGTTAGGGATGGGATCAGCAAACTGACAGTGCCCAACTGTGGCACCACTGAGGCCAGCTGAGCACGCCCTCATGGCAGGTACCTAAAGGGAAAGGGATTAGCACAGAATGCCCAGAAGAGGAAAAAAAGGCCAAGGGAAGGGAATAAAATTGTTAGAACAAATATTATTCCTTTTGGTAACAGTATTTTAAAACTTTCTGTTTGTAGAATGCACTGAATTATGTGTTTTAAAAGAAAAATACAATAAATTCTGTTTTAGGAGTTCGGATTATATTCAGAGAGAAGACACTAAGGGTTTTCCTTTTTTTTTAGCTTTGACTGTTTCTTTTCAGAATATTTTTTTCACTCAAAATACTTTAATCAAAAAATTATATTTTTAACCCAAGATGAATCTTTAAATACGCACATAAATATATGTGTGAGTGTGTGTTATTTTTAATAGTTTTTTTCTAACTGCTAAATTACTGATATGTTGTAATCAACAGTGACTCAGGAAGAAAGGGAGACTGACTCATGGATCTGATTCAAGTAACAGTGTTTGCCAACACTTTTGGGAAGGAATTTCTTTCATATAGTCTCACTGTAAACTTATTGTTTGCTCACCCAGGTTCTGTGCTCAGTTTTCATAGGGGGTTTCAAAGATCCATCCCCACTGCCTGGTCTGAAATGATGAAGTGAACTGCAGACAAAGAAATGGATTTAGTGTGAATCAGTCTGAGTGTTGAGACAGATCCAGAGTCACCTGGAGAGGTTTGAAATCATTCTGTCCAAGGAGAGGCTGTGTCCCACACCTTAAACTAGAAGATCTTCCAAAGGCAGCAGTCAAGCTCACTCTCGTGAGAAATATTGGAATGCAGCTGAATGTCACTGGGGAGCAAGGTATTCTATATCAGACCTACATAATGAATGCAAATTGTTTTTTTAGGATCCAAATGGGAAAGCATAAAAGGCTACAAAAGCCTTAATTTATGATTTGTTCATTTAAAGCTTCAGACCATTAAGTAGCCATTAAATCACTATTTTA
This sequence comes from Phylloscopus whistleri, assembly GCA_017589585.1. NCBI lineage: Eukaryota > Metazoa > Chordata > Aves > Passeriformes > Phylloscopidae > Phylloscopus > Phylloscopus whistleri. The sequence continues at coordinate 2,931,983 of JADMLD010000092.1, forward strand.
TATTCTGTTAAGTGCATCTCTATCATCAGAATAAAAAGATTGTTTTAATTCCCCCTGTATCAAATAAAACATTTTAATTGAGAGCATTTGTGATAACAAATTGACTGGAATTGAAAAGTAAATTAATGCGGAGCTCTGATGACAGAACATCTTTGTGATTTTGCTTTTTAGTGTCTTGTATGTGCATGAACAGTTACATTATACATATGTTTATCTGTATTTAGATTTCAATTACAAAGATTCTACCCCAGGTAAAACTTCCATTGCACTTGTAGGTTCTCCAGATTCATGTCTGTCACAGTAACTCTTCCTGTGGAGCTCAAATTAGATGTTTTTAAGCATTTTACCCTTAGCCTCACTGCTAAGGGCCTCCATTACTAAGGCTGTGTCCTAAAATGGGGAGTAGACACAAGCACATGAGAGAAAATTTTGCACCTTTTCCTCCCCTTGGATATTTCAATGTTTGTTTTTATTTCCAGAAAGACAAAAATTTTAACATCTGCCTTTGGCACATGGAGATTTCAAAGAACAATGATTTGGAAACATATTTGGACATATTTTGTTATGGTATTTTTGACTGCACTTAAGCACTGCCTTCCTGCAAGTGAGCTGGTTCCTTTCAGTCATGAGCCTTCCTATTGCCAATTTTACCTGGCCTCCAATTTTCTCTGTGGGGCTGAGAAACACCTCTCCCAGGATGAAGTAATTGGAATGTGTGTAACTAGATAATGACATGCACAACTCAGCAGCAAGTTGAAGTTCTTGTGCATCCATTTCCAGATGGAAATATTGTAAGAAAATGCAGTTGACAATCATTGTTTTTAAAGCCAAGTGTGTTGTCCTGTTTAATATAATAAATTGTTCCAATGTGGTTAAAGCCGACCCTAATACTCAATTTTCTGAAGAAAACTTTGGCATTAGGAAAATACTTTGAGATGTCATTTTTAGGTAAAATTGTCTGTTAATAGTTCAGAAATTGAATTCCCTGTCAGTAAATGTATCTGGAAAGGTCACCCTGTGTCCCCCAGGAATGGCTGGCTTGCTCCTGCCATGGCTATTTTCTCATTAACAGGGAGGTTCTCAGCATGGGGAGGAGAGGCTGAAAAGCAGAAGGGCTGAGGTGAGGATACCTGGAGCACTGTGCAGCTGGGAAAGACAAGGAAAGGGCAGTCCTGGAGATCCTGGCTCACACACGCTCCCAGGTAAGCAATTATATTACCCTGGGCCTCTCTGCCAGCCCCTCTGGCTTCAACTTCAGCAACTTTTCTGTCTGCAGCTCCTCCACCTTCCCCAGCGTTACTTCCCCTGGTGTGTTTCTGCTTTCTGGCTCTGCCTTTCCCCCAGATTCTCCCAATCATTGGTCCAACCACAGCCATCACTGAGAATTGCTACACCATATTGTGCATTTTCATGTCTATTTTAGTGATTATTCAGTATGCTGTTAAAATCTGCCTTTAAAATAGATTTAGTTTTAATCTGGTTTTAGTGGCCCTCCTGCTTATGTCAATAATTCCTCCAACAGTTTTCAAATTCAGTATCTTGAAATGTTTTTCAGCCTAATTCAGAGTGTGAGGCAAATGTATGCTCTCGCTGGGAATTTAAAGAACAATTATGGTTCATAGTGTGAAAGGGTATTTTCAAGGAAACATTTGCTCATTCCATTAAGATACTGTATTATTCTTTTTCTGAGGATTCCATTAATCTGTATTTGTCATTTATACAGACAAGGAATGACTCTGAAAGTGAAAGCTTTTATCTGGTTATCTGTTGATGGAAAAATCACCCAGCACAGTACTTCATTTTTGCCTCAATATTTTTATTGAACTTGGGGATTCAGTTCAGATCCATTTTATGAAACTGTGAATACTGGAAAGCAGAGAGAGGAATATTGTTTTTAAAATGACAAATTGTAGTTTAAATATTTCTTAAGTATATGTTTTCATAATATTAAATAAAGGGATTTATTGATGGGTATTTAATTTTTTTTACACCAGATTCTAAAATTTCAGTGATGAAAAAACAGGTTTATGCATATTTTTCAAGTATCATAGAAAAGACTTGACTCTGAGTTGAGGATTTTTTGTTTGGTTTGGAGAGTTTTGATTTTTCAGGTTTTTTTACCCTTTTAGCAGACCTTTTGTTTCTGCACATGAAAAATCAATCTCATGTAATACATTGGGAAACTCTCTCTCTGAAGACTCCTTGCCTTTCACTTTGGGTTATCCTCTGAGCCAAATCCTGCAAGATTATAATTGATTTTAAAAGTCAGCAGCACAAGTGTTTGATCTTTAGGTGACAAAGAGGAGCCTTCAGGATCAGTGTTAAACGTCAATGAAATTACATTCATGCTAGGATAGGCATATTACAAAAATTTAAATCCTGCTGTAATAGTGAGAGTAATAAATGAAAACTCAGCAAAATGAAGCTATTAGTCAACAATGTGTAATGTCATAAACTTGAACAAATGATTACAGAGCAGCTCAGGCCTGAATTAAAACCAAGCAAGCTGAAACAAGCAATATCCCCGAGATGGATAAATGAATTTATCCGAGTGGATATAATGACACATTAGAATAAAAGCCAATGTTTTAGCTCATGTGTTTAAAATAATCTGGACAGCATCACTCAAAATGGACAACAGCACCTGCATGCACTGCTGCTTGTAGCAGAATTGTGAATGTTGGACTCTGTGGTTGGGCTTCTCTCCTCTTGTGGTGCTTTAAAGAATCCATATAGAGAACTGTAGAGAGCTTCACAAAGTTCTCATGAAAATATGAAACTAATTTAGTGTCAAGAGCACCTATACCAATGCTGGTGTGCAAGGCAGCCCTAGCAAAGAGCAAGTCTGAATTGAATTGACCTGGCACAAAGGAGCAGAAAGCAGCCTGAAGGCCATAGGAAGGGGCTATAGGACACGTGAAGCCTCTTGATACAAGCTCAGAGAAAGGAAACAGAAAACTGCTTCCAGGAGGCAACCTTCTACTGCACCCAGTGTGCTTCCTGAGCCATGAGAAATACCAATAATGAGAGGAAAAAATGTGATCTCTGGGGAAACAATTACATAAATAGCTCAGCACATGGTGGTGTGTTGTACTTTTACATGCAGCTTGTTTCCAAACATTGCAAAACAGTGTTGAGGGATTTTAATGTCACCCTACTGATGTCATAGAAAGCTGCAATTTTTCTGGTAAGGTCAAGTGTTCCAAATTATACCTTGAGCATCGTCAGCAAATGAAGCAGAGAATATAATGCTGATTTTTCTGCAGCAAGAATGCTAAGTGAAATTATTGGAATAGTCCAGCTATAGTATAGAAACAGATTTAGAGATACTTAATGCTGAACCAGAAATGTCAAAGTATTCATACAAATGAACACTACCACTTAAGACATACGAAGTTTTAGTATTTTTGCATATATGTTACAAAATTATGTGTTTTCTGCTTTCTTGAAGGTTTAGAACATCAGATGACTCTTAGCAGCTGTGAAATGCTTCTGGAAGCCAAACAGTGGTTCTGTTCATACCCTTTGGACCACCCTGTTGTAAGTTGCCAATCCTTGTTAAAACAGAGTATATATTATTTCTTTGTGATCTGAGAGCCTCTGAACATCTTGCTTTTTCAATGTGTCTGGTTTTTTAAGTGGAAACATTGGCTGCTGAGTTGTATTTCTCACACAAGATGTACTTAATCAGGACAGACCAGATTTCAGTTGATTTCATTATTTTTTTCCCCTGGAAGTAGGCAATGGCATGCAGATCTTTCATTTATGTCCACTTCTTTAACTCAGCAACTCCAAAAATATAAATACAAATATGAAACTCAACATAGTGTGTTTGAAGTGTAGCTGTGTAATAGAGGAGTAGAAAGTCAATTTTCATTCCAGGCCCGAATATTTAATCATCTCAGAAGAAAAGTAGCCCACTCAATTTAGTCCATTCATGTGCTTCACTCAGTGGGTGTCTGTGAGGTACTTGATCCCCACTCTGGGTGTTGAAGGGCTCTGCTTTCCTCCACAAAGCAGCATCAGTCCAATTCCAAGTCCTTCGTTATCAGTGCTTTCTGCAGTCTGAGAGAGCAGAGAATTACCTTTGAGAAGTCAATAGGTATGACTCCAGCTTGCATTATTCACATTCATGGACAGCCTTCTACTACTGTTCACAAGAAGATTTTTAAATCTTTCATTAGTGCTCTGAAATCTAGGCCTGCTCAGCCCTCATCATAGCCAGTGGAAGATGTTTTATTGACTTGAAGGAAGCTGGCTGCAATCAATGGCTTGAAGGTCTGTCTGCCCTCACTCCTCCTTTCCTTTCTTCCTTCCATTTTCATTTCTATGGTGGCTTTCCTGTCTGTATCTCCAGGTGACACAGGGAGATAGGCACTCAACTCAGACACAAATGACAAGCCAAAATAAACTAAACAGTTCCCATTCTCTTATCTAACATTTTCAAGCTTGTGAGATGTTTTAGAGGGCACTTTGGTGACTTTGAGCCAGCTGGTGCCCTTGTGGCACTCTGACTTGGCCATGTTTTCAGTCCTGTTTCCAAGGGCTTTCTTGTTTTTTTTTTTTTCCCTTGGTTGTGCTAAAAGCTGCTTGTTGCCTTGACAAATATTTGTTTCCAATTCTGTGTGTGTAAACATCTAACCTAAAATTGTCTCAGGATTCAGTATGCAGATGACTGCTGCACTGCTGTTTACCAGAGTTCAAAACCTGGGCAAACAGCAATTTGTTTGGGCTGAATAAGTAATACCTTATTTTGGAGGGCCCAAATAGCCATGTAATTATTTTGAATTAAGAAATTACCATATCATTTCAGGCTCATTACATGGGTGTTTATTCTCAGCAGATCATGTGCAGGCTGTTACAATAGTAACTAGTGTAACTTCTGTTTGGAAAGGCAAGCAGGGTACTAATGGGAGAAGGAAGGGGCCTGTGGTGAGCCTGCAGTCCTGAAAATGGGAATGCCACCTCAGAAGTGTGGAGCTGCATTTTCAAGCAGAAAAGACCTATTGTTACTGTGTAACATTTTAGTGAGGATGCAAATAGCAATAATGCACTGGTTATTTTTATTTATATATTTCACACAAGGAAATGCAGGAGCTTTGTGAGCTGCAGCTCAGCTGTTGACCCACTGTCAAAGTACTGCAGTAGTATAAATAAAAACCAGCCAAAGTGGGTAACAATGCCTATGACTTGTGTATTCCTAGTAGACAACAGGTGGTTGTAATTCCCTGAGGAACAGCCTTGACATCAGATGGGATGTCCATGCCTTTGGCACTCTCTAATAGAGCACTTAACTGGCTTGTTAATGCTAATTCCCTTCATTTTCTCAGTGTCCATCATGTCTGTGCCACACTGCACTGCAGTGGTCTTCTCATCCAGGAGAGCCTGACCACGGACAATGGGATCAGCCAGCTCTGAAGAGCTGATCCAGGGGACACAGGGAGCCTTGAGTCCTCTGTTACCTGCCAGCCCTGACATCCCCAGTGCAGCTGCCTGAGACAAGAGTAAGATTGCTCTCGGTTTCCCTTCATGAGTATAAAAATATTTATTTAATCTCTCTAATCTTCTTAGCACCAGCATGCACAAATCTGAGAAATACTTGTTGTGAGGTGGAAATCCACCTTGTCGTGAAATAATTGCTTCTAAAGCGTTAGTCATTCATGGCATGGCTCTAATTGCATTATACTTAGGGGATCCTAACACAACAGACTTCCAAATTTACCCTGCAGCACTTTTTTTGCGGTATTGGGTTGGAAAGCTGTAATTTGAATAAATGAAATGAGTAACTAAAGACAGACTCTGCCTCTCCCCAATATGTCTCATTAAAAAAAAAAGAAAACTGTTGTTTAAGTAATTAGCAAGATGCTGACATAATGCAGGAAGTGTGCGGTGGATATTTTGTATTTCAGCTGAAAACAAATTAATAGAGCAGATTTCTGTTTGGACAAAATAAGTTCATTTTCAGAAGGGAGAAATACTTATTTTTGCAAGATCAGAGTTAAAAGAGGCAGTGAGACAAAAAATGTTCCTGAAAGTTGTTTATTTGAGAAAGGGAAAGTCATAACATTGAAAAAGCCCTTAGGTCTATTATACAGCTGTCAGACCCTGGGTCTTGGAATGGAGGAGATAATGACTGTGTGCTGCTCAGCACAAGGAAAAACCAAAAGAAGGATTGAGGGATGGCAGTATTTTGCTGGGATGCACAACAGCAGGAAATTACTAAATTCTACCTTGGCCTCTTCCCTGTTTTCTCCTCCACTCCCACGAAGTCACTCTACCCAAGCTGCTTTCCTCAACTTCACAGTTGACTCCCTGTCACGTAGTCAGGGTTTTGCTGGAACTCACAACTCACTTCTTATTCTGATTCAGTGCATCTCCTGCTTCGGTCTCATCCCTTTAAAAATCTGGCTTAATTTCAGTTAATTAATTCAGGTCAGTGCATTCCTTCCACAGATGGTTGGAAATAGGCTCTTGTCCAAAGGCTTGGACGATTTGCATGTCCGGTGAGGCTGGGCTGATGTTAAAGAGCTGAACGTTGACCAACTCATCTAAATATGAGCTAATGAGGAAAACACAGCTCCACATCTCAGACTGGTTTTTAGAGAAGCCAGTTAGTGACACATCACCCCATACATGTGGATATTACCCTTCTTGGTGGAAAATTTACCTGTAAAATAAAATCTGTGTGTGCTTTTACCCCCCCTTCAAACTACTCCTGGTATTTTCTTCCTGTTTTAAATCCCTGCTTTTCACTGCTGGGAAGGAGAAGCATTCTTTCAGTGTCCTTTTCTCACCCCTGATATTTTACAGTCCTCTTAGAAAAGGGACAGAGAAGATGTGCACTTTCACTGTGACCCTTCACAATATATATCAATAGATGGCAGTAGCTGAATCTCCTTGGAAAGAACATCCCTGGAAAAATGTCATAATTGGCTTTTTCCATAAGACAAAAATGAATGCACTCTTTATGGGTTAAAAAGAGTGCAAGTTATTTCGTAAATCAGGGTCAAAGGACAATTTCCCTTTTTCATTCTCAAAAGTATTGATATCCAAAGTTGCTTAGAACAGCACCAAGTTTGCTTGAAGCCATACATTGAAAGACTCCACGGGTTCAAAACCAGGATCAGAAACAAGGATCAGTTCAAGGCTACGAATCTTTCATTGGAATCTGGTTGGAGACCTGCTCCTGATGACCTGGCCATGATATTCACCTACAAACAGACTATCAAAACCTGCACTGTATTTTAGAGTCAGGAAGTTCTGCATCCCAGCTTGACCTGGGGATTTCCCCAAATGTTTTCCTAATGCCAATGCAAATATTTTACTGCAGTCTTGTAAATACAGCCTAATTTCATTTATTCATAGTATCCTGTATTTGATCATGTCTCTTTTAATATCTCCAGCTTACAGGGAAACAAAATTTCAGAGTACTCTGTATTCACCGTTGTTTTAATGGAGTAGGTCCAAAAAGCTCATCTGTGAAAAGTTACTGTGAAATCAGTAACTCAAGAATTTGGTTATTTCCTATAGAAAGCATAAAGAAATTAGTAATTGGAAGTTATCTCAAGAGATCATTTAATCCATTCCCTTTCAGAGAGGCAGAATCAAGAACACACACATCTGGTCCCGACATGCTGACCAAAAGCAATAATGTTGCCTGGCCAGTGCAAAAGATAATTGTCTAGCAACAGTGAAGGTTTTCCATGACCCCAAGCCCCAGTTTCCTTCAGTGGCAATTTATTCTTCTCCTTTCATGGCTCCTTCTTGTTTTCCTGTTGTTATTGTATTGCTGGAGAAGTTTTGACAAAATCAAAATCTGTTTGCGCATATGTATCATACATTTTAAGTGAAAACTCATTTTGAAACATCACATAGATTTTTAGATCACTTAGAATTTTTTTCATCAGAAGCAAAATGTCACTGAAATTAGCATAAACCAGTAAATTAAAGCATATGGCTGCTGATGTATCAAAACTTCTTGAAGGGGAAAACATAGCCCTCTGGCAGAACATTTCTGAGCACTTTGTCATCTGAATTCCTGGGTCTATGGAAATATTTTGTGCTTATTTGCAAGCGCAGTTTTTAAAATCTTGATTGTGATTATTCAAATTCTTTTGTTTATAATTCAAAGTTTCCCTGCTTCTCCCTTTCTGCAGTTGTTTACATGATGCTCCAATGAGAAACATACAGAACTGATACATTTTTGTGACACTTAATCTGTGAGCACTCAGGGGAAATGCCCTGCCTGGTAATTGGCAAGCCAGTATTTTCACTTCTCTAGCTGAGTTCAGAGGATGGCAAAATGCTGGAAGCTCTCACCCAGTATTACCTTAGTCCTGTGAGCCTTGAATTAGCAGAAGGGTGTTGCAGCCTGAGAGAACCCATTCTTCTATGAGATTTAAAGTGCACTATCCCTGGATAGAAATGTATTAGGGTAATTACTTTTGTGTGCTATTATGAAATGTCTTTCTTGTTGCTGTATCCTTTTCCAATGGTCAGTTAATAATGTGTTGGTATTATTAATTCAGGCTTTGGATGTATGAAGCATTGCCAGACCTCGCTGGGTTACAGCCTGCCCACCCCCAGAACTACAGGATAACTCCAGCTTCCCAAAATCCCAGTTTAATGCAAGTCTAGGAGGGGCACTGCCAACGGACAGAAGCAAGAAGGTAAGGAACTGATCTCTGCTGGTCAGTCTGGTTGGTGTTACCCAGTAGAATCACCAAAATGCAAGAGACTTTGGTTGGGTTTACTGATAAGATCTACAGGAGGCAACACAGATAGCACTTCCCTGGAGGAAGGAGGTTCAGGAGCCTATGTTCTCTTCCCTCCAGTCTCCAGGAAAGCCAGAATGCACCCATCTATACAAAGATTCTGCACTCCTCATTCTAGTCCCTCTATCTTTCACAAGATAAAGCTAGCAATATAGATGGCTTCTTGCCTCTGCATGCAACTCTGAGATGTGTTTTTAATCCAAAAGTGAATTTTACTTGCATAACTACAAGATTATACGGTGCACTCAGTTTGCCTGAGATACATTTTTGATGAGGAAAAAGCACCTTAAGTAAATTGTGAAGGATGTTATCTGTCATTTTCCCCAAATCATGATCCATGATTTCACTCAAGCATCTGTCAACCACACAGCAGTTCATTTTCCTAAATCAAATGCTAGACACAGCTAAAGAACAACAGCATTGCTCAAAGAAAATTAAGCACCCACAAGGCAAATAATATTACTATTTGCAGCAGCACAGAAGTCTTAAATTCCTCCAGCTGTTTGCAGAGGTGTGTCCTGGTGCCCCTTCCCCTGCTCACAGGGAGGCACAGGCCACGGTTTGTATTCCCAGATCAGAAAGAGAGGTTTGAAGTGGTCATTTGTGTTTTTCTCAGTTCTTTGAAAGTTCAAAGCTCAGATACGATCTTTCCTGAAATCACATTCAACCCGTTCCAAAGTCCAAGGGCAGAAATGAAAGGATTTAGCTTAATAAAATTCATCTTTATCTGCTTAAGGTATCTCTCCAGAGCAGAGCCCAAGTCTGTAAGCTGCACCCAGAACTCTGTTCCTATTTTTCAGAGCAATGTAGTGTCACTCTATGGAAGTTTGTGCTCAAAGATCTGCTGTGAAGAATTAAGCAGGATTTTTCTTTCCACAGGTTTTTCATATAAGTAAGAAAATCTATCCTTACCTAATATAAAGAAAAAAAAATCTCCAAGCTGCTAGAGGAGAAGGTGGATTTCCAAGGATTAAAAAAAACCCAAACACACTTCATAATGGCTGAGCTTTAAAGGAAATTGTCTGATCCTTTTTTCCAAGATAACTGTTTTTTTCAGTAATGAGGTTTTAGAAACCTTTTCCTATAGTAAGAAATTCTCATCCATAGTTGGGGACTTTCTTAAAGATGCATATTATACTATCCTGGTCTAAATTTCTTTGTTATTGGCAGTAAAAACAGAGTTTCCTTTTCCTTTCCATTCTTTTACATGGGTAGTGTTAATTGTACAGACTAAGACTTTGGGATGTAATGTTACATGCAGGTGCTCAGAAATAAAAAAAACCTACCATTTCATTCTACATGCTTGTTATTTCACATCACCAGGATAAGAAAGATTGCTTTTTTAAGTGTAAATGCACTTGTATGCAGTTTAGTGAGATGACAGTGGTGCTGGTGTAGACACAGCAACAGTAATGTTGTACCTTTTATAAACATTTTGTTTTAGCTGTGAAAAATCCCAACCAGAATAAATGGCACTCTGTTTCTATCTTATCTTTGGTCACTTCACCCCTAGAAAATTAAACAGAGAAAGGAAAGGGGGTAAACTTATAATACCATGAGTTTTCTTTACTTCCTAATAATTTATTTCCCATCCTGCTACTCCTTCAGCTCCAGAGCTACAGATGGTGGTTGCACTGTGGAGTTCCTGAAGGCACTGTGTAGGTTTAAGCACCAGACCGTCAGAATCCCAGCTGCTACCTAACAATCAAATCTTGATTTTACTTAAGCTCATTTTTTTCCTCTTCCTAATTATTTTTCCTTCCACTAGAGTGAAGTTAAGTTTAAAAAAAAAATTAAAAGAGTGTAAAAATGTAGAAGAAACATAGATATTACTACCAACATTTTATTCTTCTCCTTAACCTCCCATTCTGCAAAAGATTCACAGCCTCTGTTTGGTGAGGATTATTGGGATGATGAATAAACATAGTAAAGTTTATTTCACAGTCGTGAAGTCTTCTATCAAACTCATTCAGATTTGTAAACTTTCACTGTACTTTGGCAGCAGTGCTTGATATTTTCCTCAGATACCTTTCCACGGCAGCATTATGTAAGTATTTCCTTACACTCATTCACAAGTGGTTGTTAGGACCAAAAATCTTAACAGGGTCTTTTGAGTTTGAACTGATCCACTTGGTGCATTATTTGGTGCATTTGGTTCCAACAAAGGATTAAAAATAGCCATTCTTGTACTCTCGTTTCTGTTAAACCACCTGAATACTGAGTTGATCTCTGTCTTTCTTTTCAGGATGAAATGGTCCCCAGGAACTGTCCCTGCTCTCCGTGGGTGCTTCTGCATCAGCCCCTGAGTCCAGAGATCTCAAGTGCAGTCAGCTCTTTGTAAGGTGAGATCTCCTTTGCTCTCACTTCCCAGAAGTCCTTGGAAAGGAGACAGCAAATCCAGGGCTGCTTCAAGCAGATGCCTGATGTGGGGAGAGGATCCTGGAACATGAGGTGGGGTCTCTGCCAGTCATGTGTTGATGTCTCCCTTATCTTCTCTAGAATAAATTAGACCATTGGCTCAGAGATGACTTCCAGCAGTGCTTTAACCAATTTTAGCAGGATAGGTGATGGGAACATGGATTATTTGCTAATGTTTTCTCCAGCTCAGTTTTTGCCCTGTCCCCAGATTGACCCTCTGTCATGTTTAATAACATCAACATGCTTATTTTGCCTTCTGAAAGTACACTTCCTTTATAACTACAAATTGCCAGAGGTCCTGTTTTAGTAGTGAGAGTTTTGCTGTAGTGCAAGTTGTGTGCTGGACTTCCCAGAGGCTGTGGAAGCAGTTCTAATATTATTGTTTCAATCCAAATAAATATGATAAAGACATACAGAAACCCTTTAGCCAAGAACCTTGAAAACACATTCCTGTACATGCCTTCTGCTAGAGCCATGACATTGCAGCAAGTCTAAAAAATCCTACCAAATGGTAGTTTTACATTGTAATTAGCTCAAATATCAGTAGAAACCTGTGGCTTTTCAGCCCTTAATTAAACCATAGGTGCTTCTTTGTTTCCCCTTCCTCCCTATGTTTTGCTTTTATCAAGGATGGCAAGCCTGGAATACTTCAGGGTTGTGCTGTGTCTCAGAAGGGGCTGTGAGCTGGCACTCTGAGGCTGATGGCAAGCCCCTGGTTTGCTGGGAATGAGCTTAGTGCTCTTGCTGGGGCTGGGAATCATGGACTGGAACTAAGGCGATACACCATTCCTGGGTTTAATCCTGTCAGCTTCAGGGAGCCTCCTGCAAAGTGCTTGCTTTTAGTGCATTTTGGAGGACTTCAAAGAGCATGAGGAGAGCTCTGTTTTCAAGCAATGCCCCTTGTACATTTTTTCAGGCAGGGAAAGGATCTGTCTTCTGTTTCAGCTTTTAAAATCTGATGTGTAAGAGGAACTACATTTCTTTTCTCAGGCTGCAAGAGTAAATAATGTATGTTACATCTAACTACTGTTTATTCAGTTTCATGATATGATTTTGCTTGAGTCACCAGCATATTTAAAATATAAAAATAATTATTTCTGTGATTGATTAATTAAAAAAAAATTAAAAAGCATCTTGGAAGAATTTTGGGGGCACAAGTTCTCTCCCTTGCATTTCAAGCATGGACACTTCCGGAGCTTCCTCTCACGTGGAAACTTCCCAGACTTATATTTGGTTTGTGGCCAGTTGTGTTCATTTTTTTCCTTATCTCTTACAAATTCATGTAAAGCCCAGGCTAATTTAGAGTGTAACATCACCAAGGATTTTACTTATTCATAACAATTTGTTAAGCTGTGCAAAGATAGTGCTATTTTAAAAGTTTTTAGATTGTATCTGTTATCTTCTAAAAGAGCAGAAAATGCAAATGGCTCGTACAATCAGCTGTATCTGCTTAGATTTGCTAAATCATAAGGAGTCATGGTACAAAACAATGCAGCAACACTAAATTTATGGAACAGTGATGCCAGATGACAATGGAGTTGTAAAGGAAATGCTTAGTACATAAAAAATTAATACCTAGAGAGTCTATTTTTATATGGTGATGATTATAAGTATCACTCTAGGTGTGAACATAATCCCCTCAGAAGAGCAGTTTACTAAATGTGCTGGAGATTATTGAACAAAATACAAGCTGAGGTCACGTTTGGGTTTTCATTGGGCAAATCACTATCATTTTCTTCTCAATCCAAACTAAAATTGCAGTGTTGCAGGAGGCACTCGGGTTTGGTGCACACAAATGGGAGGTTGATACCTGTGCTCAGAGCAATTCAGAGCTATGCAGAGGAAAAACAGCAAGTCATGATGTACTTCTCTTAGTTATGAGAACAAGTGTGTTATTTGACCTCAGGAGCTGTTTGTTAAATATTAAATCACTGACCAAGTGCCAAAGAGGTGGCAGTGCCACTGAGTGCTGCACAGAGAGAGACAGCAGTATGAATACACAGTATGAATACACACTGACATAGGAGGATGAGAAATAGAGAGGGGCTTTTACAATATTCACTTCAAATAGAAGTTTCATGACCTCTACTTTAGAATCCATTTGTTATATTATGTACCCATTTTATTTTAAGTAACAAATCAGTTATGAACATTTATTTTTAGCAGTGAATCACACTTCTGGGCACACTTAACCAGAGCTCACGTATAGTGTGTCCAGTAATCTGTGGGCAGCTCTTTGCATCAGATGAGAAATGCATGATTTAATCATTTGTAACTACAGCTGTATACCAGGAGGGCTGTTTGATCCTAAAGCTGAAGAAATCACACTGACTTTATTTGTTTATTATTTCCAACTTAACAGTCTCATGCAAAATGCAGGAGTTTATTTTAGCGGCAATCATAAAAATGAATTATTTGTTTCTAGACATAGTCTTTGCTCATTTGTGCTGCAGTAAATTTTTCTTTAGTCCATTTTGTCTCTTTAGCCACAGCTCCTCATATGCATTTCCACGCAGACCCAGACAATCAGCTGTTAGAACTGGAAAAGCAGTTGCTGGTGTTGTACAGTGGAGCTTGAGTAATTAGGCCAGCACTTATTGTGGTTAAAGTGCAACTTACTCAAAGTGCAGGGGAAATATGGAGAGGGTCACTAACTCTGTGTGTGCTCAACTACGAATTTCATCCCTCACTTTTGCCCTCTCTGATCTGGAATTTCTCCTGCCTAGTAACTCGGAAGATAATGTAAATGCAGCGTAAGGACATTAATGAGACCAACCCCTTCAAATTTTAAGGTTTGACTTTTTTCCCCCCCAGCCTCCTGTTAATGATGTGACAGTTTGTTGCTACAGGAGAGAGAGAGCACTGCATCTGTGGTAACTAAAGGTCAGATGCCCTGGGCTGCACGGGCTGCTGTGCTCATCACACCCGGGGAGAAAAGAGAGGGTTCATGGTTTCACAGTGTTAAGAATGGCCTCACAAAAGATATGTATTTGAAATAACAATGGTTTGAAGTAGCATGTTACTAACCTCCAGTTCTGAATTTAAAAAAACCCACAACTCTCAAGCCCTTGAATATTTAACGATGGCTGAACAAACTTGGAATGACCTGAGGAAGATGGAAAGTCACAGAAGTTAATGCTCCCAAAATGCAGCAGAGCTCAGTAGTCCTTAAAAGCAGTTAAAGAGCTTTTACCATCTGTTAAGTAATTACCTATCATCATTAGTTATTAGAAGTAGGAAATCATGTAAAGGGCACAAACATGATAGAAAAAGAATAGCCAGCTTCTTGTGGGTTTCTTGAATGAGATCATAAAAACGTGGTTATTAATACTGAAATAGAAATGACAAACATTTGCAGACAATGTTGTAGCTGCTCTGCTTCAAAAAGAAAAGCATTACGTTTTTCCTAACAGTAAATATTTAGCTCAAGTCTTGCACTTGTTACCAGTATGAAATGAAATTTATTATAATATTCATCTCCAAAAAACAGCATAAGATGAAGAAGATTTAAGGTTTCTAAATTCAGTGCATTATAGCTCAGCTAAAACCAATTATGGAAAACCCAATTTGAGGATCATGACTTGGAACAGATTAAAACCAAGTAACCAAAAACCCCCAAAGCTGTGTGTGCTTTTAAGCTGCATGATTTTACATGCAAACATGCACAAATTTTTACTTATATATCAGTATGGGCTTCCATGGCCCTAATTCTAATTTCTTTTTTCCCGCTTCTTAGTCAAAATAGGTTCTCTAAAATACATTTCTTTCAAAGTATTAGCTGCATATCTTTAAATGTTCTGCACGAATGTCAGTCTGTAGGTCTGAGGTTGCCCAGGGATCCTTGGGTACATACTTTGCTATTTTTTAGTCTTATTTCCTTCAGCCAGTTGATACTTCTCACTGCAAGTTCCTAATGCAGGTCAGAGTTACACAACCGACCTGGCCTGCCTGCTGCTGTGGGCAGCAGTGTCAGATGCTACTGCTACCCAGACAGTGCCCAAGCACATGGCCACAAAGTGGCACAAACAGAATAGAAATACAGGGAACTGCAGGAACCATCTAGAAACCAAAGAGAAAGTCATGTCCAAGCTGTCCAGGCTAACCCTCACTAGAGACTGCAATAGCAAACTAACAGTGTGAGAAGCGGAGAACTCAGGAAACTGCTGTGGCAAATGATTGAGAAAATGACCAATAAATACCAAAAAGGGGGAAATAGGATACCAAAACCAGGGCCGCTGGAGTCAGAGACCACAGGTAAGCTGTGTAATGGGGAGACAAGATAGTAAAAGAATAAAAACTGGTGCTGCTCTAGGCTGCTTTCAAGCAGCTCCATGCCTGATCCATGCAGTTGTTCCCTCTATCAGTTCCATCTGACTTGCTTTTCCAAGCAGGAGGGAGATGGTGTGCGTTCCCTGGCTTCGGGGGATCCCCACGAGCTCACCCCAGCACTGACCATGGTGGGGGGAGCACCTGGGGACTGCCCCTCCACCATGTGCCCTTCAGGAGGGCCCCCTGTGTGAGGCTGAGGGAGCCTTCATTCAAGCCAGCCAGAAAGGCCTTCAAGACTTGAAACAGGTGCTGGTTCTCAATACAAAGTAACCAACTTGTGTACCAGAAAAAATGAAAGGATAATCCCACAGTAGCTGTTGGGAGACTTGTGGCTCTGCACAGTTAAACACTGTGAAGATACAGAAAGACATTTTTGTTTTGAGGTGTTGGAGGACTGCAATGTCTGCACGTGTACGTAAGGCTGCCTTTCTTTCTGGGGGTTCTTGGCAAAATCTAGTGAATAATATTGAAGTATTTTGTTTTATTAGAGTCACTTTTCCCTGTGTATTTTTTTTTAATATGAAAAGTGTGCTCTATGTAAAATGTGCCACATATTTAAAACAAAAACAATTTTATTTTGGTTTTGCCTGCTGCGAGTCTAAACATTTAGGCAAAGAACAGAAGCATTGGGTTTGTGTTGCCAAAATCTTACTCATAAGGTACTTTATCCCATTATTTTTTCCATCTGTTTTGTCTCTTAGAGATTATTGCAGCAGCTTAAGAGTTTGATTTATTTCCACCAAGGCATAGGAAGAGAATGTGTGGAGAGACAGAACTGCTTAAAACCGCAGTCTTAACTGCTGAAATATTCTGTTTATGAAAATACTTTCTGAATTTATGTTCAAAATCCTCTGCCCGATTTGCTGAATGAGGAGGAAGAGAGAGCAGGAGAATTTTCTCTGTCAGGTCTCCACAAGTACAGCTGTGTTGAATATTTAAATATGGCATTTGCAGTCAGTGCAGATTGTGATACGCTTTTTTTCAGGGAACAACAATCTGTGAGAGATTATGGTTGCCTTTTTATTAGAGTAAAAACAAAATATAAAACAAGCACTGAATGATATTTTAATGTAAGTTGATGTTATTTTCTATTTTAATCAAAAGCTGCTTGTGAGAGCCTCTCCTCTTTGTTGTTTTAGAGCCCAGCAGCAATTTTGGGTAGGTGTGTGAAGGGCAGCATGTTTTCTGGATGATGGTGGTGGCAAGGACCCTACAACAAAGACAACATTTGCCAAAGTGAGCACCTTTTAATCAGTGTTCTGACACCTAACTAAAAACTGGGCTGCACAGTCCTTGAGTGCCCAAGGCCCTCTTGTCGAAGCAGCTTCATTCTGCAGAATTGCTGTGTCTATGTGGACAGCTTCATCTGCTCTCAGCCTCGCCCTGCACCTGAAACTTGTCTCCAATCCATAAATAACAGAGTCCTGCTGGCACAGAGCCTCAGTCCTGGCAGCTGATTTATGCACCTGCAGGCAGAGCGGGCCAGCCCTCGAGGCCAGAGACTCACCCCTCCATATTTTAGTATCCGGGAGGGTGTAAGAGTGGGGAAGCTGAAATGCTGACCTTCTCACAGACTGGAAGATACCATATATCAGTGCAATTGTTGGGTTACTACCAGGAAATCAGCTACTAGTACATGGTTTGCGATGAAATAAGCAGAAATGTAGCATGCCTAAAATGGAAAGGGAGCTCAGGAACCACATGTCACCAATTCTGTACATTTAAAGTCTCTTTGATGTGAAAAAATGTGCAAAAATAATTAGGTTTGGTTTGTTTGGGGTTTTATTCTAGAAAAACGGAGTCAGGCTACCTGAGCAATTGTTGAGGAGAGCACTCTAACGAGAGCATCTCAATGGTATTTGAAGGTAAGAAAATGGCTATGGGGTGAGTGTATCTGTGTATCAGTACCAGCACCAAACCCCTTGATACATTCTCAGTAAGTCAGAAACGTAAGTTCTCAGAATGTTGAAGGCAGTGACAAAGAAGGTGTGACAGTTAAGAAGCAAATATCAAAAATAAAGTAAAATAAATATTTGAACAAGCTGAACTCTAAATATTTAAAACTCGCAAAAAGTGTAAGAAGTAAAGCAGAAATAATTGTTGGTGCTAGTGTCTAAAAGCTATAAAATGCCTGCATGTGTCCAGGCACCATTTTTTTCCTAAGATGCCAGATTTCACATCAACAGAAAATTGTCACCCCCAGACTGGTATTTTTGGAGCTGCTCAGTGTCTAATCAGTTAGTGACAGTAGTTAACAATTGCAAGCCTGATGCCTGGAAATCAAATAAATGTGAGTGCTCGTGCTGGGGGCTGGGGTGGGATGGTGGTGGGAGGTGATGGCACTTTGGGTGCCCAGCAGCTGCCCGTTTCACCCACTCCAATAAGCTTTTAACCACACCTTGAGCTGTTTCCTTCTATCCCTCCTAGCAGGGATCTGGATGAGTCAGTGAGAACCCAAACAGTAAGTGCTCCCCTGGATTTTAACCCAGAGGCACAACGGCCATTTAACTCTATAAATCTATAAATATTGCTACAAGCCTGCTTTTGTAACATTGCTTTACAATTTTTTGTTCTCTGGAAAAGATTTTTTTTTCAATATTGCAAAATTAGGAAGAAAGCATTGGGCTAAGATGATGATGTAGCCAAGAGTGGGAATTTGTGGAGGAACAAGAGGGAGAGCAGCGGCGCACTGTGACAGCAGAAGTGAAAGCACAAGCTGGGAACCACACTGCAGTCCTGATCCACCAGAAACAACTTGGAATCAGCAGCTGCCCTGTGCAGACTGCAGGGCTGCCACCCATGCAGGGAGAGAGCCCAGAGCCACACAGGGCTCAGCTTTGGAGACCAAGCTGGGGGAGTCCTGCTGGCTTTCTGTGGGGAGGAGAGGTGGGCAAGCAGCGTGTGAAGTTTCAGAGTTTCCTGTTGCTGTGGTGCATTTCTGTCAAGTCAGTGAGTTGAAGCAGCCCCAGCAAGATCAGGCAGGAGGTACAGATATCCCTGAGAGGACATCCAGGGGCAAGGAGGACATGGCAGACATATAAAGAGGGAACAGGGCATGGGAGGAGCTTTGAGGCTGGTTTGTGCCAGCATGTGCAACTCTATCCTGAGCCTGGTGGTGTAGAGGCTGCATTGGTGGCCCTGGAGCTGAGGCCTTAAGGTTCTGCTGTGGGTGTCGATGGCTTCAAAGCTGCCAAAAGTGGGCAGGACAGGTTCAGTTGGCATCTCCAGCTCCTATCCCAAATAAGTGTCCATGCACACTCCCAGCCACTGTCAGGGGAGGCCAGTGGAGACACAGGATGTGTAGTGTTTGCCGTGATTGCACTGGCTGCTCTGGTAGCCATGTGTTTCCCTGCCTGTTAATCCCTGCTCTCCTCAGTGTTGATTTAAATACCTTTCTGTGACATTTGGAGAGTAATGGAGCGTGCCAGCCCAGAAGGAGCTCAGAAAGGTTGTCGGATAGGATCTGCATTAATCAGAGCCCATTCACTCTGGCGTATGATCCCTTGCCTGCGCAGCCATGGCTTCTGTGGCAAAAAATAGAGATAAGTAGCAAAAGCTGCTCAAGGAGAAGCCTCCCTGTGTGTGTTCCAATAGGCAGGAGAGGGATTCATCCTGGCAGTGGTTCCCTTGGATCTGTTCCAGCGGGTGATGCGCAGTGACAATGGCAGCTGCTCCTTCCCACAGCGCTGCGGAGGGAACGGTACCTGTGTGTTCCTTCCCAGGTGCATCATTTCCAGCTCCAGGGGTGATCCAGCCTATGGGTGACAAACACATACCTAACACCTGATGAACTCATGTTTTCAAGAGCCTTCCCTGCAGAAAGGGAAAGGCTGCAAGTGTCACAATCGCCCTGAAAGCAGCACAAACAGGTCCCTTCCCATGTTCGTGGGATCAGCAGCCTTTCCTGGAGCACGGAGCTCAGCCCTTTCCTTGTACCTCTTTTGTCATAATCTGCAGAGAATGAGGGAGGCTTTTTTCTGCCTCGCTGAGTGTGTTGCTTTAGTACTTGTGTGTAGCTTAGCTAAGGCAAAGAGAGCTCCTTCCATTCACAACAGCACTCGAGCTGTTGGGCTACTCAAGGAAAAAGTATTTCTCAATTTCTCCTCTTGAATCTGCTGTATTTGACATAGGAGAGCTAAACATGAGTGGAACAAGTGGGAGAGAATAAAGAGCTTTGATTTCTCATGGCTGGTGATGAATGGTGGTGGTGATGGGAACTGTGAGCTAATTGTATCTCTTTTTTTCCCTTCCCGTTTTATCTCTTTCTTTCTTTCTTTCATCCTATAATTGAACAAGCTGCTAAAGGAACCTTAGGATTAAATATTGAACAGAATGGTTCCTGAGTGAGGGTCGCAGCTGATGCACCAGAGAGTTGTACTAGTTCTTCTTACACTTGTGGTGTTTAGAGAATGCTCTTGACACAGCTTTGCCTCTCGTGCCTGTAAACACAGAGCTCTCAGCAACAGGAGGAAGGATGGAGAGGCTCTGTGCCTGCACACCAAGCTGGTGACCCTTCCTGGATTGTACAGATCCTCTCAGAGGAGAGAGGGAAGCTCTTTGGTTCCCTCTGCAGAGGGGGTTCCCAGGGCAGCCTTGCCTACAGAATTCACTACTTAAAGCTGACGTTCCATCAACAAAGACTAAGAGGAAAAGAAGCATAGTAAGTAATCTGAAGAGACAGCCATGCTGTGCTGGAAAAAGCCTTTAGAAGTAATTATATAAAAAGCGTGAGCTTCGATGCAGAGTTAGGGTCCCTGAATGGATTAATTACAAACAAAGATGCATTTTCTGTCAGAAATCTATCCCAAGTAAAACCAAAATGCAGTCAGATTCAGCTTTTAGATGGAAACTGACTGTGCACCAATAAACATTTTTCCTTTTTTAACTTCACAGAATAACTAACAGAAGGCAGACAGCTAACACCACCAGTTATCTGTCATCAACACTGAAGTGCTTCGCTGAAGCAAAATGTTAAGAAGCTGGGACTGGACATTTAAAGACTTAAAAGTTACTGATTTTTCTCCCCAACTTGATGGTGAGTAACCATTCCCTCATCCTCTGCAGAATGTGAAGTGTCTGAGCAGGAGAAGGAGCAGGACAGCTGAAGAGCTGCAGTCACAGCCTGTGTTACTGCAGCTATTACCAAGGGAAGGCGTTTGGCTCATCAGAGTAGTTTGTATGTAAATCAAGAGAGGTTATTTGTGTTTCAGTGTTACTTAGAAGTCAAACAGCCCTTCTAGAAGGAAATTTTAGTCAAATCAACACATGCATTCCACCTTCCTCCCAGTGGGGAAGCAATTAGAAAAGCAAGGAGAGTATTCCCAAACAGCATTGCTTAACAAACAGGTTTGAAGGGCTTCCTGGTTGGTTGTGTTTTTTGGGTTTTTTTTTTTAATCCAATAATAATACTGACTTGATGTCTTTTTTTGTCTTTGTGTTTCACTCCCTCATGGTTTAAGCATAGACAATAATGTATGAATCTTCTGTTTTGTACCAGTTCATTAGAGTGTTGCTAATACAATTTTTTTCTTGTTGCATAGTGGGAAAAGATGCAGAAGATAATGCTCATATCTTACATATTCTCAAGGGCTCAGTAAGAGATGAAAAAGCTCCAGAAATAAAAATCTAAAATTGTAAGCATTGCTTAGCAGGATCTTTCCTAGCTAATTTTCTGGATGTTGGTAGGCAATCCAGTCTGATTACACTTTCAAGGTGGGGGCTGGCAGTTATCCAGTCAGAAATGTTGGATTTTGTTAGTCAGACCATGTTCTGTATGGATACAGCAATGCCTGTGTGAAACTCCATGGCTCATGTTACACAGGAAGGCAGGAGAGCAGATCTTAGGGGTTCACTGAACTCTTGAGGTGCATTTTTGGGGACCTGTCAGACTGGGAGTCAGGCTCCCAGAGGATGAGAAGCACAGAAATATTTGTCCTTTTTTTATTATTTCTTTTCATAATGTGCAATTTAGCATCATGTGTAAGATCTATTGCAGACCATGAATCTTATTCTCCAGGGCAGGTGTGATTGTCTCTCTTGAGTTTTCTCTTCTATGCACTTTGGAGCTCTTTTGTGTAAGAGGTGAGCACATTTAGCTAACCGTGGTTCTCATGAAGGAGATTAACTTTTATCTATGGTTGATATTCCAGTGAAGTACCACCTATGAGAAGAAGAGAAAGCAAGAGAGTAAAGGGAGCTTGCACTATACATGAGAAGAGATACTCCATAGTTCTAATGGAGGTATAAAAATATTGTCTGCCTTGCTCTTAGAGGTGGTTTGAAAAATTACTGTATAAGTCAAAAGAGTCACACCTGGAATTTCAGTTGAGATTTTCAGAGGAATTCTTAATTAATGTCTTCATATGAAGTGGAATTACCATGTGAGAATATATGAATTTATCATCACATAGCTACCACGGATGTTATGCTGTCCATCCCTTCAGCATCACCTTTTCTCTCCAGTTCCCCCCAAAAATGCTCTTTCCTAATGCCCTGTTTTCTCACCACCAGGTTGAGAAGTTCAGTGCCCGGTTCTGCAGTACTGCCTTGGAGATGCTACTTTTGACTTTTGTGCCTTGTTTCTTGGGGAGCCTATCAACAGAGTGGATTTGACTTGGTAAGTCTGTTTGGTTGTCACTGTTACTAATGTGCTCAAACTTGGATAATTTCATTTCTGTCCTTTTGTAAAGACAGGTTTGTTCTTCAGGCCTCTTCCCCCTTGAGACCACAATGATGTAAATGCTAACAGAACTCTGTGCATTTATGCATACATGTGTCCCAGAGCCTAGAAGCACAATTTCCCATAAACATTTCCAAGCTGGGAACAAAAGCAGGTTTTCCCCTTAAAAGCACCTTTTTATGTTTGCAAGAAAGCTCTGTGTGAGCTGGCTGTGCTCAGGCAAGTGCACTTCATTGGGTAATTCTGCTCTCAGCTGTGTGTTCACAAACCATTCCCATTTAACCTCGGAGAAGGATGTGCATGTGTGAAGTCAATGAGCTCTTGCAGCCCTGGGAGTCATCCTTTTGGAAACTATTAACAACTACAATAATAATATTTTTAAAGCTGCTTCCTGAGGTTAACAGCTAAGGGCCATTTGAGATCCCTGCTCCATTTTCCAGTATAACATGTTCAAAGGAGCGGTGTGGTATGCAGCCCCCATGGAGAGATGTGTGCCAGCCACAACAACCAGAGCTGTTAAGGTTGTCAGGGGGCTGAAAGGCACCACAGGTACCCACTGTAGGTAAGTTTGTACTCAGAACAGCACAATAATGAGTCAGCAGCAAAGTCCTTGTTCCTCCTCTCTTCCACAGGGGTAATGCTCTGAGCTTCCCTCACAGCCTGGTGTTTTGTGGAGGTAGGCTGGGCTAAGGGATTATAGCAAATAGTAGTAAGCTTCTAGACCAAAGGGAAATATGCAGCAGGTGGGATGTGTGTACAGAACATTGGTTTGGCTGGTGGCATTGCAAACAGTGTCACTGCTGCAGTGGCCAGCCAGTACTGGATCCACTGCTTTTATCTTTATGTTCTTGGTGGCCTTGGAGACCCATTTACAGTGCCAGTGATTTGCTTTGGTCTGTTTAAAAGATGGCTGAAGACTCAAGAACACCCAATTCCAGTGACCTTTTCAAACTGTAGGTGTCTTTAGCCTGCTGAAAATCAGTTCATACTTTGAAAATTCAGAGCTATTGTCTTCCCACAGAACAAAAAGCATAAAAGCATAGAAAGTCCAACCCCATATTCCTCATCTTATCCTGTGAGAGTTATTCTTGATCACACAAGACCCCACACGTTATTCCTGTGGGTGCTGGGTCTGATAGCCTCTTTTTGTAATATGGCTCTTTTTAATGAAGACCTGCTTTTATTCAGAAATAGTTGGGCTGCAGCAGCCCAGTCTATTTTAGATAACAAAGACTCTGCTTTTTAAAGCTGAACCTATTGAATGCTTTTTAAGCCCTTCATTTTAAAAGAGAAATCTGATTTTCTCAAACAGTTTAGGTTGTACTTTTGCTATAACAAACCACATGCAGCTGATGTGCTGAGTTTTTGACTTTTTTTAATAAAATGTTTTCCAAATAAATGGCAAAATTCCCCATGGACACAAGGGTATCAGCAGTAGTGCTAAACATCTGGTTTGTCTCTGTAGACTGCACCATGTGGAACCCAGAATATCTGGTTCAGTGCTGTGCCTGTCTCCCAATTATATTCAAAACATCAGCTTTTCTTGGAGAACATTTGGTAAAAGCTCCCTTCATTGCTTTAAGCCAATTCCCATGAGGATATTACTGTTTCAGATTGATGTGAAATTATTCAAATCAGAGAAAAACAAAGTTGTCAACATTTGTGTACAGAACAAAATACTGCATTGCAATTACAAGTGTGGGACAAGGAAAACTCCGCAACAGCATGGAATACATTGTAATTCTAATTTTCCCCCCAGCATTTCCAGCTTTAATAGAATATTCTCTGGTCTGGAAGACTTATTTTTTTATAAGAAAAATTATTAATGTTACTGAATTAAGTCAACAGTTCTGTCTTACCTAAGCAGACAAATGCTTGTCATGGAAGTACAAAACACAGCCCCAGTACAAACAAGATCTTGATTTCTGTCCCCATTTCAACAGCTGTATGTCAATATGATATGGTAAAGAAAGGTGAGAGAACAAACTTTCTAATGATGAGGTTAAGCAGTTATTTCGGCAGGAAAATCGAGCCCAACAACTACACTTTGTCTAATGTTTGCAAGTTTTATAGAAAACATGTCTGCTGTAAATTATAAACCAAACAGCCAGAATTATCTGCAGCAACAGGATCTTTCAAAACCTTCTGAAGGAGACTCCCTGAATAACAAATTCTCTGCAGTTGCATTGTTTTCTGATTCAATTGCACAGATTAATGTGATCCATTCCTCTTATGTGCATCAGTTTTACTGCATTATATGTATGTCATGAACATGGTTTGTGGTTGAAGAGGGAATTGTACTGCCATAGGATGAGAGGGAAAAAGCATAATTAAGAGACAAGTCATGAACATCCTTTATTATGGTCTAACAGCCATGCTAATGGTCTCCCTTCACATTTATGTGTAAAAGGCACTTTACAAGGCAGTGTCTTACAAAATCAATTTAATTTTGACATGAGGATGCTGTTATAACATACACAGCCTGTAGATGACATAAAATGGTTGTCTGCCATATACCTCAACTGAGGGACTCAAACACAACCTTGGTTGGGGGGAAGCATAAAAACCAGGGCTTTTGGTGCTGGGCTAACTTTTTGTACCTAGAGGAATGATATTTTTCCATTTAAGAGCTTTTCACCTTTGTTTGCAGTAGGGATATTATTACTGTATAAATGGTGACAAGAGGTTTTCACCCAGATTATACACATGCAGAAATGCATACGTGTAGCTGGAACATCTCTCTCCTGGAAATGTGGCCCAGGAAAGGGAGAGAACCTCTGTAGATATGAAACTCACACCTGCACTGCAGAAAGGCACCTTCTTTCTACCTGTTCTTCCACCCATCTGTTCCTCACCCAAGGAATCTGTTTTTTGCTGTTTTCAGTGCCTATGGAAACAGAAAAACTAAGAAAGATGAATGACTTCTGTGTGAAATCTCCTTCCAGGGGGCAAACTGCAAATTGCAGTGGTTATTAATTCTAGTATCTCAAGTCTAATCAGGAAAAAAAAGAGCAAACATTTACTTTGCATCCTACAATCTATGTTTAGGTAGAAAACAGGAACTCTTTTTCTCTTTTTGGTACTGATTTTCATTTTCTTCATTTTGTTGTTTGTTTAAAGAAAATAATGGAAAAAGGAAATCCATCTTGGGAAAGAGAAAAGCTCTCTTGTCTGGGATAAAAGCTTTATTCTCTGGGATAAGGAGAATCCAAGGTGAAGTCTGGGGTGAGAAATGGGCAGAGAGAGGGCTGCCCTGCCTGAGATGGGAGCCTCTGTAGGGTATGAGTGTGGTGTGGGCTGTTGCTTTCTCAGGTCTCTAGCTGGGAGTTCCCCTTGTGGGTAGAGCTTTACCCCAACCACTTGTGCTTCTGCGTGTTCGGTGCCAGTCTGTTCCATATCCTACATTAATGTGGGAATTCTCTTTGCTTAAATCATGCCTTATGCCAGTTGTAAAAGTGGGAGAAACTCAATATACAGATGTGAAGTTATTCATTTCCCCATCCAAAATGGTTTTGGGCAATGGGGTACAGTGCTTTAATTTAGGCAGCAATTTTACCTTACAAGATAGAAAACAAAATGGTGAGAGTACCATGTCCTGTAGGATTCTGCTGAACTTGGAACATGAATGAGAGGAGAAATTGTGATAATGTTATTCTTGCCAAAAGTTACATTCCTTCACACCATAAGATGCTGTTTAATGCCGGCAAAAGCTTCATGTTCTGGTCCAGCACTGATTGACATGCTCTGTCTGAAGGTCAGATGGAGAAAACCTGTATACATATTCTCCCATGAAATAGTTAACTGCCTTGTAATCAATAATGTATTCCCTGTTCTTGTCTGTAAAATAGAGATATATTGTAAGTAGCATTCACCTTTAGCTTTTATTTTGTTAATTTTTTATACTTCTATGTTTCATACACCATTCTTATTGACTGAGCAAGATCAGCAGTGCAGATACTTAGCAAGCTTCCCTTCCAACAGTGTTTTATTTTTATTTAGGAGTTTTTAGTTTGTAACCAGTCAGTCTGTAATTCTGGTGAGCTGCATCAAAGGCTCCCCATGCCAGATCCTGTCTTTGTGACATTTTTGGAACTCCAGAAATAATAGTGAGGAGTTAAAAAAATGCAATCCAACAAGACACTGGAACAGGCAGCTACCTACAGAGACTTCAGGAAGTAATAGCATTTATTAAATTTGAGAAAAACTAGGAGCTGACTATACTTTGTTTAATGCAAGTAATTATGTGTATTATTTTGATAGAACAGCTTTGACAAGCCACTCAGATGGTTTAAACAGCATCGTTATACGCAAATCTGACTCTGTTACTGTTAAGGGGCTCAGTTGATTTATTAGTGCAGTATTGCCTTACACTTGGTTTATTCTTTGGACATGTTTCCAGAGGGTTTAGTTTCACAGTCTCTTGGGCATCGCATTTTGTTGACTAGCCATCATCTAAACTTGGCCAAGAGCAATCAGATGAGCTTTCCGCCCAAGCTCTATAAGCTACATCTGTTCTCAGTAATTGACAATGCAGAAATCCTCCCCCAAAACTCCTCCTTGGGGCACGCTGTATCCTCACTTGCCCTGCACATCCATCACTTAGTTGGCTTTGCACATCAGTCACCTGCCTTGTATGCACTGTTCCAGCAAAACTTCCAGTGCTGGGGAAGAGGAGATGTGTTTAGGAGAAAGAGGTGGCATCACGAGCAGCGGGAAAGGAAGGCTGAATATCAGGGAGCATTTGGCAGGACTCAGAGGAAGCATCTCTGATAGCACAGGCCCACAGCAGTTGCCCTGTTTGTGAAAGTCAAGGCATTTGGATCTCAGCCGGTCACATTTTCTGTACAGTGTTTGTACCATTGTAGAGTTCCTGTCCCTGAAGAGGGCATTAGATGAAACTGCAGCGATTCCATCACATTTTCTGTTTTGTACCACCATGAGAACTAACCTAAGGTAAAGGAGGTGGGTTACAGGAGAGCAGAAAAGGCCAAGGCTCTGTGTGAGCACTGCCCAGCAGCGATGAAAACATCCCCAAATTATCAGCACTGTTTCCATCACAAATCCAGAACACAGCTGGTATGGGGATACCAGCTACTGGGGAGGCAATGAACTGCCCCAGCCCAAAGCAGCACACTGAGGTGTTTGCATTTTCTCCTTCTGCTTTTATTAATGGATTTTTATGTGAGAGTGTGACGGTTAAAAAGCAACCTGCTACGGTGGCTACGTAAATTTGGAAAACTCTTCTTGAAATCTGTGGTATGACCCGTGTACTATTGTGTGTCCAAATGGATTTAGTGTATCATAACACTCCTAGAAAAACAAAAGGACAAAGAAGATGGGATTGCTAAGGGAGACATTAGATTTCATTTCACACTGGTAATAGTTTAGAGATGTGTGCTGAGCAAAATGGGATTCAATTCTGTGGCACTTTTCTTTTTTATTGCTGCTAAGTGATTTCAATATCCAGTCTAAAGTGATATTGAGAGTGTTCGATGGAACGGGGATGAAATCAGAGAGCGCTGGAGGCTCAGAGGAGGCCACAAATCTCCTGTTGACTCGAGGGAGCCTTTTGGAGCCATCCCAGCTGACCTTAGCTGGTGTTATTTAACCTGGAGGCTGCTGGTAAGTACCTTGCAATGTAAGGTGTTGTTGGGTATTAGAGGGAACGATGTGCCCAGATTGCATTTTGGACATCAATTGATGTTACGTGGTTATGGCTTTGGCCGTGAACTTCCCGCTCCCAGGAACATTTATGGCTGAAAGTTTATTGCCCAGCTGTTGCTGCCTGATAGACGTATCATAACTGGGATATGGTTTAAGCCCTGTAACCTTTCAATTCATGGCTGTTGGAAGCAGATGGGGATTGCTACACAAACAAGGAGGCATACCTGCAGGCCACAAGGTGATGGTCACAAATAGTGTGCTGGGGCAGGGAGGGGGATGTTTCTCCTGCTTCTGATAGTTCACAGCTGCAGAAGGTGAGTGTTGTCATTTGTTCTAAATATTCTACATTGTTATGGTCAGAGTCATTTCTCAATTTCTTGAGTTTTAATTCAGCTGTTCATAATTTGCTTTGTATAACACTGTACAGTGCAGGATCCTGAATCAGATGAGGACAGGAGGAGCCTGAGGGCCACAGGTGGAACTGGTGAGAATCTGTGTTTTGGCTTCTGCAGGTTTTGGGCAAAGAACTGAGGAAGTATGAAATGAGGGCAATACAGAAAAATACATCAGACAAAGGCAGTGGCTCAGTAGGCGCACACATTAGCAAGAGTTTCACAAATCTGTTTTTGTTTTCTATGTAACAGGGTTACAATAGAAAAACAAGTTTCTGTTCTGCAAGAAGAGGCTCAGGAGCTACACTGTATTGTCCTCGCTATGCTTTTGGAATCCTTTATATTTCTAGGCATCATCTCATTTTCTCTAACAAAACACTGAGTTGCTGATAAAGTGCCATGAAATTTAAAAAACAAAACAAAAACAACCAACCTTTGAGAGGATTTTAAATTCGTGTCTTGCAGTTAAACAGCCTTGGCTGTTTTTTCTGGAACCAAATGGCTCCCAACTTATGTTAGCATAGAATATTTTGTACAGTTTCTGTGGAATACTTTGAGAGCAAACTTCTGGTTTTGGTCTTACTTAGCTGCATAATATTTTGGTTTAAAACTGGTTGGAGTAAATAATGCCAAAACCCAGCCAGGGTTTGGTGAAACCGTCCCATGGCTTTATTTATTCCATGTGCTGTGTTTCCATTTGAGGGCACAAGTGCTGCTGTCACTTGGCGCGGTGTGTAAGGAGGAAAAGCGAGCTCTCAGCACTGTGCCCGTTAGAAAGGCCCTCAGCAGCACCTCAGTGCAGTGGTGGCCAGGCAGCCATTTAGCTCCCACCAAGTTTGCTCTGAAGAGCTCTGAGAGGAGGCAGAGGAGCCCTGGCAGAGGGGCACCCGTGTGGGGCTGGCAGGGGAGCAGGGCAGAGTGCCCGGCGTTCCCGCCTCTCCTGCTTCCACCTTCGAGGGGCTCCAGACGTTCCTGTGGCTTTCCCCACTAGGCTTTTATGTGAAGTGACAGCTCTGGCAGCAGACATGACTTCTGCAGAGTCATCAATGATTGCTTCTAAAGCTTCATTAGCGGTGCAGAGCACACCAGCAGTCTGTGCTCAGATTTGAAGTGGCACCATTTCATTTTTCTATATGTGAGCAGATAATTTGCTTTGTGCTGAGATACTTTGCCTGTGTAATAATTTATTGGCTTCTATAGCATCCAGGGACCTTATTTTTTAAGACACAGAATTCATTTGTCAAATGTGTGTTCCTGGTATTATTATTTTTAATTTTCACTTGGCAACTGAATTTGCTTTTCTACTGCAGAGAATAATGAAACGAGATGCATTTGCTGGATTCCAGTTTAGTTTAAGAAATCACAGTGGCAATTTACATATGTTTTACCCTTACACTGAGATTTTCACTATTTACCATAACTGGATTAGATTCTAGTTATGTGCAGAACTGACGGGAAAATAAACTGGCATCCTGATTTGCATTCATTCTGCACCAGTGGTTCCACTGTCAAATTTGCTCAGTGTGGAAGATTTGGCCAAGAGCTGGGTTTGTGTGTTACCTGTTACTGCAGGCAAAAGCTTCAAGTATGCACTGGCCCAAACCTCTGACATATATGAGGAATGACATATTGTTACCAGGGAATAGGAATATTGGAATTGCAATGCACTTAGTGCTGGGGGAAGGTTTGTGCCAGAGGGCCAGGAGCCCTCATTTACAGAGCGTGAAAATAGCTCCTGGATGCAAGGGGGTCACACTGTGTGCCTTCCAGGTAGCTTTCCTGCTCCCATTCCTGCCCTCCAAGGCAGAGGGGTCGGGTTTGGGGGATGTTTGATCAGGCAGCAAAAGAGCTTGCTGTTAGCAGCCATGTGGGTGTGCTAAAATCCTCCCTTCCAACTGAAGTTGTGTGATTTCAGGGGGGCAAACATTAATTTATCTTTTTACACTGTTTTCGCCTCACTGATTTTGCTTATAGGTGTAGCTAAAGTTAAGAAACAGATACTGGTGTATGCTTATAAAATGTGCATTAATACTGAAATGTTCTGTGCTATGATAGTCTTTCTGTACTTACTTTCCATCCTCATTTTCCCTCATTTTTCCTTTTTCATGCAAAACTTCTCAGGCCTAATGCCTGGCTCCCATTCTGAGGTGCCTTTTATTGTTTGCTGACTCCTAGGCAGAACCAGTCCTGTTCAATACAGGACATGGATTTTCCTCATGTGCTGAGTTAAGTATTTGTTTTGCCAGCCCTTGTTCCCTCTGGTGTTAGACAAATTTTCAGTAGAGAAGTTCAAGTCCCCCCTTACTCTGCTGTTCACTATTGCCATCCCTGAGCTGTTGCAGTCAAACCCCATGTCCTGATGTACAGGCCAACACTAAAGTCTCACCAACAGATTGGTGTTGATATTACTGCAAATTTGCATTTGTAATTGTAATTGTTCCCCTTTCCAGCTGATAGAGAGAGGAAGGGACTCGGAGGTAGATTTAGTACAAAATGTTTCAGCTTGAGCTAGGCGGATTTGTTAAAACCAGAATTAATAAAATTGGATGTCAGGCTGTGCTAACACAAATAGAAACGTTTTGAAGCCTTTAGTACAGCAGCCACCTCACTTTGTGCACTGTGCTTCTTGGATGCACATTCACACCCCTAAAGCTTGGCCTCTCTGGACAGAAACAGAGAACTTTGAGCCATATCCTGCTGTCCCAGTCCTGATCATCTCCTGGTGCAGTCTGCTCATTGGCAGTGGGTTGTGTAATCCCTAAGATCCTGCGCTGATGAGACTTGGCAGTAAAGTCCGTGAGAAATCAAGTGGTGTGAGAGGGAATGAACTGTCAGCTCTGTCCATGTCATGTTGAAAGTCCAGCCCCTGGACTCCTTTCAGCAGGGGAAAGTTTCCAGGACTTTCCACCAAGGTTACAGCTCTGTTGTGTCTCTGTGGGTGGTGATGTGCATCAGTAGCTTGATTTGTGCTGTTTTCACATTCCTCAAGCAAATGTGGCTTTGGTGTACTCACTTACAGATTTGGTCTAAAGCTGCTTATATGAGTGCTGAGACACAGGATGCAACTCAGGGCTGATTCCAAATAATCCCTACAAAGTCTCCGTCCCCACAGACTGTTCACAGGCATTAGGGACAGAGAGGCAATCATTAAACTCTAGAGGTTGCCCAGATTTTCACCTGTTCAGGTACATCTATCTTGTGTTCAGTAGAAGGGGTTCAAAAATACTTAAATTGGTCACTCAGATCTTCCATCAAGAGGCAAAGTACATCTCAGTTTACTTTAAAATTCAGGTTGTTATGTTTCATCTCCTAGAAGCTGCCAGTGGAGCTGTTTGCATACAGGCCCTGAGCAGTTGCACATCTCTTTACCATGGTATTTAATTATCATTTGTGTAGGAGCTCTTGGCCCTCTCCATGCAGATACAAAATGATATTAATTGTGTAGGGAGTACATAGTTAGCGTGTGATACCTTTAGCAATAAAATGAACATGTCTGAGGAGCTGGACAGATGGGTAAAATCTAGAACAAAACCACCTAAAAAAACCCCCACACACAAAAAACCCCACCAACAACAACAAAACCCACCGATGTAATGAATATTATGATAATGATGTTTTGATATTATCTGATGGCCAAGTGACTGCTTTCAGAGTTCCCAAAGATCTCAGTTCCTAATTGACAGTGATGTCTTGGTGCTAATAAGATAATGATGATGCCAATGGAAGATGAAGTGGTGGGGACACACAAAACCAGGGACATGCAAAAGGACACCAGGAGGGGCTTCCTTAAGTAGTAGAACACTTCAGTGAGTGGAAAAAATGCCTCTCATTGTTCTCATTTCTGCTCTTTGGGTTTTGATTTTGTGTGTTTTTAAATATATGGTAATTCCTTTATCCCTTTTATGTTTTATTTAATCTCACAGTATCAGTGTTCCAGCTGCTTTAAACACAGAATATTCCTGTGACCTGTTTCAGAGAGAGAGTGTTTAAAATTTTTCTAAGCTTTCCTATTATAACATTTCCCATTAAATGTCTGACATAGAGAGATAACCTGTACCCAGCTTAGTCCGGTATCAGGGCTCTTTTGTTGGTGCTGCTTTTATGCAGTAAGCTGTGCACGAGCAAAATTTTACTTTGTCATGCTGATCCTCCTAATATTTCCAGCACAGCAGAATATTGCAATGAAATAAAACTAAAAAATGGGTAATTTCACTAGACTGTGCCTTTACTTGAGGGTAACTACCACATTATAACCTTCCTGGCTCTGTAGCATTGCCAGGAGGTAACAAATGTGCCAAATAAAAGCTATTGCAAAGGTGTGCTCATGGCCTAGAAGTCTGATCTAGTTTTCTCTAGATACCACACAATTCCATGTTCCTGTAATTATATTTTAGTGACATGTGTAAAAAGCAGTCCTGCAGACTTGAAATTACTTGCTGCTTTTGGTTCATCACGTAGGGGCACATTTTAATTCTCCAGGAAGGTTAATAGCTTCATGCATTCATTGTTTAAGTAATTCCTTAAATCCTCAATGCTTACATGAGCAACTTTACTGGCTTATATTTTCTTTTATTGAAATATATTGCAGGAAATACCTTAGAGCTACTTCATTAAGTTCCATTGTAAAATGCTGTGTGCCTCAGAAAGAAATACTAATCTGTAATACTTGCTCTTAAAGGGAGACCTCAGCTCTCTACTTGAAAAACTGCAGGAATTATCTCTGAACTTCATTAGAGACACCAGTAGGTGCTCCCATTCTGCTGCTGCTGAAGCCAGTGATAAAAGGTTCCGTTCCTCAAGGGTCAGGGTAATACCAGGATTAGATTGAAGTTAGTTAAGGAAATGTTGATTCATCGGTGTTTTCACCTCAGGTTGAGATAATGCTGCTCATAGCCTGGGTAAAACAAAAATCCCCCCTTTTCCCCCAGAAATTAGAATTTTCTTCTTATTGTTTTGAGTATACAGAGATGGAAGTGCAGAATGATAGAGCTGAGATCCAAATGGGACTCCAAGGAGTGTCGAAGCTGTTTGTGAAGAGCTGTGCTGTTTGAAATGGCCCTGTGGGTTCATAGTGAATATAATTGCTTTCTGTGGTGGTGGTTTGGTTTGATTCCTTTTGCTACAGCTGGTTTAGTAAAATACATTTGATGATGATGCTGGGTGATGTACCTCAGTGCAAATGTATTGATTTTCTGAAAAGCCCATTTTTTTGAAATGTTCTTACACTGTGTTTTTACATACATTTGCTTGTAACTTAATTGCTCTATCTATAAGCTGCTGCACATCCTGCTGATGTAGCTTAAAGAGCCATATAAAGCTGTGAAAAAGGTTCAAAAGATTTTTCTGGAGTAAAGTAGGAATTAAGGTTTTTTAAAAGTTAGATTTCTCAGGATTTATGTCAGCTTGTTGCCAATACACTGTTGACACCTCATCTAAAGTATCTGTTGACTTCATATTTAAGGGTTTATGGCACTTAAGTGACTGAGCTCAGTAGGTCAGATGGTGCATATTTGGGAAATTTAAAGACTTTTTCACAGCTGAAGAATAAGCACAAGAAAGAGCAGCTTAATG
Source organism: Phylloscopus whistleri (assembly GCA_017589585.1). Taxonomy (NCBI): domain Eukaryota; kingdom Metazoa; phylum Chordata; class Aves; order Passeriformes; family Phylloscopidae; genus Phylloscopus; species Phylloscopus whistleri. The sequence goes on from JADMLD010000092.1 coordinate 2,965,810, forward strand.
TCTGTTTTAAAACTGTTAAACCTGTAGAAATTCCTAAAGCATAAAATGGAAAACATTGCTGCTTGGTGTGCACCTAAGGGAAGCTGTGTGATGGAACATTTCCAACGAGGAAGGGAAGGGAGACAGTCTGAGCAGAGGACAACACAGAGGACAGCAGTGATGGTTATTGTGTGAGAGATGATTAAAGCAGCTGCTAATTCCCTCTATGCTTTCTGGGTATTTGAATGGAAATATCTTCCATTGATGCACTCAGAAGCACTGCCGAGTCCCTCCCTTTTCACAGAGTTTATCTCAATCCCATTATTTATTTCACTTTTGAAAACAGGCTTTATAATATACTGCTTAAAGAAATGGAAGAGTGTAATAAAGAGCTGGGGTTGAACAGCAGTGGCTTCCTCTGCTGAAGAAAGAGCTGTGGAAAGTGGGTATTGGACAAACTTCCTTAGCAATAGGGGCAGGTAGATCAGTTTTTAAAAGGCTGGCAATGAACACTCTATGTCATTAAGTTTTCTCTTAATTATTTGCTGTAAGAGTTTATTTCAGTTCTCAGTTTACAGGATAATAAACAAGGCACATGCACATTGATGCTCAGTCATCCCTGAGGATTAGGATTTAAACTGCATGGAGTTATCCTGTTTATTTGTATTTTTAATCGGCATTGGTACTACTGTTAGTACTCAAGTTTGTTCCTTTTCTTTGTGGGTTTGTTTGTTTACCACATCACACTCCATATATTGTTGAGCCCCTCCATAGCTCATTAGCATAGCACAGATCCCAGGTGAATTGGGCTGAGCTTGCTGAGTCAGCTGACAGAAGGAGGAGAGGAATCGTGTCTGGCAGCAGCACGGAGTTACTTTGGCTTAAGGTGGGAATGACCTAACATTTGTCATCTCTTGTTTATTCTCTTGTCCTCTGCTGCTCCAGGAGACCCAGTGGGGGCCAGTTGGATTGGAGCTTTTTTTGTTAGTGTCACTGTGTATTTCTGGATTTGTTTTGCACTTTGTGGGGAAGGTGCAGAGGTTTATGCAGTGATCCTTGGAGATGTCATGGCTTCAGGAAGGAGAAGAATTTTTCACAGGAAGGTTTTTTCACGTGCCCAGGTGCTCTGGAGCACACGGACTGCTTGCTCATGGTCATGAGACCGAATTGAGGTCTTGGCACAAATGTTGCTTTGCTGTTTCACTGGTCATATTTCACCAAGTCATGAGAGGCCAGTGATTACACACACAGGCACCTCGGGGTGATATTAAGGATGGAACTGGTTTTGCAGATATTTTGTGGGAAACAGGTCAGTCCTCAGTACCAAAGTGACAAAGGATTCAGGCCGTAAGGTAGGAGAGGAAGGCCTGTTGAAGCAGCAGGAATGGTTTTGGTTGACAGCACAAAAGAAGATAAATACCACATTACCTTTCAGGTCAACTGCCTGTGTAGTCCCTGTCAGGACTGTAACATTTATGCATACTGCACTGTTTAGAATCATATGGCTTCTTTTTTTCTTTTTGCTTTTTTTCCTTAACCTTGCTGTTCAAGATAAACTGTAGCAAAATGGGATAGCATTTTGATTGCTGTAATCAGACCTACCACACTTAAATGTTCTGAAGTGTTTTTCATCTCCTAATTTTCAGCTATCAGTAGCATTTATGACCCACTTTGCTTCCTCTTGAAATCATAGCTTCTGAAACAGAGCACCCACCATAAAAGGCTGTCAGCAGCCTTTGCAGCTCTGAACTCCTGTTTCTCAGCACCTCAATAATATTTTTTGTCCCTGGATCCCAGGAGACTCTTTTGGATCATGACTGCTCCTTGTTCTTTCCTCATTTTACTAAAATTTCAAGGGTAACATTATAAAAGCCCTAGAAATTATTTGTCTGATTCCCTCCTTAGTTTAATGGGCTCTAACTACTAATTGCCTTTGAAAAACCTAGCCTAAACTATTTATGTTTTTTATCTCCTCCTTTATTTTATCAACAAATTTAATTAAACTGACCGCAAAAGAACCCAAAAATGTGCGTACGGACGATATTGATTTTTGACAGATATGAATGTGCTAATTAGCTTTCAATTCAGTCATGTTAAAAAAATGAAGTTTTTAGTACACATCTCTACTGTTTTTCATTAAAAGTAAAGAATGAGGGGAGCACCACATGTCAAAGAATAAATAATAAAGCTTTCAGTATACTGAGACAATATTGGTAAATCTTACTGATAATGCTGTTTATAAAAACAAAATACAGTCCTCAAATTCTAATTAGATTTGGCACTGTTGAATCTCCCTCTATTTTTGAGAACAAGGCAATTTATACTCTTTTCTAGAGCAATTTAAATTGTTTCTTTTATGTTGTATGGTTTTGCACTAATGTTTCTTTTCAAATTCTGCTTTTGTGGGCGTCCTTTCGCCTTGTTTCTTATTGAAGTGCTGGGGATCATTCGAGTCAAACCCATTAACTTTGCCGTGGTTTTCAGTCAAGACCTTTGCAAAATGCCCAGTTCCACAATGGCTTTAATGGAAAATATAGATTGCTTCATATTTGATTTAGGCCTCACCCCTGTGCTTGTTTGCTTTTTTCCCCCTCAGGTTATCAGGCTTTGCATGATTTTTCTCAGTCTTTTCTTAGCATAAGCGTGTAAGATGGACAATTGCTCTGCCTCTAATTATTTTTGCACTGCACCAAAAGTCATTAATGTTATTTCTGGTGATTGCTGCTGAAAATGAAAACATTCAGTGGGAAATCCAGGGCCTGCTGGAGCTAGGGAGAAATTCCTCTTGAGTGAACATTTTCTCCTATTCATCTGGGCATGCAGGTCAAAATATAATTAATCATTAGATCCTGGTTTGTCTCCAGCTTGTCTTTATTGGAAATACTGATAATCTTTAATGGAAATAGTAGCAGTAGTTACACTAGGAGACACAATAGATGAGCAAGGGACATTATGGTTTGAGTGGGTAGGATGGGCTTTTCCTGCAGAAGAGATTCCAGGTTCCTGTTTGTGCCTCTTACAGGTGTTTCACTGCTGGAAGGAAGGATGCACAGAATGGAGAGGCAGGGAAGTGGCTGTGTAGATAGGATTGTTCTTGCAGGCTGCAGGTGGAAGGAGGCATTGCTCTTTTCCAGCCATCTAAAAGCATCTGGAAAAGTGAAGGTAATGGACTCGATGTTGTTCCAAAGGCTTGTGCAGAATATGACAAATACATGAGAATGCATCACTGAGGTCTCTATGAGAAAATGGAAACAATGTCATTTGTGTCCCAGCTGTGCTCTCAGAGCTCTGTGTCCAAGGGGATCACTGTTAAGGGCAGGGCTGGTGATGAGACCGATCCAGGGATTTGTTTCACATGTTGTGAGATTCTGGAATGCAGTTGGTGTGTGTGATTTATGGTTTTTACTCACTAAAAATGTGCCTCCCAGCTTCAGCAGGTCTAATACACAGTTATACTTCTCAGCCTGCCTGCATCCAAACACAGAGTTTGCACGTTGTAGAGATTCAAAGAAGGGGGATAGGTAATATTGTCTACCATAAGGGAATTAAAGAGGAAAAAAAAGAGAAAAATAATCTAATATGGCTCAGGGGTCCCTCATGTTTTACAGAAGGCTTCTTCCATAGGCTCTCTTTGTGATTCTTTTGCTTCATTTTGACCTCCTGTGTTTGTCAGTCACCTTTTAAATTTTGGCCTGAGAGCATCCTCAGTGCAAAATTGATAATGCCATGCTCAGAAGGTTGGTAACTGGAGACAATCTCATTAGGAAAGCCCTCGTTCCATCACTTCCCAGTTTGTGCTGGATGGGGATTTTTACTTTTTAATTTTATATATATATATATATATATATAAAATTTTTTTTTTTGGTTATACCATATTTCAGAGATGTGGCCAGCTTGATTTCTTGGGTTTTTAGCTATGTGAGTTGTTGTTTTTGTTGCTTTTTTCATTTCCCTGGTAAAAAATCTTATGTCACCGATGCACTTGGGAGTGTACACAAACCTTGAGAGAAAAGAGCAGATTTGTTTATTGAAAAACATCCCTGTGCTACTTCTGGTGGCAGGGAAATGTAAAGGCAGAAAATGATTCAAACCCCATGTGTCCTGACTGCAAAGTAAATTTTTAGGAATATGGAGCAAAAGAAGCCAATAGACTCACTAGACAGCTTTTTTTTTTCCTTGTTTATTTAATCATTTCCATTTAACCCTGTTTCCAAGGCACGAGTCTCCCCAGCTTCTCCAAAGTGAGCATATGGCCAGTATATGGATATCACAACTATGTCTTAATATCCAGCTGCTGTTTGTGTGCCGGTGGGGAATGGCTGCCTGGCTGGTTAGAGTACCTGCTCCTTACATAAAAATATTTCTGAATAATAGTAGTCAATGGCCATTTAATTTGGGCAGTTGCTGATCCTTGGCTTAGATTGTTGAGAAGGTGGGATAGCAGAGAGAAAGCAGATTGAAATAATGGAAGTCTGGAAACTGTTCAGGGGGGAGGAAAGCGAGCTCACTCTTTCTTCTCTGCCTTTATAGATAGAGGATAGGGGTCACAAAAGCTCCATGTGGGTTTAACATCCTTCAAAATGCCAGGAACAGAGTAATTGGATGACTGGAACAGACTGTGGATGCAGCTCTTTCGTCACTGCCCTGGGTGAATGAAATTCTTTTCACTTTGCATTCAAATCGAACAGAGACTTTTTGCTTTCAGCGTGGATGGTTTCACCTCTGCGCCAGGCAGCAGCCCCAGTGGTGAGGTACAGATAATTGGAGCAAATCACTCCAAACCCTCCTGAAAGCACTGCATTATGCATGCACCAGCTCTAAAAATGGACAATTAGAAGGACACCTCTTTTGGAAAGTGCTTTTGTAGTGAGTAAAACAAAATGATTTCTTCAGGTTCCAGTGCAAAATGGGTGGCTACAAAGCATGTGCATAGATTTCTGGAGATACAACAAGGGGGATGATAATAATAACCTTTTTCTGTCGCCAGAGAGTCTGCACAAAGATTCCATCAGCATTTTGCACAGTGTGATAAAAAATGTGTGAAATCCTCGGCATCACTGGAGGTTCAAAGTGAAACAGAATCAAGCAGAATAAGGTACCCATAAAGAAAAGAAATAGCTAAATGATATTAAGGAAGCCAAGATAACTGAAAAAATTAACAGCACAATAGCTTATAGAGTCTGCTTCTGCTAACAAAGGCAGTCTTTAGGCACCCAGTGTCTCCATTCAGTCTGAAAAGACTGGAATGAACAAAATAGGAAAAGTACGGGTTTACAATGGTAATTTGAAATTTGAAGTTAAGACACTTGAACTCGGACCTCTCCATAAAAAGAGAGGCTTCCTGTCTCTGCCAGCATCCCAGTGTTGAGCAGTGCCTGGCTGCCTGTGGCACGGAGCGAGCCAGCAGGATATGGACTGTCTGTGGGAAGGCATGAAGGGATTTCCTGGAAAGAATCCCTCTTTAGGGAGCCTGGGATCCCACAGTAGCTGGCCCTGATGAGGCTGGGTTTGTTGAGACACTTCCCATCCTTAAGGGACAAAAGCTACAGGCCCAAAGCCCTCCCAAAGCTACTCCGCCCAAAATGTGGAGTGGTGGATGAAGTCTGCCTTTAGCCTGAATTATCCATGAATCTCTAAAATCAAACCTCAAAGGTTTTGTGTTTAACCATTGCATCTCCATAGGAACTATATTCTGGGGACTTTTTCCATGGAAGTCTCCTGCCTTGTATCTGAGACTGAAACCAGGTGAGACGAGAGTATTTTGGAGGGGTGCTTTTTTGGTTTTTTACCATTTACAGCTACACATTTGTCTTCAAAAGGAAAGGTCAGAGGGTTGTGTTCATTAGACATATTTTTAAAATGTGTATCTCTGAGCTCTTCAAAGTCCAGAATAATAAAAAACAGAATTGCAGAAAAGGAGGTTAGGGAAGATGAGAACAAAATAATATATTTGGTTTTAGACTTGTTTTTATGATCCACATCTCTTACATACACTGAAGTTTTAAATCAAGCAAATTAAATTTAACTACAGTTCACCTTTGAGCACAGGGCAGAGGTAGAGATGGTTCCAGAGGTCGGTGTGCTACTGCAGCAGCCCAGCAAGAGCCAGTGTAATTTTGTTTAAATTCAGAACATGTTCTGACAACACATGCCCATCTGCTAACCCTCTGGCTGAGAGTCAGGTCTGCACAAGCAATAGAAAGATGCAAGTCCTGTTCTGATTTTTTTGCCCCTTCAGATGCTTCCAAGAATTTTTCAACTGGCCAAAAGTTTTCTAGCCATATGAGAAAATGAGCAATGAATGCAGGAGGCAGAGAGGTAGATTTAAAAAAGGAGGGAAAAAAGCCAATAGTTTGTTGTTGGAAAATAGATGGGGGATGGATGGAGGCTCTTGTGGAAAGGCCAGGATGTTACTGAGCTGGGGTGGAAAGGCAGTGATAAGGGATTATTGTATCAGTATGGACTTGGAGCCATGCAGATATTCTGATGGACCTTCAAATGTTTTTGGCAGCTCCGTGGTGTTTGCATCTGTCATGAAAAAAACCCACTTGTTCCTCATAACTGGTCCATGTGCCAAAAAAAGAGGCAGTCTCCTTCATTTATCCTTGTTCTGTGCTGGTTGGAACTCACGTTACAACATGATGAATTAATTGTGTCTTACAGTGCTACAGGTTGGCTGCACCCAATTGGCTGAGTGTAAAATATTTCCATGCAGTAATTACCACAGCTTTGTTCAAAAAGGCTTTTCTGCATAGGATATGATATATAGATGACCATAAGTAAAGAAGAAAAAAGAATATTAATACATTATTTTTAAGGAGGGAAGACTCACATGGGAAGCAGAATTACAGTGCTGATCAATAATGGACAGAGAAAATGTGGGACAAAAAATTCAGTATAAAGTCAGTTTGGGCAAGTCAGAGAGGCAGAGACAACGTAGCAAAGGTCTTAGAGACAGTGACAGTGAATGTTGAAAACTGAACCAGTGAAGACATAAACAAGTGTAGGTGTAAATATGCAGGTCTTGAATGTGGAGCGATCAGAGTTTTGAGTTAAAACTCAATCTCATCTTGCAACCTGGGTGGGAACTGGTGAGCATGTAAGTTCACCCTTTCATGGACAGAAACAGGGGGAATAAAGAGGAGTCTGTCTCCTTGAAGCATTTGGGATGCACTTTGTGGTGCTGGAGGATAAAAATAAGGATTTTCAAAGTATCATTATGATTAAAGGAAGGGAAGTAGTATGGTATAGTTTTAATGTGCAGCTTCATTTTAGAAATGAAACAACAAATACAAAACTACAGAGGCAGAGGAGGTTGTTTGGAGCGTTTTTGTTTGCTTTAGAAAGGATATTTTCTTCCCACAGTTTGGGCTACAGATGGGTCTCATGGGATTTGCTTTCTGACATAAGGGAGATATTCAGGCTTTCAGATTTCATTACCACTTTCTTCGTTATTGTGCCTTGAGGAGCTATAAATAACACATGGCTAATTTGTGAATATGGCACGTTCCAGGGGATGTGTGTATTTTAATCAGGGCACCTTCTGACATTTGGTAATTGGTTTACAGATTTGTTATATAATTTCATGAGTATTAAGTTGCTAAGAGGAAAAAAATCTAAATTTATGTGATCTAAAATCTGCCCTCATTGCACCCTTTCCAGCAGCTGTGCTCCTTCCAGGTCTAACTGAGGACAGATTTTAAGTCAACAAGTACATCAACTGGCATCTAGTTTTTCATTTCTTAGTTTTAGTAAACCCGTAGTTACATTCTTTGCAACATCTTTCTTTTAATGAAAAGTTTTCTCTGTGTGTGTGTCTGTATCACTAAATAGCTCTTAAGATGTAGGCAGATTCTGTCTAGTGAGAAATGAGGTTTTGTTGGAAGATGCGTGTTTGTTACCGGGGTATGTTTTGGCATGCCACTGGCACATCTGCATCTGGGCTCTGAGAACGTCTGCCGGCAGATGCTCACGTAGTCCCTTTCCTTATCTCACCAGCCCAAATCAGCTTGATTTCCAAAACCACTTGGCTCTCAGGCTGTCTTGTAATTCTGCTGTCCTGGAGCCTGGGCATCCAGGCCTTGGAAATGGGGTGGGGAGTGATTTGAGCTTTGTGTAAGAAGAACCACCTGTCTGAAATAACGACATATGACATGGATTAATATGGAATATTGTCTTCCATTTTCTTGTATTACTGGAATCAAAAGTACAGAGAAACTGAAAATTTGCCTGATTTTAAATTTTAGTTGTTACTATTTGTTTTCTCTCTTGCACAAAAGAAGACATGCCTGTCTGGAATTTCCAAAGTTACTTCGCTTTCCTGGCTGTACCAGTTGCCACTCTGTTTAGGGAAGCAGCTGACTGGGGAATGTTTGAGCTGCAGACGCCTGAGCTGTGGCTGCTCATTTGTGTTACTGCTCGGAGGATAAAGGCAGCGTGTGCTGAACAGCAGCAGCAGCCGGGAGCATCTCCCAGGGAGCAGCCAGAGGCACGAGAGCAGCTCCTGGCACAAAATTCCTGCCTTTAATTTACCTAATTGCCAAAATCGGGCCCTGCTCTGGAGCAGGCCATGGGTCACGGCGCCATTTTGTGTCAGTCTCTGGGGCACTCCACCATTTTGGGCAAGGGCATGGGAGGGGCATCCCAGCATTTTGTATCAGGGCATGGGGCACTCCACCATTTTGTGTCAGTGCGTGAGGCACTCCGCCGTTTTGTGTCAGGCTCTGGGGTCACTCCGCCATTTTGTGTCAGGACGTGGGGCACTCCGCCATTTTGTGTCAGTGCGTGGGGCACTCCGCCATTTTGTGTCAGGCTCTGGGGTAAGTCCACCGTTTTGTATCAGGCTCTGGGGTCACTCCGCCGTTTTGTGTCAGGCTCTGGGGTCACTCCGCCGTTTTGTGTCAGGCTCTGGGGTCACTCCGCTGTTTTGTGTCAGGCTCTGGGGTCACTCCGCCATTTTGTGTCAGGGTGTGGGGCACTCCGCCATTTTGTGTCAGGCTCAGGGTCACTCCGCCATTTTGTGCCAGGCTCTGGGGTCAGTCCGCCATTTTGTGTCAGGCTCTGGGGCACTCCGCCATTTTGTGTCAGGGTGTGGGGCACTCCGCCATTTTGTGTTAGGGCGTGGGGCACTCCGCCATTTTTTGTCAGGACGTGGGGCACTCCGCCATTTTGTATCAGGGCATGGGTCACTCCGCCATTTTGTGTCAGTGCGTGGGGCACTCTGCCGTTTTGTGTCAGGCTCTGGGGTCACTTCGCCATTTTATGTAAGGTTCTGGGATCACTCCGCCATTATTGTGTCAGGGAATGGGGCACTCTGCCATTTTGTGTCAGGGCATGGGGCACTCTGCCATTTTGTGTCAGGCTCTGGGGTAAGTCCACCATTTTGCGTCAGGCTCTGGGTCACTCTTCCATTTTGTGTCAGGCTCTGGGGCACTCCGCCATTTTGTGTCAGGCTCAGGGTCACTCCGCCATTTTGTGTCAGGCTCAGGGTCACTCCGCCATTTTGTGTCAGGGCATAGGTCACTCCGCCATTTTGTGTCAGGCTGTGGGGTCACTCCGCCATTTTGTGTCAGGCTCTGGGGTCACTCCGCCATTTTGTGTCAGGCTCTGGGGTCACTCCGCCATTTTGTGTCAGTGCGTGGGGCACTCCGCCATTTTGTGTCAGGCTCTGGGGCACTCCGCCATTTTGTGTCAGGCTCAGGGTCACTCCGCCATTTTGTGTCAGGCTGTGGGGTCACTCCGCCATTTTGTGTCAGGCTCTGGGGCACTCCGCCATTTTGTGTCAGGCTCTGGGGTCACTCCGCCATTTTGTGTCAGACTCTGGGGTAAGTCCGCCATTTTGTGTCAGGGCGTGGGGCACTCCGCCATTTTGTGTCCAGCTGTGGGGTCACTCCACCATTTTGTGCCAGTGCCTGGGGCACTCCGCCGTTTTGTGTCAGGCTGTGGGGTCGCTCCACCATTTTGTGCCAGTGCCTGGGGCACTCCGCCGTTTTGTGTCAGGCTGTGGGGTCGCTCCGCCATTTTGTGTCAGGCTCTGGAGTCACTCTGCCATTTTGTGCCAGTGCCTGGGGCACTCCGACGTTTTGTGTCAGGCTGTGGGGTCACTCCACCGTTTTGTGTCAGGCTCAGGGTCACTCCGCCATTTTTTGTCAGGACGTGGGGCACTCTGCCATTTTGTGTCAGGACGTGGGGCACTCCGCCATTTTGTGTCAGGCTCTGGGGTCACTCCACCATTTTGTGTCAGGCTCTGGGGTCACTCCGCCGTTTTGTTTCAGGGCATGGGGCACTCCGCCATTTTGTGTCAGGCTCTGGGGTCACTCCGCCATTTTGTGTCAGTGTGTGGGGCACTCTGCCATTTTGTGTCAGGCTCTGGGGTCAGTCCACCATTTTGTGTGGACAGAAGCTGAATAAAGCTTGAGGGGTGAGGTGTCTCATAAGAGTTAGAACATCTTAGAGATGCTTCTCCAGCTTCCTTTGGCACACACCCCCCATGTTTTTGCTTTCAAAGCAATCTAACATTATTTACAAGCATAAATCTACTGTTCCCATAACTTTTGGATTTGAATCCTGGTATGTGAACAGCAAATAACATGGCTTAGAAACTGAGGTAAGGTCTATAAACTACTGGGAATCTGCATAGAGGTGTATGGGCACTGGAGAATTGTACCCTTCATGTTGTGAGCTGTGGATAATGGGTAATATCAGACGATTGGGCGTGAGGGGGAGGGGAAGGAAAGAAGATCAGCCTGGATCTGGAATTCTGAGGCCTTCTATGCTTCTGTTACATTTTTCAAGTTCTTCTACTTAACCACTGCAGTATTAGCATATTTAGAACTGATGCCAAGTAAACCAGAAATATGATAGAAGTCCACTAAAACCTTGCAATTTCCTCTTCCTGATTTGAGTCTAGTTTTATTGGAGAAGGATCCCATCATCCCAAGCCACAGCACTGAATGCAAAGGTGAGATTTGTCTGCTTGGCCAAGTGTTCCCACTGTCCATGCATGGCTCTGGCTGCCCTGTATGCTGAAGAGCACAGCCACCTGTGGCTTGTTTTGACATTAAAAACACCAGGCACCTGCCATAGATGTTGCCATTTGTTCACTGCAGCATAGATTGAAGCAGCTTGGGCTGTAGGAGGCTGGCTCAGACCAGACAAGGTACCAAAAGTTTTACCTTTCCTTTCCAGAGCTTCACCTCTGCTAGCATGTTGAAAACCCTCAGAGGCTCCAGCTTGTATTTGCCTCCTGCAGAATGCTGCTGGAATCTTAGGACATTTTACATCAGTGTATCTATCACTGAGCCAGGAGGAGTGATGGAATACTCGTGTTGCTGCAGGGACAAGGACACAGAAGGAGCCCTCTCATTCCCACAAGGAAGGTGAGTGACTGCGGTGCTGTGCAATATTGCCCAAGAAAGGCCAAATTATTTTCGTGTTGCTAGGTGGAGATCCTTGAATGTGTCTGGAGCCTGTGGCTTGGGAACAAATGGTATTTCTGCAGGGTCTGATGGGGTAACAGCTCTCCTGCTGAGCCAAGCTCCTGGCTTGTCCTGTTGAATTCTAGAGCCAGTCCTGCTCCCTTGGACTGAAGTGTGGCACAGCCCTGCCAGCAGTATGTGAGGCCATCAGCTCTCCCATATCCTGGTACATATGGGCACATGGGTCTCTTCCCAGAGGGTGTTTCTCCGTGCCAGGCAGTCAGGGATTCGCTCAAGCTCCCTGTGATGTGCTTCTTGCCTTGGGGAGGCCATCTCCTTCAGAAGGTGCTTCATCTGGAGTGCAGACAGGTCTCTTTTGAGCACGTTGTTGTTCTACTGGCATTTGGCTCCTACTCACAGCATTGTGCTTGGTTTTTTAATGAGTCCAAAGACATTTCATTAAAAAAATCAGTCTGGATTTTTTCTTGAGGAAAAGGCAGTACTGATAACGATGCTTTGCAAACAGTTTTTGTCAGTTTTTGTGATCTTTGAAGATGTCCAAGCAGTCACTGAGGGGTTTTGCTGGGCTGGCTTCAGCTATGCAATACCATAATTTGAAATACTGTGGGGTTTGGTATTTTTTACTGCATATGGCCATAAAATAGAGACTTTCCTATAAAGTAGATTAAGGAGGATCTTTGAAACTTTCATTCAAAGAACAACTCTTCCACAAGGTGAGCATTAACAAGATGGTAGTGTCACATTTTCATGACAAGGTTCTGACTGAGCAGATCATTAGAGAGAAAGGATCAAAGCTACTTCCTCATGTTACATTTCAGATGGACGTGAGGGTGTCACTGGGAAAAAAGCTCAAGTAGTAAACTTCACAGGAAGGGAAAGCTCACTCCTCCCACACATCTATCCTTTGTGTGTTCCTTCCCGTGAGTCACGAACTTCTGGAGTTTCAAAGGAATTCTGTTTTAATCCAGCTGCTAGGGCTGATACAGCTCTGATGAGGGACTTGGGCATCAGAAGAGATGTTGGCTCTCCTTCATGGCTAGTGAGCAAGACCCAAACACCACATTAAACAATTAGGTGTTTCATTCTTACTGGCTTTCCAGTAATCTCCTTGGTCTGGAATTGCTTTTGTTTTTTCGTAAGAGTTACTTTTCTAACAAAAAAGAATAAATTGACTAAACATTTTTATCTAGTGCAGTAAACCAGGAAATTTTACTAAAGTAGACTGGTAATTAATTTAATTTAATTTAATTTATTTAACTTATTCGCCTAATTAAAAATTCTAAATTTGACCAAATTAGAAAGCTGATTTAATGTGTAAGCCTCCTCTGCTCTGTGTCTACTGGTAGGGCATTCCGTGCTTCTTCCCTGGATACAGAATATGTAACCTAGAGCCTGAGGGCACAGGGAGCTCCTAGATCCTGATCTCAGGGTGTTCTGCAGGCAAGAAAGGCCCTTCCACTGCTTGATGAAATCTGCTGAACTTGTTGGATTGCCATTACTCACTTTCATCTCCAAGTGGGAGCCAGCTCCTCGTGCAGCTCAAAGAAAGCAAGAGCTGCACCCAAGTTAAATGTTACACAATAGGATCGTAAGGCATGTATCCGAAGTGCTTCTCAAACTTTTTACAGATACTCCAGCACATTTGAAGCGTTTGACAGAAAAGAATAGGCAAGGGCAACAATGATTGATCCATGTTTTTAAGAAAAAAATTGAAGCCATATTTCCACCGGGGGCTTCAGACGGACATTGATGTATTTATCGAGAAAGAGCCCACGAGCGCCAGCCTTTGCATCACTAAAAATGTAGCCTGCTGCAAGAATTTACAGCTGTGATGGAAGATTCATAGCTGCTCTCTTTATTTATTGGAAACATCCCTTGCAGCTGAGTAAAGGCATAAATATGAAATTAAATCACAAAAACTACTTGAAGTAGTGCTAAGGGTACTTTTTAAACCTGCAGGGCCAGGACAACTTAAAACTTATGTTGAAACACAATTGAGATGAACAGTATTTACTGGTCCATTATTCCATCCCTTTATAGCTAATATGTAAAATCACAGATTATTGGAGACCGTTTGCTGTATTCTTCTTCTATGTAATGCTTAACAGGAGGACTCAAGGGCAGCACGTTAGATAAAGGTGCATCCATGAATTTCTGTCTTTGATTTATAGATTTCGTGTTGCTGGAAAATTATTTTTGTTGTTTATTTTAGCAGCAGGTAGTGCGAGAGAACTTTATATGCTCTTGAAAAATAGCTTCAGAAACAACAACAGGCTGTGATAGGAGTTCTTTGAGGCATAGATACGGGTGTGAGTGCCAGTATTAGGTTAATATTCTTTGTCCTTTTAGGCCACTGCAGATATTTGAAGTGGCTGCAGCTCCACAGGCCAGGGAGCACAGGAGAGCAGAGCAGCCAGGAGAACGGGGGCAAAACACAACCCACCCCCAGGAGCAATTAGTGTTAATGTGTTATTTTGGATAATGATGATCCATAGTTTCTACATAGCAAGTTTTCATCTCTACATCTTGTAGCTCCTTATCTCAATTTTGCAGGTCGCAAAACTGATTAATTACACTAGCAGCAGTAGTATAATTAGTGCTGATTATTCTCTGAGCTTTTTCTTCTTTAATCATCTGTTTAATTGGAACTAAATCCCTATTTATCAAATAGTGTAGGTTTTAGCATCTGAAGACAGTGGATTTTGTTTAAGTCTTTCCACCTTGAACTCAGGCATTGTTTTAAAGCCTTGGGAATATTTCTGTGGGATTATACTGATTATAACTGGATCAGGATTTCGCATTTTTTAGTATCTGGTCATTTGTCAAATGTTTTGATGTTATAGTGAGTGCTTTCTTTACAAAGCTAGGAAAAGAGATGAAGAATAAACAGACTGGCAACTCTTATAAATGACCTGCCATATTTGCACTGTTACTCCACAGCAGAATCCATGTGAGATGATGAGAGAGAATACTTTGAAGAAGTATTTGAGAAGTTTGAATTGTCTTTAATCAAGAGCTGTCAGAATAAAAGAAAATACATGGGAGCAATATGTGACTGTTTTTCAAAACATAAATGCAACAAAATCTGAAGAAATAAGGATTGTGCCATACTTGTGCATGAGGTGCTCTTTGCATTATCACAGCGTGGTTATGTTGATGGATCGTGCAGTGACAGAAAACAGAAAACAAGTAACACCTGGAGCAGTGGTGGAATGACATAAGAAAGGGAAGCAAGTCATACTTGCTCCACCTCGAATCTTTGAGTAGGTCAGGAGCTGGTAGCTCTTACCCTTCATTCAGCTTCTGCTGGGGCCTTTTGCTTCCCTCCCTTCTCTTATCCCACACAAACTTCTGTAAAAATGGTTGCTAATGATGATGAATAGGTATTTTTCTATTTTAAACTGCCTCAATATGAAGATCTTTCTCTTTCTATCATTTTCTGACTACTTCAAAAGTCAATGTAGTTCTCTGCAATTCACAAGCTCTGGGCACTTTGCCCATTAGGATCATTTTTTTCCTTCATCATCTTGGTAGCTGCAGCACATCTGGTCTAAGTGAAAAGGAGCACAAGGGAGAAAAGTCACCTCTTGATCCCACCCCAACCTACTGCTTAGTAAGGGACCTGCTGCAGATCTTTATTGGTTAGTCACACTGATAGAACAGGAAGTATTTGGGCTGTGCCAGGAACCTTTCTGTAGCTGTAACCCACAGTGTCTCCACAAGCTCCTGCAAACAGTGAGGCTGTGCAGCACCTCACTCACACCTGTGTGCAGGGGTGACCCAGGCTCTCTGCAGGCAGTTCTTCACCCACTGGCCTTGCCCTCTTCAGCTGTGCATCTCCAGTGTATTTGGGCTGCATTTAAACTGGGTGGTTAAGGTATTCTTGTGATTCTACCACTAAAGATGTGCTTAATATTTCCTCTGTGTGGAAAAAAAATCATTTTTATATGGTGACTCATCTTGATTTAACATTACCATATGCTGTTTGCTTATTTAAGTTGCATTAATGTAAAATGTTGAAGTTTGGTTTCAGTGACATTATGAGTAGGGTGGTGCATTATTTCTAATGTATGATGTATAACTGCACTCCCTGCAGATTTAGCATGTATTAATTTTTACTAGGGAGAAATACTTCCCTGATGAACAAGTTTATAGTGAGAAAGAAGTGCTCATTTTCTAGTCATGATCTTGTGCTCTTTTCCTTCTTATTTTCCATGACTGTAAAGCTTCATTCTTTGGTGTAACTGCAGAGTAAAAGCCCAGGCTGTGATTCTGTCCCATTGCAATCCTCACTCTGAAGTCTGAGTCCACTTTCCAGGCTGATGTCTCTCATCAGGTCGTTGCAGAGAAAACAGAGAGCAGTGAGATGGGAAAAGAGACAGGAGACAGTTCACATGTAGCCTTTTTTTTCCTCCTGACCTTCCAAATCTACGATGCTGCTGTATTTTAAAGGACAAGCTGCAAGAGGCACTTAAAATGACATCATTATATTCTATTAGCCTTTTATATAATTTTTCTAATATTTCTAACCTTTCCAACTGCAGTAAATTTACCTGGGCTTTGTTGTGTTTTGAGGTTTTTTATTAGATTTTACGTAAAACCATATTAACTTCTTTAGTTATATTTGTTCCTGCTCCAAATACCATTTCATGGTCACCTGTTTTACTCCTTCCCACAGCTGGCAGCATGTGAAACACGGGCAATACCCTAAAACACCTCCATCCCTGCCAGTGGCTTAAAATGCTGGAGAAAATAAGTGTAATTTGTAGGAGGGTCCTTTCATTTTTCCACAGTTGCTGATACTTTCTAATTGAAGTTTGAAAGGCCTTGTGGCTATAGCAGTGAGGAATGCTTGGCAGGATGTGGGTTACGGATAACTGGGCAGGTGTTTGTTCCTGTCATGTGTAAAATGAGACCAAAGATGGAGCAAATGCCAACGGGAGAGTATTGAGCTGTCTGCGTGGCTCAAGGGGTGCACTGAGCACAGACTGTGCCGTGCAGCTGCAGGCAGCACCTGCTGTCCTGCATCGATCTCGGCTGCGCCGTGGCACCAAAGTGGGAACAAATCCACAGGGAAACAGGGTGTTCCTCAGCATCAGCTGGGCAGTGGGAGCACGGGTGGAAGAAAAAAGTGATATCAATCTGTCAGCCTAGGAAAGGCAAAAATAAGAAAACTATTGATTTTTTTAACATCGTTAGAATCAGTAATGGATCGCTTCCTAGTGAGAAATGACCCGTTCTCCTCCTTTCCAATCCTATTACTTTTGTAATGAGTTTTTATTAGGTAACCTATTTTCTGTAAATTATAGCCCAGATTTCTCAACAGACATCAAACTGTCTTCTCAGTAAGAATACTTGTTTAATTGTTTATTTCTACTTGGAAAAAATGCACTTCACAGTAAAGCAAGAGTTGTAAGGGAAGTGATATTTAAAACAGAGTTATGGATATAAAAATGTCATTTGCAAACCTTGGTTAGGTTTTCTTCCTTGTCACACAAACTGTTCAACTTAAACCTCTTAAATCTTTCCCATTTTGGACTTGATGGCAAAGTCCATTGGTGAGGTGGTAAAGACACACTACTTGATTTAATTCTGCCTCTGAGGCTGATGGGTTTTATCTGCCTGTGATAAGGTCTCTGAATTCCTTTGCATCTTCCTATGATTTTACAGTTTATCTCTAGATTGTTGGATTTCTCATTGGGGGTGAGTGTGTTACATTTTATACCTTTGGCTATTTCTGTTCTGCCTGGTCAAATACTTCACTAAACCTCTGTTTTCTAGTTCTTTTTGGGTAGCCATCAGAGCACTGTGAACTACTCTGCTCAATACCAGCATTAACAATAACTGATGGAAGGACAACTGCAAAAAGAGTGACATCAGATGGATTTGTTCTCAGCCCTAGAGCTTTGAAATAATTTTTACTGTTCTCCAAATAATTCTGGCATTATACATAAAAATGGTCACAAAGCATGCTGTGTTTTGTCAAAGGTGCAGGATGTTTTTATTATATTAGTGTACAGTTTAATAAGAGAACCCTGAAATAGGATCGGTCCCATTAATTTGTAAAGCTGCATTCTGTACATTGTCAGCTCTGGAAGAAAAGTAGAACAGGTTTAGAGCTAATCTTTCACCTGGACACCAGATCCCTTCTTACGCTTAGTTCTGGTACAAATGACAAAAGGTTTGGGGCTTTTGAGGTATTGTTTTCAGTCAACTATTTACTATACCCTGATTACAAGGAATATTTGGAATTACATAGAAACCTTCATGTACCACCTTCTCTCAATGCCTCGCAGCTTGGTATTTCATTATCTCACTTGTTCTTATTGTGTGTGTGAGGAGTATCATACAAATGAGGAGTTCAACTTTGGTCCATATTGGCTATGGCATCAAAATCTCCTTCCCTCAATTCCCTATTTCAGTTCATACGACTGAAAATATGTTTATTCTTTAGTGGAGCAGAGTAACCAAAGCACTCTGAGCATTTGTATGCACAGTTTGCTTTGTACCTCTGCCCTGGGCTCAGATATTTTGTGCTGTGTTCATGTTCTATGGTGTTAAAACAGTTTCTTTATCTGACGGGATTCCTGTAGGATATCCTGCAGGATAATAATTGGGCTGGATAATTCAATCCAATCACTGGAAGGCTAAAGAAGAAGAAGATAAGAGGATGCAGTTATTGAGCAAGAGTGTCCATCCTGGGCAATGTTTGTGGATGGTTCCAGTAGCATGGTAGGATTCAAGGGCCCATGGTAGCAAAACATGAAGCATGCCACTTAAATCTTATTCCAGGTTTCTGTAGGGTTCTGGCACATAATGTTTTTATTGAAAGGAGACTGTAACTGTGACACAGGGAGTTGCTGCTGCTGAATTTTCATATTATCCAGAGGGTGCCAGCAAGGGATATTGAGCTGATACAGTGTTCTCAGAGTACAGGAACTAAGAGAGTAAAACTTTATTAAATGAAGGACCTAAAATATTTTGTATAACAAAGATAGTTTTGTGAAGTTAGAAAGCCCCAGCCCCTAATCCCCACTACTAAGAAGCTGAAGAATAATTACCAGTTGACCAGCAAATTCTCAATACGAGAGAACTTCTTCGGTTTGTGTATTTGCCCCCTACTCCTGAGATCTCTCTTACCAGATGTAGAAACCATCATGCAATAAAGGGGTTTGGTCCTGCTCTGTCCTCCCCTGTCCTCTCCCCTGTCCTGTCCTCCTTAGAGGAGCAGCTATCACTTAAACAATGCCCAAGTGGATGTGATCCTAAGGATCATTCATGCCTAAGAGCCAGGGACAGGTGAGTTCCAGACTTGAATGAAGTCATGGGTATAGAACTGTGCAGGAGGACTCTGTCATGATTTTAGAAGAAAAGGATTGTTGGATGTGAACTTTAGAAAATGGACACAGAGGATCAAATTAAGGGGAAACTGCAAAGGGCAGTGCAGCTCAAAGGGTGACCCTGGCCCGTGGCTGAGGGAGGGGTCAGGCAAGAGCTTCATGAGCAGGTGAAGTGGGGGGAATGTGATGTCAGAAGATGAGAACGGTCAAAATAATACACAACTTCAGTTCACGGCTGCTTATGCTGAAAGAATAATGCCTGGTCCCATCACCAGGGATGTTCACAGCATGGATTTGGTGCAGCTCTTGGGAGAACCTGGGACTGACTGGTTTGCTCTGCCTCACTGCAGGGTTGGCCCTCACAGAGCTTCCCAGGTGGCTCCAAGCTGAGTATTGTCCCTTGCAATCTAAGAGATGAAGAATAAACACTGCATCTTGTAGGTGTTTATTCTTCACCTCTTCACAAACAATCCCATCTTGTACCTCCTGGTGGTCAGTATCCACTGATCCCCCAGACACACAAGGACAGGCTCTGCTACCAGCTCTGCCACTGGGAATTTTCCTGGAAGGCAGCAAACATGTCAAAGTAAGTGCAATGTAATGCAGCAGCTTTGCTGCTCTGTAGTTTTGGTTAGCACCACATGTTTTTATATCCCACCCTAACAAGATAAAAGAGGTATGGATGAGCAAAGAAAACAACATAGAGGGTTTTATATAGGAGTTGTTAAAATTAGTTGCTTCTACTTCACAGAAATTTGTAACAACAATTTTCAGTGTGTTCCTTATTACACTTCTTTTTTCCCCTCTCTTTTGTATGGCACAAAGCAACAAACACTTCCACTCCCTTTTGCCATTTATCCTTTCCTTTCTTTTTCTTAAGGGATAGAAGAGAAAATGCAAAAAATAAATATGAAAAGCAAAACATCCTTTGAACACTGTGCAGAAATTAAACCCAGCAGAACAGAACCAGGAAAAAAATCCAAAATATTGTCAGTTCTGAGGTATCACCCCATCTTCCTTTTTGAATGAAAAGACACATATAGACCTCCTATCTCTTCTTTTAGCAAAGCTGAATATTCGGAGAATATGTTTGGAACCATTAAGTCTCAGGGGAATCTACAGATTTCAAAGGCCTCAGCTCTCAGGAGCTTGTGCATGAACTCATGACACAATATGGTCTTATTTTTGCAAAAGGACTTCAGAAATTTTAGATTATAAGCTTGATGATTTATATCCTGATTTTTTTCTCAAACAGCATCAATTGCTTCAAGTTACTGAACCTGACAGAGCCACTGAGTCATTTATTTTTAAACATAGAGAGGGAGAAGCTGTTTTTTAACATTTCTATTTTCTTGTCCAAAAGGCATGTAAAATCAGCACATCTGTACAAATGCAAATAATTTACATGTGAGAACAAGCTGAAATCTGGCATTCTCAGGCAGATGACATTTATCCATCAGCATTCACATGTTGTCTTATCAACACATGTAGACACTTCTGGTTTTGAAAAGCTTCATTTATCACTTGTTGAATGTTTGAAGCTGAACTGCTCTTTCTGAAAAAATGTTTCTTAGATTGACAGAGTCTGATAACTTTAAAAACAAGTTGTCAAAAAACCCTCACCCACCTGTCTGTGCCTGCTGTGCCACACGTCTGAAAATGGCCTAGAAGCAGCAGAGTGGTGCATTTCAAATTTCCAAAGTTTATACTGGTCATCAGATACTGAAGTTGCATATGAAGTACATTAGAAATTAATATTGAAAATGGCCTGTTTAGCAAAAATTGTTGTTACTCAACAGACAAACAGATTTTGTTTCCTGTTGGTTTTATAATTAGCTGGTTTGTTCCTGAGAAAAATTTCCTCTTCTTTATTTTCACAAGTTCGTATATCTTTTTTAATCAGCCAGCACACATATTTGTCTTACAGACAAATGCATTATATGCTACATATTTCATCACTGAGTGGCTGCCAGGAACACATTTCCATATCTACTCTTCATGAATCAGCAGAACACCACTATAAATCTTCACTCCCTATAAAACTTTTTTTAATAGAGGTGTATCCTCATTCTGATGTTCTATAATCAGCTTTGTCAGAGACACTGTGGGCCCTCTCTCCTTAAAATATTAGCTTACAAAAGATTTCAACCACTATTTATAAGCAAGAGAGAATCCACATCTTCTATCTAAAATCATTAAAAGATTGATGAGCGTTCATACCTGGAAAATTCTGGCAGAAGACTGATTTCTTTGCAGCAGCCCGTGTAATTAAAGAGAGAATGAATATTGGTAAAAACATTTCTCCTTACTCTCCTCTTCTACTCACTGCAGGAGAGTAAGGAGTAATTGCAGTTTGCAGAACTGTACTCACCTTACTGGGCTGGCACAGACAGGTGGGTCAGCTACAAGAGATCAGAGGCACGGGGCTCAAACAGCCCAAGCAGCTCCTGGGACACAGTACCTGTGAGAGTTACACTTAGCCAAGGAAGGGATGGTGGGATGGAGTAATCCCAGCCACTTCAATCCATGTTGTGGGACAGCAAGAGGGAGGTGGATGGAATGGGAAAGGCATCACCTAAACCTCAGTGGTGGCAGGAGTGATATGGATCTTCTGTAGGCATTCATGTTTCTGTAATTCACTGGTGCATGTACACAAAGAACCTTTGTGTGGTCACCATTCCTGCCAGCCAACAGCTAAACCAGTTTGAGAGTCACTGTTAAAACAACTCTCATTGTTGTTTTCAGCAAGAGGTTATGCTGCCTGCTCCAAAGTAGACATGCCTTTAGGTCCCTGCTTTAAGTACACTTACTGGCATGTGGAATAATAAAAGAAACACTCAATGGCTTAGAGCAAGAGCAGCATCCCAAATAGACTTTAAATGACAAACAAATTGGAGCAGACACTTCTATCCACACGAGCCTAATGGTACTTACCTTTGACAGTAAATGCGCAAAATTACATCTGGCTGAGAAAGTCCCTCTGGGCTGGAAGTAATTGGCAGGTGGAATAGGACTCAGAGGAGCACCATTGCTCTGGTCTCACTTGTCTTTTGATGTCTGCCTGTGCCCACAGCAGGAGAGAATACTGGGATCTCAGAGCAGGTGCTGGCAGTTGTGCATTTTTAGGTTATTTTCAGGGCATGGTATCATCTGTTACCTTCTGCATTCTTCTTCTTGAGTCATTTCAGTGGCCATTCTGAAATAACCGTAATGCCAGTTCTGGGTTAAATCGAGTAGCAATGCTTTAAGTGTCTGCATTTTACATCAACTTTCTATGGCTCTTTTCCAAGTATGTCCCACACCTCCCTAGCTCTGTTTAGTCTGGGAAAGGTATAAGAAAATTAGCTGAAGGTCATATGGCTGCTATCCATGCATAACTAATCCTTTATCGGAACAGATGTGAGTTGCAAAGAAAGTTAATGTCTAACTTTCCAAAAGGTTTGATGGAAATCTGTCTGGGAACAGCCAGAGCTGGGTACAATATCTACAGTGAATCTTTTACTTCACTGAGGACTGGTGGAAGTACCATGTGCCAATGACATTATTCAAATCAACATGGATTTAAAATCAGATGTCTGGGTGTGATCAGTCCTTTCTGTCTGGAGCCTAAGGAGATTAATGCAAGTTTCCTTTGTCTAAAGCCAGCACAGCCCAAAACAGCTGTCCTGGGATTCTATTTCTATGTAATAGAAACATAATTTTCATAGGTGTGATGAACAGTGCTGACAATTTGCTTCAGTAAGCCTGAGGAGCTTAAACCATATAACTGATCCAAATTTTAGGATTTCTGTGGTTTACACTAATTGTAGATGTCAGGTTTGGTGGTGACTGGATACTGTGGTGGTGGGTCCTTCAGAAGTGCTGAGAGATAGATAAAGTTGGGCTGAACTGATGTATTTCATATTATGAGCAGCTGGATGAGCCCTGAACACCATGCCCAAGTGATTCATTTCTGAATGGTGGTGAAAAGAGAGGGGGGTGCTTAAATAAATCAATGGTGATTTTAATAAACTGGGAGCTTCTCGGTACTAAATCTGTCTGCATCTGATCTGAATTGCAATTACCTGTCAAAAATTCATCCATCATTGCAAGTTCCAGACAAACTTTCTGGCAGCAGATGTTTCAGGGAGGCTATTTCATGTGGGAAATATATTGTTTGGTGTGCAGCATTCCCAAGAACAAAAGCCAAAGCAGAAAACATTTCCCAAGTAACAGCAATAACTTCTGTGTCATACCTAAGCCGAGTTTATTGGTGAATATAATTTGTAAATGTGGATTTCCAGCATAAATCAGTCAAGGAAACACTACTCGTAATTCAGCCCATCTCAAAGAGATGCAGTAATTCAATATTTGTGTACTTGTGAAAGCAATGGTATTTCTAATAACTTTAAATTCAGCATTATAAACCCCCTCTCTGAGGCTACAACACTGGTGACTGCCAAACAAACGTGGTGTGTTCCAGCAGCCAGGCTGTGGGGAGAGCTCTAAGAGATTGCCTAAAGAAATGTGTCACATTCCCTCAGATCTGTATTGAGCAGGTGTGGGGCCACCTGTGCAATCCACGTCTCTCTCACACAGAAGAAATTGGGCGGGGGGGGAATATTTGCCTGCCCCTTAATATGGGTTCATTGACTTCCTGTCATAAGAGAAAGGGCTGAGTGTGGAGTGTGTGAAGGATTTAAATTCAGAATACCTAAACTCACGTTTTTCACTGACACCCTTCCCACCATCTGAAACGTGGCTGGTCCCTTCTGTGGCAAGAAGGCAACGTAATGAACATTTCTTTGCAGCCATCAGAAAATTGTCATCTAACACTGCTATTTCTCATCTGAACATGTACCTTGAAAATGACCTCTGGGGACAGGCTGGGCATATGATGAGAAGATTGCCATCCCAGTCAAATAATACCCGAAAAGCTGTTCTACTGTCACCTCTATCAAAACCCTCCATTCTCTTTGCCAATTATAACAGCAGAATCTATCACTCTTTTCAATTTTCATTATATCAAGAATTTACTTTGCACATTTTCTTCTTCTCTGTAGTGCTTTAAAACCATGTTTCATTAAAAGCTGTTCCTAGCATAATTGGGAGCAATTCACTTACAAAGTAACTGCTGACAGATGGATCCATTTATATCTTAGACATGATGTGCTGGGCTTCTTATCTTGTCACCTGTGCCTGGTGTTTGAGCATTCATCTTTTGTGTTGGTGGCTCAGAAAGCCCCGGCCTCATAAGCTGCACCAAGTGTGTCATTCTGAGCTCTGGAGAACTGATGGCTGCCAAAGGTTTGGAAAAAACGTCCTGGTCTGCCCTACTTCTCTCATTCATCAGTGCACAGTGTCACTGAGGTAACATTTTCTGCAGAAATCGGAACAGAGTTGCATATTGCATGTCCACTCTTCTCCTTTATTTCCCTGTTATTTATTTCCTTCTATTATTTAGCTTGGAAGGGCTGTGGGTACTTTGTGCAAATCACTTCTCAGGCCTGTGACAAGAGACTGTGTCCTCTCCAAGGGGTTTAGTGCCTCAGCTCCCAGGGCCATCTGTCCATTCCCCTGTGCCAAAGGCAGGGAGGAGAACCCAAGGGCAGGAAATAAATGGTCAGCTGCTACCCCAGGGTTCTGCAGGGGCGCACGGGTCCTCCCCTGGATCATAGGTGAGAGGTCGTGAGTAAGGGATGAATTATAATGAACCTTTAAAATGAGGATAAATAACTTCTACCTAATGCAGTAGAGAAGCTGGAGCTGGCAAAGGGAAAAGAGAGAAGTGAATGGCATGGAAAATGATGCTGGCAGGAAACTTCACAATGAGCAGAGGGAAAGATATTTTATATCAAGACCTGGGCGCAGCAGGCACTGCAAGTGAAGGGTGTGAACATTCACCCGACCCCTTCCTCTTTTTACCTTTATGAAAGGCTGCATTTTAGGAAAATGCAAAGAAAAATTAATTTTTAGCCTTAGAAGTAGCTGGAGGAGCTGGTGCCCCGGGCTGAAGGTGGTGTGGGTTGCAGATATCCTTGTGCTCACGGTCAGCGTGCAATCCCGTCCTGTTTGGCTGGGACCAGCACTGTGTTTCTCTGGGATGTGATGAAGCCCTGGGAGATGCCAGTGGATTCATTGCTTTGGAGGCTGCTTGCCCTGGGGAGCACAAGGTGCCAGCACCAGTCAAACAATGTCAAGCCTTGTGATTAGAAGCAAATTGGTTGGAGCTGGAATTGTTCCCGATGGGTGTTTTTAATTTCATTTTCCTGTGGAAAGATTATTGAAAAAGCTGTTCGGGTCCTCAGATCGTGCATTCTGACAAGTTTAAAATTTAAACTTGTTCTGAGGGAAGATCACACGTGTTTCAGGCCTATATGCATAATATATTTTAATATTGCTAAGGCAGGTGTGACCTCAGCACAGAAATGTCATGAGATGGAATGGCAGAAGCCAGACAGAAGAAGGACAGGGAGTAAAGCTTAAAACAGCCTCATTAAAATGTATTTTTCGCAGTTTGGAAAAATAATGAGAACCACTCCTTGATCCATTTTCCTGAAAGCAGTGATGAAATGCTTTAGAGGCCAGTTCCATTCTTATTAATAGGTTTTTTATTAAGAAGGATGGAAACTATCTAATGTGATAACTATGAAGGAATGCAGAGTCATTTTCATTCTGACCATGAACATTATTTGTGGCATAAAATAACCCTTAGGCAGGAAAGTCTCCTACTATTGCACAAATACACCTGGTTCTTTCAGCTGTTGCTTCATATCCTGCTGTAATGAAATACCTCCTTTAGGTGCATCAAACAGACAAGTCCAAATACCACAGACCCAATACTGTGTGATCATACTGCTGTCATTTTCCATTGTAAACTCTAAGCTTCCTTTCCTTAAAGACAGCAAACGTGTACTTGAGTCATTCCAAAGAATCACAGCACCTCCACCTCCTTAAACTCCGTATTGATATCTGCAGAAAGCAATTTCATCCATCTTTTCTTCCCACCCCACACAAGGAGAAGACAAAAATCACAGTTTGGATTGCATTAGCCTTCAGGTCTTCCTAAAGATAAATAATGTTGCCTGCAGGTTTATGTTACGGATTAAGTGTCTGCATTCTGAATAACTCTGGAAATAAATTAAATGAAGGGAGGCACAGCCTTTAGCTCTTTTTCTGGGGCTTCGTTTCACACTGTGATTTTTACACAGCACTTTTGTTTCACCTGTGTTTGGGGACAAAATATAAAATGTTTTCAGAACATATCTTCCCTTGCCCTTCCCTTTTCCATTTTCTTTATATAAACACAAACTTCTTTTTTCAGCTTTCTCAGAACAGTGAGGCTGACGAGTGATATTCCACATGGACATGACTGCTTTGTGGCTCACCTTGGGGTTCTCAGCTCTCCATAGGAGATCCGTCACCTCTTCTCTGGTGAGACACCTAATTCGGGCAACGCTCAGTGAGTGACTGCTGCAGCACAGGATGGTCCCCTCCTACCTTGAGAAAATATTTCAAAGGTTAATTGTCAGTTCTGTGTTCAAAGTATAAACGTTCATTACTAAGTGTGGAGGTCTGAAGATCCAACTAACATATTCTCATTTTTCTTACACAAAAAAAATGAATGAATACTTACAAGAAAGAGCTGTATTTATTTTTAGGAGAGTAGTGCGGGTTCTACTTCTAAAGCAGTTTGGACCAGTAGATCACCATGTGGTCTTGCCAGATCTCCAGACTTTATCAGTGGAAATGAAGGCACACTGTGAAGCAAGGAAATGTTTCCCTCCATACTGTTTAACTAGAGCAGGCAGCCATTTGTTTCCATATGGTATATTTTTACCCTTGTATTTTTGTGTCCTCTCCTAAAATCAGGAAGGCTCAGGACTGATTCCAAATATTTCACTCCAAGCTGGCTTTGACGTGCCTTTTCTTTTTTTTCCCCCCTCTGACTTTCCTTGGGTTTAGATGTTTGATTTGAATTATCCCTGTTTTGCTTCACATTATGACTAAGTAGGCTTTTAATATAAACACCTGAGCACAAAAATCAAGATTAAGAAACTGTTCCGCTTGACTTAAAGCATTATGTCTCTTGAAATGGGATACCTGAGGTCTGGGATACCTCAGCTGTAGGAATCAGGTTCTGGTAATTACAAATCCTATAGGAGATTTCAAAATTAA
This sequence comes from Phylloscopus whistleri, assembly GCA_017589585.1. Lineage (NCBI taxonomy): Eukaryota > Metazoa > Chordata > Aves > Passeriformes > Phylloscopidae > Phylloscopus > Phylloscopus whistleri. The sequence continues at coordinate 2,992,724 of JADMLD010000092.1, forward strand.
TTGTGTTTCTTCTCAGTGAGGGCTATGTGGTGTTTGACTGCCTGTTTCATTGAGCTTAGGCTGCTCTTAGTCTCCATGAGTCATACGAAAAAAGGGACAGCAGCTAAAAAACAGTAAAAAAAACTTGGTGTGATTTAGCAGCCTACTTGGAAACAGAAAGCAGAATTCTGTTTAGCTTTATGGCAGAGGAAGAGACTTTTTGGTCTTTGGCTGGTTTGTGGTCTTTGAAAATATATATGGCTCTGATTTAGTATTCAAGGTAATAAGCAACCGTGACTGTAGAAAAGAGTATTTGTAGGGTATCTTTTCCTGGCTTTCCCAAATTGAAACCGAGTCACTTCCACTGGAAGACTTTTCCTTATCTAGCCTGCAGCCTGTTTTCTTCTTTCACTAGTTCACGTTCACAGGCAAGAACCAGCAATGCTGCATCTGTGTCTCTGCAAGGAGGGGCTGACACCAGGAGAAGGGGAAAGGGACACCAATCCCTGTTCCCTTCCCACATCTGCAGCACTGGGTGGTGCACGTGCCTTACGCTTTGCTTGGCTCAGGCATTGACTCCTTTCCTTCCACAGGCAGAGCTACAGCCATGGATTTCTGCCCAAAACACATGGAAGTGGGTTTGGCCGCCCCTCCTCCAAACCAGCCCTTCCTGCAGAGGTGCTGGGGGCAGATTTCCCTGCGGGACAAGGGCAGTGAGCTGCAGCAGGGGATGGCACAGGCCTCAGCAGAGGCTCGTGCTGGTGCTTTTATAGATGCATTGCTGCTCCTCTGGGGTACCACAGTGTATTCCTGAGAGTGCCACGGGCTCGGTTTTCCAGCCTGCATGGAAAACTGACTGTTCCATAGGCTCAGGAGGAGCATCTCCTTAGGCTTATCCCTTCAGGTTTGACAATGACAGCGTGCTAAGGGAGAGCAGAAGGGCTGAACAGTGCAGAAATCAGTTTGGCACATCTGGGAAAAACGCCTCTGTGTTTCTTTCCCTAAATGCTGCAAACAGGTGGGAACTGCAGCTGTCTGAAAAACATCATCTTATTTCCATAAAAAATTTTGATTGTTTTTTTAGATAATCTCCAACGTGAGATTTTTCAGTTTTGAGTTGGTTCTGATTTGCAGCAAATGCTGTTTAAAAGACAGAGAGAGAGACAGATACTATAAAGGGTAAAAAACTCCATCCAAACACAATTTACTGAAAAAACCCCAGAATTAAGATGGGAACATACCCCTGATAGGGAGCCTTCCAGCAATACATTCCAGCATGTCCCTTGGCTGATATGCCACAGGAACTGGAAGCCATCACATCTAGTGAGACTTCCACCCTTTACTTGGAAGGCCACAGCAACTTCAGTACTCATGGTTTTAATGGGATCGAGAGGGGACTGTCACCTGTCACCCCATAAGGGGTGGCCTGTCTTGGGGCTGAAGCTACGTGAGCATCTCTGTTCTGTCCTTGTAACCACAAACTGGATTAATATTGAAGTAAGTCTTAAAGTTCTTAGAGCAATGCAATGCACCCATATGGAGATAAATGACTTTATGTGCACCTTGAAGCAATTGTGGAAAATTCTATGCTAAGAACTTATTTGTATGAAATTTTTATTAGTATGAAATTGTGATAAAGCTCTGAACATAAACTGGAATTTGAAAACCATGGCTTTTGGCTGCCTTTCAGGAAAGGCATTTTATTTTCACCCTGCGCTTGGTAATCCAAAATGAAAATCTAAGTGAGATCGAAGGGTAACTGCCATGTGCCATGTTGCATTGATTGTGGAAGCTATTTTACATAGTTCTGGGAATGCACAAGTTGCCATAATCTTTTCATGCTCTCATTTATAAAAATCTTGCCCAATGAGGTGGCTGTGGGTAGATACTGAGACTAATGCATGAGGCAGCTGCTCAGCTTGCACTGGCAGGAACACAAGCTGCATGGACAGGGCTGTTTGCATAGCTGGTGTCCTCATGTGGGTTTGCCACTTCCCCTCAATTCTGCCTCCATCCCCTCTCCTTGGAATGGTCTGACTTCAGGAAGTCTCTGCTTTGCCGCTTGTCCAAAGAGCATTTTGTAAACTTACAGGGAGAAAGAAATACCACTAGGTATTAACTGCTTCATCAGTTACCTTGTAGCTCTTGGCCTTAGGGTTGACTCTGTTGGCTTGTGCACAAGCCAGCCCCGAAGCTGGCATTAAAAATGATCCCCTCTGAGCCTTCAGTGAGGTGTCACACGTGGGCCATGCTCCCAAGCACGCCTGTCTCGTGTGCTGCGTGCCCATTGCCAACTCAAACTGAGATTAAAATCAAAGATAAACAAAGTGCACATAGGTGCTTGGGGGAAACCACCCCCTTTCCTGTGCATGCAGGTGAGTTTTTGTCTTTGAGCTTCTTAGGCTAAGGATAAATGGATGATTCTCTCCTTTCCTTGCTTTTTCTCCAAACAACAATGAAAAAATTGCTCCCTTGAATTCCGGTTCAAATTAATGGAAGTCTGGGGGAGAAGAAACAGACAAACAAACAAGGAGGTGTTTTATATTTGGGTTTTTCTTTCCATCTTGTGGCAGATGGGTTCGGTGTGTTTTACAGCTGCCTTCTGAAATCAGTCTGTTATTTTGCCATTCCTTTGTAAGAGAGTAGCAGTGCTGAATCTTTATCATATTGATCGTTCCACAGGCTTTCATCTGGGGCCTAGGATAATACACAGCATTGTTATTGCATTATTATTTTTCATTTGTATCCTATTGATTTGCTGCCAGGAACTTACAGGTCAATTTGCAAAAAGATGGGCTATGATTTATTTTTTTCTAAAAGATTATGCCACGATGGGAATGCTTTTATAAGGCTGTCAGGTCTTTAGGTTTGTTTTTTCTCCTCTCAGGAGAGCAGTGCATTCACAAATTAGTGGCAGGCACGGTTCCACCTGGATTTACACCCGGAGTATCCATGACTTTCACGTAATTCATATGGATAAGTGGCTGTACACAAGCCTACACTTAAACTGGAATTTACTCCTGGGAATGGTTCTTTGCTCACTCCTCTCTGTACAACTCAGCAATAACAAAGTCAGTGCAGTTACACCGATGTAAAAGAGGGGGGGAGACACTTTCTGTGTCTGATCACAACAAGCCACCAAGGTTTAGCATCCCCAGGTGACAGGTGCAAAAAATAGACATGAAAAGTTATTCTTGGTGCATATTTTTTGTTTGCCGTGGCAACATCAATTCACTACCAAGTAGTAGCTGTCCAGCTCCCAACAGCTTTGCACACAGAAGGCCCACCTTTGAAACAAAGTAAGGACTCAGATTCTCCTCGTCTTTATTTGACTTACTGTTGTTAGATTGGAGCTACTGGGAAAGCAAGGATTATAAAAGTATGTGAAACTGCACTTGAATTCCTTCAGTACAAAACTCCTGCTACATAATTTACAAGGGGTTAGTTTTTAATTACTCCATGCAAAATGTGTTAAGTGCAGTAGGCTGATGTGTCCATACACCGTGTTGTGTACTATTATTTTTCCCTGGAACCCATCCAGGTAAATCAAACCCGCAGTGAGGGACTTCCAGTTCGTGTTCTATTTACACTGTATTGAATTTTCCTGGCATCCTTTCAGCAGGAGCAATTTGACAAGGGAATTTTTTTATAGCACAGAACACCTTTTCCTGCCAGTGAAGATGTTCAGTTTGGGGATTGGTGAGATGTTTCATCCTGGTTTGTGGCACGGAATTGGATGTTGATGTTAAACCATACTCTTACCAGCACCTTCCCCAGTTTGGGAAATTTTATTCTAAATTGCAGATCATTCACAGAGCTCAAAGTAAGACACAGCCCAAATAAATGCCTCACTCATAATGTCTCCCACGGCAAGATAATTGTCAAGTAGCTGAACTGCTGCCCTTTTCTTACAGGAGTGTTGCGAAGGATGTTTTCATTTGTGTTCTCTCCTTGTCCAAGTTTTGCTTCACATTTTGACACCATTAGGATATAATTGTATTAGATGGGAGGGAGGTCAGATGAGATTTCCTGCTTTAAGTGGAGGTGTGAAGTCTCAAAACATGCTGTGCCTGGCTGCTAAATGCCTGTTAAACCTAGCACAGGAGCATACACACACACACACACACATATGTATGGCTTAATACTGCAGTATGTATTTATTATAATGCTTGAGGAAAAAAGATTACCATGTTCCAAGACTGCTGAAAACTGTCTTAAGCACTGTTGTGCACTAAAGTGCTATTTACAGACACCAAAAACCATTCCTTCTTGATAGTATTCATGACTGTTTGAGTTAAGATTGTTTTTAATTGGAGAATTAATGAAAAATACCAAATCCTTTCAGTAGTTACTAAGGAATCTTTGATTTTTACATGTTTTTATATAAAAATAATTCTGAATGTTAGATTTGGAACATCTAAGTTGTCATTTCAAGATCTGTTCTCCTTTATAAGCGTCAAAAGGGTTACAAAATGGTCAAAATCTTCTGTTTCAGTAGAGCTCAGTCAGAGTTTTTCCATCTGACAGCTCAACAAACACAAGGAGTTTCATGTTCTGCTTTAATATTAAATATTGCTTTATAAATCACAGTAACTGCTTTCCACCAAACCTGACTTCTGCTTTATTTCAGAGACCTGCCAAAGGAAAGCCTTGCATCTGTCAATAACTTGTGAAAAGTGATCCTCATTTCTGAGACACCTACCAGGAACGGGAGATTTAGCAACAGTTTCTAAGTTCCTCAGACAATTAGAAAGTACCCCAAGCCCCTTCTGCAACAGTGAGTACGGATATTTATTTCTCAACTTGGATTTATTGATTGACTGAGACATTCTGACTGCTGCAATGACACTTTGAGAAGCTGGGATATTTATTTGTAGGGAATCAATGAGCAGAACCCTGAACTGAACCTGGAGCTGATAGCTGCCTGCAGTCCGTGAGCGAACACGTGCACAGGCCCAGCATTTCGGAGCCTCCCTTTACATCTGGCACCTAAACCAGATGGATGTTTGCTTCACTCTTTGTAGAAAAGTAAAAAAGCAGTGAAATATAGTTACCTTAGTGTCTGTCTGTAAAAATTCTTCTTGGGGGATAAATAATTAATTGCATTAACTAGTGTTTTTTCCCCGCACTGTTAGACAATGCCCGAGTTAAGAGGTGGCTCCTGTCCCAGCTCCTGAAGTGTTTTTGGGGAAGTTCTCTGTTGAAGGCAGTGTTTGTGGTTCGTGGAGCCCTGGCCAGTGTCAGGTGGGTCAGCTCCTGCAAGGCTGCTGCATCCTTGCCCAGCCAGCAGGTCACTGAAGGGTTACTGAGGCACCATCTGTTGGCTTGGCTCTTGGAATGGGAACAATTCATGGCAGGGGCCCAAATGATGAATAAACGCTCAGCCCTGGGTTGGGGATAAACAGATCTTAGGAAGCTTGAATGCAGTTACTTGATGTTAGTTCCCGATAATAAGGAGCCCTTTGGGGCATTTTTGTCTGTAAAGCCCTCCTTTCTTTTTGCTGACTTCTGGAAGTCCATCCCAGAGCTCTGGCAAGCCCCACCTTTTGCACAGTGCTTCTCCAGAAGAACTGCCCAAGCAAATCCAGCTCCCCTTGGCTCACCGGAGCCTCGGTGATCCGGGCTGTGCTCTCACATGCAGCAGCAAACACGATTTCATATTACACCAACCTCTCGTCTCACCTGAGGTGCTGTTGCAGAACAGGGTAAGACAAACACCTACAAAGGGATCTGCTGGTGCAGAGAAGCCCAAATCCCATGCTAGATCAACTCAAGCATGTGTGGAATGCACAATCTCTTCTTTTTTCCCCTTAGAACATCCCCTACTGTCTTGGTATTACTCCTTTTATATGATCATGCTCTTCTTAAAATTTAGAGTGGCCATTCAGAAAAATCCCTTTTCTTTTTCCCTCTCTTTGGGCAGGATGTCCTCCCGAGGATGATGTGTCATCACTTGAAGCCTGATCCCACGAAGGACAAATAATTCTGAAGTGAGTCCTAGCGCTCCTTTTAACAATTAGCATTCCTGTTTCCCATGGCTGTTCCTTTTCAATAAGGTCTAAACAGATCAAGTCATTTCTGCACATTCCCTGCAGTGTTTTACTATCTCAAGACAAAGGGATCTTCAAAGCTTTCTGAATTGATTCAAAATGAGGTAACAATAGGCATTTTATCTCCAAAACACCACCCTAAAGGAAGTGTCTAATCTCCCATTTCTGAGTGACTCTAGAGCAGGGCTCGGTGCCTTGTTGCATCCATTTAACACGAGGTCCCTGGATGGACTCCAGGGCCACACGGTGGGGTTATTTACCACGTGTTGTACAGGTGCTGCGTCTAAATGATCCCATGCTCTTATGCCCAGAAAATCTCTTACTCTACATAATCCTCGTGACCTTTTCCTCTGTCACTCATTTATCTGCACTTGGAAGAGGCTGGCATGTGGCTGATTTTATGGATGGCGTGCTGCATGTCCTGGGATCAGCCTTAATGTGCTGTAATTCTTTATGCAGTCATTAAAGCACTATTAGAGACCTCAGCCTTGGACTTTATATGGTCATTGGAGGAGTTTTACAGAGGTTATTATGCTGTTGCTCTGTCTTGAACTACTCAGCAAGCGTGAGGCAGCAATTACAGAAGGGGCTACTTAGCATCCAGCCTGTACACAGGGAGGTGGGGAGAGAGATTTCAGAGACATAATTCACCCATCCACCAGAGCACAATAAAACACCTTCTTTATCTCTGATTTTATTGGTTCTGTCTGCTCTCATCTGCTGCCTGAACATTTTATCTGTTCACGCTGCTTTTTTCTGATGCAATAAAAAGAGCAGACAGGATTGTGCCCTTTATTTAAAATGTTTTGCCACATTTAGAGGTAAATCACAGCCACTTTCTTGTGTTGTATATTTTCAGACTTGTCAGAGGGAGAAATGTTTTGATAGCAAGCGCGCTCTACAGGGTCCAACCGTGGTTGGAGAGGAAAAGTCTCTTCCTACCACCTTAACTTTGCTCTGATATAAACCTGTCCCTCTCTCCACATCTCTGGGAGTCAGGCACCCTCGTTCCTTCATGCATAGTGAAGGAAAAAAGGACAGGGAAGATCTGGCTCTCAGTCCCTCCACAAACAAGAGTTTGAGTCATTTACATGAGGAATTCAGTGAGCAGAGATCTTTACTTTCAAGCAGATCTGTCTTTTCAGAAACAAGCTGACACTCTGGGCACCACAACAGATCACAGGAACTACAACAAGAAGCAATGTTCTGCCAAAGCTGCAGGCAGGAGTCTGTCAGGGAGAATGATGGAGCAAGAGGCAAAGGGGGAAGAAAGCTTGAAAAGTGTAAGAATCTGGAAGAGACTTCAAGGGATACAACGCTGTTTAATGGGGCAGAAACTGAGAGAAGTGAACTGCAGTGCAGGGTGATCTGCATTTTTCCAAGATGATTTGAAAAAGGTGAAAAGTTGTAGATGAAATGCTTTGATCCGCCTTTATCTCCCTCTGCCTGTGCACTTGTGTCATTCATTTCATGTAATAACCTCTACTAAACAGTCAGAGACTGCAGCATAGTTTTGTTTAATTTTGTACCTTAAATTAAGGCAAAAAGCTGCAGCTCTGGAATTTGAAGCTTGTAGTACCTAACTGGCTAAAGGGAAAAAGAAAGAAGTAAAGATGAATGACAACTTTTTGTGTCACGTGAAAAATCAAGGCTCATGCATCAGGGAACTTCAAAACAATTAGATTCATATAATTTCAGCCTATGTCTCAATCCTAAAATTGCTTTAAAATTAAACTCTGTTTCTAATTCTCATTCAGTGGAGCTTAGATGAACCTCAGATTTTAGATGTTCCCATGATGGGAATTGTTTTCTTTGCAACGTGAAGTGCCTAAAATGGGAAATAGTGGCAGTTTGGGGGCTCTTTCTGCTTTCTTTCCTTTTTATGCCTTTCTATCCAACATGGCAGAAATGCAATCTAATTGAGTAGCAGGAAGGCAATCTACATTAAGTTAGCAAGTGAGGGGAAAAAAAGTTAATCTTTCAGGCTTTGAAGGAGCTGATACCAGGAGAAAAACTGTGCCTGCACTACAAAGCCAAAAGTTATCAACTATCCTGAGAGATGTTTTCACAAATCAACAAAGAAACTAGGAGCTAAAAACATAAAACTAGGAGGAAAAAAAAGCATTGCTCTGGTCTGTGTCCCTAAGATGAGAAACTGAAAAGCTGCGAGTATAAAGCAGGTATGAGCTGGTTGTCAGTGCAATGTCAGCTTCCAGCAGAACAGGAATAACTCAGAAGTCTCGGGCTGAGTCTGCTGCCTCGCACACTGTGCAGTGTTTTATTCAAAGCCCAGAATGAGCAGTTTCCAGCCAGTCACCAAACACCACGTCAGGGCCATGCAGAAAGAGGATTGCAGCAGAAATGGGGCTTCACCAGATTTATCTAAGATTTAGAACTGGTGCCAGATGAGGCTCAACGTGAATAATTTTCTTAGTTCCTTCTTTTGTCCTTTCACCCCAAATATGTTTAGCTTGTATTTTGCTTCAGCATGCTTCTATAAATCCTCAGAGGATCCACCTTGGAAGCCCTTCCAGGATGGAAATGCTCTGACCTTTAGATGTCATATTCTCATGTTCTATACTACTGACAAAAATGGCAGTTCTTCCATTTCTTTTGTAAACAGTGTAATTTTAACCTATTTGTATGACTTCATTATATAGTTACCCTCCTATAAAATACAATATATATGCCAATTCTTTTATTCCAGGGATGTAAATGTGGTACCACATATTGATAAACACATTATACCATTTAAACCAGTATCTGCAATGTCACTCATCAAAATGAGAAGTGCACAATACTCTGCAATATGAGGCCATTAATTTATCCACAGAGGCAGAAGCACACACACGGCATGGCTGGTAAGGCAGCTCCTGTCTCCTGTGCTCAGAGGTGACTCCTTTTCCAGATCAGCTCCGTGCTGGACCTTGCTTTTGCAGATGTTGTGGCTGGTGCCACGTGATGTGTGGCAGGTTTGTAAGGGGGAATAGCCTCTAGCAAGGATTGCACAGCACTACCAGTCAGCCCAGTTAGCACTTGGAGGAAATGCAGAACTGAACTCCAGAGGTAGGAACCAGTTCTTCTTTATTTCACTGTTTGAAATTTTTTCCTTAGAGTGTGTTCAGGGAAGGATGGGAGGTAGACCTTTTTACTTTTCTGGTTTTGTTTCTTTCCACGGTACATCATATCCAACCCTCCCATAGCTGAACTCGTAGGTCTGTACTTTCTGAGAGGAATTCAACAGAAAAACATTCAATCTTGTGTCCCCCTAGAAGCAGCACCAGTTTTTGGAGTAATCCATCTGAAAATATTTCTGTAAAACTTTCCTTGTAGTTCTTGATCCTGCTCAGGCACATTAGACTGATACAACGCCCTCTAAGTAACATCACCAGCCTCAGTGGAATGGCTAAACTCGCTAAACTCCAACTTTGCACTATCACACCATAATTACATTGAAATTACAAATATAATTATGGCAGGTCCTAGGTCACTGGCTCTGAATCTTCCTGCTCAGGGCTGACCATAGCATTTGTCTGTATTTTCTTGTCACAGGGGCTGAACACTCCATGCTTCCAAAGGGACCAAACACTTGTGCTCCTGGAGCTGAAGGTGCTTGCCCACACGGAGACATCAGTGAGTGAGACTGTTATGTCTCCATTAGCAGATATGCTGCTGCGATGGAAATTTCTGTTCCAACACACTTCTATACAGAGAGAAATAAAGAGAAAATAAAAAAGAAAAAGGAGTTAAAAGCCAGAAGGCAGCATTTAAATGCCAGTGTGGTAACCAAAGAGGTAAGGGAATGAAAAACCAACAGCGGGAGGAGAGGAAGGTCACTGTCCCCAGGGACAGCAATGCCAGATGGCCGCAAGCACAAATCAAGAATTCTGCAGACAGGAGTTTTACTCTCACCCTTTGATTTTTATTTTTTTTAGCATAATTTGCATTGCAGTTTATTTTCATGGCCATGGGGAGGTTGGTAAAAGGCCAGACTGCCCTAAAGGGAGAACATTTTAATGTGTACATACAGTGGGGTATTCAGAGGTATTGTCAGCATTAAACCTACTCGGATCAGTTCTCTTTCCTGGGATGACAGCGGCAATAAAAGAGCCACCTGAGGAGCTCTTCCACCTGAGATGCAAATACCCTCTCCCTTTCCTTGTGCAATCCTGAAGCTTGCACATACATTTCCTAGATGGGGGTTGGACACTGCTTACACTTGGATTTAATTGCATTTCCGTGCTGGGTCAAAGCTTCCAGTGGCCAAGTGAGAACGTTTTGGCTTTAAATAAGAAGAGACATTTCTTAGTAACTGTGATGAGCTGCTTCAGGCACAAAACAAACATTGACTGCACATCTATCCTGGCAAAAATAAAAGAGCTGACCTTAATGGTGATGAGCAGGGAATATGCCCAGGTTTACATTTGAGACACCTTCTGCCTCCCTACAGAAAAGGTAATGTTGCACAAGGAGCAGTCAGGTAAACTGCTGTTCCTGTTAATGTTGGTTCTATATAACTGAACCACCAGTATTCCACATTCTGTTGAACTTCACAACCTTCTGGAGTTTTTCTTCCGCTGCACTGCGTTTATTTTCTGGACATACTCAATTTTGCTGCTACAGGACATAGACATGATCAAAGAAAGCTTATGATAGAAGAGCAGGAAACAAATGACACTTGTGCATTTGGCATTGATCCTTGAAAAATTAGGTGAGCCCCAAACTTACCTTTGGTTTTGTCTCTGCTGGTTGTACTCATGTGTTAGGGTGTTCCCAAAGAACCCTAAGGAAAAAATGTCTCTGTTTTGCCTCCTATTCATGGAAGGGGCAAAGAAGAACGAGATGAAATATCAGATTCAATTGCTTAAAAAACTGATAAACCTATAGGAGAAAGATGTTTTCTGCTGCATTGTTTGTCATAAACAAAATTAAGATTTAAAAAAAACCCCATAACCTTAGTAGCCTTTGCCAGACCCAGTAATCTTGAAGCAGTCATTCCTTCAGTCTTTCTAAACTCTGAAGACAACTAAATTAACCCCAAAATCAGAGCTCCCACACACCCTACAGCAAACAGCTCCCAAAATTAGAAAACCTTATTGATTCAGTTTATTGCAAATGCTGTCCTGAAACAGAAAAGGTGGCTCTGCATTTATTTAGTCCTTTTACCTTTGACTGTGGTTTGGTTTTGCCTTGTGTGGTCCTGCTGAAGAGCAATGGAGAGCAGTAACAAGGCTTCCTGAATCCTGGAATCATAAAAATTTCTTACTTGGACAGAGACCAATCCCCCCTGGCTACAACCTCCTGTCAGGTGCAGGGGGCAGAGCAACTGGGTCGCCCCTGAATCTCACTGAGTACTTTGTTTATGCAAAACATTTGGGCTCATTCCATTTGCTGATAAGAAGAATTAAAGATGACACATCTTGGGCACTGTCCCCTCCTTCCCCATAAGTGTCCCCCCAGGATGGCTTGCGGCTCATGAAGTAACATTTTTGGAGTCAGGCATCTCCAAAAGTGTTTCTAACAACACATTCCATCACTTGTCACTTCTTATTCAGTGTAAGCATGAAAATTTCTGAGATGGACAAAGAAAAGCTATACATGAAATCCAAGACAAATGATCATAAATGGCCCTGCTGAGAAAGCAGATCCCACGTAACTGAATGGAGGTGGAAGGTCATTCCTGACACATTAAATGTAACAGCCAAGGCAGATCCTGATGTCACTGTGATATTGAGATAGAAAACTCACATGCTTAAAGTTATTTAAAAGGAAAATAAGCAGGAGGACAGGTGGGTAGGTGTGTTGTTAACTCAGTTGAACACAGTAGTTATTGAGCATGTATTTGAGGAGACACAACAACAGATACCTGCAGAACGTTTACAAAGTGCTTGACAAATGGAAAGCTGGATCTGTTTCAGCAAGTGCAATGGGTGCTGTGCACCCAGACCTGGAGCACCAGGGTCATCCATCTCCCTCTGGAGTCCTGCTTTCATCCTTGGAGTGTGCATCCTTTCATCCTCGAGTGCCCACCAGCACTTGAGACTGAGATAAGGACAGCATTTAATGGAGGAAAAAAAATGGGAGCTATTACCCCCATTAAATACTGGCACCACCATTTGACACATTCACTTGAAGATGAGCACAAAGGGATTACAACAAAATCATCCCTGTACAGAACAGAAACCAAGTTTCTTCTGCTGCTCTGGGCAGTCCCTAAACACAAGAAGGAGCTGTAGTTTTTCTCCATTGCTGGTAGTGCAGCTGAAGAAATTCCTTAAGCCTTCCCTGTTTTCCTTAGTTGTCTCTGATTTTCATCACCTCAAAATGGGCACTACAAGAAATAGCAGCACATTCCTTGGCAAACAGCCAGAAAAGAACCAGAGCGGGTCCCAGACTGGGGGCTGCCCCTTCCAGGGGATTATGTGTCAGCTCTGTTAGAATTGCTAATTATTTAGACACCTAATTGGCTTGGAGGAGTTCAACAGTGTGCCTGGGGAGAGTATTGATCAGTGGATCTGGAGAGATGGAAATCCAACGCTGTGACCCAGATGTGCCCAGCTCCCTGTGCACTGTGTGCTCCCCCGGAGCCCAGCTGTTCCCTCCGAGCAGATCCCTGGGCTGAAGGCTCTGCAGCCTTGGCACAGACCCTTTTTCCCCCCAGGATGGAGTTTTAATGACAGGGGTGAAGCCCTGGTGCAGATGCTGCACGTGCCTGCAGAGGAAAGGAGAAGAGGAGTGGTTTCTCCAGTGGAGAACTGGCACAGAGGTGTGTGCTCACGTGCAGCTGGGAACGCTGGAGCTGTTCCATGGCAGGAACAGCTCAGTTCCCAGACCCTGCCCCACTCTGCTCCCAAAGGCCACCAGGAGCTCACCCCAGGCACAGGGCAGGGCTTTCCCACCTGGGCTGAGTGCCACAGGAGAGGCTTCTGCAAGGCTTCCCTCTTGTCTGCTTCCAGCAGCTCAGACTGGCTCCCGCATCCAGCAGGGTTAGGGTGGGGATTTGGCTGGGGTTTTTTGTTTCTTGATTCAGCTTTTATTTATTTAGAGAGTGCTTTTAGAGTCAGTTTTCCTGCTTCATCAGCTTTACCCCCTGCCCAGCTGTCTGCGTGGATGGGTTCAATCTGCATTTTGCTTCTTTTGCACCCCTACTTTTATATTTTAGGCTCTTTATTTTACTTTTTCTCTTTTTTTCTCTTTTCCTTTTTACTGTTTTTGGGGGGTTTTTCACCCCTTTCTTTCCCCTTTTTAAAATACTTCTTTTCTGCTGTGGGGGTTTTTCCCTTCTCTCACTCTCATTGCTCTCCTGTCTTTTTAAAATTTTCCTCCCGTGGTTTTGTTCCTGACCAGAAGCACCTGGGGCAGCTCCACAGCTGTGGCCACTCTGGCTGGTGGCAAAGGTCCCACTCCTGGTTGTTACTGATGCTGGGGAGCACTGACTGCTCTACTGCTTGTGCTTCTTGCTAGGTTTGGGGCTTGCGGCTCTCTGTCATCATGTTTTATCAAATAAAGGTTGTGTGGCATTCCTGGCTTTGTGGATGGTGTTTTATGGAATGGGCCAAGCCTAGATTCCCCAGGAAGCAGCAGTATGGGTTTCCCTGTGCCTGTGGACCACCTCAGAGCTGTGCAGCACAGAGAGAAACCATTCCTAAGCCACTTCTGATGATACACCCAAGTTTAAATTAGAAGAAATGAGAAGTCCCAACTGAAACTGATGTAAAAGCAACTTTTGATTGGTTTTCAGACCCTCCTGCTTAGTACGCTTTGCCTTAGGAAGCAGGAAAATGGCTCTGATTCCCTTCCTGATCCTGCTGCCGGTGCAGAGCTGCCGGCTGGGGTTCAGCCAGCCCTGCCTCAGCTCTGGGGCTCACCCACAGACCAGCGCTGCCTCTGGGGCTCAGAACTGAGACCCAGCCCTGCAGCTTTGGGCTCACCAAGGCCCTGGGCTGTATTTGGGAGCTCAGCCCCAGACTCACTGGGTCAGCTTTGGGCTTCACAAAGAGAGGCTGAGTGCTGTGTCTGGGGAGCTCAAAGTTCAGGCTCAGAGCTTAAAACCAGAGACTCCATCCTGCATCTTGGACTTTGAGAGCAGGCTCAGATGGCTGGATTTGGGGCTCAGGCACAGTGGCTAAGCCCTGGTTTGGGGGTTTAAATCGGACCAAGAGAGCCGAGGCTTCAGAGAGTCTGTGCCGCAGTTTGCCTGCTCAGAACCAGGCTCCTTTGGCCAAGTGCAGACACAGGTGAACTGAGTCATGATCTGGGGGTTTGGAACCGGTCACTCAGAGTGCATTTGGGCTCAGAGAGTAAGTTCTGCATCTGAGGGCCTCGAGGCAGAGACCGAGTCCGCTGTCCTGGGGTTTGGGCTTCACAGAGTGATGTGTTTTGGGTGGGGGCTTGAAAGTAAAGCCCAGACCCCGTGTTTGGTGGTCAAACCGGGCTCATTCGGCAGCGTCAGTCGCAGCTGCTCAGCTCGAAGGCCGCCCGCCTTTGGCACGGCCCAGTGCCGGCCTGACCCGGCCCCACGGAGAGCTCAGAGGCAGCGACTCGGAGCCGCCTTCGGGGCTGGCGGCGGAGCCCCAGTGCCCGGTTTGGGGCTCAGCCCGGGAGGGGTTCGGGCTCAGAGCCGAGCCCGAACCGCGTTTGGGGCCACGGGCAGAGCTCGGCCCCGCGCGTCGGGCGGAGCTCGGGACCCCAGGGCTGCCCCGGCAGAGCAGGAGCGGCAGCAGCGCACTCGGCTCCGGCGCCCGCCCCGGAGCGGCTCCTCCTGCACGTGGCGGTCCCGGTGCCGATCCCAACCCCAACCTCGTCTCGGTCCTCCGGTCCCGGGCCCGCACCCCGCCCGCCGGGGAGCGGCGGCACCGTTCGGGACCCCGGCCGACACCGGCAGGATCCGGACGCGAATCTCCGGGTCCCGGCCCGGCCCCGCCGCAGCGCCCCGGGCTCGGAGCGAGAGCCGAGAGCGCCCCCGCCGGGCCGGGGCCGGCACCGCGCCGAGCGATGGCCCCGGGACAGCGCCCCCCAGCGGGACAAGGGCGGGCGGGGCGGGGCCGGCTCAGGTGCACGGGGCGGGGCCGGGCAGGTGCGCGGGGCGCCAGAGCGGCTGCGCGGGGCGGGGCCGAGGGCATTTAAACCCCGGAAGCGGCCGCAGGCGCCATTTTCTCCCCAGTGCCGGGAGGTGCCGGCAGCGGCCGGTGCGGGCTCCCCAGGCGGGGCCCAGGTGAGGCGTGGGGGTCTCGGCCTTCCACTTCTGCTTCTCTCTGTCTCTCTCTCTTTCTCTCTCTCTCCCCCCCCCCGTTCTTTCTTTCCCTCCTCTTTAGCTCCCTTCTCTCTACGCCCCCGCAATACCCCCTTCTTCCTCCCCCACCTGGCCTCTCCCTGCGCCCCCCCGTCCTTGTCCTGCCCTGCACCCCAACCACCCCCCGCCTCTTTCCTGCCCCGTTCTTCCTTCCCCGCTGTCCAACCCGACACCCCCTTCTGTTACTCCTCCAGCCTCCCCTTTCTCCCCCTCGTCCTTCCACCCTCCCTGCCCATCCCGACCCTGCCTCCCCTTATCCTTCCCTCCAGCTCCCCCATGCCCCCTCCACCCTCCGTGTCTCCCTCACGCCCCCTTATTGCCCCTGGTTTTCCCTTATCATGTCTCTCTCTCATCCCCTTATCTCTTCCTTATCTTGCCTCTCTCTCTTATTCTCCTCTGTCTCCCCTATGCTCCCTCTCTGTCCCTTTTCCCTCTCTCTCTGTTCCCCCGCAGCCGCGGGGCTCGGGGCGCCGGATAATAAAGCCCAGAGGGCCGGACCGGCGCCCCTCGCGGGAATCCCCACCCGGGGCCGGAGCCGCTCTGCGGGTCCCCCCACACACAACCCGGCCCCACACTGCCGGGCTGCCGGCTGTCCCCACACCACCCGGGGGGCGGGGGGCGGGGCGGGCCCCTCCTCAGGAGGGGTCCGGGTGGGTGGGGGGTTTGGGATGGGCCCCCTCGTTAGGAGGGGGTCCGGGGGCGGGGGAGGGTTAGGGGGGTTGGGGAGGGCCCCCTCATTAGGAGGGGGTCCCAGGGTGGGGGGGGGGGTTAGGTAGGGCCCCCTCCGTGGGAGGGGGTCCCGGGGAGGGGCGGGGGGCGGGTCCCCCCCGGAGGGGGGGGTCCGGGGTGGGAGGGGCTGGGGGGTCCGCCCCCCTTGGCCCCTCCCACCTCGGACCCTCCCCTCCGGA
This sequence comes from Phylloscopus whistleri, assembly GCA_017589585.1. NCBI lineage: Eukaryota > Metazoa > Chordata > Aves > Passeriformes > Phylloscopidae > Phylloscopus > Phylloscopus whistleri. The sequence continues at coordinate 3,008,953 of JADMLD010000092.1, forward strand.
GGGGGTCCGGCCCAGCCCCCTCCCCAGGACCCCCTCCCACGGACAGGGGCCCCGGGGGGGGGGTGGGGGGGGCGGGTGGGGTGGGAGGGGGAGCAGAGGGGGTCACGTCACTCTGAACCGTGATTACATTTCTGTGTCAAACGACCGCACTCCCCCTCCTGGCCCCCCCCCCCCCCCCCCCCGGGGCCCCTGTCCGGAGGAGGGGATCCCGGGGAGGGGGTTCGGGCCGGGCCCCGTCCGGAAGAGGGGTCCGGGGTGGGAGGAGCCAAGGGGGATGGACCCCCTTAGCCCCTCCCACCCCGGCCCCCCCCTCCGGAGGGGGCTCGCCCCGACCCCCTCCCCAGGACCCCCTCCTCCGGAGGGGGCCCTACCCACCCCCCCCCCACCCACCCCGACCCCCCCCCCTCCATCCCCCGACCCCCCCCGGCCCCCTCCTCAGGAGGGAGCCCACCCTGCCCCACCCCACCCCCGGGCTCCCTCCTGAGGAGGGGGCCCCCCCCTGACCCCCCAGCCCGCCCCCCGGTGTGATGAAGGGAAGGCCGGAAGCCCGGCAGTGTGGGGCAGTGTTGTCATCTGCACGGGGGGAACCGCAGAGCGGCTCCGGCCCCTTTGGGGACACAAGAGAGGGGCGCCGGGCTCCGGCCCTCTGGGCTTTATTATCCGGCGCCCCGAACCCCCGGCTGGGGGGGAAGAGAGGGGATGGAAATAACAGGAGAGGGGAGAGAGGTCAGGAGGGGAGAGAAGGACAGAGAGGTAATGAGGGAACAGAGGGTAAAGGGAGGCAGAGGGGAATAAGAGAAGGGATCAGGAGGGCAGAGAAGGACAGAGAGGGAACGGAAACAGAGTAAAGGGAGGCAGAGGGGAGCAAGAGAGGAGGTCAGGAGGGGCAGAGAGGGTGGAGGGAGAATGAGGAAGAGGAACAGAAGCAGGGTCGGGGTTTGTAGGGGAGCGGGGCAGGGAGGTGTAGGTAGGAAAGGCAGAGCGGGAATGGGGGGCGGTCGGGCTGGGTGCCCGGGGGAAGGAGAGGGGAGGAAGGAGGGCTGGGGGGAGGTCGGGGTGCGTAGGATGGGGCGGGGAGAGGAAGGAAGCGGGGGGTCCAAGGGGGGAGAGGGGTAGGAGGAGGAAGAAGGAGAGGTAGAGTGGAGGGTCGGGGTGTGCAGAGAGAGGACGGAAGGGAGCAGTGAAAGGAGGGAAGGAGAGATTCAGGAGGGGAGAGGGAGCCGGGTAAGGGCGGGGTAGGAGGGGGAGGAAGAACGGCTGGAGTGAGGGTCAGGGTATGCAGGGGGGGAAGGAGAGGACGGACGGGGGTGTTCAGGAGCGGAGAAGGAGCGGGGTGAGGGGTAGGAGGGGGAGAGAGGAGAGACAGAGGGGGAGAAGTCACCTGGGCCCCGCCGGGAGAGCCCGGAGCGGCCGCTGCCGACCCCACCGAGCTCCGGGGAGCAAATGGCGCTGGGGGCGATTTCCGGGGCTTAAATGCCCTCGGCCCCGCCCCGCGCAGCCGCCCTGGGGCCCCGCGCACCTGCCCGGCCCCGCCCCGCGCACCTGAGCCCGCCCCGCCCCGCACGGGGCCGCTCCCGGCCCGGGGCCGCTCCCGCTGCGGGCGGGGCCGGGCCCGGGGCTCGCAGGTGGGCGGGGCCGGGGCGGGGCCGGGGCGGGGCCGGTGCCGCTTTTCCCCCGGGTCCCGGGGCTCTGCCGTGCCCCGTCCCGGTGTCACTCTCCCTGTCCCGAGATCGCTGACCGGGCGCGGCGGCTCCGCACACGCCCCGAACAAGGGCGGGACAGCCCCGGCCGGGGCCGCCCCCGAACCGGACGCCCGGGCCCGCGGTGCCCGCAGCGGCGCCCCTGAGCACCGGCCGGGAACCGCCCGGCCCAGGGACAGACACCGCGGCTCCCGAACCGCCTCCTGCCCCCGGCACCTCCCTGCCCGCCCGGGAACTGCGCCGGGGCCTCCAGCGCCTGAACCCGCGGCGGGGCTGGGTCCGAGCCCCCGAACCCCGGCCCCTCGAGCCCCGCGACGCTGCGCTCCCGGCTCCTCACCCGCCACCACATCGGCACCGCCGAGAGGCCCCACGAGTGTCCCGGCCGTGGGAAGAGCCTCCGCCGGGACCGACTCTGGCTCCGCTGCGGAGCCCCCCGAGGGAGCCCCTGAGCGGTGCTCTCAACCCTGAGCCCGCCCCGTGAGCCCGGGCCGAGCCCGGACAGCGCTGGGCCGGGGCTCCGTGTTCCAAGCACCCGCGCACGGGATTTGGGGGCTGTCCCTGGGCCCCAAACTGCGGGATTTGGGCTCGCTGCTCAAGGCCCGGGCGAGCCTCGTCTCCCAAAGCACTGAAGTCTCTGTTTGACAGCCCCGGGCTGGCCAGGTGGGACTGGGTCCAAGTGCCAACAACGCGGGACTTTGTCCCTGAGCCCTCCACACCTTCACCCCCACCAAAGTACTCCACAGGGCTTAAGGCTCCGATTCTGAGACCAGAAAAATGCCCACAGGGTTCACAGGGTCGTGGAATTGACTGTGGCCGTCCCCACACACGGTGACAGGGAATGGACTCTCACACATTTGATTCTGTTGGGAGAACTGCCTCAGTCCAGCAAAAAACCGCAGGTGGGAAGCCTCCCCTGAAATGAAGCCACGAAGTGTAGCCTTTCTGCAGCATCCCATTATCCTCACAAGGAGATATCCCATTATCCCGACATGGGGTTTGTTGTGCCACCTCCGGCTCACCGAGCACGGGGAACACCCACGGACCTGCCCGGCCCGATGAACCGAAGGGGTGGAAGATGCCCAGGCCGGGGCAGTCAGCAGCGGGCGATGATCCCGGTATTCCTGCCCGTGCCCGGCGCTCAGGGTGGGGCAGCTCCCCAGGGATGGGTGTGTTCTTCCCATCCTCTCGGGGCAGCCTGTGCTTCGCAAGGGCAGCGGCGGTCCCGGCAGCCGGGGCTCGGCAGCGGCACCCAGCACTGAGCAGCAGCAGCAGCGGCGGGACAGAGGGACAGAGGGACAGAGGGACGCGCCCCGAGCCCGCACGGGACTCGGTGCCGCCCGCGGGGCTCTGCTCAGGCTCTGCCGGAGGAGCAGACGGACGGGATGCGATGGGAGGGCCCGGATGCAGCCCGGCCCCGGCAGCCGGCAGGGCTGCTCCTGAGGCAGAACTTGCTCTGTGTGCCCGAGCAGGATTAAGGGACGGCCAGAAGCGTTTAATATTTATTTTATAGACTTTCACATCAAGTGATACCAATGTGCATTCTGCAGAACAGCCACAATGTCTGCAGGCTCCAAAACAAAGATAAACAACGTTGTTTTCCTTTCCTTCTTTTATGCAATTGTATCCAGGTAAGGTACTAGTACCTGATGACATTTTCTTCTTAAAACTCTGGCCCATGCCATGCTGCTGACGAGGTTTCAGAAGCAGAAAGATGAAAGTGATAAATGAAACCCCATGCCCGATTTTTGCTTTCCATTACAGAAATCCCTGGATGGATCCACGTGCTCCTCTGCTCGTATATTATCTCATGTTTTGTCTCACTCCAATCTCATTAGGAGACCCAAAGTCCAACCTGTTCTGCCTCTCACACCAAAGCCTGCTGTCATCTCTGCTCATGACATTTGCATGGCACACGTCGTTATCACACAGGGAATGGCAAAACAAATCTCATCTTGTTCTTTCTGCAATAAACAGTGAGATTTGGGGAGCTGGAGCTGTGAAACGGGGTGACACAACTCATGAGTAGCTCTCAACGTGATCCAAACATGGAGCTGCTTTTGTCCAAGCCTTCCCTGTAGAAAATACACATAAAATGTCACCAAAGCAGAAATTACTGCTGAAGCTCTTTGCCCTTCCTTAGCACACAAGGGAAGAGCCATTCCTGGGGTTACAGTGCCTTATTCCCACCTTTCCCTGCTCTTGGATCACCCCGTGTTAATTTAGATCTTTCTGGTAACTCTTTGTAGTGGAACCAAAGCAAAGTGAGGTGAAACAGCAGCGAGCCAAACCCCACCTGTTTGTGTGACCTTTCCAGCTGTGCTCCTCCCTGGGAATTGCCCATTCCTGGCACCATCTCACAGGAGGTCAGATGGGATTCAGAGGATATTTAAAGGCTGCTGGGACGATCCAGACAGCGCTTCAGGCCCTGTACAAGGGAAGAACTGCAAGATTTGCTTAGAAAGATGCTGAGCTGAGCAGAGGTGGAAGAGAGGAGAAAAAGGCTGGGCCCCATCCTGACTTCCAGGCAGGGATGAGGCCAAGCCTGCAGCCACAGAGCCTGTTTGGAATCCCTGGCAGCAGGCACAGCTACTCCTGGGAAGCTGCATTCCCGCTGCACAGAGCCATCCCCTGACTGCTACACTGCAGTGAGAGCCCTGGGATCAGAGCCTGGATGCTGGGCTGGAGCCCGGCTGTGGCTCAGCTGTGCCAGGTTCTGATTATCCAGCAGCACTGGGAGGCACTTCCAGCCCTGAGCACTCCCTCAGTCCGTAACAAAAACCAGCAGAGCCCCCAGCCTGCCCCGAGCCTTGGCCTCTGGGAAGGTAAAGTATTCACTTCATTCCTGAAAGGCAAATACAGAGTCATTTTATCTCCATGGTTTGTGTTGCCTTCTGCCCTGTGCGAGTCTGGGCACGTTCACCTTTCAGTGCTCCATCCCCTGGTTCAGCTCCCCCAGCAGCTGCTGCTTTCAGCCTGGTCCGTGTGACTCCAGCTCCAGTCCCTTTCCATTGGCTCCTCGCTGCTCCGCCCCGGGAATTCCCGCCTGGGAACGAGCAGGGATTCCTTACCCCGGCCCGGGAAGCCATCATCACCCTGCACACCTTCCCCAGGCTCAGCTGGGCTGTACAAACCTCTGGTGTCCCAGGGCTCAGGGATCACACTCCCAGTGCAGCAGCTGGGAGCTGGAATCCTGTCCTGAGGACCGGGACTGATGCACGTGGGGACTGGAACATCACCAGCAGTGTTGGATGCAGTTGTCAGGAGCAGGAGCAGCCACGGCTCCCATTTCCTGCTCGCTGAGACATCACCACCCCCAGCTCAGCCTGGTCACGCTGATACACAACAGGAACTCCGTGTGCATTCCTGAGAATGCAAATACCGTGATCGTGGCTCTCGGGCTGGGGGCTGCGATCGGGATTCATTTTCAGTGATTTTAAACAATTATTTCATCTCATTGCTCCATTCTTTCTACAGCTGGGACTCCAGTAAGAGGAGAAAGGGGACAGTTCACTGGAGCCCCGTCCCTGCCAGACGCCGAGGCTCCTTCAGGCCCTGAGAGAAGGCACAGCCAGGGGGAGCTGCCCCTGCTCTGCTGGGATCGCACCCACGAGGGAGAGATGTCTCTGTGAGAATCGGTCTCACTGCTTTTATGCCTCACAGCTCCCACTGAAATTATTCTGACCAGAACTGAGGCTGCTGAGCATCACTGAGCAGCAAAGGAGACTCAGCAGTCCCCCAAACCTGGCAGAAATTACTGCTGGCGATGGCCTGAGCCCTGGGGTGAGAGTTCTGATGGAAACAGCAGTGACAGCCACGCTGATATTCCCCAGCAAAATGAGAAACTGCTTCTTGCCTTTGTTGGGAGAATGCCCACTGTGCACCTCCAGATGACACCCTCAGCACTCACTTGGCTTCTCAGGGATTATTAACTCCTTATTCCTTCTTCACAGGGCAGCTCCACCAGTTCCATCTTCTGCCTGTTGGGCAAGGCTCCCCTCCTTATTCCAAAGGTGAGAGAAAGGAACTTTGCAATTGCCCTTCACTGAGCTCCTCTCACATCACCTCTCACCTTTCATTTCCTTTCCAGCAAGGAGAAAGATTAAAGGGGGGAAAAGTGAGTTATCATCTATGCAAGGCCAGAGAGTGGCCTGAAGAGACACATTTTGCATTAACTCTGGCTGTATAAAACCAAAGTCAATTGGGATTTCCTACAAAAAGCCAAAAAAGAAAGAAAGAGAGGAGATTATTAAAGCTATTCATAGAGTCAGATTAAGGTCTGTTCCTCAGGGCTTTAGCTTTGGGCACTTCTGTAAGCAACACGAAGCACAGAGTGTGAGTGACTGTGACAGAGGAGGAATCCATTCCCCCACCCAAATCATTGACTTGCCTTGGACAAGGACAGGAATTCCCTCTGGCCTGTCAGTGCTGCCCAGTTCCTGCCAGGGTGACTTGCAGTGCCACCAAAGCACCTCTGGTGTGCAGTGGGCACGGCTGAGGGGCTGTTGGACCTCACTGGCTCACTCCTGTCAAGTGGAACTGTGGAATTGATAAGAAGATGCCCTTCCCCGTTTTCCATTTGTCTCCTCTCCCAGAGAATCTCCTGCTGCTCCCACAGGGCCCTGCCTGCTGCTCTGAGCCAGCAGAGCAGAGGCCTCACTCCCCCTGGCAGTTCCCATTCCTGCTGCTGGGATGGGGAGTGGCACGGGGGGAATGAACTGCTCAGGTGTCCCTGCAGCCTCCAGCACAGCTCTGCTGCCAGGGAAGAGGAGCCCAGTCCCAGGTGGCGCGGACACTGCTGGAATTCATGGTCATGGGACTGTGGTGGTGTCACCTCAACATCCAAGGGACTTTTAGAGCCTCTGCACTGAGGGCTTTTGGCAACAGCTCTGACTGGAACACTTTTTAAACACACTTGTAAAGGAAGTAATTTCCATTGATGGTTTGTTTGCTTTAGCATTATTTATCAAGTGGCCCAGTTAATTTTTTCTGTCTATCAGTTCTAGATTGAGCCTTTATAGAGTTAGATGAATTTTTTTACAGGATGATGTGTCACATCGCTCCTGAAATGGGCTCAACTCTGAACAGCCTGAAGTGCAGGGCACTGCCAAGACTGAAGGCAGTAATTTCTTTGTAGGCAGCCCAAAGCCATTTCATGTTTCACAATTGGACCCAGGGATCTTAAGGGTTTTTTCCAACCTAAATGACTCTATGACTCCATATTCCCAGACTCACAGGAATCTGGACAAACAGGTATATTGTAGAGAAAGTAATTTTTAGGAGTGTTTATGTAAATTACATTTTTTTCCCCAGCAGATGGACTATTTTCTGCTCAGTATAAAGGCGTGTGTTTTCCTACACAAAAGCTGTAATTTACCTGACATCTTCTACCATCCTAAACCAGAGCAGGAAGATGCAGCCACAAGAAGCACGGAGAAACAGACAGCCACACCACTGCCTCTGCCCAATCCAGGGACGAGTCCAGAACTGGCTCCTAAGAGAGATCTGGAGAGTTTAAGGCTAAAACCACCTGACTGTGAGGACTGGCCTGGCCTCTCCCAGGCTACAGTTCCCTTTTCATTGGGAATTTACTGGGCCATGGCAGAAAATTCTATTTAGCAAGTATTGACTTCTTTTTCTCCCCTGCCCGTGAATGTCTGATTGATTGTTTTTTGAATTCCTGGGAGCTTCCTGCATCAGCAGCAGTCTGTGGTGCCGCATTCAGTGGGTTAAGGACCTCTCATTTTTCAAACTGTCACACGATAACTTCAGCTGCCAACCCCAGGTTCTCAAACTGAGGGAAACAGGGAACCATTGTTCCTGGAGATGTTCCTCAGCAAGAGTTGTGGGCCATTTATTCTTCCTGTTCCTTATCCCAATCAACTTTGCTCTCAGTCTTTGTATCCATACTGATTTTACTATGCCAAACACTCCAGCTAAACCTGCAGTGCCACTGTGGACATACATGGAATAAACTGAGTTGGTTCAGGGTTGTTTTTTTTTAATATTTTAAAATTCTTTTGTCTGTTTTTCAGCTCCAGAAACACAGATTAGAAAAAGACAAAGTACCTTTTTTGGAGCTCTTTTGACAGTGAGGTCTTGTAAAATCTGTTCTGTCTGGAGGGCACCTTTGCAGATTTAGTTATGCAGTCAGGTTCATTGATAGAGTAGTCCTCAGTGACTGGGAAAACTTGGCATCTGCCTTGATCCCCCAATACTTCTCAGATCTGGCATCGATCAGTTTCAGTCTGTTTCAGTGGAAGCTTAAGCTGAGCTTTTGACAGCCTCAGAAATGCTTCTGGTGAATCTCCCCAACCACTTTTCAAGAGCATCCTCTCAGGCTCAGCTGATAAAGAGCAGATTAACCTATCACGGATGTCGTTTTTCTCCAGCACTGATATTCTCATTTGTCAGATGTCACTGGCAAGGAGCAGCTTTGACCTTTAAGGCAGGAATATGTAAGGTGTTGTCAAAATGAATCAGAAACTCAAAATAGATGTGATACAGCATTTCCAAGACTGGAGAGAGAGAGTTCACTCCTTATGCCCCCCAGAAGACCCCGTTCTCTAGAAACAGCAGTGGCAAACACCAAGAAATCCCTGCTTTACTCAAATATACTCTGCTGAACTTGACTGTGCTTGCAAGGAGAGGTGAACAATAAAGCAATGAGTGGTGCAGCAAAACTCTCTCCACTGGCAAAGGGACCTGACCTTCTGAGCTTTGTCACCTCAGCCTTGGAAGATTCCAGCCTTGGCACCGAGGATTGCTGTGTGCCTTGGTGAGTTTGTGAGGTGAGTTACGTGAATGGACAGGGAAAAGCTCTGCTTGCTGCAGATATCACTGAGTTTAACACACCCTCAGGTTTCTGTGGATAGCATCCATTTCTCCTGGAACTGAAAGATTGAGCCTCTTGTTTTATACATGAAACAGTGCTCGCTATCACCTCATTCTGTGGTGCTTGGTAGGGCCATGGGTCTGAACACTGTCTGACAGAGTATTTCTAGAGAAGAATCTATGAGAGACTGAAATATCAGTGCTGAGTTTTTATTTCATATCATCACTCATCATGATCAAATCGAATGACCCACAAAGGCCTGGCTTTGTCTATCTGACTAATTGCACCCATCTTCCAAATTTGCTGAATGATCATTTACTGCTTCCTACTTTGCATGATCAAGCATTTTATTGATAAAGCTCAAACAGCACTGGTTCAGAATCAGAGAGAAATTCAATGTCAAATCTGAAAATTGAATAGGCGTCCCACAAACGCCAATCACATACCTGCTCATCCAACTGAACCATGTCCCCAGGACAATCCTCCACCCAGGAATAAAACAGGAGCTGCAGTCCTGGAGAGGGTCAGCCTGCAGCCCAGGGAGAGCTGTGAATTCCTGTCATGGAACACAAACCCACAGGGACTGATTTTCACCGACACCCCAATTCACAGCTCTTGGGAAGGCCTGAGCTACTGACAAATAATTTCAACTTCTGGCACTGATTATGCTTCTTAGTGAACACTGTGTCACAAAAGTGCACAACCACCCCCATTTCTCTGCCTGCTGCCCCTGCTCTGACACTGGGCCAAGCACACAAGATGCAGGAGGGACTTACATGAGCAGGAAAGGCCCATCAACCAGAGGATGTCCCTGCATCCTCAGTGTGCCACACTGGTGAGATGAGATGAGATGAGATCATCCCTGCACCCCTGTGGCACTTATTTACAGACAGGTCAGTCACCTTGGCCTGCTCAAACTGCGCCGGTCACAGCACCACTCCTGTTTGCTCAGAAGCTGGCACCAGAGCTCACAACAGCTCAAGAACATCCTGCCCATTTCCTGTCTGCCTGGATTCCTCCGTGAACCACTGCACCAGCAGGGTCCCAGGCCGTGCTTTCTGAACCTTTGCTAACTGCAGCTTTCTCAAGACCAAATTAGAACACACCATTATTCTCCTTCCAAATCTGTAGCTACAAAAATATTTCTTCTGTAAAGCGCTGGCACCAAACAAAATCACTGACCCAGCAGCCACTGGAGTTAAGGGCAAAGTTACGACACCAGGGAGGAAAACGAGCGTCAAGATTTTTTCAAGACAAACACCTCAAAGCTCCATCCTTTAAAGGTGTGCCCTGGCTTGTGCCACGTTACTGAACGCGCCCCTGCTCCCAGAGGTGCAGGGAAGGATCAGTGGGAGGGAGCGCTGCCGAACCCCGGCTCCAGCCGCAGTTCCGTCCCTCGGCAGCGGGCGGAGAGCAGCGCCCTCGTTCGATGGGGCCAGAGGGGCCCCTGGCCCGGGCCTGGCGCTCCCTGCCCGGCAGCCGGGCTGGAGCAGCTCCCCGGTGCCCTCCCTGCCCTGCCCGGGGCTCTGGGGCGGTGTCTGCCCGCTGCTCCCCGGGGCTCTGGGGCTGTTTGCCCGCTGCTCCCCGGGGCTCTCGGGGCTGTGTTTGCCCGCTGCTCCCCGGGGCTCTGGGGCGGTGTTTCCCCGCTGCTCCCCGGGGCTCTGGGGCTGTGTTTCCCCGCTGTTCCCCGGGGCTCTCGGGGCTGTGTTTGCCCGCTGCTCCCCGGGCCTCTGGGGCTGTATTTCCCCGCTGCTCCCCGGGCCTCTGGGGCTGTATTTCCCCGCTGCTCCCCGGGGCTCTGGGGCTGTGTTTCCCCGCTGCTCCCCGGGCTCTGGGGCGGTGTTTCCCCGCTGCTCCCCGGGGCTCTGGGGCTGTGTTTGCCCGCTGCTCCCCGGGGCTCTGGGGCTGTGTTTCCCCGCTGCTCCCCGGGCTCTGGGGCGGTGTTTCCCCGCTGCTCCCCGGGGCTCTGGGGCGGTGTTTCCCCGCTGCTCCCCGGGCTCTGGGCTGTGTTTGCCCGCTGCTCCCCGGGCTCTGGGGCTGTGTTTCCCCGCTGCTCCCCGGGCTCTGGGGCGGTGTTTCCCCGCTGCTCCCCGGGGCTCTGGGCTGTGTTTCCCCGCTGTTCCCCGGGGCTCTGGGCTGTGTTTCCCCGCTGTTCCCCGGGGCTCTGGGCTGTGTTTCCCCGCTGTTCCCCGGGGCTCTGGGGCTGTGTTTCCCCGCTGCTCCCCGGGCTCTGGGGCTGTGTCTGCCCGCTGCTCCCCGGGCTCTGGGGCTGTTTCCCCGCTGCTCCCCGGGCTCTGGGGCGGTGTTTCCCCGCTGCTCCCCGGGGCTCTGGGCTGTGTTTCCCCGCTGCTCCCCGGGGCTCTGGGGCGGTGTTTCCCCGGGCTCTGGGGCGGTGTTTCCCCGGGCTCTGGGGCGGTGTTTCCCCGCTGTTCCCCGCTCCGGTGCTGCCGGGTCCTGCCCACAACAAGCCCGAGCGGTCGGACCGTGACCGGGTACAAATCAAATCCCAACTGCTCCCACTCCTCTCCTCGATGCCAGAGCACGTTCTGCTCTGTGTTACAACACAAGGCACAAAGCCATCGCTCCCCTTCCTGTTCCCCTCTTCATCCTCAATCCCACAAAGAACATCCATGATTGCAGTTCTCAAATAAGTTTCCTTCTCCGAGTTATTTTTCAGATTTGGCACAAACCCCCTCAATATAATAAATAATTCTAATTGGCTTACTAACAGAGGATTTAGCTGTACTTTTCCTAATAAATCCAGTTTCAGTAGAACATGTGCACAGTCATTTTTCTTTTCTAGCCCTTGCTTCGTGACTTGCCTCTTCACTTCCTTATACAAAATTTTATATTTCAGATTTTAAGCTGAAGAGAAATCCCTCTCTCTGAAGAAGATTTTCCCATCAATTGAGCCATATATATTTCTAATAGGGATATCAAACCCAGCCTGACGGAACAAACACCTTGAGACACCTTCTGGACATGAATGTCTCTTTAAAAATATGAAAGCTCTAAAGGCTGAATTGTTTGCAGGTTTAACTGAACTGAAAGAACAAGAGACACTGCAATAGGACAAAATGGCAACTCAGGTCTCTAGGACATGATCAATTTTATATTTCTATTTTATAGGATTTCTCCAGCAGCCCTCATCCATAGGGGTTTGCACTCCTCTTCACCCATTTAACATAGAAAATATGGACACTTAAAAAGGGTTACCAAAATGTACCCTTTCTTTAACCCAGTAACAAAAGCTAAATGAGGTACTTGGGAAATCCTAATGCAAAGAAACGTTTTGAGTGTAGCATTTTGCTATTGAATAAGCCCCTCTGTTCTTTAACAGATATTTTTAACACCAATATTCTGTAATGGGACGAGAGGACCCTTGTTCCCATCTGTCTGTGCTGGTTTCTGTTGACCCTATACTGACACCAAATAAGTGCTGGCTTTACATATAAATTAATGTAGAATAAAGACAACTGTTATTTCTTCAGAAAGAGTCCCCTACAACAACGTGAAATTTCTTCCCAAGCCAAGGGAAGTTTATTTCACCACTGGTAATGTTACTGTGTGTGTGCTAGGTGGAAATACAGAGCTGTGAAAAGGCTCATTTTAGCAGGGGTAACAGCTCACACAAGTTATTCAGAGGACTGGGCTGGAATGAATGGCATTCCCACGTGTGTGTGCTGGCTGGCAGCAATCAATGCTTCCTCTTAGCAAGGACCCTCTGAGGGATGGAGAAATCAGAGCTGTGAAAAACCCAGCAAATCCTGCCTGACAGCTTCTCCAGGCAACCGCCCGGATGTCGGGAGGGGGAACAGCCATTCCACAGGGGCTCCTTTGGGAGCATCCCAAACCCACTGCCAAACCAATCCCTGGGCATCCCATAACCCACTGCCCTCCCCAGCCTCCTGTGAAGGGAGGGAAGCTGAGAAGCTGGAAAGCAGTGCAGATGCTGGGATGGCAGAGAGCAGGAGTCCAGAGGAGGATGAGGTGCAGGTGCTGCACAAACAGGCTGGCACAGCCCAACACAAGCCCGAAAATGGGGAGACCAATAAGAAAAGCAAATTTGAAGGGAAGAAAAGCAAAGCCTGGTGTTCCAAGAGGAACAAGCCCCACTTGCTGATGCCCCATCCTATTAAGATTTCTCTCTGTGGCCCAGCTCAGCACTGTTCCCATTGATGCCAATGGTGCTGCAGCTATTCCCTGGATGTTCCCTCCAGTGAGCAGGTGGAAGGTGTGCAGGCTGAGGAAGCCTAATTAGTGATGGTGTTTAATGGGCCCCTTTTAAAACATCCCCACCTCACTGAGTCCAGCAGTGCTCTGCTGAACAATAATCCTGCCCAGAGTGGTGAATATTCCTGCAGGCCCAAGCCACAGACGTGGCCATTGCACCTCCAACCTCAATAGCCCTGGGGAGCAGGTGAAAATCCCTATTTGTGTCTGGGAAATGTTCTCTCCTGGAAGGGGAAAAGCAGCATTTCCTTGCCCACCATTGCAGCCCTGCCCCTCTGTCTGTCAGCACTGCCACTGGCGCTGCTGTGGCTCAGGAAGAAGCAGAGGAGAGGATGGAAGGTGCTGCTCCAGTGTGGTGCCCACAGCTCCTGAACTGCCTCTGGTCCATCTCAGGAGAAGTTATGGGATGTAAATTCAGTGCCTGATGCAGCTCTGTCCAACTTCCTGGGATTGGAGCTCATTGTACAAACTAAGGGGAAATTGCTGCAGTGTGAGTGTTGCCGGGCTGATACCAGCAGGAAGGAAAGAACTCAATAAAATTGAAAAATTACATATTTAACCAGTTGCTGGATGTAATAACTGTTTTAGGCCAACAATGAAGTTTGTCTGGGGCCATTACTTACATGAGTCAAGCTGCTGATCTGAGTGGGAGTGAGGGGTTTGCAAACCACAGACAGCACAGAAAGGAACCCTCGCACCAGCAACCTTCTAAGTTCAGTGCCCTTGTAAGGGGTTTGCACAGAAAATCCACTGCTGAACAAGGCTGCAGGCAGCAGGGAACCACCTAGCTTTTATGCAGGGAGCCTGCTCTATTTCCTGCGCTGTGGAGCACGAGGCAGCACTGCTTTATGTTAAAAGACAAAAAGGAACAACCTAAGGACAGCGAAACCCTCACTTCCAAAGGCAAACTTGCCTTGTTTTCACTCTCCAGAGTAAAAGGGCAAGCCTGTGGTTGCTTCATTCCCCTCAAAAGTGCCAACCCTGGCTGTGCTGAACAGGATCCAGCTGGTACTCGTTCTGCTCTGAGAATGACGCAGCTGAACATCATATGGGTGACACACCCCCCAGAACAAGGAGCGATAATGAAGCTGGAATACAAAGCTGAGCCCTAAGTGAGGTTTGATTCCTACTATGGAATCACCAGGGTTTATGAGCTCAGAGGCTCAGAGCTCTCCATTATCTGACAGAAGAGGTCACAGAAAGCCCCAGAGCTGAAGGAGCCATGGAGGTACCTCAGCTCGAGGTGGATGCACTGCCAGGCTGCTCCTGCCTGGGGCACTTGTGTGCCAGAGAGGAGTTTGGGAAGGGCTCCAACACTTCCTGCCATTACCAACCCCACAGCAAGAGCATCCTGCACCCCGCCGAGGCCCAGCCTGCTTTCTAGAGAAGATTCTGGAATTAAACAGTGTGGTGAGAACAGTAACCAAGCTGCCTGAGCTGTGCCTGCCCACACTGAGTCACACCCAGCTCTGGCTCTCATCAGGACCAGTCACTGCTCAAAGGATGGCAGCAGGGGCAGCCTTGCTTTGGGCTGTGTCCCTCTGCTGCTCAGCTACTGCTACAGCTTTGATGCCTCCAAGGTTCACGTAACAAAAGGCAGAGAAACAGTAGGCTTACATTTCCACGGCACTTGCAGAACTCTAGAAATCCACTACAGCCCCTCCGCCCCCACCATTCCTACATGTCTCCCATTCACCCCTTTTGGAAGGTGTAGAAGTTCTAATGTCTGAGTCCTTTGCTCATACAACAGTCAGGTGTAACTTTTGGGTACCCTTGTCACACCTGTCTACACCTTCCTTCCTCAAAACGGTAAAGCTGGAAGATCAGAACTGAACATAGAGCTCGTTACATCATTTAGCAGCATCAGTTTTGTCTGTGGGTTTCCCACTCTTCCTGCCTTCTTCAGGCAGGTGAGGACAGTTTAAGTAGTTTAAATGATCACATACATGTCTCCAAAATACTTATTGCTGCTGAAGTCTAAACCCATGTATATTAGGTGAGATCCCACACAACACTTCTTTCTCCTTGCTAGAGGAATCATTAGACCCAGCTGATGAGTGAATTCCATCATGGATAACTCTTTGCTGGGTTGCAGCAAAGCCCTGAGAGCTGCCCTCCCTGCAGGCACTGCCGTGTTTATCTGCTCTTTGCAGGCCGTGCCCCACTCAAGGTGACTCTGGCAGACAGCTGTGTGCAGAAATACTGCACTGTTCACACCTGGGGATGCACACAGTGCACTGCTCAGCCAAAGCACAGCACGAGGCCATGCATTCCACAAGTTCTGGACACCCAGGGACACTCAGGGGCTCTTCCCAGCACTGGGAAAGTTCAGCTGGGGAGTGCTCCTGACAGGGAGCATTGCTCAGCTGCTCGCAGAAGGGCTTAGGTGCTTCCCCAAAAACTGCAAGGTCTTTCTCCACAAAACACATCAGCCTTCCACGTTCCCATGGACTGACTCAGTAGTTGAAGCCAAGGTCTCAGTGCTCCTCACAATGAGGCCAAGGAATATTTTGCCCCTGGACTGGGAGAAGATGGAGCCCTATTTCCTGTACTTTTTTCTCTAAAGAGTGAATCAAACCAATGTTTTTCATGGAACACACATAACCCCTTTCCAAGAGCTCCATGGGAACTCACCGTGGATCTCTCCCTGTGCAAGGCATTCGGGAAGGCTCTGCAGCTCCAGCCTGTCCTCACTGCCATGCCCTGGTTTGCTCCTGGAATTCCCAGCTCAGAAATGTCTGCCCCTCCACTGCCATCGCACTGGCAGGGCAGGCTTGGGAGGTTATCCCTGTCTGGGATTTTCACTGCCTCTTGTATTCCAGGTTTCCTGGTTCTTCCTTTTTCCCACTCCTGTGTGCTGACCAGCTCCTCAGCATTTACAAAAAAAAAAAAAAAAAGGTCCTTTTCTCTGTTGCTAAATGCAGTTTGACACCACTCAGTGACCCTGTTAGCCCAGCTCAGTCTTTGAAAACACAGCCCTCAGTAAGGCTGCAGACAAATCACAGCAAACAGCAGCAGCTTTGAACTCTGCAGTCATCGTAACCCACAGTTGTAATTATGTGAAATGAAGAAATGAAGCTGGATTAAGTGATGATCTCTGGCCAGGTGCCAGAGAGTGGCACCAACAGCTACCGAAAGGAATCAGAAATGAAGCTGAGGAAAATACTGGGCATTTTCTGTTCCTTGTGGTTTTGTGCTACAGAGATTGTCATTACTATTTTTCATTTACTTCATGTTGATGAGTGACTCCAAACTGCACATGACATTTCCATGGCACAGCTTTGCTCTCTATCCCATGCTCAGGGCTCCACTGGATCCACTGAGAGGCTGGGAAGGAAGGAGCTGGAGGGCTTTTGAAAGGGAACTTTGAAATAGTGAATAGAGAGAGAAAAGGGACTTGGTTAGAGCACTGTGTGGGATGCACAGGGCACTAAGGTATTGCTGCAGTCGGGGCCGGGCAAGAAAAGGCCAGAGAGTTCTGCAGAAATCCTAACATAACAAACAAACAAATAAATAAATTTCTTGGAAGTACAGAAAGAGATAGACCTTCAACACATCATGGTTTAATCCCAGCCAGCAACTAAGCCTCTCACAGCCCCTCATTCATTCCCCCTCAGTGGGATGGGGGAAAGAATTAGACAAGTAAAAGTGAGTGCACTGCTCAGCAACAACAAAGTCACCCTTGAATTATCATCAGTTTTCAGCACAGATCTGAACCACAGCTGTGTCAGCTACTATGAAGAAAGTGAACTCTTTCCCAGCCAAAACCAACACATGTATCAAAAGCATCTCATTCAGAATAGCAGATTTGGTGTGTCTAGACCAAGTAATTTGGTTTTATGTTGACTTACAAAAAAAAAAAAAACAGCCCAAGAAATCTTTGGCTTCACAAATATCCTTTCCCTCACCTCCCTACAAAGGGAAATGTATTAGATGTGAATTTAGCTATAAATATTTTAGTTGTTAAGATTTTAGTTCCTACTACAGCTCTTGCTATAATGCTAACTTTAGCATAATACTTCAGCTTCAATAGATTTTTAGAACACAGGAAGTCTTCTTAACACAAGGTTTATTACAAGGAGTGACTTTTGGATTATCTGTACACTTTGCAAATTCTCATCAAAATTCAAATTGTCTGATGAAATATGTGTTCCTGCCCCTGAAATGTCCACATGGAGTGGTAGGGGGAAATCAGCTACTACACCACACTTAGTGCCAGATACACACTGGAATAATTAAATACAAAGAAAAAGAAAAAAATGTGGGCAACTCCAGCAAGTTACTGCAAGTATCAGAAATGTTGCTAGACTTTCATAATCTCCCGATGAAGGATGTGCACACATCCCAGCAGAGTTTTCCATCTCTGGGTCACTGACTGCAGGTGAACAAGCACCAGCTGTCTCAATACTCTACATCTCCTAGTTTCTTTTGTGCCTTTACACCAGGAACACAGTGTCAAAAATGTCACATATCTGACAAATCTGGAGGATGATGAAGTGGTAGTGTTAATTTTTCTGTGTATTCAGCTCGCAGGCCATAAAGCACATCCTGGTTGTGCTTCACAGTTTTTCTCCAAAAGCCAATTAGCCCTTCCTCATAAACAAAACAAACCAAAAAATTGAAACACGCCACAATCTTTGTCTCACACATCCCTTGATTTCTCTCACCTTTATCCACAATTTCTCCCCCTCATTTTCTTGCTTGTGTAGCCTGGATTCAAATCCCCTTCCAGAAAACACGAACAAACGAGTAACAGCTATTTCAAAATAAACATTGACTGTCACATCTCTTGAAAGCCGTTCCTGAATTTCTGCCCATCCTGCACCATGCCACCAACACCTGCAGAATTCCTTGCAGACCCACCAAGCTGTGATCCTTTTCTACCTCTCTAACCAGCATCCCATTCAACTGCTGCTGTCCCACCACCCAAAGGGGAACGACAGCGTCTCTGGTGACACTCAAGACACGTCCTGCCATTTTTGTGTGCATGGCCAAGCTGCAGAGGAATAATTCACAAGGATGAAAATATTCTCTGTCGTAAATGCCAAAGATGCATCAGCCTGGGCTGCTTTTCACTTGGCATTTCCCAGGGAAGCACTTGCAAAGAAGATGAGGCAACTGTGAAACGCTGCCCCTTGTTCCTGCTGCTGAGGGGCCGCCCACCCTTCACAGGTACAGTCCCTGTCTGCTTCCCCTCCTGCCAGAGCCAGCCCGGACTGCTCCCAGTTTACAGCAGTGCCTGCAACGCCAGACTAAGGAAACGCCTTTCCCACTCTCCTCCTGGAACAGACACCAGCTGGCAGCCACGGAAAGCACACAGCAATGCCTCCTACTTGCCATTACTCAAATGCCACATCTTTATTTAAGGAGGAAAAACCCACCAACCTCGTCCCCCAGAATGTTACATCCACACGTCTTTCAAACCCAGCAGAACCATGCGCACTTTCCTCTGAGAAGTTCATGGCTATTACTGTTGAAAAATACTTTCTAATTTTCCAGCTTTTATGCCCACAAGAACTGATTTGCAAAGGAGGAGCTACTGTCCCTTTCTTAGCCCATCTCTGTGTGCTGTGCACGAGGCCTTCTCACCTTCTCAGCCACCTTGCTGACCCTGGAAATGTCCCTGCTGCTGCTCCCTTGGCAGAGCTGCTATTTGGCAACAAAACCAGTTCAGGACTGCCTTTAATCAAAATGCCATAAAGTGGCTTAAAGTTTGTAAAAAGAAGATTCTGTCACTCAGTTTTGTGTCTAAAATTTTCAGTTGGTGACACATTTAAGAAGATGACATGAGAAGAGAGTGCAGTCAGAAGCAATCAGCACTTGTGTTTCAGAACTCCCCGGTTCTCCACCACTTTCCATCACTTTGGTAAATGCCATTCCTCACCACCTGTCAAGCACTTGGCATTTTTTGAAAACCAGGCAAATTATTAAGGAGCCTTAACAAGGTCTTCAGGCCGTACCTGTCAGTCTCTTTTTTCCTTTAAATATCAGGAGCTGTTTTAATTCACTGCCTTTTCCATGTAGGTGGCAGTTTTCTTCTCAGCTACACCAGGCAAAATCCCAAACTTCCCTGAACTGCAGGGTAAATTGTGTGAAAAGTACCTCAGCATTAAGTTTAGGATATGGGAAGTAAGAGTGCAAGGCTTATTGAAAAAAATACAGATGCTGAGATTTGCTTCAATCACTACAGTGTAACTGGAAACTTTAAAAATAAAAAGCAATTTGATGCTCTAATAATCCCAAACATATGGAAAGTTTGCCAGCTGGACAGACCTTCAAGATAAACTGCAAGCACTTGGGCAGTATCTTTCCTCCTAATTCTGATGGATTTTAATTAAAGACATCTCTTAGAGCACAGCTTAAAGGAAGGAACCTTTGAGAAGCTGGATCTTTCATTGCAGAGCAAGGCCTGGTTTGAGACCTGCTGTGTGGACAAGGCAGCTGTTGTGCCAACAGCATTCCTGAAGGAACTGCTTCTGATCTCTTCTGGAAGAAAGTTCTCCTAAACTGCATATTTAAACTATTTGAGGAAAGAAAGTACGAGACCTAAACACACTTCAAGAACAATCTTCAGAACCTGCTTCTGCCTCTACAGCTCACACAATATCAGTAACAATGAGCACAAATGAATTTAAGTATTTTTTGCTGCAAATCAGTAACTCCATTCCCAGGGACAACATCTCACAGGTTAAGGGTGCTCCTACACCTAAGAAACATTTGTGACTTATTAAACATGCAAAAGTGCAGGAAGGAAAGTGGATGAATACAAACTAATAAGGCCAGAAGAACCTGGTGAAAAACCCAATAGTTGCATTGTGGGTACAAATAATGTTCCTTCAAAGACAGCAGAATAAATTTTAAGGGATAATGCAGCAATACATTTTGCTCTGACAAGCATCCCCTTGCCCTGATAATGTGCACATATGGCGAAAAAACAGAACTCACAATCCTTATGAATTCATGAAATGGAAACATTGATTGCACTAAAAATGTATTAATGACAAACTGCACCTGCATTATTTTATTAATTAATGTTTAATGCCCAAGAGGATGTAGTTTTGGAACTGATAGATTGCTGGATTGTTACCTCCCTTAATTTCTTTTCAATAAATTAAATCCCACCAATCTGCTATAGACACCCTTATAGGTACAGGAAAGGCATTTGATTTATAATGTTTCTAAATAGATGTCACTGTGATGAATTACCACTTCACAAGATTAGGAGATTATGAGGTTGTGGGCTCTATTTTCTACTTCCTCACTTTTAAAGCTATGATTCCAAGAAGAAAATCCTTGTCAATGTTGCTGATTTTACAAGAAAGGTGCTGTGTGGTGGTACTGAAAATCAGGGTTTCTCTCTTCTAGGCATGAGCAAAATAGGAGTATTTTGGAAGCCTGCATGGAAACCTTGGGAGAAGGAATGCCAGGTACAAGATGCGGGATAGTCCTCAATCCAGACCAATAAACTGTATTTATGGCAAGACAGGGTCTGGATTTTAACATGAGGATGGTGCAGGGAGACAAGGAAGAGAGAAGATGAATAGATGTGTGCCACTGACACAAAGCCCACTGAAGAAGTTTGCCTGGATGTGCAGAAATGTGTGGGCATGGCTTTGTGTATTAGGAAGAAATAGGTGGAACTGACCTTAACCATCAGCCTGGGTGGTTCATCTTTAGAAACCTCATCCATTCCCATAGCTTGATTCAGTATGGTCAATAACAGAGACATCAAAACTTTTTTAAGCAGACATTGCAGTGCCTGTGTGCAAAGCATGTGCTAACATGAAGATGTTATCTTCCAAGTTTGCTGGAAATAAGTACTTCAGATCTGGAGTTTGTTATTTAAAACTGCTCTGTTAAAAGAGTAGCAAATTACAAGACTGAATGCCATTTTTCAAGCTGCCAACACCCTTTCAGGAATTAATTTTTAATATCTCTAATGGCATGTTTTCCTATGGATTACTACAACCATAGCCAAGGGGAACCATTATTACCAACATGAGTCCAGGGCATCAGATAGCTAATTAATAGCAGATCGCTCTTCTCCCAATGCCATGTTTTTTTAAATGTGAAGATCTCCATAATTGAATGTCATGCAAAATATTATGCAAAGCATCCAGCTTTTCTCCAAGATCAGCAGGAGCTGAGTGCCATCGGAAAGGATGTGCCAGTACAGAGTTGGAAGAGCTCTAATGTTTACTCATCGAAAGGCTACAAATGCAAATCACAGTAGGACTCAGAATGGAGCCTGGGGGAACACAAGAATAACTGAAGCCCAGCTGGAATGAAAAATCCTCTGGAGCAACAAATTCAATATGCCAGGAAAAAAAAAATAGGTCTGAATGGAATAAAGTCTTGCAAGCAGACTGGCAAACACAGCAGCAAAATTTATGCTCAGAGGTGGAAACCAAAATAAAAAGGGGGGGTTACCATGATGGGAATAGAGACCCAAAACACATTAATTAATTGCATTCTCCCAAATTAAAACAAGGACACTGCCATCCCTAAACTCCTGCATGGAAGCAAGCGCTTCAGCCTTCTGTTGTCCATGCACAACCAAGCTTTCTCTGTGTGTTCCTAATGAAATATGTGTAATATCCAATTACCAATCAATTGCCAATTAAGACACTATTTCCCAATAATATGATCCTGCTAACTGAATTTCCATGCAGCCCTTGGCACCCTGCTTTATGAGCAGTTCTGCCATCCATCACTTCTTGTGCTGTCAGGTCTAGGGATGTGCGGAGCAGATGGCCAAGGATGCTGCCTGAATTCCAACTGCTGGTTTCCACACAGGCAGGGGTGGAGGGGGTGGGAACGAGCATCTCCATGTGGAACACGATTAAAATTGACCCACAAGGTGTCACTGTTGCTCCAGGGAAATTCAGCAGCCAGGGGATTTTTCTGGGCATAACCTGAGACTGGGAGTGGGGGACTGACTCCAGTGGGGATACACCAAAGGAGCTCTGGTTACTCTTCCTCCCTTTCCCAAACTCTACACATGAAGACATTCAAAGAGAAATCCAACAACACCACCTACCCAAATGTCACCAGTTGCTCCTTCCTTCTGCCAGTTGCTCCCTGCTCGCTGTCCTGGTGCCTCTTGCCAAATCCCCATGTTGGATGCAATCAGGCTCTGCCGTTGCTCCAGCTGGTGGAGCTGGCAAAGTGAAGGCAGCTGGTCCCAGGTGCTTTCAGACCCCACTTTCAGCTGCCTGGGGAAACCAGAGAGCAAAGCCAACAGGAAACAAATCCACTGCTGATCACAGCACACAACAATGACCACGGGCTTCCTTGGGCCTGGCTGCTTCATTCCAATGAAATATTTACAGCAAAAATAAAGGTTTACTTCAGTAAAACCTTCCAGAACATGTAATTTCAGATCATGATTGGCTGTATTCAAGCCTACATATTCCCAATTTTAACCCAAAAAGAGATTCATAGCATTTAACCTGTATGGAAACACACCTTCTGCAAATATTCCAACATCTGTAGGAACAAAGATTCAGACAAAGCAAGAGGGCATCCTCACAGTATCAGTGTCAGGCCTCCCTGAACAGTAGTCTATGGATTAATTGTGCCAGGTTTGTTCTTCCCAAGCTCTGAGAGGAGAGACATCAGTGGCTCCTCTGTGTCTGATGATTCCACTGGAACTTCTCAGCACCAATGCTGCAGGTGGATGTCCAGCTATGTCCATCAGTGCTGCATGTGTGCAATGAACGGAGAATAACTGCTCCTTGGGAACACTGAGTTTCTCTTGGGATGAAGACACTGGCATTCTTAAAAGGAAAAATTCTTAATTTTCATGTTAAACCAATCTCAAAAGAAGCCCCATCTGCACCGTTTTGCATCTTTCCCACCTTTAACCCTCCAGGACCCCTCCGGATAATGGGCTTGCTGGAAATAGAGATGCCAGGGCTTTGTGATTTCCAACACCCCCAAAGGCCAGTCACACTCTCTTTTGTTGTGGAAGTGAGCCCCTTTGCTACAGAACTGCCAAGGATTTTGAAGAACTGGAAATGGAGTGAGCAGAAACCTGCTCTCTCTCATGAGGCCCCGTGTGACACTGACTGTATCTCTGCTGTTTTGGGATGGAGAGGATGGCCACAGTACCCCCGTGTTAGAGGGCTCCCACATAAAGGGGTGGCACTGCTGTGTGGCTGAAAGAATCAGACCCGGGTTTGGTACCCCCAGAAGGAACCCAAATTTCTCATCTGGAGTTCTCCTAGCTGGTGTTTCTTTGAGTAAGACCTTCACAGAGCTAATCCAGAGAACCACAACCTGCAGAAACATTGGGGCTTAGGCCATGTGCTGCAAAGGCACCCCTGGGTTTGCTGTAAGCCCCCAAATCACACCAAAACTGCAGAATAAATGAACGCTGCTGTGTAAGGTAGAGCAGTTTCAGGGTGCCCTAAACCCTCACTCTGTTTTCATCTGAATACATTAAAAGCCTCTCCAGAACCAAGTCAGTGTCTGTGCCCAGGTATTTATGCATTTACACGGCACATGAGACTTCCAGTAAATAAATTCTGGGATCTCTCCTGGGCTCAGGAGGTCCTGCAGCTCCTTCCCACAGTGCCAATGGATCACAGCTCTATCGAGCAGGGAACTGGAGCCCAGACTGTCAGGACCTCATTTACTGAGTGTGGACATGAAGATAAAGCTGCCCCACTGGTCCCTGCCATTTGTCAGCATTTCCTATAAATATTCCTAATACTAGATTAGTAGGGAAAATGTTTAAAAATTGAGTTGCTCCACTTGAATATGTTAAGGTATCTTTTCTGTAGACAAAAGACCCACTAATTAGTGAGCTTTCCTGGAAGACTGACTTGCTATATTAAAAAACACAAAAGCCACTCAAGTTACCTCAAAGACATGGGAACCTTCTCCTTTCTAAAGGGAAGAATAACCCATGGATACTGCAGCAGGAACTGCTCTTCTCCAGCTCATTATCTAGGGGAGGTCTTTCCCTATCACGTTACAGAATCATTCCATACTATTTCAGAGTTCATTTTCCCCCAGGTGCTCTCCAGCATGCCTGTTATTAATTATTTGTGATAGTTAACATTTACTGAACAGTACTGTAATATCCTTCCCAGCCATGGGGAAAGGGAGCCAATACCTCAGGTAAACACAAAGGGCTTTTCCCTATGGAAAACCAGCTTTGCAATGTGTCAATCACTGATTTCAGCAAGGGCTGGCTGCTCCACACCAGCACTGACCCAGGCAGGGCTGCCTGTGGGGATCTGAAAGGAGCAAATGCCATCACCTGCCTCAGGTTGGGCTGAGATCTGACACAAGGAGCCAGCGCAAATCAGTCACACTCTGTATCTGCCTCCTCCTCTGACTCTCCACGTGTTAAAGAGGTCACAAATCTTCTCAAATCCTAAATATTTTTATTATGTCCAACTCGTCGCAATGTAACTGAAACACATCTCTGCGTCAGGCCTTCCCTGACAGCAGTGATGTCCCCATGCACAAATAATTAAAAATCACGAAATGGCGGGCTCTATTTCTCACACCTACTCATCTTTCATTAAAGCTTTTTCCAGCCCCTTACTTTCCTTGTGCTTCTCTTGGGATCACTGCTGTAGATTTGAGAGGGGCTTGGACACGAAAGAAACTCAGCTCTTGCTCCTGTGAGTTTAGGACTGGCCACCCTAAATCACAGCAAAAATCTGCCCAGGACACTGCCTCTGGAAACTGGGTAATAGCCAAGTGTAAGGGACATGGACCAAGCACAGAGCCAGATTTCTCTTCCATGCCCACCCAGTTTCCAGCAGCTAAGAGATTTCACAGTGCAAAGATGTGATCTTTGAATCCAGGAGATGAGGAAATGGATAATATTCCCTTCATGTATTTGTGTGATCTCTTTGTCATCCTTGTGAAACCATAGAGGGAAACAGAAGTGGACATGGAGTTCCCACTTCAGCAGGAGGAAGAGCCAGAGCTCTGGTGGGGCAGTGTCCTGGGCATTGAGTGGGGACAGAAGCACATGAAGGAGTCAGGGATGGAGGAAATGCGTGTCTCAGCTCCAAGCCAATATCTCTTTTGTCACTTTTTATATTCTATTGGTGGTAGACAGAATGAACCAAAGTCAATCACTCCAGTGGTACAGGTTAAAAAGAGTAATAAAAAGACTAGTGTTTATAAGCAATCCCTTCAGCTGAGCCAGGTTTGCCAAAACCAATGTTAAAAAAGTTTATTACAACTTGATTTCTAAGTTGTTGCTAACGACCCACAGTGTCCTTATGTGAGAGCACTTGTTATTCATACTGCAAGCAGAGTTTAATCCCAGGTATGAAATAATTGATGAGCAAGTAAGTCCTCAGGGTATAAAATCACAATTTATCCTGGGTTAATCATCATGAACTACCTGAGAACAGTAACTGCCATGTTTTTTAAAGACATAATACTCTTTGAATTTGGTTTACTGCACTTTTCTGAATTGTAAAACACACTCCCTTGTCATCCTGCCTCCCAATATTTAAGTACCTGAAAAATAAGTTACCTAAACTTAAGTAACTTCAACCTACTTACACACTTATTGCCTTTCACAATAAATATATTCCTAAAATACTCTACCACTGACATCATTTCATGTGGAATGTCCCTGTCATTCCCTTCAGGCAGCAGGGGGGCTGTTACTGAGTGCAGTACAGCCAGCCCCAGTTGTTCTGTGCTTTCCCAGGAATCAAATCATCTGTCTTCATTTGATTTCTGGACCCAAGCAGCTTTTGGTGGGATGGCATTTACTTTGATTAAGCAGTGAGCAAACACAGCTCAGAAAGGAAAGTACCTCAAACTATTCACAAAATAGGAGGGTCACTGCAAAAGGAGCTCAGTAATGAATTAAAACAACATTACCATTTCCCAGCTCCTTATATGTGGTATCCACAAACACATTACAAATTGGCATTACAAATTCCTGACCATCAGCAGGAATTAATCATTCCCAGAGAGTTTCTCTGCTTAGAAATCTTGAAACCAGATATTCTTAAAAACAAACCAGTGGGAGTTAAGTAACAGACACTGCTCAAGACTTGGTTTGAAACACACACACACACAAATAGAAAAAAAAAAAAACCTTGTCAGTAAGGCAGTTCTGAGTTGTCCCAGCTGATTAAAAATGCCCAGGCGCAGTTGTCACATCAATATCCAGGTTTTCTGCTTGGTGCCATCAAGTGAAAGTCTTTTTCTTGCATTTCTCATAAAGGCATGTGCAAACAGTATTTAACTACATCCTTTATTGGAGCTGGACCAGCAGAGATCCTGCATGTCTGTCTAACCTGGAATTGTGTTTAAATTTGGGCTTCTCGTACCAACCTAAACCCAGAGGAGTGTCAGGAAAGTCAAACCCATCTGATTTTCCGCTTTAGTCTGGAACAGAAGCAGCAAGGGCCCTGCCTTTCATCTCACTACAATTTCAGAGTTCCAGCACTTGCTAAGTATTTTACTTGGGATGCGCCTAAACAATCTGAATCCTCAAATAACACCATTACCTGGGCAATAAAATGGAATTTTTGTAGATTGTTTAGGATCTCCAGAGAGTCCACGGCAGGGGGAGGGAGGGCGAAGCCTTGTGAATGGAAATATAAAGTGAAATTGGAATTGAGGCATTTTGGGAACATTGCTGAGCTGAATGGCAGTTCAAAGAACCCTCACTAGGTGACAGATAAAAGCTCCCAAACAGCTTCATCTTAGGCTTGGCTGCACAGAGAAGTGTGTGCTAATAAACTGAATCAGCAGAAATAAACTGTTTCCATGTTCATTTCTTTGGAATTAATACCTGTAACCACAGTTTCATCACATTCATTAAAGCTTGTGCTCTGATGTTGCACAGGACAAGTTTGGAGGAACTGTATGCTCTTTGTAGAACTGGGCTACTTGCTTTTCTACAGGGAAAGTTCTTCCCTCCCAGAACAGCAGTAATCCACACTGATGGGTTTTAATTAGGGACAACTTCATGTACAGGATGCAGTATTTAAGCTGCAGGAGAAAAGTTCTGAGAGGACCCTGAGGAATTCAGGCACACAGTGCCATTAGCTGAAATACTAGTGATGGAGGACATCACTGAATTCCTCTACAAGAAATGAAATTTAGTGGCTAATGGTGCTTGCACTTTGGTAACTGGTAGAGGATCCAACTAAGCCATAGTCCTGTTTAAGCAGCCCTCCTACAGCAGAAGAGAGGGGAAAAGGTGAACATCACAAATGTGAAGATACTTCAGCACCAGCTGTATGCACGAGCTGGAGGTGAGTCACTGCTTCCATTAAATGGGCCTGGGAGGAAGGCACCTCCTCCTGCCTCCCTAAGCACAGCTCTAACCCTGGCCCCAGCCCTGTGTGCCAGCTGGCCCCACATGACACACCTTGCAATGAAACTGTAAGAGTCAGAAACACCAAAGCCATCTTGGCTTTTTGGCTCCATCTGCTCCAGCTCACAGAATCCAAATTACAGGTGCAGATCAGGAGCCTGGCCAGAGCCATATATTTTGGCTTTTTTGGTCAAGCACAGTTCGAAGCATCTTTCAGTTAGAATTTCACAGCATATTAAACAAGAGTTAGCTATCAAAAATGCTTTTTTTAAAAACTGACACAAACAAAAATAAACACACCAGCCCATCTAACCCCACCCCTGAGACCCAAGCATGGCTGTGGCTGATGTGGGAAGTGCTGCTGAGGGAAACAAACTCCACCCGTGTGCCTAAATGGCCCCCTGGGGCAGTGCTCTATTAGACTTGGCTGCACTGGAACAAAGCGCCTTCATTACACTCCTGTGATAAATATCTCCCTTGCACTGCTGCAATTATCAATGGGCTTGATTAAGGGACTGATTTGAATGCAAACAGCATAACTAACCCACGAGAAAAGAGGAATGGATATGGCCAGTGCAGCCTTTCAGTGCATTACAAATAGATGGCAGCACAGGGAAATGCCACTAGTCACGACTTATTATTTTGCCATGCTCCTTCAAATGAAAAAAGACAGGAGATTTGTATTTTTGCATAGAGTTTATACAATTTTCCAGCATATGTGAGGGTTTTTTGAATAGCCTTCAAAAACTTTTAAATGGGTCATTTTATTAAGTGCATCCATAAAGTCAAGATCTATATCAGTTGGGATGTGAAAAAAAAAATGGTAATAAACATTTAGCCAGAAGCCCTTTTCTAAAATCAAAACCCAACAACTATTGGAATAATTCCTCAGTTTGTTGTCACTTCCTAGTGAGTGGAAATAAACATGAAACAAAGAGCTGGAACTTTTTGAACTACTGAGATCTGATATTAAACTTTACACGGAGTGTACATATCAAATATCTGGGCATCTCTTCTTTATTTACTACATTTTTATCCCTGTATTGACTTGAATCAATAGTAATTAGCATGTCTTTAGTGCATTTCATCTTCAAATTGCCCTATGCACAGCACCTTTGAAAGATGGGTAAGTGAGGGCATTTCATTGCCCCTCACCTTAAAGGTGGAGAAATTGAAAAGTGAGGCAAGCAATTATGTATTGTCAGGCTCAAATGAAAGAAGTTTCAGAATTGTGTCCAGCTTCAGTTAAGATACATGAACGCTGCATGGGCAGCTTAAAAATACATAATGTCCTTAACTATTTACCTCTGTGCACTGCAGGGCTTGGGAGGGAATAAAAATTGCCACAAGAAGTGCACAGTGAGGAATTAATAAACAAAAGAAAACATAGCATCTTTCATGTTTCATTATGAGTGCACCTTGCAAAGGGTAGTCCCTAACCTATTCCTGTGAGCAAACGAACTGATGAATTTGGTTAATGTACAGACAGATAACAAAGCTAATACCATTACTGAGATGGCATCTATCTTGCATCCTAGAATTGCTGATGAAGCATGAGTGACACTCTCTGAAAGGTAGGAATATTAATAGCGTTGCCTTAATTTGTTCTGGAACACCAGGGGAGTCTGCTGATTTCCCAGAATGCACTGATCTGCTCTTCAAGATAACATTACACAGATTTGCATTGTTCTTATCTCAAACTCAAACAACTCCTGAAACCACAGAGCAAACAATTCTGGGGGTACATTTACATTAGCCTGATGAAGAGGCACGAAAAAATATATACTCAAGTCAGTGCATCATAGCAGTTCAGTTTGTACTGGTGCCATTCCAGTTCTGCTGCTACAAGCCCCACCTTTAGCATCACTTAACCCACTTCCTTTACATACTGACAAATAAATCTCTAAACCACCATCACTTTAGCTCTGTATCTAACCAAAATAGAATCAGATTTAAAAGAAAAAAAAGTAAAAATTGACATTTAGTGTTGAAAGCAAGAAGCCCACAAAACTGAGACTCCACAATTATTAACCAATAATTTAGGTATTCTGAAAGTCTCAAGCCCTTTGTGGCAATTCCAATCAGAAGAGAATCACATGACTAATGCCAAACACAAAAACCACATCAGTGTCATCATAACATGAAAGGACAGGAAAAGCCTTTTTGCACTACGAAATGGCTACTTCAGGGCCATGCTAGAAAATCTTCAGGCCCTTTAGAAACTAAATTATGGCCACTGAAGTATTGTAACTCTTCAACTGAACAAAAAGCACAGCTCTCCAGATATATTTATTACACACTTTAAAAAAGGCTACAGAGACAGAAATCTTTTTGAAAAAAATGTCTCATCTGAAATTTCATAAAAACATGTGAGTTGTAGAAATGTGGTAGAAGGACAGTAGGAGTCTTCATGCATCCCAAGACAGCAGCAATCGTGATGCATGCTTTGAATATCTGAATTTCTGTCCATAGTTCAAAAAGCAGTTAAAGAGATGTGAGTTGGCAATACAGCAAAACAAAGTAAGCTTATGACAAAATATATTTTTCCCGTATTGAACTGCCCGAAGAATCCTGGCATCTCTAGAACTGAAAATGCAGAAACAATTCCCTTCTGAAGAGCTGAAAAAGATATATTTACTCAAAATTCATCAAGTCCACTGAGTTCCTGGCCTCCAAGGAGGACACAGTCAATGTCAGCACATAATTCACTTGATCAGACTCTTAAAAACTGCCTTGTCCCACGAGTCCCCAGTTTCCAGAAACAACCTTTGCCAGCTACACATAGCTACTGATGTGTAAATCAAGAGTACAGACAGCCAAGGCTGCTGCTGGTGAGCAACCTCTGCAAATAAACACTCCCTCAACATACTCAGTGATGAGAGGGAGGCACAGCATAGCAGTAGCATGGTCTCTAATAACTCAGCTGAAAGAAATGCACCAGTATTTTCTACTTTATAATAGAGTGAAGCATTAACTGAAGTGGCAACTGGAATCCAGATCTTTCCCTTGTCTCAATAGATCTCTCTGACTGCAGGCATTCATTCCCACTGTCCTAATAAATATTCACACATTTGATAGAACCTGGGGTGGGCTCACTGAAAAGAGAGCCAAACAACCCTTTGCAAAGCCATCTATCTATTTCTGACAGGTTTTCCCATCTCCAAAGGTGTGAAGAGCAACACGCTGAGGACAAAAGACAACTGTGCACCCATATCCTGACAGAGAGCTCTAACTCTAAACTTTTGAGTTCAAAAAATGCCATTATTACCTGCAGTCAGCAATGTCTCAGCAAAGGCTTGCTTGATTTCCTGTAAGCATTAAAATAAGCTGACTTATGTTCTGGGTTTTGTGACTCTGCAATATTCAGGTTGATTTAACCAATCAATAATCAAACCAGCCCTAGAGAGTCAGGAGTTACTGATTGTCTCCCAGCTTGCAAATGAATTGCTAAGGCAACAGGGAGCTGTGAAGAGCAGCTGGCTCCTAATGTGGTAGGAGGGGACAGAAAAGATGAGACCAAATCAAACTCATAGTGCTTGTATGATATAGAGTGCCCGAAATTCTGCTGCCCAAATAAATGAACTAGCAAAATAATAAGTAGAGGAGCTCTTAATAGGCTTAGTTAACCAGCCATTTAAAAAGAAATCCAGCTTGATGGACTTAATGTTGATTTTTCAAGCCAGAACCCTTGATTGTTATGACCAATACAACCCTACCCAGGTTTCCCAGGCCATTTATTGCCATGCAGCAGGGATAAAACTGAGCAAGGGGAATGCAAATTGTAGTGGTAAGAACCCTTTACAGCATAAAGCTTTGCAGATAGAGGTCAACTCCCCACCCTTCATGCAACATCTAACAGCAATGGCAATACATCAGCTCAACTCCCAGCAGCAGCTGAAAAATAGAACTCCACTGCCTTGAGCTAAGCTACACGAAATCCAATTTAAACAACAAGGAGATGAGAAGATTTGAAACTCTAATATTTGGGGTTTAACTCAGCCTGAAAAGATATGCAAGAATGCCTTGTCACCACCTGCCCCCAGTTATGCTGGTACCAGGACACAGCACAAGCATCCTCAACTGGACTGCATTTTCTGTTCCCTTAATGTGGGCTTGGTGCACAAACGTACGGATTGGATGCACCTTCCCTTCTCTTTAGATAGAGCCTTCTTTGCTCACTTCCTTCTCGTAACTTTTTTCTTCTTTTACCACCTTTAATCATTTGAAGACTCAGAGTTTAGACTATAAAATATTCATAATGTGCACATTCAGAAGAATAAAGATGCTTTGGGGCTACAGATGCTGGTAACTCTTGAATAATTCGAGTCAAGTTTTTAAGGGGAAACACTCCAGGTATGGCAGCAGCCACCAATACCCAGGTGCTCTGCTCCTGCTGCTGTTTTATCTCATTGTGATCTCCAGTTGCCCCAAACAGACTTAATTTACCTTACGTTCCCTTTCATCTGCTTCATTTGCAAAAGTGTTTCAGATGAATAAATAACACAGAGGACGAGGTAAATGCACACAGGCAAAGTTGACAGTTGTCAAGCTTCCCCCACCACCACATATTAATGTTCTACATCTCTTCATCCATCTTTTTAATGTGTTACTGACGTTTGTGCTGAATGTGTTAAGCACAGATGTGAAAGGCCACTGCAGGGAAGGCAAAGAAATATTCAAATGCTAAGCAATTATGTAAAACCTGCATATTCTATGTTCTATGTTCAACTTAGGCTTCCAATTAATAAGAAAGAGAGGAAAAACATTAAAAACTGAGAATCCAAAAACATACTAGCATTGCCTGCTAAGCTCTTAGCTGAAACAATGGCCTGATGCTGTCATTAACAGTATGAGTGACATTTGTTATAAAAGTGATAAAGTCATTTAATTACTAAGGAGAGCTTTGGAAATACGTGAGCTGCCTTGAAAGACGTGGCATTTGATGACAGGGTGCTCTCACCACAGGGTTGTAGATGCAGCTGGATGTTTAGAAACCCAGATTTGGATCTGGAGATCATCAATCACACTTTAAATTTATTTAACAACATAAGAAATATTCAGAGAGACAGACTAGGCTATTTTAAAAATAATTACACACTTCTAGGATTTGCTGTGTGTGCAGATGGACTGCTAGTAATATACTGGGTTTTCTCTGCCTCTCTGTCCATCACAAACACTCCTGTGTGTGTCACACACATCTAAAGGGAAACAGCTGAGAAGAGCAATTTTTAATGCACCACGGATCAGGCACGCAAGATGGACACAGGTACCCTGCAAACACACAGTTTACTGAGGCAGGAATTTACAATTATTCCCGTCCTGTCTGGTTTCATACGCCCTCACTGTGCCAAAGCAGGCACTGACACCACTGGGACAGCTGCTGTTGGGGGCTCAGACCCTGCTGCAGAACTACATCCACAAATGCATTCTACCTCTCTTTCCATTGCTCTTTGAGGAAGAAAAATAGGAAAAACATTGAGGCAAATGGGTGACTCACAAAGAGAAATTTAAAAAATAGCTGGATGGTTCCACAGAAAGTTTCCTGAACATCTCTCTGTGCACATTAAGCACACATCAGGTACCATCCTTCCTGAAGGCCCATTTGTCAATGAAACTCCTCCTATTTGTATGTTTTTCCAATGTTTATGGCACTTTCACGTGTACTGGACATGACATGATGTCAGCATGGCATTCTCCCTCCTGATGTCTTTGTGGTGTTATGAATGACAACAAGTGTGCTGTGTGCACAGAAACAGCTTTCCAAAGGCAAATCACCCAGCTGCTGGGCCTGGGTTTTGTTTCATAAAGGGCATCAGCCAGTGATTAATTATAAAATAAAAATAATGAAGGACAGCCCAAGGTACCTGGCTTTGGAAAAGCTGTTACGACACAGGCAAAACATCCATGTTCCCACTGTGAACTGTGTTAGGCAGACACAAAGTGGGGACCACATCTTCAAAGGAACACGTGCTAAAGGTCATGGCTGACTTCCCTGGTCCCCCAAACCTTCCCACATTCTCCACTTAAACCTCTGGAAGCTGCAACTCTATATACACCCAGAGTCTCCTAAAGCTGTAGCTTCTTTGTTAATTATTGTAAAGACTTTTGGCACTATCAGGAGCTTTAGGTACACAAAATGTGTCTTCACAGGAATTGAGGCTTTTCAGCAATTACACACCCACGCACCTACAAACCACCTCTCCATACTTGTCCAGTCTCTCTGCCCCCCTTGCCAGTCCCCAGACCACTGCCTTTAAGTGAGAATGGGATTTTTCACTGGTAAAAACCACAAAAATCTGCACTGAGCTTTGACAGACTTTTTCCCGTGGTTCCAGTCAATTCCCCTCTCCCCTTAGTTGGCTTCCCCACCTAAGAGCTTGGAATAAGGAGGCCTGGAGAGCCAGTATGAAAGCAGCCACAGCCAAAAGCATTTTGAAATCCTACAGCTGGAAATGGGATGAAGGAAGAAGGTTTTATCTCAGCAAATCTCTTCTGATTTATTCTATTATGCCAGCAGATTAATACACTAAGAAGTGCCAGCCCTGTTTGAACACAAGGTGCTATGGTACAATGCCTTAAGCTGCCACATAAAATAAGCTTAAAAGGTGATTCATGTATATTGTAAAGGTCATTTCTGGTAAAACAGGTGGATCATATTAATTAATCTGGAAAAAAAGAGAGAGAGAAAAAAATAATACATTTAGCTCAGTGGTCAATGGCATAAGGAAGCAGTTGCATACAGAAGAAAATCTGATAGAAAGAAGACAAGCTCATGCCACACTTCAGATTGGAAGCAAAGCAGTTGTCATGGAAATGACAGAAAAGAAGCAATGCACTGAGATTTACCTTGAGTAATGGGCATTAGCTATCATCACCAAATGGCTGCATGTAAACACTTCAGTACAGAATCAACTCCCTGTATTTTGATTTTTCATCTGACTGTGTAAAAAGCTTAAAATAATCAAGTGCAGAAATTCCTGTGGAGTATTCGTTCAATGTATGATCCCTATGGGAATCCCAGGCACTTACTGCAGTGAAAATGCTGCTTTAGTGTCACCTAATACTGGCCATTAACCTGAATATTCAGAGGAAATTATCTGGGTTCATTTCTTCTGGCTCCAACAGGGTCAGGAGGTGGCCACCAGCTCTGTGTGGGCACAGCCCCTGAGGGGATCCACAGTCCATCATCTCCTGGATAGCCCCCAAGGGTATCCATGGTCCATCATCATCTCCTGGCAGCAGCCCACTGATGAACTGCAGAGAATCACCTGTGGTGCCTGGATTTGGGCACAATAATCCATTCTCCACCTTTTCCACACCACTAAAGCTACTGCCTAGTACCTTTCTTATCATCTCACCAGTTATCTGGAGGCTATTTCAGCCAATATCTTTCTTTAGTCATCTTTTTCTGTTGTTTCCTCTTTTAATTCCTGATCTAAAGTCCATAGGAATCACTGCAAGGGTGGTGAGCTTTTCTGGTGTGCTCAGGCCCAGTTACATTTGCTCTAATGAAATGTTATTTGCCGGTGTCATTGTGAGTTAAGTACGTACCAAAATCAATCCCCAGTTCTTTAACTTCCTCAAGGTTCTCCTTTTTGCTTCTATTCTTAAGGCAGTTTTCATCTAACTACTGCAGTGTATTACTGAAGCTAATGGTTTAGCAGGCTGCAAGGATGAATGGGCTCTATCTATAGATAACAAGAGCCTCCAGTGTTAACTCTTAACTATCATTAAACAGCTTGAGAAAGAATGTAAAATCTCATACTACAGAACTGGAGTTTCTAGGTAACAAGGGTTTGAAAGAAATTCATCCTCCTCAAAGGTCAGTCTGTAATTGCCTACTGCAAAATTTCCGTAGCTCTTCCCAAACAATCTAATTCTGGTCATCACCAGTGATCCTGTAGCCTGAACCCATCTTCTTGCTCACATATTTCCTTTTGTTGCATTCACAGCTTCTCTTTTTTTTTTTTTTTCCTGCTGACATGCAGGTTCACTTTTTAAATTTTATTCGAAAGTTTTCTGAAGAGCAGACTTCCTTATTTCACTACTGTTAATATTAGATACAAAAATGTAAGATTTAGTCTGGAGCAATACAAGTTCAAGGAGTCATTTCCCTTGCAATTTATTCATGTCCTTCTCAAAGTGGGCCTGCAGTAATTAACTAATGGGTCAGAATATTTTGATATAGGTATCATATTTTAAACAGTTACTCTTGCTGGTTTTATTTCTGACTTCATTTTCTTCCTTAATCCCAATTTTCAGGAGCTGTAAATATTTCTTAATTATGATGATGTTCTCTCCTCAGTCTCTCCTGTTCAGTTTGACTCACTGGTGACTGTAGCACAGATTGAATGTGACTTAGCATTTTAAAGACAAAACCAGAATTTGTAAACCCTGTGTGTTCTCCCCAAAGTTCAGTAAATTCCAGAAAAACCTGATCAACATCTGAAGTGGCCTCCGAAACAACACTGTGGTTCTTTTCAAGGTACATTAATATTGGACAGATTTGCAAAAATGGTTACTGATGCTCTTCTCTTTTATGTGCCTGTGACTTTACTGTGCAACAACAGAGGAGCAGCTTGCCTGGTCTCTGTTCTGTCACACTGGAATTAAAAGTGCTGGCTACACAATGACATATCCTAGACAAAGGGAAGGAAAGGTGGGATTTGTGGCCGCTCCACAGATCCCCCACAAAAGAGGAAATAGGAGGAAACGTGGGAGGAATGAGTGGTGAGTGATATCCACGTTCTGGCATGGCTAGGAAGGGGCAAAGGGCACGTCCACAGGGATCCTGGAGCTGAGCAAAATCGAAAGCACAAACAGCTTTAAACATGGATGAGAGGAGACAACTCGAGAAGAGAACAAACAGCAGCTCAGACACAGCCCCGAGCAGCCCTGGCTCCAGGAACACAGGGCTGTGCTCCTGGGGATCAGGCAGCACGCAATTGCTCTGTCCCCTGGTCTCGGTGTTACTGAGGCTGTGAACACCAGCAGGGCACCACACAAAGGCACGTTTGCAAAGCTCTTCTTTGGGACCCTCAGCAGAGCAGAGTTCTCTCACAGCAAACAGAAAAATTTTACCCACTCCCACAAGTTTGCCAAGTGTCTTACAAAACTGGTAAGCCCTCTTTCCCTCTCCAAATTCAGCTTTCACCAAGTTGAACATCATGTGCCACATCAGTGGGGTCCCACTTGTTAATTTAAGAAACAGAATAAAAAATTATGGGTAGTCAGCTGTGAGCCTTGGAGGTACTCCTGAGGTTTTCCTGCCATGGCTACCATGCTGAACACAGCTGCAACTGATATTTGTTATTTCCTTATTTAACCTGAGAAATAATTAGCTATCATATGTCCTTCCATGGACACATCTAGAATGGAGTCACAATGTGGTCCATAAATAAAAATAGCCACAGTTCACCAGCGTAATAGTTTGACATTCCACAAATGAAGAAAAAAGGACAAACAACCTTAAAAGGTTGTTTGATTATTTTTAAACTACAATTAATTACATGTGTAAATAGATTAGCAACAGCAACAGCTCTGGACAAGCAATTAGACAGCTAATTATAAGGAAAATGCCACGGAAGGCTCCAACAGATGACCACCCGTCTGCTCCCCATCCCAGGTGTTCGAGTACTCTCAGGTTTGGTTTTTAGCTTTATAAAAAACATCTGTTCATGTAACTCGGACGCAGCCACAAAATGCAACACACAGAAATAAATGCTCAGCTCTCCTTTGTCATTGTCCTGCCACTGCTGTCAGCCCAAGGAACATTTCTGCTCCCCACCAAAGCATAGAAACTTACATGTGAGTTCTGCTCCCTTTCTGCCATCATAAAACCACTTTCCTGCTGGGAAAAAATGGTATGGTATGATCCTTTACATGGGAACATGCCACCTTTTTTCCTGGATTACTGCAGTTCTTTTAAGATCTGCTGGTTCTCCTCACTAAATACAGTATTTAAGAAGGGATGTTATTCAGTAATTTATTCCCTCGAGAGAAGTTTACAGCAACTAAACTAATTAGGCATGAGTCTAAGTAAACATGAAAATGCTGATACGCTTCCAAGTGCCTGCACTACTTAATTAGGTTTTGTTCTATATTTATCTTTCAGCCTGTATGAAAGTCTCCCATGTGACAGGAGCACTTCATTTCCTTCCCATGTTCAACAACATCTCACCTTCCACAGCTCCTGCCTCACTTAGGAGGGGAGAGGTGGCCCCAGTCTGTGCCCCAAAAAGCAAAGACAAAAAGGATGTGGACTGAGAATTGTCAAATAATGCCTGTGTAAGTGCTTCCACCCCAGCTCTGCCTAAATCCTTCCAACAGCTCAAACACTTCTAACAATGGGGGTTATCTACCACAGCAGAACTGGCCTGCCGAGAGCCTCCAAACGCAGCCACACCGACAGATCTGAGAGGCTGGCTCCAGGGAAGGGGTGGGGAACAGCCGAGGATGAGGTGTGGAGCAGCAGGAAACCTTTAACGCGAGGTACAGAATCCAAAAGGCAACCTGGCAGCAGTGGGACTGCGCTCTCCCAGCCTTACACAGCGACAGCACACGGCGACAGGACACAGGGGCAGGTGCCAACCCCGCTCGCAGTGACAGTGGGAGAGGCTCACGCAGCTCCTCCTGCTGCCTTCGGACACACCCGGCTCAGCGGGAGGGTCGGAACTGAGGAACACTTTGCAATCTCTCGGTTCCAGAGCAGCTCCAGGGAGCTTTCCAAGGCACCCTCACCTGACCTAAGGCCCCGAGTTAGAACGGAAAAGCACGGCTGGGATGGTTGGAAGAAGCAGCCCTTACACGTGTGTACCAGGGCAGAGCTGATAAATGCATTTCCATAACAACCAGGAATATTCTTCCCTGCCTCTGCTGTGCCAGCTCAGTTCCCAAGATCTGCCCAGGGTCCTCCGTCCTCCCTCCGTTTTAGGAACACCTTCCCACCTCTCCAGGGGCGAAACACCTCCCAGAGCCACTGAGAAACTCCTCCCTCCCCTCATCCTCCTCTCTTCTCTCAGGAGCTCCCTGCCAGCCCTGAGGAATGCCAGAGCCCAGGCCTCTGGGGCTCCTGAACCTGCAGACACTTCTAAACCTGTATCCCAGGGCTCTGTTAACAAGATCCAGAACTACATCGCAATTTTTCCTTTTTTTTTTTTTTTTTTTTTTTTTTCCATTTTAGGAAAATGCCACAAAGTTCTCTGTATCAACAAGGGAAACTGGAATTCTGTAACTCAGAAACCTCAGCTCTGCTACTCCACATTTTTTAGAGTTTTACAGACAAACAGAAAAGCATCACTCAGCTGAATACCTCCAAATATCTCTTTTATAGAGATATGTAACACCAAGTCAAGAAATGCAGCAGCAGAAGAAAATAAAAATGAATATTTCTGCTAGATATTTTCCTTTTAACTCTATTAAAAAGCCCACAAAGGTGTTCCTGAGGACACAGAAACAGTGGATTTCTTACCTAAAAGATGTGCAGAGTCACAAATTCGGTGCCTTCCTCCTTTTCCAAGTCCTCCTCGATACTTGTGGATTCTTTGACAGGTTTCCAGTTCATTTTAAATATAACTCCTTACCTGTGTTCACCTCTGATTACACTAATTACAGGTCCCACTGTTTATAACCTGAAATCCCAAAGGGCAGGATTTCACCCTGTGAGTATGATTTCATTAGAGGGAAATGATCTCTCCTTTTTTCCACCCACTTACCACATTCTCAGAACTACACCTAAACCCAACCATTTGATAAGGGAATGACCTGTTTTTCCAGCCTGTGACTCTCAGCCTTGCCAGGAGAGATGGTGGCTCTCAGCAGGGGCTGTGTTTGCAAAGCAGTGAGGCACTAAGGGCAGAGCAAGAATTGACACAATAAAGCTTCATTTAAAATCTTCCCTTCCTAAAATCTAAATGTTATTTGGAAACAGGTGGTTTAAAGATTAACATCACTTCTGGAAAAATAAAAAGATCTTTTGATATTTTCAAAAGGAGAATGTTGTTTCTTAGTCTGGCTCTTTGAAATTGTAGTTTACACCGGCTGTTTATTGGAGATTTAGGGCTGGAAGACAATTTGACAACTGAGATATTTTTAGCTACCCAGGATCTGAAGTTCACATTTCATGAATTAGAAAAACACTTAGAGGAAGAGTTGCTGAGAGGATCTGATGGGTGCAAGTTACCATCAGCTTCAGCCCCTCTCAAACCCTCCCATACCAAATGGGAGACATAATACTGAAACACTTTCATAAAAGCTTTTTTCCTACTGCAAAATAGTCATCACATAGATCACACAAAAACATCTGTATTATCACAGATCAGAAAAATTCCAACAAACTTTTGAAGCTTGTGCATTTTTACAATTGCTTCCTTTCTCAGATGTTGCCCATCTATAATTAACAGCTATACAAATAAAGTATATTTAAAAAATGCAGCACATACCCGGTCATGCTGTCACAGTCACAGCTTCAGAAGGCAGAGGCAGCAGATGAGGAACGCTGGTGTGGAATAATATTGGTCCTTTGCACCCTCACCCTTTGTGTCTATCCAAGGCACTTTTATCTGTTTTCCTGCCACGTTTCAGTGACAAATACAAATAAAACAAAGTAAAATAAACTAGGAAGTCAGCGGGATTTCAGGAACAGTCCTCGGCCGGGGCTCCTGTCCTCCCCCTCACACTCACGTTGTATTTAATGCTTGCCGATGATTCAGGCAGACATCACTGAGTCAATTCACATTTAATGACTTCTTCAAGGGTAGTTTTACCACTTTTCGAGCTATAAACTCAATTATACACGTTTTTTCTCCACACTTCACGAGGAAATTTCTGCTCCGGAGCCGGGTCTGTAACCCCACAGCCGACGAGACTGCGGTAATGGTGGCAATGCTGAGACAGGGCCAGACGGGCTCACTCGCGATTTAAAAACAGCAGCCAGGTTTTCACAGAAGCCTGGGATTCCCCAGATCCACAGCAAGGAGCTTTTCCCGGGACGGCAGCTCCCACAGCTCCATCCCGTTTTCTCCCACACGGACACCGGGAGGCGCTTTTGCCCCGGAGGCTGAGGCGGCCCTGCCCCGGCCCGAGGGTTCGGCTCTTCCCGGCCCGAGGGTTTCGATTCTTTCCAGCCGCAGCAGCTCCCACCACCTCAGAATCCAAGCTTCCAGCAACCAGCACTGAAATATGATGGAGTTTTTGAACCTCCCTCCATCAAGACTACCAAGTTTTTGGTGGAAAACACGAGATTATGAGCAGTGTCACAAAGCCATCTCTCTGCTTACTCTGGGCTGAGCCCTCAGCAACGTCCATCAGGCCCCAGGGCCACCCAACCCCTCACACAGCAGAACCAGCTCTTTTTATGTGCCTGAAACAAGTTTTTAAAAGTGCCTAGCCTCCAAAATTTGGCATTTTATGTTCCTGATCATTCTGGAGTCTTCAGTAGAAGGCAGTATGTGTAGGCCTTCCATATACCAGCATTTGCTCACTGTATTTGGACTGACATTTTCAGTGTTCTTTTTTTTTTTTCCTTAAAAAATAAATCCTAATTGAAAGCCCCACAGAGAAGCCGTCAAGTTAAATTCATGACAAAGGTAGCTGCTTCTGCAGGTCGGTTTTCAAATCCCTGGCTTGAAATGTGACTGACAGAGTGACACATGCTGACAAGAAAAGAGCTCCTTTGGAAGAACTTTTAAAAATCAGTGTTTTTATAATTGATCTGAGGTTCAGGAAATGGGAAGACAAAGATGCTTTGCTGGTTTTCCACACATTTATAGGCCATGTTTCAGAAAATTAGTTCCTCACTAAGATGTCTCCTAAGGGCAGCATTTAAGGATACATTTAAGTCCCACAGAGGTTTCAGCAATACTGAAGGCTTAGTACAGATTTAAATGCTGCTAAAAAGGGTTGATTTTTCTGACAGGCTTTCAGAATCCACTCTTAAGGGAATACACTTTTAAAAAGGGGTTCATACCCCTAAGCTGTGTCAACGTTGCCAGCAATAATAAAGTGCTGGTGTGCAGGCATTTCTGAACCACAAAGTTCGAAAATTTCTTCTTAGCTGAAATTTGCTCTTTTTTTTTTTTTTCTTGGTCTAAAATCTTCTTTCCAATACTCATTTTAACTGAAGTTAGTAGATTTGCATATTTTATCAGCTGCTGGAGGTTTACCTTTGACTGTAATTAAGTTTAGGTCAGGGCCTGAAAAAAAAGGACAGGCTATTTCAATAAATGAATTTTAAAAGTCTTCATGTCTTAAAAGTAGTATGTAACAGTGATTTAAATGTATATTCAACCAACTTTTTATATAATTATTCTAAACAGAAAATCTGGTTTTCCTTATTTCTAAGAGAAATCACTAAGTCTGAAGAACTGTCTTAAAGAAATCAAGTCTGCCCTTAAAACAACGTGTTTGTATTTTGGGATTGTTTTATTGTCCTTTTTTTTTTTTCTGCATTTCTCTAAACACTGACTGAAAACCCACTTCTACTTTCAAAACTTTTCAAAAGTTTCCTTAACTTTAATCAACACCTATGTTTTCTCCAAAGCCTTTCAGAAAACTCCATAACAATAAGAACTTTAATTCAAAATAAAACAAACAAACAAACAAGGGAGGGGAAAAACCACAGGAAGGGTAGCAACAAAAGGTGACATCATGTTACCTGGTAGCAGGAGTGTGTCTGAGCCCATGGATCACTGAGAATGGTGATCATCTTGGCCTTGGGGGCACAAGGATGTGCCCATTTGGGAGCTTTCCCAGAATAGAAATAATTGGTTCTTTTCTCAAAGACAAAATGCCTTGTTGCATCGACTGGAATGGTGAAAAATTCCAGGTACCTGGACAAGTGAGAAAGAGAAATACGGCTTAAAAAGTAGAGCTATTCTAATCCCCAAAGTATTAACTATAAATATTTATTTATTATCCATAGGATGTATCTCCAGGATATATTTATATGCCCGTAAATGATGAACATAACTGAAATTAGATGTAAGGATATAAAACCACGAGTGCTGTGTTTATAGATAAAGCTTCAGCCCAATATAAGTTACTGGTGTTGTGACTATTTTATAGCAGAGTAAGGTGAAAAGTAGATATCCAGGTTTCCATTCCAGTGCTGTGCTTCCTCCCAGAAGAGCCCAGATTAATCAATTTATTTATCAGAGACAAAAAAACCCTGAAATTTTACTATTTCCTTTATTTGATTCCTGCTCACTGATCAGCTTTATAGGGCCCTGATTTACATCACATTCAGTTAATATTATCAGTTCATTTATGGCCTACACCCAGAGTAGCTTATGACTCCACATATGGATAGTGACAGAAGCAGTGATAAAATGAGATATTTATGAAGCTTAGGTACTACTTACTGGAGACTGGGCTGGCTAAAAGATGCCTTTTATCTGCAGGGTATTGCAGATAGACAAGTCTAATCTGTTAAGCATCAAAACTCCAGCTTGGGGTTCCAATCACAAACTACATCTGCTTTTCCCAGACCAAAAAAAAAGAAAAATAGGGGAAAAAAAAAGGCACATGAAGGCCTGTTGTTCCTAAGAAGTAAGAAGCATCTTTGGATGCTGCAATGGTCTGCTTTGTTTATTTACAAATTCCTCCTTCCTGCTTGACTTCTGACAAGAAATTGCTGTTGAGGCAGTTCCTTTGAATGGAATTCTCAAGATAATCCCAGCTCCATTTTGTCTTATGTTTTGTCATGAAATAAATACTACTGGTATCTGAAACAGAGCCACAGATAGCTGTGCTAATTATACTAAACCAGCACCTTTATTCAAGCACCCTTTTTAGCATTATTAGCTGAATACTAAATTGAGTATTTACACAACAAATAAAAAAAGGCAGATTACACATATCTCCAAAAAATCTGCACCCGTCTGGAAACCACTACAACCTGTGAACTGTGTAGTTGATAAAAAAATGCAGTTAAGGTAGCCTGATGGTGTAAGTGCCTGACAAACATTTTCTCTCAAGCACTTTTTCCAAAATGGGCAAGAGTTACATGAAACCAAGGGGATTTGCAGTGCTCCTGACAGAGGCTGCTATCAACTTGTAATCCTCGAAGCCAAAAACACAGAAGATGGAGACAGCACATACACATGGCCTCAAGCACCTTGTACCCATGGATTTTACCAGCCATAAAGAATGGGTCACTAGGAACCAGCACAGAGCAGCAGCAGCACCTTTTGAAAACAAAACAAAACAAAAAAAACCAACAACAAAACAACAACAACAACAAAAAAAACCTCAACAAACAAGGACAAGTTTTTCCTTCTTTTCCTTAAATATAAGTCTTCTGACAGTCATCAAAGTAAATCTGTAGTCTGAAAAGACCATCTGTGTCAAAGTTCTACTCCTAATTAACATGGATAACATCCTAAATTTCTAATTTATATTTTTATCTCGTTTACAGGGGTGGAATATTTTACTTTTGGAAGTATTGAATTGGGTGTTGAATATCATACATTATTCTAAGAGAGGCTTTATCAGAACATACATTTTAGAGTAAATTTGGCTTATTCTTATCAAAACATGCATGCTATTGAAGAAATTCCTCCTCCAGTAATCCAGAAAAGGCTGATAACTTTGTATCTCCATGTCTTTGGCACACCTTCTGTAAAAAGGGGGTAAAAATGCTTCCCAGGGACAGTTCTGTTGTCAACTAATCAGATACGTGAGGCACATTTACATAAGTGGTTTCCATGATGTGATGATAATAAGGGAAATCATGGATTATAATGCATTTCATTCCACTATTGTTCATTTTATTGAGTCCCATTTAATGGATTTACTTCTCTTCACAGTGTTATCTTAGTGCTTCACAATACAGTATGAACTCTGGATTTAATTATTAATTTAATTAATATTCCCTTTGCCTTTTCACAGGATTGTTAAGAAAAATATAAATACAAGATCTAGGAGTTGATCATGAGATACCAGAACAAGGCCACTTCCCAAGTAAAGTGTTCCTCATTGCCTTTTGTTTCATTCTTTTGCTCACTTAATTAGTTTCATTCCCTTTTGTGCATTTCAACCTACTGTAAAATTACTGTACATTTATGATATTTTCTACAAAATAAATTAATATTCCCAAAATCCAAGTGGGGATAAATTAAGTATGCCCTCAAAATGCTAATATCAGCTATTTCCTGATTTTTGA
Organism: Phylloscopus whistleri; assembly: GCA_017589585.1. Taxonomy (NCBI): domain Eukaryota; kingdom Metazoa; phylum Chordata; class Aves; order Passeriformes; family Phylloscopidae; genus Phylloscopus; species Phylloscopus whistleri. The sequence goes on from JADMLD010000092.1 coordinate 3,053,196, forward strand.
AGCACTGACTGCTGATATGGGTTTAATCGAATCCATTTGGATAATATGTATATTCTTGTACACAGACATGCTTTTCTGAATTATCTTGATATGTATTATACCAACTATGACTATGTCTACAGGGAAAATATATTACTAAAGTTGTTATTTAATAATTAATCAGATATTAATTACAGGGCTTTGTGTTCCCAGCTAGCTCAGGCATTAATGTTTTTTCAATATTTACCAAGAAGTGACATTTTTATATAGAAACATTTTTTTCCAGCAGATAGAAGTGTTGAAAATGTAGACAGACAAAAGCCCTTTATTTCTCACCATTCTACTCAATAATTCTCTCTTCATTTTTTCCATTGCATAAAATCCCTTGGTTTGATGAGCACTTTCAAGAATATATATATATATATATGGCTTAGAACATACAACTCTCATCAAAATTTGTGTTTTAATTTCAGAGTACAATTCACATTTGCCATTTTAAATGACAGCTCCTGTTTTTAGGCCTCCAACTAGCTTTAAATCCCTTTAAGTCCACTACCTCAGAAATGGGTTTCTTCCCTCTTCTTGTTCCCTTCGTTGTGAGTTTTAGAATTTCTTTGATTTCACCAGACCCAGCTTGTCCAAAGAGCTGCAGCAGATGCTGACTTGATTATGCTGGTGCTGAGCCTGGCTGAAAATAGGCATATTTAGTGAAGTGGAACAGGAGGAGATCAATAAAACACCTCTGTGTTGTTAGCAAAGTACCTCATATACTTGTGCTTGTGTGCTGCAGAAAAAGGAGCACTGTAAAAGCTGGAAATAACCTTCCAATTGTCTCAAACAGACATTAATCACTTTGTTTAATATTATTATTTGTACTTGATGCAAGACCAGCCAAGAGCCCAGGGCACAGCCAAGAAACAGAGAAAGATGGATGCACATGATAAATATTAACTAACACTTTTTTAGGCTATTAACTCACTTTGTATCCCTCTCTTCCTGAAGGATTTATTCTCCAACTTAGTAACTGTATACATCCTGTCCCATAATGGTTCTCCTTTCAGACAGCTGTTTTCTCACCTCCTGATATCTCTTCCCAAGCTTCTTCCTGAATCTCATCCAGAACCATGCTATGTGCCCGTAACGGCAACAGTGTTTCAGAAGATTTTTGGAAATCCACTGAAACAGCTAATCCATCTCATATTCTTTTCCCTGAAAATTTCAGCAGCATACAAAATCATGTGGTGAACTAGGGATCAGGGTGAAAACAGATGTCATGTCTGGAGCTGACCTTTTTGGTAAATAAATTACAAGGAAACAGCCATCCTTCCAAGGCTGGTGGCATTACCCTGCTGTTCCCATACGCCCCCGTGTACTCAGCTTTTTGCACAGTAGAAATGAAAAAGAACAAGAATACATAGGATTTATTTTTTTACAACAGGATTTTTCAATACATAGGATTTCCACCCTGAGTTTTCATTTTGCTTTCCCCCTTTCTGTTTACTTCTTTCTGCATTTGGAATTCTCATCTTTTAGCTTCTATCTGAATTCTCCAAAGGCTTTCCAGGGGATACCAAGAAAGTTAAACCTAAATTCTCTTTCTGTAAATGACAGAAGGGTCTTAATGATTTCTGTTCCCAAACCTTAGCACCACTGCAGAACAATTTTGTTCGTAAACAATAGAACCTTTTCTTCCTAAATATGTGGGATCAACCAAAACTATCTTACCTTGTCTACATGTTAGCTTCACTGCTTCTCAGTACAACATAAAGTAGTTTTTTCTCAATCTTGTAATTGGAGAATTCTGCATAGAAAAGTTATAAATTAAAAGTTACTCATTCATTCATGACTTTCATAGGATTTTCTTTTGTCTCCCTTGATCCTGTGATACACAAGAAGTATAAAAGTATGAACTCCAGAAACCAAGAAACAACCCACCCTTTACACTTAACAAATGCTATCTAATGCTTGTTAGGTTCCTAAATGAGAAACTTGTTTTGGAGTTTCTCAGTAAGATGAATACACGTCTCTGTCATATCCAGGCTTCAAGCAGACAGGAGATTTTCTCATTTGGATTTTTCTCATCACATTTGGAAGGATATGCTCTGCTGAAAATGAATGAGGTTTAAGATCCCAAGCCAGTTCTAGTTTGAAGGTCACTGCCCACATTTATCACCTCTCAAAGGCCTCCCCAGAATCCATAAAAGAAAAGCTTTTCTAGATGTTTTCTGAGAAGAATAGAGTAAATTAAAATTTGGTACAAGTCGGCAGCTTCCCAGATGGCTTATCATAATATTTAAATCATTGCAGCAAGCCTCTCTTTCCCCTCAGAAGGCAAAGCAGTCGAATAGAATAGGATGAAGAATCTAAGTATATGTTGAAAATGATTTCTTTTTACTGAGATTTTACTAAGAAACAAACATTTAACTTGACTCATAACTGGGGAACTTGCTGAAGTGTGCTATTAATCATCTTCTCCGGGTAAGATTGCTTTCCTGAAGTACTGCCTCAGGACCACAAATCCCTTAGACAAAACACTGGAAGGGCAAAAGAACTGCTCCAAATGGATCATTCAAATAAATATCCAGCTTGAGAGCTAAATTTGAAAGCTCACTTATATCCTGTAAATAGATGCATTTTCATATATAACAGAGGTGTCTTTTCAAACAAGAGGTGTGTGCATAAAGCAGTAATTGCAGAGCATAGCAGTCTAATATGCTTTGTGAAGTCAAAGCTAACAAGTTATAAAGAGACTGAAACTTCCTATCCTCTACCCCACGAGCCCAGAGGAATAAGATGCATTCAGTTTACTTTATTAAGAAAGGTTATTAAACCAATCAATCCAGGAACTAGGACTTCTATGAATCAAAAACAAACATTGCTCCTGCATGTTGCAACACCCTATATGTCCTTTAAATTAACTTTTAAATCACAGAAGTACCCTATCTTGAAGCTGGTCTCCAGAGCACAGCTCTATGAAAGACCTGAGGTAGTTTTTAAGTAAAACTTGCACAAAAGGAAAAATAAATGGTAACCAACAGTGTTTTGACACAGGCCACTTTCTCTCCGTCAAGTTTGCTCAGAAGAATCACAGTGGAGCACAAAAGGATGCATCACAAACTCCCAGCACACTGACTGATTGGAAACTACATTCTGAAAGACTGGCCACTATATCCACTGAACTTTTCTTACTCCTACCTGAACTTCTTTAATTTCCTTAGGGGTTTTTTTAGAAGAATGATAGTCTTCAGAGAGAGCAGACTACAAAGGTACGTGAAAGGAATAGGGCTGCAATAAATCCCAAGGAGAAATTTTCTGTGGAAGAGAACTAAGCAGTAGGACACGAAAGACAGGCAGCTTCCCAGATGCTGCACAAAGCTGGAATTATTTAGACCAGACAAAACACTCAAAAAATGGATTGGATGAGAAGTAATAAGGTCAGAGACGACACAGATGCAAGAACATGGTTGTTCAAGCCTCTTTCACCTCTGGATAGCTGGCAAAGAACATCTTGGTGGTGGTATTCTGGGTCTGACTTCTCTTGAGTCACTTTCCATTCATTAATTTGGAAATCTCACAACTGTTACCGAGGGCAAGGAATGTGCCTCTCCATGTGACACAGAGACACCCTGTCACCCAGCCAAGCTGTGCTGAGGGTCTCATCACACGGGTTTGCCTCCATGGGAAGCTGGGCCTCTCTGTGCTGGAGCTCACTGGGCTGTGTTTCTGGGGGTATCCTGTGCAAGTCACTCTGTGCTCTTCAGCAGGAGGATTAAACAGCTTTAGCAGGGCTCCCCCAACATACAGACCACCAAAAGAAATAACCTTCCCTAGGTGATGGATGGTTGGGATGTAACACTCCTCATACTCCCTGTGCAATCCTGCACTGTCCCACTGACCAAGCCCATCTAAGCCTGGTGCTGCTGCAGCAGAGCAGACTTGAGCCTATTGATTGCACACCTATTTATGTTATGAAGGTACTTTACCATAAAAAGTCATTGTTTAAAAAAAGAAATTCTGTTTCTCCCTGGGAACAAAAAATCTATTTAATATGTTTTAACCTAAATAAAATGGCCAGTTCGAGAAAAATTAAGTAATATGTCTAATAAAGTCATGACATGCAATTTTAAGCTACAGTGAGCTGAGTAAAATGTGGCATAGGAGCCTGCATTTTTTATTAGAGTTCATTAATCTTGTTAATGACTTATTGAATACCATGGTAAAAATTGATCTCAGTGGCTACATTGTTGTCTGCTTTAGCAACCTCTTCCAACAGCCAGGCTGAACTGACAGAGTATTTCTCCAGTCCATTCTCTGCAGCTTTGCAGGGAACACTGCAGCAGATGTGCTTTATGGCTGGGCATGATTTGAAAGGTCTCACATTGTTCTGAACTGAGCAGGAACATCTATTTTTCCCTTTTTACATGGATAAAAGGAGTATATGTACACTCATATAAGTTACCTATGAAAGCAAACCACCAGCTTTGCTTTCTCTAGTTTGCTGTCCTGAGTTAGGCTGAAATTCTATTTTTTATGTACATTATTTCGATAAATTTTACATATAACAAGAGAATTTCTGTCCCAAGCTTAAGAATTGTAAGCACACACTCTATTTGAGGAAGGGATTCCAGCAAGGCAGACCCAATGAATCTGATTTTAAATGAAGAAGAAAAAGCTGGCCTAGGACTACTTTCTGGTAATGCTTTTGCTGCCCAACTTGTCATATACATATTTGTTTCTTTGCAATAAACTTACTGAATAGGAAAAGTGAACACACCCCTCATTTATAATTCCTTGTCTAAATGAAATTTTGACATATTTAGGAACAACGTGGATACATCTAAACACAAAACTTCATAGTACACATTAAAATTAATTACTTCAAGTCTTCTTTCTAAGTGAAGCAGCAGCACTTGACAGTATCATTAAATACTATCAATACTACCTATTATCAACTCACAATTTTAGGACAAACAAAACAGGAGTACAATTCTTCCCTAAAGAAGGGACAGACTTTGTAATAAAGACAAAACCAAATGACTTCAGGTAATATATCACTACAGGAAATACACTGTTAACTGTATCTTAATTCATTGAACCGCAGTAATGACTAGATTAGCAGCACTGTTGCTTTACATTTAAAAAATGTATTTATTAAAACTGGAATCTATGTTCTAAGAAATGTGATTCTTTTATTCAGCAAGGCATTGGTCTTTTTAGCTTTGTCATATCAACTATGAAGTAGCTTTTCATGCAAAGTCTTTGGATTTTTCTAAATTCTCCAAGCTGATCCGCATTCCCTCAGTGGGTCAAAGTCTTCTCTGAATTCGTGGACTTTCCTCAGATATATTTTGTGGAAAAATGAAGCAAGAAATCACCTCCATTTAATTTCTCTCACAAACCCTTTTATCATTCATACTCTCATTCATCATGTTCCATGGGCACCCAAGATTGAAATAACAATAGATGGCAATTAATAATTGAAACATCCAGTCATATTTAATTAACTTCCATTTTATCTCAGAGTTTTCTACCTCCTGCTGCAGGTTTTGTACTTCCCAGTTTCCCCTTTGCTCTTTTTGCTTATGGAAGTCAAGAATCCTGATAAAATGCTGAAGTCAGTGATCTGCCTGCTAAAGCAGTTCCCCAGAAAGCATGCCGTGCCAATTGATTTGTAGATAATCCAATCAGCAGAAATAAATACACTAATTTATTTTAGATATATAGGAATAAATCAAATGTTTGCCAGAGTCACCTAAGCAGATATGATGGAAACAAGCAAAAGCTGTTACAATTGTCTGAGAGGGAGGATTCACATTTCACTAAAATACCACATTTTATGTTCTTGAGATTAATCCTATTACTCTTTGGCTGGAATCCTGATGCTGCTCCCCTTTAGCGGACAGCACATTTAATCATATTTTTATACGGCTCATAAAGCAGACAAACTTTCTCTATGGATGTCACAAAGTCCTGTGTTGCCACCGCTCCTGTACTGGAGAGGGCAGGTGCTGCTTTGAAGTAAAAGCATTCTCCACGTGGCCAAAAGGCTCAGTGTGTGGCATGTGACAAACCTTGCCCTCCTATGGGGCTGAGGAATGACCCCAGTGCTGTAAGAGCTTAGCTCATTTGGTGTCCATCACTCCACTGTATAACCCTCACACAAGGTACTGGTTCATCCTTGGCATTTCAGGTGCCATGAGCAGTCTCGTCACAGAAAATGGGAATGGTTGTAGTGCTGCACCCTTCATTTCTCACTTGCACAAACCCAGGCTGTCACTAGGGTTTAGCAGCACTGTCACTCAGGGCAACGTGCACTTTGTTTTCCAGAGCTTTCTCTGCTGAACATGGAAAGCACAATGGATATTTACAAAATGAAGAAAACTTTAGAAATGTACTTAAAAATGTTTTTTTTTTAGCTTGCTTCTAGCTGGATATCTTTTTACTGAAAGTAGATGACCTAATTTACTCTCTTCTTGCTCTCCCACTTAAAGTTCTGCATTATCCTCCAAATTTGTACCTAGTTTTACCTGCCTTGTCTAGCCAGATCTCAACACCTCACCTGACAATCCTCAAGTGATTGCAAGCTCCCATTTAGCATCATGTTTAACTAATACCACTAAGCATTCTTCATTTTCAAAAAGAACAAAAAGCTCCTAAGCATATTTTGCTCCTATTGAAAAGCAATTTTGCTGGCGTTTTACATTTCCTACAGATGAAGGAAAACCACTGTAGCTCCATGGAGTTAATGGGAGTTACGCACATCTAACCTGAGGACAGCACGGGCATTTGCTTCTGTATTAATCTCCCAGTGCACTGTTTTTTGTGCAATTCCCCCAGGGACAGTGGAGATGAAGAGGACGCTGGCAGTCCTAACTAAATTCTATCCAGAAAGTGCAGGAAGTGGACTGCATTTACACTGGTGCTACAGATCACCTTCCACTTAGCGCAGGAAGCTGTGACACGTCTGACTTCTCTGTGATAACCTTCACCTCAAAGGAGCAATTCAGCTCTGCATTACTGTCAAAGGGTGTAAAAAATGCTCATCTGTCCCGAGTGACTCACTTGGATCTCTGCAGAAAGCACTGCCAAAGAAGGTGAGATATGGAACTGTCACAGCTCTGCTGGTGTCCCTGGGTCACCACAGTGAGAGAAATATTTTCACAGATTTAACAACAGAACAAGGCGGAAAAAGGGGGCAGGGGGAGGACACAAATGGAAGATCTAAAAGCCCACCTAGAAAAGACACCAACAGATTTCATACAATGGCAATTGCAGCAAATTCATTTATAAGCAAAGGGGAAAGCAGCAAAAACCCCTCACACATGTACAAGATATTCAAACCAATTACATGATGATAAGGTAAGAACACTTGCTCAGAGCTCTGGTCATGAGCCAAGGGCATGTTTGTTTGTATCAGTAACAAACCAGAAGTTATTAATTGTGGCTGCTCAGGATGATGACTGAGTTCACTTCTGTCCATATGTTGGGAACAGAACTGGATTTTCCATGTCTGCCTGAGCTTTTTTCTACTTCACTTACACTACATCAGGCTGTTGGGCACACAGTTGTCAAAACAGAAAAGATAACAGAGATGGAGAATAAATTGATTAGGGCAGCCCTGCAAGAGATTGGCACAGGAAGAACCAACTGGGAGAGGCCTGGGATACTTCAAGAGGTGAACTACAAGAAAGAATGCAAATTTAAATGAATGCTTACTTTCCACAGTGTTTTGTGTCTTCAGGCAGTTACTAGCAACACTCAGCAACATTTCCAAAAGAAGCAGACAGTTAAGGAAGGAAACAACCAGCTAGGGCTCCAGTGGGTTACAGACAGTTGCAGGCAATCTCAGTCCTTGTGTGCCAAAGTACTAATTATTTGCTGGGCTGGGAAGAAAATTCCAGCCTCTTTTTTCCTGAACTCTGCATATTTTAGTTCAACAGGCCAGGGACTAGAGAGATTTTTATTCCCTCTCTTCAGAAATGGCAGGCATGGAGGACTGCCCTGGGTTACCTGCATTTCTTGTGTATTTCTTAGACAGAGGGAAAGGACACTGGCCTGGTTTTGGCCAGTGCTCTGCCCCCACCTCCCCTGCTGAAGGAAGATCATTCCTGGACCTGTTTCAGCAAAAATATCCACTGTGGTTCCATCATCAGGAACTTTCAAGCAATACACAAAGCTAAATGCATACCAGCCTCCCAGAATCCTCCTTTCTCCATCTTCACTAAAGGTTCATCTAAAATTAATTCAGTACTTTCCACAGCCATGGAAAAGAAGCATATTTTCCTTAATAAATATAGGATTTAATAAATCAAGAAAGTAAGTTTCTGAATTACAATTTAGGTAGGATTTTCAATTAAAAAATAGCTATAAAAATAAAGACAAGGTTTGTCCCACTGCATTACAGTTTCTCAAACCATTCTGATCCATAAATGTTTTAATCAAGATTCATCTACCAGACCTTATTTCCACTGGATGATTCCATCGATTTGATACATGAAGCAATTTTCATTAATAACAACAATATTACACTGATTATTTCTTTTATGATGAAAGCAGAAGAATATCAAAACCTTGCCAGAAACTGATATAAAAGGCTTTCTAAAGCCTCACATTTAAATAGCTTTAAAATAGTTTAACTATTTATAAAATGCAAATCTAATGGTTTTAGAGGAATTCTCAGATTGTGTCAATTAAGCCAGGATATAGGAAATCTAATCATAAAGCATTCTTTGCCTCCCTGCATGATTAGGAATTGCGAGGATAATTCTATAAGAAGAAAAGAAAATATGCCATCACTTTCTTCTGCTTAATTTTTATGTCATAGCTTATGTACAGCTTCATGGACCATACTCCTGGGCTCTATTAAAATGTAATTCCCATGTGCAAGTAAAAGAAGTAGAAGTACTCTGTGAAAACAGTGGAGCCAGAGCGAAAACTTGCAAGGTAAAGAGAACAACTAAAGCACAAGATGAAAAAAAAAAAAAAAAAAGTAGTAAAAAGAGGATGAACTAATTAACATTCTAAGGATTAATTTAGCCACAGAACATCTGTTTTCACATGTCCCTCTGATGAGATCCAACGTGAGGGCTTGCGCTGGTTGGCTTTGAAGCTGTATTTTATTATCCAAGAAGAGGTTCTGTGTACAGATTTTGATAGGGATTATGGATATCTTAGTAACAGAGGGACCCCTGGGCCCCTTCTAACTACTCTTAGTTCCTTTATTTCCACTTGACTTGTATCCATCTATAGAGCATTCTCTATTCCTTGTTGAAAAACTCTCCACTGGGCACACTTACCATTTATATTCTATTTTAAGAACATTAAATGTTCCATCCCTCATCTGCTTTCCCACAAAACAGGACATTTTAATTCTTCTTTCCTGTATATTCCAGCTACACAGCCAGCTAGTTACCTAAAAATCAGACAAAGCCCTTACCCATTTCTTTAGTTCTTCTGCACTTCCCTAATTTAGTTCTTCTGCTATTCCCCTAATTATAGCTTGTTTGCTAATAGCATCTTTCAAATCATGTTGCTACAGGTCCAAATAAGATCCCAGGTTCCCAACAATAAAGAAACCATCTGCAACACTGTAAGAAATATTTTTTAATCTGGAAAGTTTCTAAGTCCTCTGCTGACCCACCTGATTATAAATACGAATATAAACTATTTTAAAATCCAGAAAAAAGTTCCTAGTGGATCTCTCTGTGGACAAGTCTTACAGGTTTCTATCAAAGAATACCCACACAGAAATTTAAGTCTTTTTACACAGCAAATCCAATAAATTCACACTGGCTATGGTAAGTAAAATATTCAGGCTCAGTGATCAGCAGAAATAATTCATGCACACACAGAGCTGTCCTTGTAATTGAACAATCAGGCAATTTGGTGGGCTCTCAGCAATGGTGGCACTGATTCTTTTTAACTGCACCCATTATACATGGAACAGCTGTCTCAGGCTTTCAGCACTGCCCTACCTAGATCTCTTTATGAATAAAAAGTTATTTTCATTAATGGACTAAACTAATCCCACCACAATTAGTAAGTGGCTTGTCTGCCTATCTACAGGTAACACAAACTTGCAGGTCATTAACTCCTCTCCCAGTAGACAATGTCATGAACACAAGCAATAATGATGTTTTCCACTGCTCTGTGTTGCTTCACTGAGCACCACAACTACTAAAGAAAAAGCACTGAATTGACAGCAAAGTCATTTCAACTCACCTACCCCCAGGTAAACATTCATCAGTCTCTAACTTGGTCATCACATCAACATAATTTCCCAGAAAAAAACAGCTAAACTTCTTGACTGCTGAACAAATTGAAGCAGGAAATAGCATTTTGTATTTTTAAAGGAATAATTGATTCTGTGGCTCTGTGGCTGCTGGTCAATACAACAGTAATTGGAATCATCATGACTAATGCACAGATTATTTTACAGGCATTATTTGCATGAACATCCCCTCAGCTCACCTCTGGTGTGCTAGGCCAGGATGTTGCCCCCGTTCTTGGGAGAATTAGTTAAGCTACATATGCAGCTCTTATTAGGCAGAGCAAAAATTCCTATGTATGCTTTAGTTTATTAAAGGCATAATTTAACTTGCTACTGAGGTACTATTCTGAGTGTGTCTGCCTAATTCCATGGGCCCACACAGTGAAACAAAACTCTTTTTTGTTTCATCCTGTGTGTATTACCAGGTCTTGATTGCCATTTTTATATCAAAAAAGAAGGATTTTCAAATTACTGTCCACCTTCTTCTTATTTCCCTTTCCACAAGTGCCAGTTTGGACCTCTGGCATCTCACTGCTCACTTTTGGAGAACCTGAAAATAAAGGACAGTGTACTCTGTCCTTGTCAGAAATAGACATAATTATCCCACCTCCTGCATAAATCATGTGTTCCTCCTGCATCTTCTGAAACTCTCATATTTATTAGCAGACAAATAATCTGTTCCTCAAAGACTTTAATGCATTCCCTTGCCCTCGACTTGTACCTGCAAAGCAATTGTGATTCCAGTTGTGTCACTGTTAAATATGCCATTAATTACTTCAGGAAGACATTACACCATACTCAGAACAGACTGTAAACATTTTATATCATTAGGTAATGCACTGAGGCTGTTTTTAATGCCATAACAGCTCTATTTATATACTGTGTTGCATAATTAGCTACTAATGAGGCTCTAACTTTCACTGCTGTAAGGCCTAGGTATCTTTTCCTCTTTCAATGAATTCATTTTTGCTGTCTCATTAACACACTAAAAAACCTGCAAATTGTATTTTAATTAAAAGCTAAACTACCTCTGTCTGGAGACACTAATGAACAGATACACTCCAAGGGAAAAGCAAGAACTTTGTCAGTCAAGAGGACAAATACCTTGCCAGAAGAGCAACACAAAAAGGTAACACAGCTCACTCTCTTATTTTCAAGGGCAGGCTCTTCTCTACTTTCTCCCTTTTTTTCTACCCCCTTAATTTTCTCCTTTTGTATCTTGAGCAAGGCTGCCTACCCTCAGACTGACAAATTGCAAGCTAGACCCTAAGAAACAGCAAGACTGCCTTAAAATCATGAGAGGTGTGTGTATTTTGAGACTCCCTGATGCTTGCTGTTCCCGTCAGCCTTCTGTATCACATTTCCTGGCTTTTTTCTGTAGCTACAAGGGCTAAAAACACAGCAGCAGAAACTCATCTAACGACATGACTTCACAACCACTGCCATAAAACCATGAGCACTGACCACAGTGCTTCATTTCCTGACTTCTGAGGGCACTTCATGCAATTAATCAAGGAACATTCTCAAATATATCAAGTCATCAGGTAGAAAGAGGGTTTGAAATACACTGGGGAAGGAAGAGCACCCCACTAATCTCATCAACACACACATACAAGGGCAATTGATTGCACAATGTTCCAGTGGTAAAAACAAAGACTCAGTTTTTTTAAAAAGACCTCTTAAGGCAACATAAAACTAAAATAGAAAATGACATTCAGAACTAATGTTCCACACTGTATTAAAGCACCGTGAAAACATCCATCTGCAAGAAAATAACCCAGGAGCAGGACAGAATAAATAACAATTAACACATGAGAGAAGGAAGCAGCACTTTTGAAACAATATAGACAGTTCTAGAAATATTCAGGAAGAAGTTCCCCTAAGAGCCTGCAATTAGTGACAAAGAAGGGACTGCATTATTCTTACTGGAAATTGCTGATCCGAGCTGTATCAGAGAAATACAGTGGAGGAAAGATCATCATGTAAAGATTTCTGGATTAACTGCCTGCTTCCCTTGCAAACACAGGATTCTGAACTTGCTGTTCTGCCTCACTTCATAGGATGACTGGAAGCTCACCCAGTAGATAACACCAGACCCCTATACACTGCCTGGAGTTCTGGTTTAGTCTTAAATTCAGGTACTTCATTGCCATCTCCTTCGTGTGAAGAGTTCCTTAATCTCTCATGAAGGGTTTTCCTAATATTAAACTAAGTGGTGCATATTAGGAATGCTTAGCAGCCTGTGGCCCCTAAAGATGAAAATCCAAAGTAAGCCAACTTAATTAAGAATTAATTCCCTTTAAATCGCAGCCCGAATTTCTCTCTCTGATCAATTATTTGCGGCATGAAATGATTTAGAACACAGGGGCAGATTAATTTAGGTGACAAAAGTGATTTCAACTCTCATCAGAGATACTCCATCCTGTTTTTTAAAAATTCACCTTTAAAAGGTGAGCTTTGGCCTGCTTACAAGGCTCCGTGTTTTGACTTCGATATTTCTTCCCACAGAGCCCCAAATGCCATTTTCATTCTATGACAGCCCCTTCTCTCTTCCTGCTTGAAGGGATAATTCTAAAACTGTGCTTTAAAAGAACATATCACCTCCCTGGAATCTCTGCAACTCTTCTGAGGTTGCTGTAAAAGTACTGGCTCCTTTCACACACTTCACACCAAAACTCTGAATATCAATATAGTTGCAATGAAGTAACACTGTTACTGCCCCTCAGTGGAATAACTCAACCCAGATGTTGGGGTTTTTCCTGGTGAATGAAAGATTGTGCTATTGAAGCAGCTGAATACACAAAGATGGCTGCACAGTTGCGTGAGAACATTTTAACTTCTGGATACTACTTTTTAAATCTCTTTATTTGAGCTTCTGGATCCTGCACTCAGAGGTAGTAGCAGCTGCTAATGCTTTACTTTCTTTAAGAAATAAGTCTTTATGACAAAAAAGCAAATAATAAAAACAAAACCTTTTTTATCATAATCAACTATGAAGGCTGAGCAAACAGGATTAGAGCAGCAAGCTGGTCTTTAGAAAAAAAAACCAACTTTTAAAAGTATTTTAATGTATTCCAGACATCACTAGAGAAGGATATGAGACAGATACTAGTCTTAGCCCAGACTTATGGAGAAGAAAGAGTCATTTAAGAGGATCTCTAACTTTACTCTTTGAATATTGTCTTGAATTATGTACCGTATTGCACAAATCTGATCTATTAGAAAAGCAAGAAAATTGCTTTAGGAAGCTTTTCCCTCTCTCTTGTTGATGAGGATTATCTGTTTATAAACTACAGGATGAGTAGCTGACATATTTTATCGAGTGCTTCTCATAAATCCAAGGAATCTTGTTCAATATACTACCAGATGATGATTTTCAAATGCTCAGGAGAGTCTGCATTTCAAACATATGTGTGTTTTAATGAGTCACAGAAACAATGATACAAGCAGGATACTGTGTGTGAAGAAGTGCAGTTCATAGAGCAATGGCTGCAAGAAAGCGTGGTTAGGAAAACTAGAAAACATTTGAAATATGGACTAAAACATGCAATAAAGGCTAGGGCTCTGTATCCATATTTAGGTCATCAATAAGTTTACCAAAGTTGATGAAGGATTTGTTTGAAATTAGCTGCCGTGCATCAGTTAACCACTCTTTTCCAGTCTGTGTTCCAGAGACTCTTTAACGTCCATGGATTGCTTTTGGAGTCCCATGAGAGCCTTTGCTCATAAAGACAAGCATTACTTGTCAAGAGACTAAAACTAAAACACACAACTCTTCATGCAAACCGGTAGGAGATGGTTAGAATTTCCCAATGTCTGCTCTACTGGAATAGCACTGAACACTGGAATAGCAAATTGCATGAAAAGAACCATTATCAGCAAACACTTTAACAAAGAAGGATGGAGTTGGTATTTTTCACATGAGTAATTCTTATACTTGTCCCAATGTCATCTGATTATGCTTGAAAAATGTCATTAATCAATGGGACTTCTTGTGTGAATAAGGATAACTCTCCTGAGAAGCTGAAGAATTAATTCCCTGATAGTTAATTTTAATACACAATGGGAGCATTTCAAATGGCCTATTTACACAATTTTAATCTGAATAAAATAGAAAATGTCACCTCAGTGCTAATACAACATTGCTGTAAATTATGCACATTTTTAAAGCTAATGAAGCTGTCATTATCTTATTAAAATTTGGCACAGCAGTTATTTTTAAGTTATCATTGTGACTTTTAAAATATTTTGCAATTAAATTACTTTAATTCATTTGTATTACTTGTAGGCTTGTATGAAAACTATTTTTTTTATCGTGCCTATTAGGATGAATGAGAGTACTATGCTTTATTACACATGTTCAATCACATTCAAAAACGTGGCTGCCTTCGTTTCCCACATCAATATGGATTCTTTCAATCCTGCTCTCAGCAAGAGCAGAAACTAAATTTCAGTTGATTTCATTTGAAGCAGGTCTAAATAATGAATTTACACTGCTAGTAATAAGGATCAGAAATTACATTTACCACTGTTTTTCAGTAATTTACTATGTATGGGACAAAAAGATCACAAATACACTGCTTTGGATTTAACTAGGTAAAGCTAGCTCAGGCCTTAACTAGCCTAAAGAGACATCTCTTCATTTGAAGACTTGCTCTTCCCCTTTATTTCAGTGCATATGGTCTGCACGTATAATCAGGAGTCCACAAACACAGCAACAGCATGTACTGCTGCTGGGCACCATAATGGAAGCAGTAAAACATAATCACCTGGTAAACTCTGGTAATTATAGTTACACATGTTGGCACAATTGCCCTTTTCCCTGCACATCCCTGCAATGCACTCTTCTTCCTGTGTCCCAGCACAGACACTCCCAAGAAGCAGGCAAGCCTTTTCCATGATGGAAATACCATCTTCAGCTGGCTGAAGAAAACACTGATAATGTTACATTCTGCCATATTAAGACCCCAAAGCAATATTCCCATTTTGTTTACAACAGGGTTAATCAGCACTAACTGCACAGTTCAGTTCTATCAGTTTGTGACTCTCAACAAAATTCCTCCCACTGAGTTTTTACACGCAAATTCCTTTTCCTGGAGACAAATTTGGGGAAATATTGTATTCCTCTCACAAGCAAGTGATGGATTAGGCAGCCCCAAAGGATGTTCTGGCTCTGTCCTAATGCTGTTTGTCCTGTTTGCTTTCAGATTTAGGCAGCTTCTTAGCAAAGACCTATGAGTGTCATTTGCTGCTACCAACCCAGACAGCTGGAAAAGTCCCCTGAATAATGGGGAGCTTTCAGTCACCAGAAAGACTGAAGCAGCAATTCAAGATTAATGGGCAACTAAGGAAGAAAAAGGCCTGCAATTAATCAGATGCTTCAGTTATTCCTAAACACTTTTTTCTTTGATTCTGCTTTACTCAAGAATATGTAAATGAGACTTTAAAAATACACTTAATATTTTTTTCTTTGTAATGAAGATAAAAATTCTGCTGCTAAAATGGGAGACTCTCTTGTAAGGAAATTAAAATGCAGCTGGAAGGTGTGGTGGTATTTGCTGTCTGCTGTGTCACCATGTATTTATTAGCATGGCAGCTGCCACTAATCAAACAGAGGAAGAAAGCTGAGTAAAAAACATTTGTTGATTTCATCACTCATTTAATATTTTGATAAGAACTCAGCTAAATCACTGTCCAGTAGCTCTGCTTATAAAAGAAGACTTATAGAGAGGCTTATGGGAATAACAAAGGAAAGTTCTTTGCACGCTTCATTAAACTTAAACAAGGTACAAGGTAGTGTAGTGCATATACAACACATTATTTCATAAGAAGAGGCTGGGGAACTGGAAATTTTCTCCAAGACAGTATAAAAACAAAAATGGAAACATTACCTTGCAAAATTAGAACTGGAGCACACTAAGCTGACATGTAAATACAAACATCACAGCTGTCACAGTGAAGATGGGGTTTGTTCTCCAACACTAGCAAAGGTTGTAACTGAGAGAATCCCTGAGACAAAACCCATGAAGTGACAACTTCCAACTGTTTATTTGCCTTTGAGGATTTCAAACACGACCTGCCACATCATCTTAAAACCCCCCATGGTTTTGTTTTGCCCCTGGAAGAGCAGCAAAGCCCTCAGCTCTGAAACAATGTGAACAAGCAACACTTAACCTGAAACAGCTGCTCCTCTGGCCCCCACCTGAATCAGGTCTTAGTGACAAAGGCCATTGTAGTCAGTATGGAGTCAACAAAAAATTAACCATGCTGAGGATTGCAGAACAAAGTATTTGGCTCTCTGGCAGGTGTCTTTTGCCAGCCTGTGGACAAGTGGAGAAGCTTGTCCCATTCCCATTGCTCTGGATGGATCTAAACAGCTCTATCCATGGCTCCATCTATGGATTACTCCCATCAGGGAGCTGTATTTTGTTGTACCAGCAGTGCAAACACCTCCTCTGCAGCTCCAGAAAATCACCTGGTGAACACACAGCAATCTAGGCTGGGCATTAACCAGCTCTCATGAAGTGCAGGTCCTCACTTTAAACCCTCAAGGAGCTGACCAAATGCCCACCCCTCATTAAGGAATTTCTTGAATAAGAAGCACATTTCTTCATTATCTTCCAAGAACTTGGAATTAACTGCTCCTGTTTGCCAGGGGGTCAGGATTCCTGCAGGCTGCCCCTCCCCCCAAAACCCCTATCCCTCCATGTAGTATGAAATACTCGGATTCTCTAGTGGGACATGTAAAACACAGAACATTTCTGTGGATAAACAAGTGAAAGTACTTCATAGGTTAGGGAAAAAAGACACTCATTTCTGCAGGTGATATAGACTCTCAGAGTGAGAAAGACAATTATTTTTTACAGAGTTTTTGTCTGCAGTTTCACAAGTAGAACAGAAGGAATTTTCCACTGGGGTATGAAGATGCTCTTCTTATCATATCATTATCTCAAGCTTATTTCCTCATTTGGAAAAGTTACTTTTCTATTACAGACTCTTTGAAAATGGAATTAAGATGAGCAAATATATATTGTGAAATCAATTATAGTCTTAATGACATTTTCCAAGAGCAGACTAGAGAAGAGCATTATTCTATTTAGCTTGTCTGTTATCCTTTACTAACTTATTTGAACACATAAAATACACTTTACACTGCAAGAAATAAACAAGATGGACAGATGGATGGATGGATGGATGGATGGATGGATGGATGGATGGATGGATGGATGGAAGGAAGGAAGGGAGGGAGTGACATGTTTTCCTTGCTCCCTAAACAAACTGCATATCTCTCAGTAAGTATAATCCCTGTTTTTCCACAGACTTCTGGTGATTCTTGCTGTAAGTCCTTTTAGGATGAAATCCACAGTAAGTGCTACACACATAAACTGATTTGTAGCTGACATTTAGACACTCAGCACCAAATTACAATGCCCAGTTAGCTCAGTTCATATGAATCCA
This sequence comes from Phylloscopus whistleri, assembly GCA_017589585.1. Classification (NCBI taxonomy): domain Eukaryota; kingdom Metazoa; phylum Chordata; class Aves; order Passeriformes; family Phylloscopidae; genus Phylloscopus; species Phylloscopus whistleri. Next base: position 3,070,903 of record JADMLD010000092.1, read on the forward strand.
CTAAGAAACAGTGACATGAGGGAACTGACCCACACACCCAGGGGGATTTAGTACATGCTCCACCTTTTCAGAACAAAGTGCAATCCCCTGATGTATACCTCTAATTGATTTTTTCTCTGACAGGACACAAATGATATTAATGGACTCAAGGAAATTCCAGCCCTACTATATTAGACTGTCCTACATAATTACTCTGAATAACCTTTATTTTACATCCACCAGGTAATTTATGAGAAGTCCTCATGTATATCCTTCAAGGTATTCAAGTGCTGCTGAAAGGGGCTTCACTTCTTAAATTATGGGAATATAAATAATTTTTTTTCTGTCTTCTCAGAAGATCCTTCTTACATTAAAACAGACATAAATCTACATTGCTGACTCATCTCTATGGCTTTTACTAATTCACATTTCATTTACATGCACGAGTGGTCATATATTTTAATGAAATCTTTTGCAGTAAACACCACCCATGTAAAAAACTTTTAAAAACAAAAAATAAAAATTAGAATTGGATTTCTATGTATGATTTGGATTATTAATTCATTAGGTCAGTACCCATTTACTCGGCAGCCTTATTTTTAGCCTAGTTTTATAACTACTGCTCTGTGTTTTGCAGGGTCATTGTTGGACAGAGGGCTGTAAAATGTTCACTCAAATAAGTTAACCTATGCTGGGACATTGGAAAGGTCCAGTTGTAAATACTGATCCAGCTGTAAACACTGTTCAACCTAATCACACACACAACAGTTTGGCTCTCAATGACTTACACCAAACCTCACCTTCTACCTCACCAGTGCTTTTGGGAAGGCTCCAACCAGCTTCCACTCAGCAGAGAAAGCAGTCCACAGTAATTTCCTTGGCAGAATAGATAAAGCTTGGCCAACCATGTCACATAGACAGCAAGAAAAAAAAAATGCTGATTTTTCCATCAGAAACACAAAGAAAGAGTCTTCCTCTGAAATACCTGTCTGACATCCCCAAACCAAAACCACCATGGCAAATGGTTAAATGAAGTGCAAAGAGAGGAAAAATTATTCAGGCAGACAAGTGTTTTCCAGAATGGCAGACAGGTTTCTTACCCTTTGTTCAGTGGTCTTAATAGATGTTGTTCGCTGAACTGGACTTCCACACTCTTCTGGATTTGTGGTTACACTGGAAGAGCCAAGCCCTGCAGGATGCCTGTGTTTATTGAATTAAAAATTAAGTGGTGATCTCAATCTGTGTTAAATCAGCTGATGATATCCTGGGCCTAAAAATAAAGATTTGATACAACATTGGTGAAGGTAGGTTCTCATTAAAATCTTTTCATACTAAATTCTTTGTCAAATTCAAGGTTTGTACAGTTTATAGAACTGGTCTTCTATAAGTTGAACCTTTAGCTCTTGCTTTAAAATATGCCCGTACTACTTTTTTTTTCATACTGTGAAATCTTGCAAGAAATCATAAGCAAATTATCATTCAGCAAAAGGATGGATAACAAATCTGACCAGCCTGAAAGTCTAGGGACAGGTTGCCATGGCCAGCTCTACAGGGTGGCAAAAAAAGCCAGGCAGAAGCAAAAGAGCCATAAAGCAGGAGCTTTCCCTATCCTAGAAAAATCCCAACAGCAGAGGCTGCACCCTGCCATAAACTGAAGACATACCTGTGATTTATCATCCCTCTTTCAAAGGTCTGTTTTGATCTCCATCTGATGTATGGATCTTAAGAAGGATGGATTTAGCTGCTGCCTTTACAACAGGGGAGATGAATGCAGCAGCTCCACACAGAGACAGATTCTTGGAGTTTTGGAAGTGTTTGGGGCCTGACCAGCTGGAAGGGTTTCCTTTCCCTGTGGCTAGATTTCCATGTGGGAAAACCAGAGAAGATAATTCACTTAAGAATAGCTGCTGGTTGGAGAGTCTCCCTTGGAGGTGTAATCAGCAAGGCAGAAGCTGTGACATAAATAAGCTCCTGTGTCTCTGTGGGCACTCAGCCTCCAGCCTTTACAACCCATCTGTCCCTTCCAGAAGCAAGCACCATTTTAGGAAATGTGTGACAAAAGCCTGCAAGGGAACTCCTGTCTTTTTTCATCTCTCTGTTCCTTCTTCCAGCCCTGCTAGATTTTCCCCATCTAATCTAATAACCCATTAACAAACACCTTTTTTTGATATTCCCCCCAGAGAATTTAGGTCTCAGCCTCTGAGTGGCAGCTGCTCTCTAAACCTGCCTTCTGTTACCTGAGGAGAGGCCAGCCTGACACCTCATCCAGCTGCTCAGGCTTCCTGCTGTGAAGAGGATCTGGGTAGAGCAGAGAGGAAAGAGCATCTGAATCTTCCTACCTGGCAGTGAACTTTGGGCTGGGCAGAGTGAACTGACCCAAGAGCAACCTCGGAGGTGCTCTTAATCTCAGCAGCTGTGGAAAATGTCCACAAATGAATAAATGAATACATACACAAATAAATACAGCACAAAATGCTTTACACATAGAACTGAGCTAAGGGTCTCAGGACTTATCAGTAATTAATCCTGTCATTGATTTCTATGCCTGATCTCCCAGTCTGAAAGCAGCTCCTTTATTTCCCACCCAGACATGAAGTCGGGCAGTCCATGCTGATTTCTGTAGGAAATGCTCTGAGCCTGCTTCCCCTCTGCCCAACACCCCAAATTTCTAAACTCAACTACAGTGCTCATTTGAAATCAGAGCCTACCTTTGGGGCGAGGTTCTGCATACCCAATATGAGGTGTAGAATATTTCTGAGTGATGAAGTGTCCTTGGCAAAGCCAACTTCTGTATCACCGAGTATTAACTGATTTTCCATAAAACTTCATTTGTTTCCTGTCTAATTCTGCCTAGCATGAACAGTTTTAAACAACCTATTGCAACCACTTCTCTACTTGCTTGCCTTTCATTTTCTCCAGAAATTAAATACAGCAGCACATCTTTAATGTTTATTATAGAATAAATGACTTATTCAGACATAAAAATATTTTGAGCCCTGCTGTTATATGTACAATGGTATAATAGATAATCCAAATTCAGACAGTAAATGTGATGCCAGAAAACACAGAAATACATATTTTATTGCAGGAAACTTGTACATCTTTAGATGTAGCTCTTCAGATTCAAATGTATTTGATTTAATATCTGTTTGGGCGCTGTGGTTGAGCTGATTTAACTTTTAGTCAAGCAGATGAGTAATAAGGATTTAAACTATATGGTTTTCAAACTGCAAATTAGTTATCTGACTGGTTTTCACTTAGAACAATGTAAAAGTACTGAAGTATTTAATTTACTAGTATAGCAAACAGTGCCTTAATCAATTTAAATTTCTTCTCTTTTCATTCTTTCAGTACGTTAACAGAGCTGTATAAATTGATACAGTTCACACTACTGTGACTGAGCTTTTAGACTGAAGGAAAAGAAGTGACCATTAATAATGTAAATGTAGGGGGGAAAACTCTCACAAATTAGGATCTCTTCACAGATCCTGACCTGATTTGTCCTGTTGCTGAAATCAAGCCTTTATAACTAAGAATACTGTGAGCACGAGATGAACTTTTCAGAAGATACCAAAATTCAAGCATGCATATCAAAAAGAATGAATCAAGTATGTCTTTCAGAATGAATTTCCTGGCCTGATCAAATGCAATCTGCTAATTTGGGACAGAAAGATACTGGATGAAACCTACAGTGATCATAGCTTCATATTGGAGCAACACATTTCTAATTTGAAATTACTTTCTTAATAACCTTGACTAAATATTACAGACTGCAACAGGGACATCCTCAAATATTTGCCTGTAATATGAAGAACAGACTTTGCACACTGGAGGAGCTGAATCAGTGCAAGATACTTTTTATCAGAAGCACAGTTGTTAGTCTAACAGTCCCCGTGGCTGTAAGGAGCTGTTTTAAAGAAGTGACTTTGAGTAAGGGTGAGAAGACCCATTTTGGCGATGGGAACCCCTAAGTAGTGCTGGTGGGTAGCACTGTGCACACATTTCTGAGCTTTGCACTGCCAAACACCGGCATTACCCGAGGTGAAGGAGCCCCTGTGGTCCATCTTGTCCTGGTGATGGATGCATGTACGTACAGCAGCAGAGATGTGAGAGCCAACAGCCCCAGAGCAGCATTCCTCCAGCATTCAAGCACAATCCTACCTGCATTCCCTGCCTTTTTACATAACTGAGTTGCTGCCGGTGTAAATCCAACTGAAATAAATGGCTGTTCATTTCCAGTCCTGCTGGAAATGCAATGGAGTCCTAGCAAAGGGAGCTGCTTTCAATTCTGGCTTACCAGCACTGGCATCAACTCAGCTCTCCCCAAAATCTTCATGACTGATGAGGCAGAAAGCAGGAAAGGCAGAGCTTTGGCTTGCAGACCACAGACAAAGCTTCCAAAGGTTTCTTCTCTTTCTTTTGTTTCTGACAATTAAAAATACATTAAAACAGAGTCACTGCAAGCAACATACATGCAAGCACATGGCATCTTTGTGCTGTATAGGCAGAATCACACTTTGAGATGCAGCACTGAGACACTAAGTCCCTTCTCATAGTCTGTATTTTATTTTAGAGATGTGTTCTAGAGGGTACTCTCCACCCCACTGATGGTATTTCTGACATGGCATCAACTGCTAAACCCTGCTTTCCTGCTGTTCTCTCTATACTGTGTCTGACAGCATTTTTAGGATTTAACTGACCTAAAAATGGCTTCTGCCTGTTACTGAAAACGCAAAAAAAAAAAAAAAAAAAAAAGGTTCCACTAAAAACAGCACTCAGGGAGAAATTAGGATTAAGGAGCAGCCAGCACTTAAACCATGTAAATCTGAGTGATGTCAAACTGACTGCAGTGACAGAGCTCAAGAGCAATCTAATGGATGCTTTCTGCTGTTTCAAGTGAAGCATTTAAACATTTTAATGCAAGGCTGTTTAAAATGCATATTCTATGCCACTTTAATTCACGCTACAGTAGTGGATTGATAAATCTCCTCTTTCTGATTGGCACACAGCAAAAGATCTCCCACACCTCTGTGTGCTGAGTCCTGTAAATTTAACAGCATTTTTTTTTACACCACATATCTTGCAACATTTTTGTGTTGGAAAACCTGAACTTTTAAAATCAGTCTCTCTAAAATTTTTGCTGTACCCTGCAGCCAGACCATAACATGTGGCACATTTGAGAGCCTAAAATTTGCAGCTCTAAAATTTTTCTGACTAGAATAATTAGACACCAACTTGTATGCCTGCTACAATGTTTTGCACATAAATTACTTATAAACCACTGTGAGATTCAAACAAGAATTTGACAGGGAAAAATAGGTATTAACTCCTATGAGTAATTTAGGCATGTCAAAACTAGAAATTGTTGACTTACTTTTTTCTTTTTATGATTTGTGACACAAGAATGGATTACCTCTGCACTATTTTCTACTTTGGTTATGATTTTTGTCATTCAAGTAAAGGCAGAGCAAGAAAGAATGGAAATAAATTATTATGGCTCAGTGTAAACTATTTGCATGATGGTCTTAAAAAGGAAAATAATAGAAAAAATATATTCTTAAATTTCAATTCTAGTAATGAGAATTGTAACCTTAATGGAAAAAATCATGTAAAATTAACTAATGTATATCTAGTTTTGGCACAATTATCTAATTCTCCATGCTGCAACATCTGACAGCAACTCACATATGATGACCCTGAAGTTCCAAAACTAATGACAAAAATTTTTACCTTTCTTCTCCATTGTTACATTTAAGTGTCACTACAATTCATTCACCTGGTGCCATTTTCCCATCCAGTCGTAGTTCTTGTCACGGAAATGAAGGATTTGAAACCTTTTCCAGATCATTTTTAACATTCTGCATTTGGTTCCATTGCTATTTCTATCTCCACATTCATCTACAGGCACGATCTCTGAATACATATGTAAGGGTTCACTGAGCCAACCAAATGAAATATGGAATATTAACAAGATGAAACTTCTTTTTCCTTGCTGAATGGTGTGTCACTACATATCACTAGAAGACATCCCAATTCTTATAAATCACGCTGTACCATGCATAAGAAAGGGGAATGACTCAGGAGAAAAGGAGAAATATCATTGGTGTGCTCTTAAAGGAATGCTAGAATCACTCATAGATGCCTACAAGTGTGATTGGACTGAGATACAGATGTGTATTTCACTAGTTCTGCAAGAGATTACATCAATGTACTCCATTTTAACAACAGAATGATGTACCCCAGACAACTCAGCATCCCAATTCTCAGCCTTACTTACAATTCCATCATCAAGCCAACATTCCACGAATTCTGTCGTACAAAGGGCCAGCAAACTCACCGTGCCAGTCGCAGAGCCTGTTAAGATTTCCTGAAGTGACTTTTCCTTCAAGTACAGAGAAGTTTCAGGAGAAGGGTCACAGTCTTTTGGTTTGCCAGTGAATTTGTCCTTCAGCCAAACCTCTCCTTGCAAAGAGGTTTCTTGCAGGTCAGAGCTGCCCCGTGCCCCTCTGTCTTGCAGAAGGTCTAAGTCTCTCAAAGCCTAGATCTCTCAAGCACAGAATTAATAACAGTCTGACAGGAAGTACCACAACCCAGTTCCCATCCCTTTTTCCCCCGTCACACATTATCAAGGTATGAAACACGCTGCAAACACAAGCTGAAGCACCGGGAAAGGAGAAATGTGGGGTAGCCCGTGCTACTCTAAATACAAATTGAACTGCCCAGGGCAAATCCCTCTGAGAGGGTTTGTGCTCAGCTCAGCACAGGGAGTGGTCAATGCTCACATGAATCCTTCCCTGCTCTGATGTGTGGCCCCAGGCTCCCTTTATTCAGCTATCCTGCCCTGAAGGCAGAACCCGGAATGTCGGTCCTGATTCATGGCCACTCAGCCACTTAAACAAACAGGGAGGTGCATATTGACATTTAGGGAAAGAAAGAAAAACAACCCCTCTTCCCAAGTGTCCCTCATCATTTTAGACCAGGATTTTTAAAATAGGAAATGAGTGGCTTCAAGAGATTTTCTCCTATTTTAAGATGTTACCCCTCTTTTGTGTGAAAGGACTTTTTTTAACCCTGTTCATTTTTGGCTTCGTTGGTAACTCTGGTATGAGGGATTTGTGCAATGGCATAATACTTGCCAGCAACCCTGTGGATCCTAAACCCCACACAATTCTGCAATTTCAAAACTTCATGGACTCATTTTAGTGTTTTCCCACCATCCCTCTCTACAGAGGTGCAAAACACAGAGCATGTAAGAATTCAATCACACACAGAGGTGTCATTTATATCACAAACCAGGTTTCAAAGGTGTTTGTAAAGGTTTCAATATTGTTATTCTTCTACCTTAAAATGCTTCTGCTTTTATGTCCAACACGAGATGCTGCTTCAATGCCACCAATAAGCCAGAGAAGCATTTGCAGTACCTCTGCTGCATTATGCACTTTTATACGTATGCAGAGTGTCCTCTGTCCATCCAGTCACCTATAAATCTGATGCAACAACTGTCTGTCACTTTTCATTGGATCACAGGTTCACTACTTATTCAAAGCAATTGTACAAAACTATTTTCAACTTTTACCCTTACTAGATGGGTAACTGCAGAAGGTAAACAATATGAATTTAACTATCTTTTTCTAACAGCAATAACATACACTGTTTTACTACAACCTTAAAAAAATAGATTTACTGGTATTTGGGATTCACCTGTAATTCTATTTCTCCTCTTAGCAAGGATAGAACAGAGCATCATGGGCTGGGAAAATTGCCTTTCTTTTCCATTCCTATATTATCTTTGCAATTTAAAGAGCTGTGTAGTGTTAAAAAAACCCCAGCATAGTAGCTATGGAATATGGCATTGCATCTGTACACCATTTTCAAGAAATGCCATCTACATGACTGAATTTAGATCTCTTCTGGGGAGAAGCCTGGGATTTCCAACACTAACAGTTTAAAATTTGGCTATTTTTCTCTTCATTTGTTTATAAAATCCTGTAGATTTATAGGAAGAAAAAGCTGTTCTGAATGTGATGTGTTTATAATCAACAAGATAGTCTAGAGAGATTTGGACTTTCATACATTTGGATTGAATTTCAGCTGTGTCTCAGCACAGTAATTGATTATCTCAAAAATAATTCTACCTTCAGCTCAAGTCTATCAGACCAGACAATTCAAAATGTTTTTAAAAGCCAGGCTATTTTAACCACTTTGCAGAATGCCAGTCTACCAGATGGAGAAAGAAATCCCTAGCAAGAAAATAATGGGATTATTACATTACTTTAGACTGAAGTCTCTTCATAGATAAAAACATCTGTTGTGTCTATGTGTGTGCATATGTTGAACAAAAAAAAAAAAAAAACTTGGTGTGTCTGTGTGCACATGTCTGTATACAGTCTAACAGCTGAAGGCTTTTCATTTGAGAAAGCTACTTCAGAAAAAAAACCCACCCAAATCTTTTTTCACGTTCATACAGATTTTGCAAATATTTCCATGGGAAAAAAATATTAGAAAGTGGAAGAAGTTCTGCTAACACATGAATTAATGAAGTCCAGTTTCTTATGAGTTTAGTCTGCTTGTTCCTTATGTCAGAGATGGTCTGGTTAACATCTTCACAACTGTTGGAGAACAAAAAGGGACCTCTCTCAACCAAGAGGGAAAGTACAGCCAGTGGCACAACAATGGGGTCACACTGACAGACAGACAGACCCCTTCCCTTGCTCCATCTCTCCTGCCCTCCCTTCTTTCCTCCATCTCCTCTGCCATTTCCCCTTATGATCCCACAAGTCTAGTTTCCATAGGAAACCATGCTAACAAGTCTGTCAGGACATAAACACGGGGACTTGCCGCTCCCCTGCGGGAAGCGCGTCACTGAACAGCGCAATGAGCCGCTGGAAGGCAGCGGGGTGGAGTTATTTGCTGTTCCACAGAAGAAACAATAAACATCACAAGCACCTTTTTTTTTCTTTTTTCCCCCCTCACCAGCAACTCTGGAGTGAGAAAACGCCTGAAAGTAGTTCATTTAACGGTGAGAGACATCACTGTGATCAAGGGGAAATAAAGCTTTGGAGCTGCAATCCGGGGAGAAACATTTTCCCTTCCTTAGCAGTGCGGCCGTGCTTGTGCTGGCAGGCAAGCCCTGCTGGTATTTGAGCAGGGGCTGGGGCAGAGACCCTGGTGCACATTTCCTCTGCCCTTATCCTGGGGCACTCGGGATACTGCAGAGAACAGGGACTGTTCCCCCCAGGCAGCCTCGGCACAGCCTTCCTGTTTGTGAGGGGAGTTCAGCTCCATGAACCTGTGGGATGTTGTGCCTTTTGCCTTCTGGGTGCCAAGCAGCCTCAAGTAATTTTTTTCCTTTTTTTTTCCCACATATACAAATGTAGGCTGCAAGTTCAGCTCCTAAGGCTAACACCTTGTGAGAAAGGACTCTTCTACCACAGGTCAAGTAAAGCAATTTGTTCTGTCCTGACTCAGTTTTCAGAATGTTATTTTAAGCAACAGATGGATTACTGAGATTCCAGAGGCAAGAAGACCCAAACCTGTGTCAATCAGGCACATACATTGAATCTCCTACTCTCGTGGAATATCACTCTTATGTAGCATCTTAAACCTCGGCCTCAGCCAAAATTTCAGATGGTAGTTTCCTCCTCATCAGGGTTCTTTCTATTTCTTTATCACAAAATGTGCTTACCTTCATAGCCTTTTAGAGTCAGAGTCAGCATATTTCATGGGGTTTGAGTAGTTGAGTGTCAGATTTGTGATTTTTGGAGTAGCACAGGTAGGTCAGTTCCCCCACACTGTTACGCAATTTATTTCAATTGAGCTGGCATCTATTTTGGGTAGGACTGCAGATCAGCTGGTGGGTCTTAATTCCAAATTGAATCTAGCAATGGCAGCTCAAGAATGTAGCTGGTGAGGATTGCTTCACACAGAAAATCATATACTGTCCACGGTATCAACCAACTCCTGACCATCCCAATTCTGGATAAAGCAGGTCAATGAAAAAAAAAAAAAAAAAGAAAAGAAAAAGCCACTGGCAACGAGAAACCAGGCAGGACTGGTCCAAACTTCAACCCCACAGGCAAGACTGAGCCAAAAGTCACAGTGTGCTGCCAGCACCTCCACAGGACTTCAGAATTGACTCCAAATTCAAGATATTTTAAAGAGACTAGATCACAAAATTAATGATCTTCAGAGAGGAATGAACAGAATTACAGATTCTAAACACCATTTCTTTTATTTGCAGTTGTTGTTGGGGATTTTTTCTTTGGCTTTTTAGGTTTTTGGGGTTTGGTTTTTTTGGTGGGTTTTTTTTTTTTTTGGTGGTGGTTTTTTTTTTGGTTTGTTTTGTTTTGGTTTTTTTTGGTCTGTATTTGAGAGCTCACAGGTGGCAACATGTGGGAAAGAATTACAAATGGAAACCCTGGAAATGGCACAGCCATTTTCAGTGTGACTCAAGACAAATTCTGTCCTCAGGATCAGGCACAGATGCAAAGAACCCTACAGAGGGAATAATACTGAAATCAGTTCCTTGAAGTTCAACTTTTAGCTGCAAAATATAGCAATTCAATATCAATGGACACAGCTAATATTATTTTACCTTTTCTCTCTGAAAATCAGTGAAAGAGATGGGAAACAACATCTCAACCTAATTCTTGCAGTTCAAATAATCACAGGCAATTAGTTGTGTCTATGTCCACAATCACTACAAAAAAATTACAGAAAAGATCTCAACAATGCTTCTCCTGACTAGTATTATTCACATTATATAGCTATTTAAAGTAAATTTTATATTAATCTTTTATGTGTGCTCTCTGGGGAAATTTAAGAAAAACCATGATGAACAATAACCTGGGTTTAATGAAAATAATAATACAGATGCAGATTGACCTGATTTTAGTCATGCTCTGTACACTTGAGAAGCATTAGAAACAATCAGTAGGGTTCATATATCTAATAGATAAAGTCAGATTTCCAGCACTTTCCTGCATACATTAAGCAAAAGCTGTTATGGAATAAAAACTGAAATAGGGTACAAAAGAGGACTTTTTAATTCCTAAAGAATGAAGTATAAAAGTCATGAGAAAAAAATTAAAAACAAGAATAAGTTCATTTTAAGGACCAATATTACTAGTGTTTTACCATTAGCATCCAAATTCTGAAAATAAGAAATAGCAGATGCTTGGAAGCAGGATCTAAAAATAGAACAGCATTTTATTGCAATGGGAGGCTAAAAAGGTAGAGATTAGTGCTGAAATAAGAGAAACAATTTAAGGAATATTTTTACTTGATGTGATTTGCCAGGAACACTACAGAAATTCAGAATAGGTGTCAGGAACTCAGTGGAAATAAATGCACCTCTTAAATCTGCCCTCTTGCTTTCATAAACCAAATGTCCACAGGGAAAATTCTTAAATACGTATTCCAGTGTCCTGATCATTTCTCAAACAGACTTCCTAAGAATTTGGATCCACACAGACTCTGATTTTGCAACCATACACAGCAGCATCAGGAAGCTCTGCTGGTTTCAACTAGAACAAGTTTAAACATCCCCTTTGCAAACAGCATCCAAAGGTATGGGAGAATGCTTTTAATTAAGAGTTCTAAAATGAAGTATCAAACAACACACCCAAGTCTGAAGTCTGATCAGGAAACGATGCTTGGATCTCTCCTTACATCAGTTCTTTCTTCACCTTCTGCCTCTCTTGTCCTTGTCCTGTACTCAACCACAATTTTCCTCAGCTAATGCTGCATGCTGAAGTGTGCAGAAAGGCAAAATGTGTTCCAAAGGAATTCAATAAAAAAGCTGTTCCCCTGCATTAAGCCACCAGTATTAACCTTCTCTAATTCTTTTAATGTACTGTTCTTTGATTAAGGATTTTTTTTATTGTACTATAATATTAAATGCTCCCCATCTGTTCAGGAGGATAGTGCCATTCTTCAGTGGCATGAATAAACTGAGAGGGATTTGCTCTGGAGGTGACTTTGGGGGCTTTGCTGCTGTTGGCTGATGCTTTTCATCACAACCACTGTACAAATATAACCAATTGTATGTGGCAATTGGCAACAGATAAAAGAATGGCACTGATTGAACCCTGTGGATAATGTGTGAACGTGCTGGAATGACACAGTCTGGTCTGTTTCCCAGAAAGATCCTTCCATTAGTGATACTGTGATCATTTCCATGATTATGAGGAGTTCATTCTGTTAAGGCAGTAAAAGCACTACCCCCGCGTTTTATTTATTGTCTGCTCTAATTTTGTTATTTCAGTTTAACACATTTATGTTCCAAGTGTAATAGTGTTTTGAATTCATGCCCAGCTTACATCATAAAAATTCATTTGCTAAGATGGCTTTCTTTTAGTAGCTAGTGTCTTCTAAAAGGACAAATACAGCTCTGGCATTTTCCTTCTCTAATCATGCTACTAAAATATATAAAAAAGCCCTTTAGACTTCCATGTGATCTGGTTGTGCAGATATGATAGAGTTCTCACCACCTAGAACCTTCATTAAAAATCCACATAATGAAGGAGGATGACAGTTCTCCATAAATCCAGTTTGACATCTCAAACCTCCATAAAAAAACCCCAAATCACTAAGAAGCAACAAGAAAAAAAATGTTATTTTCACAGTTATCTCAGATATTAATTTGAGAGATAAAAACCTGTTTCACCCAGAAATACTGGCATGTCATCCTAACCATTCCTTCAACTTTAATCATTAAATGCATTTAATATATTCATAACACATAAAATGTATGTCCACGGATTACAACAATTTAAAGCCTCAAACTCTTCCTCTAAAATAATCAAATTCTATGGATCACCTCCCCCTAAGTGTGGGACTGCAGCTGATGATGGCAGTGTCTCCTGGACACTAAGGCAAACTGGTGGATTTACCCCACCTCTGCACTCCCCCAGACATATTTTGTAACCTGGCTGTGAAGTCCTTGTTCTGTTTGGGCTGCAATCGAATGTGAAGATGAACTGGTACACCAGAACCAGCTTTTCTCCTCCAATCTGCACCCCCTTGCTCCCCCTGTGTGATTTCACTGGCCTTTCTGGATGCCCCAGCCTCCACCCCCACCATGCACTAAAGACAGCTCCTCTCCCTCTCACCTGGAAGCTCATTGTTTCCAGAAACTGCCTGAGGCCCCTGCCCCTCCACACCAAACAGCCAAACCCAGCTGTGAACAGAAATTCCTCTTGACAGCCTGCAGTGACCTTCTCCTTTCCAGGCTCTGATCCATCACTCGATTTCCATACCCTCTGACCCATCAGCCACCTTTCACATTTTTCTACCTTATTTATGCTTCTTTTCATTCTTCTGCTAGCCTGACTTCTCTCATCTCACCTTTCACTTCTTATTCTGTCCATGGCCTGGCTGCTCTTTTAAGTCTTCCTGTGTGGAACCTGCCTCATTCCCCCTCCAGTTTGCACTAAGGAGTGGAAGTGAGGCTTACTTCATCAGGCTCCATCTCTGACTGAGCACCTTTTCCCTCTTCACACCAACAGCACCTGTAATCCCCCCTTGTGCAAAGTTTTGTCAATGTCTTTGTCAATTCTGGCAATTCTAATTCAGGGAGTTCATTTTTGATGCTCTAAATGAATCACTACAGCTGAAATCTGGAAACCAAGCTGCTGCTTCAGAGGAAAGCTGCTACTGCTTCCGAGCAGAGCAAACAACAAACTTCATACAAAAAAATCCCATTTTTCTCCCACAGATGATGTTATCTGTGACTCAGAGGAAGATCTTTTGAAATGTTAATGAGCTGTATGAGATTAAGGTGTCTTGAAGACACCAGCCTCCTCATGGATTCCTGCAGTAAACAATGATAGAGTAAGGAAATGATACTATGAATAAAGGTGCTGAGTGAAGTCCAGCCTCAAAGGGATCAGAGATGAGGTATAAAGGTGCCCATTTGAAAGGGAAGCTGAAACATTTAGCTTATCTAGCTAAATGTGTTATGGCTATCTTAGGGTTATTTTTATAACAGCAGAACCATATTTAGCTAAATGCTCCACAAATGGAACTAATTAAGCTGGATTTAAAGTATTTATTAATTGATAATGCTCTATTTCCTGCAGATCAGACTAATGAGGCAAGTACCTAATTTTTGAAGTTATTTTTTAAGAATTTGCATAAATTGGCATGGCTACAGAAACTTCATACTGACTTGGGAGATCTAGACTGCTCTGTGTTGATAATAAGTTAGAGAGGTGATATGGTAGGTCGGGGGGGCAAGCAAGCCTTTACCCACACACTGCTGATAGTACAGGTAAAAGTGTGTTTTATTTTTACAGTTCCAGGGCTACAATCTATCAAAAGTCTGCCCAGACAAAAAGCTAAGTAAACTTGCAGAGAGAAATGGAAACCCAATTTTCCCTTTCACCTTACTTATTTACATTGCTGCTCTTTATCTCTTGAATCTGGTGGGATTTTTTTTTAAATCACAGCACACACTCCCATTGCTTACTTACTAAACCAAACTCTAACCTGGAGTCTTAATACTACAAATAGAAAAATGAAAAGCTGAAAGTAATTAACTTGGAGCATTTCTTGGAAAAAATGGTCATAAGAGAAGACAGAAATTCTTCAGGACACTGGTTGTTAAATCACAGAAGTCTCACATCAACATGTGCACAGAGCACACAGCTGAATCAGTTCTGCACAGAGTAGCTCTAGGGAATGCCATGTTCTGCTCCCATTCTTTTGGGGCAAAAACCTGTGATCAATGCATGAAGTTACATGAATGAGGTGACTCGAGTTACAAGGAGCAGAAAGTATGGGTAAAACCCCCTTCTGCCCATTTTTGACATTCCCTTCCCACTTTTGAAGGAAGGGAGATGCTTTTTTATTTTTCAAAACTGCTTTCACTGTCCATAAACACAGGGGGAAGCAGGAAAGGCTCAGAGAAGGAATCTGAGCCATTCTACCTCCCTGTCAGCACACACCTGATGTTCAAAGCTGTCTCCAGCCCACAGCACCTGTTCCACAGAGCTGCGTTTCTGGTCTGCTTGTTAAAGCCTGTGTAAACCCAAGAAGATTAACAATATGCCAAAAGATACATGAAGGCAAATTAATCAGATTTGACTAACATAGCCTGCTAGAGTCTGGTTTGCACTGAAAATATCTGGCTGGTATTGGAAGACAAGTTTGTAAACTACCCACGCAATTTTTTCACCAATATAATCTTCCTTTCCAATGTCTACTTTAAAGAACTCCAATTCTTTTTTAATTAGAATTCAGTAAAACCACACAGACCAATTTAAAGCTTGTCAATAGCATCCCTCCTTTCAGGCAGCACAGTTTTAGACAATACAGATACATCAGGTGTCGTCAGACAGAAACCTCCAATCAAGGGAATTTGTTTAAAGATCACAAACATTTATTTAGAGGCCCTTAGTTAATCACAGAGCAGCTTCAGCAGCTATAAAGCACTTGGTAAGTTCTAAAGTAAAACTTTAGAGTAAAACTCTGTAGTAAAACACCTTTAAAGAAACATGGCTTAATAAAAATTAACAGTTTCTCCAAATACTCTTGTAGCAGAAATCAAGCACAAACACCCATTTGGTGAGACAGAATTATATATATGTATTTCTTTATTATTATTTTTTTAATAATTGAAAAGTCTAATTCATTGAAATCAGGACTGATCTTTCCCTAAAAATCAATGATTTCCATATTGCCTACTATGGAGGATCTGGAATTTCTTCTAAACTCCTCTCAGACACCAGTGCACATTCACCACTGAGTCCCTGCTGGTAAAAAACCTATCAAAATAAAGCCAATTTGAGGAAAAAACAGCTCCCACTCATCCAATCATACCTTTTGCTACACTTGCAGCAATTTTTGCAAACCCTTATTGCTCATATCAAGAGCAAACATCTTGATTAACTTTGACTACAGCTTGTACAGAGAAAAGTGCTCCAGAATCCTAACACGCCATTTTTGGAAAGTTTTAAATGTTTTCTATTCCAAACATACCTCTGTAAAACTGTAACAAAAATCTCCAAGATCACAGCTAAGAGAAACTGAAGCTGGTATGCCTAGATCTTAAAATGTTTGTTAATTTTGTACGAATTCTATCATTTCATTGCATTATTTTCTAATTCTCCAGCAAAGCTTTGCTACAATGTTCAGCCTAAGGAAGAAGTTTAATCTACTTGAATGCCTGACAATCTGCCAGAACTCTTCTGCTAAAGCTTTCATTCAGAATTATATCAAAAAAGAGAAGCTGAGTAAAAGAGAATAGAACTGTGAGTGCTTTGAGGCATTTTCCCAGTATTTCTGTGTTTATCCACATCTTCTATGAGACATAAATCAATGGTGAAAGTGCAGCTACCTGGTGCTATTGTCCAAATGAGCAGGCTCTAACTTTTTTGATATTACAGGTGAGAAATCTTTCTCAGATCCTTTTCTATTTTGTGGCAAAAAAAAAAAAAAAATTAAAAAAAAATGTCAAGGAGTCATTAAAATTTGTCAGGCTGGCAAAGTATCACAAGAGGAGAAAGAAAACATGCTGTGAACAGCACGGTCTGTTTCTCACAGTCAGAAATGAGGGTCAGTTGGAGGGAAAAGAACTGTAAGCTCCAAGGTAAGATTTAGGTGGAAGTAAGTTAGGCATTTTATCATTTTTACCCTTTTCTCTACATGCTTTGAGCTTTGGGGGAATGGAGGGGACAGGCAGAAGTCTTTGAAGACGCTGGTTCAGAGTCAATTTAATCAATTTCACAGTTCCTAAGACTTCAAGAACTTACAGGTACCAATTTCAGCTGGATTGATGCTATGAGCTCAAATTGATAAAAACCCCAGCGCTAGAACAAGCAGGTCACATCATTTCACCCTCAGTGAGACGCCAAATGTCAGCCCCAGCACTGGAGGCCAGAAGAAATATGTGACCACATAGCACAGACAAAGCTCACCTTTCCTGCTCTCCAGGAATGAGTTCAGTCCCACTGGCTGCAATCTCAGACACGGCAGGCAGAGCCGACCTGCACAGCCCACGAGTTTCACAGCCACTGCCGATTTCAGCTGAGAGACCCCGCTGTCTCTCTGAGCCTCACCGTGCCCTTCTCTCCTCTTTTCCCAACCCTCCAGCAGCTTCTGCCATTCTCCCCAGGAGGTGGAGTTTTCTTGCACCTTCCAAATCCAGACTCTCTCCTCCACTGCAGCCTGACATTCACCCCTTTAAAGGAAAGGCAAAGAAAAGAATTCCCTTTTTCTCTCTCATCCTTCTGGCTTAGACCTTTCCTTAGGTCAAAGAGAGGTGGAAATCCTTTCTGTAGAGCAGCATGATCACCCTGATGAGTGATAGTTGTTTGGGCAGCTCATTTCACAGCTTATTTAACCGCGGTTAGATCTGAGTCATTCTCCAAACACAACACAACAACCTGGAGCCCGAAAAAGGCCTGGAGCATCCAGAGCAATTAGACAAACACTAATCAGGGAGTACAGCCCAGATCTTTCCCACTGGAGGTGTGGGGGCACCCGAGAAGCTCCCTAACCTGGAAAGCCATTCCAGCTCCAGCTGGAGCATGTGGCAAACCACCCCACGCTATGTAAGGTTTGAAAACAGCAGCAGCAGACACATGGGGAAAATGGAGGCTTTTTGATAACTCTGCTTTATAGACAGAAGAAATAATAATGCTGGTTTCTTCCAGCTGTCCACTAAGACAGCTGAGTTCATAAACAAAAAGTTCATAATCTAAGTGTAATAGATTTTGCTTCCTCAGGCAACACAGGGCTATGAAAGTGTTTAAAATGGACTTTTCTCTGTGTAATCAATAAAGCTTTCACAGAGATTGGTTCTGTTCAAAAGGCTTTTTTAGCTGCTAGCACAGGACTCCCAAACACCAAATAAGCCTTTTATCAATTTCTATTTTATAACTTTCTCCTATTTCTTTATAATCTCTCCTCAAAGTACACAGAATGTAATGGCGAAAGATTTATTTAAATCATAATCTAAAAAAAAAAAAAAAATCAACTCGTAATTTGTAACTCAAATTGTCACTATGTGCAACTTCAGTTTTAGTAACAAAAAAAGTTATTTGTATTTTATAGTCTAATTCATGATATCTGCATTTGAAAACACGTCCAGGCTCAGAACCTCCTAACTGTATTGACTTTACATGGATTTCCATCAAAAACGGGAGGTTTAAATGGTTAAAATAACCAATATCAGGATATTTGCATTCTTATCAAAATAGAACAATTTACAAAGATTACTCTTTCTTTTTTTCTCTTTATCATAAAATTTTACTTGTCACTGTAATTAAGCGGCAGAATTTTGACTGGGCACAGCACACCTAATTTGGGCTTTTGTTTACTGTAACTGTGCAATCAATTCAGATGGAAATGTATTAGCCCTTCTCCCACAGCGGTGTTTATCCTCTCATCACTGACCACAGGCTCTGGCACATGTAATCCAGGGGCTGGGCATTTGCAATAAATCATTAGAACTTTTTTGCATATATTTCAGAATAATTCATCTGACTTGCCATGACTTCTCCAGGCTTCTCTTGTGGTTGCAGAAGCCAAAACTCCACCAAGCTGCAGGTCTGTGTCCAACAGAACCAAAAGCAGCTCTCAAATCACCCATCCTTGCCCATTTTCCCAGCCTACGTGCACTTTCTTCCCCACTGAAACCAAGCTGAGTACTCTGCTAGGAAGAGTTTTTGCTCTCAAGGATTCTCTTCCTCTGCCAAAATCATTATCCTGAATTTCACCCAGAGAAAATGGTCCAGTGGAGAATTTAGTGGGGGTCTTACCCTTCATTCCACAACGCTGAAAACTGCCATGCAAAGCTGACTTCATTACTTTTGCAATGGAAAGTAAGGGAAGCTGGATAGTGCTAGGACTAGTAAACGTGTTAATGCAACATTTGGCTTCCCTCATATTCCACCCATTTTCCCTAAGAGAATTACAGCAACAGGAACCCCAAGCATGCCTTTCTCAAGAACGGAAGACTTGTCTGAATGTGAAGGAAAATAAGTGCCCTGAGGCTCAATCCTGCAGGTGCTAAGTGCCCACAACTCTCAGAGAAATCATCCATATTCTGAGATTTTAACCTGCTCTCATTCTCCTCTTGACTTCTCTTGCAGGAGTTTGCACAAATGAGGCATAAAGAATGAGGCCAGATTGTCTGCAGATGGGATAAATCAGGGAGGGAATTTCAAGTCTAGTAGCTGTTCTCCACTACCCCCGTATGTGGCCACATTTAGTCGATACAAAAATATTTCTGGTGTGGAAATTACTGTGCCCACAGTGGAGCTACTGCAGAACTGCCACACAGTGGGAACTGGGCATATTTTACAGTGGGACCCACGCACAAATTCCATCTTATTCTAGATAATGTGTTTCTTTAACATGACTGATCTCCAAGTAAATATTATGCTTTTTTTTTTTTTTGTTAGTAGCAATCAATGAATGGTTACCTCGTATTTCTGATCTGGTATTTTTAACATCTGAGCACTGACTGTCTTATTACCTTCCCCTGCCAAGCACATACTCTTGATCTACCACTTTGAACTCTGAGGGTCTCAGAAAAGATCGATTCTTTTCTTCTCTGATCTGTGGAGAAACTACTAAAATTGTATTTAATCTGCTCTGAGAGGTACCAGGGACTTGAAGAGCTCCAGTACTTGTTTTTCCCTCTGAGAAGATGTGGTCAATGTGGTCACAGGAGAGAAAACAGAAGGTGACTATGGCATCTGTAGAACTTACATACTAAGAAGGCAGAATATTTGGCAGTGAAATAGAAAAGTGATCCAGAATAATAGTTTCTGTTTATTTCAGCTACTGATTTCCACATCCATTTCAACACTCAGGAGGTGGTATCTGTAGCTGTGACATCTTGGTAGCACATTTCTGCACTCTACCATGAAGTGCCTACTGTCCCTTCTGTTCCAAATGTCACCAGCAGTGTGTTCATCTCCCCTGAATTAACAGCAATAGCACTGAGCCCTACTGCAGTATGTCAGGATGATTAAAATGCAGCGCTCACGGCTGTCTGTATTCGCCGTGACAATCAAGTTACTTCAGATTCATTAAACAACGATGAAAAAATATCTTTGGATTGCTGGGCTGCCACAAAAGACTCCTGTGATTCTGTGATATTCCCTGCGTATTCCCTGCCACAGAGAGTCACTTTGTCTTAGTCTCTTCCATTGCCTAATGCATTTTATATGTACTCTTTAAAATAGATTTTTTTTGCAGTCCAAAAGATGGCAATGCTAGTGCATATTGAACCCAAGGCAAATATTTATGAGAAATGTGGGCCAAGGAACACTCCTACAAAGATAAGACACAGTTATTAGAAGTTAAATCATAAACTGCTTGCAATTCACATATAGGATTGCTTACACGAAAAAGGACAAATGCTACACTTGATTATATTAACAATAACAGCATGTGTCAAACCAGCACAATAATCCTTCTCCCCTGCTCAGCAATGCTCAGGCTTCGGCAGCAGGACTGATTTGATTCAGTTTGGGACATGACATTTTTTAAAAGACAAATTGAAATCCAAGCAGATGAGAACAACAGAGATGACAAAACGGCTTAGAAAATATGATTCAGAAGGGTTTATGCTTTGCATTCTTTCCACACGTATAAAGAAACCGGGACTTGAGAAATATCCCTCAAAGAAAGATGGAGTAAGAAAAAATGCTAGTTTCACTGAAATCTGAAATTGCTGTGTTTATCACTTTCTGTTTAATAATTTGGGTGAAGACAAGAAAAATGAAGGGGCAGAAAAGTGAGGTTGCCTTCTCATTTGTTATGGCACAACGTGATATAAAGATGTGATAGCCATGGAATGTGAAGAGGTGCATACTGAAGGTGCTCTGAATGCAGGAGTATTTTCATGTGTGTGTCCCGAGGTGGTAAGTGAGCCCTGATTCACTGTTTAATTACCTACCCTCACTCTGTGGCTCAACACAGGGCTGAATAAAAGGCCCAGTGTTTCCTGAAAGGGCACCATTTCTTTCCTAGTCATTCCAAGTTCTTCTATAATGTTCAGCATGATTAAAACGGTACTGAAAATAAATTTCTTTTTTAAAAAATAAGAATAAAGCCAGAACACACTTCTGTTCTCCTCTTTCCTTTCCCTAGAAACGTTTTGCAGAAGAAAAATAAAAAAATAAAGGTATATCCAACACTATCCAGGTTAGACCCTGAATGTTTCATGTTGTAGTCAAGAACTGGTGATGGCATGGACAACCAAGGTCGGTCATGGTCTCCAGGGTCCCAATCCCTGCAGGAAAACCAGCTGCAGTGGGGAGGAGTGATAACAGCAACACTTTGCTCAGAAGCTGTGTTTCTGGGGAAGGTTCAGCGCCCAGGGCGTTTGCAGAGACTTCAGCTCCCCAAATCCATATGTCTCTAGTAAGTGTCCATAAAATGGGATTTTGCAGAGACTAGTGACTCGATAGGCAAATTTCACAGAGACAGAAAGAACTTATCCCAGGCAAAAAGATTGCTCCTCTGATCTCAGGCCTCTGCTCCACCATCCACAGCATATGAGATCATTTGGATTAAATGCTTATGTGATTTTATTAGCATGGGTAGTAAGAATTTTTCCTTAATTCAGTTTCAGAAAATGGCTGTTTTAGCTGAAATAGCAGGAAGAACTTATCTGAAAGGAGACAGTGGCAGGGGAAGGAGGGAAGGTCACATGCACTTTGAAGCTACAAAGGTACCTGAAAATAAGGTCTTACAGCAAAATGTGATGGGAGAGGGTGACAATAAGGAGCACCAACAAGTCCACCTTTCCTATCTATGGAATACCAATTACCTGATGTAAATATATATCCACTCACAGTCTTTTCAAACTTAAAGGCTGAAAGGAAATAGCCTAAACTGAGTGGAATTTTGACTGCAGTTTAGAAAGCATTGACCCAAAGGCAGCAATATTCACTCCTGGTTTAGCACGGGGGCGTTGCTTGGGGTTTCTTTAGAAATAAACTTATGCAAAACTAATATATGCATTTTGAAATTATTTTTTTGATACAAGACTGTCATTTAAATTCCAATTTTTATATTATTTATGTGTGACTTCCATGGAAAAGATGTTTTCAGGAAGAAAATTCTGACCTAATTCTGTAGTCACACACACACTGTCCCCTCCTCACCCAGGTCCCTCCACACTGACACTTGAGTGATGTTCCCTTCTTTACCTTCAGCTGCCAGAGGGGACAAGAACATTATGGGCTGCAAATGCTCAGAGTAACAACAGCAACAGATGTTTATTGCTTCGGAGGAGCCTACTCCCCCAGCACTAAATTAAGTGCCTTAAAATAAACAGATAATAAACCAGGAATACCAGGCCATAGATCTGTCACACCTAAAACAATGTAACCACCTGGTAATTCCTGCATGTTTATTCAGGGCTGACACTGTAAACAACCCGATGGTGAATGTATTCATGATATCCAAGTGCAGACAAGTAGCTCTGATGCATCACAGAGTTTAATGAATAAATGTCTGACTGCAGGGGCCTGGAAATGAGTCTCAGAAGATGAAAAGCTTAATTTTTGAGTCACTCCTCATAAGAGGTTAAATATATATAGTGAGAGAAGCTAAAGCAAGAAATTGACAATTACTTAGCAAAATATAAAATCTTTCAGTTGCTGCAAACTCCAGACATGGACTGCAATTACTTCACTGCTCTTTTTTGAGGTCTGCTGCAACTTTGCCACATTTAACGATTAGAAACCCACTTCTCATTTTCAGAGTTTATACATAACTGGTCGAAAAGTATTTGTTTGCTCTTCTGCCTCTGATGCAGTTTTAATATGTATATATCATATTGTCTGTCTGTCTCCCCTAAGCCCATGGAGCACTGTTCTGCTGCTCATTTTCCATTCCCTTCTAGGCCCTCTGCACCTCTCCAGCCTCATCCTTCCTGTGTGGGATGTACACACTGTACATCTGCAGATATACAGATATCTATCTGGCCTCCCAAGTGAGATCCCATCAGTCTTTTCCAATGGTATGAATATTTTTCTGTTGGAATTACCTTTCTGGACGTGCTCTACAACCACATCTGCCTTTTCACCACTGTTTTGGTGTGGACCTTCTGGTATTTACAGCTGGTCCTTCTCCATCTCCATCATTTCCTTCAGATCATGTCTTCAGTTCTTGATGTAAATTCTTGTTACCTGTCACCAAGAAAATATTGTCCTCGTTTTATAAATCTCAATATTTTAGTTTCGAAGATAATTCAGTTCTCTCTGAATCATTCGCTAATTTCCCATTTGACAATGTCCCAGATTTTACTCTCTTTTTATTTTACGTAGAATAAAATATTCTTGTGTCTCAGTTTAGAGACAAACATAAGAGAGGACACTGCAATGAGTACTCTTCCCTAAAGAGTTTCAACAATTCCACTCGACCAGTAGAAAATTAGTAATGGGGGCGGGCGGGGAGAGGAACCCCAAAAACCAACAGTTTACTAACAACAGAATGCCCACAAGGCAAGGAAGAAAAGTAAACAACTGCTGAACAGCAAATCCTCAGAACTCAGCCCCTGCCCCACACAAACAGAAGGAGAAAGACCCAAAAATGCCCGGAGAATGAGGCAAATGTTGAAGAAATTCGCCTTCCTGACTGGTGGTGCGAGATGGCGCCGGCCTTTTCCCTCTGAGGGAAGGAGCGCTCGCACGGAGCCCGCCTTTTTCCTCTGAGGGAAGGAGAGCTCGCACGGAGCCCGCCTTTTCCCTCTGAGGGAAGGAGAGCTCGCACGGAGCCCGCCTTTTCTCTCTGAGGGAAGCGGAGCTTGCTGGCGGAGCTCCGGCAGGAGGCAAACAGCTGGCGGCTCTCCGGCTGCTCTCCACGGCAGGCAGAGCAGGCGGGCCGGAGGTTTTCCTTGTGCTTTGCCTCCCCGCCTCGGCTTCTCGAGGCTCGGGGCTGCGCTGCCGCTGCTCCGGCCTCACTGCACCTGCAGGCAGGTGCAAGATTGCCCTGCGATCTCCGGCGAGCCAGGGAAGGGAAAGGCTTCTTGCTTGGGTGAAGTTAACCTTGCAAAGCCGAACCGCACAGCGCCACTGGGTCGTGAGGCGCCCAAAATCCCCGCTGAAAGAGCCCAAAGCACCCGCCGGGCCCGGCCCCTCACACAAGGGCTCGGGGCTTAAAGATCCATTTAGGGGCATAAAGCTGAGGGTCATGGAGCGGGCTGTCATCAGAAGTCACTTCGAGACAACCTGAAAACATGTTTGGATAATTTTGTAAAATCTGCCTTTGTTTTATGTTTGTCAAATCTGGTTGTAGCCCTGTATTTCTTGATCTCCAAAATATGCCTGTTTTCTGCATCAATCCATTCATTCCAGTCTTCAGATGTTCTTATTCAGTCCTACACTTCCCTGAAAATAACATTTTCATTATTTTTAGAGTTCTTTATACACTTTCTCTCCCCTTTTTATATATATTTGTGATAGATTTTCCTCTTTTAACTCAAAGAAATTCCAGTCTTTCCCCGTTTATATCCACGCAATTGACTTCACACCAAGACCTCCTGTGAATCAAAAACTGTCCTATTAAAAGTGCCAATTTCAGTCACAGATATGTTCTTGCCTATAGTTCTCACTTATGATGAACCAACTCTATCTGGATTCTATATACTTTTCTAACTGCCATTTTCCTTCCCTGTACTATGCAAAACCTTCAAGAGGTGTTGTGGATGTTAATTTCATCAATTTTGTGATGCTATTTTCAGCAGTATAATACCACGTGTTTTCATGAATTTACCAAGTGCCTCCATTTTGCTCTTTGAATTAAAAAGCAGACTCTTTTCCTAGTGACACTGCTGGGACTATTTATCCAACTACCATTCTCACCATTAACAGGTTATTCTGTTTCCATGTTGCTCTTCCTGCCACCCAGGAGTACTTTATTTCCTATTGTCATAAACAAGTACAAAAATGAGTGGCAGCTTTTCCCAATTACCAGCCTTTATCCCCAAGCATGGCACACACCCCTCAGCCCCCGTGCAAGGACAGGTCGTTTCTCAAAGCTGACATCCAGTCACACAATCAGGATGTGGGGCCATGCAGGAGCACAGAGCTTGAGGCTCAGCAGTACATTGATCAGGCCAAAGTCACAGTTCAAAATGGCATTTACAAATAAACCAACCAACTTCAGGCTATTTTATCTAGAAGAAATCCTGCTTTAGTTTACAGCTGAAAAGAAACTTTTATCTGTGAAAGTAAAACAGATTATTTTTCACTAGAATTTAGAAAGCCAGTGAGAAGAGCAGAGAAAAAGATATCAGCAACAAAGCAAAATTATACTGCAATAAGAGAATTTTAATGGCCTTTCCTGTGAACACATTGATCTCTTTGCACAATTTTCCTGTTACCAGAGAAACAACACTGTTAGGTTCCTTTACCACTACATTCAGCTTAGACTGATTCCTTTCTTAGCAATGCTGATCATAGAGTCTGGTCTGATTACTGAGTAAAACCTAACTTTTCCCCTTTAAAGAAAACAAATATATTTTTAAAAAACTGGTACAAGACAGTCCAGATAAAATACTGACTATTTTTTTTTCACACAAATGTTCAACACAAGCACAAGAGATTTCTGCCAGTGCTAGATACTCTATTTTCATATATACACTGGGTGAAGAGAATTAAATTAAATTAGAACAGCAACAGCTGCAAAATATCCCAAGATTTGTTTTCCTCCTTGATGTACCCACCCACCCATTGTTTCAACTGTGTGTGCTGGTAATTTTCTCTCCTCATCATTACTCAGCTCCTTTTTCATTCCTGTGTGCTGTGTCTTACCAGCTGCCTGCTATGATGATCATCTTTGCAGTATCTATCTCTGCTATTTCTATCTCGATATTATTGCAGCAAAATACGCAACAGAGTATACAAAACTGACCAAAGAAACAAACAGGAATGAGAGACATGCTGGAAACTCAGACTCATGAAAGAACAGGCATGATTTGGAGATCTGTTTTCTTTGACTCATAGAAAGCTACAAGAATTTGGTCACTTCTGTTTTCATTGTCCTTTGGCAGAGACATGGTTTTGTTAAATAACACAACTTCTCCATTTCTGGACTTGGCATATCAGCAGCCCCACTCTACGCTCCACTCTGACTCAAGTTCTGTTCTTTGCTCATTTCCTATCTCCCATTCCCCTCAATGTCAGTAAAAATGTCTGTGTATAAGTCTCTTTACACAGACACATATCCACGCCCTACATACATAGGAGAAACTCTTCCATACTTCAGATGCACTTCTTGAGGTAAAGAAACTGGAATTACACACATTGTTCTAGATGTCAACATCTATTTTTGTAATCGCTATTCCTTTCCTAATGACCTTTAGTGACTGATTTGCATTTTTGCCTTTAATCGATGAAGGTGATCAAGGGAAACGAAAATCAAATTGCAGTAAAGGCATTTGTAATGGAACATTTAAGGGAAGTGGGAAGCAGTCATTTCAAAATTGAATTCCTTAATCAAAATTCAAGACTCCAGAGCTATCAGCAGCCACAAATGTTTTTGAAATGGATGACAAGATGGTATACTAGCAACAGATCCTCTCCTATACTGCAAAAACAAGCGTAATTTATTTCAGAGTGGCACAGCCAGCAGACTGAGGAAAGTTATTATATACTCAAGGCAAAATAAGCCAAGTGTGCTTTACTTGCTTGTTTTCAATTTGGCAGATTTTAAATTCTTTTGACAACAGAAGAGAGGCTGAGAATAGAACTCAATTTGTGAAGCTGATTGTAGCATTATTTACAAGCAAGGGAGTAACGTTGACTGATTATCTAGATATTATCCCATAAACTTTTCAGCCTAATTGGGATACTGAAAGAGGGCAGAGCTGCTTTGGTTTAGCTTTAAAATCTTCACTATCCCGTGGATAATGACCAGTGCTGTTTCCATGGAGAATTGTCCAGAACTTTCTGCAGTGCTAGCTCTGATTTCCTGTATTATGTTAGCATTTTAAGGCAGCAGTGCAATTTTAGGGATTTAAACTCAATATTGCTTCACAGATTAAGTAAGAAAATAGTGTGACTTTCTGTTATTCAAATGAATGTGAATAGGTAATATCTTCATATATATACAGGTAAATTTTCTGGCAGATTAAAGTCATTTGACTGCAAACACCTTTAAAATTAACCTACAGTTACTTCTGCACTAATGAAAGAACTTCCTCTCCAGGGAAAGAGATTTTCATTAAATTCTTATCTCATATAAATGAAGAAACACATTTTCCAATACAGAATAAGAGCTTCAGTGCCAAGAAATCTTGCTCAGTTTGACTATAAGGAATATTTTCCAAAGGTGTATTACCTTGATTCTTGCTACAACTATCCAGATTTTTCACTGACTCAAGTGGTATCTTTTTTGCCACTTTGAGAATTGACAATAATGTACGTGTCAGAAGATTCTAAATGCTTAGAATCATTCTAAATGTTTCTTATGACAACTTACCTCTGAGATAAGAAATATCCACAACTGAGGAGCTTTGCCTGCTGCTTATCTCACTGTGTACAAAACCCCAGTTAAAAACTGGAATTTCATTCCAGGCAATGGAAACTTTTCCTCTCTTTTAATAGGGCCAAGATTCCACCCACACACTTTCCCTTCACAGACATTCTGCAGAGTCCTCCAAATAAACCTAATTACCTTCTACACATGGAGTATGCTGGGACAGAATGGTTGAGAATTAGAAAAGCCATTTTCATGGTTGAAAAGCACAACAGATTGGTACAAAACCTTGCTGATGACACATCCCTGATGGAAAAGAACAATTAATGCTCTGTCCTAAAACTGCTGGTGGGACTTATTCACTACCACAGAGGTCAGTTGGATTTAGGTGGATGCACTTAGCTACAAATATTTTCCCTAATACTGTTGCCATTATGGAACTTCACTGTAGCAAAGAGAGGGAATTTATGGGTAAAATAGAAAAATTTTTCTTTTAGAAAAGAAAGTCTTAAAATTCAACACACAAGGTGTGGGCAACCATTTCGTATACAGATGAAAAATACTATTGATGTCCATGATTTAAAAACCCCAAATAACACTAGACAATAACAAAAAATGCACTGAACTGTCTCAGGAGACAGGTGGGTGAGTCTAAGGCAGCACAAACACCGTGTGCTGGGGCAGGAAAGGAAGTCAGAGATGGAGCCAGTTTTGTTGGAGCTTGCCAGCTTAGAGATGGGAAAATGGCCCATTTTTTTCTGGAGTTCACTGACTGTGCAAACTCTGTGCTTGATACCATTGCCCATTTTTCTTGCTTTATGCACATTGATTTCCAATCTACAAAGCTTGGGATGTTCTCATTTGTCTTCCAAGGGAAAATCTATCAGAAATCTTGTTGCCCTCACCTTTGAGGGAAAGGAAGAAGAAGAAAGATCAGCCATAGCCTTTTTTTTTTTTTTTAGTTCTTCCCCCCTGCAAGTTGTGCAAGAGTAAATTAGAGAAACTCACATTCATTTATGGAAAGGAAGATGTGGCATGGTTGGAGTTGGCTGGTGGTGGTTGGTTATGGTTTTTGTTTAGATTTGTTTTTTAATTATGAGAAATGTAGAGTTCATTGCAGGGTTCACTGATTTCAGTGGAAAATGTGACAATAGAAAAATGACAGAAAAAAAATTTTAAAAAGAAGGAAATGTGGCAGGAGCAAAAAAGGCACCAAAAGCATCCAAATTATTTTAGCAAAACTCTTAAAAGACTTGTTTATGAGTCTTTAACTATATTTTAAAGGTGAAAACACAGAAAGCTGTCCTAAAGCATGAAGAAGTTTTTCACAGCCACTTAAACTGTAATCTGGTAGGGAAAGCAACAGTGAATAAATAAGATTAATAAACCTAGGAATCATGGCTCAGCTGAAACCATGGAGGATGTCCACTGAAACCATCGAGATCAGGGTTCAGAGCTGCAATTTATAAAGTACCAAAATATATTCATTTGCAACTTACTGTACAGTGTAGCTTTATTCTTTTCTTTGATACTTGAATTAAAATCTTCTATCAAATACTTCACTAGATAAAGCCACAAGGGCTAAAATATTCAACACAAAAGGCAAGGAAGGGAAGAACATTTGTACTAAGCACCTAATGTTTGAACCAAGTTATCTGGGTCTGAATCATTTGGCCCACACTTCTTTCAATATAATTTTGACAGAGAGTTTTAAGAAAATTCTAATTGCTCTGAAACTCCTCAGTAAAGTATCTTCATTTAAATATAGCAAACATATTTTTGCTACCAGCCTACAGAACACAGTGATTAATTCTTTCAAGCTTTCTGTGAGCACCATCTGGCTGTCGTGATTGTTGCTATTTTACTTATCAACGTGTTTGAACAAATCTTCTTTTGACCATTTAGTCTTTGACAGTGTCTTTTTGGCTGAGAACACGGGGTACTTGGTATTCTCACCACATCCATGTTGCCCACAGCGGGTGCTGGAACCTGTCAAGCGAGACGGAGAACGCATGGGCAGGTTTTGTGTGGGGAAACCATTTCAGATGGTGCCTTCTTCAAAGGAAGGGAGATTCTTCCAGTTCAGGAGGAGGAGTGCTCTTTCTATAGGTGTTGGGGTAGCCCCTGAATGGTTCTCAGAAGGTATTTTCTCCTCACTGAATAAATCCTGCACTGAGTGCAAGACCAAGAAAGCTGTGGAACAGATGGGAACACCCATGTCAGAGTAGTTGCTTATGCTTAGGAGATCCCCAAGTTGGAGAAACAATAAGAGGACTCTGGGAAATTAATTTTTAGAAAGAAGGGTGACCCATCTGAAATACAAGTAGGTGAGGAAGAAGAACTTGAGATAATGTGAAATTGCAGAGGAATGCCTCATTAAAACAAGTAAACTTGTTGTTGAGGATGGATACGATCTCTACTTTGAACTAATATCTACCAGCAAGAGTCTATGTCCTTTACAGATAATGTGTAAAATACATATTTCAGGGAAAAATTCTATACTATGAGTCATCACCTACTGTTACCAAGCCACTTGCCATCAACAGGGAGAATCAGGAAAACATGTGAAGAACAGTCCAGAAAACACAGTGTAAGTGCTGGGTTTAAACCTCTCAAGCAATTTCCTTTTTCAGCATCCTGAGGCTTTGGAGCAAGATTTCACTGTTTTTTCCGAAGCACTGCCTTAAAGGTGCTGTGAAATAAAAGCTGCTATTTTAAACCTATTCGACTACTTCATTCATCTCTTCCTGTTTTTATGATCAGCTCGGCAGCAGAACAATCCCCCCATCATCTATCACCCCACATTATTAGGGGAACATGTACCTCTTGTGGAGGATAGATCATAAAGATGTATTGACAAAAAACAGAGTTTGGATTTCCGTTTTCTTTTAAATTTACCTGAGCTTTGTGTTGAAACTGAATTCTATCAGACTCCAAGTGAACCAAGTCGAAGTGGTTCAAACCAAAAAAAAAATTAACACATGGCTATGATTTAACCTAAGAACACAATGAGAATGCCATTGTATTCATTCAAATGCACAGGGACCTCAAATTCAGAGCATTTGTATGGTCTTTTTGAAGAGAATATTGCTTTACAAGAAAACTGAAAAAATGATAGCTTCTTAAAATTCTGATTGGAAAAAAAAATTGCATTTCAACTAGATTAAATCAACAGGTATAAGTCTGCTGGAAAAAAGAAAATGAAACTGATTAAGAAAAAGTAATGTCTACACATATTTGTTATTTTAATATATTCACCCATCATGAAGCTGATTAAGTAGAATTTGATTCTGTTATTTCAGATACGGTCTCAAGATCATAAAAATATTCTGCTGTCCTTCTGTTATCCTCAGCTGTGCTCAGAGTAATCTCTGCGACATCCAGCTGGAATGGCCAAACACAAGAGCCCCAAGTGTTTAGTAAAACACCTTTGCCCAAAACCCAGAGGAAGAGATATCTCCCTTCAGACTGGAAACATTTGACATAACTTCCTAACATACCTGCCTGCACACTATTTCTAGAAAACTAAGAGAGTAACTTTTAATATCAAATTACTGATTCTGATAACATATTCCTTGCACCAAATACATTTTTGAAAAGAGCCTTCTTAAGAACATATTTTTAAAAGATAAAAGACTAGGGATTTTGATGATACATACACCAGATATTGAAATATCACATCTATTCAAAGGCCAATAAAACAAGATGTTTAAAAAGCCTAGTGTAATCCCATACTTTTAATGCACAGGCACCTTCCTTGGGCTGTACTGGAATGTAGTTTTAATGAATACCTAGAATAAGCAGTTGTCTTGTACCTTCAGGGCTCAGAATTTTAACTAAAGAACTTTTCTTTGTTTTAGAAGTCTGAAATCATGGGTGTCTCCCACTCATAGCTGCCCGAGGATTAACATAAAAATTGACTTCAATCATTTGCATGCTGATTTTTTTTCTCAAAAACACGGTAGGAACTAAAACCAGAACTGTGTTGACGATACAAATTATCCAGGATTCCAGTCCTGAGCAAAAGTACCTCCTGTGGCTCATGTAAAGGAATTTAGCAGATAATTGCTATCCTATTTCTCACTGTACATTGAACTTTCAACTGCTTGAACGTAATCAGCCTGATTACGCTTGAGCATTCATTTGAGCAGACAATTAACTGCTTAAAAACAATCTGACCCAAATATTGCACACTGGTATAGCCACAGACTGCAAACACTATCAAATAATGCAATTTAATTTCTCTTCTGCAAAAAAAACCCCATAAGCTGCTTAAAATTATTGCAACTAAACAGAGCAAAAACCACAAACAATGGCAAAAAACCCCAAACTAACCCACCCTCAAACTCTTTGAAACACCCAGAAGGTTTCAGCAGTGTGTGGTGAAGAGAGAAAGGGCTGAGGAAGATTCAGTTGAATGGATGCCCTCAGAAAACAGGCAAATGTAGACATACATTTCAAGTACTTGATGCGAGACTTCAAAACTCCTCTGCTCAGAGGCATGTCTGTGGAGTGGAGATCCAGATTTGCCTGCAGTTAACCCAGCCTGAAATACTGCAACATGTCATCTGCAATAGTTTTTCTTTCTTGCTTCTCTGCTGAAGTCATAATTTAAGGAACATGCAATGGCCCTGTATAGTAAGCCTTGTGTCATGAACAAGAGGAAAAAAGACCTAGTAAATGCATTACAAGTCTTAAAGGAGGATGTGTCTCTTCACATATCCAGTTTCCTTTATGCTATCCTTTAGCCATGAGTTATGATGAAAAAGCAGTTAAATATTCAGTTTTATATAAGGAATAACATCTTAGAGACATTAACAGACTTATCTGTTAATGACACAGTCAACATTTTAGTAACATTGCTACAATAATCCAGATCTTTTTGACTGCTTCCTTTTCACTTCCTTTAACCTTTCTGAACATCCTTTCTTCGACCACTTACTCTTTCTATTTATTTCTAGTTGAAGATACAATGAAGTCTGTAGGCTTCCTGTTTTTGAGGAGGGTTCCTATTATTTCCTTAAATTTTAAGTGGAAAGGTAATGTTTCAACAAAGAAACAATTACAACACATTCTCAGAATATCTTGCTCTGGGTTTGGGGCTTTTTTCCTTCGTTTGTGTGGCTCTTTTGAGGGAGGAGTGTTTGTTTCTAAAAGGCAACCTTTTCTAATGGACACTTTGACTTCCACAACACATGCAGTAGGAAAAAAAAATAAAATAAAAAGACATGCTTAGATATAAGGCTGGCATCCTGCTGCACAAGGCTTATAAATCTCTTATGGCCTTGTTTTCTAGCCACATTGTAGCTGGAACGCCTCCCGATGATTTAGAGCATCTAGACAGAAATACATACAAAGCCAGATGCCCAGGATGACAGGAATTTTACAGGCAACCAGCTGGCAAATTGTTTTGAAAGTCAGGTAGGAAAAAAGTGAAGTTTTTCAGCCAGCTAAGGCACAAGGGCTACAGTGAGAAGATTGATAACTGGCCTCACTAGATTATAACTTCTCTGGCTAAGACAAGATCTCTTTCCCTCTATGCCAAATGTCCTTTTCCTGGAGTTAGGAATGAGAATAGTGTTTTTTGCTTTGTGTCTGATACCTTTGGTCCTGAATGAGGAGGACTTTTCAGCATGAAGCTGTCAGCAACTAATGGGAAATTGAAGATGCTGCATTAATTGAAGCGGATCATCCCAGTTCCCTTCACCACTCAGACTAGCAATCTGAGAAGCTTTATCATTAAAATTCACAGAAAATCAATTAAGAGAGGCCCAAAGCAGACTGGAGTTCCCACAGGGCCTCTTTGCATTACCTTGAAAGGTAACAAATGTCTAGGGACAGAAGATGTCAGTCCCAGTAAGCTGGCTCTGTTTGCCTGTGAAAAGTTCATTAAAGAAATTAAAGACTCATGCTAAGTGGAGAACCAAGGTAACAGGATTTTGTTAGCCAGCTGGTTCAATATCGAATCATATAAAAAACTGACATAGTCAGTGATTTGTTATGGATTTCTAGTAATTTTGGCTAATTGGAGGCTGAATCAGAGATAAAGATACAAAATGAATGCAATGAAAACTTTATTATTAGTATAACTAATTATACTCTGTGTGGGTAAACTTCTTAAAATAGATCCCTTAATCTGTTGCATAAGCAAGGCAGCAGTTGCAAGAATGGACTTTGTTAATTTTCATGAATAAGTCAGTTTTAGAGGAGCAAATGAGATAGATAAGCTGTAACTGGTGCAAGATTTAGCCACTTCATAGGTGGAGGCAATGTCGTGCTAAAGCAGTGGTGTAAAAGCAGATGCTGACCTTGGTACTTACCAAGCTTGGAAACAAGAGGCTTTGTCTAGCTGCCCACAGGACTTTGATGAAGAGAACCTCTGTTGTGGTGAGAAAAGGTTGATTTGGTCCACAGAAGAAACTGGGATGCAAGCTGTGAAAGGTTTTCCTGTCCGTGTGTTGGGGTGAAAAGAACGAGTTGTGCTTCTGTCCTGCTGGAACCTCTTGGAGAGGGGTAAGCTGTGCTGCTGGCTGCAGGAAAACCAAAAACCACCAGTAACTTGCTGGGGTTTGTAATCTACCTGAGGAATACAGAAACAATGGATTAATCTGAAAGAATGCTGCTGTGTTAGAGGACTCATTCTGGTATCATGAAATTGTGCCCAAGCAAATATCCTTGTGTGTGAGAGATGCTAAACATTTCCCTTCTCGGTGTAAGACATTAAATTCTCTCACAGAAAAGGTAGCTCATCATTAGATTTCATGAAAGCACCCAGGAAAAGCAAGCATTCTGAAAACCTTAACAACTCTGCTAATGATTTTTTTGAGATGGATGTGCTCTCATCCCAAATTGACATCACCATAACAACGGGCTGTAAGAGAGACATGCATAAATGGAGAGTTAAGTGCTGAACTGGCCATTCATGCATGCCCCAGCACAGGCAGCACGAAGCTGCAGTAATTGCATGGTCACATTAGATGGGCAAGTGTTCTTTCACAGTTTTGAGGGGAAAAAAGGTAACTAAGCATTACAAACACAGGTACCAATTAGTATAATCAGGCATATTGTCCCACAGGCTCGATTTAATCTTCTCCTAGCAGTGCAGCAATAACTGTTCTTCCTAACGTAATTAAGTTTTGTTCAGTACAGCATTTCCATCTGCATTTGCTAGCAGCAAATTTACTAGCCAGTGCTAGTACTCAGCCAAAGACAAAAAGTGCAAAGTGGATTAAAAAAATTGCCAAGACATTTTAATGAAGTGAATTAAATATGACCATCTTTTCTATTTCAGTGATTCCATCTGACAAGAAAGCAAAGGTGAGCAGCAGAAGGCAGGTGAGCTGGTGCAGTCGGGGATAAGGATCAAATGAAGTGTGGTGGTTACACACCCAGTATGGGAAAAGCAGGCAGAACAGAGGAATATCTCTGAAATTAAGACAGAAGTTCAGCTTCTTCCTTTTCTGTTAAGATTGACTGTAGGGTTGTCTAACAGGTTTTCAGACAATTTTATTTTATTTTGCTTTACAAACCTTACTTAGATCCATATTAAGTAGCTGAGTCTCTGCTGCAGTCAAAATTGAGGGAAATAACACTTTTTTAGCACTGCTTAGAAACGGAGGAGGTAAAACTAAACTATGCAGTCCCAATGAGCAAAGAAATTATGTCCTATCCACCTTCAATAAGTCACAAAGACCAAAATCTCTTTAGAGCATGTCATTTGCTTTCAGCCTTGCACAGTGAGCCCTCAGCTCATCATGGATCAAAAGATGCCTCACTAAATGACAAGAAAAATGGCTGCATTCTGTTTAGTTGCAATCCTGTTAGTCATAACAAATCTTGTGTGCATCAGCTGAGCTCCAGGAAAATCACATGCAACACCAACACCCTCTTCAGAGGCTGCTCCACAGCCTTATCTAATAATTGTTCCGTGACTGTAGAAGACTTGACCCCACTCACACCTCTAGAAACAAACCTGCTGATCTTCCAAATCCTTATTAAAATCCAGATCCCTCTGCCTCTTAACACTCCTGCTTAATACCATAGGGCTGTCCACAGGACAAAGGTCCAGAGTCCCAGGCTGCTTTTCCTCCACAGAAACCCCTTGCACATATCAGACTGGTGGTCTTGAACAGCAAAACTTGTCAGGAGCTCCGTTATAATTCCAATTAGGGAAACAATTCCTTCTGCTGTGCTAGGTTTGAAACACTTCAAGGGATAGGAATTATTTGTTATTTGTCCTCATGGAATGTCCCTGCCCTTCAGAGCTCCAGTGCTACTGTGCAAAGCATTTCATGGAGCCAAACAGAAGTGGCTGCTGTCCCAAAATAAGAGCCTATGAGGAACTCCCCGTGTCCTTCATGCCTCAAGAAAATGAAGGAGCAGTCACTGTTGGGCTCTAGGGAACAAATTCAGTTCAGATGAAAAATTTTCCAGGGTGATCTCCCTCCTCTTTCTGTTCTAACACAACTACAAACAAGCAAAATGAGAGATTTTATAAGGAATAAGGGATGTTTAAAAGCAAATCTCTAAACTAAGCCTGGGATGCTCACCCAGCAGTGAAAAACAGGAAGGCAGGTACTCTTCACAACCTATTTCGTGTTAAGAGACTTCTAAACTCTACCAAATTAGGTTAAGAAATTAAATGGAGAGCAATATAACCATATTTTAATTAATTTAAAGGTATATAAGAACACAGAATGTTTTCCATGAAACTAGGGGATTTTTTTCCCCTTATTTAGTGCCTGAGTAGGAATAGCAATTGGAAAAAACCCACTGAAACTGTAAATGCACTTTGCCCCAGGATAGAAACAAAAGGTAATTATTTAAAAACTAGAAAAAAAAATCCAATCAGAAACATAAAACATTATGGACTATGTATTACTTTTATCACCAAGAGTTCCCCATATAAAAGGCATGGAGAAAACCATAATTCAGTAGTGGGAAAACAGAGGGACTGTAAAAGTGAAATGGAGTTCTGACAAATGATAGTGTATGGAGTATGGGTTCACAGACCAATGAAACAAAACACCCCAGCAGTAGCAAACTAGAACACTGTATATTCCAGCTGAAGCACGGGTGTTTCTGCATATTCATCTTGTAAACTGGCACACTTACTTGCCAAGGCTGCTGAACTTTTTCTTTCACGTCTTAAACCACAAAATCTCCCAGCCCTTTTACAGGAATCACTTAATCAAATGGAGACAGACCAAAAAATGTTGGTTTGGCAGTTCACAATAACATCAAGTTACGTGCCTAAGATGCACCATCTTAAAATATAAATAACAAGCCAGCAAGTATATAAACCTGCTGTTTGAAGGAGTGGTAAAAAGACAGGAAACTCAAGCCCATGGTTAATACAAAACCCCATGATGAATATAACACAAATGCACATGGTCAAGGACATATCTTGCCAGTTTTGGGATCTAATAAGCTTGCATTATTAAAGAAAAAATTATTTCTAACAAAAACAATGTTTCCCAGAATTGAATACCACTTGGGGTGGCGACTTGTGATCTCTACATAATATTTCAGGAGTTCAATTGGCACTAACCTGTTTTTCTAGATACAGGCAGGGAAGAAGCAAAGTTCCTAATGATTTGCAGCTCTGTAACTTAATTAGAAACCTTTCATCTTTCAATATTTTAAATAAAAGCTAGGAAAGAACCTGTTTTGACACCAACTATCCTTGGTAGCAACATTTCGCAGCACACAATCTGGAAAGGTTAACCTGCCAGGCAGTAATACATAAAATAATAATTCAGTTGAGGGCAAGGAAAATCATCATCAGGTGAAACTGCTCTTCTGCAAAAACAAAGTGATATTAAGATTCATCCTGTGAACAACACATTCCTCAGCTATGAGAGAAAACACAGTTCTTACAAATCTGTTCACTGCATTAGAGATAGGAAATCGACTACAAATCAGGTGTTAGCTTGTTCAGTACTCAGACATCATAATTATTGCCGCAATATTAGCATAACAATCAAATAAACACCTTCCAGATATGCATTTTAATTTATTTAGTGGTGTCAGCCATGCTGTGCTTTGATTGTGCTTTCAACATCATGTAAAATCAGCTCTTTGACTCACACCTCACCACAGACCTCTAAACAGGAGGCAAAGATCTACACCAGTTTGCCTTTCAGAACTTCTCACACATTTATCACCTTTCTGTGGGCAGCTTCAGAAAACGGGGGGAAAGCCATTCCAAAGAACACTACCAAGGAAATCACACAGCACTATGGACTTTTTTCCAGGCATAAAATTCTTAATGGATTATGTGAAATAACACAGAAGCAATCCCTGTCCACAGAAAAGATTTTATCCCAACAATCTAAACTGTGAAATTACTACCTCCACAAGGAGAAAATTTTGAGGATTTGCAACTCATCTCAAAACCTCAGTAAAACTAAACCAGCAGAATTTCCCTGAGATGAAGTTGTGTTCTGTTACTCTTCAAATACAAAACCAGACTTGCTTTCACTAGGACAGCTGTTAATGGAAATCTGGGGTAAAACCTATAAAAATGGCAATGTGCACAAATGTTTCTTTCCACAGCAAGCAGGACCAAATACTCCTTTGAATGGCCTAAAAGCTGAGCAGCACACATTGGCACAGCCTCTTCCCCCACACACAGGCGAGTGACCAGCAAGGCAGCGCCAGCTTCCTCAGAAATGGGCAAGGACAAGAGAGAGAAGATGCCAAAAATGCTTTCAAGCTGTGCCAAGGGAGGCTTACACTGGACATCAGGAAGCACTTTTGCCCACAAAGGGGCATTAGATACTGGAATGGGCTGCCCAGGGGGCTGGTGCAGTCACCACTGTGGAAGGTGTTCAAGGGAAGCCTGGCCGTAGCGCTCTGGGCTCCGCTCTGCTTGCCATGGTAGGCATGGGTCACGGGTTGGACTCCATAGCTCACACGGCTCTTCCAGGCCAGTGCATTCTCTGGTTCTGTGACATCATGGCCTCTGGGGACAGCACGGTGGCTGGCAACTGTCCCTGGCCATCGCTGTGCCCCAGAGCCTGGGCAGACTCCAGTGAGGAGTGACGTCCCCAGCTTGTGTGGTGGTGGTAGCTCCTTGAACAGAGCATCATGGTCGGCCAGGACTTCTCCTGGTTGCTGCAATCTAGCGTGCTGCTGCTCCTGGTCCGTCCCCTCGACCGTTTCAGCCAGCCTGAGAGGGACATGGGCATCTCAGGTCTGACTCCTGAGGATCTTGAGCTGCAGTACATGGCCGCTGAGCCGACCTCGTCGGTGGACATGACACTGGTGTCCTGGACATACTTGCTGGTGGTGCTGATCCCAGGCATTGTCCTGGGATGCCGCCTCGGCAGAAGGCTCTGGAGATGGCGGAGAGAGGTGAGGGAGGGGAATCAGGCAGGCAGGACGGGGCAGACCCCGAGGGTGCTGTGCCTCTTGGGCAGCCCTCTGGCCATGGCCCCGTGGCAGGGGGGCTGAGCCCCAGCGACAGCACCAGGCAGAGACGGCCGGAGCTCTGCGCACTGCAGCCTCTGCCCGGGGCAGCCCAGCCAGGCCGGTGTCTCTCTCACAGAGGCCAAAGGCAGCTCCAGAGGCCTCGGCCCTGCTCTGCCCCTTTCAGCGGGATCCCTGTGCTTTGCCCTGCAGGAGAAGCGCCAGAGCCCCTCGGCCGGTGCAGGGCCGTGCTGCCCGGGGAGGCTGATCCAGCTGCTGAGGGACAACCGCACCCTGCTGCGGCTGTGCCTGCGCTACCAGGCTCAGCAGAGGCCCCGAGCCAAGAGAGCAGCCAGGGGCATCATCTGGAAGAGGAGGAGACTCCACGTCTTGAGTCAGCTCCAGCTCCGTGCACAGAGCGCTGCGGGGATTGTGTGACCAGTGCCCGGCCTGGGGCGCTGTGACATTCCCCACCTTAGGAATTAGTGAACCCCCCGTTGTTAGCTGTAGGATTCCCTGCCACGTTTTCCACAAGTTGACATTTCCCTTTAGCGTTCCAGTTCTAAAACTTTAAGTATTTTAGGTATAAGATTCTTACCCCGTAGCCGTCTAGTCACCCCGCGTTGTAGATTTTGGGAGTAGTCAAGTGAATAAAGTTCATGTTTTCTACACATGGCTGTGCCGTTTTCTTGCTATTCCATCCTAGAGGGGAGACAGCGAGTGATGGGTTTGCAGGGGAGCAAATGGAGAATGGAGAGCCTGAGGGCAGCAGCAGGGTTTGCAGTAGCACGGGGGCAGCTGGAAAGAAGACGGTGGGCAATATTCTCCGGCCTCCATCTTCCAAGGAAGCTGGGAGCCTGCGCTGTGCCGCCGAAAGGCCCCGGGAGGTGCCTGCCTGGCGCCAGAAGGTGCTTGCAGGACCCTGGGGCACCAGGGGAGGAGCAGGAGGATCATCCCTGTGTGAAAAACAACGTTTCACCTTTTTATATTAATTTATAATTTAATAAAAATAAAATAAAAATAGAGAATTAGGAGACAGAAGAAGGTAGCTACTCAGCTGAGGGTGTAAACTAACACACCCCCTATTCCAGATTTCTTGGTATTTAACAATCTCTGTGTTACATATTTAAAAGAGACTAATGCATATTTAAACATATGTTTTCTTTATCTAGTTTCAAGGGTCCCCAAGTATTGCAGTTTCTTTATCCGTGCATGGCACCTTCTAGCTGGCTAGGTGTCTCAAATCCTTCTTGGCCATAAAAAGGTTCAATTGTTCTTTATCAGCAATTTTCTCTCACAGGAACGCAGGATGATTCCCTCCTGCATTTTGGCTTGGTCAATTTAGATGTTACAATGAAAAAAAACCCCTTAGTCTTTTGTTTTTACACTATGCTACAATTAGGAAATATACCTTCATCACATTTTTAAATTCCACAAATAAAAGGAAATAGAGTCCAACCTTCTTACATTATGTGTGTAACGTTCATCTCAATATTTGCGAAAAGCCGACTCCAAAATATGCATTTATAACACCTGGAATGCTGTGAGGGATACCCAGAGCAGCACCCACCCCAGGGCCCAGGTAAGGGCTGAATTCAGGCAGGCAGGTACATCCAGAGGCTGCCTGGGCTGTGGCAGCCATCAGTACAGTGAGGCCCAGTGCTGTTTCATCTCTTTCTGGGGTTTCCGTATTTATTTGTATTTAGTTCTTTGTGTTTCTCCTGTTGACCTTCAAAATGGGATTAGATTTCATTTGCCTACAAAACAAAACCTTAGTTATTTTATTTCTAGGAATCAACCATGTGTACTCCCAGCTTAAATGATTTCTCTCTGACTTATTCTGCATCTTGCTCCTTTACAGCACCATCAAACACCTCTGATAAAATACAGATCCCTCACTGGAAGGAGGGCAAACTTGCTATTTTGTGAAGAATGTTAACTTTGATGACATAGACATTTTTACAAATCCAGTAGGAAAAAAACCTACAGATCACTTTACAGTTTCAAAAGCTTGTTTCCTCAGCTCTTCCCCACCAGTTTCCTTTTTGGTGACATTCAGCAGTGACACCAAACAAGCACAGAAAACAAATGGAAGAAGAAATGCAGATGGTCAGCAGCAGAGCACCTACCAAAATACAGTTTAAATGTAGGTCTAAGGTCTCTAAGGACAAGTTCAAGGAGTAAGTGGAGACACACAGAAATACTACCAGTTGGTACTTTGGGCATTTCCTCTGAGTTTCCTCTTCATTTTTTTTATCTCTCACCTAAATAAGAGAAAAAACCCAGACAAATGAGACCTTTCAGGCAGAGTGGTTGGTCTTTAAGGAAGCATTTTATTCTGCCTGTATAATAACCTGTTGGGAAAAATCTCAGCTTTTAGCCAAATGTCACCATGCTGTTGCAGTTTTTCTACCACTGTGAGAAATAACAGGCACGTCTGTAAGGCTCCTGCAGTTCACCCTGTGCAAGGGTCATTGACCACTTACCTCTGCAGGGGTCCCTGGGAATAATGACAGTGGAAAATGTGGAGGGAGCGGGATAGATAAATACTTCTCGTTTCCTTAGCAAAAAACCCCTCAAAACAAAGCTATAAAAATAGTTCGCCTCTGAATTAGGAGAATTTAAATTAACTATTTTATGTCTGCTTTTGGTTCAACATTTATCCATCTGACTTTGAATATGCATAGGGTAATTAAAGGTAGCTGAAGCTTAAAAATAAATGCTTATTTTCTTGTGCACAACCTATACTGAAACACATTAAAAAACAGTATTTTGCTTTAAATTTGAACATAGTATTTGAACAAAGTATTGACTTTGTTCAGTCTTATACTCCTTAGATTATTAATTGCATGGGGAAATATATTCTTTGCTTCATTAAGAATATATTATTAATCAGGAAGGCATAGCTTTATCAGAGTCACTGCCAATACCAACATTACTTGGGTAAGTTCAAAGTACTAACACAAGAACATTATAACAGAATCAGTGCTCAGTAGAGCCTCAAAAATAAAGATGTAGTTCAAAGTTTTGCACATGTCCTACAGTTGCTAAGACATCTCCAGAAAGAGGAGTAAACCTTTTAAATAGCACAGGAAATTTAAAATCCGTTTCTCTTTTTTTTTATCCTTAACTTTCCTGTGGGCAACAGAAAACTCCTAACACAGGCAATGAAATGTAGTTTTTATGCCTGAGTCATGAGTCATCCCCTCTGTTTCCACCTGTTCCAATGCCCAGTGGAATCTTGGAAAGGGTCAAATAATCAATATGAAATTTAAATTGTATTTATGAAAGTAGGTATTTTTTCTCCATTCCCCTACCTCCCCAAAAGATATCAACACCAAGTGAGAAAGGCTCAATTTGAAAGTTAATTATTACAAAATTATACTTGGACATACTAAGTTTGCTACAAGTTCCAGCAGAAAGGGAAAGGAGAGCAGAATCAGAGGTTATCAAATTCAATATAAAATCCAGCTCATGCTTTCCCCAAAAACCTCATTTAATTTATCCAAGATTTCTTTTTAAAAAATCACACAATAGCATTTCGAGTATTATGTTAAATACCATCATTTCTATCTGAAATATTCATCATTATTATGCTTTTCAGAAGTGAATTACAAAGTCTTCTGCACCCATCTTCCCAAAATCTGATTCTAAGTGCTTGCAAGTTTAATCCCTTAGGAAGCAAAAGTGGCCCCAAGTGTCTCAGGATCAATAGAAACTGGACAACAAAGCTTGACAGAGTATATTAAATTGTCAATAAAGTCAATAATTTTTTCCTACTGTAGATATAGCTATCACCAGCTTATGAATTTTGCTAGTGCAGGTCTAGTGAAGAAAATCTAGGTCTTTATTGCCAAATCAGTTATGAGTTGTTCTACTTTGCTGCCAGTATGATGTGAGTGTAAACACCATGTCCTTCATCGTATCATCCACAAAGAATTCCATTTTAAATTAAGGCTGGTTTTGAGTTTGACCAAACAAGTGAAAATTCCCTATTAAAACACAGAGATGGCAGCATGGTCAGGCTTTGCACTGAGAAGCTGAGCACTAACAGCAGATTCCTGATCAGATCTCCAGGGCTGGGTGTCCATGGTTACTGTGGTGGCCTGGCCCTCACTGGCCACCAAAATCCAGCCATCATCACTTGCTCTCAGAGGGACAGGGGAGA
Source organism: Phylloscopus whistleri (assembly GCA_017589585.1). Lineage (NCBI taxonomy): Eukaryota > Metazoa > Chordata > Aves > Passeriformes > Phylloscopidae > Phylloscopus > Phylloscopus whistleri. The sequence continues at coordinate 3,113,909 of JADMLD010000092.1, forward strand.
AAATCAGAAATGCAGGAACCAGAATGCTTAGGCTAAAGTCAGGGAGTTAAGTTTTCATTCACTGATGAATGAAACTTAACTTGAAAAATCAGACTTAACTTGAAAAATCAGACTTAACTTGAAAAACCTTGTCACCAATGAAAACAAATACTTAATTATATTATTATGCATTATTACAAGGTAGGCAGGGACAGCCAACCTGACCTCAGGTATGCTGAAGCATCGAGGCAAGGCAGTGCACATCTGCCCAGGAGCTAATTTACCCATCGTTCTCAAGTGAATTTAAGTTCCACAGTAGAACTGCTAGGCTGTCAATAAAAAATAGCTCTGGCTAAGAGTCAAACCCCAATACATAAACCATATTAAAGGAAGAATGAAACCTGCAGCATTTGATTGACCTTCAATGCCCTGAGAAGATTACAAATTCCCCAAGATTAAGGAGTTCCCAAAATACAAAGCAAAGGACTGATTTTTACGGATCAAATGTTAAATAGGCCTGTAAAATTGGAGTTCTTAGATTGCACATGAAAGAAGGAAAAAAAAACCCACCCCAACCCTCAAATGCAATTTTAGATCCTTCTTTGAAAATCCAGTTTAAAAAGAGAAGAATGGATACAATCTTCCCCTCACCTGGAGATTTTAATGAATTAAAATCATTTCAAGTCTGTGAAGAAAGCCCTACCACATTCCCTGTCAAATAACATTTTCTTTCATTTTTTATTCTCATTACTACTTCAGAGCAGTCTAAATAACTGCAAATAAGGAAATTAAAGTTGCAATTCAAACACTAAGCTCTGGAGTCCCGTGTTGCCTTCAAACAACTGTCTGAAACAGAAACTTTATGCTTAATGCTCTCCAATACATATAAGCCATTTATTTGCATATCCTTTGGCTGCTAAAGCTATAATTTGCATTTCTGTTAGCAGATGGGCCTGATTCTTGCCTTCCCCTGATACAGATTAGCAATGTGGACCCTGACTTTCTGGGTGGCTCATGATTAGAAGATTAAAACTCTTGACTTCCCTCTCTGTAACACTGCCCTTCCTGAATCCAGCTGAAGGTACTAAGCAGCCACACGCCCTCTGAAGTCTGCATTATTGATATCTGCCTCTCATTAGAATGCTTTGCAAAAACAATTAAGATCAAATGTTGCCTGTGTCTGCTGCAAGGAGGAGCTCTCCGGGTTTTTTACTCCTATTTTTAGAACATTCAGTTTCTAATGCCATGACAGCTGTGTACAAATAGAAACACCTTGAAGCATTAATAAACAGAAGCCACAGAAAACAAAAGCTGTCGCATTTCCTGTGGCCATTTGAGGGTGAAATTGCATGTGTGAAAATACTGCAGTTATGTAACACAGTGATATGTACATGTTGCAAAGCAAACACATTAAAAGCAGATTATGCAGTATATGTTTGTTACCCATTTTAAATTACTACCAGAAGCCAAAGATAGATTTATTTGATACCCTCATGGGGTTGTTATTGGAATTCACAATGGAGCAGCTAGTTTGCTTTAAATTTAAGTGGTTTTTTCCCCCAACAGTTTTATCTACCCGGTCACCGTGCTGATACAGAATAGAGGAGCACAGAGAGTGCAAGGAACTGATTTTTCATTACATAAATGAACTTACCATGTGGCTAGCTGATATTTCCAAGTCCTTTTAGACTGTGGGCTGGGAGCATACATCCAACACTCTGCCATTCCACCACTTTCTCATGGTACTTGCAGCCACTGCTTCCACAGAAGTTAGAACAATGCACTGTGGTGTCATATGGCTGCTGGAAGTGCAACAATGCAGCCACCAGTTTGTATTTGGTAGGTCAGGATTACCCACAGGTTTAAAACCTTACTGTTACAAGAGGCAAAGGCTCTCCAATCCTGCTGTAAACAAGAGTGTTTAAGAAACCCAACTCCTCCAACTTCAACTTGCTTCCAGCTTTGTAGCATTAACTTTTTTAGATAATAAAGGGTTGTCTGTAGATTATTGTGGATTAAAATTATAACTGCAGGCCTGCATATTGATCTCAAGTTTGATGGTATCAGGAAGTTGATGGTCTTCTTATCTATCCCTGTGGTCATCACAATGCACTTCCTTGACTATCTCCAGGAGGTATTTTCCTTCAGCCTGAGTAAACTACTTTACAAAGTCAGTGACAGGGAGAACAGCTGCCTTCCATACAAATCAAGGTGGTTCAGTTTTAAAGTGATTAGAACTGTATCAGTCCTCAGAGCCAAATATGTGTAGCCTGTGTGTAACACAGAAGCCCTTATGAAAGGCTCACTCAGAAGGTGCATGTAAAACCTTCATTCCCTAGCACTGCAAAATTCCACCTGAGTAAAATCTCACTCACTAGACAATGCAAGGAAAATATTTTAGTGGTGGTGCCTGGGACAAGGCAAGGATACACAGTACCAGGGAGGATTCTGCACTTACAGATGCTGAGCCAGGAGACAAAAGTTCAGAATGGAACATGCTTCTACAAACTGAAAATATGCTTGGCTGAGGTAGGCTTCAGTCAACAACTTCCATCCTCCAAAGGCAAAAGTAAAGAGCAGTTCAGACCTTTCTCCTCCCCAGCTCCTTTCTGGGTCCTCTCCTCCCCAGTTTGTACAAAGAGAGGAAGTGTCTCATACAGAACAAGGACATAGGAGCTTTTTTCCCCTGTTGCAATTAATCAAAATATGTGAAAGAATATTACCCGCTCTGCATCTTGTGTAAATCTGCCATTTTAAACATTCTGAGTTTATCTGTTCTCAGAGGTACTTACTTCCTAAATTTTATTTCTCAGGTCAAAAAAATGTTACCTCAAGAAAACTTCCCCCTGAACAGTCTGTCAGAGAGGAACAAAGAGCAGTGTTTGCTATCTGCCACCAGATTTTATATCCTGTCCTATAATCTTATTTACATAGGCTAAAGGATCCTTTGAGAAGGCTGAGAAATCTGCATTTATGCATCCTATAGCAGGATTCTGCACTGGTAAATAACCTGGTGCTCTTGGGTTAGTGGATCAAAATTACTTTGTACTACCGAGGGTCTGCACTCACTTGTACTAAATGAATGTAAGCACATTTCCATTAGGTTGGAAATACAAATTAACAAACAGATTGCCCTATAGGCTTGTATTAGGAGCTTCATTTTAGGAGCATGAACAGACTACATGGCTGAAATCTTGTATGTGTGTGTGTTATGAACACACTCCTACATCCCTGGATTATGGTTTCTAGCAATAAAATAATTTGCATGCCATATGTAATGGTGGCCAAAAAGAAACTTATTTATGTCATCAAAGCTAAGGGACCTTATCAGCATTTTAAGAGAAGCCTTATTAAGATGAAATTCTTTATTTCAGCTCGTTGTGGAGTTATCTGACGTTTCAGTGTCACATCTAATGCTCCTGATCAATAACATGATACACTGTACACAGATTCCAGTGAGTGGAAAGATGGGTTTCCATCCATCAGTTTTCTACTGGATTTATCATTCTAAGAAGCTCTGCTGTTAACCTGTCTTTGGATTTATGTGTCTTTTCTCTGCTTTTGATCAAATCTATGATAATTTTTATAAGATAAAATAGAGAGAGAGGTTGGAAAAATAGCTCATCTGAATGCAAATGAGCTCTTTCTCCCCCCCACACATCTCTCAAGGCTTATCTTTTTATTACTCTCACAGAAAGCAGGACAGTCTGGTTAGAGCCAGGGGCTAAATCAGAAATGACTTGACAATCCACCGATAACATGGCATTTTTAGAATATATTCTCTACTCTAAGCTCCAGTGACTAAGGGTGAATCATAAAATTGTACAAGTAGATCAGCTTTGGATCTGTTTTTTACATGAAGACTTATGAAAATTTAAGTGTACTTTATCACCTGAAACGAACTTTTATCTTGAGCATCTACAACACACTACAGCCATAGGCCAGAAATACAACTGCAAGGGAATATAAATGAAAAAGACCTTTTGCTTACCAAATTTGGGGTTTTTGGCTTGCTTTAATAATTTGAGCTCTGCTGTAGTGCCAGGGATGCAGTATTAACAGCTGGGTTTCCCAAGAGCCCTATGATGTTTACTTAGGTTCCCAGAGGAAGTGTAAGTGAAGAGCTAAATCAACATGTCACACATCACAAAGCTGGGGATGCACATAGGCACACACACACAAAAGCCTTCCAAAGCTTTCTGCCCCTCCTCCAAACCCTAAAGGAGCTCCCAGACAGGGCACCAGAAGGAGCTGATGGTTGCAGGCCTTGTCTCTTTGAAGGCTACACCAAGTAGTTAATAAATCCACCTAAAATGCATTCTGCACCTACTGTTACCTGATAGCTCTGGAGTTCTGCTGCTACAAAACAGTGCCCATTTCACTACAAAGTGCACTGACCTTACAGTTAGCTTCAAAACAATACATGGGCTCCCTTCTTTTCAAAGCCTGTCCAATTTTTAATTAGAAATAACAAAATAACCACTCTTCACATGCATCATTCCTGTTAAGCCTTGTCTATGTGTTTCAGCTTTTCTTATTTAACTTACAGGATAACGGAGCGTGTCGGAATGGGATTTCAGGCAGGTGGCAGACAAGGTGTGGGAAGGTGTGGGAAGGTGTGTGTTGTTTGAGAATCCTCCATATCAGTAGGCAATTTGCTGAAGCTGAATTATTTTTTTTTTCCAAGCGAAATAGCCGTTTAGTGTTTTTCTCTTCCTTAGTGTTTCCAGTGAGAACACTATTAGCTTCGTAACTATAAAGTTACTGACTATTTAAATATATACATTTAGCAAACTATGTAATTTTTAGGACACACTGCTGCAGCAATATTTTATTTCTAAAGATATTTTAATGAAATACTTGCTTCATGAAGGAAAAGTGTTTCAAATCACAATTTTTCCCTCCTTTATCCTTATTAAACAGCATTGATTTTCTAGTGTGTGGGTAAATGGTTAAACTGAATGTGTTCACAGATTTGTTGTTATTGCTGAATATATCTTCTGCTATACTGCCAATTATCAGAGAAAAAAGCATCAAAAGATGTTGTTAAGAAAAGTAAACATTATTCCTTCTTGACCCTTGAGTGCTAAGGTTACTCTTCATCTCCACTATTATTCCTCAGTTTCAGAACAGAGCAAGCCTGCTCCTGTTACATCTAATCCAAATCCAAGCACCATTTTTTCCCATTAGTCCTCAAAACTTACACCTCTTTCAGTTGTCAAGTTTTATTCATCTGTAGGTTTTGTTTGTTTTCCTTCAGCCATAGGTAGCAAATGTTACTTCATGTGAAATATAAATCAGACAGATACAATACATCAGCTGGGGGGGGTTGGGGTTTCTTTTCTTTTTCTGGATAGTTAGCATGGTTAACAGCAATTTCCTTACTTCTCCCACACAAAAACCAGCACAAGCTTCCCAAAATGCTGTTTTTGAAAAGGCATGCATGTGAGACCATAATTACATGTAGACCAGTGGAATTGCTTCACTAAAGGGGAAAATTAAAGGAGACTAACTAACCAATAGGTTAGCAAAAGGTGAGCATTAATGGATCAATAGATCAACTTAAGTGCCAAGTGTCCAGAGTAGCTTTCAAGGGTGATAATGGGTTTTAGTACCACTGTAGGGACAGATTTTAATTGTGCACTAAAACAGCCCTGTTTCAGCCATTATATGACTGAATTATTGCTATTTCTGTAACAACTTGGATGTAAAACTTGACTCTGGGCTGAATTGTGTCACTTAAGGGAATTCAGGAGGAAATTATTTTGCACATTCAACGATATTAAATGCATTTTGCATTCCTGGTGTCACCATTTGCCAACCTTAAACAAACTCTGTGCCAAGCTTGTTGTACAAACCCATTCACTGATGTAACCTATGCCAGTATCTTCCAGACAAGGAGAGAACCAGAAGGAAGCTTCAGTGTGTGTCCTAAGAGGTCTAGATCTATATGTTGAGTAAGAGAGAGCAGAGAACAAATGAATCAAGGAAATAATTAGGAAGAGAGGTAGGCTGGCAAAAACATTTTTGCATAACTCAGGTTATGCCTGGTTGTGCCTCCACAAATCCGTATGCAGACATAGTAATTCTGTGAACAAATCCAAACTTCTCCCTGCCCTTCCCAAGTAAATTAGCAGATCTGAAGTTCAGAACAAATAAGACAGAAACCTCCCAAGGCTTAATGGCTTCATCTGTCATACAGTGACTATAGCCCTGATACACAAAGTTCCTTAATCAATATTTACTTCTCATATTTCTGCTTTAAAATTAGAATGCAAGCACCATATCCATAAGGCAATGTTTCTGAAACCTAAGAGCTAAGACTCTCATCCCAATTAAAATGCAGCAAGCAGATTGGTTTTAACACTCAGTGGCATTCTTTTTATGGACTCCTATTCCTTCATAGACCACAGAGTTATAAATAATCCATGCATAGAGCAATTAGGCCTTTTTCTTGTTTTATGGGTTACAGACTCTGTGCCTGTACAAGTGTCATAAAATATTCTAAAGCACTACAATGCAACAAAACACATTTAAATCCCCGCATTAAGAGTAATTGAATAATTTTGGTGTGTAATTGCTCTTCTTCTGTCACATGGTTACAGCCTTCTGAGTGAATCACACAATTACTGAGTGAGTCCTGACCAGAGAATGACTGCTACCCAAAGTCATTTCAGAAAAGGGCATCTTTAGCACCTGCAAATGTTTGAATCTGATGGTGAAGTGGGACACTGACAAATTGGAGGACCTGCAATTTTCACTCAAACAAATCAGAACTGAAACAACAGAAAGTGACTTCCACACTTTTTATGGTAGAGAAGCAATAGCTTTGACTTATTTTGAAAGCCTGATCTCGTGTGCTTATAGGATCCTGTGAATGACAAGGGAGAGTTGGGTGTCTGAAACCAGAGAGAAAACTCTGCTTCAGTGGCCTCACACCAAAACTCACGTGGTTCTTCTATTCTGTGCAGAACTTAAAATAAAACTGAGGCAGAGGGGAAGCTACAGAAGAGAGATGCACACTTGGCTTTGCCTTTATTATTTGAAGCTAAAATTCCTAGTGTGCTTTCTCTGCTCTTGCAGAAATGTTGTTTATAATCTTTATGCTGTGGGTTACATGGAATTATACAGTATGTATAGAGATGCTTTAGGAGACTTTGCAGCAACAGCTGAAATCTTGGCCCTCCTCTGTGCAGAAAAGATTCAATATAGCCTGGGGAATTATATTCAAGGACGGAAATAGAGTGAGAAAAATCTTTCTTAATAATTTTCCAAAATAAATTTAGGCTGTGAAAGACTGGGAAGAATATTCATCTGTTTGATTCATACACACTCTCTTTTAAGACAAATTAATTATGCAACAGAAGCATTTAGCATAAAAATACAAGCTTTGAAATGTGAGTGCTAAGTGTAGTACAGGGAAATGAAACTGATAGAAGGAGATTGAAAGAGGCTAATTAGAAAATGTCTGGAAGAGCATAACCATTTGACAAAAAGTACACAAGATAAAGCACTGTGGGCTTTAGCAGATTATTAATGGTTTGCAAGGTTTAGTATCCAATCACCTCTGAGATCAGCTTTTTTTCCCACACAATTTAGTCTCAACTACAAAAATGCAAAACAGCAAATGCAACTGTTGGTTGTAATGAGGTCACAAGCTAATTGTGTTCTTATTTCAAATTTTAGAGGAATAGCCCTAGGAATATAATGCCTTAAAATAAACACTCACTCAACATGCTAAATCTATAAACTGGAAAACTGTGACCACATCCTTATCTTTCTTAGTTTCCCATAAAAGTTGAGCATAAATCTTTGTTCTGTGCATCTCAACCCCACTGAAGGTATTCATGCTCTGGGAGGAATTCCCTTTAGTAGGTGTAAGCAGATTCCATTACTGCAATGATTTTTTCCCCAAGGAAAAGTAGAATAGGTAATGTCTCACTCCAGCAGTCACTCATTTAGTCACGTGGTTGAGGAGTATTACTTCTCTCTGTGTGCAAGGTTCTGAAACCAGACCCATGAGAAGAGCGACTTGAGACCTCACTACCGATTTTCAGTGGAATTAATGTAACTGCAAAGCCTTTAGAAATTATGCAGCAATTTTATGCAAAATTAGAAGATTTAAAATCATTAGTTTCCCCATTGAAAGGAAAGAGTATTTTGAATATTTGGAGGTAGATTAAAAAGATGAGTTCTGCATCCCCTGACCCCATATTTTCCCTATTAATCAATTTTAATGAGCAGGAGGATGTTATTGACATTACATTGGAACAGGGAGTCAAATGGAAGTGGATGTAAATTACAGACCTATTGAATAAATCTACAGAGCTCTGCTACTCCTGTGAGCCAGGTCTTCTGATTTACCTGAGAGCCTTACATCCCAGAAAATGAATAGAAGTGTGTTTTCTCAAATTTTCAAGCCCACTGGCTTGTTGTTGAGCACGACACAGCATTTGCTATTATGAGTTAATAATCACACTCTGGGCTTAGCACAGAATTACAATAATCTAGCAAGAATCCCAGATGCAGTTGGATACAATGCACAGATGCATTTATGTTAATTATTCAGAAGTAAATAAAAAAAGCAAAGTTTTATGAAAGCTGGTGTTTTACATACTAAAACAGTGGCAGGGTGCCACTGGGAATATCAAAATGTTTCTGGAGCTGCAGCCCTACATCTGTGAGAACTCTGAAGTGCATGGGTCTTATTTTTCTATGGAGGTATTAACCATTCACAAAACCCCACTTTGCTAGAACATTCATAGAAAGAGGTTCTATGTAGCAGCAATGTAATGTTCATTTGGAGAAATGCCTGAAACATTCAGGCACTTCATGAAAGAACTGAGGGGAGCACACAGCGTCATTCAAGTAGTTTCACAACGTGACTCAAAGGTTGCAGTTCTTTCATAAAATGACTGGTTTCAGAATGTGACCAACAAAAAATATCATTTGTCCTGCTTGTTTCAGACACCTGCAGTAGCACACCGGGGAATCAGACCCACACTGTGCTGTGTCATAACCTTGAAAACAGAAACCAGATACCAGCACTGGAACTACTGGTGGTTTGTTGGTCATGGACAGTGTTTACAGTAATTTAAAGCACAGATGGCTGCTGGGAAGAAGAATGGAAGGCAAGGATGATAAAACACAGGGGTGTTTCTTGTGAGAAGCCCAAGAGCTGTCTGTTATTCCTGCAGCAATCTCAGGTTAATCAAGTTCTACAAGCACTGGTTTGTCTGGAAGACGGAATGAATTAATGTCCAACAAGGCAAAACTTCCCGAGGAGTTCTTAATGAAACAATGGGGATTTTGTACAAAAATAAACAACAGAAGGTACTACTTATTAAGCTAAATATTGAATTAGGACTTATTTTCAGAGTGCTTTTCAAAAATTCAGGATCTGTTTTGAAAACAGAAAAGAAACTACTGATTTGTACGTGGTATTTACAATAAGTAGATAAAGTGGCAGCAACATTACATGCATGTTTGCTATTAAAAAAGGAAATGATGAAATTTTGTTTCAACCCTTCTCTAAGGTTCTTTTTTGCAGGGTGAGTTAGATCCCTAGTGCCTGCAATATTAGTGGGAGGGAGAGGGGGAAGCTGCAACGTTCGTGAATGATTAGGATTCTTTTTAAAAGTGTCGCCATCTGCGTTAATAACATGTACATACTTCTGTTTTGCTTAGAAACCCTGAAAATGGCATTCATGTGAGCACATTTCATGGCTGGGGCTCTGTAAGGTATAAAATAGTTTGCAAAATACTGATGCTCAGTGCCATTCATCAGAGGATCCAAACATGCATTAGCTCTTCACACTAATTGGTGTTGGGCATCTTGCTTAAAAATTCCACAGCAGCAGTTTCTGGATGAGCTCTGCCTGTGAAAAAGTTTGCAGAATTGTATCCCTTGTTTTTCATAATTCAATAAGAGTCCTGCAGAGAATCAGGTATGAATGGTCTTATGTTAATAATCACATTCAGCTTTACCTTTGAGACCTGTTGCACTGGAATTTAAAATTAATCAGTAAGTATTTGTTAGGGAAAAAAGTTATGCATTACCTCATGGATGTTTCCCACTGAAATGTATCTTTGTTCCTGAACTATTTAAATTTACGTCACTTAGGTTCTGTTTTTATTCTTGGCTTTTATGTGTGTATGTTTTAGTGGTTACAGGGCTATTAAATTGTGAAATAGCTGTGATCTCAATTTTCCTTTTTTGATCTCATCCATGCAGATAACAAAATTCGGGTCAGCACTACTAAAAGAACATTGATCCTGCTGAGATCCTGAATCCAGGCTCTCCAGCTCCATCTTCTGGTACCAAAGCAGCTAAGAAAACAGTACTCCCACAGCTAATTTTACCAGCAAAAATGTCTGGAATATATAACAGGATTCTTGAAAAAATGAGATTATTATTCATAATGTATGACAAGATCTGGGTTGGTAGTTACTGAAAGACAATAATTTTCTCTCCCCAATTCCGACATATTTTTCCCATTTCTTCTAATCCCTAATATATATTGTAATTAGTCTCAAAGATGCTTCAATCTACAGCGACTAGATAAAAGTAATTTTGGAATTACATTCAAGATTGAAACAGACTCCAAATAAATCTTAAAATCTTCTGGGCTTCACTTACTACAGATGTCATGTAACGTGCGTAAGAGTTTAAACAAACCATTCCAATCTGCACCAGAATAACAGAACCAACTCAAAACCCAATCTTTGACTCCTTAGAATTTAAAATTTCACAGAATTTCTATGGGTATAGCCACATAACTCACATTACAATGAACACTAAGAACAAAACTCTAGAAACCTTATTCTTGCTTCCCTCTGGTAAGCTAGATATGTAAGTGCTGAATATTCTAAACTATTCCAGTGCTAAAACAATTCAGTGTTAGGCAAAATTAAAACTAAAACACTGGAAAAGGCAAATCATGTTGCTAATGTGGTTCAAACCCACCTTGTTAAAGCACTGTGTTACTTATGTTCTCTTTAAGATTAGGAAATACTTTAAGCTGCTGCTGTTCACACTAATACTGCTTGAAGCACTTGAGCTCAAATAAAACCCACAAAGGAGATTGCCCTCAACGCACAAACAGCTCCACCGGGTGTGGCTTTCTGACACAAAATCAAAGGAAATATTAATCCCCAGGTTTTTCAGCACCTGGAAATTTGAGTCCTTAAAAATTGCAGTCTTGGAGATTAACTTAGAAATTTAGACTTCTGCTAGTCATTTTAGTTCTTTGTGATATTTAAACATACTTGTAACAGGCACCAGTACTGCCATATTCCACTCTTGCTTCAGCTCCAATTATTTCTGTTATTTAAAATTACTCATAACAGGCACAAGCATCACAATACTCCAGTATCACTGCTGCTGCCAACTGAGTTTTAGCAAATTGGTTACGCTGTCAAAGGACTGAACTGTGTTGAGTTACACCGTTTGGTTGAGAGTCTTCCAAGATGGACAGGGAGAGACATCTGAGGCAAAGTTCACCCCACAGTTTCAACATTTCTGTTCCTGCCCAAATCACTGTCACGTGAGCTACAGGAACAGCTGCTAGACTGAAAGAGAAAATGCGAGTGGCTCTCTTACCTGCCTCACTAAAATCATTTGTGCTTTGAGGTTTTTGAGTGAAGAACATCACTGAAGATCACAAAGAACAGTGATCTCTAGATTTGTCCAGGTAGATGTCCACATCTTCTTGATGGAGGGCATTTTTCTGTAATAGAGGGTACAGAGTTCTGTCATTTTAAAGCAGTATTTGAAGGGGGGAAAGGAGAGGAGAGTTGGGAATATTTTCTAGTTGATTGAAGCTCCCATTATTCTTGAATTACAAAAAACTTACAGTTTTTTAGTTATGGCTTCTTACTGTGTTGCAATGGAAAAAGCTAGCACAGTAAACCATTTTCAATCAAAAAAATGTAACAGGGAAAAATTATGGAGGGCAAAAATAAAAGCACATTAAACAGTGGGTGAAGGCTTCAATAGAACTTAAAGGAAGACAACTTTTGAAAATTGCCTTCTAACATTTACTGTACAGTCACACCAAATGTGAAGCTTTTAAGTCCTAGGAAGTTCTGTTGCTCCCTGCCTTCCTCTAGTTTACTGCACAGTGAATTATTTACATAAAACAGAATTTCTTTCAGGGGAAAGGCTCACATGATACTTCAAAGCCTGAATAAATCAGGGACTTCAGCCTGAATCTATTAAAAAAATCATCCAAAAAATCCTTTCAATGTCTGGATTATATCACCTTATCATTCTACCTGTCCAGCTGATCTATTCAGGTATCCACACCAGAAATGCTAGACAATGTCTCTCTATGAAGATATAAATTTTTTTTCAAATTTAAAAAAAATTAAATAAATCTAAAAAAAAATCACAAATTCCAAATTTGTAATTGATTACAAATTAGATTAACTTTCCATATGAATTATAATACACTACACTTAAATCCTTGCTATAGCAGGAGGCTCACTTCAGTCTGGAAGTTTCCATGCTGCACCCTGCAGGAACCAGCTTATTTCCTGTAAAGGGCTGGAAAGCCTTACAAGAACTGGTTTTGGTTGAAGAACTACTTACTTGTGGACTTATCCAGGTCAGGGATCTTAGTTCCCTCTTCTTTGAGGTTCAGCGTCCCATCACTTGTACTGCTGTAAGAAGAACGGAAAAAACATCTGCCTGTAGTGAGGACTGTTCTGGTGGGCAAAGTCCAAATTGCGTTCCTCAGGGAAAAAAAAAAAAGAAATTAGTGTCTGTTCAAAACTTCATCCTTGACTAGTGAAAGCATTGGAAGTGTATGTATATCTTTAAAAATAGAATTGTCCTAATTTAAAAACAAAAAATAGTTTGATTCCATCACCATTTTGCTTTGCCCAGTCCTGAGCTGGAGATCCAAACAGCTGAGAAAACATGGAATCTCCTGTATCTTCCTAAGGTAAGAGTACAAATCACACAGAAAGGCATTCTGAACAAAAAATTTCTTAGAGGAACACAGGAGATCTCAATTACTATCCAGCGAGGTGGGTAATACTGCATTTAGGTATTTCTTAAAAAAATATATATTTAAGACTATTTTTATACAAAATTTTACCATATATTAACTGTCACATACTTTGCAAATCAAAAAAGACCACAGAAAAGTAAAATCCCAATTTTTTTCCTATATATGAACAAGGATAGTATTTCTGAGATGGGAATCCAGAGTCTCACCACATTAATATCACCACCTTTCTTCCTTTACCTTCATCAGGGAATTTGCCATATCTGCATCTTCTGGTTTCATTCAGTTGGACCTTCTGTTTGTACAGTGATTGCTCTTTAACACTTTGGGATTTAAACCAGTCCCTGAAGAGACAGCTGACAAAAAAAGTGATATTACTTTTTAGATGCTTTCTAATTATTTCTCCCCTCACCCATTACCTGCAAACATCTGACCTCCTTCACTGTGCTCCAAGCTCATTAAAATCAGAACACTAACTAAGAAAAAGTGAAAATAATGCGTTTTGCATTGCTGAAGGCACCACTACAGGTACTTGACTCATCCTTCAGACTGTAAAGAAATAAATAAATGGAGTCTAGGACAGGTCAAATAAAGACACTATGGTTTGCTGGGGTTTTTATTTTTTTAAAGAAGACTCGGTAGATTTGGAACAGGCCTCTTATTAAGGAAGGGCTCCTCAGGGACTTGACTTACAGAAATTACTTAATACTTGGTGGTGACTCTAATTGCCTGCAGTTCCTTTTTTTACAAATACAAACCAACATTTTCACTGCCACATGTGCTGGTTGGTAATGTTGGGAGTGAAGAATACTGCAAGGCTAATTTCTCCTCCAGCCTCCATTGTTTTTATGTAGCTCAGCACTTTCTCATCCTTACTGGGACTTGCTGCAAGTTTAAAATACCCTAATGGAGCTGAGAGAGCATTGCAACAGTGTTTGTCCTCTGTATCATTAGGGTTCTTGTTACCGTAATTTCACAGTTCTGAGCAACAATTCTCATTCTATGGGCAGGTAATTGAGCTCTATGACACATTAATTGATTTGCAGGGGAAATGCATTAAAAGCTGGTTGGAAAAGCTGGTTATTCAGGATCTTCACCCTAATTGCCTTTCAGAGCTACCATTCCTGGACCACTGAAAGAGTTTTGCTTTAGCTCGTGTCAGTGAAACTACAACTCAGTGTTTGTCCAAAGAATGTTCACATTCTAAGATGAAAGTGAGGTCACTGTGGTTTCACAAGTTATAAAGGCATAATTAAAGGTTACTGCTGATTTTTAGATCATGATCACTTTTCAGCTCAAGGACTATTCAGTGGGAAGAGGTAAGGCAAAAGGCAAAATTCAAGAGTGTTGCTGATAAAGTGAGTTATGAATTATACACGAAAAAGTGAGTTATGAGTTATACATGAAAGTGTTAACAAGGGTGATCCAGTCAGAACTCCTGTCTGCCTGTGATTCAGTGCTGCAGCTGGTAACACCCAGAGTGCCAGTGATCCAAGCACCCCTGAGGATCAAGTTTTTAAAGCAAGCATTGTTGTTTCAGGATCAGTGAGAGACAAAATTGATGGTACTCCCTCAGTGGAAACAGAACTTTCCCAGCGATGAATTTGCCCTCATCTGGTCCTACTTTTAATATTCCTGTTTTAAAATTCCTATTTTTATCAGCTACTCATAAAAGGCATTCTTACTCAAAGAAGTGCAGTTTAGAAGTGTTCATTTGAGTGAAACAAATGATGAAGCGACATCTTCCCTAAACTGATTTTGTAAAAGTTGTGGGGTTTTTTTCTTTATAATTGCATGGAAAAGTAGAACCTGCTAAGGAAGTGGGAAGGGTTGGCTGAAAGGAGTCAGCTGATGGTAACCTGCCAGCAACCTCCTGCTGCAGCTGACCTGCTGGAGCTCCCAGGTAAGAGGACAAGTGCTTCACTTGCTCTCAAGTCCATAGACATCACAAAAAAGGCAGAAGGACAAACATGATTCATAAAGGCAGCAGTCTGTGGCCAAAAGCAGCGCAGTCAGCAGCCAACGCTTCACTTCTGATGATAGCCCACTTGCAAAAGTTCCACTTGAGTACCTGCTGGAGAGCAGAGGTTGTTCTTCATTTATGTGTCAAACCATAATGGCCGTGCTTCTGTTGCTATTCAGAGAACAGGGGTAAACTCTGGGGTTTGTTAGGTTTTAAATAGTTTCCAATTTCAGGCCAAATAGAAGGCAAAATGGAAAATATCACAGGTAATAGGACTTAAAAATAGAAATATGGAAGAACACAGTGTTATACTCATGTTACCTATTGCTTTTTTTGGCAGAGCAAAGTCTTTACAAACATATAAATACATATCTTTTTCCCCCAATGAAAAAAAAAGTAATCTTATAATCTGTAAGAAAAGCCGTAAGACCAAAGCAAACCTGATTCCTGTAAACAGAAAATGTTCTTTAAAAATTCAGTTTGGGGAGCATAAATATTTAATTGCCTTGAGCATGTCTTAGAAGCTCAGATTTGCTCAAAATAGTGTCAAGAGCAAACAAAACTGCAAAACAATCTCTTTTAGTGAGGAACACCTTGTGAAAAAGAAGTATTTTCTTATCATCTTTCACTGTTTCACTTTATGTCTGAATCTTGTACCTCCCGCTCCTATCACAGCATCGGTGGGGGAGAGAGACAATGAGCACTCCTTTTGTTATTTGACTGACTGCAAGGTTTTGATGTGTACAATATTAATAAAAATAATTTATTCTCACAGGGTTTTGTTAGAATAACAAGGTGGTAGCTTTGTATACATTTAAGAAGAACAAAAAGAAACATTTGAAGTAGTAGGACAAAACCTTCATAAAAATAGGAATATACATCCTGCTAAGTACCAGATATACATATTTATGTATCTCCAATTTCCCAGTGCTTTGCTCTAAGTATTAGACAGCTGACTACAAAATTTAGATTTATTAGATTACTTATTGACTGTTAAATTAATAATGATTGATAATTAATATCTCTGGAGACTATTAGTTATTAAATATACATTGCCCAATCTTTAATAAATCAACTTTAATGAGAACATTTTTAAATCTAAAACTAAAGCCAACTTCTAGGACACTTATTTTAAGCAATTGCACTAATAAATAGTAAGATCTTATATACAGTTCAATGACTAGCAACTAACTTCTATAATCATAGTAACAGTAATATATGTGCACTGCAATTGTAAGTGTTATGACTTCAAGAGTTTGTCTAATCACAGTATCCAAGCATTACTTGCTAAGTAACACAAAATAATTTGATTAAGTCTTTGTTTAAGAAAATATGCAGTGGGCATAACTAAGAGCTGAAATTAGTGGCAAGTGTTAGCTTAAAAAGATAGAAATTTACTGCTGACATGTAGGAAGACACACAATATATTCCTACAGTTAACACATCTTCATAGTATAGACGTTACTTTCAATAAATTTCAGATAAGAATTGACAAATGTGAAATGTTTTGCTATATAGAATTTTTTCAAGTGACCATTGTTCTGTCTGGCAACAGACTAGAAACTATGCTGCCTCTCAGAAATATTGTTCTGTTTCTACCTAGAGTTTTAGAAAAATACAGGACAAAAACAAGGTTTCCATTGCATTTCAGTTTTTGTGGCTCTAAGTAATTGTTGCTGTAATTATTAATAATTATTATTATTAATTTATTTTAAATTATTTCCATCTTATTTGGGCAAAATCCTGAAAAAAGCAAACTAACTTGAATATTTCAAATCCCTCATTTTAAAATGCGATGTTCCAGAGAGTTCAGCTCTGTGCAACCCCTCGGGGTTAATTTTCTTGTGTATTTTCTGAGTTCAGAAGAAATTTGTAAACTGTTTTAGTTGGGTTGAATTGGACATATGAGAATCATAGTCACCCCTCAAAATCTACACTCCTATTCTCAGCAATGATAATTTGATTTTTCTGCACAGGTTATTCCCATTCTAGCAGCAGCAAACCAGCTGAAATGGTGAATCACTTTGTGCTGCTCCCCAGGCACTGCTAATCGTGGTAATCTAATCTGCTCAAATGAACCCTCCTGCTGCAGTTCCACAGACAATTAACCCTTGTATTGCAGTGGGTTTGCAAATCAGATCTCAGCCCATCACCCTCATCTCCTGCATGCCCTGCACGTTGCTCCAGCACCCATAATTGCTCATAACGAGTCTTCTTTTCCATGATTACTCCTGAGATTTGAGTCGTGTCTGGGTAAAATTCTGAGGAAAACAGACCGCCCCCCCCCAAAATCCATCCATCATCTCAACACATCCCAATGTCATTTCCAGGTCGGCTCCATAGGTGTGCCAGGGAAGCAGCCCCATGTCCTGATTTGCAAGGACACGCTGGGATATGAGGATGTTTTCCTAGAGCAGTGTGACATGGCTGAGGACAAAATCCTCTCCCCACAGCTGCTTTAGCAGTGTCTTTAGCAATGTCTTGACATTGCTTGTGCTTCATGGCCTATTAGGTGGCACTTCAGAAAACATAGTAGAATTGACCACGAGACACTGTTAAATTTCTTGACAATTAGTTTGACTTTCTCAGGACTTAGCTGACTAAAAATTCCCTGCCCTGTGTCTACTACTCATGTCTTTGTCCAGAACAGGATGAAATAAGAGAAGAGTAGATTTCTTCCAGGTCCAAGTTTGGACCACATCTGGGTCTCTCAGATCTCTGGTTTGGAGAAGGATCTAAATTGTGTTTGTTTACAGAAATAGCTGAACTGAAAAACATTAGGTAATACAATCCCTTGAATAGCCTATGTTTTGTCCTCTGGTGAGTTTTCTTGACACTGGGCCAAGTTTGCAGAGTCATGAGAGAGAGAATTTCCCTGAAAAGGCATAACAGAGATAACAGAGAGCAGAACAAGACACCAAAGAAAGGAAGGCTCTGGAAAAAGGTATAAAAGACACGGTTCATGATATATAGTGAAATGAATATTTATCATCCTTGGTGGTCAAGAGACATCCTGATGAGCTGAATTACAGATGGCCATAGAGCATCCAGGCCAAGGGATGGGATGTGGGAATCTCCTTGAGTATCTGTGTGATCCTCAGGTATTGATTTATCACACAAGTAGATATAAAGCTGACAGGAGCTATACACAGTTTGAGATTTTTATGACAGATACATGAACCCAGAGACACATTCGAGATGGTGAACTGCTTACAAATAGCTCACAAGAAATAACTCTAAAATTAGCTGCCACAAATTCCATGGCAAAAATCCTTTAACTCATGTTCTTTCATACATCAGACAGAATTTTTTTTTTCTTTTGAACTAGTCCTATTTAAAAAGTGAATTTCTTTAATGTTAAAAGGATATTTTGCAGGCTAAAATCTACTTCTTGGTTAAATTAGCAAGGCTCATGGAGTCAGGTTTTTTTATACTGTGTTTAAAACCTATCAGCTGTTCTTTACAGATAATAATCGTCTAACCACAGACTAAGTTCATTTAAACTCCTGAAGGGTACTCATGTAGCTTTCTTGCACCACACTGCATTGGCAACATTTTAATTCAGTACAAGATACAGAGTTACAAAATTAATATAGACCAAGCCCTGCCTTCAGCAGCAAGGGGGAATTCAGGAAGCAGTGGTTGTTAGAAGCACATGGAGGAGCCCCTTGCATTACAGCTTAGAGGAGCTGTGATGCACTACTCCAAGGCATATCCAGAAATGGATGGAGAAAAATACAAAGTGCATTTCAACACCCATTTCCTGCGTTGCACTTTCACAGGCCAATGCAATGATTAGCTCAGCCACGCTTTGAGTGACTTCAAAGCCATCATTAGTCGACAGTAAATAACCACAATACTGCTTAAAATACAAAATGGTTATCAGCATATTCCAAATGTTTTTAAGGTAAGAGATGATTTGAAGATCACGGGGTAATGGCTGAGTCCCTTGGTGATTTTTCCATCTGACAGTGTAGTCCCATGCTTTGTGGTCTGACACAACTCAGCTTCATGCTGCATTATCACCACTTTTGGGGCAGCAAAGATATTAAACCGGTCTGAACACTCTGATGTGCAGGTTCCTGCCTCACAGTCCATTCAGTCATTCCTTTAAGTTAGAAGCATTCACCATTCTGCCATATACAAGGGGGAGTTTATGTTGTCTTGCTGGGAGGTTTAAGAAATCTCTCTCTCTGCAGGGAGCAATGGATTGCAAGCAGACATACAGAAAAGCTCAGATATTTGGGGAAATCAGAAACTTTGGTTGTCTCACTGCATTTAGCCTGAGACAGAGATGATAAGTCCAAATTCTCTCCCAATTACCAAGCTAAAAGGAAGGAGGAATGAGACAAGAAATAGAAGCAATGCAACAGCATTTTAACCTATTCTATCCAAGTGTTATCACTTTTCCATCACATTATTCTGTGTTAAACTCAAGTATTAAGCTGACCTTTCGGATACCAAAGGATAAAAATGCATTAAAACTTCTTGTCTTTCAATCATGAAGACACATCCAGTTACTTGTCTTTCATCAGGGACAGTTGCTTAAGCCTTCTGTTGAAAATTTTCCTGCCAAACTCCAACAACACGCTTTTCCCTTCAATCCTCTGTTATTTGTTCTCCCCAAAGACCCAAGAGCCGGGATCAAATGAAGCTTTTCTAATGCTCTTTGCTGCACGGCTCGTGACTTAGAAAGGATAACAGCGGAGCTTATATGACATTAACCTTAACTTGAATTTACACGGAAGGAATTACATCCCAACAACAGGGTTTGGGTTTCTAAATCTGATCGAGCAGAGCAAGTGCTAGTTACTGTCTTCAGTCATCAAGCTCAAAGCACAACAATCACAAGTATCTGGAGCAATAAGTCACAATCTGTGGGTCTGGGGGAAAAAAAGAGCAAAAATATGCGGCAGTACCAACACAGAGCAACTGCACAACTCCCAGGAAGACCTTTAAGAGCCCTCAGACTGCAATTAGATTCCCCCACACCCTCCAAGAAATCTGTGGATGCAAAGTGTTCTGCATACTGTGTGTAAAGACCAATTTCATTTGTGAGGAGGTCTGTAACATTTGAGTCCCAAGTAAGCCACAATTATGGCATAAGGGGTTATTTTCGTTATGGCATTAAATTAAGAACTTCTCCTTTGTCTTGGAAGTGTTCTGAACTACTTCTGTATATAAATATGGAATGGTAAAACCATATCTGGCCTGGAGGACACTAAATATTCACAGGAATATGAACAAATCTTACAGGCAGGTGTCCAGTACCACTGCAGCTGTATCCCCAGGAATCCCCCTAACACAGCTGAAGCAGAGTTCTTCACCTTGCCTGTGGGGATTACTTTAGTCTGTTCCCAGTTCTGGACTCTGGTGCAAAAACCCACAAAAAATTAGTCACCACTGCAGAGTTTGCAATCTGAAATTAAAGCCAAGAATTAATTAAGCATTAGGAAATAGAATGAAACAATCAGACAGCAGTGGTCACAATGTTGGGATGCAGTCTCAAATACAAGCCAATTGAGCATTTGGACTTCTTTTGCACATAACACCAGTGAGGAGCTACAGGAAAAGATTTGAAAGAAGGTGATTAAATCAGTTTGCAGAGATTTAGAAAGCTAATGGTGAAAACAGCATATTTCTTTGCAGCAATTAGTAAGTAGATGATGAAGTAAGGTATTGCAGGTCTGTTGGAGATGGCACCAACATTTTAATGACAACTGAAGTAAAGCAATGCAACAAAAGTACCCAGGAAGAGTGGACAAGACCCTTTCTGATACATGATACCACAAGGAGGCAAATTTAAGAGAGCAAGGAGGAAAACATGATTAACCATGATCCCTAGCAGAAAACCAGAAAAGCAATAGAGAGGAGGAGGCTACGTCCCCTGACACTGACTGGGCAGAATAAGCAAGTAGGAAACTTGACCTGTACTCTCCCCACAGAGGGAGGAAAGATTACACGAGGAAATTTTCCCTTGCAGAGAACGTGACCTTGTGTTTCCTTATGAGTAACTTCTCATTCATATTGGAATTGGTCAATTAACATTAAAAATGTAAAAGGAAAGGCTGTAAAATCTGCCTCTGGGATCATTCATTTTTAATTTTTTTTTTTTTAATGGGCCAAACAAAAGCAAAAAGCAAACTCTGTCACACTCCCTGCTTTGAGGTGTGGAGCTGCATAAAAGCAGTTACCTCTTGGAGTCAGAAACACAAATATAAATACAGGATCCTGTACAGAAACAAAGCAAAATCTCATAGAGGCTGAGCCTGCAGGTCTTGTTTTTAATTCTGAAGCCAGTGAGCAGACATCAAGGTATTCCTCTCCACAACTAAGTTCACAACAAAAATAGAGGCACTGATTAAAGCTGAGACTTCAGAAGGTTCTTGTGGGAGGTGGTCCTTTAAACCCCCTTCATTCTGACTTTCCACTAGAATGTCTTCAGAAATGAAAAGCAACTCCAGCTTTCATTATTTCTACAACTACTAATTTCAGAAACATCATTACTGCTTTTTGTCCAGACTCCACATCATTGTAAGAGGTTCAGCAGCTAGACTGCGTTGTTATCTAATTGTGTTATGGTTCTTTGTATCAGTAAAGATTGGACACTAGGAAGGAGTTCTTCACCAAAAGGGTTGTCTAAGCATTTTCTGGTGCAGAAACTTTTAAATGCAGTTTAAAGCATTTGTTAAAGCAGTGAAGTTATCTGTGATGAGTTATGCAAATTTTATCCAGGTACAAAAGATCAGAAGTAAGATTTAGGAATAAGTAACTCTAAACTGCCTCAGCACCCAAGCTCACAAAGGTCATTATACTTGTCAGAAAGTCTCAAGAAAACACTCTGGTAGTGCCAGAGTAACAAATTTGCTCTCTGAAGCTTGAGGAAAAAAAGAGTTAATAATTAGGCAAGTTTTCTCCTTCCTATTTCTTGAACCTCATTAATTTCATTTTGGGTTAAATGACAAACCCCCTCATTTTTTCAGTCTTTCAAAAAGTACTTCAAAGAGAATCTAAATTTTCTAAATAATCCAAATAAAATAATACAAAATTCTATTATAATTATTTCTTTACTTTTTGTGAATCATTTTTGATTCACAAAAACCAGAGGGTTTATCACTCCGTATTATGAGAACTCCTGTATATTTACCATTAGAAGTGAATTGCAATAATCAATGTCTAAGAACAGTTGCTGTCCCTGTTACTGTAAAAGAACAAGTATAAATTTTCTCTCCAAATGGAAGTTCAGTGGCTATTTTCCAATTTGATTTCTGCTGACCACAGATGCAGAATAAACCAACGCAGCAGGATAAATAATTGTGGCTGTTTCTCTATAGGCAGATAAAGACTCATGATCATTAACAGTAAACAATAACTGCCAACAATAAACATTTAATGATACTCATAAAAATAATTGGCCCTTGAGAAGCTCAAAAAATTTAAGAGAATTTCACATTAAATTGGTGGTTGTGCATTTAAGAAGATGGTAGTTCACTAAAGGACAGCAAGTGATAAACAGCCACTATCTCCTGATTCTGGCTGTTTAAAAAGACATTTTCTGAAACTGAGCATTCTGCTTTTTTCCTCCCTGCATATCCTCCAAGGGATCACCTTGCCTTGCTCAAAAACGTAATGGGTGCTACACTGGCAGAAACATTGTGCAAATAAGCAAAAGAGTGCATTTTATAATTGCCAATTTTGCAACCAGGCAAAACTACGACTAATGCTCTGCTCAGGGAGCAATTTTGCCCACTTTTCACCAGTAAGTATGGTCCTCAATGCGAGAAATTACTTTTCTCCTTTCAATCTGCAAAATACAGGGAGCAGATGGGTGAAGCCGATTGTTTTCCTCGGAACATGTTTGTACTAAACAGTTATTAAACTGGCTCTGTGTACATCACAATCGGACCAAAGATTCAGATCCAGGACAGGACTTAATCATTTGTCAGTCCCAGTCATCTGAATGTCCCACAGTTACCAGAAAATTCACAGAAATATACTTTTTAAAGGAAAAATGGGAAGGGGAGAATTCTTAACCTTAACATTTTTTAATAATAAATAATAAAAGAATTAGGCACATCCAGCCCACAATATAGTCAGCCACTGGATCATACATAAATTGATTTAAGATTTCACATGATGACAGTATGAGTTTTAAATCTGTGGTTATTTGTACCACTGCTAAAAATCATCATTCAAAGAGTGGTTTCAAAATACACACCTTCAACTAACTTGGCTTACTTTTCTGAAATCCACTGGATATAACTGAATTTAAAAGGCAGAACGAAATTTTGTCCCAGGTGCAAAGCTGTGAAATTCTTTGGAGTTTTGTGGCCATTAATTAAATCAATAAATGAAAAAAAATAGAAACTTAATGCAAATGTAGATAAAAAATGAAATGCTACTTAAATGGAAGCATTGACTCCAGTCATAGCAGTTTTTAGATAAATGATAAGAACTGGAGAGGGAAAGGGAGGAAAAAACATTGCTTGCATTTAGTTTCAGTTAAGGTACACCTGAAATGAGAGTTAATTACAATATAAAAATAACTCTCATGTCAGAAGTCTCAACTCAAATGAAGTGCTAGAAATTAAAGTACCTAAAATCCCTGCAATGTTAACATCTTTTCATTTGACTGCTGCAGTATTGCTCTTAGAAGTAATCAGCATCTCTTAATCTTTGTGATCATTATTACTTTATGCATCTGCTATCATGTTATCAAGGTCTTGAAGCATTTTTGAGCCTTATTGATCATTACTTGGCACATCAGAAGTCAGATCCTGTGGATATTTGAGTTTTAAGTGTACTCAGGAGAGAACTCCGATAGTTGACGTCTGCATTTGTCCACAAGAGGAGCAATCTCACCAGACTCTTTGCTTCATAGCAAACAAACTTTGTTTTGACAAATCAGGCTGCCTTGAAAGAAGAGCATGACAAAGTATAAGCATACTGTCACAAAAACCAGACTGATGATTCAGCTGAACTTAAGCAATGAAATCCCAAAGGTGATTTCTACATCCCAAAAGCAAAATAAAAATAACAGCATTAAAAAAAAAACAAAACAACAACTAAACTTATTTTCTCTTGATCCAACACTCTTAAGATCCTTATGTTCCAGAAGAATCTGGTGTAAAGAACAGAAGAGTTCAGGTTACAGGACTAAGGTGAAATCAGTTGATAGGCTTCCTTTTCTGCATGGACTCAGCAGGCTTATTCATCAAGGACATTCTCAGGGTGGTAATAGTGCTTGGCAGTACTGTGTATCTGTAAAATTCCAGCAGAGCAAATAGCTGGGATAAGTGTCGAGAAAACTCAGTTATCTGCTGCACTAATAACCACGAGGCTGCACACATCATGCTGAGAAAACCTCCAGAAGGAACAATGTCATTACCTTAAAATTTCAGGTTGGCTTGATGAGCTGTTTATTCCAATTAACACAGAGGGAAATTGCTGGGTAACTACCACCCTCATTTAGGAAGTCTGTCTAATGTTCACACTATGATGAGTTCTGAAACATACTTTTTTTTTTTGAGGATCACTACATTTAAAGCAACGTTAAATCACATATGGCAACTACAAATTTAATCTCCCCGTCCTGTAATCATAGACAGAAATAAATTTCTAAGGCATGTTCACACATCCAACAGAAAAAGTAAAGTACCTGAAACTGCCTCTGATCAGAGCATAAGTCAAATTTTCATTTTACAAAAGGCTGTCAAAATGCTGTTTCAATGTTTAAAGCCTATATCCCTGGTCATTATGCAGTTAAGGGAATGAGCAAAACACTAGCAAATGGTGTCTTGCAAAGAGAAGGAGATGGTCACTCGTGGTCTTTTCAATATTGCTTTTTGTAAGGATTAACAAACTGGTGGTACATACTTTGAATAGCACTCTCTATGAATTAGCATTTATAACTATATATATAACTTTTATAAATTAGTGCAATTTTGTGTTGTGTGCAAAGACAGATTTATTTCACAGCATATTGGATTAAAAAAGCTAATCCCCCTTTTACAGTGAGTATAGTAGAACACTAATTTATTGATTTACATTCTGTTACTGGTTCTTTCTTCTATCTGAAATTTTGAAAATGGTTCCCAAGAATATTCAAAATATTCCATAGAAAAAAGTTTCTTTCTGCTAAGATGTAAGGTGTGCATGATTGAAGGTTTCATTCCACATGCTTACAGGCTGAGCCTAGACCAAATTAAGAGGTGGAAGGATGTGTTCATTGCAATGGAAAGATCTAAATAAAAAAACCCTTACAAGAGAAAGCTTCACAGAAAAATTGAAAGTCCTTGCTGAGCCAAGACAGATAGAGGAGGTCATTTTACTCAATAGATAGAAAACCTCAGGTCAGAATAGTGACCATTTTTTCTCAAGAGCAGCATTCATTGAAGCACACAGTCTGAAGGTGGAATTCTGTTAAACCTTCCCAGAATGGGAAAACCACCCCGAATCTGACCTAGGATATGTCATCATCCACACTTACCATTTAGAGTTTTGAAAATAGTACCCAAAATTGTGAATCCTAAACATCAAGCTGATTGACTGATTCTTTTGTTCCAATCTTTTCCTGGTATTTTCCATTATTTTTCAATTTAGGCAGAATTACAAAAAAAACCCCCTAAAACAAAAACAAACAACCCTCCCTCCAAAAAACAAGAAAAACAAAACAAAACAAAACAAAACAAAACAAAAACAACAAACAGGAGAGAACTATGCAAAGTTTCTTAGGGAGAAATAAAAAATTAGCACCTCAGGATGTTTTTTTCTAAAACTTGAAAACCAAGGCAATGAAGTTTATTCATGTCTATAACACAAAAGGAAACATTTCAGTCTAGATAAGTGAACTGGATACACACAAACAACTACATCCATGGAAAGTGTTCTGGAAGCTGGATGGCTCACTGAGCACTGGGATGTGCCTCACATGAAAGTTTTCAGTGCAACTAAGGGTGCAAATGACTACACTGTTCCTGTCTTAAAAATCATTACATTAGAGCAGATTTTAAATCAGGATAACATCTCATTGAAATTATCCAAAGGAATTGGATAAGGTGAAATGATCATGCTCCAGAAATATTTCTGATTTTTAGGAAGTAAAACACAGTCATATTCAGATGTTTAAAAAAAAACCGTGGGCACACTGCCTTCACATTACTGCATGGTACAGTGAACATTTCTCTTAATCTTCGGTATCTCTCACAGAGTAATGGCAGGATGAAATTACTGCAGTGAAAAATACTATATAAGAACTGGTATTCTCTCACACATACAGAATATCTGTGTCTGCTCCAGGGAGACTCACCCTGAGTTTTCTACAGCCCCTCTAAATACTGTAAACATGAGGTAACCACTGGACTGTTTTGTATGTTCTCTCAAAGCTCATTACAAAGCTTATTATTATTGGTTTATGCTTCCAATAGGTATCAGAATGAGTGGAAATCAACAGCAAGGGGTGGCACAGCTGGATCAAAATAACAGTATTATTGGTGCACAAGAAATTAAAGGAATATTGATTACCTAAAAGGTCTGAAATGTGCACTTTATCTAGTGCAACTTCCATACTGAGGCTTTGAATCAGACACTGTGATTTATAACTTCTAATTTTTAGTTCTTGTAGATGTCAAATCCTCAGCCTCCCTCTCCAGAGTAATCAACTGAGACATACTTACTATTAAGATTTTATACCGAGGCCTTATTCTTTACAATGTTTCTTGCCAACAAACAGTGTTGGCTTGAATACATAAACTCAATGTATCCTCCACCACTTGTTAAATGTTACAAAGAGAAACTGTGTTTTTCTGGGTTAACTGTTGACATTATATGTTACCAGGCATAGAGTGAGTATGGAGTAAGATTTTGCCCAGCAAAAAATAAAGAATGCACATAGACACTAAACCCTGGATCCCAGCCCTGAAATCCAATTTTATACTCATTTCTTTGGCTTCGAGAAGACATTAGGACAGCCCGTGGCTTACCAGAAATAAAACATTGACACTGACAATCTTAGTTTAAGCAGCTGTTCTGCAGATGCAAAGGAAGATTTAGAATGTTTCCTGGACAAGCAGCCTGAAAATTACTCTCTCACAGATGAATAAGCATCAATACAAAACACACTGTTACAAACCTTGTATTTCTGTATAACAGATAATGAAAAACCATCTGTCCATTGTGGTTATTTGCCAAGCAGCCAGCCCAGCATACCATTTTACTACCTGTATTTAAGATATCCTACTAATAAACAACATTTCTTAACTGTTTCCATTCTGTCTGCACATGCCAATTAAAAAAATTCATCATTTAACACACCTCTTTCAAGGTCAGTCACGTACATAACAAGGAGATGAATTCCTGAAAGTATAACTGTGTTCTTCTTGGATTTGGAGGGAAAAATGAGAGCTTTAAATTAGTGAAAATTAGTGCTAACATTTTATTCTGCAGTAATTTCTCAAGTTAAGCATAATATTTCTATGGACTTTTAATGATCAATATCCTGTGCTCTCAGTACCTAATTCCAGTCCTAGTTGTCTTTTAGATGTCAGAAGCCAGCGGGCATTAAGAGATAAATTTTACTCAGGACTACTTTAGCCCAACAAATAACATGAAGAATATGCCTGCAATTAAAATTCACACAATGGAGTATTTTAAGTGAACACATTTTTAATATCAGTAGCAGCACATGTCGATGATGAAAAACACACAATGGCATGGTGCTCAGCGCTGTATTATGCAAATGGATGCAGCAAAGGTCAAAGCTTATCTCAATCTCATAATAATGTAGTCTGCAGAGAATAATTAATTTACAGCATGCTTTCTTATATTGTGTACCACAACACTAAAAGCCATTTTATTTGGGAATTTTCTTTTTTTTTATGTTGCAGAGAGACATAATATCAAAGGTTTTCAATTTTCTCTTTGGGGACCTGGGGGAAGGGAAGGCACAGTTCTTCTTTTCTGTAGCAACACCAAGCTAAAATTAAGCACTAGAAACACTGTCTTTTAATTACTAAAATGCTGTTAAATTTTGGTGCTTAGGAATGAGATTTCTGTGCCCAACAGCTGCCTTACATTATGACAGCAGAAGTGTTTGAGCCATTTCCATGAGGCAAGCAGTACTATAAGGATGCAGTTATACTACACAGTTCCCTACAGAGGATTCCAGTTCAGATGTATTATATATTTTTTAATTGCTGAAGCCCTGTGCTGGGGATGGAAGTGTCACCCAGAGCAGAGAGGTTATGAAGTTGGAAGCATAAAAAGCCAGGATGCTAACCTGTGTCTGAGGTGCTGGTGGGAAGTTGGGAAACTGGTGTTCCATAAATCCTGTTCCTGTCACTATAAACCCCATCTTCTCCATACACTGGTCCAGCTCTATTTTCCTCTGTCTGCAAAAAGAATGACAATTTTTCAGCTTTGTAAGAAAAATACCTTTCAAGAGCTGATGTTCAGAGCAGCCCATGCTGAATGATGCAAACACTTTTTCACAGCTATTTTTAAATACGCATTACAAATACAGAGTTTTTAAAAGAGTGGTCCTCTGACATAAGCCTCAAGAGAGCAGATCTCTAAGCAATAGGATGAGATGTTTATGTTCTCTCAAATCCGAGGGATCTTACTCCTTACTCTCAAATATTTGTACTGCCTTGTCATTTTGAGCCACCAGCTAAATATAGCTGCTTGGGAATCAGATGGGGTCACACTGTACAGATGACAGAAAACTACCATGACCAAGAAGTAATAATTACAAGAAGCCGTGTTTTACACAACTGGTTTACACAATTAACTGGGGGTTAATTGGTCCCACAGGAAGCCTGTCATTCATCAGGAATTTTAACTCCCCAGTTCTAGCTTCAGTTCCTTTAGCTTTTTTTTCCTTGTATTTTCTAGGAAGCTGCATGCTTGTGGTTGTTTCAAGGGAACCTGAACAACACGATCTTCATGTGATGCAGTGGTCTCTAAAGCTTGTTCCCTGCAGTTTGCACAGTTCTGAACAACTCCTGTGTGGTTTTCATGTGCTTTATGCGAGAAACTTGCACCCAGGCAAGCACCTTTCTCCATTCCTAGAAGTCATCTGTGGCTATAACCTGGAGTGTTCATCACAAGATGCAGAACTAGACCAGTGGCAATGCCATCCCATCTAACACAGGTCCAGTTGCCCTTATGTCAGGTACCTTAACACACTCCAAATCCAACACCAGCAATTTCCAGGGAAGGTGAAAATGCTGCAGAGTAGTTAATGTTGACAGTAGCTGCTAAAAGGTCATTTGGAGACATTCATTAGTTGTTTGCTCTAGCAGGCAGTCATTATTATTGGCAGCAGGAATTGGCAGAAAGCGCTGTTATTGTCAGGAAGCATTAAAAGAGTGTCATTTGTCAATATGTGCTCTCTACAGAGCAGCAGGCTGAGAGAACTCCATCTTTCAATTTAAATGGGAAAAAAAAATACAGCATAAATACCCTGACATGCTTTTATCTGCATCTCCTGATACCAGCATTGAAGATTCTTTAGGAACTCTGTACCAGCCCACTCTCCTACCTGGGAGCAGAAAAGCAGAAAACACGCAGAAGGATTTTATCCTAAATTTCAGTTTCTGGGATTCTGCTATGAGTTTTTCCAGAATGAAGAATCTCTGGGACTCTCCACCTGTCAGTCAGGCACATTTAGCATTAACTCTATCTCTAAGCACAGATACTTGGATGTTGCTATGTAGATGAACTCAGATCTGTTTGCCCTTTACTGGTAAGGAGAAAAATACATTAAGATTTGAGATCTCTTTCTTTTTTTTTTTTGCTCCATATATTTGAGCAAATGCAACCATAATACTTTAAAGACTTGGAAGGTGGAAGTAAAGTATAAATCCAAGTTGGATCTCTTTATAATTTTCCATTACAGCAGTCCAATAATAGAATTAATAAAACTTTTATCTTAATGCTGCCAAATGACATTAAAAAGCATTGTTTAGCCCTCCCCGAGCCTACACTCTAATAAATGTCAAGTTCCCAATTATTAGGTATTTAAATATTTGTACAAAGAGCCTTTAATAATGAGAATGCACACTGCAGATATGTGTGCTGTTGTACTATTAAACTGAGATAAATAACCTGGGACAATTATTCCCAGTCTTAATAAAGCTGATTTTCTAATCAAATGTCAATAAAGTGACTTGCTTTTAATATGGACACAATTGCACTAATAACTTAGAGTTATTAAATAATAACTTCCAGAATGAACACAGAAGCAAGAGCTTAAATTTTTATGACATCCTTCATTCTCCTACTGGCTTCCTTCACTTCAAGCACTCAGAATCCTTTTCATTCAGTAAAGCAGTCAAAGCTGGCACTTCACTTTGATTTCCAGCTTTGTCCCAGCCACAGGAGAAGTGACAAGCAAGAAGATGGGAGAGATAACAGAAGAAAGGGAATAGTTTACAGGACAGCACCTTCGGTTTGCAATGTGTTTCATTGCTCACCAGCCAGATCTCTGTTTGCAATTCAATTGTCCCAGCACTTTTCTGTAAGAAAGAAGATGAGTAAATTCCTCTATGAAGAAGATGAGTAATTTCCCTTTCCCTGGCTCAGCCCTTCATTTGATTGTCTGCTGGATGTATTCAGTTTTCTAGGAGAAGTTCAAGAACTGAAAGCCAGTGTAACACCATGGGACAGGAATTACACAGCAACTAAATGGAATCTGGCAATAGCAGAAGTGTTGATGCAAATCTTATGTCTTCAGGGCTGCTGACAGCTTTGAGTACTAATTTTGACCTTGACCATAACTCTTTTCCTAATTCAGGAGCTTTCCTTTTTATTCTATTCATTAACAATGAAATTGAATTTTTAAATGAATTTACATAGCGAAAGAGGGTGACATGTTTTCACTTCAAAGATTTACATATTCTTAAGAGATTTGTTCATGTACCCTGTTGGTGAATCATCAAGGAAAAGATGGTTACTGTGTTACAAAAGCAATAAAACATGCAATTTACTAAAACACTATCTGAAAATATTGTCCATGGAAGAATGAGTCTGATTAGCTAACAACAACAGATAGGTTTATGATTGCAAGTTTTATGACTATTTGATAACATGAAATACTTTTTTTTTTTCTTCTCGAAAGGAAGTTGCAGCACTTAATGCATTTGCTGAGCTTAGTGTTGTCAGCACTATAAATCACTCAACAAGTTGCACTCCTCAGAAATTAGTCTGCACTGTATGGTTAGAAATTTATGGTGTGCTAATAAATTACTTGAGAGATAATTTCTCATTTTCAATATCTAGTCCAAAGAACACTTACTCCTATGGTCAAAGGCATTTATTGCTGATAAAAATATAAATAATATCACCAGTTACTTACATTTAATAATGACCATAACTGACCTGGAGCAAGTTGTTCCTTAGATTTCAAATCAGGCAAAAGATGATAATCTTTGATGATGGGTTTCAATTAGACTTACAAGATGCAGTAATACAAGATAACTAGGTGATACACTGGGTTGACAGTTTTTTTATAACATTTCCCTGGTTGGAAATAAAAAAAAAATAAAATATAATGTTTTCTAGACTTTCCTCAGCTCTGGGGCAGACCAAATTATTCAGTTGCTTCAATGTATCCACAAATCACATTTTCTCAGTGTTTGGTTCAAGCTCTGTTGTGTTGATTCTATCACAAACAAATATTAATGGAATGCCACAATCACACTTGCACAGAAAGGAAATCTTGAGGCACTACATCCTGGCACTGTCATACACTTCCCAAGGACAAGTGAGTCCTTGACTTCAGGAATAATATTTGTTATTAGCCTATTATTGTTGTTTTAAAGACTGATGTTTCTTTTAAGGACTAGCAATTATTATTTTAATGCCGCATCACAGAAATTACTGACAGGAGAGTGTTTGACACTAGAATGGACTTCAAAGAAATTAAAATTAGTGCAGCATCATCTCTAAAAGTACCTGTTCGACTTGATCTTGGATTAAGGAAAAAATTAGGCAGAATGCTGCTGAACAGGTGATGGCAGACAAGAATTATCCAAGCACTAAAGAAAAGTGATGAAAAAAAAATAACCCAGCAGCCAATTTAGTAGAAATGGCAGGATAACCTTTTCTAGGTGTGTGGTCTGAAGTTTCATTAAGGTAGAAATTCCCAGACTATTTTCAGTGGAGATGCAGGTATTGAGACTGCAGATGTTCCACAGACAGCTCATTAGTCACACAGTGATTCCATTCACCGGGCTCCTTCCAGCTGAGAAACTCAAAAGAGACACAACAAAAAAAATAAATTTAAAAGTGTGTTAATGATGTCACATTTGTCTGTGAGCAATCTTCATTATTACAAAGAGGCCTCTGTGTCAAAGGATGTCCTCAGAGAGACAGTAAGTCTTCCTAAACAATCTCTATGAAGAACAGGGCTCATGCTGCAGAAATCTTCAGCATCCTCACTTCCAGCTGCTCATTTGCCTCACGGAAAGATCTCACTTCAGCCATATGGAGCACCCGCTCACTCAATCTGCTTCCCTCCCATCCCACTTGCATGAACTGCTCATCTCCTAACACAGAGATCACTCCTCTCCCATTCATTTAGCACCAGCCTAACCAATGCAAACAACAACAAATTTCCTCTTTAAACCCTGACACTCCAAGGCTCGTGCAGTGCACTGTGAATGACTTTTTAATTTTTTAAAATCTTGAAGGAGCACAATAAGACACGCAAATGAAGGCTTTAGAACTTTGGAGTGCCTGATGTTGGAATGATGAACTACAAACATCTGAAGGAGTTTAACAAGATTCTTCTGTTAGTTTGAGTTGTTTCATAAAGTATATATATATAAAAATTCAGACTCTTCTCAAATTCAACACACTTTTACCTTAAAACGCTCTGGGTCTGTCTGACACACACATCTGCATATTAATTAGTTCTCTGAAAGGGCTACATGGAGACAAGGTTTCTGTCTAAATAGAGAGCCCTTCCAAGCTGTTTTTCCTGCTTCTGTGGCCCAAGAAACTGCCTGTTAAACTGGAAACAACAGATAATTAGCCCACAACTGCAGCTGCTTGCATGTTGTCTGGTACATTTGCATATCCTTGAAACTCTTATGCCCAGTTAGTAGTTTGGACTGGTTTCTTCCTTCTAGCAGTAAGAAGGGAAGACACTCTTTAAAAGTGTGATCTCTCTTAGGCTTTCCACTGAATATGCCACTCAGCCACCCTTAGGCCACTGCTATAAGGTAAAAAGCTGGGCCTTAATGAACCAGTTGCTATTTTTCCCTGTACCTAGCAGTCTGTACTGGGTGCATGCACTCCACTGTACAGACACTGCCAGCTGAGTACACCCCATAGTTAACAACCTGAAAGCAACTCTAATTTAAATTACTCAAGTATTATATGCACATTCTCCCTGAAGAAATGTAGAATACTTGTGAAATACTGCTTTTAAGAATCTTGGTTTAGCCACTGAAAAACCTACACACCTAAAAGAAAAAAATCTGTTATAGCTTGTACAATTTTATGTTTTACTTCCTGGCTGCAGTAAAACAAAATGAATTATTTTGGTGCCAGATTGAATATTTTAACGGGAACTTTTAAAGTAACTATTATCTTGAGTATCACTAGAACATCAAAATACTTAGTGCCATGGAGGAGTTGCCTTTTGCTCATAGCAGATAAGCAAAGATTACATGATACTACATTAAATACTCAGATGCACCTGTTCCTCAGGCCAGTTTTATTTTTCAGCTATACATAATTCCAATGTTTTAATTCCTCCTGAAATCATGACTGCCTGCAGTTCTCTCTCAAGCAATGAAGACACACACTAAACTCAGAACCCAGGGAGTGCTGCCAGCCAGGATTGCCAGTGCAACCCTCAGAGAGAGCTGGCCAAGGAGCTGTTCCTCCCAAAGTGCTGGAGGGAAGTCCAGGGCTGGCAGAGGGCAAGATATCTTACAGTCTACCCTGTGGGGCAGTTCTTCAACAGCAATGAAGAAATGTATCAGTAGTGGACTCCTCTGTGTATCTGGGAAGGAGTTTACCAGACTGCTCCAGAGGTGTATTCTTCCCACCCGTTCTCCTCCTTTGAGTGATGTTACTGCTCCTCTCCCAGGCTGAATTCCCACTGCTAGGGCAATGTCAGGTTTGCCTGGGCAATGCCAGGTTTGTTGCCTAGCAGCAGGTCTTTGGGATCTTCTGTTGTGTGACCTCTTTGCAAAAGAAGGTGTAAAGTCACCGTTTGAATCCCCTGCCAAAATCGCCTCTGGAGATGGGTGATGTGCACCACCAAAGCCTCTGGAATGCCCAGCAGCTTAGAAGCTGAGATTCTTCACTCTCCAGAATAGAATCTGCCTGGCTTTGAGGACATGCTTTCGTGCTGCTGTCAGCATAGCAGCTGAAGGAAGACGTCATGACTGGTGTCTCACATTGCTTGTTCCCCTTCAGCCTCCATGTTCAGGCTGACTGCTTGCCACTTGTGCTGCTGCTTTGACTGGCCTCAGGTTACTCAGGTCTTTGCAGTGGATCTACCTGCAACATTCCTAACAAAATCAGCATCCCCAAAACACTTGACAGCTCTAGAGGAAGGTTTAATTAAAAAAAAAAAATCTTCTGAGAACACAGGAAAACTGGTGAATTTGTCAATGGTTACAGCTGTGACAGATTGAATTTGCATTTATAATTTTATCCTGTTTTACTTCTATTTTATCCTGTTTTACTTGTATTTTATCCTGTTTCAGAGGAATACAGTTTCCTCAAATAGCTACAGTTCATACAAATTTGGCTGCCCATATCAAAGACCACTTTGCTAATCTCCACCCCAGCATTTGTGAACGAGATTCACTTGGAGAACTTTTGCTTACATGGAATGTTCATCATTTTGTGTCTCTTCTAATGCAGTTTTAAAAGTGAATTATTTTATTGCAGCACGTACTTGAAAAAGCTCCTGCTGCACCAGAATCACAAAGATTTTACAGAAGGTCAAAATCAATATAAATCTTGATTGCCCGTGAATAAGATGGAATGACAGATCAGTTGCTCTCTGGCATTTCTGCCTGAAAAGTAATTTAGGAAACACATGCCATGGTAATTATACAGGAGGGAAGAAAAGGAATCTGCCCACTATTACAGCTACCAAAAGAGCAGAGGAGTAAACCAGGTCAGTGTTGACATTATGTAACATCCTCAACCAAAGTTAACAGATACTGTGTTGTCTACCTTTAAAATACAATCCTTACAAAAAGGGTTATGCACCACTCCTGCAGCTCAAGACTTCCTTTAGAACATTCCAGTCCAAATTCCAACTAAAGAGCCTACTTTTGGCACTGGCTGCAGCGAGTCTCCATGCCTCATTTAAACAATTATGCCATTAAGTGTTTGGATTAAGCACTTTTGTAGTGCATCTACACAATTAAACACCAGTGGCTTTACGGTGGGAAACCTCTCACTACAGAAGATGCAGCAGCCCATCTCATTGACATGCAAGCCAGCCATGCCCTCATTCCCGACATCAGGCATAAAAAGAAAAACTATTTTAATACAATCCCAAATGCACATGACAGCACAAATAAAGTGCTTTCAGCTTTACAGTATCCATTACAATTAATTATCCAAAAGTCCTTGGCATAAACTGTGAAAAGCCTTTTCTTTTTGAATAAATGGACTCCATCAAAATTCGACAGGCACCTGAACTGACTGCAAATGAATGCAAATATTCACTGGCATTTTGTTACAAACAAAGGCCTTTTCTCTGTGAAATTGTCTGACACAGGATTTTACTGCCCTGGATTTCTAGTACAACAGAGAGCATAAGGCTTCTGCTAGCAGATAAAGCAAGAATGTGTGGTTTATGATAGTTCAAGAGATAAGGCCAATAACAGGAGAAAATGTTAATGTGTCGTGTAATTTTTTTTGCCTTCATAAAGTCAGTAGAGCTATTTCACCATCACTCAGTTTATTCAGTGTCAATTAGACTGCTCATTAGGCTATCATAAATCAGGTAACAAATGAGAAATCTCCCAGAACCTCTGACAGCACAAAAAGAAAAAGAGCATCCAAGTAGACCACAGGCTAGACATTTGTAAGTGGAAGGGACAAACTAAATTGGTGTGCAAAACTTACCTAGGCACTTAAGTTCTGTTTAGTTAGAAGGCTACTGAGTTGACAAAAGCTCAAAACTTAGTAATGAATTTCTTCTCCCCTCAGGACTGGAATAGCAGAAAAGAAAATCAGCATTTTACAACTTCAATTCTGTGTTAAATCCTGTCTTTTTGACACCCCATTTGTCAAGGCTAATATTTGCCTTTCATTGTCCCTAAATAAATCCTGCTTATTATAGTTCCTAAAGTTACCTGGCATTTTATAGTAGATTCAGCATTTGTTCTGTTATGAACTCTGCATTGTAGGTATTTTAAACTCTCTCCTTCCTCTGGGGGAAATTATTTCTGTAACAATGGCTATTCTAGGTGTCTATTTTGGGATGGACCTATATTAAAGCTGCTGCAAAAAGGCTGTCATTAAAATACAAATGCAGAAGAACTCCTCGGGTTGCTTCATCCTTGTTCCACAGCACTTACATTTGTATTGATTTTATAATGAATGCACATGAGATGAGGGAAGTGCTGACTTTCTCTTGCTCTGCCATGTCCATTGCTGCTTTTCTTGTCTAAGTGAGGTGCAGTATCTCACTGAACTATTAAAAAAGAAAGACTAACAATAGGGGAATAAGTTTCTCTTACAGCATAACCATTAGAGAGCTTCTCTCCTAAGGCACTGGGTGTAACTAGCTTAGTGCATTAAAAAAATAAAGGTGACACCTGAGATTTAGTATTTTCTAGAATACACAGCTTGAAAGAAACGGCAGTTTGGAACACTGGTAAAACATTGACTGAAGCACCACTGGCAAGCATGCTCCTATCCCTTCATCCTCTGTATACAGAGATTCCATGAATTTTATTGTGGAAGATTCTCCAAGTGAAGATGATAATGGGTTAGGCTGAAATAAGGTACTAAAACATTGCCAGTCAGAGGTCTGAGAAGTTTTCCTAGGACATTAGTCCAATTTTCTTAGCTGTGAGACCTCTTGAAGATGTCATTTAGAGATAATATCTAAACCATTAGCTGGCACTAGGAAGATGGAGATGGTAATTCAGTGCCAGTGTAAGTACAGCTCAGAATGCCAAAGGAGAGCAATGCTGAATTCACACTTTGACACTGACCTTAAACAGATAAATCCTGTCAATAAGATACTTTCCCAAAGGCAATGCACAAGGCAAATTATCATCATTGTCTTGTTTCTCCACAATTAGTTCACCTAATGTGTTTAATACTACTAGAAATACCATTTGCCACAAGACAATTAACACCAGGTGACAGACAGAATGTCAAAGCTTATTCCCAGGTACTCTGCTTCAGAGACAGTTTTCTATTTGCTTAGCAAGCCATTTCAGAGCACCTGCAGGCTGACAAGGGACAGCATGTTCACACTGAAATGGGTGAAATATGCAGGTAAAAACCCCTTAAATATTATACTTTAGCTCTTGAGGTGTTTATTTGTACAGTACATCAAATGAAAAGAAACTTTGGCAGCTGTACACTCTACTGGGAAAAAAAATTAGTATTACCTGAAAATATGCTGTTATGCTAGAAGGAGTTACAAGTAAAACAACAAAAAAACCCCCTACCTTTTGTTCTTGACACATGAACAGTTATGAATTTTCCATGAAGAGTAGGCTTGTTCTGAGAGACTGCAGAAGCTGAGACTTGATGAGTTAACAATATTTACTTACTTCATACAGCTCTGTTTACAGACACTACTGGAGAAAATGATGATCAAGAAAGCCAGGCCACACCATCGTGTGTGGCAAGGGCATATGCCTAGGGCTTTTTAAACTAGAAATCTGCTTAATATTAAACCAAGCAGGAAGTTTGAACCTATCCATGGACACAGGAGGGGTTTTTGTAAGGATGTGACTTTAGCTTTTTTTCTGCCACCAGTTCAGCAGTATTCAAAAACTTTGCAGGGAGGAAGAAATAGAAGTAGTGTAGCTGCATGAAGTCTGCAGTGACAAATGAAAAAGTTTCATTCTTCTCTTGCCCATTCAAGTACTTTACTGTTATCAGTTGCAGATTAATCTCCTTTACAAATATACCTGTGGCTGAGTTTTGAATTAAGTATAGATACTTAATTGGGTAGAGATAGCAGCAGAGTTGGGTCAAAATGTACTCGGTGCCCTATTATTTTATCTTTCTACCTGGGTTTTTAATACCTTCAGCACACTAGTTTAGATGGCAAAGACAAGGCTAATTGGACTTCACAGAAGGCAGAGAAAAGAAAACATTACAATCTTGCGAAAATAACTCTCAAAGGCTTGTCATTTCAAAGAGGCTTTCCTCCTTACCTAGAGAAGCAGTCTCCTGCCAAGTTTCTCACAAGAGCAGGCCAGTTTCAACATGTCACAAAAGCACAGCAAGCAGTAACAAAGGCTGCTCCGTTACACCAGTGATCCCAGTTACACACCTGGGCTTAGTTACTGGCCACAGCCCCAAGCTGGCAAACAGGAACCCTTACAGAGGGTGCTGAAATGCGGTGTAATCACCTTGAAATAGATCCACAACTAAGAGTGAGATGGACCTACAAGACACACTGAAAAGTCTTGAAAAACTATAACAACAATTTGAGTTGATTGTGATTTTAAATTTGCTTAGGTACCACCTCTCTGTTGGAAGCAGGAACAAGCACGTAATGGTGTGATTCCCTGCTCAAAAATTAATTATTCTCTAATAAATCTTCCATGATTTTCTGGATAAATATGGTCCCTCAGCACTATTGTGACAAGAAAGAAGCCTACATCTAAACTTGTACTTTAGGTACCACTTCAGACAAGTTCTCAGGAAGTCTTTTTTTCAACTGCTGTTACACAGAGAAGGAAAGAGAATAGACCATTACAAGCTTCCCCAGGTTCCAGACTAAGGAGATTTCACAACTAAAACACTATTCAAGCAAATTATAGCCTTCTTTCAACTTACTTCAAAACAGCTTCCAAGATAGCTTATTTCATAGATAAAAATGGTTGCAGTAAAACTGATTAAAATGTATTACATTATTTATAGTTCAAAGTTATCTCTGCTTCAGGCAAGGTATTTATACCTTTCATCAGGATTAACTATTTTTACTAAGTATTTTTTAAATGTATGTCACTCAATTTTAATTCAATCCATTACACCTGTAAGTCTATTTTGGAGAGATTTCTGAGGATTTATTTCACAATAGATGAGCTTAATGTGCATTTCAGTGGGAGACAGGATGGGTGCTAGGAGAGATATGGAGACATGATCCATGTATTAGTCTCCTAACAGAAGAATTCAGCATTAAAAGAGAGAGACATGAAATGTACACACTGGCTGGTATTTAAAGCTTGTTTCAATCCATCTTCTCTTTCATACCTGAAAAATATGCTGAAGCCACTGATAACATTTCCTTTGGGAGCACATGTTATTAGTGGCTATTAACACACACTGACTGGTGTGTTTGTCACCTGATAATTTCACAGCGGGGCAGTTACATCAGGAAAGCAATTTCTGTGTTGGTTTCCTAAATCTGAACAAAAGGCTCCTATCTGTTGCACACAGACCATGAGGCACTTCTATGTTTACTTTCTGGTAGCTGCCAAAGGGAGCTCCTATATCAAGACTGGAAGCCTTGAAGAATTTGAGGCAAATTCTACATTTTGATTACATACTGATAAAGCCTGTCACAGAAATCCTCCGTTTTTCAGGTCATTCCTAGAAAGTGTGAAATTCTACTCTTATAACCAATATATCATTCTTTTTCTTTTCCTCATATCAAAAGGTACAGCTGCATTACATTTCCTTGTGCTGCAACATCCGCATGCTGACTCCGTTTTAAAATGTTTAGGTATTTGTTCAGCAACTTCCTACACACTGAAGGATTTTTTTTACCCCAAAGCAAAAAAAAAAAAAGGCCTAAACTAATCTTCTCTCTCTTGAGCACAAATGGAAGTGTCTGATACTAAAAAAGTAGCCAGTCTAATACTTCTCAGCTACATTTCTAAAAACGTCAACAGAAGAAATGTCTTTCACTCCAAGTCTTCTGAAGTAAATTGATTTGGTTTGGTAAGCACTACCCAGCTGCCTCGGTGTCATCTGGAATAAGCAGATACATCCTTTGCTTTTTAAGATCCATGCTCACAAATTACTGCGCATCATACCTGCCTCAACATTTCCCTGAGCAGCTTAATGAGATCCTTGTTGACTTCAATCTTACGAGGTGTAAACCTGAAGCTGCTGCTGCAAGCTCCTGGCATTTGTTCAATGTTTACTTGGCACGCTGTACACTTAATATTTCAGTTGAGAAATGACTGGTGCTGTGTTTTGCACAACATTCTCAGACAGCTTAAAAGGACAGTAGGGCTAAGCACAGCCCTTGTGCTTATTCTGTTGTTTTGGGGAAGGCGTTTTCCATCTCCCTGCCGTACATTTCTGCTTCGTGCAGCAGCATTTGTTTACATTTGCATGACACATCAAACACGCTAAAAGCTCTTTGTCATGTGTTATCAATGTTTCCCAGATCATGTCCTGCTTCCACACTGACAACTTAGACAATTCTTCTTGGAAAGAGAATTACCAAACTCACAAAATTTCTTCAAATTTCTGCAGATTGATTGTATTCTGCTTTTTGCTTCAGGGACAACATGCACATGAAAAAATGAAAATATATTTCTCTCTCATGAAACTGCTCAAGCTATTTAGCAGGTATTAAGTAAAAAAGCAGTGTCTATTGATTATTTTTTAATCCTTTCAGTCAGAAAACAACCCATCATGCCTTGCTTCTTGGGTGAAGGGTTTAGATAAGATTCAAATGAGGTTTAAGTTAAAAAAAATGACACTTATTGACAATGAACAGCTGAAGAATATTACCTCTACCAAAAACACTACTGTGAAAGGCTCTTTTTTTGAGGGAATAAGAGTTACATTTGTGTCATGCTTTCAGGGACAGTACCTCAGTAACTGACAGCAGATGCCATTCTGCTCCTCACCCCATTATTCAGCTTTCAGATGGACTCACAGACTGGAATCAGTGCACCATATTACAGACTGTACCCCCCGTGGGAGATGTAACACATCCATCACACTACATAGAATGAAGCGGTGAGGGTACCATGAACTATCATCAAAATTAAACTCCTGTTATTTTCTAGTAAGCTGACTGAATTTCACATAACATGGGTATTTTATTTTTCAAGAATAATTACAGGTTCCTGTGAAAAGCAGTAACTAATCTCCAAAACTCTGCTAGAAACTGTTTGATTCGACACTGAATATTGCATCAAAATTCGCTTAATAGGTGACACCAGTTGCAATTTTTTACTGTATATTCCTGATCTTTATCTTAATATCTATTTCCACACAACTCTTTGGCAATAGAGTTACTTCTTGGTCTCTCTCAATCTTTTGTGGATATTACCTTTAAAACCATGATTTGCTTACAAATTTCAGGATTGAAAAAGCAAATGCGGCCGATTTTAGATTTGCCTGAGCTTGATAAAGTTCTTGATAAAGTTTAACAGTTTCATGCAGGATTTTGGAATTGTATACCATTCCTTTCAAAATCACCTTCTCTAGTTCAAACATTCCACGAGGAACTTATTGAAGCAATTCCATAGATTCTTTTTTAATTGGTCTAACACAACAAGGATTTTTTTTAGTTTTAGTAATGCAAAGTTATAAGTATTTTTAAAAAAAAAAAAACTGTCAAATTCTGGTTTTCCAATAAGAAAGTCATCTTTATATCTAAGCAATGTTGTCAATGTATTCTCAAGGTTAAAACTGAAAACAGTCACAAAATGCAAGCAGCAAGAGCTGTACTTTGTCAGTAACCTTTTCACTGATAGCAAAAATAAGACAAGTGACACCATGGTACTTCTTGCATTAATACGAATGGTAATAAAATACAGTTGGGAGTAGCATTTGAGAAGCTAAGGCCTGTGGACCAAAATGCCTGCTGAAAGTTCTGCCTGACCAATTGCTTCTTAACAAAAGTTTTTTACATAATGAGAACCAAATCTGACATTTAAAGAAAAGAACAAGAACATTTGTCTACTTAATTATGTTAAGCCTGAAAGCATTTCAGTTCTCTACTTTTCCTTTCATTATGATATTATATAAGCAGCATTAGAACAAG
Source organism: Phylloscopus whistleri (assembly GCA_017589585.1). NCBI lineage: Eukaryota > Metazoa > Chordata > Aves > Passeriformes > Phylloscopidae > Phylloscopus > Phylloscopus whistleri. The sequence continues at coordinate 3,156,051 of JADMLD010000092.1, forward strand.
AAAATATTATGTATTACACTTCAGTAAGTCCACTTTATAAAAAAAGCCCTTCACACTATGTTAGAAGCCAAATAATGAATTTCCTTAGTCTACAATTCCACTGCTTTGACTTACTGAAATATATAGATGGAGGCTGTTTTCTTGGTTTTGTTTTTTTAATTTGTCCTTTGACTTTATGCCTCAGGATAATTACAGATAGTACCTGTTGTTACTACAGATTTCATAACACTTCACTAGAACCTCTCCTTAGGCCTGCCTCATTAATTACACCAGTCATGGCAGAGAGAAACAAGAGACATTGTCATCACAAGGCTGAGACCTTAATTACTTTTTTTTTCTTACCTTGGGACAAAAATCCCACTGGAATTGTCTCTGCAATATTCCTTACCCTTTACAGAGATGGAACAATTTCACTCTGCCGAGCTGACTTTCACACAAAAATCACTAATACCAAAAAGTTACATGCAGCAAGAGACAGGTGCTCCTTTTTATAAACATTTTGGGAAGCAAATCCTTTGTGAGAGATCCAGAACAGGTACAAAATGGTAATATCTATATACACTGAGATAGATATAGATATATAGATATATAGATATATAGATATATAGATATATAGATATATAGATATATAGATATATAGATATATAGATATATAGATATATAGATGGGAGACAGAAGGCATTGTGGTAAACATCAAAGATGCAATATTTTAATACCAAAAATATTAACCCAGTTTTGGATAAAATAGGAAAATTGGCATTGCTTTTTCTCTTCAGTTTGGTAACTGCTGTTACAAATACATTTATAGTGGAAGTCAAAGCAGCAGAACCCAAGTTAAATTTACTCTTGTTTCCTGTAAAAAGTACATACCTTTCTCAAATAAGAAACAGTTTCCAAATTAGAGTATTATGAAGAGGAAGCTGGAACAGAAACAGACTGTCATCCTACTTGGTAAAGTGGCACAAGGAGGGGGGAAAAACAAACCCACAATTTTGTAGCATAAATATTTTTTCTCAAAGCAAAATCACCTAGATTCTACCAACAGAATGCTCAAAACAAATTTCTTAACTGAAATCACCATCTGGTTAAGAAAATCTCTTGTAGGCTGAAATATAAAAACTTTCAAAGCAAGGATTTTTGCAGAGTCATTTCCCTGCAGGAGAAACTGGCTGTTTTGATTCCACCATCTGGCTGAATCATATTCCACCTCATGAAGTTGTTGCACGGCTAGTAAAATAGATGGCTTAAATACTAAAAAAGTAGTATTTTCTGTGCCATTATCATGATGATAGTTTCCTCAATGCCGTTTTCCATAAGCACATGGAATAACTCTGATGTTTAACAGCTCGTTGTTACATAAAGCTGCACCCTGGTTTGGAATGCCTTGTCAACAGGGCTGCAATTGCTCATGAATTACTTACTGCACCTAAAAACTGAAGGTTCTTTAGCTTCATGAAACCCAACAAACCCAAATGAATATATTTTCAAAGGTTGCTGTGTTTTGGGAAAGAAATACCAATATGACAGCACAAAATTAAATTACCTTTGGGTCAAAAAATGAACTTCCCTCCAAAATTACACTTTCTCATTAAGTAAATAAGAACAACAAACCCCAGACTTTCACTGTGAAACACCAGTGGCATACATCCCCTATTTTTCAGTGAGCGAAACCAGGTTGACTACAAAAACAGAACTCCACGATTTGATGGAGACGAAAACTTTTCTAAAGTAAGTAATTGTGAAATATCTGAGGAACTCAAGCTTATCTGTTAATTATTCATGTTTCTGTTTTCATTTCCAGCTACTCTGGAGCTGCTGATGCTGGCACTCTGTACTAGGTTTAAGCATCCTTTCAGCTCAACTCTGCCAAATTAAACTGTCACTTTCTATTAAAAAATCTATAGCGGGAGGTTTTTAATCTTCTGATTTATACTTTGTAATAGGAAGTCAAAGTTTAAATTAGGACGGTATCAGCTTATGAAATAAAGCCTAAGCAGTGCAGCGACAACCCCAGTGAAGAAAAACCTCCTGCTTGCATTAAAGTGCACAGCAGAGCACTTTTAGTTTCTATCTTTTGGGAGGTTTTATGTTACACAGCTCAAGTCAGTCTCACACTCTTATTTAAAATAGCAGTGACCGTAGATTCAGTCAGGACACACCTGAAAGAAGATGTCCCCTGCCAACAAGTGTCTGAACTGTCCCTAACTTTACTGGCCTGCTACACCCCTCTCTACCTTTCAGGAGTATTAAGCAGGCAATGCACAACTCAGTTGAATTAATATTTCCTTCCTTATGTTTCCTGTTCCTCCATTTTCTTAGGGAGTTAGGGCTCCACAATTCACTGTGCTTAAAATTAAATCAAGCTTTAGTAGTTCAACAGCTCTATAAATATTATTCTCTCCTCTTGTTTTTAAATTTTTGTACAATTCTTAACAATAGAATATAGTAATAGTCCTATTTATTTCTCTTCAACACTACCTCTCCTTCAGATTTGTTTCCTCCTAAGCATTTGCACTCCATCTTCTCCAGGGGTATCACTCCTGTATCTTCTATCACTTCACAGCTGAAGAAAACTTGGTCGCGAGATGTGTTACAGACAGAGAGAAAGTGACCTCAATGTGGGAGAAACAGAATTCATTAGGGTTACTGCCACACTATTGCTCATGAAATGATTATTTGCTGCAATTACTAGCACTCTCTCCAGCATGTCATGTCTCATGAACTTTGAAATAATTTTTAAAGAAGTTTAAATCACCTATTAGCATAGTTTTGTTATAACATCTTTACCTTGTCACATGAAATTTTACTCCAGTTCTCATTTTTTCCCAGGGATCTCTATCTCACTCCTACTATTAATAAACATTACCTACCCCCTTCTCTGGCTCAGCATGTTCTGCTGGGCTGGATTTCACTGGAGCCAACAGCTACAGCTGAGGCCTGGCCAGAACTGACTCCCTCCTTGCACAGGCTGAGCCAGAGTAGAATAGTGAGAAGAACACTGAAGCCAACCTCAGTATCCAATGCTGCAAGGTCATGAGAGGATAATTAAACTTGGTACAAAGACTCATCTAGACAGTGATTCCCAGAAAGTATTATATTGCCAATCATATTCTATCAGGGTTTGGGAGACTGAATACTTGGATAAATTAGAGTTTAAAAGTTTAAATATTTTAATAACATTCATAACATTCAAATTTAATTTGGGCTTTAGTAACCAGAAGATTTCTGGATATCTATTTAGTAATAATATGTAGTGACATCTTTTCATGTATATAGAATTTTTAAGATAAAGACAAAGAGTCTGTGTCTTTTCTCTCCAGCAGCCAGATCTCATGCACAGTGAGGAGTTCTCAGAACATGAACATGTGATGTAGTGATCTTCATGTTCCCCTCTCCCAGATCTAGGGTGTCCAAGAGCTCCTGCAGAAGGCAGTACCAACAGGCTCCTTCTGCTGAGTAACAATGAAACTTTCCAAAGTGGATTATTGTACACAATTTGGAAACTCAAACACCCCCTTTATGTGGCAAGGCAACCACAGCATAATGCAACTGCTGCTCCCTATACTTGGTTTATACTTGCTGATCTCTTGTGCTGCCCCACAGCAGCTTTCAATATCCATTCTTTGGGCTAAAAGCCTGATCCTCCAAAGTGTGACAGTACTACCTTACTCAGAAGAAAGCCACGTTTCATTTCAAATCTCCATAACTCAGATTTCGTGGGGATTTAGCTCAAAATTCCATTGCAAGTAGTTACAAAGATAAACTATAGTGTGTGAAATGTCCCTTCTTTTGTTTCAAGTCCAGGACCTGCTGCTTCATTTGAGGCCCTCCAGCTACCACATCACTGAGTTCAGAAGTTCTTCAGACCTTCTGCCCTCTTTGCCTTCCACCCAATTCTTGCATTGCCAGACTGAACAGATTGCCAAGCAGCTGTCCCTCGCATGGAAGCCGTTCCACAGTTCTGATTCTGATCTTCCCAACATCTTATACCTGCTTTTATCAGTCTTTGATGATCTTCTCCCTCCCACCACACATAAAACAAAATTATATAATAATAAATACTTCAAATACAACGAAATACTTTCTGGGATGAGCACACCTGCCAGTTAGTGGTTTAGAAAGCAAAAAAGCCAGGACTGACCATAAGGAGGCAGGAGTGAAAAGCTGGCTCCCATCACCATTGCCACAAACAGTGTGTGACAGTGGCATCACAGACCCTCCTCTCCCCCTCCCTACTTATGCCTCATTCACTTTGCTTACATGAAAATGTGAAATATCCAATTATGTAACAGAATTTAGACTGACTAGGAACATCAGAAATTAAGCACTGTGATAACTGTTTCCCACGATGTTTTCCGCATTGAGCTGCACAAATGGGGCAGAAAGTCACCATATGAACCACACATTATTGACTTTAATTATTCTACAATTAGGGGAAGGTTTTCTGCACAAAGCTTAAGAATGCTTTTCTCCTATGCAGCCATTTTTCAAGAAGGAGGCAGTTTGAGATACAGCTTTTTACACAGCATGCCCCATTGGCTAAATTCAGCAATTCTCTGCTCACATGTGAGCAAGTTAGATTTTAATCACCCCTTGCACTTTGTATAAAGAATCCACAAACTCAACAACAACATTCACTGAAACTATTTGGAGTTTTTTTGCTATTACAAGCAGAAGAGAAAAAACAATCAGAACTGTAATTTAGACAACTCCTAAGCCTAAACTCACCAATAAATGTGACAGGATCTCTAACTGAATACACAAAAGCTGTTGCGAGTTATTTCCACTCAAGAAAACAGTTTAAATCACCCCATCCCTGCAAAGGAAAGAAAGATTAGCTTCTCTGTAGACCAAAGCTTTCCTGAGAAAAGTGTGGCAACTCCAGGCTAGAAGTAAGTTTTGTAACTGCCCTCAGAAAAGTTACTCCATCACTTCTCTCCTCACTGGGAACTAAACATTCAGAAGGTCAGTACACACACTCTCTCTTTTTAGAGGGGACAATATACAATATACAAACACTTAGAATGCAGAGGTTTCTTTAAGGTTGTTTCTTGGCTGGAAAACTGGAAAGAGAGGAGTACCTCTGGATTAGGTATTCCTACCCTGATGCAGTTTGTCCTGGTATTTGATTAATTGTCACTATGAAAATAATTTTCTTCACGCTCTGCTAACTATTCTAAAGGAGTCTTTGCCTGATAATAACCTCAAATGTCAATTGCTGTGACAGACTCCTCTCCTTTGAATTGTTGGGATCTCTGAAGAAGACATACCACATTTATCTTTGCTCTCTTTGAACCTCAGTCCCTGGAGCTCTCCAGCATGCTTCTGCACCCATTAGGTACATGTGATATTCTATATTTTCTAGGAGAAGATAAAATAAGTGTCTTAATTTAATAATTAGACTGAAAAGTATAAACCCCATATTTTAAATATACAGGAAGACTAGGATCTACACATGTAAAAATATAGCTTGTGGAAAAGATGTTTATTATAAGGTTGCTATGTGAGAATTAAGTTGCAGTTATTTACACACATCTTTTTTAAAGGCTTTTTGCCTATATTGGTCCACAAGGCACTGCTCAGTAACCTGTGGTTTTTTCTGAGGATTGCAAGGCTAAATGTGAACTGCAGGGGGAAATGTGAGCTCCAGCAAACCTATAGTTCTGCCACCTCTGTCATTTGTCTTCTTCATTCTGAATTTTATAAAGTTGACAATGCTTTCTGTGAAAGCACAACAAAATTGCTGCCCTCTTCTCTCACCAAGCAATTCCAAAAACTTCATAAAGTAACAGAAACAGAAACTTTAAATATCATGGAAAAATCAAGTACATTTAATTGGATGACGAAAAAGCTTTTCTAAATCAATATCTGCCTCATACACCTTCTCAAATTCACAGATTTAGTACCTCTATCCTTGAAAGGAACTCTAGAAGAATTCTGCATCTGGAAGAAGACTAGATAATTTTATTTTTTTGTCTTCTAAGTATATTACAATTCAATGCAGATCCATATAAGTTTCCTGAAAAACCTTAAAGCCTTTTCTAGTTTGGCCACCACCTTGAAGGCTCTTGTAATCACTGTGAGCAAAGTCAGCAGCACTAGAATTAAGTGAAACAGATCTTAAGCTTGTACCCATGATAGACCTGCCGTATATTTCTCAATAGATAAATCAATTCATTCCATTAAATAAAAGCTATCTGCTTAGATTCTCACTGATTTATTATGGGATTATTCAGGACATGTCATTTCTTTCCTCATCTGAAGTTTTGAACAGTGGAATACTTACTCCAGAAGTTCACAAGAGGTAAAACTACAAAGCAGCTGAGGTGTTTAGGTCAACAATGAGAACAAGAAGCAAAGGCAAAACAAGATTTCAAAGATGCACTATTTTTTTCCTAACACAGCTGAGAAATTTGACTTCTTAACTCCTAATAAGAATGTGGTATAGTGAAAGTGGGAAGGAATTATTTAATTTCCTTGAAACAAACATTACATTTCTACCTTTCAGATCAGTATGTGCAGCTTTGATGCCTTCCTTTGAAGTTACAGATTGATTTTTTTCTTCTTATTATAAGTGTCTCACATAGCACGAGTGCCCTCTTTTCTCCTAGTTTAATAGTTCAGGGGTTTTTGCCAAAAACAATAATAAAATTCTCTCTTTAGTAGATCATCTCAAAAAAAATACCAGTCCACAAATAATGTGGGCGAGGTGACATCTCTTATGTTTATCATAACGAACAGAACCAGATCTGACTTAATTGCTCAATTAAAAAATGCAGAATGTATACCAAATCTTTTATTTAATTATCTCTTGGTTCTGTATAAGGCAATTGCACCCAAACCTGCAGCTGAGGCCATGCATATGACAGAAGTTCATTATGCAAATGAGGGATCTCAACAAAAGTCTTCTAAAACAGTAAAGCTGAATATTACCCCTGAATATTGGGGAAAAAATGATTTTTCGTGTCCCATTTTACTGAAACATAACAAAAAAAAAAGGATAATAAGCTCTAACACAAAGTCAGATATACCATTAAGACTGGCTAAAGATAAAGATAAAACCCCTTCTTTTTAAGTTTTAAGCCTCCAACACGATAATTTCTTACCATCAAGTGACAGCATTGTGTAACACTTCCCATTCCCTGATTTAGTTGGAAGAGGAGGGACACATGCAACATTGTACAGTTGTATAAAACTGTATGCCAGAAATTGTCAGAAAAATATGAGGACTGTTTTTAATGCACAGATGGAGTAATAATCCACACAACCAAGTAGAGAGAGAGAAAGCAAGCATGAACACCTTAGTAAACAAGAACTCATCTTACTCTTCCTTCTAACTAAAATTTGAAAATAATTTGTATTGTCTGAATATTTGTATACACTTGTATATTGCCCAAAAGTTGCTCCATTTGATCAAAATACCAAATTTACTTCCAAGGAATCAGTTTAGTGCACCTTAAGATGAACACTTTAAGATGTAGCTTACAAACAAACCCCATCATGCCTCCTTTCACAATTTTGAGTGTTTAGCTATCCATACATGTCAATAGCCATGCACATGTTCTCTGATCAGACAAAGTAATGCCTCAGTGCATCAAATTCATTTTTCTCTGTGAGCACTCAGCTGCCTGGCTAAAACTTGGGCTTAAAGCAGGGAAGCACTGAGGCAAATATCAGAATATTTGCCATTTCTGTGAAGGAACAGAGCCACTTGGGCAGTGTGGGTACTTCTGGCAAAATAGTACCTGACAAAACATTTGAGTGCGGGGGGATCCAGGCTACCTCCCGTGCTAGGAGAAGCGCCACACCTGCACTGGCACAATATTGTGACTGCTTTCCATGCTCTGCTTGGTTCGGGAATAGCTCTGCCGCCCTCCGAGGCGCTGCTTTACGATGCCATTTGTATTCTTTTCATCTCCCTCTACAGGTTTTCAGTCAGCTCCTTCATTGCCGTGATCACAACGACAACCTATTCGCTGGTGACTCACAGACCCACAGCCGGCTCTGACACATTTTCCCATACTGCACTCAGGGTATCAACAGCTTTTTCTGACATCTCCCCAGGGATGTGTCTGTCAGCTGAGATTTCAAAGGGCTCTAGATGCCCGCGGAATTGCAATAGGATTTCAGATCCTCACCGCAAGAACATGAAAGATGGACAACTCGGAACAGTTCTGACTGGTCTTTTCCCTGAAAATTAGCATGCACTAACCCACTGATGGTAAGTGCACAATCAAACAATGCCCCGGACTCAGGAAATGATCCTTCTGCAAGTACATGCCAGTTCTAAACTATCACAGAGCTGGCTCTGAAAGAGTACTATTAGAATATGTGCTATGATATTGACCAAATTAGTTACTTTTTCCTGTTGAAAGCAAGGCCTGTATTTCAATTTAAGGGGGAGAAGAAAAATGATAGGAGAAAAATTGATTTTTACTGTCTTATATTTGTTTGCCTGCGGGAATATTGTCTTTAAATTTGAAAACCTGCATCTTCACACAGAAGTCATAATCTTCCATTTCATGACCCAGCCTTGGCAGTAAGCCTCACTGATGATTTACCACTTTAGGCTGCTACAGTATAAAGCACTACATAAGATTACTACCTGGCTTACTGAAAAACAGATGAGTTTATAGGCTGGAAATCTCCATTTATAGCAATGTATCAAGCAAGTCTTGGTATAACTGCATTTCCATAGCCACAGACTTGAATCACAGAGCCTCAAAATGGTTTCTGTTGGGAGGGACCTTAAAGACCATCTAGTTCCAGCACTCCTGTCATAGTCCTTGTTTTTTAATCCTAAATATTTTTCAGCAATAACTTAAGTGCTTTGTTGGTGCTGTTGATGGAAATACACAAATAAGCAATTGTTTAAGTGCCACCATATGCTCAGCTGTAGCACAGTCTTGTGCAGAGACACAGCAGAATTTTTGCTAACAATTACACCTTCAAGTTTATGATTTAAACCACCATGAAACAGATAGTATCTACTGTGGATGTTCTTCCAACTCAAGTGTAAAGGTGATATCAATCAAGATAGAGCTTTTCACGGGATTAAGCCTTTGCATAAATATTAATCCTTTTACTCTGTCTAGAGCTGTGAAGAACTTCATAATATAGGCCACTTCCTATTTTACATTTTAGGAGCATGAACTGCTTATAGTGCGTTTTTATAATGAAATGTGCACTGCTAATGCGATTTTTTTTTTCTTTTGCGCAACACTTTAAAAATATTAGCTTCAATTTTTGAGCTAATTATTAAACTCTGCTTTCAGTGAGAGAAAATGCTCAAAAGCACCATCTGTTTTCATAGAAATAACTGGGTATTTTAAATAGGAACTATTCTTTTATTTTCCTGCTGAAAACTGAATGGCTGTGCTGCAGAATAATTTATATTATGTGGTATGCATAAATTATTTTTTTTTACCATTTCATTAGATCTCTATGCAGTTTTCTGAGGCAACTGCCACTCATAAGCAATGAATGTTTGAATCAAGTAATTGCTCAGAAAACCTCCAGTATTATCCTGAACTATATAAGAAGAGTCGTCTTTTTAGTGCTGGCATGTCAGCAAAACAGCTCATCACCCATTAACTGCCTCATTCCATTGTGTTTCACAACCAGGCTCAATCTGTGTAAACTGAAGGAAAGCAATCTCAGTATGGGAGCCTTGGCTACAGAAAGAACCCCACATCCTCTCTTCAGTTTCTGCAGCTCCTCACGTCGAATTTCTGTACAGCACTCACCATGTGGTACGCAATTTGCAGAAGGTGCACTAGTACAAAAACAAGCACAACTTCGGAATACCTTTGATTACTGTTCAGAGAAAACAACTGACAATTAGCTGATTACAAAAAGCATTATTCTTAAAAACAACCTCTCTCACTGTGCTGAAACCTATAAATACCTGAAATTTGCTTGGATGCCAACTTCACCATCCACAGCGCTCGTGTCGCATAATAACCAGTTCCTGCTTCAGAGTAACTGAAGAAATGGCAATCTTAATTTTAGACAAATATACTGATTGTCATGGGGCTGAAAATCTGTTGGGAGACAAAGTTTTCTTGCTGCAGAGAACAGTAAATACCACCTATGTTTCCAATTACGCTTGTCTGCTCAGGGAAGGTGGGATTTTTCTCTCCCTTCAAGGCTACTCCTTTAGGAGAAACAATGAAAAAAGAAGTTATGACTGTGACTCTGAGCCTACTGAGCAGGATTACACTGAATTTAAGGACTAATATCCAGAAAAAAATTATATTCCTTCATCTCACCCTCAAATATTTGTGGTGGGTTGACCTTGTCCAGATCTGACGACCCCTCCACCCAGCCAGCTGCTCTCTCACTCTCTCCACAACAGAACAGGGTGATAAAATAAAATTAAAAAGCTCATGGGTCAAGATAAAGACAGAGTGATTGTTTTCCACTTATTATCAAAGGCAAAACAGATCTAAGGATAAATTATTTTCATGTAACACCAATTAAAGATGGATGATGAGAGGGAGAAAAAAAAAAAGCTAAAATAACTTCCCCCACCACCATCCCCTCTCTCTAGGCAAAACATCAATCCTTCATTCCATATTCCTTTATCTCCTCCTCCCACAACCAAGTGGCACAGAGGCCATGAGGAATGGGGGGGTTGTGATGAACCAGTAAAGTGTCTTTTCTGTTTTCCTTCCTCATATTTTTACTCTGCTTTGGCATGGGTCCTCCCCACGGGCTGCAGCCCTTCGGGATAAACCAGGAATGGGTCCCCCCAAAGGCTAACCTGATATTCCCTGTCTGACAGACAGGGTTTCACATGTGTTTGAGGCATGGACTTGTCTCAACCCATTTCATTCACTCTATCTCACCCTGGAAAGGGTGCACAAGCTTATTAAGCTCAAGTTCAGTCCCTCAAATCTGCAAGACCTAAACAATATTGGATTGGAGGCAGAAATAATGTAGTAATTATTTTGGCACATACTTCCTGAAAGACACTTCTGCAAAGTAGCTCACCATCTTGAAAACCATCCAAAAACTCAGTTATCCAAACTGCATTAAAATAGAGCTACGAGGCAGCCAAATTCTGGCAATTACTGTAAGTCGTCTATGTCAAGACAGGGCTTGTGATAAAAACTCGAGATGAATTAGAGACAGAAAAAAATGTGATGTGACAAAAATCTCACTGCTCCATTCCTGTCTATCTTAATATTTCTCCAAGTGAGCTCTTACCTGTCTATGTAATTAAATTACCAGTGATGTTACAAGCTTAGGACCCAAGGACTTAATTTGCAAGCTGTCAATCATTTTCAAAGAGCCCCGTTCACAGGTGGAAAAGCCACAAATTGAACAATAACATGTCCTTGACAGTGCTGGCAATGACAGCATCTCTTTTCCAGTCTTTCAGAGAAAAACAAAACCACATTTTCTCCACTTAGAAATAATCAACAGCTTGATTCTACATTGAGTTTATCTCAATAGGTCACCTGATGCAATTATATGGGTCTTGCCAAGGGTAGCCACCAAATTTGCTGCTAACACACTGCACATCACAGTTACAATGCATGCTTCACACGAAAATATTTTTCTCAAGATGAAGTACACTACTTCTAGAACCATTTAAAATGTGCATTGTATCAGCTTTTACCTGTCCAGTTTTACAGATGAAAGTCACTGAGAACCTTCTGGGATGTTTCTACACTGCATTTCTCACACATTATCTGTAAGATTTAAAAAATTTCCTTGAAAGAAACAAAGGTTCCCCAAAATACAAATTCTGAATGGTGCAGTAACATGAAGATATGAAGTTCATTTTAATGCAACTTAGCTTCTTTTCTTAAACACACTGACAAGATATCATCCAAAGCATTTCCTAATGTAAAGGAAATACACAAAAACTTCATTTTTCACACAATGTAAACCATAGCTAAAATTTCAGCAGACATTCAGAATCAAAATATGTCCTCAGTGTAAAATGATAGAAGGAGACCAATGAGAGGACTGAGATCTTCATTCCATGAAGGAGGTGGGAATTCCTCTTCAAATCCTTTAGCTTAACAGAGATCCACAGGGCTTGCTACGCTGGCAGTCTACAGTTCAAAAGTCATCTTTGCTGGAATATTCACCTTTTTTTCACTTCAAAATCCTTATTAAGGAGCAAGACCTCATAACTTCAGCTACAGGAAAATATAACTTCTCTGTAGGTGAAAGGGCACCACATTTTCAGCTTTTCATCTGCAAAGAAACTTATACCTCTGCACGTAATTCTCCACCTCAGAGGAGACTGACAAGCACAGAAATCTACAGTTGTAAGGATTTCGAGGCTCAGGAGACCCAGCAAGCAGAATAACTTCTCCTGGTGAAGAAGGAGATATATACATTCATGGTATGTGGGTAATGTGCTCTGGTCCTGAGGCACCAGCTGGCTCTGAAGGCAACAACTCTATCACTCAATACTGGGACTTGCTTTAGTAGAAGGAACGTTAAAACTCATTTAAAATTACATTTACCATGGTAATAAAAGGTAGTTTATGAAACAGGGGGTACAATACAATACCTTATCTTACTTGCCTGAATAACTGGGCAATTAAAGATCAGTTTCTCCTACCCTTCTTGTCTTCAGGGGTTTTTAAAGCAATTGTCTTCTACAAGGGATTTATTCGTGTTCTAAGAAAACAGGGATTAGATTCCAGGACTTTAATGCTGATCAACTGATAGGCTAAGAAGGCCATGCTAAGAAATATCAAACAAAATTCTTCCCCGTTTTTATCCCTGTTAGAAGACATAGCTCACACAGTTACAATGGTAGAACATTAAAAACAGACTGTTAATTTACTTGGCTAATTAAGTGATTAATTATGGCACCTCAAAGATTTAAAACACGTGATGCCATGCTACTGAAATTTTTTACCAGCTTTATTTGCTACACAACAATTCTACCTGGCAAAAACATGCTTTTAATCATAAGCAAATAAATACTGGAAAAGATACAGCTCTGGAGTTTACAGCCTACAAAGTGATGCACACAACCATGATGGCATACAAACCTCAGTCACAAGTGTGACAAGCAACTTTAAAACTTGGACTTTTCCACAGCAATCATCATGCAAAGGAAATAGGAGCTTGTGAAGAATTGCACCATACAATTTCCACAATATTTTCCATAAAAGTCCATTTTCATGCCATGAAATGCATAATTCAATGTCAGCTTCCTCCATTATTCACTGGTACAATTTAAGATGGTACAAAAAAACCAGCAGAACATGTACCTTACATTTTGGGGATTCAGGAACTGTGGTGATCTGTGGTGTGAGGTAACTGCAGTGACCTTATTCAAGATCAAAACTTCCCACACTCCATCACCACTTTTCTCTTACCCTTTGCAGTATCAAAAGCCAGCATCAGAGCACAGAAAGTCCTTAAATCCTAAGAGAAACAAAGGCAAGGGAATAAATCCCTTCCTCATCCTGACTCAAGGCATTCAGCAGCTGGCCAGAGCTCACCACCACAGATGTAGCTATGAAAACAACAATCCAGCTCCACTCTTGCTTTCCTTTCACCTGTCTATCAGAAAGGAAAAGATACAACACACACTTCTTTCCTTCCAGTCAGCCACAGGTGGTTATTGAATCGATGGCAGCAGACATCAGCCATCAAATAAAAGTGGTTTATGTTATTAAATTACTAAATATAAGCATGGTGACAAGGTGAAAAAGCCCTCTCCCTGTGCTTTTCTTCCAGGTAACATGTCAACAAAACAGGAATAAATGGCAATGTCACTTTTTTTGTTCGTCATAAAAGGAACTATCTTGAGAGTATTTAAGAATGCCACTCTGCTACTATACCCACTATTTCTGAAACCAATAACCTGCAAAAGTATTTGAAATAATTTAGGATACATCATATTCAGTAATTACATGAAAAAGCAAACAAAATTCTCTTTTTTCTCAGGTGGCAAAACAAACTAATTAGACAAATAATGAAAAAAACCCATTCAGTTTCTACCAGAACTTTTGATACTTAAATATTGAATCCTGTATATATAATATACAGTTTCTACACAGCTAGGCCTCTTCTTTTTGCCTTTAACCAAGAAAAATAATGACAAAACTAATAAATTTTCATTTAAAAAACCAAACAAGCTTAAACTGGGAGAAGCTAGAAAACACAAAGGAAATTAATTTTCGGGGAAGAACAAATAGATTTTGCTCCAAAACTGTAAACTACAAAGAAAGTACTTTTTGTCTTGATATGGCAATGGCATAAAGTCACAGGGGCTACAGTAAATATTCAGTAACTGCATCATCAGTGTGACTGCAATTGTACTCACGGATGTCAACGCCTAAAATCTAAAAACTGTACACAAGCTCTGTCACTGAAGTAGCATGAATAACCAAAACTACACTGACTGTAGTCATGAAGAGCAGAAATTTTATCTGCCATTTAAGGTTTGAGGTTGGAAAGAGGCAAAACACACCCAAAACACCAATCCAAGAGACCGTCAGTCTGAGTTAGATGTAAATTTCAAATATGTTGAAAACTGCCTGGCATTCTTACACTTAATAGAGCCTTTGCAAACTTATTTCCACCAGTCCCTGACAAATCAGTGTTGTTTAAATCCAGGCTTTTCCCTTTCAGACTGGCTTCAAGAACTCACCATGGCTTCCACATAATGGGAAGCAAATCCACGTTAAGAGGAATATGTGTGAAGAGATACAATTTGGCTCAGCATAACAATTACTTGTTTCAACACAGTCTGGAAGGAATATAAGCAAGTAGAATATTTATAAAATGGTACCTCCTTGAGAGTGAGCATGATTGCTCCACTGATTTGCTGGCAGCCTTCAAGTATCCCCAAACTAACACCCTTTATGATTTTTTGCAGCCATTCCCAGTTGTCTCAAGTATTGCACTTTATTATAGTGAAAGATGTAGACTTCCAGGCAGCACAAAGAAAAAACACATCAACAAATTTTTATAGAAATGCAAATGCAGGAAACAAATCGTAGGGAAGATTATTTGTCACTGAAAACAAAGATTTTAAAATTGCACACATACTGGAAAGTTCAGCAGTCTACTGTCTGAAGAGGGAGTTAGTTTATGCAAGCAGAGACACACAAACTAAACAAAATCAGGTTCTATTTGCCCAAATATTTCCTATTCTGCAATTTTAGAGTCAAGGAAAACAATACCAGCACTTTAAGCTGCATTTGGCTCCTTCAGCTACCTAAAATCTTCTGGATTCAAGGATGCAAATATTAACAGGTAACAAAGACAACTAACTACTCAAGCTGTTAATGTAAGACACTAGAGAGCAAACAGCTGTAGTTTTAGTGCCATGCAAGCTAAATTACAAGTTTTATATTAGTGAATTGGAATTATACTAAACACAAAAGTTTCCAGATGTCTTTTTCCTATTTTCATATGATTATGATCCAAAATAAAGTTTAATATTGAGTACAGTTATATTCAACCATTCTTATTTTGCCATGACCACGTTCCTGGTGCTGGAGGGAACACCCAAATGGATTTCTTATGAAGTGGATGTACTCCTCCTGCCAAGCAAGGTGTCTGGCCACACAGAGTTCTTGGCAGGATAATCATGTAATATCGTAAATTATTCATTCTTTGTTTGACAGTTACTTCTAAAAAAGCTTTTAGTACTTTGTGCATTGCTGAAAGATTCCTTGAGAATTTCTTGAGGCTGAAAGTCCTGGAGAATAAAATTAAGAAGTGCAAATGTACCAACATGGCTTTATCACAGCGAAGGACACTACTAAAATAGGAAAAAAAAAAAATCTTACTTGGCTCCTTTACAACTCTGTCAACAGAGAGGCTAATTAGTACTAATTACAACAACTGCTTTACAACAGGCATTCAAAAATACACTGTTCTCTCCTTGACAGTGTTTATCAGGGTTGTCCCTGTAACAGCAACTACATGCTATTAACAAGATGTCAGCTTTTCTCTGTATTACATGGACACACACTAAAAGGAGACCTTTACCTCTGAGTTAATGCTAAGGACTAAAAGGAGACCAAAGAAACAAGTTACAAAACCATGTTTGAGGGAGACTGAGATAAGGAAAAACAGAAGTGGGCTTGATTTAAAGGAGAATTTCTCATGTTAAGATTAAGAATCAAATCTTTCCTGGAGCAGGAAATGCTGAAGCCTCTTGCCTATCACTTTTCCAAAGCTCCGGGTAAAAGCCAAGTATCTGTTAAATCAGAACTCCTAACTTTTGTAATGAGCAGCAAGCCTCAACCCCATTATGTTGCTTTCTCTGTCGATGCAAGCCTTTGAAGCTGCAAAGCAGAAAAGTATTTTTGCTGCTATACTATAAACTACAGCTGAGCAGAGGTGTACACCTCAGCTTCCTAAGGAATATGATTCCTGGTTTGCCTGACTCATCATCCCAATGAAACTGAGAAGATGAACAAGCTCATTAAGACTGTGATACCTGGCAGCTGCATCACACTGGGGAAATATTTCCAAAGGTTTCAGCTCCTGTCACTGACTTGCTATCACACTGGGGCAGTCAACACACCTCAAGGCTCAGAGGCACCACATTGCAGTTGCATAAGCTTGCTCACCTTGGTGCTGCTTTACACAGCTATCCAGCAGCATTTTGGACAGACTGCATTGCATTTTGTCACTGAGATGGACAATGCAAACACAGCTGGCCTAATTTTTGTCCCTTCCTTCCCCATGGCTCTCCCAAAATGTAGGCCACCAGTGTCTAGATAGCAACTGCACATCAGGTCATGTGAGAGAATACAGCCTTGGGTAGGAAGCAAGTTTGTGTACACAGAAGAGAATAATGCTAAGTGATTCCCAAAATGGGATTAGAGGATGATTTCTAGTGACCTGCAGAGAAATGATTTGCTGCACACTACCAAGTCTCTCTCATTCTAAGGCAGCTCTTGTCATTTTACTAGTGTTCATGCTCATGTGAGCACTCAGATTTTGACATGTTATGACTTGATGCTCGGCTGAAGCAGCTTAGTTCGTGACATTGTCAGTATACAAATCCTCCTCTTCCATACCCAGAAAATGAGGTGCCAAAGAAAAGGATTTGTGATATGCACTCAGACATACCTCAGTCCTGCAATGGGAAAAGCTGAAGAGTGAGGAGCAACTGAATACCTGTACCTCTTGGGAATTTGGGAATCCCAGTGATTCAGAAGATCACTGCTGTGTGGACTAAGCGATACTTGTGTTCTTGTACACAAACACTGACTGACTTGCTTCCTGTTTAATACACAAGAGATTTATTCAAATTCTCTGAAGTTCTTACTTTGCTAGAGAATGTGAACACCTGGCTTGATCTCCCTCTCTGCCTTCCCCAGCTGAGACTCATAGTCCTGGGAGAGAGAGAGAGAGAGAGAGAGCACAGGTGCCATTTTCTGTTCAGCAAGATGGGGACTCCCGTGGTAAAAGAGATTTCAGCCTTGTACAGTATCTATTTGGCTTGCATCTATTCTCTGTGACCATCAGTGATCCACTGCTCACAGCCACAGAAGGCAAGAAAATAAATCTGAAAGTGAAGAGAAAGAGCAAGCAAAGCATTAGGCAGCTTTATGCACTTCAAGCCACCAGAAGGGGACCTAATTGCCTGCTTTTTCATAGGTTTTTTTAAATATTTACTTTGGTTGGGTTTTTATTGAGCATCTACAAGAAAGACAGTGGTGCTCTCTGCTGAGGGAGAAGAAAGGCAAGAAAATCACACTTCCCAAATGAAACAACACACAAATTTAATATGTGCAGCAGGGCTGTAAATGTCCCGTGCTCCCATTTAAATTTTGAACCTGATGTTGTGTGCTACTTCACAGTTCATGTATGTGAAAATTTAAAGAAGATTTTCCTCTCCTCACTGCAACACTAACCTCAGATCAAAGTCTTTCACAATTTCACAGAAATGCTGGGTTGAGGATTTTTGTATTGTATTAACCTCTGCAGAAAAAATCCCCACCTAACTTTTTTTATGAAGATTTCATTCTTAGTCTTGTGTTGGAGAATCCACCTGTCATCTGTCAAGTCAAGAAGGGACTTTGTTTACAGGCTAAAACATTTTGTTGCACTCAAAAGGAAGTGGAGGCTTGAGACCTTGGTAAGGACAGGAGCTGGCAGTTTGTCATCTCAGATCCCTGCCACCAAAAAACCCTCTCAAACCTAGAGAAAATTTAATATTTCTGTAATTCAGCCTTGGAATTTGACAACTAATCTATACCATTATGAACAAGTGACATCTACTCACTTGGTTATACTACTCACTTTGCTTGCAAGTGGAAACAAATGCACTGCAGTAAGGGTTGAGGGTTTTTTAAATCAAGCATGTAAGAGCAACGCTCATAAACCACTGATGAGCAAGAGCTGTCAGACTTGTCAGACAGCTTCTCTGAACAGTATTTAGCAGTTTGACACTAATAAGCTTGGGTTTGAATGCTGTGTGTGGAGGCAACATCTGAATACCAACAGTTTCAAACCTACACGGAATAGAGAACTAGAAATCCGCAGCACAGGGCAAACCAAAACAAATTGCAAGGAGGAGAGGTCCCTAGGTGTACTACCAAGACACATGTCCAGCTTTCACATTTCAGGAGTGTCCCTCAGTAACAAATTTATCAGAGGAAAACACATATATAAGTGTTAGGAACCAAAACCCTGGCATTTTGCCCCTGTCATCCTTCAAGTAAGCTTGTTCCTGAGCCAAGAGCAGACACTTGGTAATGTGTCCATCCTTTCATTCTCTTTGACACAGGTAGAAAAGCAGAGTTCTCAGGAAGGACCTGTAGCCTATTCTGACTTCACTCTAGCAAAAAAAACCACTTCATTATCTTGAGATTATTCCTATCACCATCTTGCCATCACTCAAGTAATATTTCCAAGAACTAATGAGTCTGCTCCTGAGAATTTACAGTGAATCCTTAAGTGTTTTGATCCATGTTCAGCCTTTAGATTAAATAATTGATTATCATTAAATTAGACCATCAGACTGATGAACACACAGAACATACTAAAGCCTACCCTTAGTCTTTCCTACTCCCAAATATATTAAAATCCAAAACTGGTCAATTTGTTGAGCTCTGTTAGCAAAACAACATGCCAATACCCCGTCTAACCAAAATATTTGCTCAAATGCTAGATATTAACTAAGTTCCCTCCTTAATAATTAAGAAAATTTCTTGTGCAATATTTCAACAAGTTAACTGCTAAACACAGTTATCATTTATTAATGATGTACACAAGTAGAATGGTCAATGCAAAAATTCAAATAGTTCAATCAGGTAGATAAAAATGCCAGGATACACCCATCCCATTAATTTACTGGAATTGTCTTACATTTTGAACTTACAGGCAGCTGTTAGTTAAAACAATGGTGAAACTCCATAATTTAATTCCCTACACTTCACTGAAGCTGAGTCTGTTCAGATCAGTAAGCTGACTTCCCCTCACTCTAATACACATTTTTACAAGTTGCTTTCCTTTCCTTCCAAGCAATAATCTACTGAACTCAGCATTCATAGAGATTCTCTTCTGATTTCAGCTAAATGCCATCCCTGAAAACACAGATTTCTCCTTTCAGAGAAAACACAGTGCTTACTAGCCTGTGTAAATGAAAGATGGAAGTTTATCACTAAGTCAAGAGAAGGAATCTTTGCCCAAATACTTCACTTTTATGGGCAACACTCAAGGATTAATCATGGCATGTTATTGACTCTGGTTCATTTTCATAGACTCTTCTTGTTGCATTCTTTGGACTTGACATCAGGAAGATGGAGAGTTCCCAGTCAAGCCATCCAAGGAAGAGAGCTAAGTACAATCAGGGTGGTTGCATAACCCATGTAGTATTGGACCACACATCAGTATAAACACAATCAGGATCAGATGTGAGAAGAGGATTAGATTTCCCTGAAACCTACCAGGACAGACGACAGTTTATGCCAACTTCATGCCACTTGTATGACAGCTGTGGGAGGACAAATGATCCACAATCCAGAATAAAATAAGGAGAGGTTGGACAGACGCTACCCTGACAAAAACTCTGGATGAAGAAACCTAGTGCACAAAAAACACTGCAACATTTGTATCCCACTCCAGTGAGAGTTTGTATTGAAACAACTTTTGACTTCATTTCTTATCTGTTTTCTGAGTCCTAATGCCAGATTTACTGTATGATTTGCTCCGAGGCCATATGCAGAGAGATCTTAGCAGACTGAGTGCATAAATATCCAAGCCTATTTCCTTTCATTCAATGCCAGGGACTTTCATGTCAGTAAGCATGAGAAATTCAGCACACAGGTTTATTCATCAAAGGCTCACAGAATAAATCAGCTGTGAAGGGACCTCTAAAAGGCATTTAGTCCAATGCCAGCCCTCAAAGAAATACTACCTAGTTGAGAATGCTCAGGGCCTCTCCAACCCAGGTCTGATCTCCAAGGATCGAGGATTTGAGTTTCCTGCCAGTGTCTGCTTTCCCTCAGATGAAAAACGTTCTGCCTTGTACTCTCCTATGTTACAGCTTCCAGAATTTTCTGTTCCAAATTTGGTTGTAATTAGCCAGTAATTTCAAATAAATTCAGCCCCGAGTGACAGAAACTGATTGCTGGTGAGATTTCACAATTTAAAATTCTACAGGAAACCAAGCAAAAAAAGTGATAAAAAACCCCAAATGATCCCTTTTATGAAAAAAAACCAAAAAAATAATGTTTCCTTTATTCTCCCAAAGAAAAAAAAACAAACCCAAACACTTGATATTATTAGAACTACTGGTATGGAAATGTATCCAAAAAAAAAGCAAAAATATTTCCACAAAGAGACAATTTTGTGTCTACTACAGATGCAAGATGCACAACCATCTGGCTCTAAAATGATTGTGCTTCTTTATAGGCAGCTATGAACATGCTAAAGTGTTAAGCTGTGAATATTACTAATTATCATCTTAAATCTAAACAGAGAAAGCATCAGGAAAAGCAAGAAAACTTATCTGCTCCAAACATGAGCTAACCTTCAAAAAAAAAAATCTGATTACCTAGTAAAATCAGAGGCAGTTTTAAATCAGAAGAAATCAACACAGAAAAAGTGGTATGAGCTCCACAGTAAACAGTTTTTAAGCAGTACTGTGCTTTTTCATTATCTGATTAATGACTGCAGAGTTAATGCCTTGAAAAAATGTAAAAGCAAATCTTCAATTTATGTAGATGATTCTAAGTCCGTGGGTGTGTAACACACTTGGGAGGTATGCCTTATGAGAAACATAAGAGGTTAAAGGCATATCTGAGTGGCTCAACATGACATCCTGAATCTGAAATTATTGATTGCCCTCTAACTTAATTATTTCCAGAAGAATGGGATGCTTATGATTATCCTGTTGGATTGAGACACCAGGAGGAGAATTAGCACTGCAGTTCAAATTTTTCATTATCCACCAACTATGCAATTCTCTAGAATGAGGACAAGCATATTTGGTTTCTCACCTGGAAAGTTGTAATTCTTTCCTTTCTCCCATTACTTGCCAGTCTCAAGCATTTCCATTCTACAACCCAACATGGCAGTAATTTTTCAATCCACTGGGAAATGTGACAACAAATAACATTCCTTAAGAGAAAGATCTGGTGAGCTTCTAAAGCTGAACTCAAAATATTCCTACACATTCTCCAAAGAAACTCATGGCATTCTGTGAATTTCCAGTTCCTGCATTTTTCCTAATTGGATGGTAACACCAATGAAAAACTCCTTTAACAGACTTGGAATTAAGTTTACTTGCCTTGGGTTACTGTGATTTCAAAGGTTTAAACAAAGACAGAATGCTGGAGAAGAGTATAGCATTCTGTTTTCACCTATTCTGTCATCATTTTTTGTTCTTTAAAGAGCAGGTGTCCTCCTTTGGATACTTTTCCTCTAAGTTGGATATTCAGCATCTCAGGACTGCTTGGCAAGCCTGACTTAGCAGTCTGTGTGAAAACAGAATTTTTTAAAGACCTACCATAACAACAACAACAAAACCATCTTGCTGCATGTGATGCTACAATCCTTGTGACATGCTGGTAGGATTTCAGGTTACTTTCAAAGCGAAAATTGTCCAGCTGGATTCTGTTCAGCTGTCATTCCTGACTGAAAGGGTTCCTATCAGGGTACAGAGAAGCTGTAATTTTGCATGTTAGGTGGCTTTGAAGTCTGAAAACACATGCACTGCTCTTTTTTTTTAATATTAACTTCAAAAGATGGGTGGAAAACATAATTTGTTATGTAGCCATACTGCAATTAGTCTTCTTTTAATTTCTGTTAATCACCTACAAAAAGTAGTGTAGCACTTAGTAAAACAGATTTTGATGCAAGCAGCACAAAGGGAGAACATAATTTGAGTAGAACAGTATGCAGCCTCAGGAAAGACCTGCAAAACTGACTCTGATAAGGTAATTCTCCAATACAGAAGTATTTCTGAACCTAATTATATTTGGCCCTTAGGGTGCAGGTGAGGGCAATTATGCATTTTGTTAAACAGTTGCCATTCTTCCTAATGCTGCCTTTCTAGCAGCTTCTTACTGGTAACAACAAGTGATGTGCAAAATGTTACTTCATGTGAGACTTCTTCAGCTGAGGCAACACAGTCCAGCTTGTGAAAGCTGAATGAAATATTGAGGCTAATCTGGCCATCCAAAACAAAACCAGGACATAACACAAGCCATTCCAGGGAAACAACCACACCAGAAGTCAACTGTGGCACAGTACAGCAATTAGACACAGTGACAAGCAGAAAAAAGCAGAGCTCTGCTCACATTCACTATGGCACTCGCATGAAAATAGTAGCCATAGTAGTTAGAAAAGGATAAATTTAGCAGTATGCTTTGGAGAGAATATTAATTACATTTAAAAACCCAGCAGTAGTAGTAATCGTTGCTCAAAGACTCAGCAAA
The DNA here is from genome assembly GCA_017589585.1 of Phylloscopus whistleri. Classification (NCBI taxonomy): domain Eukaryota; kingdom Metazoa; phylum Chordata; class Aves; order Passeriformes; family Phylloscopidae; genus Phylloscopus; species Phylloscopus whistleri. The sequence goes on from JADMLD010000092.1 coordinate 3,178,946, forward strand.
CCTTGGGCTGTGTATTTAAGGTACTCAGAAGGATGATACACATGAGCATGAAGAGCAGCAGGTGACTGTAAATCAAAAAAGATTTTTAACAAGTGTAGAAAGCAGAACCGTCTTCTTACCTCTCCATATTTTATCCAGAGCTGGATGTTGAGGCCTCCACAGACTCATCTCCTCCTGCCTCTGTTGACCCGAATTCCTGACACACAACAATGGTGCCTGCAAACCAGCACCCAAATTGCTACACATCTCTTCTTATCATCTCAGAGTTCATTTACTTAATTCTCAAAATCTTGGCAAATAATCTGTACTAGCTCTAAGGTATGATCTGAAAGCCACAATATTCTCTTTTTGTTAAAAGACTTGCTATGGATACATTGAGAGGGGGAAATAGAAAGAGAACTTATGTTTTCTGAATGTAAGTGTATTTCTTTGTAACTATGTGCCTTTAGATAATAGTTTATTGTTTTCTGTAGAGGTGGGGTGTTCTCCTTCAAGCGTTCTCCCACAGTTCTACAGAAATTAAAATACACCAGGGCATGGTTTTGATTGATCTTGCCATCAGCTGACTGTGTCTTTGCCTGCTTAGAAATAGTCCCTGGCAGTACCTCAAAAAGCACCAGATGCACCATTTACATAAGGAGGGCGTTACATGAGCACTTTTCTTTTTGCATGGCTACAGATTTATGGTAGCAAATGGGTTTGTTCGCAGATGGACAAGAAATTACTGAGAACCTCCTAAATGTCAGCAAGCTCACCAAGTAACCAGGAGCCCATGCAGCTCTGTTGGACAGGCTGTGGGAGTCATGGTGCAAAGTATTTCAAGTAGTAAGTACCAATGTCATTGTGTTGATTCAGTAATTTCAATACATTGTTCAGTAATAGATGATGTTTGGAAATGTCTCAGTTCAGTTTTCAACAGTTCCTTCCGTCCCCAAAATTATAAAATAACTAAAGACAGTTTTGCAAATAGGAAGAGATTTTCCTTTTCAATAAAAGCTCAAAAAGGTGCTGAACTTCGGGATTTCCTTAATAGAAAGAAATATTTTTGGAATTTGAAAATAAAGTTGGGAATAAAAAGATAGAATTGCCATTAATGCACTAATAGGGGATTCTAGCAAAAATGAAGCAGGAACAGATTAATAAAAAATGATGTTTCAATTGTGTATTTCAGAAAAGTTTTCAGTAATTAACAAAACCAACAAGTCTCCTATAGGGAGCTGATTTACCCATTACACTGAGTCAGGAAAAAAAAATAAATTCAGTACCTCAAATCCCTTTTTCAAAGTAGTCATAGTGATGGAAAACCCAAGCCACAACTTTATGGTGAGTAGTTGAGGACTGCAATTACAGTGAAATTTGCTTTGTATCAGGCTCATTAAAAACATAAGGATGAAAATTACTTTTCACTTGGTAGTAATTGCGTTTTGTTGACATCTGATTAGCCATGCTGGTCTTAAATGCCAACAAGGCCATTAATAAGGTGGGAATTAATGAATTAGTTAATTCAGAATATTTTTGAGTAAATAAATCTTTAGAGTAATTACCCTCTGCAATGCAGACAGTGAGTGTGGCATATTTGTACTGAAAAAGCATTTTTAGTAAAGCAAAAATATTTAGATTTTTTTTTGAATCAAGGAAACACAATCAGTAAAAGGTTAACCAGATAATATTGGTATTGCAACAAATTGACAGATTATTACTACATTAGCTTAATCAAATACTTGCTAGAATAGCTTTACACTCACAAAATCTCTGAATGTTACTTATTTCTACAGAATGTCAGCTTAAAAAAAAATAAAGAGGGGAGTTAATAAAGGATTCTTTTGAGACTTAATGATTGTAAGTTGTAGTTACCACTGCAGTGAAAAGGGATTCTCATTTCAATGGCAACTCGAAACAGCAGCATTTTTATCTTTCAAAGAAATAGCTTTTTTTATGGGTGCAGTAGAATTCCATAAACAATGCCTTACTAACTCTTTCTACAGTTAAATAGCTATGAAATCATGACTTTATTGAAATTACTATGAGACATAAGACTAATGCTGTTATTGGTGATCAGAATAGGTAATTACAGAGCAAACACTATTTCGAAGTCATCCTCATACAAAAATCACAGCAAGGAAGCTCTTGAAGTGTCTGTGAGGAAGAAATGAATCCTATAAAACAACACCATCAGACTGTTTCTGCCACTAACACATACCTGACCTCAAACAATCTTTGTGTCTGTTTCCAAGGCAGGGTTTTGTGGGGATAATATCTCGGACTCGATTTCTTCAGCTTCACAAAGAATCTGGTTTCTGATGATGCTCTTCATAGACAATTTATGTACATCCAGCAGCAGAGCATACAAATCTTCCTGCCTTAGTGCTACTCTGAAAGACAAAAAAATACTCCCTTCTGCTTTCATTTTTATTTGACAGATTGCTTTACTGAGCTAAATTGTATCAGCCACTCTGAGTCATCACCAAAGTCCAGGAGACTACTTTGATAAAGTTATGCAGGTGAACATTTTCTGATGCTGGGTGGCCTCCAGCTACTGAAAAGGACTCCAGTGATTAGCTGTTAGAAATTAGTTATGTGGAATGAGCTTTTGTGTTCAGATCTCATTCAGCACATTGGCATTTGTCAAATCTTTGATTATTAATAGGGTCAGAATTTCATCACAAATACAACCAGGGAATTTGTGCCTTGGGCTTTGGCAGAACAAGGTTTCACATGCTGAATTTAAACGAAAAGGCTCACACAGTGTTAATCAGGACAAACCTGAATGAGAAAGAAGCCTGAAAATAAGCTTTACCCATGTGCAAGTTCCCCTAGGGCTTTCCTGAGAAAGTGATTAATATTTCTCTACTCATATGGAAAAAAACACTGTTAAAAACCACTTTTCCCTTGCTCGAGTCAGAAAACGTGAACTGAAATCAAAGCGTATTAGTGACAATAAAATATTAATGCTCTGGATTTCTTATGCAAACTTTTTCAACACTGCATTATTAATGACACCTAATTGTAGTGGAGATTGCTGCAGGACAAGCTAATTTTACTACACACTTTATATTTTTAAGTATAAAATTCTCACTTGTAAAACCCACCAGGATCTAGTAGGATTTCATCATGTCTTCTAACATTCAGTTGCTAGTGTTGATTCAAAATTATTCACAGAAGCCAGTAACTTATGAAAATATTGTGAAATGTGCCAATTTTTGTACAATTTCCTTCTGTGATATCATAAATTATTCTTGCACAGACTGCATTCCAAGAGTGCTATATCCAGTCTCATTTTTTTTAATCATAGCAAGAAATTTCACATAATTAGTATTGCTAATATGTAGGCACACACCTTTGATTTAGGTGGGCAGCACAAAACTCCTGCAAGTTGCTGAAGCAGGTCCTGAAAGCCAAAGATCACCAGAGCAGCAGTATAGTTTAAACATGTGACGTTCTTCCTACAACATCAAAAGGAACTGGAAGATCAGACAGGAGTTACTTTACCCCATCTGCAGTATCTGGGGACTGTCAGCTTCTTTCAGTGGCACAGCAACCTAGAGAGAACCCAAAAAACATCTTATTTCCATCAGGAAAGGACTGGATTACTCAAGAACGGAGTCACTGAGCTATAATTAAGACAGATTTCAAACCAGAGACATTTTACTTTCAGATGTCAGTCTTTCATGACAGCCTCAAAACATCCATCCTTCATCCCCAGCCCAGAGCCCCTCTTGATTGTAAATGACCATATTCCTCCTTTTAAAGGAGGACACCTCCTGTGGAACAAAAACCAGAACATTCTTCTATTTGGTAAAAAAAGTCTTCTGAGGCACTTCAACAAAGTTACAGCCACCTCAGTAACCGTGCCTCCTTGACTACAACCCTGGCACAGTAAGATTGGTCAACTCATCAACAAACAACAGCCTCAGACATCTGTGACTGGGAAGAGCAGCAGGCAGGGAAATAATGGCACAAACAGCCCTGTAAAACCAGGGAAATGGAGAAGGTACCATATTGTGATGAGTCTTTTTCATTGCAGATCACTCAATTTTTACTGGCATTTTACCATTCTCTGATGCAGGGAATAACTAGAAACAGTTGTAGATGAATGTTCAATTTCAGCAGGAATACAAACTTGTTCAACAGAATCTGACTTGTTTCATTACACAGATTAATAATGGCTCCTTTCTGCAGTGTGCTATGAAGGATTTTTATTAAGCAGCTCCCTGTTTATTTCACATTGTTCCAAGAAAAAGAATAAATTCAACCAGGCTATTCTTAACCCAGTGGATTCATGACACACATCTTTGTCTACTGCCAGTTGCTTTTCTCTTTCCAGTGTTACAGTCATAGCTGTGGTGCATTTAGTTATAAAACAGAAGATTTAGTTCCCCTTAATTTGAAAATTCTGTCATTTGAAGAGAATTTTCTTTGCTTGCTGAGATTGGGAACAGCCACATACTCTGTTGTAACATCAACTTCTGTGTTCCTTATTCCTACAGCAGATTTGCTTTCCCTTATGGCACCTCCCCAACACAAAAGTGCTTCTAAGTTAAGTACTAAATTATATACTCTGGCTCTTGTCATTCAAGGCATATAATACACTGAGCACCACAATAATTATTTCCATTAAATAACATGAAAATATTATGGAGTCCAAGATAAAGCTGTTGGTTGGACCCCCATTATTCAAAGCATTATTCCTTCCTAATAGGAAACTCCATGAGGAAACACCTGCCACCTGTTACACTTTTAATTAGTTCCTAAATATTCACACTACTCATAGCAACCAAGTTAAAGAGAAATCATACATATCTGTGTTATTAAAACCTAGCACATCTGTGAGCCTAATGTAAAGACACCTAGATTTAATAAAAAATGGCAGTTCTAAGAGAAAACAAAGTACAAAATTTAAAAAAAAAATTTAAAATGAGAAAATTAGGGAAAGGATCAAGCAAAGAATATATGAATAATACAGTGCTTGAAGTACATTAAAAATTTGCTTACTATTCCTAAAAGAAACAACACATTTTAGACCCTGAGTTCAAAATCAGACTAAGACCATGCCAAACCTTATTCCAACCTTCCTTTTAACCATGAAAAAGCTTTATTGTTTAGGCATTCTAGAATTATTGGCTTTGTTGAAGAAAAACACCCAACAGCAGTGTGCAATTATGCAGATGCAGTCATACTGTAAAAGTTAAAGGTTTATTATGCTTTCAGATTAATAAAATAATGCCCCTGTGTGGAGCTAGCCAATTCCTTTAAAAGTTTGCATTCCATATTTAATCTAGTCCCATAATTTAATTGTGATGGTCTTGTGCATTGTATCAGGGCTGAAAGAGCATGTAATGGTCTGAAAGAAAGATTTTGATGCATGAGATGATTAGAGTGCTACCAGCTAACCCCACAAAGTAGACAGGAAGAGATGAGCCAATTTTTTTTTAATCTTTTAATTTTAAGCAACTCTTTCATATTCTAGGTAAAAATAAGAGATAATACAAGCTACCACATTTGTATGAATTTAGACACTGGATAACTGCTGTCTCTGAGGAGAGCCCATTTTGAGATTGATCAAAGTGTGTGAATGTTGTTTTAGGATCTGTACCCATCCAACACAGCGACCTAAGTGGGATAGCAGGGACTCTCCCCAGTGTGGTTGTATGAGAAAAAAGGTCAAGAGTCTCTGCTTCCTTTTCCTTCCTGCCTGGCTCAGCCAAAACAGCTCAGCTGAGCTGTGCAAAGACAGCTGCTGTAGGGAAAAGGTAGCAAAGCCAGCACAGCTCAGATAAGGTAACAAAATAACAAGAATCCAAGAATAAATATTTGTCATGAAAGACAAGAAAATATCTCATTTTGTGTTTTAGTCATGGGGAAGACAGAATATAGGTCCTGTCAGACATCCATCAGCCAGAAGAAAAATACAAGGAACTGATTTAGTTTCTGTCATATAATTTATTTTCTTGGCAAACAGATTTTTTTTTTTGTATTTACTCAATAGAGAACTTATCCACTAAAGCAATTTCTTTTTCAAGTATCAATCTGAAAAAGCTTATCTACTGCTTTATGAGTATGAAATAAACACTGGCTTAATGTTTAGCTTGTTCTGTCTTCTCTCCTTTAACTTAGGAGAATTAAAGCAGGTAGAAATGCACCCTAATTTAATGTTGCCAAAACAAGTTCTGCAACACCACATCAATTTTGTTGCATGCACAGACATTATCACCCTCCTGCCTAAAACTTCAGGTGAAAAATGGTGCTAAACTGGCAACACACTTGCATCCTTTTCGGGGAGGAACTGTAATGAATATTCAGCTTTAATGAATACCAGTAGAGAACAGAATTGTCAACATGAAGGATTTTATACTCCTTATGGCCTACTTCAAACTTAAAAATCACTCATCACAAATCAGGGTGATGTAATGGAGTTCTGCTAAAACACATTACATGAGGAAAATGAGCTTATTTCCATTACTGACTTGCCGGTCTCATTTCTGTAGCAGACAAACTGGAGAGGCCTGGGCTTGCTTTAATGTATCTGAACAGCTCTAAATTGATTTACAGTGAGGCATAAATGGGTAAATACAATAGCCAGTATTCATTAAAGTTATAGATTCAGAAAGACTAACAAGTCTTAAAAATGCATACTGTCTTCCTGAGAGGCACCATCAATCATGAGAGAAATCTTACCAAGCACCAGAGGTTGACTGTACTCCATCACACAGCTGACACAATGAAATCTGGCACTGCAGACAAAGGTTTCATACTCACACCCCAGAGTTAAAAACCCAGCCTGGGCCCCAAATCTGGCACCTTTATAAAGGGAATCACCAATGCAGTGACTGCTGAATGAGCTGTGAACAGGTCTCTAACCCAGTGTCCCTGCTGTGCTTCCTGCCCACCTCCATGCTTGGAGCCTGCCTTTTCCAGCAACTTCCAAGCAGCTTATTAGAGTTAAACATGGTTGTAGGAACTACCAAAGTCTTTGAAAAACTGTAAAAAAATAAAATTTAAAGTACCTTGATTGCTTACCCATACCTCTGGGATTACACCTATGTACAGTATACATTCCTTGCCAGAGAAATAACACTCTAACACCAGCAACAGTAGCTGACCACAGCAACATTTTTATCTGTTACTTTGTATTAACTGTGGAACTCAGCAATGAAAAAACAAAACCCAGGCTCTCCTTCCAAGCACCTACCTGAAAAGGGTGAAGTTGGCACCCACCAGAGAAGTTTTACAGTAACCCTGTGGGTTTACTGCTACTATATACACACAAAATCACAACGTGACTAAGGCAAGGAAATATAGGACACCCTTTTAGTAAAGCACAGGGGTCAAACCCCAGCTATTCTGGATTTTATGGGACAAACTTGCTACTTTTTGTGCTCTTTTTTTTTTTTTTTTTGAAAACTGCAGACCAGCAGAGGCTTTAAAAGGTGGCTTGAATAGGCACAAAGCAGGATTCTCCCCAAAAGCCAAGTGAGCTGTTTAAAAACAGGCACTCTGAAATGAGGAAAGATTCACAATTACCTTTCACACAGATTCACATTTCCACTTAAACAAAACAAATATTTCTAGCAAAGAACTGAGCATTCTTGTTTGTCTCACTTTTATTAGCACTAATTAAGCCCATTTGTTTAAAAAAGCTGCAACAGACAAAGGCATACGGAAAAACTGAAGGGTACTAATCTATCACAGGAGCCAAACATCCTGGCAACATTCACCGAGCTTTACACTAAAAGCTTGATCTAATCATAACAAAATACAAGTCATGTCAAATATTGGCAGCTTCCCTAAGCCCTTAAGGGAACATAATTCTATAAAATCAATGCAACAAAAGCATTAACATAGAACATTTTCTGGTTGATGCCATAAGAACCACTTACACATGCACATATGGTACTAATGCCACAAACTTTCCTGAAACTTTCCTTTTTGAAGCCATTAATACTATTTAATACCAGATTACTACTTGTGTGTATAGAAGTTACTTACACACCATTTGATGCTTGTTCTCAACCCACACTTTCTACTTTCAAGCAACTCTCTTAATCTCTCCTTCTAACACAACTTCTTTTTTATTCAGATGAATAAATACCAGCAAATAAAATGCTTACATTCACCGTATAGAATTTGTTTTTGTAGAATGAAAATCATACAGGAGGTGGCCTTTCTGACATTTCTTTAGCTGATGCTACTATTTGAAACCCAGGAGGCTCAAGTGCTACCACAGACTTTCCCCTGGATGGCTGCCAGCAACTCCAAGTGTTTATTTTCAGGCAAAGATTGCTTTGCTAAGTCAGCTTCAGGGACAAAGCACCAGGAATTCATATATTTGGGCCCCCTTTCAAAATAAACAAAAAGTCAAACAAAACACACACAGGCACACTTTTCTCTGCCTAATTCTAATCACCGGAAGGAATAGCAATGAAAACAAAATTCCAAAATGATAAAAATAACATCATACTGCTGTGTAAGAGCCATCTGTGCTACAGAATAATACGCACTTAGCAATGGGGCAAGCAAATGTTTTACCTTCTAGTGGCCTGCATTTGCTGTTCAAATACCAAATAATAAAAGGTGAGGCAGTTTTCCATTTCATAGCTATAATATTTTAAGTAGATATCTTCAATAAAGCAGTGCCCAGAGCTCAAATAACAACCTGAAACTGCACTATTTTACCAAAATGCTTTTGTAAAGCCATGGGGCTGCTGCTTTTTTAATCAAATTTCATTTCCCAGCAATAATTTTAATAGCTGCTTTAAACCCACCCCACTCCCTCAAGGCAATGTTGGGGTCTGATAAAACCAGAATCATGGACTGTTTTCCTCTATGAAAGAAAAAAGCTTTAGTAATAGCTATTTCTTTTATTAGCACCCTGCTGGCTGGTTTATTAAGTATGTAAGATAAGAGAAACAATTATCCCTCACACATCAGGTTGACAAGCAGGGTTAACCCTCACCTACCTGCAAGTGCTCAGATGTGTCTTTTCTCCAGTCTCAGGGACTGATGAATATATATGTATATATACACATTTAGTATGTGTGTGGATTTATCTATGTAAGTAAATATTCTTATGGATGCATATAAAACCAGAAGCAGAAAAAAAGGAGCAACCTCGCACCTCACCCAGCGCCACAGCCCGAAGCAAAGCGGCGGCAAGGGGAGGCGGCACGGACCCATCACCAGCCCCTCAGCGCACTACTCCACTTAAAAACCAAAATCTTACTTTCCTGAGGTAGAGGAGAGAGGGAACTCTTCTGAACACGGCGTTCACAACCAGGAAAGCCCCATGAACCTGCCGGGAGAAGGCCGGCGCCTCTCGACAGCCCTGGGGAAGCGGGCTCTCTGCCGCTCCCTCACGGCCAGGCACCGCTGAGGGAAGGGGCTAAAAAGCCTCTAAAAGGGTGAGGAGCCTCTTCCCGCCCTTTTTAGGACTTCTGGAAGCTGGAAGCTGTGAGGGGAAGCCCTCAGAAATCTTGAAAAAGGGCGGGAAGCCGTGACGGAGCGGCGTTCCCGCCCTCAGACTCGCCTCAGGATCGGCGGAGCCTTCCAGGTGTTTGTCTGCTCGCCTAATTGCATTTGGCAAGTTCATTCTTAGAGATCGTTTTCTGGGGGTTTTTGTGGTGATTTTGGGGCGGTTTTTTTTGTGGTTTTTTTGTGGGGTTTTTTTGGTGTGATTTGTTTGTTTGTTTGTTTGTTTTGTTTTGTTCTGTTTTGGTTTTTGAGGGTTTTTTTGGTGTTATTGATGGTGGTATTTTGGTTTTATTTTGGTTTTTTTGGGATTTTTTTGTTGTTTGTGGGTTTTTTGTGGGGTTGTTGCTGTTGTTGTTGTTTTTGTTTGTTTGTGGGGGGGTTTTTTTGTTTAGTTTTGTTTTTTTAATTTGGCTCCAAAAGCCCTCGTAGAGCCTCGGGGGCAGTCTCAAGCGGGGAGCCGGGCCCATCTCCTGGCAGGGCTGTCAGGGTGAAGCCACCTTTCCGTGGGGTCCCTCCCTCAGCCCCCAAACCAGAATAAAACACCCTCAGAAAGTTCTCTTTAACACAGACAACAGAACAGTCTTTTCAGTGTTCCTAGAATGTGTAGGGAGAATCTTTTTCGATGTTCCTCAAATGCTAGAAGTGTTCCTCAAACGGTAGAAGGCGGATCGGCAGGAGAAGTGGTTTAAAAACAGACTGGCATCACTCGCTTCTCAGTCTAAATAAGTTCAGGGGAAATATACAGAGGCTGACATACAAAGACTTGTACCGCCTGTGCAAAGTCCACTAGAAAAATTGGGAATGCATTTTTTTTTTTATAGATACTTGCTGAAATGGAACAGAGAAATATCGCAGTAGAATTGGCATGCATCTCGAAAAGGATTGATTTATATAATGTGTATAAAAGAAAAGGATTGAGTTATACAATGTGTGCAGGTGTTTATTCTGAAAGTTTTTTAATAAAGCAGGTTATACTTATAAAACATGAATTTTATTTTTAAAACCTGAGGAAACAGGGAAAATCAGAAACTGACAATTCACTTTAAACCTAACGTAGCATCTTCAACACTAAATGCTATCTTATGCACTGTTTGCTTTTCTAAGTAATTTAACCAATAAATTTTCAAATGTGCCACCTATTATCTATGTCCTGCACATTTAATATAGTTAGAAGTCTGGAGGATTCTATGAAATTTCTTATACATGGCTTACAAATCCTCTTACTTAAACCACAATTGTTCTCATTTTCAGCCTGAACCTACAGCAGTCTCTGGAAGTATAATGGCATTGTTGCTTTGTTGCTGTCTCACAGTATCTCATCTTTAATAAAAGACAAGGAATTGTTTCACTTGTCCCATTTTTCTCTGATGGTGTTGCAAGCACATCCTTTTAACTTCAGTCTGGTTGCTTTTCACAGATTTAAAAATCCGCTCTTGCTTTTGATTACTTCTCAAATGTCTCTGTTAGTATTTCACCCGTTATATTCTGCATTTGTGATTTTTGCTGATTCAGACAGAATTAACTTTGCTTTTTAAAGGCATAGTTTCATTAATTATTGTTGCCAACCAGATGTGATTTCCTGACCTAAGCATTCCCCAGCACCTCTTAGATTTCCCAGATAATAATAAAAGTAACGTCTTGGTGTATGAAATTCATACAAATTTCTGGTAGCTGAGGTATTAACGATAGATTGAGTAGGTTCTTTACCCCAAGGTGTTGCTCCAACTCCAGACAGATTTACACTGCTCTTTTTTGTGCTGTCTCCTCACTGTTGCCCTGAGTTGGTGGTCCAGATTGAGAAGAAGGAACTGCAGTGCTGAACTGACAGCTTGTTGTATCTAATAGCAGATACAAGGAAGCATTTAGTATCTCTAGGGCTTTCGTGTTGTTCAGGGCACAGTTTTTCCTCCTAGGTGTCACAAACATGGGGAGCACAGCTGGAAACGTCGTTGTAGGACCATGGGAAGCTTCTACCCAGCCATTTAAACAGTTCCTGCCTTTCCGTGTGCTGATGTAACTGTGAGATGTGTTCTCCTTGCACTCCTAATTACCACAGAACAGATGGGAAGGCTGCTAGTTTAAAGCAAAAAGCCTATTTTTAAAAGTGTGTCGTAATTCCTCACTCTTAAAGGAGTTTACTGTGGTCTATGAGCATGTGTGGGGAAAAGGGTTTGGGATGTTTCTGTTTTGTTTGTTTTTTTATTTGCTTGCATGTTGCTAACTTATCATTCTAAATAACTCCAGTATGTTTTCAAAGGTTCTTGCTAGATTTGAACAGTTTCCAGAGAAGAAATTGTCTGATCTAGAGTATGATTTTCATCTAATTGTAGAGGGAAGATCTTAGGAAATTTGTAATACTCTCTCAAGTTCTGAAAAACCTTTAGAACAAGTTTATACTGCTAACTGGGTTTGACATTCTGCTTTTCATTCATGAAAACAGAAGCTTAGGTCAAAATTAATGTATTACAAAGTGGGTCTACCTCTGCTTATCAGCTCTGTCAAAAATCTTAATATGTAATAACACATACGTAATGTCCTTTTGAAATCCTATCCATTAATTCCATGTTGGAAACCCCTAGTTCAGGAAAGGCTTTTTGGGAAATCTTAGTGAGATAATTTTGTGTGAAGGCTTAACCTGTAACCATTTCATCCCTACAGTATTGCCTGTGCAGATGAACAGTGGTATTGTGATACAAGTCTGCTGAATACATTCCCTAGACACAGAAACCATAACAGGCTCAGTTCAGAATTCCCACTGATCTTTTCTCCTCACCTTTCCTTGCCTTTTTCCCCCCCATGTTTCTTCTTGGTAGTGTCCCACTGACTATTGTCTTGTCTGCTCTATACCATTCTTCATTTGGTTTTAATTTTAATTTGCAGTGCATGTTCTGGTTCTGTAAAGATCAGTTAAAACACACCGAGACCCAGCAGAATTTAAATTACAGCACTTTTGCAATTCATTTTTTTCTGCATTCCATTAAGTTTTGTCTGTGCACTGCAGCTCTTGGCCCAAACTTTGTTCTTGTCTCATCACTTTGCAACTAAACTGAGAGCATAGAAATTTGCTAAGTGAGATCAGCTTTAAAAAATTCTTTGATCTCTAAAACTGCATAAGATATTTGGCACTGCAGACAGGGAACTCCCGTGGTTTTTTGGCACATCTGGAAGCTCCTCTGGACTAGAGCTCTGTTGTAGCAATTTGCAGCTGAAAGTGCTATTCAAAACCCTGTACACGTGATTCTTGCCATGGCCCATGAAAGTCTGTCGGGATTCTGTGCTCACAGAGAGAAAACCAGCTGATATTCCTTTACTTTTTTTTTTTTAATTTTTTTTTTAATGCAAAGGAGATTGAGAAGCCTTTCTCACTATGTAGATTTCAGCCCAACCCTATTTTCCAGATAAGCTAAAAGGAGGTCTCACTTCACCCTTCAGCTTTCTGAGTGTGGAGGTGGAGCTCTGCCAGTTCTGCCCATCTGCGGGCAGGCAGTTGTCTCCTCCCTGCAGCTCCATCAGCTTCAGCTCTCAACACAGACTTAGCAGCTCCCTGGCTCCAGTTCCACACTTGAAAGCTTCCCAGAAGATCAGCTGGGGATGATGGATGCAAGGGTACTTGTAAAAGGAGGGGAAGAAAATAAATTAAGAAATGACATGGGCATGACAGAAAGAAAACCTAAAAATAAAGTAGGGTCATCAAGATCCTGACTGAAGCTGTGTAATTCTGCTTTCAGCTCCTAGTTTGATCACAGTGATCCAATTCTATTGGTGTTACAACAGCTTAAAATGGTTGAGGGGAAAATATACACAGCATAATTCTAATTTTAAGAAAAAAAATTGGAGCGAGTTCACTGGAAAGGGTAATCTTAGCCAATATTTTGTTTCTCCATTTTCTTCACGAGGTAAGGGATATGTTTCTCTTAGCACCTTCTTAATAATATATTTTGGCTTTTTATTCATCAGTCTTATCATTGTACTTAAAAGGTTTCATGGTTTCAGGATATCTCTAGATTCACCATCTTCCTGGTAGCACTGAATGGATTTTGTGTATCCACTGTAAAAATGATTTTTTTTTCCTTACAAAACACCTCCCATGTAAGAATGATATTTCATTCTTTTCATATAAAAATCCAACTTTTTTTTCTTATGCTCTTCTTAAAGATACATTTTTGTTGTGTATATTTGGACCCAGGGTGACTTCTTTAAATTAGTTCCTTGTCAGTACCTGACCTGGTGCCAACAGCTACACCTGAACAAGAGGTTTTTAAGGTGTCTTTTCTGACTGCTGGTTCATAAACCTTGGGTTGGACCTTGCAGCTAAACTTTAGCCATCTCCTCTGGAAACTGAACAATTGTCCTTTAGCAGAATGCCTTCTTGTGAGGAGTGATCTGCCTCTCTGGGCTGCATTGGGCTTTTGTGATTCTCTTTATTTGGGAGAAACAAGAAATATTTAGGGATTATCTTCCAGCTGCTTTATTTTTTTCATTAAAGCATCTAGTGGGAGTGTGTGGACTTTTATGTGAGGTTGCTTTCACTGGAGATTACTACCATAGACAGATGGGCTTTCATTACCTGCTGTAATGGGCTACACACTTGCAGGAGCAGCAGCAACACATTTTATCCTGAAAATTGAGGACCAATCCACCTCTAGGAAACCTGCTTTTCAGCCAGATATTATCCCAGACTGAGGCCAGGAGAAGGCAACTTGTAGATAGCTAAAGAATGTGCAATGTATAAAATGTAGCTATTTTTAATTCCCAGGTGTGAGCACAAAATATTTAAGTTACTGTTTCATCTGCCTGAATAATGCAGCTCATTGGTGTGACATAGGTGGTGTTCATCCCACCAGGGACCAGGAGAGGGATGATGAGTGTGACCTCCCCCTCAGTCACACAGGCCAGAATTCTGTGCTTGGCAGCTCAGTGTGTACCTGGCTGTAAATCGTGCTGATGGATCAGGAAATCAGGTTTGGACAAGAGAAGATAGGAGTCAGGGTGTTCTGGCTTTGTATCAATGAGCTACAATCAATCATCAGGAGCTGGAATTAGAAATTATCACTGCATGACCAGCCAAGGTACTGCAAGCCAGCAGCAAGCACTTAAGAATGAGTTTGGCATTGTTAGGCCAGTACACAGTTAGCCAAAAAAGCCTAAAAGTACAAGAAAAATCATATTTTAAATTTGCATTCAAAAAACAGATCACCCGAGGTGAAAGAAAATTGAAATTTAAATCATACTGGTCAGGATAATGGACTTGCAGATAAAAAAAAACCTAAAAATCCCACAGTGAATCACCTAATTCACTTTGGGATTTATGCCACAGTCAATTATATAGCATATTTTTCACTTAACACATTTGCATTTTTTCCTTCAATGAAAATGCTGTGCATTTTCCTGTGTTCAGTCTGTGCAACCCAACAACTGCAGTAGGATTTGTAACATTCCAGGTTTTTTTCACTTACCAATGATTATCCTGGTTATTCCTATTGAGAAGGAGCTTTAAAGCTTGGGAAATGCATTGTGACTTCTCTTCTTCTCATAAATGTATTTGAAAAGGCAGGATGTGGATGTGGAAAGTGAAGGGGATGGTGCCAAGAGGAGGTGAAGAAGTGAAATTAGAAATGTAATAAATAGCACTTGGCTTTAGCTGTGGAAGTCTATGAAGGCTGATAAAGCAGTGCAGGCCACACATGACTAAAAGTCTCACTGCAGCCAGAACACCAAGGCCATCATTCACACAGAAAATTTCTAAGGACTGCTTAGTTTGATTGTGTAAATGCCAAACTGTTGGATGGATTAATCAGCCAGAAAGTGGCAGCTTGTGGAAATATTTGGCCATCCTCTAAAGGAGAAAAAATGAAAACTGGCAGTGCAGGGGTAATTCTCCGTTCATTAAAGATTGTGTAATGTAAAAGGTTTTCTGGTTGTTTACACGAGCCTCTTCCTTTCTCATTAGCACTTTTTGAAGGTAAGACACTTCAGTCTATTTATTTCATTGCTAAAGTTCCCGTGCTTTCCTTCCTTTTTGCCTTACTGTACTGGAAGGGATCATTTCTACATGGATGGTTGTCCTCCTGCCATTTAGTTGTAAGCCTGAAAATGTCAGTTCAAGGCACATCTTTTTAAAATACCCTGTCTTATCTCCACTTGCTGTGCATCTGCCTTTAAACAAACATTGATTTACTATGGAACTGCTTGGCCTGGATCTTCAGGCTGCCTCCCAACAGCTGCTGCAGTGGTTTAGTCCATCAGAAGTAAATGAAAGAAATTCCTATTGGTTTATCAGGTTACTTAGGTGAAGGTAAATTCAGGAAAAGGAACAGGGTTTTTTGAAGGGTTCTTGCTCTCTGGGAAACACTTAGGGCTTAATACTTCTCTGTTTCTTCCCTTTCCATAATTATTGTTATAGCATTATCTGTTGCAAATATGACCTGCTCAGGTGAAAGTGAAAAACTAAATGTAATTGTGTTAAGATTAAAGTAGAGGTAATTTTTTAAGGATAAAAGCGTGGTCCACACAAGTTCTGCCACACTATGCAGAACAAGGCAACCAGAGAAACCCCCCGCTATTTCTGACCATTTAATCCATCTATGATTAGTAAATATTACAAAAGATTTATTTCTTCATTTCACGTTTGTATCATGGCTTTTCCAGAAGCCCTCAGCTTAGAATTAAATGGGGGAGCAGTACTAATAATGGAAGCATTTGTTCAATAATTATTCAGGGTCAAGATATCTAACAGAGAGCTGCTTGATTAAGAAAAACAAAGTTGTTATTATGCAATGTGATCCTCGGGACAGAGCAGGATCAGGAATTTATTCAACACTTCCCATCAGCAGGCTGACGCTTGTCTGCTGCCTCGAAAGCAGAACCTCAGCACACACCAGGGCTCCTCGGGGTGACATAACCGTGAGCTTCTTCTGCCTTTCCTCCTCCCTTCCCCAGGCAATCCTTTCTGAGCACGGCGCCTCTTGGGTCAGTTCAGGTCACCGCATCGCCTGTGTCCCCTCCCAGCTTCTCCTCCTGCAGTGCCAGCCTGACTCGCTGAGGGGGCAGCCAGTGAGAGGAGGAGAAAGCTCCGGTGCTGTGTAAGCTCTGCTCAGCAGCAGCCAAAACACTGCTGTGTTATCCTCGCTGCTTCTCTCACAAATCCCAAACACAGCACCAGACAGGCTGCTGAGAACAAAATTAACTCCAGCCCAGCCAGGCCCACTGGAAATAGTTGTAAACAATGAACTGCGTGGGAAAGCAGCTTTCCAGCAATCTCTGGGATTTTTCTAGGCTGTTTTGGACACGTGCATACCTGTAGTGTCATCAACCCCTTTGGAAGTAGTCCTTAGATAAGAGTCAGCTTCCTGAGTGCCCTGCTGTTTGCTGGCACTCATCACTTCATCACTAAATACCACCCAAAAGATGATATTGAACATTTTCCAGCTCTTTTCACATTTGAAGAGGACTTAAGGTTTTAATTGCTTTTTTCATTGTTCTGAGATTCAAGATATTTTCTCAATGTGTTTTGTGCAGAGCAATAAGGAATAACACAGGCCTAGAGCTGAAACACTGAAAAGAGGTGTATTGACAGAGTGTTTGAGTTTTAACTAATGAGAGTTCTTCTGAATAATTGTGTCATCTTCTGGAAATAGCTCTTGAAGGACTGCTGGCTTTAACTGAGACTACCTTTTATTCCTACCTTTTTCAACCTTCTTCCTGAGTTAGTGGAATTTCTCTGAGGCAATATTCTCATATGTGTTCTGTGGTGCTTTTTGGTATAAATGCAATTATTCTCTAACACAGCATTTAGTTGGACTGCAGATTTTAGTATTGCTTAGGTAATCTGAGCTTTGAGAATTTATTTCTGGACTGGAGTAGATCTTCCTGGCCTTGACATCCTTGAAAAGGTTGGCTACTTGAAATTCAGTTTTGCCTGGGTGATCCTGCCGTTTTCTAGAGAAAAGGAAAGTGTGACATTAACAATTTTTAACATTTTGTTACAGAGTATTTGTTATGAAATGACATCTCAAGCACTCTATATTGCAACAAATTATTACTGGGGATGCATTTTGCTTTTGAATTCATGGGATGATGTTTAATTTAATATTCATTCAGAAGTACTCGGTGCAATTTACCATGACAACCAAAAATAATGAATAATGTATTTATATCATCCATTAATAACCATCCATCCATTTAAAAGTTTCATCCTAATACGTTCTGGAAATCTGCAAATTAATTATGCAAAACCCAGAATGAATATAAAATTGAAATGCTTAAGAATTTAAATGATGCAATTAAATGCTATTGCATGTAACTCAAAGTTATTTTCTTCTAATACTTACTCATCAATCTTAATTTCTGTACCACAATTTAGAAACAGAATCAGCTCTCATATCTTGTCAAAATATTGGAAGTTGGAGCAAAGACTGTATTCTTTTTCCTTTGATTACATTATTTCCAGACATCAATTTGAAGTCTTTATTTAAACAAAAGTGGTCTTTTTAGAGACAGATTACAATGCTCATCAAAATAAGGAGGGTGAGGTCAGAGGTGTCAATCCTTGTCCTTTAAAAAAACCCCAATAAATCCAGCCATGAGAACTGGTCTCAATCTGTAATTATAGCTACCTAAAAATCCTAATTAAACTCTGTGGGGCTGGCAAATCAATACATAGCTAGTACTCATAAGTAAGATTTGCTGACCAGGCTGCCTGAGAGGTTTATATACATACAGGAATATTTTTGTTATTATCACAGTCAGTTACCTGACAATAGCCATTGAAGAACAGTTTTTGCAAAACATAACTTACACTGTAAAGTACTGAATAAATAAGAGGCCACACAAACTCTATCTCAGTTGAAAACCAGCATAATGGTGCAGAAAATCAAAGTTGTTGGGTGTCTACGTTAAGTGTGCAGCAAAATCTTCAGGCAGGTCAATTGCTTTGAAAACGACAAAAAAAAAAAATTGTGATTTGAGGGAAGAGCCAATTTTAACACCAATAGAGGGGGTATATGGAGCTAAGGAAAATGCCTTGGAGTGTCAGGAAATCTTTGATTCACTTATTTCTATTTGCTTCACTAATACTAATGCTTTTGTATGAGCTCAGTCGCTTTGACCAAGGCCAAGTCACAGTGTTTAGGCAGTTCTTTAGGTGCTGTAAAACCTGAGAAATACAAAACTCTTTAGGAATTTTTATCCAAAATTCCTCTTCAAATCAGCCATTAATGGGAGTAAGACAATTTTAAAATCTTTCACCTGGCTTCATAGTGTAGACTGGAAGACAGCTCATGATGCTAAAGGATTCGTATCTTAATAAGTCACCATGGAAATCAAGGTCTTGAGACAAAAGAAGAAAAACAGAAAATAAAAGCCGGGTGAAGGCAAACTGTAAGGTGGGCAAGGCGGAAATGTTTTTGCTAGAAAAGTTTGAAAACACTGTGTTTTCAAGAATCTTGTTTAAACTCTGTGGAGAATGTTTTGTCAATCATTTTGAAAAACAACTTGAGAAGGATATCAGGCTTACAGAAAATAGATTTTTCTGTATTGCTTTCCTTCTCTTTTCACAAACAACAGTGAAATACATGTGGTACAGTAGTAAGTTATCAGATTTGGCTGTTTGCAAGCCAAATTTCATCTAATGAAAAATGCGGGGGAAAAGGTAATAAGAAAGCAAAGCTTTTTTTTTTTTTTTAATTGTGTGGTTTTCATCAAATAATGCTTTTTTTGATGTTGCATTATCTGGTCATATATTTTAGGGTGAAATGTATTTATTATTTTTCATATATCCTCAAATAAAACCAGTCCAGGTCTCTCAATACAAACACTCCTGCTTTCAATTCAGAGAACCTGCGTATTACAGGCAGTTTTGCAGTCATACAGGTTTTTTGGAATGTGTGATTACATCCTTACATTACATTTGTCTGATACTGTATGTATCAGACAAAATCTAGCAGTTGATCAAGGTGCTGACTGCGAGTTTTTTGACAGCTGTTACTGAATTTTCTGTATGACATTTTTTGGCCTGGAATTTTCCTTGATTAGATTTGGAGTTTTTTAGATTCAGTGAAAGGAACGTGACTTTATTCTAATTCTGCTCTCATTTTGAAAGCAGAGCAATGAGCTGGGCAGAACACAAAGTTTACAGGGCTGTGTTGTTGCTGATTGACAAGGGGATGTTTCCTCTTTCTGTTTCAGTGAACAGCAGAGGGGACTACTGAAACATTTGGGAAGAGGAAGCCCTTTCCTAACGTATGGATGTTGACTGAAGGTTGTAAAACAACATTGGACTCTACCGGAAAGGTAATCGATGTCCCGGCTTCAATCTTACCAAACTTCTGCAATCTCATCAGAAACACAGGAATAAATATTCAGCTTCCTTCCCTTTATCCCCTGTCACCAAAGCTTTCTGGATGCAAGGTGTTAGCCTTTACATCAGTTTATTGATCTCTTAATGTGGGATCTAACTCGCTTCAGGGGCACTATAAATACAATATTGCGAAAGTGCTGCCGTATCAATATTCATTTATTTTTATTGATTAGTTGCCACTTCTAAATGCTGGGTACTGAATTAATGGATGCTGAATAACTACTTCGATTAATGAAGCTAAAATTGGCTTTAACATCCTACACTAACTACAGAAAATTTTTTTATTACAAAGCTAATTATTCCTTTTTTTACGATCTGCAATTACTGACATAATTTGACTTCTCCTTGGCACCTCACTGGAAGCCACAGAGTAAGGAAAAAGGAAGCTAGTTATAAATTTTCATTATTTGCAGTATCACATGAGAACATCCTTACTCTAAGTCCATATTAAAACACTGGAATTAGCAGGTGAATTTGAACAAATTAATGCATTTCCAAAGGTGAAATTTTAGAAGATTAATTTCAGGTGCTGCTTTTTATTTGTGACTCTTTTAGCACATTGTGTATGGGTCTTATTCATGAACATAGTTATTAGTTATTAGAGGAGATATAGCAGAAGGTAGGTGAATACATTCATGAATATTTGTTCTGACAAATGGTCCAAGTGTCATAGTGGCGTTTTCTTCCCTATTAAATTTTTGCACAAGAAGTTCCAAGTTTATTTATTTGACATTTGATTTTTATTGACCATACCTTTTTGGAAAAGATACATCTTTCTTTCTTCCTTGGTAAATATAATGTGGGCCCACTGTTTGTTTTTTTTTTCCTGAGCCTTCCCTACACACAAAACCCTAGCAGAGATGAGCATTGCTCGCCCTCCATAGAGGGTCTGGAGCATAAGCTCCAACATTATGAGAGTCACTAGGAATGTGCGTGGGAAGCAACTCACCACAAGGGAAAATAAGATAGTTCTAAGGCTGAGAACTGCTGGATCTGTATGGCAAACTACTTTGTTAGGAAAATGTGACACACAGTTGTGACTTCACAGTGTTAAGGAGCAATCAGTGCCAGGTGACCAGCAGGAGATGAGGACTCCAGATTATCAAGCGCTCAGGCTCTGACAGTGTAAGAACCCAGGGATTCCTTTGTTTGGGGTCTCTCATTTCAGGCACCAGACTTGAGCTGTTATTTTTCTTATTGCACCATGAATAAAATATTTTAAGGGTTGTGATGTCTGAGACTCTACTATGGGGTTCCTGGGGTCAAGCCATAGAGGAGACCTGGTCTGGCTGTGGTTATGGAGTGTATAGGTGTGAAGGGAGCACAGTCCCAGGTGCAGGAGTGACTCCAGGATGTCCAGACAGGTAAGTTTCCTTAACAACTGCGGTTCTAAGCTCTCAGGTTTTCATTAATTTTTATTTGAGAAATAGCCCTGGTAAGGTATCTTTATCCATTGCAGTATTTGTTCACATCCTAGACTCTTTTGACTAACCTGAAGCTGTTGGTCTTTTAATCATATTGCAAAAGTGCAGAGAATCATTTTGAAAAAGAATCCAGGAGTTTGAATGTGTGTTAATTCAACGGGTGTGTTGGGCTGAAGTTCTGTAGGGTTTGTGATAAGGCATTATCATGAGAGATTATTTTACACAAAGAAATAAAGCCATCACACCTAATCTTGATGGGTTTATTTAGATATAAATCTACAGAAGACATCAAAGAGTATGACTTCTATGTGTATTTATAGTATTACAGTCTATTGTAATGAATATTTTTGCAGTGGGAAATAAAGTTAGCTTTAAAGTAAAAAAAGGGAAAAGCTTAGATTGTTCCTATCTGTTAATTTACATATATGTACTTATAATATTTAAGTATCTTTTGTTATATTTTTGATAGTCTTATATTCTCAGATTTTTTTGTGTTTTCACTTACATAACGGTATAAATGACATATATTTCACTCCTCATGGAGGGTTGAAGTTATGTTCAGTTTATGAATGCATTTCTAGACTTCCCTGTTGAACAGGAATGCTGAATTCTGGGGTTTTTCTTCTCCTCAGTAAGTTGTTAGATTGTACTGCCATGCTGTATGGAATGCCTTCAGCTTATTTATGTAAGTAGCACAGGCATGGACTTGCAGTGAGTATGGAGGTTATGCTGTGTCTTCTTCATTTGAACACAAAGGTGTGATGGCAAATAATAGAGAGACTGCTGTGGGAAACTGTCCTTAGGCAGGATTAAACTAATAAAATGGAAGGGCAAATGCCTGTTTTGGAGACTGATGGTTCATGAATGTCAAAAGTTTAGGTGGGACCCAGCAAGATTAAGAAATAGAAATGGTAAGCTTTGGGAAAATTTTGGAAACATCTTCTTCTCCAAACACCACCACACATCACTTTTGCTTAGGTTAGTTTCCACCAGCTGCTCTTCCAGGAGGTGATTTTCCATGGCTGGTCAAATATCCATGGAGGAACACAGGCTGAATGTGCTCCTGTTACAGGACCAGTGTTATCAATATAGTGGTACAGCAAATGACACACAATCAAATTGAATGGTGTAATGCTGGCTGATAAAGCATATCCTGTCTTACAGTTTCTCCCCAAAGAGAAAATCTCCCAGCCTCTCCCAATCGAGTTAAAGCCACTTTATATCAGACAAGAATATGGTCTTTTGACCATTCTCAAGTATCTTAGTAATATGAATGTTTCTGACATCTACTCTTAGCTCCATCATTCATGCCTTAGTACGTGGCACGATCCATTGTAGTGTAATGTGATTGATACAGCCTGATCTGCAGAGCTCCCAGCGATGAATTAGCTTGGGGAATGGGTGAAAAAGGACAATTCCTTTGATATTGTTGTCAGAGTCTTTTCTATAAGAACAACTGGTTTAAAGAATTGTCAAGAACTGAAGAGGATGTGCTGTTACATTAGAGATAGGTCAAGAGTTTACGAGTTTTAAAAAATAGTAAACATTGATAAGAAGTATTTAAATGACAGTCTGTGTATAAGGGTGTGATCTGCTGTGTGCATATAAATCCAATTCTGGCTTGCAGGTGTAACTCAGGCACGTGGGGTAGAAAGATGGAGCTGCTCTCGCAGCAGCTTTGCAGAACACAAATTCTCAGTAACTTCTGCTCCAAAGAGAGCATACCTGGATCCCATTCCCACACATACAAACCCAGTGTTGTTCTGGCAGCCTGCCTGTCAGAGAACAGGGCATTCTAATTCTCTCCTAGACACACGCTCTGCTTTCAGCTGCTTTTTATTCCTAAATCTTGGCCTGTTGCAGTGAGAAAACTCATTAATCCCTTCTAAATATCTGCTTGAGTGTGTACCTCAAGAAAAAATAAACAAACTCCAACCGTAGACAGATTAATTAAACCTTTCTAAATTTTATCTTATTAGTGTCTTTACCGGTGAAAGTCCATTAATTCCTCACTGATATAGGATGTACAGACTTAAGCTTTTATTTTGCAGTCTGTAATTTGCCTATTGAATAATATAAGTATTTCATTATCTTATGGCAGAATTACCCTATTTATAAAGTACTGAAACAGACGCTGCTACTTTGTAAAATGCTTTCAGATCTATGGTTTCTGTGAGAGGGGTAGTTTGTATTGCTGTCTCAAACCTACTTATGTTAATAAAAATCCCAATCATACCACCAGTAATTTTAGTTTTTGGGTGTAATTCTTTCATTGAGGTCAGTTGTCTGTCAGTCTGCACACAACCCCATAGGCATTGACGTGTCTCAGAAGCTACTCCATCTATTCCCAGCTGCAACTCCATGTTGTGGTGCTCCTCCTCCCTCCTGCTCCTGAGAAAACTTCCTTTCTATTTTAGTGAGTCAGACAACAGTTTCCAAAACAATCTTTGGATGATGGCTCTGTAAGCAGTTAAGTGAAAAGGGAAATCTGCTGTGCAAAGCTGCTTTGTTTATCGCTTTTGCTGACTGGCTGAAAGTGAGGTCACAGTAAGCTCCCAGGGCTTGATAGAAATGAAATAATTTAATCAGAAAATACATCTTCAGAAAGACGACTCTGCAAAATGCCACACTTAGCAATCTTACATTCATACCTTTAATAGTTGTCATTAAAATGTGATTATCTATAAATGAAAATGTATATGGTTTCCAGATCTATGCAACTCAAGCGTATTACTACTGCAATTTTGCATGAAAATGCACCAAGGTATTTTCAGCCAGTATCAAAATTAATGAATGAAAGCGAATCATTTCAATTCCTAGGGTCATCACAACTTCACTGATACTGGGAAACCTCCCCATGGCACAGAGCCACAAAAGAGTGGCAGCATTCTCTTACTGCTGCTGGCACAAGGAGGGGTGGCTGTTCAGCCACCTGCCCTTTACCCTGGCTCGTGGATTCCTGTGGCTGTGCATGCATTTACAAGAGCAAAAGCAACGGTCTCTTTTAGGAAGTTCAAGAGCCATAGATGATCACATATCATTTATATTGGCTAATTTAACTGTTCAATAAAATTTAGATGATATTTGCAATTCTTGTGCCAAGAATCAGGTGTAGAAGTTCAGAACACTCTTGGATTTCAGCATATGATGTCATACATCCCAGTAAAGTGTGTGTAGGAAGGTGGATGCCTGTTCACACGCTTTTTCAAAAGCAAAAATGACTAACCTAGGGACTAGAGATCAGAAGTCAAAATTTGCTTCTGTAATGGACTGTGAAGAGAAGGAGTATTTTTGTGCAGGTCTACAGAAACCTGTGCAGAAGGTATAAAAATGGCATCTTAGGTATTTAAAAGTGAACAAAGCACTTCTGCTTTCCTGTTCATCTCTGAACAAGGGCTAAACTGGTTTGCTGCTCTTTTATCCAAGAGTAACAACTTCCAGAGTGATGCTGATTTTTTATTTGCCATTTACCAATGCCAAGCATGAAGCCTCCTTCTCTTTCATTGCTCCAAGTATGTAGACCTTCACTGCTCTGTTTTTCATGATTTCTACTTTTCCACTGAAGCTTGATCCTTTTAGCAAGACCTGCATGGACTAACTTGCAGAAAAAAATATGGATTTTTTTGAGTGCCTACATGTTTTTGACTTTTACCTATTGCCCTGAGCCTTGTTTGTAAATATGAACCCAAAACATTAGCAAATACTGCAATTTTGTAAATTTTTACTTGTTATTCAAAATTGCTATTAATAAAGTCTTGCTCATGGATGACTAAGCAAAAAAACTGAAATGCAATTGGAAAAAAAAATGGCCGAGAAGGAGCAAAGCCTTGCTGACCTATGCTTTAAAATAACAGTGTTTGGAGTGGTGGCCTCGGGCAGATAGTTACATGTGGAGTGATGGGAGCAGACTACTGGAAATAATTATAAAAAATTGATGAGTTGATAACATAATGCTGTAAAGCACCAGCTGCATCTGTAGCTTCTTAGAATACAGGAAACTTGGAAATATTGACACAAAAAGGCTTAGAATGACTGGAAGGGATCTGATTCAAAAAAGGGGAGATATAAAGCTTAAAATGAGAGGCAGATTAAACTGCTGGTGAAGTTATCCTTTTAAATGAGCTGAATTTTATTAGACTGAATTCCTGTAAACTGTCTAGTGCATAAAAATAAAGCAAAAGTGTAACTGAAACAACATTTTGTAACATAACATCTTTTATTTCCATTTAAGTAAAGGACAGTTTGAACAGTAGAAGTGGAATTTTTGAGAGAAGGGATTTTTCTTTAATGTAAGTTTCAAGACTAGAATGTCAGTGGTGAACAGTTTGAGAAAAGCAAACATTTTTGAAGGTATCTCTTATGATTTTTTGTTTCTCCTTGTAAAGAAGAAAGAAAACAGAGTAAGTCACTAAGGTTGCTTTGAAGTGTTCTAGCAAGATTTTGACTGCACATGTTGATAACTGCACAGCAAAAGTACGTTCATTTTTTTACTAGGAAGTGGATGAGAGAAATAATTTGAAATTTTCCTTTGCAAGATGATGTAATGGCAATAATGGCTATAAGTTGTCCTAGTCTTTCTAAAACATATTTCTTTGACAGGCCTTGTCCAAATCAGGAAAAAGAGTCACTAACAATGATCTTAATTCATGAACATAAATTTAAAAGGCTACTACTATTTTAAACAAAGTTTCAAACTACTTTCAAACTACTGTTTCTCTTTTCATTTTTCCAATAATAATAATTTTAATAATAACAAATATTTTGTTTTCCATCTTCCTATTTATCACTGTACATAGGGCACCATAGCTATACCTCTTCATTTATGGCCTCTCCTCACAGGAAAGTTGTGCAGTACCTTATTCTAAATGTTATAATAACCTGGCCAAAGAAATAATTTAATTAACACTGTACACACCATCTGAGTGAAAAGAACACAGCTCTGATTTTGGCAGATTGGTACAAGGGCAAGAAACAAGCCACCTTTGCAATTTTACAATTGTTATGAAGCGTTACCATTTTTAAAACATTTTCATCTGCTCGGTTTTTTAAGATGTAGGTAAACTACAAGACTCAGAGGCATGCTAACTTTTCATGTGCAGGAACAGATCAAAATAATTTTAAAAGGCGTATTTGTATTTTATTTCGTTAGCTTTCTCCTACTTATTGGTATTCAGGCTTGGTTCCTGCTCATGCTTACCCACGCACCACCAAAAAATCCATCACACATTCCCTAGCCCTGCGAGCTCCAAGGAAACCACTGCAGGAATCCATCAATGAAATGAGCAGCAGTCTGAAGGCTGTACACACCTGCACAAGGAGCTGGGCTTTAGCCACTATCCCACCATTCCTACTGGCTTGCCACAGATTCTTGCCTTTATTCTGGCCGGCAAAGCTGCAGAAGGAACATTGGTTCCAGAGAGAAATTTCTGCCTCCTGGGTTCTTGGCACCAGGCAGAGAGTCCTGTCACCCCTGGAGCTTAGACATGGAGCACAGCAGAGGGACTGATCTCCTGGGGCTGGGTGTCAGTGTGATCCATTGATAAGGATATCAGCAGTCGAAATAGAATCACTGCTGTATTGTTTGGTAATGTGGGAATCCAAATAATGAACATTGGAAAGGTGCTTTTCAGAGAAGGATTCTCTTTTACCAGAGTTTCCATTCAGGGGTTTATAAGGTGTGGTGCTCGTTTTGGAATTTGTTGATGTTCCATTTTCTCTGGCAATTAAAATGTACACAATTAGTGATTGAAATAGAGCAACTGAGGTTGTATAAAGACCTGGCCTACTCAGATTTTTCTTGGAGCAAGAGAAAAGAGGTGTGGGGGGTTGGGGGGGGAAATCAGGTAAAGAAGGCAATGCTTCTGTCACCCACAGTGCACACCAAAATTCTTTTTTATTTAAAGAAATGAGCTGTCACTGTAACTTTGGTGGATGGCACCCAAAAGGAGGATGAAATTCGGGCATTTTTTCATACAATTGTGGCATTATGAGTGGCTGTACTTTTGGCAGGGTATCACAGCACATGAAGTAAGTTCAGTTTACCTGTAATCTTTACATCACAAATGCTCTAGCATGGGTCATAAATCCTGTAAATTTGAGGTTGCCTAAAATAGAGAGCAAAATGATCAGTCACTCTCCTAACCTGATCTAGCCTGGGTAATCACAAAAAAGAATTGTGACAGGAACTAAAGGAAAATATGGTTCATTTAATCTTTTATAAATTGATAAACTCTTGCAGCTTTAAAGGAATGACCCTTTCGAAGCAAAATAATCAAATCCATCTCTTGTCAGTTTGGGGAGATTTAAAATTGTAAGCTGATGATTTTTTAGCAATACTGCCAGTCTGCTTTTCAGATCAATGCCAATGAAATATTTTGTTTACAATTTAACCTCCAGTTCCCCTGGAATTTGTGAGTTTTAATACTAGAAGTAGTTATGTCTAACTCTATCGATCCACTGGTAAATTAAATGACAAACAAAAGCAACCATATTATTTTGTCAAAATGCTCTCAATAGGAAGCTAACTTCTTTATTAAAACAGGATATGTTACACTGAAATGAAAAGAAAGTTTCATTTCAAGAACGATCTTATAAAAAACAGAGAAAGACCTTCACACAGCTAGATTTATTTGATGGGAATAGTACAAAGGTAATAAAACTGAAATTGTATATTGAATTTCTTTTCCCTGGAATAAAGACAAAGGACCCAAAAGAAAGGTGTAAAACCTACCTAAAATGTACATATGATAAATTTCTTCCAACAACGTATTTTCTTATTTTTCTTCAAGTAGTTAATGAATAACTTTTCTATTTGAAGTTATAGTGTTTATGTATTTCTATTTCATGCCATATCCTCCATTGATCTCTGAAATATGGTGTATAAACATACATTTTGTATGGGTTATATATTCACAGTGACATTACTGTGGTACTAGAGCACAATGAGCACTTGAATAAAGAGCTTCACAAGAAAGGGAAGGGTGGTCTATTAAATCAGTAACAATCTTTAGGGGCTATTTCCAGTGATGAGTTAGTTAATATTTCAGCCACGTACCAGACCACGGGATCATTTACATTTGAAAAGTGCTTTAAGATTATCAGTTTTAGATTATTAAGTGTCTTGACCCTGCACTGCCAAGCCCACCACTAAACCATGTCCCCAAGTGCCACGTCTACCTGGCTTTAAAGTAACCCAGTAGGAGGGTAGACTCCTAGATAATGACAGCCACATAAATGTCTATTCTCATGTGGCATGATAATTCTATAAAAGACCAAATAGTTAACAAAATAATATTTTTTTTTAAATCCAAACATAATACTAAACCATGATTTAAAGTTTTTTTCTTGATCACATAAACTTGAAGCACTTGCATTGGGTAGTGGCCTCTTAACAAATTTTCAGAGATTCAGATTTGTGCAGCTTCCAAAAGCCAGTGGTTATAGAGTTTATCCATCTGTAAATATCTCTTTAAGATGGTATTGCCTATTTAGGCCTAAGGCAACACAAAAAAAAATCAGTGTTTTTATGACTAAATTCTACCTGCTACAAATAGGACATCAGGGTTCCTTTTAAAGGCAATCATCTGCCTTTGGGATGCTCCCATCTGTCTCTGGGAGCAATGTTATTGTTGCAATAGGTAAAAGTACTACAATGTAAATAGCACTTTTGTAAATCTTACATTTTAGATTCTTTTAGCCTTTAATGGTATGTTCTTCAAAGCAAAATTTTTAATGTTTCTAAAGTACTTTGCTGTGGCTGAAGCCCTGGGTGGAGGTGAGGCTACATGTCCTTGCAGGATTAGATGGGCTGTGACTGAGGAGCTTTTTCCCACTGCTCCAGGTCTTTGTGCAGGTTTTGTGCTGACCCAGTGGCAAAGCCTTTTCTCCACACCCTGGGAGAAGTGTCAGTGCTCTATGAATTTTCAGCCATTCCATTACCCAGAGACACAGGATGAAAATGCTATGGTAACGTTATTTAAATTGAAGCTTTTCAGCACTCTGGGAGCAGAATTTTGAATTCTTTGAGGAGACGTTTCTGAAGTCAGCCATATGCCTCCTGGTGATCTGGTGGAAAATCTATGTAGGTTGGGTAAGCTGCAAAGGCTCTGAAGTGAAATATGTGTCTGCATGGTAATATTTAGTGATAATATTCTCCTCATACCAATACTCATTCAGAGAGCAGTGTTCCACTGATTCAGAGAAACAGCAGATTAAATTTCCCAATTTACTGTGCAGGGGTGTGTGGGATGTACTCTGTAAGATCTGTGTGTAATAATTACAGGAGTCTCTCCTGAAATCTCTCCCTTACAGGCTTTGTGACTGTTATCTTTATATTTATCAATCACTTATACTAATTAAGAGCAAAAGCAAAGCATAATATGATTCAAAACAAGCAAACAATTTGTTTACTCCGTAAATATGACATGCTACAGAAACCTTTATGCAGAGACCTCAGATTTCAGGAGTAGGTATAGTTTACTGGGATATTTTCTTTTGCTTCTCCATGTGACTTCCTGTTGACACTGATAAACTCTGTTCTGTTCAGCATGGGGACAAGAACATGGCTTGGAATCTTGCAAGTCTTCCCATCCCTATGACAGGATGATATGAAAATCTGTTCTTGCTGTTTCCACAGATCTTATTGATGTGAAAAATAAAGCCAACGGAAGGAACAGGATTACTGTTTCACAGCAAATTTAGATTTTTACTCATTTCTGCTTTGGTCTAGATCTTCTTAAAGTTGCCATTTCAAACGTTCCTATTGACTGAGAGCAGGTAGAATTCTGTTTCCAAACCACCAAAACACATAATGTAGCAGCTCCTGCTGCTTCATTGCCATTCTTGTCAGAGGTACTGTTGCTATTGGCAGAGAAGCTGACAGGAATACCAATGTCACTTAGCAGGCAGGTTGTTTCCAAAATCTATAATTCTGGGCAGTTTATCCCAAAATGACAACATTCTAATCCACACTCTTCCATTTGAAGCCACAATCTTGAAGGTCAATGAACTTTTTTCTTTCTTCTTTTTTGGAAGAAGGGAATTGCACTTTGAGAAACAGCAGCATCCAAATTCATTGACTGGATAGAATATGTTGTACTGTCCCGTTGTCACAGAGCTCAAATTTCTACCACGAACAAGTATTAATGCCCCTCAGAGTTTCAGCAAAGTCTTTTGCAACTCTTCCTGACATCGACAGGTTTTATTAATATAGCTGATGGAATGAATTGCCTCTGCCTAGGGCTCCCATGGCTTCTGAACTCTAAGATACAAATTTTCTGTCATCGTAATGTAAAATATACAAGCACTGCTGAGAGAATCTGGAGATTTCTGTATCAGAACATGCAAATTTTCACTTATTTTCGCCCTCTGCAGTGAACCCTTTATCTCCAGTGAGAGAAAGGGCAAAGGTGTTAAGGAGTGGCACCTGAATGTAACCAGCAGCCTGTTAGTGTCATTTGCTCATAGCCATGCTCCAGCTCTGCCCAAGCCTACAGAGGCACCTCATCTGGTTGTATTTTTCTCCTGGGCTGTCTGTGTCTGACGAGCCATTACCTCCAGGACAGATCATAGACACTCTTTGGTAACTCTCATCAGCTGGAGAGCAGCTGAAAGGAGCCTTTGCTGGAGAATGCTGAGGTAGAAATCATGGCACAAACACAGCTACACTGGGGGAGCACCCAGAGTAAATATTCTGGAAGTTGCTTCAATGAGATAGTCCCATTTCACCAGTGACCTGGTGTGGCTGAGCTGAGGTTTACTTGGCTTTCTTCACTCAACTGTAAATATTCATCTTCTCCAGTGTTCTGTAGATTGTGATTGCTCGTGGTCACTACTGGCATGTATCTGTCTGCTGAAATAGATTTTAGAGATAAACTCAAGACCTGTAACAAAAACTCATTCAGTCACTTTTGTGATCAATATAATCTCCCTACCTCTCTAACAGAAACAAATTCATTGCTGTATAAGTGTAGGTAGAATCTTTTTTAAGAACATGCCTGCTACCAAAATAAGATTAAAGTTGACATTTTGACTGCAGGTTCTTCTAGCTGAGGAAAAAATAATTAAAATATTTTTAATCATAAGAATTTCTTAGGTGTCTTATATTATGGAAAACAATATTTTAGAGAGGGTTGGGCAGTGTCTATTCAACTGGAGAGTTCACACAGATTAATCTGCCAATTGGGATGCCAGTGAGCCAAATTGATCCTTACCAGATTCAGATGTGCTTAGCACTGAATCTGACTTATCATCACAGTTCTCTAAGTCAAGTGGGATTGATACCCTTATAACAGCTCCATTTGTTTTTCTTTCTCCTTTATTTAATTAAAGAAGAGTTAGTGAAATTACATTTTCTATCTTTGCTGTGCAGACCCGCAGCATAAGTATAAAGCTGTCTTTGATGTGCCATGAGCTCATGATTTTAATCTAGCCAGATAAATTGCACAACTATGTATTTTATGACAGACACAGTAGCTGGGCTACAGGAGTTGCTTAAGAAGCATAAATTAGCCATATGCCCAGGTATTTCATTAACAAATATCTTGCTCTGAACGTGGATCTTGCTGAATCTGGCATCTCAGCTGTAATAACAATGTGCGAGTCGCTCTGTTATGCTTAGATGTGCATTTTCATTTTCAGCAGATAGGGTTATTGAGTCTTTGACAAATAAACCAGGTAAAGAAGCAGCTAAGTATGTTGAGAACCAGCTCCTGTCTGCTGTAAATTAGTCTGGATTTGCTGGCTTTCAGAGAGGAGGTTCCTGCCATCCCTGTCTGTAGGAAAGTCCATGCACAATGGCATGCCAATAAGCCTATCAGCTTAGATCACAATGTTCTGCCCTGTATGGTAGCAGCCAGTTGAAAATATTTGTGTACAGACAGTGTTTGAAAGAGCTGCAGAGCAGTCTGATGATGCTCAGATAGTGTTCTGTGATTTGGGAACACTGTCAGAGACCATTCAGAGCAGCAGTATTTTTGTGTTTTCCAGACTTCTCTATGGCAGGACTTGAGAAAATCTCTCTCTGCTAGCTGAATGCTAACCTGCTGTTCTTACGCCATTGATACTGATATAGATACAGACACACATATTTGAGCCTTAAACACAAGACTGAAATTTTCAAAAATAAAGCTGCAACATACAAAAATAAATAGAATGCTCCACAGCTCAGCATCCATCTGTTCAAATCAGAGTTGCAGTTTATGGTATGAAATAGTTACGTGTGATTTTTAAAAGGGCAATTTTATAACCGATAATTAGCACTTGAAGTTGTGTAAACTGAAATAGGGAGCATGCTATCATTTTAAAGAGTAAAAGCTAATTGCCTATGAAGGTCATGGAAGCAAGAAGAAATTTCTTCACCATAACATGCCAGTTTGCTTGGAAGTAGATGATGAGCTTCCATCAAGGAAATCATCATCCCTCTTTCTTTATGCCCTATGTAAGCCCAAACAGTGGATCACAGGATTTAGCAGGCACATTTATAGCACCTCAAGATAGATAGAAGGAAAAGTGTAGCAGGTATTGTAGACAACACTGGATAATCCATCACCTGGGTGAAGGAGCAGCCTATTCTTCCTTCCTATTCTCTTCAATAAGGACTTGACAGACAAGAAATTATCCCATGTGGTACCTAAACTATAAAAAGTGTACTGGAACTATTGAGCCTTGGTTAGTGCTGTTTCCTGCTGTGTCTAATGCTCTGCATATTGCAGTTCTGTTCCCCTGATATCAGCCCCTGCCAAGAGTACAATCAGTTAGGAGAAGGACCAGGTGTCTGCCATACATTAATGAATTCACCTTTTCCTCTAAAACTTGAAAGACAATAAGGCATAGATTAATGTTTAAAAAGTTAGATAGTGTACTAACGTGGCAACTTTCAGGCAGACAGATATTCTCAAGCTGTGTTAAAATTATTAGTGAATCTATTCTTTAATGAATTATTGAAATTAACTCTCACCTCAATGAAGGTCACAGAAAAGTTTGATTTTAAAATTTATTCATCTCCAGTAAATATTTCTCAAGATGTTGCATCTGAGATAGGAATCAATAAATTAATTCACAATGTTGATAAATTACAACAACTTGGCTTTAAGGAAAGAATATTTAAGTGTTTCCTTACGCAAGTATGTGCACACCCATCTGAGTTTGTTTTCAATGTTACTCATAAAGAAAAATCTCTTGCCAGGGTTCAGTGCTCCTTAAAAGTTACGGTTTTCTGAGAAATCAGTACTTCCTGAGAATTCCAGCACTAGTGGCTGGGTTTGGAATGGGACAATCTCATTTCTTGAAATCAGAATCTGAAGTCAGTTAGTAGCAGAACAGTATTTGCCGCTTAATGGAATCTCTATTTCTTCTTTTCAGTGTGTTAAATTTTTAGATCTGAATTTTCATATTGATAACTTTTCTTTGATTCCTTACTGAGGTTTATTATCCAGTTAATGTGTCATGAACCTAAGCACGTACATAATTCTTTTCATTATTTTTCAATAATAGGAAAAAAGTCTAAGTAATATTCAGCCTAAAAATGTCTTTTTAATCTTATCTTGCTCATTCTGTTCTAATTTTATCTTGCTTATTCTCATATAATTCCAAAAATCACATATTCAATTGCATATCAAGATATTCTCAATATTACAGGAGCTACTAGTGATTTAGGAAAATTTTCAAATCCTTTAAATTCCATTATTTACAGAGAATGATTTTATAAGGATATACAGGTTTCCATTATTTCCGAACCTGACACAATGAAATATATTCTAGAGTAGTTAATCTGTTTTTGTGGATGAGTAGAAATTATCAAAATATTTAAAAATATCTTTCACATCCAATGATGATCCGTGTTCATCACATTATCTGGGTAGTTAGCTGGAAGCAAATAGCCAATTTTGTATTAATTTGTGAACAAGCAGCGTTAACAGTTGCAAATGATGCTAATGATGCAAATGCAAAAATGCTAGCTATAAAATTAAAATCACTAACAGTATACCAATATTGTATTTTGAAATATTCCTAATGCAGCTCTCTTGGTGTCTTGAAAATGATCTAGTAAAGATTACTGCTCTTTCAATTGTAATAAAAGACTAACCATTTGAAATATCTGCTATTTCCCTGGATAATTTCTTACATGCTATGGAAGACCTATGGGTGAATTTGAAAGGAAAAAACAAACATGTTTGATTTTATGTCACTCTCATCTAATTAGCATGAGCAACTGCTTAATTGTTTTTTTTCTGTAGATGTTATCGTGTCGCTTTACAGAAGTGCATGCATTTTATAGATACAAAAATGTTTTAAGAAGTCTGTTCTCTCATGTTATGCTGGGATTGTTTTTATATTCTCCATTTGTCTTATGTTTTACATCTGAAAGGCCAGGATGAGCAGTTGAGAAGCTCATCTTGCATGGATTTGCATTTTAGTGGCAGGTAAAGCAGTTTGTTGGGATGCTATTTAAATAATTAATATTGTGTGAGACTGAAGGCAGTACAAGATGTTGTAGCCAAAAAAGTGACTTTCAAAAAAGATTCCTAAAACGTAGCCAAAGCAGAAGTCTCAGAGAACCTTGAAAATCAGAATATTATTTGCAGATGATTTAAGGTCTTCATTTCTTTCCTGACAGTTCTTCAGGCTTCAGATGGTATTCTCAGTAGAAAAAGGACTTTCAAGGACTGGTACAGGTTTCTGAAGCTCCTGATTTTCCTTCCAGTTTTGTTGAGCAGCTCTGATATTCAGTGTAGTTCAGTATCAGAATATCAGTAGCTCAGTCTGAGTAGAATTCCCTCCAAATTAGTTACTTAGGTGGGGTGAAGTTTTCCAAGAACTTTGATGAGACCTTTCCTTGGATATTTCCAGGTTTTGAGCAGAGCAACCATTTTCCTAATGCCTGTGATACTTTATTCTCCATGGCACAGTCAAGGAGACACTGGAAAATATTAATATGCAGACATGGCAAGCAGTTGCTGTTTAGGAAATCACCAATCAAACTGAGTAGCAGTTTCCTTCCATACCTTGGCTTTTCCTCACCAGCCTTAGAAGTACAAAACCAGAGACTGGGCTGATATCAAAGGAGGTACAAATTCAGCCAGGCTCCAGACTCCTGGAGTAAAGATTCGCCTAATGAATTTGTGTTTCATTAGTAGTTGGTCTCTATAAACCACGTTTCCTCAGGCTGAATTTCATCCTGAAAACAAGGTTTAAGTCAACAATATGTTTGTTGGTGTTGCTTGGAGAAAGAATGATTCATTCATTCGTTTCTTTGCTCCTATAATGACTGAAATGCATTATTTCCCTTAAAATGATAGGTGTGTGAGAACTGTAATGGACAAAGCCAAGTAGTTCCATTTTGGCTTATCATTGAAAAGGTAGACATAAAAGGAAGGAACTAAAAAAACCAAACTTCAGTCTCTGCTTCATTTTGGTTTCTGAGCACTAGGAAACCCATTTTAGAATTTATTTTTCCCTTTTTTCTTCTTCATTTTAGGCTCTGAAAGAAATATTCACCTTTTTAGCCAGCAGGTGGGCAATAAATATTCCTTTAGAGTAGGGGAGGCAATATAAT
The DNA here is from genome assembly GCA_017589585.1 of Phylloscopus whistleri. Taxonomy (NCBI): domain Eukaryota; kingdom Metazoa; phylum Chordata; class Aves; order Passeriformes; family Phylloscopidae; genus Phylloscopus; species Phylloscopus whistleri. The sequence goes on from JADMLD010000092.1 coordinate 3,214,749, forward strand.
GGGTATGTAACAGCAGTTGTCTCCATCTGTTGCCTTTTCCTCATTTTGCATTGTAATTTTCCTCTAGTACAAGGTTGCTGTACTTCTTTCCCTTTCTGACCACACTCCTTTGTTCTGGATAGCATCCTGGACAGGAAGACAAATACAGCTTGTGATGGAGAGAAAATAGTGTCTGTGCTTTCTTTTTGAGCCCTAATACCAATTTCTGGAAATTTAATAATTTCTTTAATGCCAGTTTTCAAACAGCTAAACTTGCAAACAGACTAGGGGAAAAAATAAAATTCAGTGTTGTAGTATTAAATGTTAAAAAAACCAAATCAAGGACATGGGGCCTTACCAAACTAATAAAGTGATTCTTATTTACCTCTGGAGGGATTTTTATTGACCTAAATTTTCCATACACGTGGTTAGATCCTTAGCAGAAATGAGAAGCTGCTATGGCCTCCCAGAAATACCCAGTGTTGTTTTAATACTCCTCTGAGGCTCACTGAAGACAGAAAAGACACAAACCTTCGTGGAGTGTTGCTGAGATGGTTAAACTGCAAGTTTTCCCTCTATTCTTGAAGTTACCAAGTTGAAGCATAGAGTAAGGACTTGGCAATTAGAAATTGTGAAGCAGGTATGTTTTATTTCCCGCTGGGACACGTGGGGGGATATCTCCTCCAAACCCTGCCTACCTGCTCAAGACAAGGTCCAGGTTTAAACACACATTGATCCCACAAACCCACAGCTGCCCATTCTCACCTTCTCTCTCTTCAAATTCTAATTAGCTGTCACTCCTCCTGGTGGTCCTGAGCTGGGGTCTTGGAAGGAAGGACGACGTCTTCCTCAGGTTGATCTTCTCTTCTGGGCAGGAGCGGTGGAGGTTTGGCTGTTTTTCAGGTCACTTTGCTCTTGCCAAAGATGAGGAGCTTGATTTTGCTGGATTCAAGCCACAAAGTTCTGCTTTATCGATTTTTGACAAATACCTGGGTCCTGCTTTGCTGAGTTTCAACATTATGCATCTTACCTATATGACTTCTACCTAGTAACTACCTAACAACCAAGCTTAATAGCTAATCTTCTATGTGCTCTTAGTACAAGCTGTTTCTTTACTGTTACAAAAACAAAAGCTGCATCTAAAATCCTGTGTTTTTATATTTATAATCGTCCTCCATATCAAAGTGAATACTTCTTACAATTTTCTGTGTCACATGAGCAGTGCTGACAGACTTGATGTATCAAATCTGATAAGTTAATGAGTTATTTACCTGGGAATTTGTTGTGAGAAAAAGTAAGATCAAGGGAAACTAGCCAGTAATATTTTCTAGGAGAACCATGATTTCCGGGATTCTCAGGAGAATTGTGATTTTTAATTCTTGTCTGTGGGAAATTGCCCTCCTTTGTGTGTTGTGATTGACCTTGATATTTTCTCTGGATGGGTTGTTGTTACTGGCAAATGCTGATCAGGATGAACTCAGGTCCTAAAATCCCAAAATGGCAAGTAGCAGTTTTAAGTAATCTTACTTATAGAAATATGAAAGTGGAAACCTTCCTGCATCACACAGATTAGGGATAACAGCGCCAAATGACTCTACAGACCTTCAAAGTTCACTCTCTGAGCATTCCTTTCAATGAAAAGGAACTTTACTGTACTCTCAGTAAAGCTGCCAAAAATTATATTGATGCAGATGTAAATAAATACTGTTAATGCTTTAATCCTCTAACGGAACTCGACTTCCATAATCTGCAGAGGGAGAGCACCAGGGGGAAAAAAAAGCAGATTTGAGTTATGACTGGAAATGTAAGCTTTGAAATAAGAGATTGGTAGAAGGCACACTGCACTTCAGAAGTAATGTACTCAGTGCTAGGAAGCTGGCAGCTGAGATTTCAGTGAAATATGAGGAGAAAATAATATCAAACAATATGATCTCTATATATTTTTACAGGCCAAGCACAAATAAAAAATTACTCTCTGTTACCACAGTGTGAAATATAAAATGTAAAGCTGAATACGATATTCTGGCAAGTAAACAGTCAGAGGAGACAATCTTAGCTGAAGTGAGGGTATTGGAAGGTTCATGTGGTGTTTCAAGCCTGTAGTGTCTGAAGGGATCAAAATTCTCCAGACCTTTGTTCTCCTGTGCTTTCCTACATTGCCAAAAGGTAACAGAGAAAAGTCTTAGAGCAACTAACATTTAAAAGTATTTAAATAGCTCTGTATTCAAGTAGGTCTGTGTTAATGATTGAGAATGGCAGAAGTACTTGAAGGAGAAATATTCAGGGTGCCAAAGATTCATCCTGTTCAACTGTTCCACTCTTTTCTTCTCACTACCTAAAAAGTGGAGTTTGGGAACCACAAGTTTTATTTCAAATCATGCTGCAGATGTGCTCTGTAGCTCTCCAATAATTTGAGGAGAGGTAAACAAACTGTTATTCCCCAACCTGCAGATAAGGTTGGGCAAGTGACAGACGAGGTCTGCTTGCTGACAGTGTAATTATTGGAGGTCAGAGCAGGGACAGCGTAAACTGATAATTATTTGCATACAGCGTTGCATGGGTAATTGGATGGGTTACACTCTCTGCCAAGGCAAATGTTCAAACTGCTTGAACGTAGGGAATATTCTCATGGATACATTTTTTCTCCTTAAGGGTCTCATTCAAAACCGGTTAAAGTCAGCAGCTGATGGATTTCAATAGGTTTGGTATCAAGATCTGAAAAGTGAGGGGTGCCTGAGTTTATCTTTTTCTTTGGAAGGAGTGCAGAGTACTCTGTATGTGGTTTATCTCAGCTAAAGCCTTCACCTTAGGGGCAGTGTTTGCTCTATCCTTCCCTTGTTTGTTTAAATTACTCCTACACATTTCCACATGTTCTACATGTGTTAATTTGCTTATTATTTCACAGATGAAACATTCTCTTCCCTATAAGGATTGCCATTTGCAGAGAATAATTCTTCTCAGTGTACTTCTCTTCTATTTCCTTTAGTACCACACTGACCTGCCATGTCAGACCTAGACCACAGCCTCAAATAAATGGATTGGAAAGGGTCCTGGAAAGACTCTGGGTTAAGCTCTTGTAAGTATGAGTTTTTTCAGTTTTCAGTAAAAGTGGAGGGAGAGGGGAAACTGGAAGGATGACAAGACAAACTATTTATAAACTATTCAAGTTACAAATTGCTGTCTCTGTGCATGGCATACCAGAGAACAGTGTTTTGTTTTCCTTGGAACATCAAAATCCAATTGCAAGCATAGAAAAGGAAAGTATTTTAATTCTTTTTGCTTGCCTCAACTGAAAGTTCTTAGTTCTTGATGGTCTGAGCATTTTTACAGTTCAGAATTGGTCACTAATATTAGGAGATTCAGATTTGCCATCTGACATGTTCTGAAAATTTGGGCTGTATAGTAGCATGGTGCCAATCCTCAAACCATCTCAGCATAAAGAAGTAACAGATACTCCCTCTTCCCTCTCTCTAGAGCTAAACATCTCATGGTAAGTGAAACAGAGAAATTTGCCTGTGTTAGTCTGATAGATGTTTAACAGCAGCTGCTTAAGTGCCTTGGCCGAGTAAGCACTTGGTGTAAGTAAAAATGGATCCAGATCTGATCCCCTGTTCTTTTGGATATACTTTTCGTGTGTTTGCAGTCTTCATGGTTCAGTTCTTGAACAGAATTTTTTAAAGAAATAGAACTTTTACAAAGCAGTTCAATGTTTTCTTTTTCCTTCTTCCTGGCAAGAAGCATTCATAAATTGGACCCATTAAAAATCTATTGTATTGCAGAGATTGCACATGCCAGACTTCTTTTCCCCCACTAATGTGGAGTGGGAGAAACAGAAATTTCACTACATTAATGGATTGTGGGGAATACACTCAGCTACCCTCCAGCTTACAAGGCAAAATGTAGCAGCATACAAAACCATAATAAAAGGAATCTGTCTGCAGGAGGCTGTAATAAAATGATGGTAAATGAAATCTAGCTGCATATCACCGTGACAAGTAATTCCTAACTGAATTCACTGATCAAAACTCTGCTGCCCTGTGTAAGACAAACGAGCTGTTGAAGCCTGTCCTGAAGGCTTTGTGATGAGGGTGTCAAGTAATCACACTCAGTAGTTGGGACCTTACAAAATGTGGGCCTACATGTTCATGTATTGGAAATGCTGGGATCTGCAGGCATTTCCCTCCAAATTTCACATACTGAATCCTTCTGTTAAAAATGAAAACTCTTTCTTGGCAAGCCAGTACTCCCTTAATTTCAATTATTCTTTAAACAAAAAAAATCATCTAAAAGGTCAGACAACTTTGACATACTTACCTCTTTCACAGTGTACAAATAGTTGCACGCATTGAAAGATGACAAGATTAACATTACCACTGTAACTCACGCTGTGAAAATACATTCAAAGTGAAAGAAATTAATAAATCCATCATGGATAATGGTCCTGATATTTTTATCTTTTTAAACGTTTCTGTGAGAAAACCCTGACTTAAAACAAGGAAAACTCTTAGCTGGATGAAAGGAATAAGTTTCGGGATGACTCCCCTTATGAGAGGCATTCTAATTATGTGTTGTACAATATTTGAGTGATAAGAGAAGGAATTGTATGGAATGTAAACAAAAAGTATTTTAAAGCATTTCAAAAGTTTTAAAGTTATTTCACAAAGGTTTAGGTATTATCTACTTTGTTTTCCTTTTGGAAAGATGAAGGGAAAACTGGCATGCTGCATCACAGTAATTGGTGTCATTAAGCTCATTATGACACAGGCAGTGTAGCAGTAGTCACTGTTTGAGCAATTCCTGGCCAATTTATCAATATCAGAGTCTTAATACTTTGATTAAAATCAGATGCATATGTCAAGTGGAACGTTGATTTTCTTGCCTGATGATAATAGATATTTGCCAAAATGGATCTGCAGAGTTTTCTTTTTGGCAAGTTGAAAATGTGTTGTATCGAGGCACTAAGCCAGAGACTTTGAATCAGCTGGCAGAATGACAAAAAGCAGAATTATATCTAAGGGAAAGAAGTAAAGTTTCTCTAGGATGAAAGATCAAAATGATTTCTGGCAAAAGGAATGCCTATTGCCAGAGAGATGTGTAAAGGCTGATCTCTGCTCCCAGCTACCAGCACGTCTGTCAGCAGTAGCTAGTAACAGCTTCTGCTATGGAGTCACACATGTCTATGTGGCCTTTGTCCTTCTCATTAAAACAACTTTAATTCTCTAATAATTTGCATGAGAGTGACCATTCCTGGTTCTTTTTTGAAATATTCCATTTGTGCAAAAATATTACTAAACTCTTAATTAATAACCTTTCTCTAGTCCATGTGCCTGATCTCTTTTCACTTCTTAATTTCACCTTCCCGAGGGAGAAAATTGAGTCCCTTCTCAAAGCATATAAAAAAAAAGGATATAATGTTCTGGTAAGCTTCCTTACTGTCAGGTGACCCTGCTGATCCTCATTTATCAGGGGAGCAAGAAATAATATAAATAAAATATTTTCAGCAATTGTAAGTGGTTATAACAAAGATCTACTCTCACCAAGCGTATAGGTCACTTCAGAACTCAGACCCTCAGTAAGGGAGTACCTGACTTGAAAATGAGAAAATGAAAAATGAAAATTGAGAAGTTAGACTCAAATTAATTATTGAAGTGGTCCAAGCTTACTTAGGTGGCACACAGTATGTATTGCTTTGGAATAATCCCCTGGAATGTCATGTATGAAATAGCACAGGAAAATGGTTAGGAAAATCATAACAAAAATGAAAAACTGACTGTTCCAAGGACAGCAACATCAGAAACTCTGAAGAGGGTTGGTTTATCAATGTAGGTAATGCAGTAATGCAGACACACACACACACAACAGGTCTCACCAAATCATCTCTGGGTTCTCCATTCTCCTATTCCCAGCTCCCAATTCATACTGGTTTTGGCTGGCACTGGAGTTTACATTTTGAAAGGTAATGATGATGCAAATTCTGTGGCTTGCCACTCATTCCTTAATCTTGATTCAAACTAGAAAAGAGGAGGGAGGGTGGTGGGAAAGCAATGATCATCCATTACCTCAAAACATGAAATCAGACACGACTTCAGGCCATCAAATAATGCTTTTGTCAGGTATAGCAAAGACAAACTGAATATGTCCTGCCCTCTAAAAACAGATGTGAGCTTTTATATTATGTTATGGAAGCAACACTACTATCAACATAACAGAAAGCAAAGTAATACTGCTGAAAAATAACACACTAATTACTAAAGACAAGGTATCTTCAGAGTCCAAACCTTGGAATTCAAGGAGAAAAATAAAAGAGTTTGCATAGTGGTGAAGATGCTGATTTTGAGTTCAACCAGCAAGTGCAATAAACATGCCTGAGAAAAAGTTTTTGTACTGATACATGCAGTTAATCGACTTCCTCACCTCTGTTTCCTGGTCACAGTGTTTCCCAATTAGATTTCTATTTCTGCACAGTTTCTATAGCAAGGAACTTGCATAAAAGAGAAGGAGTGGGAGATTTTCAAAGTACCCTCGCTAATTAGGTGTCCAGCACTCATTGATTTTGAATAGGAGCTGGGTCCCTCAGAACTCTTCATGCCTTTGAAAAATTCTCCTGTAATCTCCCCCAGTTCTCTGTACAGCCTCTAGCCTTCAAAGGCTTCAAGTCCACAGAAGAGACAGTGCAAGATGCCTGGCCTGCGTTACCCTTCCTGTCAGAACTGCTATTTACAACTGGACAGTTTCAAAAGGACAGCCTATGTGTTGTTGACAGAAAGAGACATCAGGGCTCTTAATGTTTGCCCATTAATTCCCTACCTGCTGCAATGCTGGCTTTAGTGTAACTTTAAACATAGGGTTTCAGTAGGACTGTGTGGATCCTAAACATTTCACAAAACATTAAGCACCACTGCTTAATTCTCAAGGTTTAATCAGTTTAAGAAACATTAAGTCAGAATCACAGATTTAAATGATTCTTGCTGTTTTCTATAACTATGACTCATTTGTTAGGCTAGACAAGCAGGGAATTGGTTATTTCATGTACCATGCTCAAATATCAAAGACTAAATCTCGTATATTTAAAAAGTACAAAGTATGTTTTATTTCCCTTTTAAAAATCTATTTTGCTGGCCAGTAGTCGACAGCTATCTTCCTATGAGTCTAAATATTCTCCTAGTCCTTCTGCAAACCTGCTCAAAAAAAAAAAAAACAGAATAAAAATTAATGAGTCTTTTCAGAAAGCTTTTTTAGGACAGGATTTTGTTTATTTTAATAACTAAAGGGATGTACAGCACACAGTGAATGTGCACTGTCACACACTATTGATTTGCAGGAAAGCAAAATTTGTTCACCTCTCACTCTTAACTGTGAGGGACTTCTTGAGTTATGGGATAGGGAGAGGGAAAGAGGATTCTGCTCTGCAGATATGACTAGTAACAAGTACACCTCTCATTCTATATCTTAATAAAGGCACAGCTTGCAATAAAATGCAAATTATGAGTCTAAATGTAATTCCACACCCCTGGAAATGACACAGGACTGCTTCTTATTTTGCACACGTAAAGTTCCTCTAAAATTTAGAAAGTAAGAAAGACTTCACTCTTAGTCAGGCTCTAAGAACAAGTAGGAATCCTTATTAATGCCTGGTTGAATGCATTGCGGAGCAAAATGTAATCACACCCTGTGCAATCAAATTAGAAAGGACCTTGTTCTCCTATCTGTTCACTCATCCTTGGTGAAATAATTGCTTCTTCAGAATGAAATGTTAATAATGGCCCTTTATGTTTTGAATGCAACTAAAATGTTACATTCAAAATAAGCCCCTTCACTTAGACCATTCTCTTAATTCAGCCACTTGCAACAACTCCAGTGGAAGTCTCTGGGTTTGTCACAAGGATTTCCTAAACCATATGTGAGGATGATATTAGTTAGCTGCAGTTTTGGTGCTTCCAATTTTTAGTCAGAACAAGGAAAAATAAAGCTAATAGAAAAACATTTCCATGGTTTCATCTCATCTCGATCTGCGTCTTGAATGTCTCCATTGGTCTAAGAAATTACAGCATAAAATAAACAAATAAAACCCACACAAACAACCTAAAAAACCCACCAAAACAAACCCTCATACAATTATTGTCCACTGATGCAGTAACTGGAATGTACCAGGCCTGTCCCAGGTGTGATCTCAGCTGTTAAGAGGTAGGTAAAACCCCATAAAAACCTCTGAACAGCACAGTGACAAACATTCATCACGATGCCCATTATTTCTACAAGTGTTCAGTGCACACATTCATCCTGTGCTGAACTGCCAGCAAGAATTACAGTACCATTTCTATTCATATTCTTGAAAAAAGAACCTGAAAGTGGTGCTGTAACATTCGAAAAAATTAAAATTAACTACACTTGTTCATCCAAATCATAAGAACAAAGCTAAATTTGGGGTATTAAAAACAACTCGTTGTACTTCTGTTACTTCAGCTGTTAAACAAGCTTCCAACATTACCACATGTAAATAAATTTATTTTTAAATACTTTTATAGAAAATTATATGTTTAATGATCTGGATTATGTAATAAATATAGACTCTTATCAGAACATAATCAAGCCATTAGTGCTGCAGAAATTTTGCTAGGACTGTTAGATGTTACCTTCCCTTTTCATTAAATCAGCAGTAAGAATGGAAAGTTGTTCTAAATCATTCATCTCCTGGCTCATTGGCAGTCACAATGTCTTTTATTTGATCTTGAAACTAGCAGTGTGGTTTTAAAGAAACTTTTGTTAATATAAATAAAAAAAATACTGTCTGATTTTTAGTTGACAGAATTTCTTGAAATGTTAAGTACATATTTCTCTTTTTCACCATGGCTGTTGTGTGGGTATTGCTGTATTTTCTGAGCTTTCAAAGACAGAGAAAATTAAAGCCTTACCAATATCCCTAGACTTTGTTAGATACATAATTTTAAAGGATTTTTTTTTTATATTTTTAATTCACTTGGGCTTCTTTGCAAAGAATGAAAAGATATGGCACCGCCACCTTTATGACTGAGACAATAATTTTTACTGCAATTTTCCAGCTAACCTGCAATGTCTGTCCCAAAGTAATGTACACACGATTGTCTGCAGCCTATGCAAGGACTCTGAAAATATCTTTTGGTCTAAATTTTCCAAAAGAAATTGAATGAAAGCTCTGTGTTTGCTGACATTACAGTTGTAAACAAAACATGGTGTCCCAGGCCAGAGTTCAGGAAAGGTTAGAAAAACAAGGAGCCTTTTTCAAGGATTTTTTGGTTTTGGTACATTTTCAGGTTTGCTTACATCAAAGATTGCCCCAAGCCTACAGGAAGGTATTTCATTACTTGCTTGTAACATTTTATGGTTTTTAGAAAATATTGCCTTTACGTTTGATCTAACGTTGGGGAAGAATCATTTCCATTTCTGGTTCTGCATCATTTGATCTTCCCGAGGCAAGGAAATTGAAAGAACCCTTGCAGTCATTGTAGGCATACTATGCAGATTGCTTCCAGGCACGCTACTGATAAATTAATTTTGTTTAAAGCAAGCTGAAGTTTAATCTCACCTAACTATAACTAAAACAAAGATCACAATACAGATAATTCTCTAGATCTGCACTTGAAGTTTCTCTCCCTTTTGACATCACAAGGGACCTCGGAGAGGTCTTTCCTGAATTTCTTCTATAAGTGTTCAACAAAGTAAATCTTCACTAGTTCTGTGTCTTGACAGTGACTTTTGATAATAAAAAAATAGCTTTTTTTTTTTCTCTAAAAAAAAAGGATGATCAAAAAATTACCTCTAGGTTTGTGGGCACAATGGTAAGTGGTTCATTTTCAGATTTTCTTTTTTTGTTTACTTGAAACGATTATTGAAAAGTAGCACATCCTGTTTACTAAATTCACTGTAAGGAAAACATTTACATGTTTTATACAGATCTAAGTCACTGGCATAGAACAACAAAGGTACCACAAGTGAATACATTCCACTTAATTGCAGGAGATCTGTGATTCTTCAAGGGAAAAACCTCAGATAGGTAACACTTCAAATGCAGGGAACTTTTCTTTCTTGAAACTATTTAATTAATAATAAGCTTAACATAAAAAACCTCAAACTTTTATTATTTTGATGACTATAGGATGCTGATTTGTCTCATTTATTTAAAAAAGAATCAATTTAAAATGTGATGGGTTTGAGTTTGCTTGATGTGTTCTTTTAAGAATCCTTCATAACCCAGACTGAGGGTCAAGGGAAAGGAAGGTGGGAGGTGAGGATGGTAGGGCAGTATCACCAGTTCAGTTTAATCTTAAGTTCTAAAAGCCTTTTCAAAATCAAATCAAATATAGAGGGAAAATTAGCATAAGAATCAGCAGCAATAAAAATAAAGAGAAAGAATGAAGTAATTGCTTTTCACTAAAGTTTAAAGCAAAGCAATAACAGAGAAAATACTGCAGCTTAGAAAATGATTTTCCATTGTGATGATTCATTTCTAGCCTATAATAGGTGTTATTTGCCTGCTTTGCAGTAATGCATTCATTACATGCCCAATTTAGAGCAAAGTTAGCCACAGAATTCTTTATAAATATACAACAGTCACTCTTCAGCTCATCTTCAATGCTACATCAGCATGACAACCCAGATGGTAACAGTGTAGCACGACAAGAAAATGTGCACAATCCTTGCCTAATACTGTCTTATTAGCTGAAAGAGTAGGCAAAAAATGCCAAAAAAGTTTGTTGTATAAGTCATTAGTCCAGTTTCCAGTCCCTTTGGGACCAGCATTAACATGCCAGTTGTTTGGAAAGAGTGCGGTGCCAGAAGCATGTGCTTTTCCAGTGCATGCCCTGGATAAGGATTGATCTTGTGTGAGGAACACTGATCTGCTGCAGGTCTTTTTGTCCTGTGCTGCATGTCACATGCTGTGAGTCCAAACACGTCCTGTCAAACAGGAGTAACTGGTGAGACCATTCTGATCTAGCAGCACTTCTCCACAGTCTTTGTGTCACGCACGAGGTGAGGGAAAGCTGTATCCATTCAGGCCAATGAAATAACACTGCAGAAAGGGGGGCTGAGCTGTAATTAAACCCAACAGCAGTTTGCCACCATGAATTCTTACCCCTTTGGTTGTCACTGTCAGTACATTAATTCTCAGAAGAAGAAAGATGTACTGGTTTACTGAGGGTACAATCTTGAAGAAAGAACCTTTTCAACTAATGTAGGTAGCTAACTTTCTCATTCTTACAGTCTAGGAATTTCCAGAGTATTCTATAGTAAACAGACAGCAAGGAGTTTTCAAAGACATCTCTGTCTTACTCTGCTGACTGCCTATGACACTCTCACATTTATTTTCATTGCCCCATTATTTAGGGAACTTGGAATTTAGGTGAAATCTGGCTACATTTGTAAATACCTCCAAAACACTACACTTTTTTTTCAGGTGAGTGTGTTATGATAACTCATTTACAAGAAATTGTTAAGAGAAACATTTGAAATTAAACTTTGGTTTCGGGAAGCTTTTAAAGCACCTGTTTCTTTAGAGGTTCTCAATTGTATGTTGTACAGGTACTGACCTGTAAATATGAGGAATGCAGTATGTATAAAAAAATAAAGCATTATAAAATATGTCATTCAAAATAATAGTCCAAAAAAGATAGATTCTGCCACTTCTAGCGTGCCTTTTCCTACTGTCATAAAATGATTCTTGGAGCACTCTCAGTTCCTAAGGATTGCCTGTTGAAGCAGTAATATGAGGAAATAATCTATCTGTCTGGAAATGCCATTGTCAAAAAAAAACCAGGCATATTTTCAACTCTGGGATGTAGCAGTGATGAAAACATAACAGTGCTGAAGTCAATGGCAGAATTGTCTGTGAGTTCAGTAGGACTGGGGTTTCATCTCAGAGCTTCTAATTTTCATGATTTTATATATTCATTTTCAACCCTAAAAGGACACGTCAAGAAATACAAGCATTTAGTTATTCTGATGCACAGACCAGGAGAGCAGGCCAGGCCATCTGGCATCCAAAAAAATATTATGATTACTGGAGACTTGTTTCCAAAATATGACTTGCTGAATTGGTATTTTCATTTCAGCAAAAACAAACAGGTTAAGAGCTTCCTCTTTCAAGTTGATGTTATTTCTGCACAATACAACAGATGGAAACGCTCTTCACCCCACTCATCACTAAGCAGGAGGATTGAGCTTTATCTTGAGAAGTCTACCAGCTGAAGTTTACAGCTTCATCAGGAACATATTCTAACTTCTGGTATCATTTCTTGAAGAAGTTACAGCTTTGTGCATTGTGTTTTGTCTGGGAAACGTTCCAAGTTTTAGAGACCTGCTCTCCACTAATTTAGAGTGGATGTCGTTTGAAAAGTGAAATGTCTTTCTAATAAGGGGCTGCAAAGTCATAGCAAATAAACGCAGTCAACAGTGCACAAAATGACACATCTGTGGCCAAGTACACCTTTGTGGAAAGGCACTGGCTCTTAATTAGTTGCCTAGGAATCTGCTGCTCCTTGACAAGGTCTTCTTGCTGCAGGTTGGCTACAAATGCCATTGTTTTAACCTCATTTTTTGAAGTAAAAAAATACAGATGCTATTAATGCAATCAGCTGAAAAAAAGCCACTGATTCAGCTGCCACCATGTTGGGTTCTTGACTCTTAGACATCCAGTGTAAAATGAAATCAAAGAGTTGAACATAAAGGGCAGTGACCTTAGGTCCAGCTTGGATTCCTCTCTTAATGCCACTTTCTTTTTAAGTCCTGTGTACTAAAGGACAATAACTCATTTTTTTCTCAGCAGTCAACAAATTCACATAAATCATATCTGTATCATCCATATTTCTTGGTTGTTAAACAAGACAAGTTATTAACTCTTAATGTTCTCACCAGCATTGGACAGCAAATTACATTCTAATGAGCATGCTTGAAAAGAGCAAACATGATGTTGTTTTTGGACTGTATGCCTTGATTCAAGACATTAGGAGAGGTAGTAATAATAATATTTTGCTGTATAGCTGTAGAAAAAGTAAATGTACAGAGAAAGAACAAAAAAGAATGGAACCAAACAGAAATAATAGTGCACATTCTGATAGGTGACAGTATTGGGTATACAGTTATAAGAGCCATTTTTCTAAGGTGTGTAGAAATGCTGAAGATACTTATTTAAGAGTTTCTGCTATAAAAGTTTAATAACAGAATAATATTACAAAACTGAAAAAATAGGCCAGCTATCGAAATTACCATTATAACTATATATATTTGGCTGTAGAGTGCTATTGCCAGTAAAGGTACAACCTCTGCACTCAAGCCAATGAAATTCTTTTAAATATAAAGTCCCATAGCAACTAAACCAGAAAAAGTTGTACAGCTCTAGGCAAGCCAATAAATACCACTGAGTTTTATTACTCTGAGAACGGAGGGATGAAGAATGTTGCACCATGAGATTTGTGAGAATATTCATAAATTAGGTTGGATTTTTTTTTTTTTTGAGCTGAGCTTGGTAGGCGGAGTACAATGAAACTGAAATTCATAAGAACCCTCTCTCTTACAAGCCATGCTTTGCTGGCTAAAACTGACACCCAGGCAGAAAAGAACAAAGGCATTGGAAAATCTCTGCCTCCTCCTGCCCCTCAAGTCATTACTTGTATAAATACTTAGGAGAGAAGAGGGTAGTGTAAGACACACTGAGATAGAAGACAAGTGTTTTATGACAAAATAGCTTCAGAGATTACAGGAGTCTCTAGCAGGAAAATAAAGGAATGCAAAAAGATTTTACCATGGCAGTCATTTAAACCATTCTTCCACGCTGCAGCCTGGCTGGGGCTCAGGACTGCCCTTGGTGCATTCAGGTAGCAGAAGGATTTCTGTGGTTTGTCATTACTGATTGGTGGGACACAAAACATCATTGAATTTTCTAATTTCATTTCTCCAGCCCTAGACTGTGGAAATGACCAATCTTTAAACACATTTACAAAGGGCTGTAAATGTAATTAATAAGCAAAACTGCTCTGCAGTATAGGTGGAAAAGCCCACACCTCAGGTCAAAGACGCCCAATACACTTTCAGTCTTGTCTAACCCATTGGGACTTCAGATTTGTTTTTCCTGAAGGCAAAATCTGAGAAACTGAAGAAGTATTTCCACTTACTTCAGTTTAAATAAGAAGGTGGTCTCTGTACTCAGCTTCTGTAGCAATCTGTGTCTTGTGGTCGTATCAAATCCTACTGATATTAATTTAGATGGCAAGGAAAAATATAATGAAGAGTTAAGTTTATCAGTCAAATCAATAAAAATAACAATCCAACTTCAAAATAAATTATTTCTCTGATGAGTACCTAATTTACATGTAAACAATGGTTATTGTTAATGAATTAAATGTCACATGATTGTTCAAAGTGCACTTGCTGATACTTGTGATGTACTTAAGTCATAAACAGCACAGTCAAGGAAGAATAACTTGAGACACATTTGCTTGGACTTGCTGCTACTGGAATGTGCCTGCAATTGCATTTTGCCTCTGAAAATGGGACGTAGGTGGGGAGCTCCTTTTCTGGCTGGAGTACCAGCATAGTAGCAGGGCTGTTCTCCTTTACAACTAAGAAAGGAATCTGCTGTGTGTGCTTTGAGTTATTATTGTATTTCCTGATTTAGAGTCGAGATCTATAACACAGAGTGGGTATCTCATCACTTCGGTGTTCTGCTAACCAGAAGCAAATGTTAACAAAAGGCATTCCTGTTCTCAACAGTACAGTTGATTTCCTCTCCTTAGGCTCACTTTGTGGCTAGAAAGTTTTATGCTGGCATCTGTATATCTTATTTTTGTTTGCTTTGTTTTCTGATGTTGATCTTTACTGATTCTTCCTTGCAGTGCTGATCTCTGAATTTGAAGGAATAGACAGTTTATTGTGGAGTAAGAGGAAGCATGTATGCAGAGGATAGAGTGGGGGGAATTGGAAGGCTTTGTGGCCTTTCAATTCTGTCATAGCCATTTAATTTCTAACCAGAGACTTTATTTAATATCCTGGCATCACCTGTCATCCTGATGAGGATAATGATTATAGTGTGGTACATATGTGCTTCCTTTAAACTAAAAACAGGTTCCTTTTAGCTCTGTGGCTTTTCAAGATGTCTTTCATTTTTCTTTGACAGCTTAACACTGGTTTTCATTTTAACTCAGGAAATAGCTGATAAAATGGAAGTAGACAAATTCTGCCAGGGACCATGATTTTTAAAAGCACTTAATGATGCAATTTTTGTAGAGGGACGGCACGTTTTCTAAATGTTTTGTGTGTGAAGTAGCTACTAATCAAAAACTTCAATATGTAACAGACTAGCGAAACAAAATTGAATTCACCTCTTTTCTTAAGAAGGTAATGATGGAAATCAGAGACATTTTAGCAGAATCGAATGCTCTGAATCACAGAGCTAGAATCCTGGGTCATGCACTAAACACCGTGAAACCCAGCTGAAATTCTTATTTTCAGTATTCTGTTACAAACTTGATGGAGAAGGAAGTAATGGTTGAACTTCCAGGAAAAGCAAATCATGATTGTTTTTCAGGAGCATATATTATGTCCTCACTGGATTCCTTATTTATCTGGTATGAAGAAATCATATACATGATTTCTGTTGAAGGCCATGTGTGTATATTTCTGCTTGGGCTGAGGTTTTTTCCTTTATTACTACTATTGTGTGCATCACCTTGCTGTGATGTGTTTCTCCATGCAGAAAGAGAAGAAGTACAGTATTACATTTTTTAATTTAGGAATGCAAGTCTTCCATATCCTGAGGCTATCTCAAGAATTATTTGGATTAAATGAAACATTATTATGATTAAATTAGGAATAAATGTTAGGATTCCCACTTTGGAGTAATTGGCCTGTGTTGATCTAAAGGGTTAGGGACCCTAACATTTTCAAAACCTTGGTCAGAGGTTTCTTGCCCTTGTTTACTTTATGACACTGATATATCATTTTTGGATTTTATATTTGTCATAGCCAGACTATGTACATTTAGAAGGAAACACTCACATTCAACATCATAACAAAACCTAAACACCAGCAAACTGGTGAGGGTCCTTGAAAGGAAATGGTAATTAAGTTTTAAATTATTTATTATTACTTCTATAATCATTTCATGTCTGAACAGTAGCTTATGATAATGAAATCTCTATCACCTAGAGCTGTGAGGCAAAGGCTTTCCATTAGTCATCATACCCTGCATAATGGGCAGCACTGCTAACGAGACACAAAACACTTCAAAGTTATTCAATCAGCAGTCTGAATAATGAGATTTTACACAAAAATATAAATAGGGAGCATCCAACAAAAGCAGTAAGGTGGATTATAGTTTTTTCTTTTAAGCCACCATGAATGGATAGACTGAAAGGAATTTAATTACATTTTATAAGTAATATAGTGTTCCACAGAGTCCTAAGAAAACAGAATAGGACAGGGCACTTGGTGCTTTAGAAGCATATGAACTTAAAGAATAGACATAACTGCTAAGAATAAGCTTTATTGGAACCTGTAACTGCACTGAAATTTTTGTGGGAAACATCTGCAAAACATTTCTTATAATAAATCAAAAGAATATTAATACCATATTTTACAATCATGTCACACTTAGAGATCTGCCTCTAGTACACATTGATGCAAATTACATCAAAATATATATTATATAATATGATAGGCATCAAGCCTGTCAGAATTCAAGGAGCATCCAGACAATGCTCCAGCCATACTGCTTAACTTTGGGTAGTCCTGTGAGGAGCACAGAACTGGACTTGATCTTTACATGTCCCTTACAATTTGAGATATTCCATGGTAACAAAATACTACATAACAGCAACCCGAGAAAGGATGATGTGTGACTGAGAGTTGAACGTAATTTTTTCACATGTACAATCATATGACTTTTAATCCTACTACTTGAGACAAGCATAGAAGACAATGTTTCAGTTTTTGTCTAAAATGCCATGAAAATCAGTATCAGAATTGTTAAAACTAATAGCAGCTTCATGGTAGGTATAACTGAAAAATAAGAATTTCTACTGATGGACACCAGGAACGTTTGGGATTTGGCTTTACGTGTTTTGGAAAGTCTATGTTGCAGCATCATGCTTTTTTCAAAATTATTCATATACATTTATAGGAAATAAAATATTTCTTTGATGTAAAATTCTGCAGATGTTCAGGTGGAGCTGTATAAATCAATGAGCAGATTATGATTATTAGCAGTAGCAAACTCAATGTTATAGCAGTGTGCTCCATTTATAATCATGTCAGCAGGGAAAAGCTTTGCTGCTGGCCATCTGCTGTTTAGGCAGGCTGCACTAACCTTTCACCTGCCTGAAAGAATAAAAGTGTTCTTTAGAAAAAGATACCTGAATTGTATTTAAAATTATGATTTAGAGCTGCAAAAACTGTCAAAATCGAAGCAGCAATGGATACAGTATAACTTAGAATTGCTGTGTTATGTTGCATTTAAGAGAAATACATTATATGGGTCTGAATTTCTTACAAAATCTATTATGCCTTATGGAAAAAAAACAAACAGACCCCCAAGGAAAAAAAAACAAAACAAAACAAAAAAAACAGCCAAACAAACAAACAAACCACTGCTGATTTCACTAAATCCATTTTTAAAATGTAAGCCACTAATTATCTCTGGTAATCAAACCTGATTTAGTGGCTGGGAGCTGAAGTCCAATGTATTCAGGCTTTAAATGCAAACCATGAAGTTTTTACTCTCCCCAGTTCTGTGAGAAGCAACTCAACCAAAATCAATAAATAAATTTCAGTTGTAAGAGGTTGTACAGAAGAGACTGGGATTAGGATTTCCAAGTTTATCTGTTATAAAGGGCAGAAAACTACAAAGGGCAGAAAACTTATTGAGCTTCCCTTTTTGCTGTTCATAAATCTGTCTGATGGTTTAAATACCACTCCTCACCAGATTCATTGCTTCTACTGATGAAATGTATTTTTAGCTCAGAGGCACATCTGATACTATGGGAAACTGGACCAAGCCTTAAAACAATGGCCCTATAATTTTTAATTGTTCAGTAATAATATTAATCATTATTAACTCATTTAGTATTAATTTGGTTGTTATAAAATGCTTATATAGATCCTCTAAACTAATTAGCTTGACCTTCATTTTGAAGGGTAACCAGTGACTGCCCGGAGTTAAATTTGACTTGGAGCAGAGAAAGCAGGCTGGGAGGAGATTCCTGAGCAACAAGTTCAGCCTTCAAAATTTCGTTCCCACCCTTTGACAAGACCTTTGTTGGATAAATGCAACCCAGTTTGTTGGTTGTATATGAGTTTATGTTCAAAAGGAAAAGGTTTATGTGTATCTCCTATGCCTGTGGGTCTCCTTGATTTCTGTGATGTTTGAGGTGGTCAAAACTTCTCCACTCTTCTGGGAGTGGTAATTCTTGTGCATCAGCACAGGAGTGTTTAATTAAGAGTGTCTGGGATACAAGCACATGCCTTAACAGCAAGTTTAAACATAAAAAACCTGAAGTGTATTTAAGAAAAATTTCTTCAAATGGGGCAACACCACACCAAGAGGGAGAGACAAATAATTCCCTGAAAAAATAGTGATTTCATTTGTCTTACATGCAGGATATCATGACTTCAATAAGATCATAAAAATTTCTGCCTAAGCTCCACAATAAGTGAGAAAAAGACTCTGCATATCAATTTTTTTGCTGTGCCCTCTTTCTAATATTCCAATATATCTGTCTCTTCCTAAGAGACAGTTTGCAAATGGTGTTATTAAACTGGGAAAATGTTCTGCAAGTCATTGATCCCCTAATACTCATTTTTCCTCAGGGAACCCTGCCACAAGGATATACAGAGCCATTCTGTGTACACAAACACCTTAACACAGGAGCTGACTCCCAGGTGCTCCTTAATGAAACCTTGAACCCCATTGCACCTGAGCTTTTATTAAATTCAGCTGAGCAGTCAGGGAGGAGGTGAGCCAGTCGTGAGAACACCAATCTGAGGTGCCACAATCCTACAGTCAGCTACTGACACCCCTGACATTTTCATATAAAGTGAATATTTCTGGAGGGGCAGAGATACGGTGGGTTTATAATTTTTTACTATTAATGCGGTTCCAAAACACCATTTTACCTGCAGATTATTTTACAGTACACGATTAAACCACCCTGTACATTTTAGAATTGCAAGTTGAACAGTTTGTTTTCTTCCTGGGAGTGCACCTCTGTACCATCTGTATAGTGCTAGGCTGAATCTCATGCATTTTTTGTAAAGCTCATTTTTTCCAGGGTCACTTTATAGCTCAGAATTCAGTAAAAATATGCATTTACTTTTCATCCTTCTTTGGATTGCTGGGGTACTTCTTAATTTGATGAAGTGCTTTCTTTCATATTATAATTCAGAATCAACAGCTTATTGACACCTTCATACTTGAAAGAGTTTGGGGTGCTAACGTGTTTCTGCTTCTGACCTAATTTCGGACAGGAACCTCTGTATCCATGGTAGAGTTTAAGAGAAAGTAAGAGATTCCATCTCAGCTGTGAGGGATCTGCCCAGATGTTCTCACAACTTGTAGTCATCTCTGAGCTCCCCAAAGCAGATATTCTGATCATTTTAGCAGCCAGATAAAAGAATCATGTAAACCATCCCAATTCCATTGATGTGACCCATTTCAGACATGGAAAAACTGAGGTGTGGAAATATGTGAACCTATAAATTTAAACACTTTCAGGTGTTTTTACTCACCTTCTAATCACGCATCCACAACTAAATAAAAGCACTGAGGCTGGTTTTTAGCACCGGCATTCTAGCAGAAGTCGGCTTATGATTTTTTGTTCTGTTTTTGTTTTGAGAAATAGTGATGATTTTGCTAAACTAGGCTTTTAATGCAGAAGCCAGTGACCCATCCTACACTGACAACAGAGAAGGATACTTTAAGTACAATCATTTGATTGCCAGAATTTGACAAAAAGTAGATAAGGTATTTTATCTTTTTCGTACACTAGATTATGTGTTCTCCTTACTTTGGCATTTCTGATATGTTTTCTGAGAATCAGTTTTGCCTCATGTAAATGGTTCTCCATAGAATTTCATAACTAGAGGCAGCAGGAATAAAAACTAAAGCTTACCATTAGGACAAAAATATTTCCCATTGTTGGTACAAAAATAATCAAAATATGCATGTGGCCAGGCAAACCACTGTTAGAGTTTGTTCAGAAAAATGTCATGCTGTTTTGTCAAAAGTAGCACTTGCATCTCATAAAATTAGGTGAGATGAGCAGTGCAAGCTGTAGACAGTTGATAAATCACTCATGTTCTTAACCAAAGGAGCCTCAGGCTGAGAGATATGTACATTTTAAAATCAAAAAGAAGTAGAAGCGAACATCATTTGCTAAGAAATACAGATGCATCTCAAACCCATTTGGAAGCCAAACATTCCCTTTCTGCCCAGAGACAGGAAAGCATTTTGAGCACAGTTGAAACTGTTAAAGCACAACAGCAATTAATCCTCTTCATTCATTAACAGGTTATGGCTGGAAATAATAATTGCACTGCATACAGTGACCACACAATGAATAGAGAAGGTTCCTCGAGTAATGACTGCCCAGTATGTTCCTGATTGCTTTAGGTCTGCTGAGGATAGAACTGAATTAAGTAATTTCCAGCCCTCTTTCTCAATACCCAGGTGGGGAAATCTGCATCAAATCACACCAGAGGTTCACATCCCACATCACTGTTGTGCAAATTCAGGCTACATTGATACAGCTGGTAGAATTTACTCACCACCTTCCAAGAAAGAGGGATATGAGAGATCCATGATAGAGGGTACCTTCATTCTACATGAGGATTACAAGAATGCAGGGGGAAAAAATTACTTGACATTATATAGGGCTCACCAAGTTACACAGCTCATTGCATTTTCTCAAAATCCCGGTTATGTTTCTTGGCATCTCCTCAGACTTTATCAGAACAGAGATTCTGACTCTGTTCTGTTATTTTCACTGCAGCCCAGATTTTCTCCTGTCACCACATGTACCGCTGCTTTCCTGCTTCACACCTTCCCTCCCATGGAACCTTCTCATTTCCATTTGGCACTTCTGTTCCCTGCCTTGCTTCAGAAAACCTTCGTCTTTCATCCTACTATAGCAAACTGCTAAAATTCTTTACTTTAGCTACTTCCAGGTGATTTTGATCATTATCAAGCCTCTACACATCCACAGGCCCCAGACTAGATCTCTTCTTGTGCCCAATATACAGGCCTGAAATGAAATCAGCTGCTGTGAGGTCTGGCTCCAAGCACTGGCATAGTTTAATATAAAAATCCATGTTATCAGACCCTGTCAACATTTCCTCAGAGCTAGGTGTTCTGATTTTCCTTTTCACCTACCTTTTATTTCCGAGGTGATACGTTTTCCTACTTAGAAACTAGCTGAGATTTCCCAGATTCTTGTTAAAATAGCCAAAAAAGAGGTGCAAGTCAAGGGTTGCCTTCCAGGAAAACTTAAAACTGTGAGCAAGAAAGATACTGTTCCTTTTATTTATTTTTTTTTTCCTAAGTGATGTGCTAATACTACTAACTGTTTTCCTGTTTCTGCTGCTGTGCTTCCCCCTTCTGTGCAAATTCATGCAGAGTGGCTGCTGTTATATACAGAATGCATATCAGTAGTTTAATTTCTTCTTCTAATTCTGACTTTTTTTTTTCTGGTGTTCTTTTCCCCTTTACTGAACATCCTTGTTGCTATTGCTGTAGGGAACCTAAACCTGGTTGAAAAGAAATCATCTTTACAGAAACAAGAAGAATGAATTCAGACGGAAATCGTTGCAAAGAATAAATGCTAGACTGATGTTTTCAAGAGAATAAATGCTATTTTCAAAACTTTCAGAAGGTGCACAGGGAATATTCTGCTGTAATCTATTTCCAGAAGTCTTCTGCATTGTGTAGGTCACTCCTTTCTTGAATGTCTGTGGCCAGGCAGATCACAATACTGTCAAAAGGTGTCCAAACTTGATTGTTATTTCAAATGTCAATGGATATTTTCTGAGCAAATGGATTCTTGAAAATTCAAGATGTTAAAGATGTACGAAGACTGAACTCAGTAATCTGCATCCAGATTTTGATTTTTAGTAAGAAACATGTCATAAATCAAGAGACATTGTAATTACTAATGGATATTCCTTACCAAGGTGCTGTTACATTTGGAACAGTTTAATTTTTAATTTTTTAACCTTTTTTCATTCTTACTTAATGCATCTTTTTATTAGAACTCTTTTTGGAATAAACATTTCATATTCCACATCTGCCTGCCAAAACTGAAAATGTGTATTCTTTGCTTACAGTAGAGGTTGGAATTATTCCTTGCCATAGCACTGGTATGAAGTTTGTTTTAAAACATGAAAGATCCTCTTAAGATTCCTGAAAAACAGTATTAAAATTTATTGTTAGATATTGCTGATTGTGATTGAAAACCACTTCATTAAATTACAGTAGAGAGAGATGAAGGACATCTTGCAGCAATGAAAATGGTTGCAAATTTAATTAAAACATTAAATTATTGTTGGAATAAAGGTCATAATCATAAAATGTAATTGAAGGAAGTACATTAGCATGTACCCTAAGGTATCCTTTCCATTTCAAAATATATATTACATATTTGACATTTAAAGAGGAAAGAGGTACCATTTTATCTGGATGGATGAACAGCAATGGGCAGAAGTGTTATACATAATACAGTTTAAGAGCCCAATTTTTCAAAAAATCATTTGCTCCTTGCATAGGTGCAACACACTATTTTTATGTCTCTGACTGAGGAAATTCACCTTATTTATTGAGCAGCATGGACCTGCACAGAGCAGAGGACGTCATATCATATACTTAGACTTTTCCTCTGTGGGAAAAGTGTAACTTCAGAGAGTACCCTGGTCTAACTCTGGTTGTATTTATACCATTTATCACTCCCTTTTCTCTCCCTTGCAGCAGGTGAGGGAGCAAACACTGCATAGGGAGAGAAGGTAGAAGCTGCAAGAAGATCTACCCATAAAACCCCCCTGAAATGTTCATCTAGCCATAAAACCCCTGCTAGTGCTGCTACAGGACAGCTGTCACCTCACCTCCTGAGAATCATTTTTTCTAAACTGAAAATACCCCAGAATGGAATAAACCTTCTTATTAATGATTTCTCCTAAATGCCCCAAAGTAATCTCTGAATTCAGATGAAGTCCTGCAAAATACTATCCATACCTTTCTGCATTCACTGCTATCTTCTGGAAAAAGGAGAGGGTATTTTTTGAAATATCTCAGAGGGCAAAATCAGAGTGAGTACACTTAGAAAATTAATATATATCTGTATAAATACTTCTTTTCATGTGTATTTGGGAAGAAAGTCAGGATATCCAAGCTGGATTTCATAAATCAGTGCTGCAGCTTGAAATGCTTTATTGTAGCAAATCACTTTACCCTGTGGAAGCAAAAATTATAATCATGCATCAGTTTCTAATAACAAAGTAATTCTTGAAGTTCTTAAATAAGAGAAGAAATCCCCTAAATCTTCTTTAATGACCTTCATTTTTCGTTGCTGTTTCTCCAGACATTGTTCCAGTTGCCATTTTCCTCCCCATCCTGACTTGTGTCAAAGCCATGTGAGGAGCAGTAGAAGGCTGCTCAGACTGTTTCTTCCCATCTGATAGCTCAGGTCCATAGTATTTGCTAAAAAGCTAATGCTGAGAGAATTAGCAAAGGATGTTGCAAAACCCAGGGGTTTTTTAAAGTTTAAATCTGTTATATTTTCTGGAGTTTTTTTCCTTTTTCTGCAAGTACCAAAGGCTTCTTTGCCCTCTTCTGCTTTGCCTTTTCCTTGTTTCCCCATGCTTTCTTATATTCAAGTGCATTCCTTTATTAGCAAAAATATTTAAAACTAAAATCAAAGGAGATGAACCAGGATTTGGAGAAGATATCAGATATTGCTTCTTAGAATCATGTGGTGAATTGTTGTTTCCCAAACAGAGGATTTCAAGATCCATACTGCTATTTTCCTATTCCATTATAGCTGAGCTCCTTGTGGATCCTTCGTTATTTCCTTTACAGACAATTGTGACCTGTAACACAATGGGATGCAGATGTCAATACCATTTGGATCTGCACTGGGATCTCCAGGAACCCTGGCATGTGAGTGAATCCTAGAATCTGGCTGTTTTGGCAAATGTCAGCCCTCAGCAAACACTTAAATGAGTCAGTAGAAACTCTCCACAATAATCTCCCAGCCATTTTGCAAATGGGGAGTTCTGATCTATTGTCTTAATTACTGGTCTAAATTAATCCACATGTTCTGAAAGGTAATAGAAAGCATTCAGGATCGTGGTATGACACTTTTGCAGCTGCATACTCCAGTGCTGTATTTTCTATAGATTATCTCACTACTTTATTTCTCCTCTCTTACATGAACCATTAAAAAAAAAAAAAACAAACAAAAAAACAGAAAAGACAAAGAAATTTCAAAGGAATTCAGCATTAATTATTTATTACAAATTTTCTGCTTTAAAAGCTGAAAGAACTTGATTAATTGCATTGTATTTTTTCGTATTTGAAACATCAGAAAGAAATATAATAGGAAAATTAATATTTGAGGCTTGTATCCATTAATGAAATTGGAAGGGATTTCCAGTTTACTGATAAGGCACTTCTGACAACCTAGTTAGAGTTCCAGCCTAAGCATGACACTGATGAAAGAGGTGAAGGAAAAAATATACATGGACCAAATGAAAAAGCAGTAGAAAGCAGAAATATTTAGAGCACATGGGGCTAAAATGGCAGTGGGTGACTGCAATAATTTCAGGGAATAAGGAAAAAATGAGAAGTGCCTGAGAGGGAGCTATATATTTTAGGAACTAAACTGAACTTGAAATTAAGATTGAGGCATTGCTACATTTCTGTTGCTCAAATAAGCAGAAGATTTTCTCTGATAAATGGTTTGGGCTTCTTTCCTTCTGCTTCCCAGCAGCCTAAAACTGTTCATTATCACCACATCAAAAAAGACAGATAGAGGTATTCTCAAAAAAATGAGACATGAAACTTAAGTGAAAAATGTGTAGATTTTGTTTACTTGTTCTTTTGCCAGTTACTGACAAAATCTGAATATATTTTATGGCTAAGTGAGAGAAGGGCTGTCCTTAATTACAACAGTCAAAGTTACTTTTCTCCTGTAAGCTCTATGGTTTTATACCTAGTTCTGTCTATTGCCTCTGAATCAATCAGTATGAAAACATGCTTGTAGTAATCAGAATGGTCTCATGGCAGCTGCTGAAACAAATTAACAAAACTGAGGGACTTCCACCATTTAGAGATTAGCAGCACAAGAATTCAAAATTCCTATCACTTGCTTTAGCATGGAAAAGAAACTTCTCAGCCTACAAACAGTTTGGGGGAAAAAAATGGAGCAGGACAAGTCTCCTGATCTGTTTATTTTCTGATCACTTTTGTGGTTTCTTATCTATGTCAGTTTTTTATGTTACTAAAGAAATGATGCAGTTTAAAAGTTTTCTGTTTCGAGTTACTGGCATCATTCCATTCCATCTGAGTTACATAAACAGATCACAGCCCATCACCAGTTGTCAAACCCAGGTGGTTTTTATGATATTAGGCCAATTTTTTGAATTTCAGATGCACATCATCCATAATTACCAAATACCTAACTTCCAATTCATTCATTTGAATTTGAGGCATCAAACTAGTGCCAGTTCCTTTCTTGAATCAGGAAAGCTGAATGGCATATAATAAAATCAGAAGTAAAGATGCAAAGACTGGCAAAACAGAAAACCAGATACAATTCTACTTGATGTTTGTAAATACTTCCTAAAGCTGCTCAGAACTCACATGAAAGCCACAATATCAAATGAAGTGGCAGTGAAAGCAAACAGATAAGGAAAAGGAGAAATCTGGTGGCACATGGGGAAAATGAGGAAGTGCTGCTGTTTCCATGTGGCTTCAGTGAATTGCCAGTTTACATCTTAGAAACCTTGCATGACTGCAGCGAAGCATTTAATGTAATACAGAGGGTACTGAATGCTGGCAGAGAAAAAAAATCACAGTACCTTGAAGAGCAATGTCATTACCTCAAAATTTACAGTGATTAAAATTTTTCCAAGCTTTTTATTTTCCCTTCCTCGTCAGTAGCTCTTTCCCTTGTAACTGATCATTCATTTTCGGTCCGTTGTTAAACAGCTTTATCAAATGAATGCTGGGTGGCTCTGTAATGAGAACACATCCAATAAAAATGCTTTCAATTACATTTTTAAACTGCAAAATATCAAATTACCGCTGTATGAGGATACTCCATTGAAAACTCTAGGATTACAAGAGAGGTCATTATGTTTCCCTGCTACATGGCTTTGAAGTATAATACCAGGGTGTCACCTTAAATATGATTCATGGAAAATGTTACAGTGAACAAACCAGTTTTTCATTTCTAGAGCCCTGCAATCAATGAAAGAGTTCATACAAAGCAAGAAATGGTGTAAACTTTAATTTCTTTATTTCGATCACTACTACAACTTTTGGATGATAGAATGGAAAATATTTTTTAAAAATGTGATCTAGTTTTCACCATATCTGTGATTTATTGAATGCTTATATTTCTCCTCATTGCAGTTATATCCATAAGTGCTTCTTCCTTTCGTCTTTTGGCTCTCATTCACTGGCTAACATTGGGCTGATAGAGAACTGATGGAGTTGCAGGAGATCCAAGTTTAGCTCCTTATTTTGTCATTCCCGTGATGCCTTTCAGAAATTAATGTTCCAGTGTAGTTCAGTTCCATTTGAAAAGACATTTAGACACTCAGAAAGCAGTGGAGCATAAGTGCTGAATCACTTGGTTTCAGAAATCTTACCCAAATGTCTCTGTGGTCAAGTTCCCGATTTCTGAACTAGGTCTTTCCTAAACTCCGGGATTCCAGATTTTGCAGAGAGGCCATATCTAGTACAAATTGCTTTTTTTTTCATAAGAAAACACCAAACCTCAGACCTTTCCATTAATTTTACCTCCCTCATTCCTGGATATTACATACCTGTTTATAAAGTTGCTTAGGGCAACACAACAGTCATGCTCACTAGGATAAGCCACGTGTGCAGTTTCCAAAGTAGGAAAGGTGGGAGTTGCTTCCTGCAGTACCACCTAGAGCACCCCAATCTCAGGGTGGGCACAAGGTCCTCCAGCAGTTTGTTCCCTGGGCATGAGTGGGGTCCTGTCAGGAATGAAAGGCTTGTGCTGTGCACAAGGTTCAGATCATCAGTGGCTCTGAAAGAGAAGCAGTAAAGCAGATTTCACCACCAGCAAGCCAAAGTGGTGACTGCAGATCCAAAGTGGAGCACCAGACCAAGCTTAGACCACTCAGTAAAGTGTGTGCACCGAAACAGGAGCAGCAGGGCTCCTGTGTATGGGACTTCAGAGCTCTGCACCCTGCACAGGTCACTCACAGAGCTCTGTTCATTCCCTCTGGCTTTGGAACAGGTACCACAGAGCCTGATTGCTCCACCACCACACACAGATGGAGGGAATCTCACCTTGCAAGCACCAGTTTAGTGCAATCTTTAAGAGCATATTTTACTTTTTACGCATTTTTGCGGTATCATGGAACACTCTATTCCTGCTGGCAGATGGAATGCATGGTTTACCAGGATTAAATTAACTTTCAAGAGTAAATCTGTTTGCCTGTCCTCTTGGCAGATCCTGCCTAAGAACAATATGCCTCTCTTTAAGGCTGCACAGGGCCAAAACCTCAGGTAGCACGGCCTCTGATTCCTGCACTGCTTGCAGACCTTAACAGGCTGTTTCTGTAGCATTTCCTCTCCTAGACTGCCTGCAAAACATCCCAGATATTTAGATTCCAAACCATTTTTACTGATTTCCCCGCTTGATTTGTATGATACATTAAGGATTTTGCATAATGATTTGCTTTTTGTTGCTCATTGAGCAACTCAGCTTCCAGCTGTGATAAGGGAAACATCTGTCCTTTTCCTGGTGCTAACGTGGGAGGCCATATGGGCACTGAGAAACTCACAGTACGAGAGCTGCATGTTGATGATTAGCAGCTTTCCTTCTAGCACAGGGGGTTTCTTGATGATATGAGGTGTGAGAGAATAGACCCATAAAATACCAGCAAAATTCAGGTTGGCTCTCTGGAGGTCACATAGTCCAAGCAGAGCTGGCCAGGTCAGGTTGCTCACAGCCTGGTACAGTCATAGTCCAGGTGATTATCAAATGTGCATGAACTGACTAAAACTGAAGAGCAATAACTCTGTCAGTCCCCCTCAGACCATTTATCCCTATCCAATCAATCCATTAATATACATAAAGGAGTCTTAGGCATGTTCCTTAACATTAAAAAATTGTATTTGTGTAGTTCCGGCTATTGGTTGCACAAAATTGGGATGGTGTCAATATTCATGAGTACCTGAAGGGAGGGTGCAAAATGAAAACAGGGAATAATGGAATTTTTTAAAGCCAGCGTGCCAAAGCTGCAAGGAAATAGTACATGTGCAAGGATATTTACAATTATGAGTACAAACTAAGCAAAAATGCCTGTGATTGCTCTGACCTTCAACTCATTACATTACTAATTACCTTCATATTCTTCAATATAAAATAAACATGTTTAATTATATTTATGCACAAGTGCATCTGAAGTTTGGATAAACATTCATGAATAAATGAAGAACCCAATGAACACCAGGCTTCATAAGAAAAACACTGACAGAAGATTTAATTGCAGCTTTGAGGGTGGTTCTGGTGCAACATCATCCCACCTAGCATAAGTTTTAAATTATATTTGATTATAATGATTATAACTTCTTACATAAAGCAATCACTTGACTGACAACTGCATGGAAGAGAGAATGGAAACCTAGCAACCTGGTAATTCCTGTTATTATAGATGGACCCTTGCAAAAAGTATACTCTGTTTGAAAACTTTGCCTTTATTATTTGATGTGAGCTGTAATTCAACTCAGTGAAGGAGCCTTTAAGTCCTCTATGTCTATGGTCAAGAGAGGAGTTGTGGTGTTCAGGCACCTCATGGACCAAACCTATCATTTCTGAAAGATTTGGCAGGGGTTTTTGTGAAGTTATTTCTTAAATGATCCTGAATTTGACATTTCTGACACTATCCTTGACTTTGGTTTTTTTCTTGACCTGTCCACATCTCCTGGCTGGGATTACCTTGATGTGCAGTGTTCCCAAAGGGTTGGTTTGCTCCCAACAGGGAATTCTACAGCACGTGTAAGGATGGATGCATCATACATCATTTCAGACATTATAAAGCCAGCCTTAAAGGGGTTCCTAACTTTGATTTTGGGAACTTACCTTTGCTCTGGTGTTCCAAAGTGATAAATACTTTTGCTACTTCGAGTACCGCAAGTACTACACCACCAACTGTTCCAAGTGCTTTTAGTGTATGTTACTACTTACAAAACAGTTTTAACCCAGAACTTTTCTGCTTTTTGTGCTGTCTGGACCGTTAAGCACAGAGGTAACAGGCTGCTTACAAGTCAAATCAGATATCCTTTCAGTGTATTGGGTTTCCAACACTTTTATCTTGGAGGACTGAACAGTCCAGTGCAGGGCACGTGGGACAGCAGTACAGCTAAATCCCAGTGTGTCTACTTTTTCAAGGCTGACAATTCCCATCCAGCCCATCTTCTTTAATCATTAAACCATGAAAATGTAAAAATATCCTATTTACAATTATGTACTGAGAATCCCATTATATCACTCTTCTGCTGTGATCTGTTTAGGGGAAAGAATACAAGTTAAGCCTATTTATTTGACTTTAAATTCTTGTGATTTCTTTTTTAAGCGCCATGAGGTCTGCAGGTCATGAAGATGTGCCGAAATTTATTTTAGGATTCAGTTAAACTGAGCCTAGAGATATGAAATCCCACCATCTTTGCCTATAAAATAAAGGTCAGATTGTCATAGATAAAAAAGTCTCCAGAATAGAATATTTCAACAGTAAATAACTATGTCATATTTATAGTTACATTTATATTTATTCGCTGATCAGATTTTTAGTGGAGTCTAGAAAAATTAGACACTTGCTATGATAAGAAGCAATTATCACATCACTTTCAGGTTAAATGTTTTTATCCAAATGTCAGTAAGAAGTTTACTCAGTTATTTTTATGCCATGTTATTTTTGTATACATGGCCATGGATTATTCAGCACACACAGAGAAACAGATAGATTGAGCACTTACTTACCAGATTGTTCAGCACTGCAGATAATCAGATGGAGTAGCAGTGGCTTCATTCAAATTCTTAAAAAGTACATCAAGTCTAACAAAATAATTCTCCTTTTCCCATTAATATAATGTTCCTTTTTCTCCTCCTGAGCTTGACAGTTTTCCATGATAAAAGAGAACTTTCTAGCAATAAAACATACTTTTTTGTGTAATTAACAGGGTCAAGAATTTTCTAACAAAGCTACAAAAATCAATGAGTGATAAAGAAAAGGTTTTCTCCCATTCAGATTTTCTTCTCAAACACACTTCAGTTTTATGCCTTTTTGTCTAACAGAGGTGTGCAAGCTATTCAGGCTGTTTAAAATCAAGAAGCTCCCTCAGAGTCACGGGGTTAAATGTGTGCAAGAAGGGTCTCATACAGGAAAGCAAACCTAGGTCTGCACATCATTATACCATTACAAAAGAGAATCTGGAAAATACCATTTCTAATATTCAGTTTCTGTTATTCTTGTCCTGAGGATGATGTTAGCAACCAAAAAATACAGGGTTTTTTCAGCAAAGTTAAAATTGAAAACATAAAGAGAGGCCAGTACTACCCAGCTGGGGGGTTGAGGAGCACAAAGTCAGAGCGGCCTTGTCCTCCCCACCTTTTGAATGAGCCCCTCTGTCTCCTGGGAGCTGAGGGCTGCTACAAACCACCCTCCTGTGCTGAGGATTGTTGGGACAGACACACTGCCTTCTGCGATGCTTTCTACCAGCTTTGATTCCTGGCTTCTTCTCTGGAAACTGTCCAGCTGGTTTATTTATGGGCCCTACAGGAAATTTTCCCAGAATCAAAAGGAGGTTTTGCTTTTGTGTTACTGCAGAGAAAATAGGCACAAAGAGGGGAGCGAGGCTATAGATGTTGTTTGACAGCAAAGACACTCTCTGATACAAAGTGCTTCCAACTTTTCTGCTATATTCAGCATCCAAGTTCCCACTGCCTCGGAATTACCGATTAAAAGTCACTTTTATTAGTAAATCTTGAAAACACGTGACAGCAAATGTTCCACACTTACATCTAGTCTAATAAACAAAATGATAAGCAGTGCAAAATAAATATTCTCAGTGGCCTCCACTGGGTTTCATACTTGATAGTCTCCTTTCTGACAGCAGTATTGTGTAACTCTGTTACACCCATCCTGCCTGACTGCTCTTTAATCACTTTTGGTAGTCACTATCTCTGCCTTTCATTGTGCAGCTCCTGTTATCTCCAGTGCAAGTCCTTTGGGGCTGGCAGCCTCAGGGACCTGAAGCAAAGGCCTTTTGAGACAAAATTGCATGTTACAGTGACACATTCTCATCACAGATGTGTTCAGTGTAATTTTCTGCTGGAGATGGCATCTTCTAGGACTCTAAATGCTAGTTTTGTTCAGCCTCATCCCCATCTCTATATTTTTGCAAGTCCCCATGACTCTGATATCCTCTCCTACTCAGTGCCAGTAATCTTGTTTTCAGTTTCCAGCTAAATAAGGCGTCACAGGCGTGTCAACCCATGCTTCAGTGGTGCCATCTCATCATTTTGCAGAGCCAAGTACAGATTGCTGTCTCGTTCCACCGCCACCCTTACAGGCACTTCATTATTTTGACACCCTTTTCTACCAGGCTCTTGGGAAAGGGGATAAAAAACCAGAGGTCCCATGTCTAAACCCATATCTCACTGTGAACTGCTTGGTAAATATTGCCTCCCTGACAGAAATTACTGTGCCTGGTATGCTCAGTGAAAGAGATTTGGTGTGCATTATCTTCTGTGTAACTGTACTTTCTTTTTCTGAGACTATTTCAAAGGAATTGGGGTAAGAGTTTAGGGCAAACACTTAAAATATGCTCATTAATTGCAACCTAATCTCTCTGCTAGGCATTTGCTTTTGCTCTGTCAGCAGTGTGGATTGTCTTATGATTCAGCTTTCATTTTTGCCACATGCAGTAGGCCTTGACAACTTCCTCACTATGCTCCTGCTCCTGAGCCTGTGGTATAAATTACCTCTCTCTCTGCTCTTCATTTATTTCCATTCTCAAATGCCTGTTTTGTAGCATTATAATGTTTTCAAGCTGCTGTATGAATCACTGTCATTTAAGCACTGTTCCCCTTTCCCTCCAGAGGAGTTGGGAGCCTCCTATTGATTAACTCTATAAGCTGGAAAATTGCTCTCCTGCCCTCTCTGTGCTAATAACCTAAATTGCTTTCTGCAGGATCTCATCCTGCTAGTACAGCTTCAGCAATCGCTGTCTATCTTTGGGGTAAGACCAGTTAAAAATTTTAAATTAAACTGATTTTCTGACTCTGAACTTGCCCTTGCATAGTGCTACCAAATGCCTTGCAGAAGTCTGTCTCAAATTCTTAAATCTCTTCTAGATTTATATTCCCTTTGCAAATCATATCTGCAATGGCAAAACAAAACCAAAACAATGAAAATGACAAAAGGTTTGAAGTGGGGTTTGTGAGGCACCACTTGGCAATGGAAGCAGGTGGAATGCAGGCTGATGCTGGATTTTGCACAGAGCCAAGCCCTGATCCTCACTCTGAGTGTATTAATAATCATTGGACTTGATAGTAATGGGATTTACTTTGTACTTACTAACACTGTTCTTAAAATCTAAGTATGATTCTATCCTTTCTGCTTTTTAAAATTAACATCTCGTTTTGAAGAAGGGGAAAAAAAAGGCACACATATCTCACATACTTACCATTCAAAAAATCCACACACTACCCAGAAAAGCAGACATTCTTGATGTGGCCTTAAACAGCACTAAACTCACCTTTCAAGTTACAGCTTTGAATCTTTTCAAACTGCTAAGGGGCTGATTCATATTGTTTCATTTTCTTTCAGACCAAAATGTGACTTGTACGGCCGTTGATTCTCTCTGTGCCACTGTTACAGGTAAGGCAGGGTTCTGGGCTACATAAAAATGAAAGAAGAAAGAGTCTTTGAGTGTAGCCTGAAGTTTCACCAAAACATAAGTTAGATAACCAAACTTACTTAAAATAACAAATATTCATGTAAACCAGGAAAAACAAAAGAGAAATAAGCACAAGTTTATAAATAACTAACTTCACATTTTTGAACATGCAGGAGCAATAATCATAAATACGGGCTTCTTCTCAGAGCCTTTCTAGTTTTCATTTGTCTGTGTTGGAAAAACATTTAGTTTGCCTATCTATTTCTCATTCAATTGACTATTTTATAACATCCATGTGTGTATGCATAACTGTACATTTATTGATTCAAATCTTTAACTCCTGTTACAGGCTAATGCAAAAGTTTTCTTGTAACTTTTTGGCTTTGAGGACTTTCTACCACGGCAGAGCTTAAAATGTTTCCATAGTGGCTTTTTCTTTTATCCAATGTGAGGAAAACTGGCAAGACATGATGTTCCTGCTGCAAAGCAGTGAAATGGCTTTACTGAATTTATTTCAGACTTGAGGAAGGACTGGTCTAACTTTTAAAATTGTATTATATGGTCTAAGAGATGTTACTTGCATCTCCAAGCTTTGTCTCTCCTACATTCTTTACACCACTATAGTTATGGCAAAGTAACTTGGAAGCAACCTGTAATTGAAACACTTTAGGCTATGAGCTCTCTTCTCCTGTTCTATTCCCACTATATTAACAGCCTATGTAACTTTACTGGTGATATTCTAAAATTAATTAAACACCTGCATAACCCTTCAAATACAGATTCTGATGTGCTCAGATATAAGCTTACACTTAGATATAAGTATGTCTAATATATAAGTAGGTTACAGGCTGATTGAACAAGTAAAAAGTTGTTCCTTATATGAGTACTTAAGTGGAAAGCTGGGAGTTCAGATCTCTAACACTCCATATCTTTATCTCGTGTGAATAAATTATTCTGAGGCAAAAGGATTTGCCACTTGAATAAGAGTGGTAAAATTAAGCATAACCTTTCTCTTCCTTGTGCATTTTGTTAACTGAAAAATTAACTTTCACAGATTAATCTTCCAAAAACCATTATGCAAAAGCTGCTTGAGTCCCCTTTTAATACATTTATGTCCACAGCAAAGTCCAGTACTTCAGGACTGTGTAAACAATGTTTCCTGGAAATGTAATAATCAGATGGATTACCGAGTTTTGATCATGCCTTGTGCTTTTGTGGCTGTGGAGATGTGTCTATCTCTGTCATGCAATATTTATTACCAAGAGTATTCCAGAGTTGTAGATAGTGAGTAATTCCCTCTCCCCAGCCAATGAAAACTAGAATAATAGAAGAGTGTGCCATCTCGCTTGATACATTTTTTTCCTGGATTTGTCTTGTGGGTGGAAGGTTTTAAGAGGTAGATTCCACCTTCTGAATTCGTACACAAAGTATTGGTCAGAGATGTGGTTTAGGTCATGTTAAGGCAAGTAAGGGAGGTTTATGTAACAAGTGAAAAATGCATAAATACTTTCTCTTGAAATAAAATAAAAATATTACAGTTGGGAGGCTTAACCGACAACAAACCCTAGGGTAAATACCTTCCAGCAATCAGCTCAGAAAAGCACCAGTTTGCATGACATCAAGACAAATTTCTCCCTCAAATGGGGAGAAGAGCCAGCTGCCTTTGGGTGAGTAAGTTACAGTGATTGTGCTGCTAATGGGACTGAGCATCTACTCCAGCTTCTTCCTATCCTCAGCCACCAAACAAGTCAAAAGACTGTGGTAAAAGTCTTAGATATGGAATACTGTCGTACACAGCACAGCAGGCAGCTCCCCTGGTGTGATTCCCCTCTCTTATTCCCTTCCTGCCTGCACAAAACGGGACAGTACTCGTTTTAAACAATTTATTTCATTTGGTGTATTCAAGAGATTTTTGACTTCATGTACAATTCAGAGCAATTTAAATCTGTGTGTCCTACTTTATTCTGCAAACACCTGCTGTTCAGATATGCTGAGGAGTGCTGGAAGAGCACAGGCTCCAGAGCCTCCTGCTGTACCCCGTGAGCTGCCTCTCCATGAAATCCCTCCCAACACTGCCGAGACAGACATTTGCTCACTTTGTGAGGCAGCATCAATGCCACCCACTAAAAACTATGAGTAATGAATTGGCAATAAGGTAGAAGTTTCCTTCTGCTAGCACAATGACAAGGAGCCCTCACATCCCATTCCTCTCCGTGTTAAAACTATTCCAGGCTTATCCTGCTGTACTATGACCAGTTTACTGATTGCTCACCATATGCTGAGTTTAAAAGCAGTGAGGCCTTCCTAAGAGATTCAATACATGTCATGTGTTTGGAGGATGTAAGATTAGCATAAAAAGTGAGCTCTCTGCTATGAGATCAGATGCTGGCAGTGACAGCTTCTAAAGCTGCTGCCTCTTTCCTGAGATGGCATTTTGATTAGGAACGCATTGAAAATGAAATGCACAAAGGTTTGCTGAAAAAATAAATCCAACTTAAATTTTAGATCCTCGTGCACTCTATGCTTTTTTTGAGAAATTGGGTCTTCAGTGATGTATTTATACCTGCAGATGAAAATACATCTGATTTGTCACAAAATCATTAATGAATACCCAGCACCGTGTGCTCTGCCTGGATAAAACTGATCTGCTGGCATGTGAGTCCATGTGATGGATTTTCACTTGGGTAGCTTCAAAAACATTTGGGAATGCCTTTTCCTTTTCCCCTTTCAAGTTCTCTCTTCCTGCAGCTTTTTGTTGCTTGCGAGCTGCACAGATCCAAAAGCCGATTAAACACCGTGAGTCAGAGCGCTCCTTTCAGGATTTCTTAGCCAAGAATCAACAACGGAGGAAATCATTTGCATGGGTTTCTGGTCCATGAAACATCATTCTGTCCCTTTGAATTCTGAAACACAAAGAGAGAGGATTTTAATTCACCTGCAAGGTCCTGTCCTTTGAGCTTGTTTAGGTAAATTGACTTTGTGTAATGAAATTTTCATTGCTTCTGGGAATAAACAGAATAATATATTTTTAAAAGCATTGCCTACATGAGAAGTGCTCCATTTCTAGTTACAGACTGTATCGAGCAGTAGTATAACAAACCAAGCAAACATCAGATAACCAGGACAGCATATTTAAAGGTCTTAGAGATGAATTTCTACCCAGTGGGAAGGACTGCCCAAGCAGAAATCCCAGTTTAGCAGGGTAGGAATTAGGACACACAGCAGCTTGTCCATCTGGGCTTCTCCTCTGCACAGGAGAAGCCTCCTTGAGTTACTGGAGCCATCTCCTGCTGCAGCAAGGCTCCCAGCATTGTCCCACACACACCAGGGAGGAGAGGAGAGTGGCGGGTGGTGGTGCTCAATGTCCTTTTCCTGTACAAATATGGCAGCACCTCTTGCTGAGCGAGATTTTGGAATGTTTCATGCACTCCCAGGTTTCCTGTGTAGCCCTGCCGTGGTGCTGCTGCTCTGCATCCCAGGTGAGTTGATGCTACAGCCCTGAGCACTTCAGAGCTGCAAAGCACTGGTGATAATGACATTCAGTGCTGCAAAAAAGCTCTGCCTCCCACTGCACTTCTACATACTAAAAAGGAAGGGGGAAAAAGGCCCCCACAAATGCCAGGCTCCAGTATCAGGTCTGAATCATTAATGACAACCAGCAGATTCAGTTTCTCCTTAAGTGCAAAATTTATTGCAGCCTGAACTGTTGTACCTTGGGCTGGTGCATGCACAGCACTGTGTTTATTTCTGTCTAGGTCACTGATTTTGCCTGGAAGATTGAGAGCCATTTGATAGGTGAATTTGTGGGTTCTGGATACACTCCCAGCTGCAGACCTAGAGGACAATAGCCATTATTTCTCAGTCCCTTTCTCTCTGGTGGCACAATATGCTGTTGTGTGCTTGCCTTCAGGGTGAGCCTGTTGGCACTGGAGTCCTACCTGTGGGGGAGCAGCAGATGAGGATATGGTCTCATCTGCTGTCCTCACCAGCCCTTACCTAAAGAGTATAATAGCTACATATGGCTTTGTGAGACTTACTCCTCAGTCCATATGGAGAAACTTCTGAGCATGTGTTTACAAACAAAACCACGCTTTCCTCAGGGCTGTGGGGGACTTTGCAGGATAACTGCCTGTCCAGATCGCACTTCTTTGCCAAAACAGATGTCATAATGTGTATTTCCTGCAGCAGGTTTTTCTCTAACAGCATTTCACTCCCTCTCCCAGTGAATGCCTCTACATTCATTAAATAGAGTTTAAATATCTCAATATCACGGAAATTACTTTAAAGCAATCAAGCTACAAACCTCACTCATTTTCTCATGGTAGACTTTGGTTCAGGAAGCAGAGTGGCCCATGGATTCTGGGAACACTTCCATAGTTCATTGTGCATCCCACTGATCAAAGGATGCAGCTCTTGTTCTTTCAGTATTACAGGTAAGGTCGTTTGGATTACAATGTATTTTTTTTTCCAGTGAGGTATCTCACACCGACAAAATTCATCTGCCTGGCAAGATCTTATTCTGCTTCTTTGCACTGCATAATATTAACTTATTTTTTACAGTTGAATGCTATCTAACAGATGCCGTTTCAATGAAAATAATGCCAATTATTCAATATATTAACAGTATTACAATAGTCTGTGGGAGCTAACCAAGAATAATTTGTGCTGGACATCTTGCAGAAGTTGGTGAAGCCAGTATTTTCCTTGAAAAGCATGAAAGGCAAGGTTAACTATAATATTTACATTATTAACAACTTACTCTTATTTTCTACAAGCACAATGTAGGTGTTTGACATTATGACTATATCTCCTACGT
The DNA here is from genome assembly GCA_017589585.1 of Phylloscopus whistleri. Taxonomy (NCBI): domain Eukaryota; kingdom Metazoa; phylum Chordata; class Aves; order Passeriformes; family Phylloscopidae; genus Phylloscopus; species Phylloscopus whistleri. The sequence goes on from JADMLD010000092.1 coordinate 3,252,719, forward strand.
GTCAGCCCAGAACTCATATATATATTTGCTTTATGATGTCTGGAAAAGTGAAAATGAAGTGAGGCAAGTAAATGTCCTGCTTGTTTCTTACAACTCACTGTGCAGACAAGACAAGCTGCAGTTTGCAGTACTTAGTCTCTCTTTTACAGAGCCTTGTGTTTAATTGTGTCTCATTAATTAGCAATAAATGACATTGAACTGACACCATGCACGAGTGCTTCTCTTTCACCTGTTTGGGCTGATCCTGTGTAGCTAAACTGTCCAAACTCTGCCAGTGATCTCCAAGAAACACAGCAAGCAGAAATGCTCCCAGGCTGATCAAGATTTCAGATGTGTAGGTGTAGCTCATGTGTCCACTGAAAACAGGCACCAAATCATCCCTTGTTTTCTTCAGTAGTTATATTAATACTGTTCAAAGGAATTGAACATTCAGGTTCAGAGTCTTCTGAAAATTAACAGCAATTCTAATCCTGTTGCTTTTATTTCATATAATAAATAGTAAATCGCTTCTGAAAAAAAGAATTGCTTTTGACTTTCATTGCCTAATGAATTATTCACTTCAAGTGGGAAAGGCGATTTTATAGTATGTCATAAAAAGTACTTCAAACAAGATGGTTATTATACATTTTCAGTCTCTGCCACAGATTGTTTTGAATGTTTTAACTGCGATATGAGATTTTAAATATTGAACATATTGGGTGCCAGTGAATGTTTCAGAAAACACAGACAAGCTCTTCTGGCTTCACAGTTTGTATTATTAAACTGTCATGAAGTGGGAAAAGCCTCTTCTGTCATGAGACTCTGTCAAAGAGGGAACGCAGAAGTGACTTTGAAGAGAACCCGCAATGGTAAAGGTCTGAAAGAAGGCAAGGGAGAAAGAGAATAAGAAGCAAGAGTGTAATAGAACAAGAAAGTATGAAGCTGGCTGGCATGTTGAAAAAGGGGCTCGTGTTTCACGTAGTCACAGCTCTAAGCAGGAAGGCTGCCTTGGCAGATGAATGGCACAGCTTAGAGAGCTCTCTGTGCAACTGTCAAGCTGTGGGATTTGAGCTGGGGTTCGAGCAAGTGTTTGAATCAGATAGGGAAATTGAAGGAGGAATACTGGCTGCAAGGCCTCACTCGTAGTCAGATAGATGCAGATCTTATGTCAAAGCACAGTTCTCAGTTTGAGGGAAGTGTGTGTTACCTGATACCTTCCAGACCCGTGTTTTTGTTGTTGTTTTTGTTTTCCTTTAAATAATAAGAAGAACTAAAATAATAATACTTAAAGCTAAAATTTTATTTTCAGGTGACCCTGAATTGGTCATGGCTGCCTGGAATTCCAGAGTCTCACAAAGTCCTCCTACCTCAGCAGCAAGCACTTCCCTTGTGTAGGCTGTCCCAGGAAGATGTTGTTCTCCACTACCTGACTCTAAGGTAATGATTTTGGGGGAAAGGTTTTGTCAGCAAGCTGACAGTATGGAACTGGATGTAATCACAGATCAGAGAAACTGATAAAAATGGTTAACCATGGATCTAGGAATGTAGAAATAAAAGACAAAACACTTTCAATGTTGAAATTTCCGAATCAGCAAAAATTTACTTTGCCTGTATGGTTAAAAAAAAATTTGATACCTGAAGAGAAGCAAGTTTTAGGAGTTAGCAGATGCACACAAATATTTAAAGCATGTCTACACTGTAGAACTGTGTTGCAATAACCTATCTGAAGTCACTAACACATCTGCTGCTACATAATGTACGAGGCACAGGCTTCTTTTCATGCTAATCTGGTAAATCCCCTTGATCTTGAAAAGATAAAAGACATTGCAGGGGCTATATTTTACTTTCATCTTCTCTGCCTATTATCCAAGACTTTACCTGATAAGTCACCTTTGTCTCACCTGCTCCTCACCTCATAACTTTCCTTTTGAAAGAGCACATTAACACGTTAAGGAGATGCACAAATAGCCTCTTCTTACACAAAAATTATGCCGGTCTCTGGAGTACAAAAAGGATGATTGTCATTTATCTGCTGTTTAGACATGCTGAAGTGGGCATATTTCTTACCATTCTGGAGAGTCATCTTAAGGTCAATACTGTGTGTAAATAATACAATTCAGCCTAAGTTTAACTGACCAAAAAAAGATGGAGGCTTCCCCATTAAGGTTCAAGATGAAATAGCAGTTTTCCCACATATATACTAATCATCCAGTGTGTCTGTGTCCCCTTGAGGTCTAACCCTTCTTTAAAATTCCACAAGAGAGGATTGCCTTTGCTGTTACGCTCCAGAAGTTTTCCATCCAGAAAATAATATCCCATGTATATTGCATAAACAGAGACAGGGGAGGTCTCCTCACAGAAAGAATTATAAAAAGCCAACTAAATTCTAACATAACTCAAGCTATTTTTCCCTGTAACAAATTCCCACAGTTATTCTTGTCTGCCTGCTATATGCCAGTCAAATGGGCTTCTGATCCACTTTGTTCCTTTCAATGCAAATCATTCATCTTTCCTTTGAGGAGTAGAGATAGCACAGAACTGAAAACAGCCACTTCTGCTTAGGGGAACCCTGGGCTAACCCACTTGGAGTCCCCACTGATAAAATAATCTAAATTCTATTTAAGAGCTCTGTATTTCCCATGAATTACTGCAGTGTCTTGCAGTGATTGAAACGTGAAGAACTTCTCCTGATACACGCAGATTTATCCATCTGTATGAAGAAGCACATGGTCCCTGATTTAGTCTCACCTGTCTAAGAAGGAGCCTCCACTTCTCCTGCCTAGGTCTGACAAGGTGTCAAAGTGAGAGGTTTTGGCACACCACTTAAAAGTAGGACTCTGAAGAAATATTTAGAGATACTGACATGTCCTATGCTATTTTTTTCACCCAAGGAGAGAACAAAACTTAATATGAATGTCCATAACTCTTTCTTCTCTCTTGCTGGTAAAAGTGTACTAGTAAAGTTTGGGTTTGAGTAACTCTCTTGGATCTTACTGAAGGATTCCCAAGAGCACACCTATGTGCTTGTGAGTGTGTAGATAGGTGTGTAAGAAATAGTTCTCCCAATAAAGACTGTTTTTTAGTTGTGGCTTAACCAAAGACTCGTCAGCAACTGTGCAGATTTACTTAAATGCAGACATTTCCCCTCTGCTCACATTCTCCACAGCAGTTATTTTTCTAGTGCAGCTGTGTTATTTTCCTCATGAAGTCCTCAAAGTAAGTGCTTTGTATAAGAAAAGGTAAGGAAATTTATACTGCAGACCGGTTTCTGTTTTATTTTTCTTCTTTGTGGGAAAAGGGTGGAATTGATGTTACCTAAAGCCTCTGAGGTCAAACTTAATCCATTAAAACATTTCTGTCAAGCATAGACTCTAAGCTAAATAAATTATGATTGAGTAAAAATAGGAATCATGAAGAGTTGGGAGTTTCACTTGTGCACTAATCTTTGTTCACAACTTCTGTTTAATCTCACCGTGAATGCTCCAAATACTAAGAACTGGCTTTCCAAATAGGAAACATCACTGGAAAACTGTGCCATTGGTGAAAGGAGTTTCTAAGAGTTTTGCTTCCTCTTGAAAATGAAGCATAATAAGTGAGGGGAAAAGTGATGGTAGTACTTACCCAGGGGGCATTTTCTTTCTTCATGCAGCCTTTAGAACATTTAGGTGAAGAAACTGAAACAAGCAAAAGCAAATGCTAAATATCTGGGTTTATGTCTCAAAAAGCAACCTCTTAAGAGCAATGATGTTAAATAGATGAAACCGTTTAAACAAAGCAGGACCTGGGGATTTTTAGAAAAAGATTTACATTAAATTATAAGTCAAACAATTCCCTTGAAAGAGGATTTTTCATTGTCATGAATCAGGAGTAGAAAAGCATTTCCCAGTAATAAATGGTGATGCAAAATAAATTTTCCTGTCACGGTGCTAAATTCTGCCTTTTGCTGTCAATAGGATTAACTGGATGTTAAAAACCTGAGGTGTTTACATCTGAGTTATAAGCATTTTTAAAAGAATAAAAATTGCCACTTCATGAATGCAAAGGAGAAGCTAAAACACAAAGCAATGCAGGTGACTGTTTTAAACTAGAAAAGCAGCATAGTCTGGACAGTGAAATGGAGCAGGACCTGTTTTGCTGAGAAAGCTTTTTTGTTTTCCAGCCAGATGAAAGATTTTGCATTAAAAGAAAAAAGGCAATGTACACAAAGCTCTCTGCCTTTATTGCTCTGTGAAGTACCAGCTTGGGTGAAGTCTGAGGGACCTGGGGCAGCTGTTAAAACAGCAGATCCTCCCTTCCCTGTCTAAGTGTGATGCCAAGTAGCTGCATGGTCCCAGATTTGGACAGACAAGAGGAAAAGGCAAAAATAACTTCCAGTAGTAAAAAAAAAAGTATTTTGTGTTGTCTCAGCAGACACAGACACTGAACTGCATAAACATGAGAAGATCCATTGAAACCCCAACACGCATTGTTGAGCCACAGCAGGCTGGATTGTTTTACACTCAGCTGGGGGAATTTTCAAAGGTAGTAAAGTGTGCAAATCTAGAGATATGAGTAAGGCTCACAGGCATCTCACAGCTTCTGCAAGAAATTTCATTCTTTCCACGCTTCAAAGTTTTCAGATAAACAGAACAATGGCAGAAATCAGATGAGGCAGGTGGAATAAAAGGAATTTACTGCAGTCATCACAAATTAAGGCTCATGCAATGCTAACACTGTATATGTTATCATGGGTTGATAATCTGCAGGCTACCTAAAACTCCTATGCTGCCATACACCCCTTAGTTCATCACAAAATCATTATGGCCATAGCAAAATTTGAGTAGAAATAATCGACAGTCAGGTTTTGATGCTAATAGAAGGGGATTTCTTGGGCCAGGTGCTCTGATTGACTGAAGACAGGCTTATTAATCTTTCATTTCAAGTGTGCTGCTTGACAAGGCTGCCCTAATTTCCACACCACCTGCCAGCCTTCTCAAGCCTGTGACACCAATTCCTGAGCACCAGAACCAAATTAGCATTTGACCTTTAGAAAGTTAGCTCAGAATGCCAAGTGCATGTCCAAAACTCACATAACTCATCTTTTCTTGGCCAAAAACAATAAAAGCCATCTGGGAAGACACCACACGTTATGAGCACAAGGAAAGAGCACGAAAGTAGGGAGTTTACAGGGTGTGATTTACCTGTGGCAAAAATAGTAACCTTCCTGCACTCACAGCCCACTGTTTCAAGGAAAAGATTGAAAAAATTAAGTGTTCAAAAATGTCAGAATGACATCTGAAATAATTAAATTACCATTTTCAGAACGCTGAGGAGGAATGGAATACAGAGGTAAATCTGTCTAATTTTTCAGAAAAATGAAATAGCCTACTGTTTCACCTCAGGTGTTTTGCTGAAACAATGCTCTAACTTTGGTGCCTTTTTAAAAATTATTTTGCAGTGTTTTTCCAAGGAAAAAATAAGCACAAACTTATAGAGTGCTCAAAAAAATAACCATATATACATATATATATATATATATATATATATATATTAAAAAATTGTATCACAAATTTCTTTCCCAGTTTTTTTGGTTGGTTGGTTGGTTGGTTTGGTTTGGTTTGTTTTTCTCCTCTTCCCATATAATTGGAGGCCCCAAGCTGAGGCATTTCCATCAGCTTTCTCTGGACTCCCTCTATAGCCAGTGGAGGGAAAAAAGGACCTCTAGAGAGCAGTGCAACACATAAATTCTGATTCACCTTTAGCAGGGCTCTCTCCCTTCTCTCTCAGCTCTCAGGAGAGCCTTTGAATGTTTTCAGTTAACTGGGAAAAAAAAGTAGATCAACATTCCTGTTGTGAGGCAGCAAACATGTTTCCATTGCTTTAAAAATATTAGGTGCCTATCTAAAGCCATTGGAAAGTAGTTCTTTGTTTCAATTATTTTCCTGATTAATTTTGTTTTTTATTTTCCATAATTAACCATAAGCTAGACACATTTACCTGATTTAATATAGCATCACCCAAATTCAAATGTCCTGGCATTTTGAGCTGACTGGGTTCTTTTGAAATCTAAACAAGTGGAATCAGTTTTCAATTGTTCAAGTTGCACAAACAAGTTTTCATGTTAATTTATAAAATCAGGAACTTTTACCAGATTGTTGATCCAAAAGCTGCAGTTGCTAAAAAATACTGTTGCAAAATACACTGCTGAAAGACATGGTCTTGAAAATTGTCTTTGCCTCTACTGGTAAGAAATAAACCAGTAAGTTTTATATTTTATGCCAATATCTTTGCAACATACTATGCTTGAAGAAGTGTATTTTTGTTTTAATTGCTGATTTTTCAATGGCATCAATGGGTATGATGCACAAGTGTCTTCACAGAATGATGTCCTGATTTTATTTATTTTTCTAAAGGTTGCTTCAAAGAATTCAAGGCACTTCACAAGCTCAAGGCCAAAAAGCTCAATACTAATGAATTGGTAGTATGATCCTTTTTAGAGGCAATTACATTTTCTTGACTCTAAAATGAATACATCCAAGATAAATCTTTAATTTTCATTGCCTGCCCATGCACACTATCCTTTAACACAAAATGAATTTTTCCTCTATTTATGTGTTTCCTTTCCAAAATTCAAATGTCCCGTTCACTTTCCATGGAAAAACATTGAACTTTTTAATGTTTTTGCAAGATTTATCCCCAACACATTCTTGAATGTTTAATCAAAGGTACCAACAGACACCATTTCAGTTTTGTTTAGAAAGAACCAGTCAGCTTACAAATAAGTGACATTTTAAATACTTAGTGCTACTTTCAGCAGTGTTCTACTCCAGCAAGCAAAATGAGACATGACACAAGCAATGTAACCCCATTAAATGACAAAATATTTTCCATGTTCCTGAATTCTGAAGTTAGGTTAAAAGGCAGAAAGAATTCTATTTGCATTTTGCCTCCACAATACATTGAAGGTGTCTAGATGACATACAGAAAAAAAAAAAAAAAAAGAAAGAAAATGTCCATCCAGAAAAAAAAGAAAAATAATTCAGTACAGAGTAGTTTATCCTGAATAACCAGAAGTCAAATGTTACAGTAAAAAGCTTTTAGAAAATCATGGGAGGAGTAAACATTGTATCTAATAGAAGCAAGAAAATGTAGCCCTAGCTAAATTATGTTGCTTGGGATGGTGGTGGAATTGTTAAAAGACAATCTTCCAGACTTCTGTATGATTAACAGAATTCCAACATCATGTAAATATGATCAGATCAAATTTAACATTTTGTGCAACAAGCTGTCCTTTAGCAATTGCCATTTTGTTTTTGTAGGCACAGCTAATATTATTGATATTGACATAATAACATTCTTGTTTTACTAACTTTATTAAAAGTAGCTCCAAAATAGAAAAGTTCATAAATACATAATTCAAATTAAATCAACCAAATGTGCCCAGCTTTATAAAAATAACTTCCTTCTCCACTGGCAATATAAATTAATGACTCCTTTGTCCTGCTCAAAATAAGATTGTTTTCTCACTTGCTAAACAGCTGTTAAACTGGTGAAACACACCCAACATGTGGGAGTCCCAAAGGACTGATGTTCTTCTGTCAGTCTTTCATGACTTAGGGTAAGTAAGGACATGTGATAACTAAATACAATTCAAAAAATCTGCAAAAATACCTATTCATTCCATAATCTGTCTCCACACTTCAGTTACACAAACACTAACTGTAGCATTAAATTTCTATTACAATTTGCCCATGAGAGTCAAAAAAAGTAAAATTCTTCAGGGAAAAAACAAACAAACAAACAAACAACTAAGTTTTAAAAGAATCTGCAAAATGCCCACTTTTTTTTTTTTTTTTTCCTTTAATGTCATTCACCTCAAACATCACACTGGAAATAACATTCATCAGGAAAGCTATTGTGGAAACACACACAGAATCACAGAATCACAGAATCAGAGTCACAGAATCACAAGGTTGGAAGAGACCCCCAAGATCATCGAGTCCAACCCAGCCTTAACACCTCAGCTAAACCATGGCACCAAGTGCCACATCCAGTCCTTCTTTAACACGGGCAGCTGTGGAATATCTATCTTTTAGTGTTCTATGAGCTTTGAAAAACATTCTTCCTGCCTGATACAACTTAGAGACTTGTTAAATAGAGATTAGAAAAGGAAGGATAATCTTGTGCTTCAGGAATCCTACGTTCCTGTAGCATTTCAAAGTTCTTTTCCTGCAACTGCTGCAGGTTTGATTTGTGGTCCTGGAAAAGTCAATCTTCATCCCCTGTGAAAATACTGTTTCATTCCTTCGATCTCATTCAGAAGTAACATCCATCTTAATTTTAAACTTGTTGGCTATAACTTTGCAATCAGTTCTGTCATCAAATCCAGTGCTTAGAATCCTGGGAACATCCTATTACCCAGGATGTCTGGGTGTGCTCATAAAATAAGTAATAATCACCATCATAGAAATAATTGATACAAAGCCATACTTGGTGAACACTACCACTTCACCAAGCAGTGAGGCACTGAGCTGATATTAATTGGGGAGTTGCAGTGATTTGGACAAAGTACTGCCATACATACATGATGGGAACTCACCTCAGTAATTTCTGCTCACAAAAACAAATTGATTTTCAGGCTAAAAACTTTTCTTTTAAAACCCTTTTCACATCCATTGACAACCTTCATTATTAGTTGCTTGGGTGTGTTGATCTGCGAGTCTCATTTGAATACATTCATTATTATACTGCCAGAAGAAACAAAATTAAACTTAATTAGAGGTCACATCACCTCCAGCTCAAGTTAATTAAAAGCCTAATCAAAACAGGAGCCTGTCAGTGAAAAAATGATAAGGGGAGTAAATTGCATTATCCCCACACTAAGGACAGTAATCTGTCTGATTGCCTTTTATTCCTCCCCCTGCCTGATTTTGCACAAAAAAGAAGTACATAGAATAGTGTATATACTCTCACCTGATGTTCCTACTAAATAAATGAGTTTGCCAGCTTTCCCTCAGCCTGGTAATCACTGCCTGCTGCAGGAGGAAATGCAGGGATTGTGCTGCACATCTTCATGCTGCCTAGCACATAAAAATAATTAGCCATTACAAGGTCAACTTCCCAACTTAACTGCGTTTGGGAGAAGCGTGGAAAGCAGCTGGAGGCCTAACAGGACTGAATCTCCAATTAATACTGAGGAGATAGGCAGAACTCATGGGGTGCATGCTCTGACTGCTGGTGTGAGGACACCTGTGCTCTCAAAATGCACTGACCTGCTGTGCAACTGGGAAAAGCCACTGCCTCCCTTGGATGTTTGTTTTGGTCACTTGAATTTGCCCACACAATGTGGTTTTTCAGACAATTTTTGTTTCTTGGTAATGCACTCTCTTCACTTACTGCTATGATATCAATTTATACTGGCCATGCTGTTAGGAAGCTATAAAGAAAGGAATTTCTCACATGGGAGGAAAAATTCTATCAAGAGATGCTGAAAAATATTATAGCCACTTGTTTCATATCACCAACAGCCTCATGTAACAGCCTGTCCCATCAGGAGCCCACAGATGAAAATTTTAAAAGATAAATATTGATTTTTCAACAAAAATTATTTATTTGACGTGAAAAGAAGTCCAGAACAAAAAGCACCTAACGAGAAACTTGGGATACTCAATATGTTCATTTTCTGTATCTGTTTGAGCCCAGGTATTGTCTGAGTCTGCCAAGAACCCATTCATTTTAAGCCAAACTGCTTCCTTGGGCATTATAATTAATATTCATTACTGAACACAAAAGATTCAAATTGTGTCCAAGTAACAGTTCAGTATCATCCCTGTTCCATACTGGATTCATAAAATTCATAAAAAATGAGATCCAAACCTGTGTGCTTCTGAATTTTTCTGTTTGTCCTCACCCTTATTTGTTCCTCCTGGGGAATGATGAGCTGTTTAAGCTGAGCTGAGCTGATGGTTTTCCTCAAAACAACTTATTATGCCAAACTCTCAGAAACCCCATATTGATTTCAGTGTGGATTTGAAAGGAAAATCCAAAGGAAGGTTTTAGGAGACTTCATCTTGAAATTAAAATCCAGGGACTCAAAGCTTCATTTAAAACTTTATTCTTAGCTCTGCTGTTCACATCTGGTTTGGATTGCTCTTTCCATAATTTCATGATATACAGAATATTATTGCTACTCCTGAGGGCTGCACTTAATGTTAACGGAAAGGTATCATCTACTTAGATGAAAATACATTTCCTTTTTGTGGGAAGAAGGAAACCACAAGCATAGATGTGTTTTCTTGGATTGTCCCAGAGCAGTAATTTTTCTTACACATCTGAAGTTTAGATTTACCTAAACAGAGCAAAACCAGCTTAACACGGAAAAGCAGAAAGCGGATCAGGAATAAATTGCTAATACTGGATACGTCAACATTTCATTTTAACATTGTTTTTCTCTCATGACATGTTTTCAGGGAGGGAAAATTAGGAACACACACAAATTTGGTTTTTTTGCCTGCTGTCATTTTCTCACAAATGTTGTTCTCAATTTCAGCACCAAGTGCAAATATCTAACACGGCTTACGGATTTTTGCAGCTGAGAAAATGCTCAATACAGATGAACATTTCAGTCATATATTAGGGCAAAAATAAAGATTTATTATGTCTGGAGCTCAACTGGAAGAATTTCATTCCATTTTCCTTCTTCTCAGGATGGTTCCCACCCAGCCAAACAACATGCATTGTATGCTGCTCAGTAAAAATACATCTATGCTTAGAGTGAAGGTGGGCACAAATTTCTTAACCACATGGAGGAATTCAGACCAGCATTTATCAGGGAAAAATGAAAGAAAATTCAGGAGACTGTTGCTTCATTTAAAAATAAAACACTGCTGAGGTCTACTAGAAACTGTGGAACCACAGAATTATCATAAGCATAGGAAGGCCAATACCTAGAAATGCTAAAATCAGGAGAAAGCAATCAATGCTGAAACAAAGTATCAGAGATGATGGATGTCAGGAATGAAATAGAAATGTGTCATGAAAGGAAAACAGATAAGTGGATATTAAAAGGAAGGTCCACTGAAAAGAGAAAGATGAAGGACAAAGTAAAAATCAATGAGAATAAAATATACATAAAGTGAGTCATAACAGGATGCTTGTATTTTGTCAGATGGAGTCATCAGTCTATGAAAAGAAACAAAAATGCAAAGCAGTGGAATACAGAAGCAACAAAGCTGGGCTGGAAAGGCACTGGATCTTCCCTGGGGCAGCACAGTGCCTGAGGCTTCCCTTGGCTCCACTGCCACGTGCTCTGGGGCTCTGGTACGGTTCCTCCCGAACAGAGCCCTGCCATCTCACTGGGATTGTTATCTGGGAGTGTAAAAGGCAAAGCTGCTACACAGGAGCAGGGGCTCCTCGGGCATGCAGAAACATGGGCTCCTTAGAGCATTTTGCATTCTTCTGAATCTGGGCAAGCCAAGCTGAAACCAAAACCTGAGTTCATGTAACCTCAGTGACCGCAGCAAGTCAAGTCAGTGATGGTCAGTGGAAGACAGGTCATGGCATATTCTATCAGAGCACAGAACAATAAAAAATGTGATGCTACTGGCTTCTTGAAGAAGAAAAAGACAACAGCAATTCACACAGACCTCAGTATCCAAGGCATTTCTAACACATTTCTGAGCTTTGGGAGGGAGATTTGGTTGTAGTGGGTTTAATTGAGAGAATGGAGGTCATATTAAAGACATGATTTGGAAGTCACTGCTATAGCAGCAAATGGCTTTGTGAAAAGAATCTTGGAGTTTTTACATCTAGAAACTCTCCTCTAAAGCAAGCTTTAGAATGAGGAAATGCTCAGGTTTGAAGCAAGAGAAGTAAAGTCCTTTTAAAGGATTATTTGGTGTGGGTTCCATGAAACGGGAACAGACACTGATGCTACAGATCCTGCAGGTGCTTTCCTGGCTGCCTGCTTAGCTGTGTGCTCCCTAAAATGTGCAAGCGTCAGCTCAGGTGGAGCAAGCAGTTTTCCCCTCACCAAGAGGACGTTTCCAGGCAGATTCTCTTGTAACAGGGATGTAGGCAGCAAATCTTTAGCTGTTGTTATGTACGTAGTTCTCTTTGGTGCTTCTCACTGGAACACTGGCACGGGGAAATTTGCCTGGGATATTGAAGTCAACCTGGTAATCAATTGGGGTATGTAGGATTTAAAGTATCAGCTGCTATTCTAGAGAAACAAGGTAACCACATTCTTTTTTTGTTACAATATTTCCCTCAGTGATAGGGGGAAAAAAAAAAAAAAAAAAGTGCAGGATCCTCTTCTCTATACCCCATTAGAAGCCTGATCTTTATTTCTCATGACTGCTGTTCCTTGCTCAAATATCACCATTTTCACTGCTAAATTTGGTCTCTTTCATTTCCAGAACCATACACAACTTACAGCATACAGACACCACATCACTTCATGCTTGGTTTCATACAGGCTTTATGTAAGCTTTCTGTCTGAAACTTTCATAAGAATGATTTAGGGTGAAATTGCAAGTAAACCTTCGGAAGTGCCTAATTCATAGCAGAGAATGCTTGTTAGTCTTATGAAATGTGCTTGATGCACCACTTAGGGAAGTTTAAAAAGCTGTTTGAATCATTGCTTAAAAAAATTCCATGAGCTTAAAAGAACAATGAAATAAATGGGCTGTGAAAGGTTCCTTAAGTTTAACAGGACTTCAACAGAAAAAATTAAAGAGTCTGAAAGATAAGAATTAATTTCTTCTGTCACAATGATATTTCTTATTTTAATTTATACTAAATATTGTTGCCCTTTTCCAAAAATATTAATATCTGCCCTGGTACTTCATCATTTCTTAGGACTCTATAGAGTTTTCTTCCTTTCACACACTCATTCCATTATCCTGGGCTCAAAACTAAGCTCAATTACTCTATTTACATATGAGGGATGGGGAAGGAGGAAGGAATCTCTATGCTAAAAGTACACAAAGAACCTTAAAAATGGTTTTAAAATTAAAACAGACATCTGTTGTCATTCAAGATTTTACCATTCTGTCTGTCATTTCAGAATAGCTGTTTACCTCTCTACATTTTCCAACACACTTTAGGGGAAAGGGTGAGAATATTCTTGGAAACATTGGCAGTGGTGAGTTCCAGATGCAGACGCTGATACATCTCCTCTTTATGGATCATTTTCTCCAGGAACAGGTTGTGTGATTCCATACTAATAGAATTACAAGTTATTCATAGAGCATTTGTCTACTCCAACTGGAGTGCTGAGTGTTGTCCACATGCATGCTTGAATGTCAGTCTCTGTGCCTGAATCTTCTGCAGGGCAGTAAAGCAGAGCTTACAGAAAATTCATGCTGTATTTCAGCAAATTAATGAATTATGTAGAACATCACATGCCCTGAATTAGCAGGCTTCCAGCAGCATTTCTGAAACTGGGAGCTGTCTGGAGGATGGACAGCATTAAACATCTGCAACTGGCAGTAGTTCATCTTGCTCTCAGGCTGAGAATGGGAAATCACTGGCAGGATGTGCACATTCCAGTCAGGAAACTGCTAATTAACCAGGGTAATTGTACAAGGGCACTTGTGACCAGTCACAATCAGTATTCACTTCTTCCTCTGAATGAATGCAAGTGATTCCTACTTCCAGGTCCAAATTGAAAATTCAAAAGAAACTGACCTGGCTACGTTGGACATCTTCACCCTTCTATAGCCTTTTAGTGTTATTTTAGTGTTTGCCACAGGATTGATGTGGCATCACTTCATTATATTGATACATCACTAAAGCAGATCTGAATCTAAACAAATGCAAAACTCAGCTTCGATGCTTTTGGTAAATGTTTCACATTGAAGAAGAATTTCATATTTTCTTGTGACTTGTTTACAGCTAATACTGGTCTGACAATATTCTCCTCCCCAAACGGTCAATCTCCATGTATTTCAGAACTGGAAAGAACAAATGAGGGGTATGAAAGCAGACTATTAAATATGAACTGTCGTGGGTTAACCCCACCTGGCAAGTAAGTGCCATGCAGCCACTTGCTCACTCCCCCCTCTCACCCCACCAGTGGAATGGAAGAGTGTAAGAGATTAATTTGAATTGAGCTTTCCCTGTCACAGTAACCCCTTCCCCCAGGCACAAGCTCTACTTGCATTTTATATAGTCTCACATGACAGCTTGCTGGCAAGTTCTGGAGATCCTGAGATGCTGCCCTGTCAGGCCAGTACAGAACAGGGGACCATCTTCCAGCGCCCAGAAAAGAGCTGAAGAAAGGCTAAGGGGGAAGGGCTGAGATACTGAATTTGGTGGTAGGTTGCTTTCTGCTGATGCATGAATGAATCTGCTACAATACCTGAGGGAATCTTTTTTTTTTTTTTGCGTTGGTTTGTTTGGATCGTGAGAAACTGGGAGGTCAAAACGTTGCCTTAATTATAATCTCTTTCTAATTCTTGCAATTTTAAAAGGAAAATGATACTATTATTTTACATAATGGTATGCAGCAGAATCTGTGTTTGAACAATAACCACAGCTAAATGCATTAATGTTTCCCCAGATAACTAGTTTTTGCTTTTTTCTTCTCTCTTCCATTTATATGCACATTCTCAAAGGGAACACAGTGCTCATACTGTAAAAGGCTTGAATTATTCTCTTTTTTTTTTTTTTTTTAAGAATACTAGAATTGAATGAAGATAAAAAGGGATATGTATGAAATGCAGTTTGGTTTTGAATACTATCAGTAATCTCTCTATGCACCTACCAAGACACATATCTCTCCTATTGAGGATTTGCTTCAGAAAATGTTAAAAGCACATCATAGCCTGATGTCCCCTGTATGTGTGCCATGAAGGATGGTGAACATGCACTGTTGAAGCAGCTGTAACTCCTTCTACTGTTTTAAATTCTCTGGGAGTCAGAATTCAGTCCACTCTGCAGTGTAAATTTTGTTGCTCCTTCACCAAAAAGTTAGAAGAAAAAAATCTCCACCAGTATGGAAATGGCTTTGTTCCTTAAGTCAGGGTTTAGCGAGTTGATATAAGTTGGAATAATTGAGTGAAGGTGTATATACTGCTTATTTTATATATAATCTTTATTGTAAGGATAACAGAATGTTATTTATGTTATCTGCCCCTTCCACATCTTGTAAGTGTCCACAAAACTCATATGGATTTCCTGCAGATAAAATTCATCCTCTGACCAACACCTCCACCAAATACTTGATGTGTTGATAAAACCAGGTAGCAGCAGAACAGAAGGAGGGAGAAGGCTTCAGAAAAGTTTTGTAGTAAACTTGGATCTTATCCCTGCCAGTCATGTACTAAGGGCTGAAAGGTAGTTATTCTTTAATTCATTTTCACACCGTACATCTTCCTTTTTGAACCCTACAATGTGAGATTAAGATAATAGAAACATGTCTGATCAAAAGCTGCAGGGAAAAACGAGTCGTCTGCTGTGATACATTTTACTTAACTTTCATAACTTCTATTTTGAACCAATATTAGCTCTGCATGTTATTATACAAGTGCATAATGTATGCACACCAGATGGCAATTTGGGAATGCATGCAGGAGCTGAGGATACACGTAATACTTTTCTCACAGCATACCTTGAATTCGAGGACCATTTCAAAGAATTCTTTCATTTTTTTTGCTTTCCTTATAATGAAACACATCTTTTCAATAGAAATGTTTTCTATTTTGATTAATAAACTAGGATTGGAAGAACACATCTCTCAAACAATGCAAAGTCCTGGTTCGTTCTCTTTCCACTCCTGTGAAAGCATTCATATTAAGAGCTGAAATGGCTTGTGGTTTAGAGTGGTTATGAAAAAAATCACAGAGAAAAAGTCTGAAATAACTGTAAGAACATAAACACTTCATATTTTTATCAGTAATAATGCCCTTTGGTTATAAGACAAGAAAAAGGTCTTTGCCCTGCATTTAAACTTTCACTAATCCCTTCTGCTCCAACTAAATCCATTGGTTATCCAAGGTATTTTTAATCAAAAGAAGCAATTAATATTTACTATTATTTGTGGACATCAAAACTCTCTTGAGGCCGATTGAGATCTAAATAATCAAAATTACTTGGAGTCTGTATACCAGTGTGTAATCCTGTAATGGTAGTAACCTCATCTGCAGAGTGTGGATGTGGGAAGCCTTTCCCATTCACTAGGGCAATTTCTTCTGCAGGATGGGGTACAAAGAGTAGTTTTGTGCCTATAGTAAATGGATTATGAAATCTGAATGATCTGCATGAAACACATCTGTAATTAACCAAAACTTTATTGATGCACAAAGCAAACCCATCCACTCTTAGTCTTTTGCAACTGCTGAAGTCTTTTATGTTTCACTTCATTTCATTCCAGCCCCTACATTCAAACTCTACCTCAATAAATGGCAAGACAACCCTCTAAAAGAAACAGAATTACTGGGCTGGGTTTCTTTCTCCAAAGAATATCTGCTGCCATCTGTTGACATCTGAAGTGCTCTTGAGTCTTAAATAAAATACAATCAGATTATCAGATGTTACACATACAATTGAACCTCTCAACAGCACTTGTAGATATTGTCAATTAGACACTTGAAACTGAGCCATATGTTCCCATGTTGTAATAAAAGAGACACAGGAAAGGCTGGAATCTGTGATAACTCCCAGCTCCTCAGCAGAGCACGGCACAAAAATAATTTGTGTAGCTGTTGAGGGAAGTGTTTGTAGTAAAATCAGCTGGAAAAGACAAGGGCTGCAGAATGGTGTTTGCAGGGAGGTGCTGAGTAATGAGAGGTGGCAGGGAAGGAAGAACAGCACGTGGCAATGCAGGGCCCAAACACACAGCTGGGCTGAGTATGAGTTTGGGAATAACAGTGAGTTTGTGCTTCCCTAGGTAAATATACATGGATAGGATTCATGTACAAGTTCAAATGAGAAAAAAAAGTACTTTGTGAGAGTGTAGAACACTACAACGGAGTGCCTCTGTGTCTATTCTGCATAAACTCTCTACTTGTTGTGCTGTGTGCAGGACTTAACATTTTTTGGGACTCTTACAGTTTTTCTCCCTTGGAACTGCATTTAGAAATCTATGAAGCCTTACTGAGGGAAGAAGGCCTCTTTTTTTTCTATTTTTACACCAGCACCAAAAAGTACAAGCTATTGGCATGCATCCAGACTTTTTCAGGTGTCCCGTGTAGCAGTTAATTTGAAATAAGTTAATAAACTGTAGTTTGCTCCAGAATTTTATTTTTTGAGACAATCCCCTCATCTCTAATACAGTCATGGCCTGCTGTACAGTATTTATGGGCATTAAACCATATTTTGTGTTTTTTTTTCATAGGTTGCATTATACTCATGCCTGATAAACTTCTTCACCCAACAGACAGTGATGCTTTCTCTCTATTCCTTTCCTAATCAGCTTGTAAGAGGAACTTCTGGTCTAAGTGTGGTGAAATTCTGTATATAAGTGCATCTTCTCCATCTGAAACGTGATTTTTTCTTCTGATTCCTTGCACTCAGAGCACCTTCAGGAGAGTATCCAGATCTTTACAACTGATACAGAAACTGAAACACCCCTGGTAGCAGTGAGCAAGTGATCCCAGTGACTGGCAATGTGCACAACTCTTTACATTGCCAAAAGGAGGAAGCCACTCCTACAGCTTCAGAGCTCTGTTCACATGGCAGACTATACATTTCAGAGGTGTCAGCCTCATCAGTTGGATTTATTTTGATCCAACATATATTTGTTGTCATGTTTTATGGAGAAGTAAAGTAGTACATTTAGAGGAAATGCACATTTGTTTCTCTGTCAGCTGCTTTGGCTCAGATGAATCCGGGCTTGTTACAAGCCTCACCAATGTCATGTGCAGTCTCAGCACATAACATCTCCCGGGAAGTGATGCCTGTTTTCCCCAGAGGAACTGATCCTGCTTTCTGCCAGGAAGTGACAGCTGGGAATCTCCTACCAGAGGCTCTAGAGATACCCCACCAGCACACTGAATTTGCAATCGCTGCTTCATTTTGCATCTTTGCCCCAAAAAGAGACTTCGGGCCTTTTCAAGGATATTCTGACTATTTTTTTTTTCTATGCTGTTAGATAGAATTCTGTTTTTAAAATGTTTCCTCTTTGGAGTTCCCAGTGTGTATTTTCTTTATCCACCAGCTGCAGAGTAGCAACTGGGGGCCTGCTAGTAAGTGCTATCAATAAAAATTGAACTAACTAAGTTTCAGGCATAATCCCCTATTATTATAAATGAGTTCAGTGAAATATAAGATAATGGAGTAATAAACCTCTGAAACCTAAGACTTAGCAAGGAAATACCAGCAGAGCTTGGAATACTGCATTCTGACCCCAGTGATGTAATAAATGTTTAATCAACTACTACTGATAAATTTTAAGCATCAGAAGGACCTGGATCCAACAGCAACGGAGTAAAATCTTAGATTATTTGCAACAACTTTGCATCTCTTTTGTTCTTAATAAAAAACAAACAGCAGCCCTGATTTAGAGGTCTTCAAAGAATTTGAAAGGTTCAGAGACAGCAAAAATTGGTGCCAGCATACTGGAGACCTCTATGGCTATAGTAATAAATAGAATTTGGATAACCCTCTTTCATGACTGAAAGGAATCCCAAGCTGCTAAACATCGACTGTTAAGGTTTCAGATCATGCAGGATTATAACCTCAGATTTATTGGAGCAAAATATTCTGACTTCTGTTGAAAAGTTTATTTAGAAGCTCAGTTAACACCTGCATGGCAATGTAAAGGGCCATGATGTTAGATTTTTCTCCCCTACAGGATGCATAACATAGTAGATGAACGTGTTCTGGGGTTAATCTTTTGTGTTGATTGCAGAGGAAACAATTTCTTACACTGTCAATCAAGAGCAGATCTGTAACAATGATTTCCAGAATATCATTGCACACCAAGATCAACTGCCAACTTTGCCTGTTCAACCAAGTTAGCAACTGAAATAAAGACTGATCATTGTGTTTACAAAATGGCACATAGCAACTCAACACAGGTTCGAGGGGCTGTGGTTGGCCCTAGCCATTTTTATTAAGGAGATTTATACTACTGTCTTCTATTAGATCAGATGAATGTGTTACAACTAAATTATTACTCCTTGATTCTGTGTCACATAGATATTTATCACCATGATGTGCCGTGGCTCTGAAGTTTGGTAGGGAAGAACTGTAAGAGACATTCCTCTAGAGGCTACAGGAAATTTTGTATCAATAGAGACCTAAAGTATGTCTATAGAAAGGGAAGTTGAAATAACCTTTCTCTTCCATTTTCTACCTTGCTTTTCCCTTTTGCAGTCTCTCCTGCTCTCTCTCTGTGGTGGAGTGCTCCAGAAGAAGGGCTAGTTTCCCACAGTACATGTTTCTCCTGTTCAACTGATGCTTCACCTCGGAGAAAGCTGCTGGACAGGTGAGTGCTTCCTGTTTGGCTCAAGTATGAACTTGTTCTAACAAAAAAGCAGCAGAAAATTAGTGGGCAGAACAGCTTCCAAATCCCTGTGGTCATCAAAGACAGACAGATGCACATGGAACACGTCATGAGTGCCTCTTCCGAGTGAGAGGAAGCACAGCCAGCCCATGTGAAGGTTATTGCACGGAAATGCTTCTTTTACTCTGGGTTTCTAAAACTACTTCCTGCTGTCTCTCATTTTGCTTTGATTTTTTTAAACACTACGGAATTGGAGCCAGCTGTAGCTTTCCACTGACTCATACCAGTATCAGGTGTGTAAAAACTATTTGTGGCTCTTGATTTGGTTTCTTTCTGGTTTTGAAGAACAGCCCTCCAATGTGCTTTTCAAGTGAAGTGGTGGCTTAGGTGTATCTTGGCTGCTTGATTTGTCTGAGGGAGTCTGTTTTCCTGGTTCCAGAAAAGAGGCTGGTAAGTCCTTAACCTCCTGAATTTTTCAGCTGTGCTACAAATGTACCAAATGGGAAAATATCCACTTGCTTCATTCAGATGATCACCAAAGGACTTTCTGCAAATGATTATCTGTGTGTTGGGACATCCAGCTACCAGAAAATGGAGCAGTCAGAGGGGTGAAAAGATAGGAAGGTGAAATAATTTCACTAAATAGATAAAGCAGCAAGCGTGGTTTGGGGTTGCTGGCCTTAGATGTGCGTAAAGGAAAGGACTGTAGAAGGCAAGATGCAATTTTGGGGCATTATGGAGTGGTAAACCTGCCCAAGTGTAGGTGAAGTGGCTTAAGAAAAAGAGAATATGGGGAAATGAGCCAGTGGGAAAAGAATACCTGGCCCCTAGAAGTGAATAGAGACTGGGATTTGAAGCTATAAATTTGGAGTAGAAAATAACAGCTTAAAGTTTGATCTTTGTTTTAATATCAAGCAGTAGTATTTGCTTGGCTTGAGTGTAAAAGTTCTCATCCTGCTTCAAATGTATCCTCCTTTTTTTTTTGGCATGTTTCTTGCATCTCTAATCCTGAATAATTTTGAGGTCAAGTGTAAAAACATATTTACACCTCTGAGTAATCTGCCTGAATACTTTTTCTACTTATTTTCTACTCTTACCAACTGAGGTTAACCACTTCTTTTGACTTGCCTCTTCCGTAGCTTTTTTTGGTGGTCTTGAAACACATAAAAAGATGAAGTTAATATAAAAAAAATCACCTAGGTTCTGGTGTAATCTTTTTCTTTTATCCTTCCCCCCGCCCCCCTCAGATAATGGTTGCTCCTTGGGCTGTATTCATCAGGGAATTCTTTTTATAAGGAAGTTGACTGATGAATTGGATGATATAGATGCATAGTTACAGCGTTTCAGACAATTTCCATGGGATACAAAAATAAACCTGGAGGCAGGGTGTGGTTTTCTGATCAAATTTCACTTGTGGTACTCATGTGTAAAGCAGAAACACCATATTTGTGGTTCTTTTTTTTTCCAGTGAAGATATGTATTTTTCCTTAAAATATTTGTTAAAGTATAGATGTTAAGTGATCCAGACCAATATGTCTAAGACTTCACACTGTGAATACTCTAAGTTTGATGTTAAATGTGTGCTTAAATATCCCTTTTGTGGGGTTTGGGAGCTTTAAGGGCAGGTTTACTTGTGCCTCATGGCTTTTGGTTTTTGCTTTGTGATACTTCTGTAACTATCAATAATGTGCTGCTTTCTCTTACCAAATAAGAACCAATACATGTGGTCAAATTAATGCAGCCTGATTCCAGGCAGAAAATAAAAGCATACAGGGAGGGAGAAGAGGGAAACAACTTTGGTTGGTGCAGGATGCTGGCAGGCTGCTAAAGGCCTCACAGTTCCCCACTTTTCTGGCTGCACCACAGTGTCCAACTTAAATCTGCCATTTTCACAAGATGTGATGCTCTAGCTAGGTGAGAAATTGTTTTAACACACACACACACACACACACACAAAAAAAGCTTCCCTAATTTCAAAAAATCTCTCAGCTGGTGTGAATAACATCAAGACCTTTCAAAGCTTCAAAAAAGCAGCCAGTAAGCCTGACACCCTCATTGCTATGTATCAATATGTCTTTGCCTGACACCATAATTAGTATACCATCAAATAGAATATGCAATAATTTAATTAGTATTCACAGGGGTAAATATGTGTGGGGAAGAGTTCTTAAAATAGTTGATGGAAGGAGAAATTATGTGAAGCTTTCAGAGTTCTTTCAGGCAGCTGCCAAGCCTGATGCCAGTTGACACAGCCTGCTCGGTTAACCGGAAAGCATTTGGACAGAATTCCTTGCCAAACTGCCACTGAGAATTTACACAGCCAAGGGATAAGAGCTCTGTGTGGAGAAGGATGCCAACTGCCTTGGCTTGTCAGGCACCAAAACGCTGTAATTTTCCTGAGAATCCTCATTGGGGACCCCCACTCAGGCCCTCTCTGCCTGCAGGTTGGGAACCCCAGGAAGGCTCAGGCCTGGGCACCCACAGCTGTGCCCATCCCTCTCTCCACCAGACCTGGTTTTATGGATGCTTTACCACCTCTTGGAGTATTTTGAAAATCACTGTGGAGACATAAACAGGATGGCTTATGGAAATAGCAAGAAACACTATCTACAGGCACTACACACTGGTTAAAGACACAGTGTTTCTCCTTGCCCATGGCAATAATCACCCATCTAACATTTAGCCATAATTGGCACACTAATTGGAGCATTTTTTTTCTTACTGTGGAAATAAAAGCTATTACTTAGGCTTCTGATTGTTACTTGAGAAGTCCAGAAAGGGAGAGATGGTGTCACACTGCAAGCTAACAAGGTGGCTCTGATGGTTTGTGTAACTCAGCACGGAGATCATCAGCAGAGTACACAGGGCTAGAAAGTATTTTCAACAAAACTGAAACAAAGCCTAAATGAATGCATATCATCTTCCACAAATTTAGAATACGTTTCCTTTATGTACATGCAGCTCTTCTTTCCTTTACATATTTGTTTGCAGCCTTTCCCGACTGAATCCTGCCTGGAGAACAGCACTGGTGAATGGAACATTGATTAGAAGCTGTAGAGAAAGGGTGGAAATTAAGTTTTAACTAAATCTGCACGCAGTAAATGGGAGTTACAGCGAGGGTCTGAAGGGGGTGTGGGGAACAATTAATCCCCACTGCAGACTTTATTTTAATGGGATAGAAGTTACACACAGATGGATGCAGGAGTGGGGTTAGCCTAGCCAACAACAAGGTGGAAGTGAGGAGTACTTCACCATGGTGGAGACACAAAACACAAAATCAATCACCATTATTTAAATATTTCTTAAGCAGCGAGAGAGTTCCGGTGTGCCTTTGCTCCAGTACTGATTCCAAACAATCCTTCTTCAAAAGAACAGTCCCACAAGTGCCTTCAAGGTGGGAAGTTCATTTGGGTTAACCATTTGCTTTTAGTTATGAGTAATCTCTGAAGGACCTGCGCTGTGGGTTGTTTTTCCAGCTCCCCAGTTCTCCTGGCACAGAGTTAAATCCTTCAGCAATATTCCACAAATCTGTGTCTGCACAGCGTGTAGCCTTGCTATGTTAGGAGTATTTGGGTGCTTTTACTACCCTCCTAACAACATACAGTACATTCAGCATCAATTTCATTCCCCTTTTAATTTAGAAAAGGAAAACTTATGGTCCCGAATGTATGGCTCACTTTTCATATGAAGTATTGTATTTCTGTGATTTATTGAGATATTAACATGGAAATGGTGATGTTAAACAATACTTGGAATAGCTCTAAAAGTGTAGGGGGAATCATGATTTCATAAGAAGAAAATTAGTTATGTAGGTAACATTATTGTATAATTTCCCAGGGGATTTCTACATCAGGCAAGGTTTTATTATATTCTAAAACAAAGTTGCTTGCACTCACTTTAAATATAAAGTACTGCTGAATATGACAATATCATAAGGCTGCTCACAGTACAAGCAAAGACATCTGTTAATGGTACCATGAATAGTTATGAACTGTGGTACTCAAATGGCTTTGCCAGCAAAGCATTGCCTCCTAATTTATTTTTATAGCAAATGGATGCCTCATTTTTCATGGTTTGGTAGTTTGCATTCAAATGTACCAATAACTTCCAAGGCAATCACTTCTACACAGCATGTTTTATTTGCAAACATAAGATGCAAGAGCTAATGGTGTGGTGGTTGGTAGTCTTCTCCATCAGCAGTTTTGTATGAATCCTTTTGTTGTTGTTGTTCAGTTCATGAAAAGGAATGTGATACATAAAAATATGTTTATTGTATGTAAGATTTAATTTCATTTCTTATTGCACACGAATTAGGAGGGACAAAAGGCTTTGTAATTGCACTCTTTGGCCGTTCAGTGTGTTACTGCTGAACTGGACTTTCTACATCTTGATTCGTTTCTGGAGATATCCCCAAAAATTAGAAGGGAACAAAAGTGGTTTCAGCTGACACAGAGCAGGCTTCTAAAGGCTCCTCAGTTGAGAAAAGGAGAGAGACAGCAAAAATGAATTCAACTTTGCCTATACTAATTTTTCAAATTTCTGGTAGTTATTACTGGAACTGATTCTAGAAGGAGTTTGTGATGACATGATTAGTTGTCAGCAGCTATTTTCCTGGGCTCTTCAGCCTCTGTGTGGTTTACTGTCAGCTCATCCTGTGAAACCAGCATTGTGTGGCTGGAAGATGGAAATGCTGAGCTGCTGGAACACTTGGATTTGGTTGTGGTGGGAGAGCCAGAGACCATTTGCTCCAGCATTGCGGGTCCTCCTCTGTGCCTGGCACTGCTGCTGGCCCTTTTAAATTAAATTCAGTTCCACTTATGTGATGCCACTCACCACTGTGGTGTGTACGGTGTCATAACTCAAGAGTTATCTTTCACATCTGAGGGCAGATGAATTGAGTGACTGGCAAAATAATCCACCGAACTTTCATAGTAGGATGTGAGGTCTCTGGTGATTTGGATTTGAAAAGACATTTGGAAGCAAAAAACAATTGAGAAACTCATGACAATGGTGATCAAATTAAGTTCATCTTATTAAAACCCAAGAATGGTTTTAGAAGAACTCATTTAAGACTTTTGTAGGGGCACTGGTTGATTTGGGTAGTGATTTTTGATTGAAATTTCTCTAGGTGTTTTCCAAGCACAGGTTCCCATTTCCTTGTCACTCTCCCCAAGCAATCTCCTGAGTTTGAAGCCCCGAACTCCACATCACCTAACCAGCTTTGGGGCCAAGCACAGAATGGGATCATGCTGAGCTGCACTACTGCTGTCCCAGAGGGACTCAGCTCTCCCCTGGGAGGCCTTGGGAAGAGCAGTTTCAGTGACCACTCAGGTGCTGGTGTGTGATTGCCACCAGCAACCCCAACCCCTGAACCTGAGAGATGCTTTGTCCCACTCTGGTGGTCCTTGTGCAGACCCTGCTCGAGAATTGCATTTAGCATTACAGTTTCATTCTGGTGTTTATTGTAACTAACCTGTAGATTCATCTTGGACAGCTGAAAGCTTTTAGTGTTTCCTCACCTTTTTTCCCACCTTACAGTTTCACTGTACTTTGAGTGTTGCTTCCACAGTGAAACCCTCCCATAGCACTGAAACCTTAGCATTTTGAAAGAATCATTTTATCCCACTCTTGGGTAAAAGAAGGGAAAAAATAAACAAAAAAAGGTGTTTCTGAAAAAAGTCTTTCTCAATCCAGCTTTGTCACTCTGAACCACTCTGCCTGGGGATTTCAATTAATTGAAGATGTTTCAGTTAGGTCACCAAAGCCCTTTCTCCACAAGCCCACTGCTGCTTCAGCTGCAGCAAGAGCTCCCTTGTGACTCTGAGTAGCTGGAGGAAAGACACTGCTGTGCCTGTCCTTGCATTCTGTAACTCAAAATAACAACCCCTGCAAGCCTCTGAGTAGCATGGCTGAAGTAAAAGCCACGTCACGGTCCTCTTGGAGCAGATTGAGTTTGGGATGCTGCAGACAAATGCCAAGAAGCAGCTTGGCAGCTAAGTGACTTTATTGTCTCTGTTTTGCTGCTCCTTTTCCCTTTCACTACCACTGCCACTTCACACCTGCTGTCAAGTGCAGCCTGGTAGCTCCCCTTTAGATCTTTTCTGAAATACGTGATGATGAAACAGCCTAGTAATAAGGCATTTTTCTCTTGTGATTCTGACTATGGGTTTGAGATACAGTATAATTAACCACACCTAGAATAATAGATATTTTTAGAGCAGTAGTAGTAAAAAAAGCTGGGCCTGCAGAACTTGAGCATCCAAGTAACATCTTCCTTGCACGACTCCTCTGGCAGAGGCCTTTTCCTTGTGCTGGAGCAGAACTGCCAGGGAAGCTCACAAATATCCCCTCATGAAGGTGTGCCACTTGAGGCACACCTGCAAGCCGTGATTCACACAGTGCCCCACTTGGGCCATCAGTGCCAAGTGATGGTGACAGAGATTTGTCACTGGTGAAGTCTGCAGCAGGCTAACAAGGGGAGCTGTTATGCTGCAGGGGCGATGGATCACAGCTGGTTAGTGCTCAGTGACTGTGTGCCACACAAACCAATGGGACAGATGACTGGGGGCTCGCTGGCGAGCAAGGCACAGCTCAAGATGTGATCAATCCACCAATCTATAGTGACAGAATAATGCATTAGGAGAGATTGATCCTCAAGCTACACTAAATCAAGTTAAATCCTTGTCCTTGGGTGAGTTTGTTTTACAGAAACACAATTTACATGTGATTTCTTTAGTTTCTGTTAAAAGTCTTTCAACACTGTATCTTTCTTTAACGCTTTCCCTGCCAGAACTGCTTTCCAGTTTTCACCCTGTGCTATGCTGAATTTTACCCCAGAAATGTGTATAATAGTCATTTTGCAAGCAGTGAGCTGCAGGTTAATCGTAACCATTCTCTGTGAGCTCCTCCCTGAATGTCAGTCTGCTAGCTTGATCCAAGATGATGTTTGTCCTCTGAGGATGCCGGAGGGTGAAGGGTTGTATCAGTTCAGTTGTTTCCTCTATGTGTCTAGCACAGATCTGTTGTCTGTGAGGATGTGCATTTTTGAGGGTGCCTTGCTTCATCGTTTTATACTTGCATTGGGGAAATGCCACTGTCTGTGGTGAGCCTATAAAACTGTGAAAATTAAAAATTATTGATTCAGTAAGGCTCAGTTTTTGAAAGGCTAAGGTATGGTGGTCTCCTGTATACATCTGGATGGCAACTGTTCAAGAACTGTGTGAAACCTGCTGCTGCCACCAGTTGTTTGACCTCAGAAAATGCTTGGAAAATACGTCAATAATCTCTTATTGGGCTGCCAGTACAAGTAATGCTAAGTGCAGCATACTGCAAATTTGTGATCATCCAGCTGGGATGTAGAGTCTGCTGCTGGTGTGTTGGTTGTAAATGGACAACATTAATTTTAAGCAAGTCACCAAGAAAATTAATTGTGCTCTTTGGCCCATATGATTCCTAACTAGATTTCATAACTGTGTCATGCTTGGAAATCACATTCCTATTTTTATCTCTGAAAGAAAATCAAATTGTTCTTGTCAATACTTATCCAGAGTTGATTGCATTTGTCTGTCAGAGGCACTACAGAGCCATGTGACAGCAGCCCTCCTGGGCTGGGCTCCATGTGAGGCAGAGGAAGGGAAAAGAAATACACGTGGAAAATAACAACCTGCATGTTCTGCTCCTCCAACCTACTATGACAACTTGAGTGTGTATTTAGGCTGTAAAAAACTTGTCATCTGAGGCTTAGTTTACAAGAGAAAAATCTTGTACAAAAAAAGAGAAAAACAGAATTAGTACTTGCAACATAGAACAATTGAGTTTTCCCTGTATTTCTCTGCCTATATAATATTTACAACAATAAAAACTTTAAATATTAAAATATTAAAAACTTAAAAAGAGATGCACATAATGATACGGATTACAGCCTACTTGGTTGTAGAAGTGCCAACAAAATACTTGTCCATGAGTGATAGCAAAGTGCTGAGTATCTAACTATGATGACACTTGTATCTAGAGCTTTCAGGCTTCTTTTTGTAGTGGTTTTCAGTATGTGACTGACATTTGTCAAAGTCTTTTTCTCTAGCAAAATACATCATTTACCCTGCTGAGTTATTTGAGGAGTCTGTAATGTTTCTCTCTGTATGTGAGCAGATAAAATCTACAAGGGTAATTAACTAGATTGTAAAGAAAGGGACAAAAGAGAATTCATGTTTTGTTACACAAACTGTCACAAAGGTATTTAACGGGAAGATACTTTGCCTGCTCCCTAGCTAAGATTTAAATGAGGTTATGGCAAAAAGGAACTTTTCAATGACTGAGATTTAATCCTCGTTAGGCAATCCTGGTTCTGTCTGCAAGTGGATCATTTGAAGCAGCTCACAGTAAGCACTGTTAAGTAACTCTGGATTATGAAATCACAAGCATAAGTTTTTTCTTTTGCTTGTACAGCAGTTAGGATCAGCAAGTCCTAATTGTTTGTAAAGGCTACTTTATTTAATTCCTTAAAAAGGGAGAAATACATAATAGATAACAAGGTACCAAGGGACTGTAGAGGAATGAATTCTGCTTTCCTATCCCTGTTTCAAATAGGATAATTTTTTCTTCTATCTGCAATCCAAGGAGGTTGTACCATATTCTTATCAAACAAAGACAGGAGTGCTTAAACCCCCTGAATTAGAGGAGAGCCCACAAGTCCTTGTCCAGGCTGTTGTAGAAGAACAGTCCACCCACTTCCTCTGTTTTCTTTGGGTGGGAGGATGGTAGCAAAACCTCTTTAATGTAACAAGCAACCTGTCTGGGCTTCTGCCACAATAAAATGTATGAAGGTGAGAAATGTGTTAAGTAATAAACACACTTAAGCAGAGTAGTTGTTTGGGGCAGAAAAGGTGTTTTTTAGGGTTTGTGTTTTCTTGTTCTCCTCCTCTGGTTTTCTTCTTTATTTCTCCTTTTCTCCATTTCTGGACTCCTGCTGTAGTGTAGCCCTGAATTTCTCAGCTTTGCTGGAAATCCACATACATAATTCTCCAACAGCCCATTGCTTGAGTGCCAGTCATTAGTCTATCCCATGTTTGACATTGTCCGCTAATTTTGTAGTGAAGTACTTGATGCTCAGTGTCTTAGTGCATCACAGAAAAGTAACAACTTAGTCCAAAGCAGTACTTGTAACCTTCTTCCTGCCTGAGGAAGAGCGAGGCAATTAAAAATGCATCTAGTGAAATGGATGAGTACACACATCTCAGGCTGCTTGCAGACAGGGCTCTTGCAAATTTAAGGTGGTCAAAATTCATTAAGGTTCTGAAATTCGAGTGATGCAGATTTCAAACTTGGATGCTGCCCGTAATAACAATGGCAATTTCTGGTTTGGGAGTAAGGCTGACTGTTACGAGAAGCAGCAGTGGTGTCTAATCCTCCTCTGGCCAAATGCCACCCATTTGAAATGCATTAGCTTTCA
Organism: Phylloscopus whistleri; assembly: GCA_017589585.1. Classification (NCBI taxonomy): domain Eukaryota; kingdom Metazoa; phylum Chordata; class Aves; order Passeriformes; family Phylloscopidae; genus Phylloscopus; species Phylloscopus whistleri. The sequence goes on from JADMLD010000092.1 coordinate 3,281,575, forward strand.
TGTACCGTGCCTTCCATGCCTTCACCAGGTCACTATTGGATTCCTATTGCTTTGTCTGGGGTAAGACTTCTCCTGCCAGCCAGAAGGTTCTCATGATTGCTCCAGCTAATCAGCCATTCAGAAGTTCAGCATAAATCCATTGAACTCGCATGAGTCAAGCAGGACTCTGACATGCCTGTAAATTAAATTACTGTGAGTGGTCCAGCTTAGCTTAATTATGTTATTCCTAACTGAGAGAGTTCAGCAAGTGTGTTTAATCATCTCCAGCCTTGGGAGCACTAAATACAAATTGTTTTGGAAGGGCGAGGTGGATCTCTAAGCCTTCAAATCGAGAGGTAGAGGAGGAACAGACGGCAAAAGTGTGATGCATTCAAATACCTAAATATGCATTTTTTGAAAGGCTGGTTTTGTAGTTCAGAGAAACTAGGGGGTTCTAGAGAGGTAAAATAGAGGTTGTTTTTATCCTCTGTTGTCCACAGAGTAAGAAAACCCATTCCTCTGTGCCAGTCCAGAGATGTTCTCTGGCTCTGTGGATTGTCAGCCTCGTTCTTTTCTCCTACTTGAGAGGACCTTTACATGTCCTTCTGGAAAGAAGGAAGTCAAGAAAGTCAAGAGAAATAGATGCATAAAAAGAAAAATCCATTTTTTTGGGTATAAAGTAGCCAAGAATTTATATAAATTAGAAACCAGAAAGTGCATTTTTGTCTGTTCTGCTCCTTTAGTTGACATTTATCCATAGGCATTATGCAAGAAGAATTGGAAAGAATTGGTGTTTAACAAATTACTATCTTGTTTCTGAAAGTCATGAACTGGGTGCCAATTTTCCTTTTGTAAAAAGAAAGATTTAGAAAATAACAGTAGTAGATGATTATAGATAAATATAGGTGAGAAAAGGTAATGCTTAAACAAAATAACTCCTTTTTCCTTCCATTGCATTGTTCATGATGTGCTGTACACAGCCTAACATTTCTAGTTTGGGGGCTTCTTACCATTCTAGAAATTGCATCCTGTGAACACTTGTGTTGCATTTTCCTCCATAGGTTTTGTCATTATAATTGGTAGAATTCTTTTGAAGTAGTGTTTTAATTGATTGAAAAAACGTGTTTGTGTTTCCCTGTTGTTTTGGGCTTTGTTTGTGAAGTTTGTTTTAGTATCTGGCAGGGATCTTTTCCTGGTTGGAATCCACCAGAGAGTTGTTTGTTACCGCCTACAAAGTGTTTGGTGCAGTGCTTGTGTGTCCAGAGTTTCTCACAATCCATAGCCAAATGGAAATTGGGAGGGAAAGGAAATATCTATTTTGCTAAATATGGGCTAATTGGAGGTGGAAAGGATCTGAGGAGATCTTTAGCCTGGTCCTCTGCTCACAGCAGGGGCAGCTCTGACATCAGATGGGTTCTTCTGGGCTTTTCCCACTGAGGTAACTGGAATAACCTGTGAGGGTGAAACCTCTACAACCTCCCTGGGCAGGAGCTTTGTAAGAAGCAAAAGACATCTCAGCTATGGGAAATGTACTGCCCTAAAGAGCACTGTGCTTCAGGGGTATTTTAAATTAAGGGTTTAATGCTGCACTGAGGCCTGGAAGTGCTGAATTATCTTAACATGTAATAAAGATGTACACTGGTTTAATTTTCTTTAAAAGGCCAACATTGCATGGATTTAAACCAGAAAAATAGAAGGCAGAACATCTGGGAGGTTTGTACTTGGACATAAACTCAGCACTAGGAATTTCTTTTGCAGAATAATCATTTTTTGTTATCAAAACCTGTACATCAATGAAACAAGCCATAGATTATATTCCATACATTCTTAAGTAGCGAGGTAATTTCAAAATGCAGTTGCATACAATTTACAGGTTTTTGTTAACCTTAAATCAGAATTAAGCAACAAAAGGTAGTTCTGTGGAAAAACTTGAGCTAAGGAGCAAGTGGTTTGTTTCCCATCTCTGGAGCTGCCTTAACAGGCGAGGCTTTGATGCATACTGCACACGTGTAGTGAAAGCCTTTTTGTTTGCCTGTGTTCAGTAAATAATTGATCAGCAGCTCCTAACGTGGCTCTAAGAGCTGGAAGTGCTTCCCTTAGCGCTGCCCTGTCACTGGTAATGGAGCTGAAGTAGGACACCGGGTGACACCAGCTGTGCTGGCATTTCCCACTGTGCCAAGTGCATCTCAAGGAGTCCCTGTGTGTCCTGATTCCTGACACAGCTCTTGCTACCTGCACAGGCAGCCTGGGAAGCCAGGCTGGCCTCTGCTGGTTTTTCTTTCCCTGGAAGCAAAAGGATAGGCTGGATTATTCATTCTGTCACTGCATTAAGGTCTTTATTGGAATCCAATGTTCAGACAAATCAGCATCTCTTTAACTGAGGTGCTCTCAGGTGTTATTGGTAAGAATTGCAGATCTCTTGTGCCAGTTCTTCAGGCTGTGGGTAGGGTTTGGGTGGGAAACTCCCAGAGCCCATGGACTCAGTGCTGCACTGACACAAGGCAGATCTCTGCTCTGCCTCTGGACAGCACTCAGCTACTGCAGATTGAAGCAATGGGATCAGCTCGAGAGTTGGCATTTCTGTTTTTATTTAGCTTCTGTGGTACATCTAAGCAAATCACAGGAGGGAACTGGGGAATGTCGTCAAGGGTTGGAAATCCCAGGAGTTTGCTGGTGGATGGAGTGCCTTAAGGTCCAGTTTGAGTCAGGCTTTTTCTATTTCCTCTAGGTTCTAATGTTTGGGGATTCTGGAATGGTCTGCCCAGGGAGGTGGTGGAGTCACCATCCCTGGAAGTATTTAAAAAGGACTGGATGTGGCCCTTGGTGCCATGGTTTAGTTGAGGTGTTAGGGCACGGGCTGGACTCAATGATCTTGAAGGTCTCTCCCAACCTAATGGTTCTATGATTCTAGGTTTCTTTGGCAACTCACCTGAAAGTAAGAAACTTGTTTCACAATTTTGTCTTCAATACAGTGATAAATATTTAAATTAGTAACTTGACTTAGAAAGAATAACGATGAAATCTGCTACATCTGCAGGCTGTGCCTTACTTTGGCAGTCCTTTGGTAGCCTCACTCCAGCTGCAGCTCTGTTTTGTTGTTAATAACCCCAGTCCTCTACTTTTCCCTCGTTATTGTATGATACAATTATACATCCATTCTTAAATCCACTTTTGTTTAAACAAACAAAAAAAAGAAATCATTTTTTGCTGAGCATAAGTGTTGAGCAAGGATGAGAGGGAAATAGCTTACAGCAAAAACTAATATCCTCTAATTTTTCTGATATTCTTTCCTGTGGAGAACTTGAGGCATTTTAAGTTTCTGGCAGCTCTTTGCCAAATAATGTAAGTAAACTATTTAATAGTTCTGTAGCACTTTGTACAGGCCATTAATAAGAGCTATAGAGTAATAAGGGTGATAGTAACTCCCTGGGCCTACACAGGGAATATTACTGAGCATTGCCTGTCTGAGTCATACAATATACATGACTTGCTTAATTTATATTCAATTGGCACATGTGAAAATTATTTGTCATCACTTGTGTGCTCAGAGACTTCTAATGTTCAGACAGTTAGAAGGAGAAAGGGACACTTGTCTGATGTTTTAAAAAATACCAAGGGTGAATGAAAACTTTACACCACCTTTTACAGTGAAAGTGGCAAATGCTTGCCAGTCTTTGGTTCACACCTGGCAGTGACCTTTACAGGAATTCTATACCTAACATGTGGCAATTGTCATCAGAATTAAGGGCAGCACCTGTCTTTTTCAGATATCAGACTTTCAGCTTTGCTATATCTTGCAGATAAACCTTCTCTTTGGGAAACAACTGAATAACTCCAGCTCCCAAGTAGCTTCCAACAGCAGCTTCCAAATGTTTCTTGTGCTTTGTATTTCATTTGATGTCCAAAAGATTTCTTTGTCTGCTGAGTCACAGTTCTGATTTAAACTGGGGTAAAAATTGCTGTGAAACTGTTTATCATTGATGTTCAAACTTGATGGGAAATGGGAATTCTTTCCAAATCATACCAAATAAAAGGACTCCAGTCTATCAGGCTTTTTTATTCATAGAATACTACTGAACTACATTTTAAATTTGCACAGAATGTTTTGTTATCTGAAGATGGAAGTAACCTAAAGGCAGAAAATTAAAATTATGAACGAATTCATCCAACTAAATCTGAATGTAATTTAAAAGGAAGAGATATGCCAAAGTTTTTATGAAGAGTGTTGCTTAATATCTGAGAGTTAAGTATCACAGAAGAGCATATTTCATTTATAGGAGGAAAATTCAGTTTATTGAATAATTCATGTTCTTTTTTTCTTGAACAACTCATACTAAAGAGCTTTGATCTGTTTTTTGGTGGAGGCTGGGGAGTTGTGTTGGTTCATACTGGCTGTCTTGAGCTTCACAGGTCTCAAATTCAGCAGTTTTCCATAGGTACACTGTCAGATTTTTGGGGGTTTTATCCATGTTCAAACGACCTCTCCCTGTTTAGCATGGACTGGAAAAATTGCAGCCAAGAGAGAACAAGTGGAGGTGTTCAGCTGGTGTTTGCATTCTGGCCTAGAGGAAAACCAGGGAATTTCCCATCACCACCCCTCTGATGCAAGGGGGGCCCAAACGTGCTGAGCTAAAAATGGCACTGTTTGATTTTTGTTGTTGTTTTTAACCTACCTTTTCTCCATGAGCAAAGCTGCCAGCAGCAGTACAGTACCATAAATTCCAGTGTGTAAAGTGATGGCAGCTGGACTCCTGCGGCTGGAAATGTAGATGACTGATCATGAACAAGGACACTGGAATCATTACAAATGCCAGAATAAAACCTAAATTACATATTTCTCGTGCCATCTAGGATAACAGCCATACCACGTATTACCTGTTATAGCAGCACAGCCAATGAATAGAGCTGTCAGTCTTTATTTTTGGCTTAAACAACAGTCTTCATTGTTAGTCCTAATTCTTATAATTTGTATTCCCGCAGTCGGGAAGGTAAATGGCCTCAAAGGTAAGCATTTAGTGCTTAATCCTGATTGTTCTACCCAGCGCTGGCCTTTTAAACTCAACAGTTGTGTGGAGGGAATTAGGTAACCTTTCAGAGATAAAGTTTCTTCTTTAATTAAACAATATCCCTGAAAGTACAAACCACTTTGCAGGAACTGCGAGACTGCCGCAGACGCACCAGAAAATAAATTGGGTAACTCCCACCTCCCCAGCAGTACGTCTAGCTGCCTTCTCTCCATCTTCCACTCCATTTCCCGATAAGCCCTGAAAATGCATATTCAGTGCAGCAATTCATCCTCGGTGCCTCAGCGCAGCACTGCCTTAATTTGCCAATTAACACTTCCCCACCCTCCAGCGGGGCCGTCACTTCGCTCCTGACTGTCAAAGCAGCAGTGGGACTGAGCCTGCTCTCCTCACACCTCTCTGCTGCCAGGGGGGTTACGGAAAGGTGAAAGCTCTTTCCATGACAAACTTCTCACAGAAGATCTGAAATCTTTTCTAATTGTCTCAAGTCCTCACGCTCAACAGCTCCACGAGCTGAAGTTTCTCTGCACAGGTTTCCTTGGCTTTTTAAGCAAATGAAATTAAAGAGGAAGAGGTGAATATGTTGAGAGAAGATGTGGGATGGTTCCTAAGCAGTAGGAAACAGGACTGGAGAGAAGGGGGAACAGGAAAACTAGGGATTATACTTCAAGTTTTGTTACCTGACCATTCATGACTGCCCTGCACACTAAACCTTGATGTATTTTTTTTTATTTTAAAGCAAGAAATCATCTAAGCTTGTTCCCCAAAAAGTCCTGCCAGTCACCGTGGGTCGGCATGTTTGTCTAAAGGGATGTCATTTCCCTGCGAGCTTTGAAGGGCTGCTCATGAAAGGTCCAGGTTGATCCTGTGGCTGGTAAATCCAAATATGCCTCAACAGACAACCCAAAAACATCAGTGGAGAGGAGGATGAAGCCAGTGTGGGGTCTGCTGCCCTCCGAAACCAGGCTGCAGTGCTCACAGGGTGGGTGTGGTAATAGCTGGCACTTTGTTTGCTCCTGGGGAGAGCCAGTGCAAACCAAGTATTTCTCACTTGAATTTTGCCCAGAGGCATTAATAAAAAGGGAAATGGGAGTTCACACTCCAAGAAAAAAAATGAACTGCACGTTTCTAGCTGATAGACCAAGAGGACTTGTCCATTGAAGAGGAAGTTTTTGCCATCAGAATATGATGGCTAACCCATGTAATCAGAATGTAAGAAGCCACTTAGTTACTCTTTGCATTGCAAATTTTTCTTAATCTCACCCATGATGGGCAAAAGACAGTGAGCAGATAGAAAGAGCTCTGCCAGCCCTGTTTGGAGTTGGATTAGAGCCAAAAGTTCCAGAAGTTTTTTGCAAGGCTGCTTTTCACTGCCAGTCAGACTTGAGCTAAAATACATTTGAGATAAACACAAATCTACCTGTATTCCTCATCTTCTGTATCTGAGTATTCATGCCTACAGCTGTCCCACTTGCAAATAATGTTAATTTTTGAAAACTATCTCATTTGCTGCCAGTCTGTCCACATGGATCAGTGGCAACTTCTATGCAGTAGAACAAAAATGCTTTTTAAAAAACAGTATTTCCGTGTCAAAATTTCCTATCTCCAGTTCTGAGACACACATAAATTTGCTGGGTTGATGGTTTAAGCTACTGAAATAGGAAGTAATAAGAGATAAGGTGATTAATGAACTAGTTATTAACTATTTGTCGTAAGACAATGTATTATTTACTATTTATATTTAGTTTTTCCCTGGTTAGTCAATCTTTGGTTTGTGGGGGATTTCTCCCCCTCTTTTTTTTTTGTCTGATCACACTAAACTGTGTGATTTGCACTTCATCCCCAAATAGCTCTTTTCCTTCTAAGCTGCTTTGCTTTTGCTTAACCTTTATTAATTGTCCTACTTATTATCTTATTAATGGATGTTTTCCTCCCTCCCTACTTTATAGGGAGATATTATTATTATAAGGTCCTGGGTATTGTAATTCCTAACTGTGACTCTTACATGAGAAATGCTTATTTAAGCTGATAATTTGTTGGAAGATGTTCAAGAACTGTGGTTTCATAACAAATGCAGCTGGCCTTCAAGATGCACGGAGGTAAATAAATAGTGAAAGAGTTTTAGGTCCTTGCAGGAGTTTCCTGTTGTCCATGAGAATTGTCCCTGATCACACTCTGATCCTAGTCCTGGTCGTTGGCATAGTGAGGTCATTATTTGCAGGTGCTGTGCAACTTTGTTGTAATAATAAGTAAATCTACTAAGTAAAACCAGCAAGTCACAAGGATAAATAATTATAATTTGAAGCTAATAGTGCCTGTATTATTAAACTTCCATGTCATTATAGGGGTGGACTGACACTTGCCTGTATCAAGGATTGAATGCTGTGTACAAGCTAATAGGAATTACCAAGCACTGTAAAGTAGAAATTTTGGAGTACTTTGCAATTTTTTCCCCACTAAAATTCTAGCATTATGGAGAAATCATTTCGTTTGAAAACTGTGTTTGCTCAGCTTCTACAAAGTGTTAATTGGCCCATTTGGGTCTATTTTAAACCCCTTCTGTGATGTCTTGCTTTATCTTTTGGCTTGTTCTTTTCATTTACTTGTTTCCTTCCATTTTAAACTCTTCCTGTTATCTGGGGGTAAACTCCAACAGAGTTTATTCCTCTTCCTTTTCTCATGGACAGATACTGAAAAGGTGTTTTGTCATTAAAAAGTGGGTTTTTTGCAGTCACAACCTGAAATATCATGTAGCTGTGACTTGCCAAAGAGGGAAGTTTTTGAACCAGGGGTGGCTTTTCCTTACAGTCCAACACCAATTGCATTGTGTTAGAACAGTATCCTGCCTGCTCTTGCCTCCAGAACAAGGAAGGCCACATTAGCATATTTATTTAAAACCTGACACTTGTTTTCATTCACACTGTTATCGTTTTTACAAAGACAATGTTGCATATGCATTCTGTCTTCTTTTTTAATCTCCTTGAGTTTCTCAAGATGTATTTCACCTTTAACAGCTGCACAATCCCCCAGAGCTTGTTCCTCCCTACCCTGTTGTTCCTAAGTGCCAGTTGGGTACCTTCCCCACTGCTCTCAGTGGCACCCACTGCTCCGTGGGCTCATTTCTATGCCAGAATATTTCCTTGTTCTCAAAACAAGCTGATTCTTTCTCTGCACACTGTTACTCAGCCATTCATACAGGTTCTCCCTGTGATTCTGGTTTTTAGTGCAGTTGTCATGTTGTTCTCATTCATATTCAAAACTCTTAAGATGCCACTCTACTGTACATGAAAAGAGGATTTTTCATTCCTTGCCTCCTTGGACACTTCCATGAAGTCTGCTTGCTGCTCTTTCCATGGCTGGGGAGCTCATTCCTTTTAGCCTGTCCTAGAAAATTAATTTACTGGAGATTTTCTTGGGTGTTTGTCCCCAGCTAACAGTGGAGGGCCACCAGAAATCATCAGAGGGACTGAACCAAATAGGAATAAGGAGACCCAGAGTGCTGGGGTGGTTCAGCTTTTTGAAGAGAAGGCTGGGCACAGATCTTGTTGACAGAATGTTCTTTATGGCACATCCTAGAAGGTAGACAATAACAGAATGTGGTTGCATTAACGAAATATGGATATTTGTGGATGTATCATGCTGGAGCTTGGCTGTTCTCAGTGGTTTTCGGGGACAGGATATGAGGCAATGGACTCCAAGTGTAATGAAGAAAATGGCTTTTGACCTCTACCAAAGATATTGAAGAGGAGTCAGGTTTGAGAAGTGCTGGGCTCCTAAATTCTTCTTTGTGAAAATTTTCATTAAGCTGGAGATGCCTTGTTAAACCCAGCAAAATTTTCCAGTTGTTTAAACCAGAAGATTACAGCCTTCAGTAGGGAGAGTGTAGCTCATTTTTTAAGGTACCATATCTATTTTTGTCTTCCTTCATCTCTGGTGTTACCTGAGGGTAACTAGAAAAGCATAACCAATGTTTTTATACAGAAATTAATTTTCAGCTACCCAATGAAGCACTTTGGATTCTTTGCTCCTACCTCCCCTTTCTTGTTGCTCTACTTGGTGGTTTGTTTTTTTTTTTTAAATCGGTAGAAAATAAAATTTGACCAGGTAGATAAAACATTTGAGTTACTGTTTTTGCCCCAAAAGATCCTTTCAACCAATTGATTATCAAGTGAGTGAGGACAAGGGTGTATCTTTTCGTCAGGCAGGGGCACAGGAGAGAGTGAAGCAGGGCAGGGATGTGTGGCACTTCCTCTCCCTGCATTTCCATCAATTTTTAGATTAGATTTTCTGAGATGATTTGGGTTCTTTCTACTTAGGAACATATAATTTTTCCAAGTACCTGATAAGCCTCCCCCTTGGCCACAAGCTGCCTGTTGTGTGACAATTCTCCTGGCTTCCAAAAGAGCTGAAATTCCAAGGAAGTGTTGAAAATCAGCTGCAAACCACTTGATGCCTGCAAGGCTGCCATTGGAAAGCCTTTCTTCTTGCAAAAAATGTGGTGATTCAACAAACCTGTATACTGTGTGGTAGCAAGAGTGTGTTAGAAACTGTGACGGAAAGCAGAGAGCTCAATTTTGTCATATGTCCAGATGCTTAATTATATACATACATACATATGTATATATAACTGCACTGATGCTAAAAACATCACTGTCCTTTTTTGAGAGAAAAATAGTTTTAATAGGCTGTAAATTAGCAAGTTTTCATTATGAAATTAGACAGCACACAGTCTTCAAATGTCAGACTCCACAGGAAGAGGTAATACTGAGCTAAGATCTCAAAGGGTTAAAACCTTTCTCTGGGATCTGTGCATGTTTTCAGAGTAGATTGAAAGAGACATTTCTATAATGGTAGCTTATGCAATTCCAAAGCAGAATTTAGATTACAACTTTGAAGTGTCTGCTCCAAAGAAATGTGACAGTAAGAACTTCAGTTATTAATCTGGGCTCTTGCACAACAGACAAGAGTTTTGATTGTAATGGGATTTTTCCTTCTTTAAGAGATAAGAAAAAAGAGTTGTGAGGATTTATGTACTAGGCCATAGTATCCTTGGATATTGCTGGTTTTTAAGATTGGTTCTTTTATGAATGCCTTTTTCTTCTATTTTCCCTCCAAGTTACATCTCTGGCTCGGGAAGTGAGGTTTTTCCTGCCAGTGTGGTTGTTTGTTGTCTTGCTTTGTTTGTTTTTAAACGCCACTCACGCTTAATGTTACTTTGTGGCCCTGCCAAAATTGAGGTGTAGTATAAAAGAATGAGAGGAATTGAGACTAAAAAGGAATGAACTTATAACAGTGAGAATTGACTAAAATAAAACCCTTTAATTCTTTTGTTTGTGAAATGATATTATGTTACTTTGATCCTCTTAGAAGGAAATGTATTTGGTTGAGTCACATTGCTACAAACCTGTACAATAGAGGCTTTCCTGAAGTATAATCTTGGGATTCAACTGGAAATACATCACCATCTCCTTTGTATGTCCCTGTTTTGTTACTGGCATGGGGAGGGCACGTTGGAGAGCAGTAGTTCACCCAGTGTGTCTGGAGATAACCTGGCCAAGTTCCTCTCTGCGAGGCTGAAGGAGGTGTCCAGCTGATTGCGGAGACCGAAACCAGCTGCCCTGCCTTTCCTGATGTAGGCAGGCAGACAGGTCTTGGGAGAATCCAAGTAAGACAAAGCCTTTTACATCCTATAATGATGCTGCATTTCAATTGCCAAGAAACTCATTTCATGTTTTTTCATAGCTGTCAGACAGTGAATCAAGAGAAGTGTCCCTGAGCCACTTTTGCCATTCTGCTGATAGAATGACAAAGGAGAGGTGGCACCAGCCTGTGACAGCCACCTCCTGGGTTTGTCTGGGGTGTGAGCTCTGTACCAAGGTAGGCCTTCCTCACTGGGCTGGCTCTGCAAAAACAAAGGCAGATCTAAAGTCTTTGATTAGGTTTAAGCTGATCTCTGAGCTGAGCCTTCCACTGCGCTTTAGTGTGGGGTGAGTTGTACAGCTGTGGCTTTGTCACCTCTCAGTGTCATTTACTAAGAACCCAGTTTATGGTGCAGTTACTTAAGTGAAGACAAAAAACTAACAGCCTTTAATTACCTGGCACTGCTTTCAGTAGGAGCGCCCTGAAGGAGATGCTATTCAACAGCATTTATTGCAGTGTTGTTCTCATGCAGAGCCCTTTCTGCAAACAATATTCACTGCAGTACTTCTGCTTTCTCCTCTAAGTTGTTCTGTTATTTATTAGTTAATCACAAAATGCATATATATGCAACAAAATATTAATATTAATGTACAGTTCCCTATTGAAATACTGCATCTGAATGTACAGATAATTTCCTCCCAAGGAAATTTAGGAATGTATAATAGTTTCACTGTTCTAATTCTAAGCTTGTTATACTTATTTTTGCTAGTATAGTAGTTGCTTGTCTTAATGACATAATGATGCTCAAAAGCTCATTTTGGAAAATGGGATCATGTAAAAAATGGTGTGACAAAGTCTGAATATCAGTATCAAGCCTTTCTCACTGCTTGGGCACAAGAAAAATGATCATGCTAGCCTCTGATTATTTTTACAAATATGCTTAAGCATTGTTTGAGCAGGCCAAGTGCTATATGATATTGAATGGGATATTCTGAGTATCGTGGAAGAATCTGAATGTGAAACACATGGCACTTAAAGAATGGTATGTCAAACATTACATGAATTGCTGGAAGCTTTATTTTTATTGCATTAGAAGATGTCCAGATGTGAAAATGAAGCAGCTTTAGACTTTAATGCAGTAATATTTGCTGTTAGACAACTGGCAATTAAGTGGAAAAAGATGCAATTGTATGTTTTCAGCCCCAGTTCAGTACTGACTTGCTTCAGTCCCAGCTCTAGGCAGTCTAATCCCTTAGATTCATGTACTAGAAGAAGTAATGGTGAGAAAAAAAGGCTTCTTCAGGCATTTAAAAGCATTTTTTACATTATAAAATTTTAGCTTCTCTGCCAGTGTATTTGACTTACTGTAGGTTTCATTATAACCTAGAGAGAGGTGTGATCTCTTCTGCAATGTGGTGAAGCTAACAAAGGAATTGAGGCCCAGCTACAGGGCACACGAAATTTTAGGCCCCTTACTTGAGATTTACACCTTTAGTATGCAAATGCATCTCCAAGGGAAGCTCTGATTAAAAGTAAATTAAATAAATCTATGTGCCACATAAAGCCAACAGTCTGCACAAAGCTGTGAAGTTCTATGGTAATTGGGGCACTGTGTCTGTCTGTCAGGAATGATGTTTCTTAGTGAAATTATAAATTAATAAAATAGCAGATTGTTGTGTGAGAGGGAGCTATCACTGGAATACCCTTCCTGCCAGAGCAATAATTAAGAAAAGCCTCCTGATTTTCCATTGTTGGATTTTTTGGGGGGTAGGGGGTTGTTCATCTTTTCTACTCCAGAGAAGAAGCTGTTTAGGGCACTTCTGGAAGTGTTACCTGAGTCTGGCTGCAGAGTTCCTGTGAGGAGGCAATTTCCACACTGTCACTTTCCTCTTCTCCCTTTGCCTTTCATTTTGCTACAAAACTTTCCCTTCATGTCCTTGTTATTCTTCTCCTCCAGACAAAAGCATTTCTGCCCTTATCCAGCCTAGTAGGCAAAGGAGGATTTTTGTGTGTTTAATAAAAGAAACGCTCCTTGGCCATTCATTCGTGGGAATTGGTATGCAACTCTGATGTAATCTAAAAATGTCCAACTGGATAATCAGAGGCAGCTTTGAAAAAGAGCTTATCTGAACAGCCAGCCTGCTCTCTCAATTATGTCCTCTGCATAGTACAGAGGCGGCCCAACACTGGAATTGTTTGTTTAGCTCTTGTCTACTTCCTCCCTTCCATTTTTTTTGTATCATATTTGCTGTTTCTAAAGCCTTCTTGTGGGTGAGACTATTGGAGGATGAGTTGTTTCCATTTGTTACTGGATGAGATTAAGCAGAGTGTGAAAGAAAGAAAAAATGAGTTTGCAGAATAAGAGTTTTAGAGAGGTGTTTGTAATTTCTTGGAACTGATGGTGACTGTTGTTATGTGGTGGGTGGGGAGGGGTTAGGGACAGGATTACTTGCTTCAGGGCCTCTTTGTTGATGCAGTTTGCAGCCTGGCTGAGTGCTGTCCCATCTTCTAAACATGCAGTAAACTAGTCTTTTTAAGAACTACTAGGTAACTGTGAATTTACTCAGTGATGAGTAGTTTTGTTAAAACAACAAAAAAAAAAAAGCAGTGCTTTTAACTGATTTACTGATCAGCAAAAATGGTTTTAAGTGATTTATTGGTCAGTTAAAGTGGTGCCAAAGCTTTGCTTTAAATATTTCTTGGTATTTGGGAATCCTTTTCCAGCAATTTACACATTTTAGCCTCAGTCTAGTTTTTCCCTGCAGGTTTTTGTGAAACTGTCTCCTATAACATTCATTTTAGCTTTCCTTTGTTAAAGGAAGATAAGACACGGCTCATACAACCATGTTGTTACCATGCCTTACTAAAAGACTAATGGGTCACTCCTAATCTTCTTTGTATTTTATTGGGTTTTTAAAAAATTATTATTGTAGCAGTTACACAGACTTCACTTCTCCCAATGGCATGGATTTTACACATCAACTGTACGTATGAATGGGTTTTTTAATTTTATTAAAATCTTTGTTCTTGTGCATAAAGCGCCAGATTGACTAGATGCATCTTGAAATTGTGTAAGTTCTTTACCATCAGGATGTTTAAAATTGAGATTAGTCTCTGATCTGAAAATTGTATTTCATGGCAGTAGACCACAATCATTTCCACATGTGCAGGTAATGGATAATGGGATGGAGTCAAGAGTTACAGTTTTGAAGAGCCAGTGTCTGGTTTTTCTATGTGTTAAATTTTTCTTGAGAGGACTTACTGAGAACATGACAAGACCAGTATTCCAAGGAAGACAGCGAAATTCTTGAATAGAAAAATGGCCAGGGCCATCTGTAAGGGATGATGTCAAGGGACTCAAGCTGATATTCCTAATTTCAGAAGTATTTATGATAGCTACACAAGCCTTTAATATGCTGAATATCAGGTCAAAGATGGAGTGTTGGGCTTCAGGTGATAAAACTAATTTAGTTATAATTAATGACACTTTGATTAAAATGGACCAGAAGAGCAGGCAGGAGCCTATTTCTTAGTAGTATTCACTATTAGCAATTTTGGGGTATTTTTTTAGAACTAGTGAACATGACACTGAGAAGAATTATCAAAAGGTCTGCAGTCTAAATTAGACTAACTTGCTATACTTTAAATTGGGTGTGTCAAAACCTGTATAATTGCCATCTAATTTCCAGACAATGTTTGCAGAACTGGGAGAACTTGCAGCTAAGGGAGTGCAGTGTTGCAGCAGAGTGGAACTTGCTGTCAGTGCAGGTGAGCTGCTGGACAGGGACTGCTTCCAGCCCTGCCCACTGATCTGGCAGCAGGGCTCAGATACCTGGTGAAAGAATTTGTGCTCTTCAGGCTGCCTGCCTTTTCAGTCTTGTAGTTCAAAACAACCATCTGCATCCCCCAGTTAGAAACTTGACCCCCAGTTCTTTGGAAAGACCAATGGAAAGGGTTGTGCAAGCTGATGGTGGTGTAAAAACAATGCAGTAAATGCCAAGGCACTGCCATGTGATACACTGCCAATGGGGTTGGAATCCACTCTTATTAATAATGTCACCATTGTGGGGGAAGTCACTGATTTCTGTGCAGCAGGGTCAGACCTCTCCTAGAAACCATAGAGGTATTTTCAGCTCACAAGAGGTGGATGCAGGGAAAGGCAAATCCTGCTTATTTTTACAGTCATCCTTTACTTGCCCTCTGTGAGACATTCCCCTTGGGAAGCAGGAATGCACTGTTTGTTAGCAAATCAGTGTTACAGAACACCTTCTTCTGGGGCATTTGTAACAGTTTCATGGACTCTGAGCTTTTGGTCATAGTGGATCCCTGACAGCAGATGGGATTTGCTCCAAGCATGGGAGAGAAGCTTGGCCTGAGACAGCTGGGGATCTGGGCAGCCCTTTGGGAAAGGGAGATTCATGCTGAAGTTCAATTAGGTACGTTCAGCTTTCCAAACTACTCGAGCTTAGCTAGAGATTCTGGTTTCCACACAACAAGCAAAGACCAGAAGAGTATCACTAGCTGTTTTTCTTTCTCCCACCCTCTTTTTTTATCCTGACTGGAAAAGCTCCTTTATGAAAGGTGTGATTAGGACTTGTGAGATTTTAGGGTTGTGATAAGTGCCTTGGATCTTCAGTCTTACTCATGGGAGGATTAACCTTAACTGTTCCAACTTAGAGAAGAGATATTCTTGAGAAGATTTTATTCACCCTTTTATGTCTGTCATTCAACAACTTCAGCAGAAGAAGGGAACCCAAGGAGATTTGTAATTGCATGTCAGCTGTGTTTTCAATATTTCTCATAGCAAAATTGGTCTGTTTGCTGTAAATTCCAATGACTAAGATTTGAATAAGAGTTCCTAGCTGTTTATGATATTTTTTAAGTTGCCAAGTTGGAATAATTTAGCAGTTTAAAGAACTGTATTGCTGTTTGGTTAATACCTGCTTCTTATCAGGACCAGAGTAATTTATTCTTGCTTGGATGAGACCAGCCTAGACCAATAAACCTCCATTTCTGCTCGTGTGTTTCTGTGCTTGTTCAGTGGTAATGCATGCAAATCCCCTATGATGCTCCTGGAAACTGGTTGGTTTGGTTTTTTTAAAAAATTAATTACTTTATCTTTTGTACCAAAAACTGGTTTTCTCCCCTCTTGTACACAGAATATTTAATTCAATGGTGCTTCTTAGCCTCTTTAAAGCAAAATGTGTACTAATCTCCTTCATGAAAGTGCAATTTTCTGGAATTATTCCAAGGGTAGGAGAGAGCAGTGAGAACAATTTTAATTACAAATCCTGTTTGATCAATTGATTTTCGTTGTGGGGGGTCCAAATGAGTGGTACTGTGCACTAGGGGGTACTTTTCCTGTAGTGCAGAAGAACCTCAAATGCTCTCAGGGCTACTTAAAAGGTAGAGATGCATCAATGGAATTTGTATTTCCATTCCTGGTGATGCTCCCAGCTACCTGAATAGAGGCACTGTGCAGATCCTTGCACCTTTTTTCTCCAAGGTATTTTAGTGTCATGACCTTTGGGTGTGAACAGACCTGTATTCAGATCTTTCCTGTTTGACCTTCCTGTTTCCAGGCAGGAATTCCTGTTTGAGACTTAGGACCTGAGAGGAAGAACCAAACCAATCAGGAGAGAGGGGTGGAGGGAGCTGGGAGTTCAGATTACATCTGAGTTATGATCAAATTCTAATAGCTGAATTCCTAAATTAAGTGTTAATTGAGCCCCTCCCCTTTGAATAAGCATAAATACTTTTTTTCCCATCTACTTGGTGCTTCTTTAGCAGATTTAATTATCACCTAGCCAGAAGGCAGGGACACCATTACACCTAGAGAGAGGTGATGAGAGAGGGAAGTAGTCACTTTAATGAGATGGAGAAGTCAGCTGATGAAGAGTACATGTATAATTTGCTGCAGTGCTTCCATGTGTATATATATACATATATGTATATATTTATTAGTGTGATAAAGGTGACATTGCTGAAGCTTAAAACATCCAACTTCAGTGAGCTGAGTGATGCTTTGTTTCCCTCCCACATGTTACATAGCATGCTTTCACTCCTTTCTGATTTAAACACTTAGCTTTCTTCAGTAGTTATTACTTTTGTTAATATAATGTCTTATTAAAAAACAGTGTTGTACAGTGGATTTCAATTTATTAGGTCTCTTTGTAATAAATTGCTACTATAGCTATTTGCTTTTATTAAAATAATTGGTTTATGTTAACACTGTTTTTTGAACTATGGGGTATCTCTGCAAAATATATTCTTTTATTTCACAAATTAATAGCTGTTTAGGTTAAAAGGGAAAAGAATTCTCAATTTCTTGGAGTCTCTGGTAGTGCTTTTTTCACTGGGCACAACTTGATACTCTTAGGATGCATGTGTGGGAAAGCAATGCAATGACAGACTGAAAAAGAGAATAGGTGTAGCAAGTCAGTCACTTCTGCTCCTGGGTGGCCCTACTCTAAATGGGATTACAGTGTAATCTGCATTGTTCTGTTCCAGTTTACTGGTTCCTATAGGAAAAAAAAAATTCCCATTCCAAGCTGATTGTTAGCTTTGTTAATTCCCTAACATTTGGGTTCTTGAGACTGAATGCCTGTGTCCTGCTGTACTGCATTGGTGGATTGATTCCCTGCAGAACTGAATCCAACAAGTTGCTGGTTGCTGGTCTTCTCAGTTCTTGCTTAACTTCTTTATAGCTGTTCTCTGCAGGCCAAAGGGATAATTTCTCCTCCAGCTTCACAGGTTAACCAGAATAAGTAAGAGAAATAAAATGCTAGATTACTAGTAATTTCTAAATGCCATTTCCCATAAAAACACAAAGTGGTTGGTTTGGCTTTTTTCAGCATCTGTTCAGTGAACTGCAGCCATTCTCCCTGTTTGTTACCATCCTCAGGCCTAAAAACCTGTCCTTTTTTTTTACCTTATCAAAATCAGAAGACTGCAGATGCACTGGAGCAACCATTCAAACCACTGCCAGATGTTCTAGACTTCGCTAATTCCCTCTATTTTACAGCAGCAGTGAAAGGGCAGCTCTTAACAACCAATTTTTCTGAGGTTTAGGAAGAGCTGGGGTAGCCAGTGGGTCCTTTCATGGGAGTCATTTTGCATCCTGAATTACCCTTACTGCAAGGGAAGGACCAAGACTGCATGCAGTTGGAAAGATGGAGCAGTACAGTGGATTTGCACAAGGAGCTAATGATATTTCAGTTTGCTTTTTTGCTCCTTTTTTTTAGTAATTGCTGATATTCGTGTCTAGGTTTTGCACTCCTGGCTACTGGATTTATGATTTCACAGCACTATCTACCCTGACCTTAACATCCTGTTCCTACGTATTAGTGGCTGGCTTATCACTGTGGAGCTGAAATTATTTTTTTCCCTTGTGCATCATTTTACAACAATCCTTCCCGAATCTCGTCTGCCATTATCTCACCCCATCCCTTGGCTGCAAGATATTTTTGCACTTCTTCACAGTCAATTCCTGTCTTTGCCACCGTGAGTAACAGTAGCACCCGGAAAGTTTGTCATCACACTCTCCACTCCTTTTTCCAGATAGCTTAAAAACATGCTGAACACTGGGGTCTCTCATAAATCCTGCAAGACTCTGCTAAGTATCTCTGTTTGGAGAGAGAAATGGCTTTTACACTGACCTTCAATATCTTCCTTTTTTAATCAGCAATTTTATTCATGTGAGGACCTCCTTTCTCATGACTGCTCATCCTGTCTGGAGACACTTTTAAAGGTTCTTGTAGGAAGCTTTTTGGCAATCCATGTATGTATATTAACCTCACCTCTCTGGCTCATATTGTTCTTGGCTACATAGGTAATCAATATGTTTTTGATACATGCCTTGCATTTGTATAAGCTGTGCTGATTGCCATGTAATAGATCTGGCTTTGCTAATTTGGGTTTTTTTTAATAGCTTCCAGTAATTTCCCTGGACCAGATTTCAGAATAATTGAGGGAAATAGTAGTATTAATTTGGGAGAAATTTTCCCTGAAGTTATATTTTAAAAAAGTCTTTCTAGTCATCTTCTAGTGTTCTGCCAGCAGGGTCATTTAGCATGACATTGCATACCATGCATAAATAACTGTTATTTCATTTTTACTTCCTAAATGCAAACCCCCTGAATTTGGTGTCTTGATTGTTGTTCATGCTGCCATGGACTTTGTGTCTGACACTTTGATGTGCTGCAGGTCCTGTGACACACTGCCTGTGGAAGGGAGCCTTATCTTCTGGGAGTGTTTGTTCTCTGTTGTGGCTCCCTAGCAAATTTTACTTAAAAGAAAATGAAGCATTCAAAGACTTGCTTCCCAGTACAGCAAAAAAGAAAAAAAAAAAAAAAATCCTGTTCAATTTCTACTTCAGAGCAGTTGTGACCTTGCTGGGTTTTGGACAGATCACAGTGATCTGTCCAAACAGTGACAGCCACAGTGTCCTCAGTCATTTAAATTGTTTTCACAACAGCTTTCTGGGAAGTTAAAATACAAAGTCACAGCCCTAGAATTATCTCCTTTTTTTTATTCATCCTTTCCAAGTTGCCAATAAGTAAACAGTTACACAGGTTACAAGTCTCAGATCAAAAACCAGAGTCACTCCTTGGAAGTTAATTTCTGACAGGAGCTTGTTACCTCACAGTATTTTGCCATATTTTTGAAGGAGCAGACCCTTTGGGGTATGATGCAGCCTTTGGGTCAGCTCCTGCTGCACAGCCCTGGAAATTCACTGCACTGAGTCCTCAGTGTAATGGGCTTCACTGCTTTGTCCTTTCTGGGCTTCTGGAAGGGAGCTGGTAGAGGAACCGGAGCTGTTCAACGACCTGATCCTCAGCAGCTGATGGATACAGTGTGAGATTATAGCTCTCTTCATTTGGACTCTGTTGAGCCAAACAGAGTTGAATTAGAGGAATCAAGGAACAGTGTCCAAATATCCATTATTTTAAATTTTAAAAAGGCTTTAAGACAGATGTATTATTTCATATTCAAGTAAGTTTTATCTCTCACCTCCTACGAGGATAAGCAAACTATTAGAACAGAGATGTGTACAAGACAATTTATAGGTAATTATATGAAAAATAATGAAAACCCTTTCATCTTCAGAGAATCTAAAGACTCAAATGAGCTTTCTCTAGGACTTGTACAGAGAAAAACTCAAGTGCTCCAGAGTATTGATGCATTCTGTTTTGAGAGCCTTATGCCTGGTAACAAATTGTAATTCCCAGATATTTATGTTTGCACTGCTTCACCTTTTTATAAAGCATGTGTAACATGTAGCTAAATCTGAGATGACATCCCTGGTTGCAAATGTATTTTGCAAAACCGGAGCTGTGTGGCGGCAAATTGAGTAAACAGTCATCCCAGCCATATAGCAAAGTAATGGGAAGAGTTCTTCCTGCTAATTTACACATGCAAATTAGATCAGGTTCTTGTATCAATAAATCAATACAGCTTAATGAATTCCTTAGGTGGAATTCAAATATGGGAAGCGGAGCTTGTTAGGAAGAAAATGGTCTGTACCTTAGTTTAGATGGTGTTTTCAAATCATGTCCCGAAACTTTGTGGTCATTTTTTTGTGGACAGGGGGGTTATAGTCACCAAACTCACTTACCTTTATGGTAAACACTTTATTTCTAGCATCATCAGCTTTCTTATTTTTCCTTATTCTTTTGCCCTGAGCACTCCCATCATTTTCCCATGGTGTGGCTGTCTCGGCCAGCACCGGTGGCATTTTCTGCAGATGTCTGTACGTGGTAATTCGTTTTGCCACTTTACCCTTCCCTTCCTTCAGCACATGCTCACTGCTGGATGGCTGCAGGCAATAGGGACTTGTCACTCGTATCCTTTCCTTTTCTCTGCCTTCAGTGAACTCAGGTTTACAAACCTGAATAATCATTCCTGTCAAAAGTTATTCTAATGGCCAAGACTCAACAGAGGTATCATTTTCTGGACTATAAGAGAAATATTCACTCAACTAATTTTTATCGTCTTGGTTAGCACTCATCCTGTGACCCTCCTTAGTGATTTACAGAGAAACATCTTAAATATCTTAATTTAAGATATGTGGATCTTAATGTTGATGTGGATGCTTAAAGTTAGGCTGGTGCTTCAAAAACTGCTGCAGTGATCATTCCAAATATAAAGTGACACGCTCCCTTTTTTGTGAGAGTCATATTGACATTTTATGTGGTTTATATAATAGAGTGCACTTAGAAAAAATGGAGGAAATTTGTTCCTTTAGTGGGTAATAGTGCTTTCTTTGTGTAGCTGCTTTTAGTGACACCAAGTTCAGGTCATCTCACTGCTATCCTTATGATAATGCAACACACATTGATTTACTTATATAAAAGGAGATGTTTTATGCATCTCTATGCAAAGAGGTGTTTTAGATGATAGACTCAGTGAGTCAAAATAATGATCATGTGTTTTTTGAGCTTAGATTTTTTTTTTTTCTCCTCTGAAAATTGAAACTTACCCAAATGTATTACCCCAAATGTTTTCCGAGTATGTGGTTGTATAGATATTTGATTTGGTTTTTCACGGTTTTCAAGGTACCTTACAGTAATCAAGGTAATTACACAAATGTATGGCCATCTGAAATGGCTGGCTAAGGGTTGTCTCTAAATAGTCATTTGCTTAGGGTTTGAGATGCTTTTTAAAATTCAGCAGATAATGCTATTTACCTGTCTTGGTTTGGTTTTTAAACATGACATCACCGTGTAACCTTGAAGCCACCTTCACAGCTGTTCAAAAGTGCAAATTTCATCAGCATCACACTAAAATTGATTTTATGGACTGATATTCGTTAAGTTATTTTTTAATTGCTTGCGAAGACAGACAGCATTCTTTCCCAGGCTGGAAGATGAGGAAAGATAATAATAGCACTTGGCCCACAAATAAGAACACCAAATAAAGATCACAATGGTTTCTATAAAATCTCAAATGGAAGTTTAGCTTAACTGACCTTGTGCAAGATGAGCAGTTTTATAATGTGGTCTTGAGTTCAAGGGAATGGGGTTTCTTTGCTGGCACTTGACAATCAGTGTGGTCATCAAGGATGAGAGGTTGTTTTACTGATAACAGGTGTTCACAATCAGCATTTCTAAATCACCCCAGAGTGAAAAGCATAATGGGGAGGGAAGCATCAAGTTTAGAAATGGTAGGATAAAACATGCTAAAACCACTTGGATCTATTGAGGGAAATTAGAAGTTCTAAATTACAACCTTGCAGAAAAAATTTGCCTATATTATGGTACAAACGTTGCAGCTCTGAAAATGACATATTTTGTGGCTTTCGAAGTGTTCCTGTAGAGGATTTTTGGGGTGAATTTAAAGAACTACAAGAGGATTACTACCTAGGTTATCCAGGTTCTATTAGAGGTTGCCCAGAGGAGCTGTGGCTGTCCCATCCCTGGAAGTGTCCAAGGCCAGGTGAGAAGGGGCTCAGAGCAACCTGGTCCAGCAGAAAGTGTCCCTGTCCATGGCAGGGAGAGCAACAAGAAGGTGTTTAAGGTCCCTAAGCATTCTGTCATTCAAAGGTCTTAGCAAGCAGCTGATTGCTCTCCTTTTGGAAATCCACACTCTTCTTTTGTTGAGGTATTGGAAGGGATGTGGCTTAAAAAGAAACAAACTCACACATACAAAACCCACCTCTCCTCAGTTTATGTATCAGAGAGAGAAAAGCAGCAGGAGTTTATTTCCCTTTAGAAAAATATCAGTCTCAAATGAAAAGCATTTAAACCACAGAGCAGCTCTGGAGATACTTGACCTCCCAGCAGATGATGTGTCCTGTCTTTAATTTACTGGCAGTATTCCAGGGAATTTTTCAAAGTTCAAAGGCGTAACATAGGAGTACGAAGATGAACTGTGTGAAACATAAGTGGATTAACCTGGGTTTCAACAGGAAAAATCTCACACCTATCAACCACCTGAGAGCAGGACTGGTTCAGAGCTCTAAGTTGTCATCCATGAGGGTTAAGGGCATAACAAATCTGTCATGTGCTAAATGTGTTTACCCCAAGTTAGTAGCATAGCAAAAGGTATTGTACAAGGATTGCTAACTCTGTACCTCAATTTTCACCTGAGTCAGGGCTGTGGTGTTCTCAGGATCCCTCTTTGCTCTTTTTAATAGACCTATTTGTATTGCTATAAAACAGCTCTAAGGGGTTTTTGTGCTGTGTTGTGGTGGGGGATCTGGCTCTTAAATCACAGAACTGAAAGAAATAAGCCAACGCATATTGGTTGAATTTGTGTTGCATATGAGATTTGTGTGGTTCTTTCTTCCTCTAAATGCTTTGGAGACATAAAGAAGTGATGCATAAGTGCTCATATTTCCTTAAAATCAGATGTATCAGGTCTAATTCATGCAATAATACACCATCATTCTCTATGGGGTTTGAACATAGTGCGTTTTCTTTTATGGTGACATCCTTCACAACATTTGCAAAGAATTTAGTGAGCTATTTCCAAGTGTTCCTGCTGGGCTTTTTGGAAGGATAGGTTTGAACAAAGGTGCTTTTTATGAGTAAAATCTCTGCTTAGGGTTGTTATTATTGAATTCCTGGAAGATGGGGCAGACAGGTGTCCATCCATTGCTGCCACCTACAGAAAAATGCAGTGAGATGCCATTTGAAATGTGTACCTGCTAGCAGGTATCCATTAAATTCTGCTTAATCACATGTAAACAAGTGCCTCAAGAGCAAGTTGAGGAAGGAGAGGGATAGTTAGGGTGCATAAGGAAGTAGCCTCACCTGTTATAGATCACCTGGATGCCATTGCCTGCCCCTGCATTCCATCAGAATTTTGTTTACAGGAAGAAAAGAGCAGCACAAGGGGCATTCAGCAGTGTCTGTGAAGCATCCTGGTGAAATAGCTATGTGTTTCGCAGGTTTTATGGTGTCAATGAGGTTTTAAACTATTTCCCAAAGTAATTTCAGCTCTAGGTTAATGTTGGATGAATTCTGGGAAGGGGGACTGAACTGAAGGTTGCGCTGTGCCTTTACAGTCTTGAGCAAGGCTTAGGTTGTTTTTCTCCTCTATTCCCAGCTGGCTCCATGTGCATTCTCAGCTGAGTAGCCTGCTTGATTATAGACTTTATGATTAAATGGCTGAGCCTTACTGTGAAGGTCGTTTGGTATTTTTGTGGCTGTTTGAACTCGGCAGTAGCAAACAGTCTGTCCCCTGCAGTGGCACTGAAGGCTGGAGTATCATTTTAAATGCCTGAGGACAAATCCTGCAGTGCAATTCCATTGCACAGAGAGTAACAAAGCCATGGAAACTCAGCTGCACTGCAGCACAGGGGCAGCTCACACTTATTCCTAACTTTTCTATGGGGAAGGATGTGGAAAGCAGAGTGCAATGTCAGTGTGCTGATGCACAGTGCTTTACCAGGATACACTCCCAGACTCCTGGGTGTTTTCCATGGGCAGTGCTGAAAGCATTAAATGCCTAGTTTTGGGGGCCCTGCTTGTTGATAGCTCTGTAAGCCTTGGTGTGTGACCAAGCAGAATCTCTATTTCAGCTGAAATTGTTTGGAGTGTGGAATTGCAACTGAGAGGAATGTACTGTGGACAAAGAGGGAGGTTAGAAATGTACATATTATAGTAGCCAGGAGGCAAATGGCCGAAATCTGCTGAGATTTCCTTGTGAATAACCAAGTATTAGGTAAGTGTTCTGGGTGAGAAACAATAAGGATGACAGTGGGGCAGAAGGGCCAGCTGGAATTCTTTTAACAGGCACTGAAAGGACTTGAGGCACCTGAAGCGTTACAGCACAGCGGACTCTTCTCTGTGGGATTTCTTAATTGCTATTCATTGCTGCTCTGTGGAGCTTTAGGTGTGAGAGACACACACAAAAAAACAATCATAATCCAGTTGATTTACTGAATCTTTCAAAGCATTCATTTTAATAATTTCACCTGAACAGAAGCACTCTAGCTCACATCTTAAAATGGCTTTAGTCTTTTATATCAGCTCTCACACATGAACAGCTTACATACCCTTTTCAACAACACTGTCCTGCTGTGTTCTAGCAAAACCCACAGATTAACTCTGCAGATGCTGCTGATTCAGGGTTGTTTCTTTGGGCATTGTTTCAATTCCTGCTCCTGACCAGAGGTAACACAAAAATCCCTTTCAAACATGTCCTCAACAGGAAGTTATCCATTTGTATCTCTATTTTCCTCATTTTGACTTGGTCTTGCAGCAGCACTTTGATAGCTTAGATCTGCTGTGGAGTATCCCTCCCCAAAAATATCAGATTAAGTAACAGGGAAGGGATTCTTAAGGGAAGAATGGAGTTTTAAGTGGATTCCCACTGCTTGACCTCCTGTCAGAACCAATGAAGGGTGATGTGGGTGGGAGGAAATGGGAAAAACCCTCTCTGAGACAAGAGTGGAGGGACAGGACAAACTGCATGGGAGTGCACAAAACATATTTCCACTGAAATAATAATAGGAATGCCACAGGAATAATAGTGAGATTGGGGCTGATATCAGGGTCAGCCTTCTTTTCATTGGTCTGGAAGCCAGTGTTCTTCATTAAACTAAGCCAGACAAGGATTAAGGACATGGGGGATTTACATTTTCACACTGGTTTTATGGCTTCATCTAAATATTGTGTGTTTCGTTGTGTTCCTTTTTTTTTTTCTTAATAACAAAATTTTTAAACAAGTATGTGAATGAAAAATAAAATTCCAAGAATTAAATATTTCAGCACTTTAAATATAAAAATCATGTATTTTAAATAGACCAAAAAACCATCTAAAAGGTATTTTCAAGCATGTTTTGTAAATGGCACACAGGGGACACTTGGAGAAAACACATTGGAGGGACTTAAGTCTGAACTGTGAGTGATTTTTGGATACTGAGCACATCTACCCTTTCACTGTACTAGTAAATATGAAATACAATTTTTTTATTTTATTTAGTCTATTTCTTCTTTTTTTCCACTGCTGTTTTCTATCTTTTCTCATACTTGTTAAAACACAGATGACATTAAGCATTCTAGCTATTTTTGTTTGGTTACCTGGCTGGCCTAAACTTAAATTTTACCTGAAATCCCTGTTCTAGAAGACATGAGACCATAGCATTGACTTTGTCTGTTTTGATCCAACCACATACAAGCATAGATTTCTTTATTAGGACTGTAGGTATTTAATATAATGTAAGGGTAAACAGCAAATCTATTACCTTCCCTGTACAGCCTAGATTCTTCTGCAAATAAAACAATTGCTACAGATACTGATTATCATTTTCAGTCAAAAAAAAAAAAAAAAAGAAAAAAGTAAGCCAGTGTTTCTTTGCTATTCCTGCTGATGGAATAAAAACAGCTGGGTGAAGTGCAGTCTCCATGATGTAACCAAATATATTGGAGTGAGAGGGAGACTAGCCAAGAAAAAAATAGTTACCCTGAGGGAAAATAGCACAGCATGAAAATCTAGATAAAGGGGAAAAAAAACCACTAAAAACTTGAAGGTTAGCCATTTTATTTCCATTTATAAAATACAGCCCCAAATGTTTGTTTTTTACCACAGACAAGAGATTTTTATCTTTTCTCAACCTGCAGTAAAACACAGAGGTTAAAAAAATAGAAGTTGTGCTTTTGTCCTTGAGAACTTTCATATGCACAGATAATAGTTGCTAGTTTACCTTGGGTATAAACTTCACATGGCATATTATTTTCCTTTCCTCCTCTGGGCACAGGACCTGGGTCTGTATATGTGGATTTCTAGTCTGACCCCACATTTTAATGTTTTATGCTGAGGACAGCAAGTATGAAGAGAATGTAGAAGAAGCAGACACAGAAAATTAATTTAATGGCAGAAAGACATATATTCCATTGAGAAAGCTGTGCACCATGATTTGCATAATGAAGTGCTGAAAAGTCATGAACTATGAAATTCAACATCTCAGACAGTTTTTATTCTTTCTTCATGTATCTATTACTGTTATGTCTTCAATGATACAATTTTAAATGTTAAAAATGCACAGGTTTTAATTAGAATTTTAGCTGTATGTCCATGTATAGACTTCAGAGATCAAGTGAGAAAAATAGGGCATGAGTACAAAATACCTTTTCTGTTTATTTTAAATAAATATTTATATACTTAACCACAGATTCATTCAGGTAGCTGTACAAAACAGAGCACTCAGGAAATAGTGCCATTGAAAATCTTTATGGATTTAGTGCCCAGCTCATCTACTTGTTCTGCTCTGGCCATCATCACTACTTTTCTGACATCTCCCCATGACTCTTAGACATAGTGGTGGTTGGTTTTTTTTCATTTGGAGCTTCTGCAGCTTTACTGTCATTGTCTGTGGCTGACACTCTCTTTCAAAGCTGCTTCCAAGCCATTTGGACCTTCTCATTTGCTGATGCCTCAGCATGACAGTGCTGGCTACTGCCACAAAGTAGCAAAAAACCCTGAGAAGAGATCTCAAAAATTATCTTGATGTTTATAGTTGGAATAAAAAAAGATATGTTTTTGTCTTTTTACCTGCAGGAAGGGTAACCTGCAGGAAGCTTAGCAACCATGGCTGTTCATTGTGGCCTTTTATTTCAAGCATCTGATCCCCTAAGCAATTTTTACAGCATTGTGGGAGCTTGACCTACAAAGTATCTTTCTTATTCTGAAGGAGCATCCAGCCCTTGGCCCTTCTTATTTATTTTCCTCAGATGTTCTGCAGGAATTTAAAAGATCTATGGTGTTCTATGCCTGGTTTTGTTCTTATCTGAGCCAGGTATTTCTGAGCCTATCTAGGAGCACCTGCCTGACATTGCTTGCTGGAACAGTCACTGAACACAAGGTCCTTGGAGAAGAGACCCACCAGGAACAAGACTGTTCCTTTTTGCTGTGCTCACAGCAATTTCTCCTTTCTTTGTTGAGTGGAGCAGCTTATAGGACAAAAAAAAAAAACTGCAAGTGAATCTATTTTACAGTGAAGCACAGAGCAGTGGTGGAAGCACTTTTCTGGAGAAGAGGTACTGTGGCTGAAATGATTTAAACAAATGACTAGTTAGCTTTTAGTTCTGGGAAGCCATGTGAGCCATCTCAGAATCCTGGCCTTCAATCTACTGCAGGAGTGGCACAGCAGCTCCTTTTCCTGGGGGAAACTGTTGGCACTTTGTGGTGTAAGCAGCACTGCTCCCAAGGTGGGATGTCAGCCAAGGAGGGTTTTGTCCTGGGATGCTCTTCAGTGTGATTGCCTTGTGCCCTCTCTCAATGGTGCACACCAAATCAGTGCTGTGGCTGACTTTATTCTGTCTGACAATTGTATCAGCTGGTCTAAGAAAGTATATGACTCTTCCCTGCAAATCTTGTTTCATTTGGAAAAGCAGCTGTTAAAAATAGTGGAAGCAGAAGGGATTTTGTAGGACTCTTAGTGGTCACAGCCAGAATTTTTTGAGATATTGTGCCAGTACTTTTTTTTTTTTAGCTATCAAACAATATATCTTGACAACAACAAGTTTGTGCTCAGGAATACATATTTATCTGCAAATTTAACAAGATGTGGATATATACCTCTTGCTGCAGGCCAAAATAAATTTGTAAGTTATGTGAGATTTTGGCTGTGTGTGTATAAAATGGTTGCTATTAACTACTAGGCATTTTCTTTCTTTTCCTGGCTGTAAAAATCTCTTAACAGGGAAAAAAATGTAACATCAATAATGCTACATCAAAGGGAATCATATTTATGACTAGAGGAGAATACTGGCTGGCTCCCTGGAAGGTAACATTTCACAGTTTATGTTGACAAGTAAATATTTATGATTGGGATCACAGAACACCAGCAGAGTCATCAATAAGGGATCCTATAACGGTGTGAAAGAAAAATTCTTCATAAACAACATTTTGCCAACTTGGTTTAACTGGATGATGCCTTGTTAATTTTTGTAATGGATGGTGACAGTGGCATGAATAAGATATATTACGTTAGTCAAATGGAATGCATGTGCTGAATGCACAAGTTTAACCATCCCTACCTGCACAATAAACCTAATTAAATGGTGTGTCATCAAAGATGATTTAAATGAAAAGATAATGAAGCAAATCACATGAAAAGTGTTCAACAAAATTTATTCTGAAAGAATAGGAAAGGTTATTATAATTAGAGAAGTAGTCCTTCATGTTAATCACTTTTTGAAATGTCTCATTAAAATCACAAACTTTAGAAAAATCATGGAAACTCAGTTTTGGCTTGGGGGAAAAGACAGGGGGTTTGTCACCTCTTTTTGCAGAAAGGGATATGTATATTTGTTGATCAATGCTGTGGCAAAGTTTCAGATTTACATAGAAATTTATGGCTTAGGGCTCTTTCTGTTTGTGTCTGAACAGGATCCTGTTTCTTTCCCCTGTGGAGGTTTCCAATAGAATTTAGGGCAAGTATCTTGCAGATAATAATATCCTTTCTACCACTGATGAGAAAAATGGCATTTTTATTGAGACACCTGTCAATACTACCTTGTTCAGAGTAGCAACAAGCTGTGAAAGTGAAGGAAAGAAAAGGAAGAGACCTGCAGAGCTTTTCAGAGCCAAGAAGTCCCCTGTTTTTCACCCTCTCAACATGTTTGCTCAGTGAAAGAGACATTTGGCAGTGAAGGGACTCTCACCAGGCTCTGTATTGCAGGTGTTTAATTGTCCAGGACAGTTGCTTGCCTGTGAAAGATGATGCTAAATGGCACTGGAGCTTTAGTTAGTTTCTCCAAAAGCAGAATAAAATGTATTATTAGTCCCCAAGGAAGCTAAAAGTGCTTTCTTCAGGAAAGTTTTAGTGACTTTCCCCTACTCGAAGGTTACAGTAACCCACTCCTTTATGCTGTGGGAGGAGAACAGAGTAACAGCCTATTGTGTGTTAGCTACTGGGATTAAGTTCAAGTGACAGACACAGTACTGAGCCACAAATTTTGGGACCAGGGTTTGATGGCATCCCCCTTTGCTCTGCCTGTGTTTGAGGCATTTCCAGTTTCTTCGTTCCATGGTCTGAAATAATCATTGTACCTTTTTTCTTGGAGCTCATCCCCAAATTTCTCTACTTTCTCCCCAGCCAAATTGCTTGCCACATCTGCCTTCTCCAACACAAGCATGTGTTTAGACCGTTTGTCCAGTTTCAATTTATTAAGTTTAGGTTTTTATTTCAGGCCTATCTCAACCTCATTGCTGTTCTGAGATGCTGCTGCAATGCTGGTCTTTGTTATTGCTGCTCTGCAGTGACTCCCAGCAGACAGCACAGCCAGACTGCCTTTAAAGCCTTATGTGCAAGCCATGTCAGGGGTGAAAACCAAGTAACTACAGTGAAGAAAACCTATACAGATACTTTAATCATCATCAACCAGATTAAAGTAGCAATTCTTCAACAGCTCTAGCATGTAGAGCAGTATCTTGCACTTAATATTAACTATTGATGGCTACTTCCTGAAATATCCATCAATAGTTAAAAGCAACATGATTTTTAAAAAAGATTTCTGTCGTGTTTATCCCTTCAGTGCTTTCCTGGCCGAAGTGAGGCAGTGCAGTGGTGTTTAATGAGATGACAGCTGTGTCTGAAGTGTGACCTGTTGGCTGGCAGAAGGCAGATACTTAAGAACAAATCCCAGTAGGTGGTTTAGCTTTTAAAATAAGGTTTCATTTTCACAAAGATTCCGAGATCTATCAGCAAAAAAGGCAGGGGAGAGAGACTGCAGTGCACCAATCTGAAATTTAATCAAGAAGTTAAACTTACTGTACCAAAAGTAAAGCTTTAGTTATAAAGTACTGCTTTATATGTACTTTGTGAAAATCAATAGGGAATGGCAAGCCCTATACTCTTCATAATTTTGTGTCAAAATCTTGTTAACACAGCCAACTTAATACACTAATATGTAGCCAATAATTATTCCATCAGAAGTGTTGTAATGTATGATTATTTCCAAGTAGAACTTCAAACCGAATTCTTAATAACTTTCTTTTTTTTAAACTCATTTCACAATCACAAACAATAAAGCAAAAAATGAAACGGTTCTTTGTGGGCAGAGCATCTGAAGTAACTGCAGCTTCTAGTTCTGATCTTTGCAGAAACACTGCCACATTTCTATGAATGCCTCTTTCTTCCTGATCAGAGATAAATGCTGAAAATTTTAAAGCTTGGCTCTGCTCAGAGTATTTTCCCCCCCTTTAAAATGTTGTGGCTGTTTTTTTGTTGGCTGTTTTGCTTTTTTTTTTTAAAGGGTTGTCTTCTCAGAGAGTTGCATTAATTCCAAGTGGTGTCTTCTGCCCAGGACGTGCTTGAATGATCCCAATGACATCTGCTTCGGTCTTAGTTTCTTTAATCTGGCCTTGAACAGGTGATAGAAGAGCAGAATCCCAGGATTTGTTTCTTCTCCATTTCACTTTGCTGGTAGCTGGCTCAGTATCAGAAGACACGAGTACAGTGACTCTCTGTTTACTGAGGTGCCCAAATATTCCTGGAGCAGAAATACAGGAAAAAAAGCACACACAAAACCAAGTATCCATTGGCTTTGTGACAGCACCTGGAAAAGGTCAAGTCACTGTGCTGTGGAGTTTCCTGTGCCTTGGGGACATCTTATGGCTTTCTTCAGTGAACAGTACAGGCTTCTGGAGTCTGTCCTTTCCCCATTGCAATCAGTCTCCTTGTATTTGTGATCATTTCCCAAGTTGCAATCACATAAAATATGTTGCATCTCCTGTTCTGCAGTGTAATGACAGATTTTACTGCAGTCAATATGCTTTCAAATTTGAAACTATTTGGGGATAATTTTTTGCTATGTCTTTTGGAAAATGAAGTTGCACACAAAACTGTTGAATTTGCACACATTACACGTGCAACCTCTTCTGCAGACAAATCTCCCTGGACTCGTGTGCTCTGACCAAAAGAAAATGACATTGTTATATTCCTTTGATATAGCTTTTAGATTTATGGTTAGAAACCAGTATTTTTACTAAAGAAATATTGACAAGATCTTGTGTTATGCCCCTGAGGAGCTGGACAAAATGTCAACATAAACCTCCATGAATGGCTCTAACTGTGTGAGGTGAATCTGCTGAAGAACACAACTTTGCAGTCGGTGGTTAAAGGAAAGAAGAGCTGAATCCGAGGGGGGAATGTGAATAACTATGTAAGCAAAGTGACATGACTCCATCTGCCCGATTTGGGTCACTCCCAAGCTGAGGCAATAGTTCTCTCTCTTGCCTTTTGCAAACAAAACATGGACATTTCCAAGGACACGAGTGGCTGAAACAGTTTGTCCTTGCTCAGGCTGTTTGAGAGTTGGCAAGTCCTGCTGCCCAAATGCCCGAAACCACGGCACGGGAGCTCTGGTTCAGCCCCGGACTCAGGATGAAAGATGCCATCTGCTGAAGTACAGAGTCCAGTTTGCCTCTGTTTTAATCTCTTATCAGTCCTGATAGGACTAAAAATGGAAAGGTCAAGCCAGAATATGGTGTGCTACAGGCAAAAGTAGCTCAGCTGGCAGATGAATCTGCCTCATCCAAGGAGAAACGAATTGGGTGTTTTTAGTGTTGCTCTGCTACTTTTCACTGCTGAGCAGCGTTCCTTTGTGTTGTTTCATCTATGCCTGTGAGGGTAGGTAGGAACTTTGGTAGAGCATGTTCCAGTTTGTCCTTAATATGCAACAGATAAAGAGAAAATAATGCATTCATGCATGAAAATCCCTTTATGCCAGGATTCCATTTGAGAGCATCTGGGAAACTTTGAAAGCTTTATTAGAGAGCGATGAGGTGTGTTACCTGAAACACAAAGAATAGATAGTAAATTACCTTGTCAATCTTGCTTCCTCTCCTTCCCTCATCTCTGTTGCTTTTTCCTTTCTGTTATTTAAGCTGCCTGGTGCAACCTCACACTTATCCTTCAGAGGAAAAGTGAGTCCATCTGTCCTTTCCTCCTGGTGCTGAGATTAATACTGCACTGTCAACATGTTGTTTACCTCCCCAGGCTGGCCCAGCCATTTCTGCGAGGAAGGAGACTCGCCTTGAGTGGTTTGTCAGGGCTTTCAAAAAGCGATTGATGTGCTTTGGTACCGGAGAGCAGAACTGTGTTACTGCCATGGTTACAATTCCCCCGTGGCTAACAGATAGAGTGGTCTTTTCCCAATAAAAGAGTGTCTCTTGTAGCCAAAATGGTGCTTAAAAAACCCCAAACGCCTCCTCTTTTCTTTGTTATGTAGCAGCCTCCTCAGGAAGCAAAGCAAAAGCATCGCTGGCTATTTGGTTAATTTGTGGCCTATGCGTGTTTTTTTTTGTTGTTGTTTTTTGGTGTTGTTTTTTTTTTTTTTGGGGGGGGGGGGTGGCTGTGGTTGTTGTTGTTTGTTTGTTGTTTGGGTTTTTTTTTCTTCTTTTTTGGTGTTTTTTTTTTAATGACTTCATGGAAGAAGACTACTCCTATGGCTTGTCTTCACTGATTTTACATTTTTTCACTGACTTCGTGGAAGCTTTGTTGAGAGGGGTATTCATGATCAGGGGCGTGTTTATCGGTTATTTAGATGGAAATGGAGAACAGTCCCGGGCCTCGGGGAGTGAACTGCGTAGTTGTCAGAACTGTGACGTGAGGGGAAAAAAAAAAAACCCCGCGTGCCTCGGGCTCTCAGGCCATTGTGTTAGGGAATTCCGGGATTTTCCCCAGCTTCGCCTCGGGCGAAGTTTTGGCGCCAAGCCTGAGCCGCTCCTCCTCCCCCTCACCGCCCCTCACAGGGGGCGCCGCAGCCGCCGTTCTGAGGGGGCCCCGCCGCCGCCATTTTGTGGCGGCGAGGCGTGAGGGGCGCGATGGCGGAGCGGGCACCTGAGGGGCGCGATGGCGGAGCGGGCACCTGAGGGGCGCGGGGGCGAGCGGGCCCCTCCGTGCGCTGAGAGAGAGGGATTCAAAGTGCGCTTCAGCTCGGGGGATGAGTCAGGTTTTGTCTTGACTTTGCAAAGAGAGACGAAATAGCTGAGAGGTGGGTCCCAGAAGTGAGCTGAGAGAAGGTGGTGAGTCTTTCTTCCCGCGCCTGACCCGTGTGGGGAGGCTGCAGCAAAAGGGTGGGTTTCAGCTGTTTCGAAAAGGCACGGCCAGTGCCTGCTCTTCTTAAAAAAAACTTAGTGCAAGTTCTGGAAAGTGGCAGTGACAAGATGCCCGTTTATTTAATAAATAATGCTTCTGAGGGACCGTCGATCCAGAAAGGGACATAAAGGCAGTGCGGGCCGCAGCGAGAGAAGCAGATCCTGGGGAATATGTGATTGAGGGAAAGCAATGAAATAATGACTTTGTTCTTGCTTCTGAGGGGAGTCTTGCTTCTGAGGAGAAGATGGAGCTGCTTTTCCCGTTCCGAGTGCTGCGGAAGGACAGGACAGAGCAGAACTGGAGGTGCCGGTGGAGCCAGCAGTCCAGTGAGCAGATCCCAGACGCTTTCCTGTTGAAAAAAATGAAGGTTAGTGACAATGACTGACGCTTTAGTGAGGGGTTTGTTGCTCAACACCACCGCGGCTAAGTAATAAATGTGTTTGGTTGATTCTACAATTTCTAGTACTTAAGCGTTGATTAAGTCAAGTGAAATAATAAAAAAAAAAAAAAAAAAATTGAGGTTTTCAGCTAGTTCATAAGAAAATAGAAGACTTTAGGAGAGAAAAACCTTCTCATCTGTAACTGGTGAAACTTGTGGAACTCAGCCAGGTTTGTAACCAGGAAGAAATGGTTTTGGTTTTCCTTTGGAGTATCAAGTGAAGTTTTTTTGTTTGTGTTCATTGTCTGGGGTTTTATAAAGCATGAAGGGCCTTTAATGTTCAATTAAGCATTAAAGTCAGGAATTTCACTTTCCCTCTGGAACAGCAACAAGGAAGAATTTTGTTCTGACTTAAAATTTATTCTTTCAGTTTTAAAGGGGAATGCAAATGAATTCCAGACCTAGATGTGCTAGAATACTGCGCTGGGTAGCCCAAATACTTGAGGCAGGGTAGCAGAAATACTGTGAGCTAAGTGCTCTGGTAGTTATTCAGACAAAATATTGGAAGAACAAAAATGTGAAATCTCTTGTGAAGAGCAAATAACATGAGTTTTTATTCAAGTTTTCTCTTTGTGGGTGGCAATCTCTAGCAGGATATGCACTGTCACTGTTTACTTGGGCAGCCCATGAGGCACACCATGTGTATTTTTAATTATATTCATTTAAACACTGAGAAATGCCATAAAGATTGCCATCAGGATTCAAGAACACTTAAAAATAATTATGGGAACATGCACAGAACCTATAAACAACAGGAAGGTCAGTGTGTGCTGTAGAATGAGGCAAAGATTGAATAAAATCTTCTTCTGTTAAAAAACAAGTTGTGGCTTTTTTAAACCCATCATGCCTTTTGGTTTGGACAAAATCTGACCGGTTTGTACAAAGGGAAAAAATGGAGATGAAACAAAATTCAGGAAGCTTGATTTGAAGGAATGGTAAGTATTTGGTTCATCTTTATTGCAGAATCCTGCAGGCACACAAGATACCATCATCTAAAGGTAAGAAATCTGTCATTGACTGTAAGTAGGCAAATAAATGTTTTGATGCAAGCCGGCCTTGTTAATCTGTGGCCTAAGACACTGAACAATGGAAGTTTGGTTTTGGTTTTCAAGACAATTTGTGTTCCTGAGAAGTTGGAGATTTTTGAAAAATTTCTTGCAGCTGAGATGATAAAATCCTGAACTGAATGACTGTATATTCGTTTTACTTATATGTGTATTTTATACCTGCATCATTTTACTTGATAAAACTCATTAATTTCTGTAGTGGTTATTGCTGGGTTGGGTAAGCATCAGGTGAGGCGAGGAGCAAGCACAGTGTGGCGAGGGCCTGACTGGAGCATCAAATGAACACGTTTATACAATTTGTGGGTTTTTTTGTGCATTTATATTTTTAAACAGAAGGTTGATGCTTGCTGCATGGTTCTCATGCACAGCTGACCCTGAATTGCTCTGTAATGGAGTGGGAGGAAGCTGCTCGTCTTAAATGTCCAGTGGAAAGGACTGTATTGAGAGTTTCTTCTTAGACAGAAACTTTAAAGGGTATGGTTGTGCTTTTAGTTGTGTGGTTTGTGAGGGGCTTTTTGTTTGTTCCTAATCTGATTGAACACGGCTCACAATTTAATATTGTGGTTCTTGCATTTTGTGCCACTGTAATCTTCACCTGCTGGGCACTAATCTCTTAAATTTTAGTGCCACAGCTCTTTCCTTGGAGAGTGGGAGGATGAAGAGTACAGCGGGCTTTAGAATTAGAAATATTTCAGCAGTGCAGGATTCCTTCCATTTAAACATTATAGAGAAAAAAGGCACAACCCTGAATGATTTTTTTTCCTGTTTTTCCCATTTTGGGGAAGAATGGCTGTTTTTTGTTGTATTGTTAGGCACATAGGGATAAATGTTTGGTTGTTAGATATTATTTATATGTTTACTGCCAGATTTCTGCAGATGTACATTACTAGCACCTCTGACAGGCTGGTATTTGTTAAAATGGGTAACATGAATCTTTAACGTCCCTCTGGTGTATTTATCTAATTGTTGGCCAAGCAGCATGACTTACAGGACAGCTAAAAATCCGTCTTGTCACACAAGTAATCATTTGGAAGCACTTTGCTTTATTTCTTGGGAACACTCCCGTCAGTTCTGTCCAAGCAGTTTGTCTGTCACAGAGGAAGTGGGCAGAGAGGGCTTTTACCCAGACCCCGTGTGAAATGTTGTGCTGATGATTTGAAAGGAGGTGCTCCCTTTCCCCTCGGTGACAGCGCGTTTGCCGCCCGCTGTGACCTCGGTGAGCAGGCGCAGGTTTGGAGCGCTCATCCTTCCGCCCACAGTCCCTGAGCCCTGCTCAGGCAGCCGAGCTTGCCTCGCTCAGTGCACAGTGACACACTGAGAGGAGCTAAAGGAAGGTCGTGAAGGGAATGAGGGATTTAAGGATGAGACATGAAACTCCAAAAAAAGAGATGGCAGCTGTTGGAGAAATTGTCAGTTGTGCACAACTCGGGTCCTGTGTAAATCATGTTTGTTCGTTGTGCCGAAGAGAAGGAAATCTGGCAGCAGTGTTGAAAACAAATTCTAAACCCCTTTCTAAACAAACCAACAAAACTGCATCCAGAAATTCAGTCTCCAGATCTCAACTGCTCGAGATCCCCTGGAGGTAACAGCAGAGATGAGAGAGAATCTCCTCACTGTGAATTCAGATGTTTCTACTAGTGATAGTCACTGCTGATGGTGGTTGAGATACTGTGAAAGAAATACTACTCTTCTGTCTTCTGAAATATGCACTGGAAATGATTACTTTTCTTACAAAATGTTTCTCTGGTGAAGGAGGTGGGAAACAGTTTGAGGCATAGAAACAGCAGGGGAGAGAACTTTCTTTCTCTCAGTGATGGTTGCAGATTGTTTCTTTCTCTCTGCCACTTTATTTTCCCATGTTTCTACACTATTTGAGGTAAAATTCATATCTGCATTTTTTTTTCACATAAAATTACTCGTTTCTAATAATAATCTAAGTCGGAATTTTAAAAGAGAAATTATGGGTAACATTAAGCTTCTTGTTCTATGAGGGTTTATCATAAACTGAAAAGAGCAGACTGAAAGCGAAATGACAGGTGGTTCTTCAGAGGTTGTTAGCTTTGAAGGAAGTTGAGTTGCTGCAAAATGCATGGAGTTCAGCGTTGGTCCTGGTGTATTTTGGTCAAAGGCAGAGCTTTCTCCAAGTTCCTCTGAGTGGAGCTGGAGCAGTGTGTACAGCTATTGTCTGTTAGCAGTACCTTCTCTTTTTTGGTACTGTAGGGCTTTTATTGTTGGTGAGGCTTAGAAGACTGAGCCCAATCCAGAGCCTTTTTCCTGTTCGCTAGGATAAGGAAATGTTGTTCTAGTATTTTAAACGTTGTGAGCATTGTTACACTTAAATTATACATGAATACATAGTGTCTGTGGCTGGAGGAAATCCAGCCTCCTTCTGGCAGGCAGGTAGTGTTATCTTGTGGCAGGTGCATCCTGTGCTTCCATGTCCCATCAGTGGCTGCTGAAGTGTCCAGCCCGGGTCACTTGCAGCTGTTGATCAGTTTTCGTCTGTCACTGGCACTGTTATCCGACTGTCATAGCTTGGGCACTGTCACCTGGAGTGACATGCTGTCCCGTGTCTTTTTTCCTGAAATCCTGGTGATTTTCCCTGTGCTGAGCTGTGAAGTTACTAATGATATTCCCATTGACTGCTCAGAAAAAAAACCACAGTCACGATGTGTCAGTACTGACAGGAGGGCACGGAGCAGAGCACAAAATAGAAACGTTCTTGCCTGGTGTTTGCTTCTGTGATGGATACCAGAACAAAAGGGTTCTACTTCTCTTCTTCTTCTTCTTCTTCTTCCCTTCTACTCTTCCCCAGCTGAGACCCACACGGGATTTTGGCATCTCCTTAGTGCTCAAACACTGTCCTTGCTGAAATACATTCTCTCTAAATTCTTCTTTCTCCTGAAGCATCTGGTCTGTTTTATGACCAGTACACATGAAATGAGCTCATAACATCTGTTCCTGCAGGAGCTGCTGTAGAGGAATAGAGTGTCAGGGATGGACAGTTCTGCAGATGTCGCCCTGTGGAAGTAGAGGAAAAGTTGGTCATCAGCTCCTGCTGAACGATGCAGCTGCTGTCGATCTGTGGGTCAGAGATCATCCTACCTTTGATACCACTGTCATAGTTTCTGGAATTCTTTGGTGTGTTTTGCAGGATTTTGATAGGTTTTTTAATTTTATTTTTTTTTTTAACCTGAACTGAAACCAGTTGGATAGTGTGTGCAATGCTGAAGGGATTCAAGATTGTTAGGTTATTTACATTTCTTTTTTCCCTCCTTTAGAAAAGTGGCCAGATGAAAGGGGTGAAAACGTGTGCAGGACTGTCCTGTTAAAAATAATGTTGTGTTAAGTGCTGTTTGTTTTTTGACATAAAGCAGGGAAAGCTTGTGTCAGCAGACAGGAGGCTGTTGGGGAGGCAGTAGTGTCCCAGTGACTCGTCATTTAACTTCTCTTTCAGAGGCTCTGAGTCTTGAGAGCTGTTTGGATTGATTGGAGTTCAGAGGTAGGCTTCTCCCATGGCCCTCCTCTTTAGGAGTGTGTGCATTCAGTGTGTTGGAAGTTTGTCCCCCTGTGGTATTTCTTGTGGTCTAGATGTACACTGAAAAGGAAATGTTTTTGCTTTTAATAGAAGAAAGGTGATTGGTTGTATGACAATTATAATAGTGAGGAATGAAGAGGGATGGGAGAAACACAGCAGCCCCATGCCTTCAGACATATTGGAGTAGATAGATGTGAGCTCTGTGTTGGTCTTGGGTCTTGCTCCTGCATCCTAACTCTCAGAAATCTTACCTGTTTTTATGAACGGTGACGTTATCTAACTTTGAAAATGCAAGCTGTGCTAAGAGTCTGTTGTCTTTGGAAATGTTGGGGTTTACATGATGCATTAGTTGTAAGAAATTAAGCCCCTGAGTTTTAGGTACTTAAGAGCTGTGTCTAAGGTGATAACAGCATAAAAGAGTTAGAGGCTAATCAATGTACTTTTTTCAATGCACCACAATTATAAGAACAGCTGTTCTGAGCACTGATGTGCTGACCAACTGTGAAAATTCTGTGTTCAGTAGCTCTTGACACTTCTCTTGTCTCCCCATGTGGAAGAGTGATGGCATAGCTGAAAATAGAGCTGTGGTTTAAAGTACAGATGGACAGGGATTCGGGAGCTTGGAGTGAGGGGATTGCAGTGCTGCCTGCACTCAGGCAGATCTGTGTGCTTTTAAATGTGGTGACTTTTGTTCGTGGCTCTGTATTTTACATGAAAACAAGGATTCATCAGTAAGTCCCTGTGACCAAGACACATTAAACCAAATCTTTTGAACAATGTTGTAGTTCCTTATGAAACTTGATTATAATGGTTCATCTTCACATATAACCTGTTTCATTTAGAAATATGTGACTCTTAGTCCAACATGAATTAATATGATTTGCAAAAAACCCCATTCTGATTAAAGTTAACTTTGAATAACATTTTAGGAAAAAGTTAACATCAAGCTCAACTTGGAAATGAAAGGATTTATTTTT
The DNA here is from genome assembly GCA_017589585.1 of Phylloscopus whistleri. NCBI lineage: Eukaryota > Metazoa > Chordata > Aves > Passeriformes > Phylloscopidae > Phylloscopus > Phylloscopus whistleri. The sequence goes on from JADMLD010000092.1 coordinate 3,321,292, forward strand.
CATCTTAAGAAAGGTTGTTAATAATCTATTACAATAATATTTCTGGATAGAATGAAAAAGGCGAAGTTTTGCTTCTTTGGCTTCTTTTTGGAGGAAAATGACCAGATTCTCATGGTACTGGACAGTTAAAACTTGAGACTGTCTGCTTAACATCAGAATTTTTCAACTTGAGTCTTACTGAGACAGTAATGCTGTCTGAAAGAGGATATATTGGTTAGGAGATTAATTATATAGTGTACACAGATATTTTTCCAAGCTCCCTCCTGAGATTTTTTTGTCTTTTCCATGAACAAGCATTGTGTTTTGAGTCGGGGCCGAGTGAGCCAGCTCAGGACCCCATAAATTCAAATTAATTGATCACACAGCAGTTGCAGTGGTGTCAAGGAGAAGACACATCACGTGAAATAGCATCTTTCTGCATGGTTGTTCTGTGTCATCATAGGAGCAGGCTGAAATCCTGTTATCTGAGTTCCTTCTGGCATGGGACATTTCTGGTTGTGTGGGGCACTGTGGGGTCTGAAATGCTCTGCCTTTGAATCACTCCCAGTTGAACAGAGGGAGGCACTGTATTTGTATGAAAAGTGTTCTTTCCCTGTGCTGGCTGCCTTTCAACTGGATAAATTCCCCAGAAAAGCAAGAGGTCACTGATTCATGTCCTGGCTGTGCATATGAAGGGAGTGGTGGTAATTCTGTGTTCATCCCTGCAAGCAGGGAACAGTTTATCCCAGAGCATGTTCAGTATCTGCAGTGGTATTGAAGATTGCTGCAGTGGTTCTTTTTGTCCAAGTCTCTTCCAACTAGATGGCTGATTTCATTTTTCACCTGCGTTCTCCCAAAGCATCTTTAGTTTTTGTTTTTTCTCCTGAGCATTTTGTCCGTGGGACACCATTTATTGATTAGTTCTGTTAGGCATGGGGTGAATACTATTTTCTGAGCCTATTGTCATTTAATTTTAGTAAATATTTCTTTTTTTCTGTTCCCCCCACCCTCAGCAGAAGGAGCTTGATATTGTATCTCCTTTGAATATTTTTGGGAACTGCCAGATGGCTTGATAACCTTGGTGTGTCCTCTGTCAGTACTTTCTGAGCCAAAATTCCCATCAGGTGTTTCTCAGAATTCTGGCAGTCCATGTTCCAGGCTCTTTGCTTTTTCATTCGACACAACCCAGAAGTGTTTGACAAGATCCTGATGCAGCTGATGTGTATCAAAATCCCTCTAGGCTCTAAAGCTCATTTTAGAAAGTATGGTGTTCTGGATCTAAAAGATTGTGCAAGTTCATTTAAAAAAAGTCATCATTTGCATTTCTGTTGTCATACTAATCAGTCACATAGCCCAATATCTTTAATTTCAGTATTAATTTTAAGATGGGCTTTACTTTCTTGTCTGATCCCAGATTTGTGAGGAAAAATGTATCTAATCCACTGGTCATCCATCTTTCCTGTGCTTTTTCCTTCATGATCTGTGGTGATGTTCACATTAAAACTGCTATTTCCTGTCAGTTGGGCAAATTTTGGGTTGCTTTTTAAAACATAGGAGCTACCTGTGCAAACACTTAGGATGTTTACTGATGTTTTCTGGGACTTCACTGTGTGTTGGTGTATTCTGTACTTGAAATGCAAAGCAATAGCTGGTCTTGAACTGTAGCATGAGCAGTCTTAGGATATTGTTGCTTGTGTAGTGTGCAAGGGAGCTTAATGAATTGTTTCTGCTTGGCTTATTTAATTATAAAAGGATGCCAGAGTTCTTAATTTCTTGTCACTGTCCAGCAGCTGGAGAGAGAGCAGCAGCTCTGTTCTCGAGGGGTGGAGTTTTACAGCAGTAATCAACTTTGTTTCCTACACTCATCTCCGGTGTCTGCCTGTGTGAAAGCATCATAGGGGCTGCCAGGACAGAGAACAAGGTGTTCTCTTCATGTTGTGTAATGAAGATACATGCAGCTACGTGTGTGTGAATTAAGATGGAAGAAGAGAAATAATAAACCATGGAGAAAGAGAAATCCCTGTATTTTTGGGAAAATGTGGGGTCGTATACTGGATCACAGCTAATATGTGGTAATTCTGGCCATAGTATGCTTAACATTTTGGAACCTATTGTATTTCCCATCTGGATTAAATTAAATACGTACATCATTCTAACAAACCTCTCCCAGCAGGTTGTGAACTTTGGGAGTGGGGGAGGGAATTAATGGCAGTGTATTTCATACTGGTGTTCTTTTGTCTAGGGATGCAGTTATTTCCTCAAAGAATTTGTGGTTTCTACACAACAGATGTTGGTCAGCTTCTGAACAGACGTTGCTGAAGGTGGAGTGAAAAATGACCTTCAAATGTAATAAACTCAACAGCTATTATTTATCTCATTGTCTAAGAGACAAGCTTAATAACCCATTCCTAAATAAGAGGGAAAGAGAACTGGGACACAGCTGCATTGCAGTCCCAAAATGGTACAATCTGAAATGCAAGAGAAATGTGAGATAACAAATCATAGTGGTTCATCACTTGGATATGTGACTCAGGGAAGCAGTGGTGAAAGACAGCTGTCTTTAAACAAATAATTTGAATAGAGGAAGGCAATAATGAAAAATCCATCCCTGCTTGGTTTTTGAATATGAAGTAAACTATTATAAAATGATCTAGTTGAATAGCTTAGGAAATGAGCTCACAGAAGGGTCTTGTTTAAATAATTGCAAGTTAAACCACTTATGACATAGAAGTACAATTTCTGTGCTGAGGAATAAATTTCTGAGATGACACCAGCTAAGTAACAAGTATTCACAGCCTTGTCTTTTCTTAATCATTTGTGAGAGGAAAAAAAGTAAATCCTTTTCTAGCAGTTAAACGCAAAGGGGCTTGTCATAGTTTTTTGGAGGGCTTTATTTTCTCTTTCCAAGAGCTGTGTTTGTTTTTTCATTATACATAATACATAAGCAGCCTTGAGTTCACTTGCCCAAGATGTATGGGAGGGGCCACAACTGTTTTTTACATGCTAAAAATCTTCTACTGAAGTTCAATTAAGAAATTGTAAAGTAGCGGTACGAGCTTCATGTCTGCCAAACTCACATGAAGCAGAGAGCCAGAATAAGTGTGCTGTGTACATCAATATTGAAATTCATCCTTAATATTTGTCTTGCACAGATTTCATGCATGTAATTCCCAGGCTTTGCATGCACAAGCATAACTTGCCATGTTTCAGATGAACTGTGTGGGTGTAAAGATTGCTGCTTACTGAGGAGCTCTGCATCTGCCCTGTTTATAGAGGGGGTAAGCCAGGGAGGGATTGTTTTATTTAGAAAGCATGTATATAGAGCAAGTATTATGTTTGAGTATTGTTAACAAACTTTCATGTACTTGGTTGAAGATGTTGTTAATCAAGTAGGGTAATTAATAAATGTGGGCAAGTATTGTAACAGTAGCAGCGGACAGTGGGGGTTTTTTTCCAAGTTTTTTCATAGTGCCTTTTAGTAAGTATTAAAAACAACTTCCAAGCTGAATGTAGCCTTGCAAACTGTGGGGAAAGGTAGTTTAGAAGTAGCCATTTTGTTTATTTCTCACTTGGGCAGAGATTCTGTAGCATGATGCTTAAGGACCAGACTCCAGAGCCGCTTCAGGCTACATAACTTGGACTGCAACTCCTGCTGTCACCCTGGAAGGAAATAGTTTCTGTTGGTGTGAGGTCTGCCACCCGCTGAGGAGCAGGGCCAGGGTCCCCTTGGGGGTCAGTGTTCGTTTGGAGTAGTTCTCTGAGCTTGGTGGGATTCAGGCTGTAGCCCAGCAGGTGCTGAAGAAGCACCTGGCCAATATTAATTGAGTAGGCTGAGGTAGGGTGGGAAACCATAACATGTAACCAAAACAGCAGCAGAGGATTGGAAAGGGAAATCCTCCCATGTCTGTGTGTTCCTCTACTTAAATCTCTTTGGGCTTGTTTTTCAGGCCTTTCTTTCTGCCTGATTTTTTACAGTTTAATGCAATTATGAGCAGGCAATATAAATGTATCCGCAGTGAAAAGCATAGCAGCAAACACTTTGAGGTGTTTAGGTGTTAACAGGTAGTGGAAGTTTATATAACAGTTTGCATAAATTTTCATGAGCACAGTAAATATTCAGTTGTGTTTAGTTTCCTCTTGGTAATTATATCAAATAATAAAATCTGCACTCTTAGGGCTGGGTTATGTCCAGGAATGTCAGAGATGTGGCTTAAAGTGTACCAGGGTGTGGAGCTGCACTGCTGTAGGACCATTGGAGTGGCTGAGTTCTGGTCTTGTCCTTCACTAGTGGACTTGGAAAACTGTTCTGTGCATGTTTGAACAGCTGTCACCACTGAGCTTTTTGCTTTACACACCTAGTGGTTCTCATCCTCTGGCTTTGTTACATGCCACTTCATGATGCAGCAATGTGTAAGAATACCTAGTGCCAATCCCTTAATGAAATGCAGATATGCTTTCCTCAAATTCATGTTTCCCAGATGTCAGCTACCATAAGAAACTTTGTTGGTCATAACTTCGCCAGGCTCTGCTTTTTTTTTTGGAAGCTCTGTGCTGTTGCTAAGACTTTATTTACATCAGTGTAGCAATATTGCCTTGGAATCTTGCTTTTCCTAAATTAGAATGTACTTAATGATGAAGTAATCAGCAGTATTCTTCCAGATGTGCTCCGAGGGAATAGCTCTGTGTTTTCCTGTGTTTAAGCTGCAAACAGAAGGGACTGTAATGATGAATGTCAAGGACTTTTATTTGTCATTCCCTTTGACAACCTGTGAGTTCTTGTGCTTAGAGCATTTTTGTGAATAATGCTTGAAATGGAACTGTTACCATTTGGAGTTAGTTGCATATCAGAGCAAAGCAACACTGCTCTTACTTGTAAATTGTTCCTCTGTCAGGAGGAGCGAGGAAAAAAGGCAGGATTCAGTTGTCTGCCTGCTGTGCTGTGTGATTGATAGGCCTCTAAATTGATAGAAGGTGTTGTGTTTTCTGAGTGCCAACAGTTGGATTCTGCAGGAGGAGAAGTGTATTTATTTTGTGCCACTGTGCTGGGGAGTACTGAAAAATCTTGAAGTTTTCTAAGGAAATTTTATTAAAGTTGATTATGGATAACAAGCTTACTGGGAGCTGTCTTCATCAACTACTAGTTGCTGTCTTCTGCTTTTCTTTCCCTCTGTAGCTCACAGCTCACTTGTTGACAGCCTGTGTTGTAATAATGCCTTGTATTTGATTATAAAAATAAGTACTGCTGATGTTCTTTACCATTGGAGCTTTTTCATTCAGCTGTCTTGGTGCACTGTGAGAGGGACTAAGGACTGGAATGCATTTGGATGGTACCCTGGAAGTTTGGCAGGTGGGAGGGTGGAGCAGACCCCACACTGATCTAAGTTGTTTTCAAGGCGTTAGGGAAATAACTCAGTAATCTGACTTGGAAAATATATTGGGATGAGGCCTGTATTTACATCCAGGAATACAGGCTTGCATTTAAATTATGCAAGTGGGAATGCATATATAACAATTATAACAAGTATAACAATTCCTTTTCCTGTCAGTGCTGTGTTTTTTCTTTTAAAAGGTAATTATAACTACTCTGAGTTGAAACAAAATGTTTGCAACATATCAGGAAAATGTAAAGCCTCTTGACATCTTTTTCTCTTGGCTATGTATTTTTTTGTTGCAGCCAAATGGTCCTGCCAGTAGAACTAAAGAAAGGAGAGGCTGAGCTGGCAATTTGTAATTGCAGTTGAAGTTAGTTTTTTCTCATTCTTGAATTTACTTCTCTGATTCAAGAATCTTTCCTTCAGGTAGTATGTGTTCCCAAAGTTTGCTACTGTGATTTTATCATTGCTTTGTACATAAGTGAGGTTTGAGCTAATAACAGGAGTCTGTTGTGCAGTTTTAAAACATCCTCATAGAGTTTGTAGACATATGCACCACCTCCTGTGCTGCCTGCCCATGTGTGAACCAAAGTTTCAGGATGTGGTTTGAGAGCACTTCTGGCTTGTTTAGTTCGGGTCATTGAGCTAAGAAGTAAGAGCAGCAGGTGAGGGAAGCTGACTTAGTATTGAAGACATACATTTGAAATTAGTTAAATTCAATTTTTGTTGCAGAGAGTGCCAAACTTTGATGCAACTGTAGCAAGTCACCTGGTATATTTTTGCTTAATCTTCCAAAGAGGAAGATGATAATGATGCTTTATTTCATTTATGACCCAGTGGAAGAAATGGGTCATACAAATGCTTGGGGAATCGTGGTAAGAGTAAGAAAACCTGAAATTGTTTATGCCAAGTGCTGTAGGAAATAATCACAACATACAGCTTGACTGATCTTCAGGCATCTCTTCTGACCCACTGAATCATTCCTGGGGAGAGAAATAAGGGGTTTTTTTAAAAGTAATGAAAGTATCTTTAAGCTACAGGGAACTAAAATTTAGAAAACCACCTGCATTTGTTATAGATCACTGGAAGTGTCCTAGCCAGTGTGAAAGGATAGGTGTTGCAAAGCAGGTAGGGCTCAGTCACCTCTCCACTGACAACTGCTACCGTGTTCCAGAGTTCAGCTCAGATGTCAGTTCTGGGTGAAGCTGCACTGGGTGATTTCTGCAGCACTATAACAACCAAGAGGGGTGACAGCTCCTGCCGTGTCAGTGACACATATTGATTAATGGCCTTGGTGGAAAGAAATTTGTGAGGAAGGTGGCATAGGGACATTGAAGTCATTCTTCTTGTCAGCAGTAAATACTGCATGGTCTTCTGTGGCCTTGTCAGGGTTTTGTAGTCTCTGGTTCTTGTAATCAACCCAGTTGTCTTTCATTTCACTGGTAAAGGCACGTAAGGAAGGTATTCCTGGTGACATGAAACGTGGGAAATAAAAGAGAAAACAAAGCTGGATTGTGGAACTCAGATTCAGCAGGCTAAAATTTTAACAGCAGTTACTGTTGGCCTTTTGAATGAAATTAGGTGTTGGTGGCTTTTGGTTTGTGCTGCTCAAATTAAAAACTGGGGAGCTGGTGGGAATTTTCTGTGGAGGTTCTTTTTAGTTTGGGGCTTGGTGTTGGATGTTTTTGAGAGAGAGAGGCTTAAGGGGGGTATTTTTTGCCAGAATGGGGTTATTTGATAGACATCTTCTGTGAAGTGGTTTGGTTTTAAATCCTAGTGTTTATATGAGAAATACCTGACTTTGTATCATATTAATGTGTATTTGCAAACCTTAATAGGTGTAGTTTCTGTAATGGTGTTAATTGTATTGGAACAAACAAGATATATAAATAGAATTTGTTTTGCTTTTTCTTTTTATCAGATATTAGTTAATTAATTTGCTATTTATTGGAAAAGGAATACTAGGAAGAGGATGCTGCTTCAGTGTCCCAGACTGCAGGGTTTATGAAAACCAATTTGAATTGATGGCATTTGATTTGATCCCCTGGTAAATGCCACCGGGGGACTAAAATGAACAGCCCAGCAATTACGGCAGAGTATGTTCTGCTTATTACAGTAAAAATACTTCAGAGTTCTTTTCCACTGGTGAGTACACTGCTGGGTGAGATCACTTTCTATTGTTCTCTTAAAACCATTCTGTGTAGCCACAATAATAGTGGGTTTGAGGTGGTGTGACTTATGGAACAGCTAATTACCTCAGAGGCTAACTTATAAACCGAGGACAAACTGTGGCTTGAAGAGTGGTTCTACTACATGTGTATTGTGTATGCAGTTCTGTATTTGATGTGAGTATGTTTCTTCTGAAGCTTGGTTCTGTTTTCTTACTGTCCAAGTCTGCCCAAACTGTTCAGTATCTCTGGAGTGGAAGTGTCCCTTTAGAAGCTTGGAGTACATTGCTGATCACAAGCAGACTGTGTAAGGATGATTGATGTGAGCTGTGGATGTAGATGAGCACAGCTCCCTTCCTCTCCTTCACAGGCCCCTTACTCAAATACTTGTCAGTTTACTTTTTGCTGAGGTCTTGTCATAGTGCTAAGCTCCTAGCTGAGCACCTCATTATTTTCCATGAATGTGGTAAATAGCTTTGTCTGTGACTCTGAAGCAAAGATAAACAGGTTTTTACTGCTCTTCATTCCCAGTGATGCTTGATAGAACCAAGAGAATTTGTTGCCTGGTGGTTGTGCAGAGGAATTTATAGTGGATTAGGTATCAGTCTATATTCTGTCTTTGCTGATGTGTTGAAGGCGGTGTCTATGCATCCTTCACAGCTGTGGGTGTTCTGTAACTGAGACCATACAGAGATAGCTGGTGAAAGGCTGTGTTGTCTTTTCTTAAACAGTTGCTCCTTTGAGTATGGGATTTAGATTCTGTTAATTGGTAAAGCTGTCCTTTTCCAATAAAGTATTGGATGTGGCAGAGCCAATTTGTTTAAAGACGATTTAGACTTGCATATCATATTCCTGTCTGAGGTGAATCTTGAGAGACAGAGAGAAGCTGTCTCCTGTCTTTCAGGGTGCTGCCTTAGAGACAACTATTGCTTGTTCCAGTCCAGCCATGTTGAAAATGTAAGGAGGTAATTCATTTTATTAAAGCAATCTCTTAAACAGCAGAATGCAATTATTTCTAATGCACTGGTTAGTTGTGTGGTGCAATACTAATCAGGATAAGTATATGCAAACAAAAAATACATTTATGTATGTCAAAAAGGGGCATTCCTCAAGTCTTACTGTTTTTTGTTCTTATTCAAGTATCTGCACCTTTAGCAAACTTGCCAGTGCACTCCTGGACTCTGGTAAAGATGAGGACAAGTTTTCATTCCTTGAAAAGTCACCAGGTGACCACAAAAGTGTAAAGTCTGTGTGTCAGACTGAAGTGTCTGCTCTCACAACTCCCGGCTGTTCAGTGACCTCATGTGAGAAGCTGGTGATTGCTGTCTGTGGGCCAGCTGGTCAGCTGCACACGAGAAGCAGATGAACTTTTCAGCAGGTTTGCAGTTGGTACAGGTTAGTCAGATGGCACTTAGTGTGTGTGTGTGTGTGTGTAGTAGGCTTTGCCATCTTTATTCCATGGGTCCTTTGGGTATGGGATTGCTCATGCTTTGTGATGCATTTCCAAGTGTGTGGCCTTACACTCATTCTAGGTTATTCCTCATCCCTGTTTTAACTCTTCCTGTGAAACTGCCTCTGCCCTTTCTCTGAGGCTGAGCTCTTGCATCTGCCCAGTGATCAATTTCTTTTTATTAGTTTAGCCTTTAAGAGTACTTAATTGTGAAGTAATTAGTGACTCAGTTGAGACTGTAAAAGCAATATCAGAGAAGAGCAAATAAAAGTAATGTAATTTGGAATGTTTATGTGCTTGCAACTTAATCTTAAAATGAAGCTCAAGTACAAGTTGTGTGTTACCCTAGGGTTTCTTCTGGGTAGCTTGGAGAATGCTCTACTAATAGAAAATCCTTTGTGCCTCGGTGGGTCTAGTAATGTAAGTAGAAATAAAATTCAATTTAATCATGTTTTCTGCATAGAGGGAGAAGCCAAGCTATGCCAAAAGCACCTCCAGTTGCTATCAGTGACCATTACCTGTGAATTGTGTTAGATTGCTGATGGTGACACAAAGTAATGTGCTATAAGCCACCTAGTGTATTGTTTTTATTTATGCAACATAATCAGATGTTGCTGGCTTGAGTGTATTTGTCAGTTTGGAATTTTAGTATATCTGTGGAGAATTATGATCTGTATAAGAGAGAAGTATTTGTTTACCGAAATCCAACTATTATTAATAAGTTTATTCTCAACAAATGCAGTTTCAGCCAACCTGGCTTTTTTCAGTTAGTTTTTGACAAGTGGCAGTTGTACATTAGTTTCTTCAAGCCGTAGCAAAAATAAAACTGCAGGGACCTGTGTTAAAACTCTCGAGCATCTGCTGTGCTAATGACCATGAGGTTGAGAGATCTGATAGAGCTGTCAGCCATTAGGAACAGGGCCCTTATCTCAGTGTTGTTCTATGTGTTAATGATTCTCTCATTTCAGATGAGATAGCAGAGAATGCTGCATGCAGAGTTCCTCATAACCAGACAAAGTTTTGTCTGCAAGCTCTGAACTTAACTTGAAGTGTCTCTGCGGGCCTGTTTTTTGGAGGGGGTGGGAAGCAGGGAAGGAGGCCTTGTAGATGGAAAGCAAGCTTAGCTGCTGGGTTACTCTGGCCAGCCAGAATTCATACCCTGTCCCTTGAGCCTCACAAGGAATGATTATAATTCCAGAATGTCCAGGGTTTGGAACTGTCTTTGATGCCTTAAGTTTGAGCTTTCATGTTTTTCAGATTCTGTGCTGCCTAGGTGTGTAGCTCTGAGCCTCATATTACGTGTTAGTGAGCTCTCTTCACAGAGTAGCAAATCCGTTTTCAACTTTAGACCAAGGACAAGCATTATGAGCTTCAGGCCCAAAAGTGTAAACAATGGTGAACTGAAGAGAAAAAAACCAAGAAGGATGGGACTTCATAACCTGAAACTGTAACTGGACAATTAACCCCAATATGCAAATGGACCAAAACTTAAAATAAAAGTATGAGACCTCGTGACCAATCGTCCATTTTGTGACCATTTTGGGTCCACCTTGGGTGTAGCCCTGGCTAGGCTCTTGTCCTGGCCAAGGTGTACCTTAAAGGCCTTTTAACGAATATCTACTTTAGCTCTGTCCAGTCTCTGTTCCAGGTCAGCCTTCTCAAGGCATCATCTCGTACACAGCTTAATATGGGTCAGAAGTAAATCCACCCAGAAGGACTCTCTTGTACCATGTTGCGTTCCTCTGTGCAGGTGCTGTAGTAGGTGCTGGTAGACTGTAGAAAGGCAGGAGGACTGGGAAGTGCTCCCTGCATAACCTTGGCTATTCTTCACCAGAAAAGCAGCGAAATGTGGGCCTGACCACGAAGCTGCAAAGTGTCTTTACTTGTTGCATTTTTGGAGCTGTGTCTTTACTTGTTGCATTTTTGGGGCCGTGCAATACCAGGTTCTAAGACTTAGAGGTAACTACAGCAGAGTAGAAATTAGCTGCAAGTCATTCACTTGTCATTGTTATGATAATTTGTTTACTGCATTTTTTTGTTCTGTGGGCATTTGAGCAGAAGAATTAGTTTTGGCAGAGATGACTGAGAGGACTGTTTTGCCGAGTTTTAACCCTGCACTGCTATCACTGCCCTTAAGCAGCGAATGGTTTTACCTTTTTGTCTTTGTGCTTCTCAGTAACCATACTGTGTTATATTAAGGTGTTTTTGAGCAATAGGACTGTTGTGAAATACAGGTTGTTTCTGAAGGAATGTAGTTAAACATACAGATAGCATGTTTGGACAGCTAAACAGGAAATGCTTTCTAAATTTCAATAGCGTCAAGCCTTTAAAATTGTCAGTTTCTTCAGGAAAAGACATTGTAGTTCTAATTCCTGGGGTTTTTTTGTTGAACATAACCTAAAGGACAAACTATTGAAATATTGACAGGTGTTCTTTGTGAAATCAAAGCAGCATTTTATAGGCAGCTAGGTGGTATTTAGGTCAGATTACATCAATTCTTGGTGTCATATACTCCTAAGCACAGGCTTATTTACTGGGTACCTGATGTCATTGGGTAGTTAGTGCCAGAGCTGGCTGCCTGCTTTTGAATTCAGGCAGAAAAGCCTCATTCTCAAGCTTGTGTGAGTTTGAGTAGTTTGATAAATGGAAATTTGGAGATTTTCTTAGCCAGAGAAACTCTGTGGTGTGTATAAGTGTGGTGGAACAATTTGAGTTTTCATGGGGTATCTGGCCCTGTATATGCGTGTATAGAAAATGTTTAAAGCCTTTAGTTGCTTTCATTGTTCATGGTGGTTGTCTCTTTTTAAATATAAAAGAAAGAAGAGTCTTTTTTGTTTCTCTTGGCATTGTCTCACTGATAGTCCATGGTTTAGTTCTTCATAATAATTATAATCCTATTAGTAGGCAAGGGATGATATAAAGTAATTCTCTGCAGCGTTAGGGTTTGTACTTAACAAAATCACAAGATAATGGGAAATATTTAGAAAGAAGCTAATGAGCACGAGAGAACTTTGGAACTAGTTTTATTCCCTGCCAAGGTCTTTTTGCTCAGAGCATTAATGCATTAATTTTTAAAAAGAATGACATCAAAGTCTGCCGATGAAAGGAGTTCAGAGGAAAGCTGGAGAGAATGGCTCAAATTCAAGCTGGTGTGAGTCTTCCTTGAGTGTTGGCAAAAAGCAAAGCATGTGTAGCCACTTGCCATTCTGGCACAGCACCACGGGCAGGTCACCTGGTCCAGGAGGCACCAGGCAGCGATGCATCTGTGCCAGAAGCAGGTGGGGAGGTGAGTGGCCCAAGGGGAACCATCCCAACAGCAGAGGGCATTTTTGCAGCCAGCTGCCTCAGCTTGGAGCTCCCATTGAAAAGCAAACAGATGATGCTTGTAGGAATGGCCTTGCACATGTAGAGACTGCACAGTGTGTATATAATGATACCTAATATTCTAATGCATACTGTGACTGCACTGCTCACACATATTACACAGATTCACACATATTTCATATTGCATATAAAAAGGGAAGAGCTGGGCAGTAATGATCTAGCAAAGCTGTTTATCTTCCTAATTTTTTAAATCAAGAATGCTCAGTCCATAAATCCAAGGTGAGCATCAGCGAAAAAGTTTTTTGAGCAAATTTGTTGAAGAAGTTTGTCCCCATGCCACGTGTTATCCTGGAATTATACCCATATCAATTGTAGCTTCCCTACCCACCTGTAAGAAAGAAACTTGGAGTAAGTCATTAAGTAAGCATCTGGCACCGCAGAGACTGAAATTCTCACACAAGCTGCCGGTGCCACATTGCAGTGCCTGTTCCTGCTGGAGCAGCTTGGTGTTCTGTGTGCATCAGGGGCCCACCTGTGCCAGGCAGTTGTGGAATGCATGACTGACACTGCTTTGGGTGCCTGGTTTGAAATGCTCTTGCCTGAGTGAGAGACGTCTGTGCAGTTTATTGTGGGCAAAGGTATCTGCTTGCTGGGCTCTTGTCTTTTATGTTGTGTTTTTAGGATCTTAAGTTTCTGGATATACTTACAAGCATGGGGGGTTTTGTGCACCTGTGCTAGTATTCTGTGCTGATTTCTTATTCATTTAGAACATGCTCTTTGCTGTATTTTGGTTTAATTGATGGAATTAGAGAATCTCAATTTTTACTGATAACTTACAGCCTGGAGTTTTTGGAATATTACGTATTTGTATTTCACCTGAAGGCTGCATGGTATGTCCTGCTTCCTGCTCAGGGTTGTTAAAAGCTGACACAAGGCATGAACAGCTAGTTCAATGTGAACTTCTGCATTGAAAGTACATTGACACTTGCTAGCAGAATACTGAAAGAGCATGTTTTTCACAGATTACAGCTTGTACTTTTAAAAAAGAATGAGGGCTTGATTTTGGCTTCCACGTGCAGGACCCACCTGTACCTGTCCTTTTGTCTGATAGAGTGTCACTTAAGCTGAGAAAGTTGAGGAGCTTGAACAGTAACCAAACCAAGAATTGAAGCCATTAGCTAAAAGGCTTTATTGTTTCTGCTTATAACAAGATCATGGAATATAATTATCATGCATATTATAGTTGTTAAATTGAGAAATTGCCAACTCCTTGTTGCTTGAGCTTGATTTTTGACATGAAAATCCTTGATAGGGTTGTGCATAGGTTGTAACTGCCATATTGTCCTTTACTAGCTTTAGACCTGAAAAAAATTATAGTAAACCACGCTGTTCCATCTTTGTCTCAGTCTTTTATTTCTTGGTACGTTAGCTTTGCTTAAGAGAAGCTGACTGCTCCTTAAATGCAAAAATCTTGCTGATTTTGAAATCATTTGAGGGCAAGGAGCAGCTAAATCCAGTCTCCAGTGGCACCAACTGATGTGGGTTGTTCAAGTACATGTCTTCTCTACGTAGGCTCAAGGCCTTAAATTGGGACATGATAGATAACCTTAGTAGAGCAGTCCTCAGTAATAGCTCCTAAGGTACGTGACTGATTTAAAGGAGACACTCGTATTTTACAGATGACTTTTACTTGCCAGAATGAAATAATGTTTTAGCCATTTAGAAATAGAAATGTGTTTTCAGCGTGACCTTTATTTTTGTAACTGTAAAATATCAGAAGGGAAAAAACAGCAAGGTCATACTCAAAATTCCTGGTGTTCCTTCCTTGTGCGTAACCCTGATCATTTTTTAGGCAAGATCAGCTGTTACTTAGGTGGCAATAGCAGTGCTTAGCATGTTGTCAACCCTACTATGCTGCCGGTGCAAGCTTTTAAATGTGGTCTGTAGAGTAAAGTGGATGATGCTGTATCAGTTTCACTAACAAGCAAAGACCAGTTTGAAACAAGTTGTGACAGTCCTGGATGTGAATCCTGGAGAGCTGACATCAGATACTTTATTTCACAGGAGAAACAGCTTTTGATGTCACTCATCCAGGAAATATATAGGTCATGTTGCCAGGCAATAAGAAATGAAACAAAACCTGTCATTGGAATCTCTGTGAAGAGATTCTAATTGTATCAATAATGCTTTTAAAAATGTAAGTTACTTATTGATTTTTGCAAGCCTATGAACATAACAGCTAGCTTTGGTATCTCAAACACTTTGTTATTGACTCTCAGCTGCAGAAGACTGGAGCAGTTTTGAAGGGTGATGCATATAGACGAATGCACTGATCTCAGAAATAAAGCAAAGAGAGTGAAGTGGAAACAGGGGTGGCTTGTGATTCCCAATGCTTTGAAAAGGAATCACTGTGTTTTCAGAATTTTAAGTACAGGGCTTGTGGGGGAAAAAAATATTCTCTACTAAAACAGTCTAAAGGTTGATTTATTGATCAGTGTGCTTTACAAGTACTGTGGCCACGTCAGCCAGTGTTCTGTACTGTGCAGGGATTGACCTGTCAATGAAAAAGATGGCAGACACAGAAACATTTAATTTGTCCCCAAGTCAATCAGTTAATGGCAGAGCAGGAATGGGATTAGTATCTAATTTCCAATCTCTCTATCGTGATAGTGTGGACTCAAAGGAATTTCAGTGATGTGATGCCTCTGACTTTTAGAACTTTTACCTCATGAGAAGCTGATGCACCTATTTCTGAAGGGATTTTAGGAAAACTGGTTTTGGCACCAGTCCCTCCATTTGGAAGCAACTGCAGTAGAGTGCTGCCACCTAACTGCTGAGCACTTGGGATACCTAGTAACAAATATTCTCTCTCCATGAACTGCAAAATAAGTTAGGGTATTTCTTGGAAATACAAGGATGATAAACATTTACATACTTAATTTCTGTGGGGGTCTCCAGTTAATCTTTTCTACTGGCCATTTTGCAATATGCTTAGGTTTTCAGGACTGTGATGGGGATGTACTCCTATGCTGTGCTGAGAACCTCAGTGTAGAAAAGGTGTTTCTGTCCTGGCTGTCTCCTGTAAAGCTTCTCTGCTGAGACCCTTTCTCTGCTGCTGTGTTTACTGTTTAGCCTAACCACAGTAATTTTGCCATTAGGAAGAGCTGTTTTACAAGAAATACTCCTGATTCATATCTTTTGAGGTGCATTTGCAAGCAGTGCCACAAGATGATAGTTTCTTCTAGTAGGAAGAGTGGTGTTCTCAAAGCATCATGCAGGATTTTAGATGCCATTTGAAAACTTCCAAGTTCTGATGGTATTCTTTGTGTTTCAAGTCTTTTAATGATCCAGTCATCTTCAGAACTGACAGCTTGGTAATTTGAAGACTTGATGCACAGATGTTCTGTTCCTGCTGTGGGTACAGATGATTTCCTACATTTATTCCTAGTTGCTGCAGTTACTGTCAACGCAAAAAATTGTACTATTCAATCGGTGATGGGTTTTTTGAAAGCACAGAAAAGTGTTTTCTTCCATTTCCACCATGTGCAATCTTGGATATAAACCCTAGTGGAATCTTGTCAGTGCTGGTCTGCAACTTGAAATTTTTCCTCCAATTCCATTTAGTACCTTCATACCACATTTCACACTTTTCCCAATTTTCCCTTTGTTTCCATATCACCAGGCTGCTTTTCCTTGTCCTTTCTTTCGCCTATTTTGAGGAGACAGGTGGTAAGATTTTATCAGACAAGAATGACTCCCAGCTGTGGATTAGTTTACTTGCTTAAGTACCAACAGGTGCCTCTGCATTCTCTAGGGGGATACACATTTCCTTTCCTCTCAAGTCTTTGTACTTTCCATCAATGCTGACCCACTGTCCAAATTCTCTGCCAGCAAATTCTGCTTTCCTTCCTTTCAGATCTAATAATTCCCTCAGCCTCAAAGTAACAAGCTTTCTGTTGTCTCCCTTTTCTTCTTTTCTTTACATGTGTCTGCTTAAACAGGGTCATGTTCTTAAATTGTTCTTTGATATTTACCATTACCATGATGAAATTTTTCTCTAGGTATTTTTGAAACTGGGCTGTTCTACCAATTTGTGCAGTAGTAGTTCTTGCACATCAAGTTGGTATTTCTTGTTGAGCGTCATACATTTAAAATACAAGTATTGTAAGAACTTCACTGATGCTTTTGCTTGCATTTGTTATCCTAATCTACCTTAAGTTTGGATTTTCTCATTAAAACAAGCCAAATTACCCCACAGTTTATCCACTAGAGCAAACAAACTATGATATTTGCATTTCTTTTGTGCTTTGTTAAGATAATCCTGAAGCCTTAAAGTATCAGAACCAAAGATAAATGTTTGAACTAAGTCTCCTGGAAAGACTCCTTAGGTGTACTTTTCCCTCTCACAGCTTTTTCAGAAAGGTTGCTGTTGAGTCAAGCCAGCTGCTGTGAAGGCAGATTGAGACTTCTTATTCAGAGTGAGTTGCTCAGGTTATCAGTAGATCAAAATAAACGTGGAGTTTTGGGGGTTTTCTTCCATCTGCATTTCTCCATGTACTTGAGTGAACTAGAGAAGCATCATCTTGTAAACTTTTGCTAAACAGGAGATCAGAGGGACTTCTCTGTAAAGATTAGGCCTTACTTAAATAGGGGAAGATGAAATGTTACCAGACACCAGATTTTTTTTTTTTCTGACATCTTTTTTACCCATGCTAAAAATGTGGGTTTCAGGTTCATTGAGCCTGATTGGCCGTTGCACATACCTTTACTGTGGTATTAATAGCCCTTTGTAAAATCTAAGTGTAGTTAAAGGTTGTATAAATACAGTGACTGTACAGAATAACAATCCTTTCATAATAAATGGAGCTGCAGCTGATGCTAACTGGAGTTATATCTGCATGTAGATGACTCTTTTTCACCAAGTTGCCTTTGTTCTGTAAGATCTTTTAAGAAACTCCTGGATGAGGAGATCACTGGTCCATCACAATACTGCCAAAACTGATACTCAGTTCGTTGATACTGAACATGATACTTAAGTCATACTCAGTTCATTGATTAGCCACTAAGAAAGCACATTTCAAATCATTACTGTCAAAATATTTCAAACGCCCAGTTTGCCTTTGAGAGCTTGATGATGTGAGCTGCTTGTGCAAATTCAAACCTGCATAAATACTGGGTTTGAGTTACACCCTGCAACGTTTGAACATCTATAAGCAGAGCTTTACATTTTAAGTTAAAGTGTGTTTTCTAAAATACAGTTAACTGCTCAACTTGGGGAGAAAATGTAGGCATTCTTAGGAAAATACTTAAATGGTATCTTGCTGGTTTGAGAGTCAACCAACAGTTTGTGCAAATCGAAACTGGCTCTTAGGAGCTCCAATGTGGTTTTATATTCTTGAGGATAAATATTTTTAATGTTCTTTTTCTATGCCTTAAATGAACAGTAGTCTTTATTAAGTTTGGAGATGCTAGGATAAGATAACACATTTTAATATATCATATTTTGTCTTTGAGAAAGCTTTTTTAATTATCAAAACAGACTGTTAATATTAATTTGGTTAAATAAAACTTAAATTAATGCAGACAGCTTATCATATTAAGTGATTCATATGCAGAGCATAGTATCTGTATGTAATTTAGTAAAATGCAGAAGTTAATATCAAGAGTTTTAGGAAAAAGGAATTACATCAAGTGTAATTTAAACTGATTGAGATTGATTTCATAAAGTTTTGAGTGGAGACTTGATTTTTTTACTGCACAGACTTAGCATTATGGTATGTTCTTTTTGATTTACCTGATGTGCAGCTAGCCAGCTTTGTTTCCATACTGCCCAAATTTGATCAGTTGCCTCTTGCTTTCAGTAATTTGCTGTGATTCCTCCACATTTTTCTTTTCTGGGATACAGATCTTACATACAAGATACGTACAGATCTTAGGACACAAGAAAATGCAGTAGTACTGTTAATCAACTCTTGTGATTTTCCATAGTAAGACATGGTTTTGTGTGGGGGCTTTGGGCTGTTCTGTGTTGTGCTACTCCTCTGTTTTCTGCACTTTTTTTCTTTTCTAGTTTCTGTGGGCTTAATTCTTTGCTTTATTCCATCAATGGCACTAAAATTGATGTTCTTAATAGAGTGTGAAACATTTACCTCCACAGCAGTACTTGGGTGTAACACTATGGATAAGCCAAGCAAATAATGGTAAAATTGTTGTCTAGTTAGTTTTGTTGTTGCTCATTAATTTTTTTGGCAATTAATAGCTCAACCACCACAAAAATCATTAGTAATCTAATGAAGAGTAACAAGAGCTCTGTAAATTGCTTTACATACTTGAAAAGCATTTTAGTCTTTCAGGCTATAAACAGGTAATATCCTGGTCATTTCAGAGTCATAAAGTGGCTACTGTTTCTTCAGAGTTTTAGAAAAATTCCTGTTATTTTCAGTATATATTTTACTGTAGGAAAAACACATTTTTGTCACAAATGATGCTAAAACTGTGCAAATGAAGCATAATTTACATTCAGTCCACCATAGGAGATAAGTGGGTAAAGCATAACAAGTATGACCAAGACCTGGAGATGGGTGTTCAAAGTGAGATGTAAACCCCTTTTTGCTATTTAAGTGGTTGAATAATTATGGGAAATTCTAGAGGTTTTTATTCATGTAACATGGAAAAGAGTAGTTACTGTTGATTCTGGTTGCCAGGCAGTTCTGGTGTTTCTTGGAAAAGCTGAGGAAGAGATTAAAGTTAACATTTTGAAAGCTGTAGACAGCATACGTAGAACTTACTGTTGGGGAAGAATATATTGTGCAGTGACGTGTTTGTGTTGGTACTCTGTGATAAATCCTCTGTATCTCTTACATGGTCCCTGGTTGGTTGGTGTATTGTTGGTGTGGTTGTTTTTTGGAGTATTGTCTGGTGCAGATTTTCATTACCTTTTTTACCCCTTTGGTTCCTTATCTTTTCTTGGTTTTTATCCCAATTCAATTAAAAGAAAGCTTTCAAACATGTCAAGGTTTATTTTTCATTTAGTCTAATTAGAATTTAGAAATTTTTGTTTATCTCTAAGAATAGTGTTCAGTCACAGACTACGTGAAACATATGGAATTGAACAACTGTTATTAGGCATGTTCCATGCAAACAGAATCTAGAAAATCTTATACCAAAACAACAAAGATTTCCAGTTTTTTATTCTCAAGGAACTAGGGGTAGAATTCAGTTTCATCTTCACATCTCTAGTAACATTTAATTGCCTACATAAAAGGCAGTAATTATGAGCTTTGTATTCAGGAGGAAGGACTCTCTTCTGGCTACAATTTAACCAAATTATTTCTCTACTTTAGAAATGTGTGTTTTTCTCTGATGTTAAAGGGCATCTGTATAGTTGAGAGTTCCACCTGAGAGAGGAGAGTCCTACTCTGAATGAGCTGCAAACAGTGCAGCACACGACAGATGGGAGTGGGGAGCATGTAAGGAAAAGGCTGCAGCTACCCCAGCAAGGCTCTTTTCCAGCCCCTGGACAGCTCTGTCTCCAGGTAGTGCTGTTCTTTAGAGTGTTCCTCTTCAGCGTGTTGCACACAGCTCAGGTGCACTGAGATGGGCAGCAGGAATTCAGTCAGCTGACAGATTAGGTTAGTGTGCTCTAACTTTTAACTGCAGGTGGGACACTGAGGAAGGGAAGCAAACAAGACAGATGGAGGCAGATAAAGGGAAGGGGGAATACAATGGTACAAATGATGGAGGATGGCTGAGAGAGGGCTTTGCAATGTTGTTCTAGGCTGCAGTTTTTGAGATGGATTATGAAATTACATTTGTATTCCGTGGTTGCTGGCATTTAGTTCACACGCCTAAATACCACTGTTTGTTTTGCACATGTTGCACTTGATGGATCTGATACTTTGTTCACCTTACAAATTACTGACATTTCAAGCTGCTCGTTTCTTGTGGTAAAGCTGAGTTTGAGATGATGGACTAAAGTAAGGTCGTGGATCACAACAGTAATGTAGAACAACAAGGCTGTCATGTTAACAAAACCCAAATGCTGTATTTTAATGAATGGTAATCACAGTGCAACAGGGAAGTATACAGTGCATTAGGTTTAAAACAGAAGTGGAAGAGTTGAATAAATTACCTATTGAGAGGTTCCCAATACATTGTATACCAGTTGTTTAATGGCAGCTGATAACAAGGTGATCAGTGCTGTAGCAGAGGGATGGTTGGCATGCTGTGCGTTCAGTCAGCAACAAATGAGCTGGAAAAGATCAATTCCAAGAAGCACAGAGCACTGTAGCTCAAACACAGAGAATTTAATTAATATCAGTGGCATTTAGCCCAGCATGGGTTAGTGCTTCTTAGTCTTTTACTTCAGATCCTACTTGGATTTGTATTTTCCTTAGTTTGCTTGTGACATAGCAATAATGTTGTAATTATAATAAACAAGAAGTTCTACATGAATAAACATGATAGTTCTACAAAAATGTAGAAAAAGATGAAAACAGGAAAAAGCAGTGGAGATGAATTTATGGCAGGAATAAGTGTGTGAAAGATGCATGAGCTGAGAGCTCAGTTGTGTCAGAACTGTTCAGTCCAGAACCCTCCAAGCTTTTGTGTAAGAGCTCAAACACTGATGTGATCTGGTGCAGTTGCGTTCTTGTATTTCATAGTTAAGTGTTAGTTTGGCATTTAGCACAACCAAGAACAGCATCAATCCCCTGTGACCGTTCTTTACTGCCATTTGAAGCAGTCCCAAGATGAACATGCTTTGGAAAGGTGTCTCCTGCAATTTCCAAGACTGATCATGGAGCAAGTGCCCCCCTGCAGGTTGTGATGGGAAGCTTTGCTCAGACACCTCTGTTGACTGTGAGCAACTGAGGACACAATCTCAAAGGGGGCTGGTATGGTTTTTATGAACAGCAGTGGGTGGGCGGAATGTGGAATTCTCCTGGTAGTCAGAATTACAAAATGTGAAAAATAAGGGTTTGAGACAGTAGAAAAAACCATAGTAAACTACTCTGCTATATCACTTCTGAAGTAATGCTGTTGTTTAGATACTGAAACAGTTCATTTACATAGGCTTTTGAACAACTCCTTAATTTTGATCCTCAACTTTCTCTAATTTAACTTCGTCTGTGCATTTTATTTTCATTGTGAACCTGGAAATATTGGCTGAGGAGGTAGGAAGATGAGCAGACATGAAACTGGGCAGGGTTCCAGTAAATGTCATTGGAATTTTGACACAATCAATATGTTTTCTCCAGCATGCTAAGGTTCTCTCAAATTGGCATTTGCTTCCCTGAAGCTGTTCTGTCAGAAGAGTTTTGACCAACTCTGATATCTGTAGGACAAAGCGAACTTTTTCTGCAAGAGGATTTATTGTGCTTACATGTGCAGCCTGAAAGCCTTGAAAGCAAGCTGCTATGGAGAGGACTGAAAATTCAGTTCTTCAGCAAAGAGGAAGGCATGCAGTGATTTTCTGTGGGGAAAGCTGTACTGTTTTGCCTAGCAGAGTTATTCCTACTTGGTAATTAGCAAGGAGAGCAAGACAGAGGAAGTGCTCATTTTATCTGCTTCTCATTGTGCATTTTCTGTGATCTCCATCGTTTCCCAGGGATAAATTTCTATTCTGTGTTTTCTTTGCTGCTCTCTTTCCCCTTACAAAGACCTGAATATGAGAACAGAGAAATGGGGGATTTCTTGCATAAGAATATTGTCCTCTTTTTCAGTTTACATCTAAAAGCCTTTACTTTGGGCCACTACAATTGGATAAATAAAAATCGTATGTCTGTCGAGAAAAGGTACAGTTAAGTACATTTTTACAGAGATAATCTTATAAAGAGAATAGTAGCCTGGGCAGGGAGAGGCAGAAATAATGCATGTAAATGTAGAAAAAAGCTGACAAACGATATTTCTCAACAAATGGGCTGATTTTGTGATAAAAAGCTCTGAACAGTAACCCCCAAGGAAATAAATTCCCAAATGGCTGTATAATCCTCCGAGACCAGCTCCAGTCCTCCTTTGTCTCTAATTGTATTGACAGCTGGTAGTCCCAACTTTCTGGCAATTTATCTCCCCACTGCATATTTATTGAGAGATTTCTTGTCATAGTATTGACCATACATTAACAAGGAAGTGGGGATAATAGTAAAATCCCTATGGTCCTGACAGATGTTTTCTTGGTACGAGAGCTTGTGCTGACAGCATATGCATGACAGAATGAAACTAAACATTTTTGAATCAAAATAAAGCATTAGTTAAATGCAAGAATTGAGTCGATGATCTACATTCAGTTCCTGATTCAAAACCAGATTGTTATGGTAATTTTTTTTTTTACAAACACATGCAAAATAATATAGAGATAAACATGCAAAGCTAAAATAAATGTAAAGTGAATGCTGAGATGATTATGGTGATTTCAGTTTCTTCATATGAAAATTATGCAGAAGAGAAATTATGGTAAAATAGGTCTTACAGGTCCAGTTATCCATTTTTTTGATGTATGGAAGCCTTTACCAAAATTTAAAGTGGTTTACTAATGGTGTGATCAAAAAGTCCAAACAGATAAACCAACTAAAACCAGCTTAGTAATGTTTATCTTGGATTCTTTTATGTGCACATTAGCTTTCATCACTTGGTCAGGCAATCCCTACAACTTCTGGCAGGTACTAGGAACTAATACCTCTTTACAAAGTCAGCTTGGAAATAGTCTTCTATTCTTTGAAACTAAGGTGCTTTCTAAAGTGCTTTGCATTTTCTTGACTTAGCCCTTGTTGTCTACAGAACTCCAAGTGAGTCAAAAGAACTTCTCACAATGATCACAGCATCAGGTCATTTAGATGTTTCCAGCTCAGTTACCCTGCAGTCCCACGGGGAAAACTCATCCCTCACTTGCTGAACACATTTAGCAATGTTAGAGCCTCATGAGGCTCTTTAACCTTCGTCATTACAACTCTGCCTTGGTGGTGCTTTCTGTGTCTCAGGTGCTCTGGCTCTCGTTCCCCTGCTCGGAAGGTCAGCCCATGTTCCGTAAGTAGTTCTGGTTTTACTTGTGACACAAGCTGCAGTGGTTGGCAAGGCTCCTCTCCTGCAGCCTTGACTTTGAAACTTCAGCAGTTGAGGAGGTAATGAACCCAGTAATGACAGAGCTCATTAGGAGCATCACAGCTAAGTGCTATCAAAAGCCAAGGAATACAGTTTTAGTTAAACACTAGCATAGAATTCAAACCTAGCATCCTGCTTCTGAGGTTTACCAGTGTAGTTCAATGAAGCACAGCAGCAAATTCCTAACCCATTATGGGACTAGGATGTTGTTTAGATGGAACAGAAACCAGAAACAGAAAGGAGTTGTTAGAGCAGGTTTTACAGTAAGGATGCAGTTTGTATGGTCATTCAGATGGAAGTGATTCCCCTAGAGAATCTGTCTGCCTCTCTGCCCTGTGAGTTTAATTCAATACAAGTATCATAAAAATGAATCTTTGGATTTTGCACAGCCCTAGATAAGAACAGATTCTGCTTTCTGGTGTGGTTTCCTGCTGAGCTTGGTCTCAGACCTCAGAGCACATGTGGCCTCTTGAAGGAATTGCATAAGAATGCAGAAAAAAAAAATCCCTGTTGTAAACAAGAGGGTTCTTTTTCTTCAGTTGTGCATGTTCTCGATGGTTTAAGAGAAAAAAGTGTTAAAAAAGAGAAGCCTAGAAAGTTCATGGAGCAACCAAAGGAGGGCAGAAGTGAGGACAGGGAGGAATTTGCCAAACAAGGGGAGAATTGATTACAAGGCTGGACATGGCATTGCTGCGTTTGGTAACAAAGGTCATTGTCCTGTGCCCATCCACAGCAGTGTATATTTATTAACATGTGGTTTTCATGAAAACAGCAAAATATTCTGGATGCATAAACAGGCCTTACCAATATCAATGATTTTCTACTTCACCTCTAAGTGAATAAACTCTGTTTTCTGCACATATTTTACTAATTTTACTGTCTTTTCATGGCAGCTTGTTTGCCTGAGACAACCTATTGTGGGCTGTCCCCAGAAAGCACCTTTACTCTCTATTTCTCAAACATTTAGTACAAATCATTTAGTACATTTTGCCTGTGCTTCAGAAGAAAATCAGATTAGAAGGAGATAAGGTGTTCTTAACAGCATTTTTTACTTTGAGAGAGATGTTAGCGTTGATTTCAGGTTTAGTCTGTTGTGTTTTATGGTCTGCATTTTGATTACATTTGATTAACTTAAGGGGAGGCTATGAGAGAGGAAAGATAAAGTCATGCTATTTTGAGGGAGATAAAGGATGATAGATGACAACAACTGAATAACCCACTTGACCAAGCTAATGTGCTCAGTAATCATTAGTCACCTGTGTGATGCTCGTGGTGCTTCATCATCTATAAATGACCATTGCAAACCTGATTTATAGTAGTTTTTTTAAATAAAAGCACTGATCTCTGTCTACTTTAATTTAAAATTGCATTTAATTTGATTATTTTGATAACAAGAGGTATTTTGAGGAGTAATAGTGAGTCTCCAAAGCTTTTAAGTTTAAGCACAAATACTGGTTCTTTCAAAAAATTTTGAGCATTTATTTGTGATGTGACCATTTCTGTACTGACTGTGCAGAATTAGAAATTTGCCACTGTCATAATCCAAAGGCTGAGAATAATGTGGGAGAAGTAAGTGTGATTTTTGTAATTAAGAAAAAGTTTAAGATGACTGTAACTTTTCTGGGTTATATTTTTGTCCTGGACAAAAATCTCCACATGGAGCTTGTCTGACAAATGCAAGTGATTTATAGGTATGAGATTGTATAACCTGACTTCTTAAGTCCCATGGATGCTGACAAGTAGATGGGGGTTGAGTATGTTGCTTCTTAAGTGTGTTTTTAGCAATCATCTCCAGGGTTGCTATGTTACAAATAATTTTTTTTTTTGCTGTTATTGCTGTTTCTGGTGGGCATATGGTCATATGAGAGAGAGCAGGATCAAAGGTTGGCCTTACCTGGGCAATGCTTACAGATATTTATGGCAGCTTTCCACTGTTCGTATTTGTTTGAATATTTAAAGTATATTTAGCATTCCAGTCTTTCTCTGAAGAAATAGCAGTTGTTGCTTTAATTGTGTTATTTTTAGAATTACTCTGTTGGTGTTTTGTGATTTTATTTACTCTGGGTTCAAGAATCAACAGCAATAAAAAGTAAAGGTTGTGAATCAAGTAATGCTCTTTTGGAAGTTTCAGGAGTCTGGCAAACGGCATAAGGTTTCCTTTCAAATGTGAACTAACCTGGGCTGTGAGCGAGCCTCTTTAATGGCAAGGGCAGCTTTTGAATGTAGTCCCTAAGGGTAATTAGCATTTTCTGGACTCTCATTAGCATGCCAAGTGGCCGAGTTGAATAGCAATATGAGCCTTGGGAGCCAAGTGAGGGGACAGTAATGCATATATTATTGTAGCTTGTGCAATAATATTTAGCTGTGTCAAGGGATGCATTGGAAAGGCTTCTCTGGCTTATCCACAGTAAATCACCCACGGCCAACAAAAGTTTTCAGGCCTGGATTTTGCTTCTACTGTAATGGAGGTTTGCATTTTTCTATTCTTATAAGCTTTTTTAGACTCATTAATCTTTTAAAATAACAGAGATTAAACCAAGATTATAAATTAATTGTGAGTTTGAATTTACAGTTTACAAATGTATTATATGTGTGGCCTGAAACATGCAGGAGTTACAGCAGGGAAGGAACAACAAATTTTCAAGACTAATGCTTCTGTTGTGCTATGGGATTTACCCAGATCAGCTGTACATTGGATACACAATTTTGGGGGTGTATTTTATTACTCTTGATGTATTGTTATAACTGTAAAACTTGGTTGAAGACAGCTATATATTTAAAAATTTGAGTGGAATGTTTTTCTTTCTAAGGTAACATGGGTTTCCTTTTGTTATTTAATTTCAGATATTTTCGTGACACTCTTGTGTGTCTTACTCCTTTTGACATTAGTGGATTTTGACTCCTTCTCCTAGCTGCTTTGGAAAACCTCCCTGTAGGTTCTGTAATTTCAAATTTTTACAATAATGGCAACCACGTTGCTTGAGGTGAAAAAAAAATAAACCCAAACCAAACCCAGATGAATAGGCAGGCTTTCCCAACATATCAGAATTTTAAAGCAACTTCTTCACAGTATCTGGAAGAAAAGCCTGAACCTTTGACCACAATGTCACTCTGGTTTTACACAAATTTTGTTACTGCAGATGAGATAATGAAAGGCAATATGTTAGTTTTTAAAGAGGAAATGTGCATACACGTGGCACGTAGAGATGGAAAGCTTGAGCCTGAAGTGTTTATGGATGTTTGTTCTGGTATAATCCTGGAAGTATAAATGTACTGGATTGAGGAGATTTATTCGTGAAGTTATTTACAAGCCTTTAAAACGTATCTTAAAATCTCTTGATGAGGATCAAGAGGGACATATCCTTATCACAGGCTTGAATACAGATTTATGGGTATATGTACTCTCCATAAAGCTCTTCTGCCCAGATTTTGAAGGCAACTCTTCTGTTACTTCTGTTATTATTCTTTCTCCTGGAGTCACAGTTCTACTCAAGGGTAGTGACAGACTTGGGTATAGTTAGAAATCTCTGAAGAGCCTTCACCCTCTGTTGTCTCTGTCTTAATTGTGCTCTGTGCAGAGTGGCTCTAAGACAGGGAAATGCTGTGTGACAGATGTGATGCTTCTGGGAAATCCTGGAGAGGAAATCCCAGGGATGTTATTGGTAGCCCAGATGTAGCCAGCTATAGATGGGGTGGCAGCAGCCCAGATGTTGACATCCAGTGGCTCACCAGACATCCTTATTTCTCAAGGCTGTGCAACACAGACACACAAATGACAGGTATTTATGTCTCCCTGAAACTCTGTTGTGTTGTAGTTGTTTGTTTTGTAGAAAATCAAAATACTGGGATGGTGGACTGTAATTACATAAATGGTAAATACTAAAATACTTCCCTGTGTATCAATTCATCAGTGCTCTTTAAAGCTTCATGGGGAATAGTCCCAGATAAATTGTAGGCCATGTAATTATGGGAGACATTTATCTTTCAAAACGTGGTAATAGTTTCATATAAACCAAAACCTGATTGCATGTATTCTCTTATTTCTATATGTAATTTTGTAAATGTATTCCTACTTAGTGTAAGGGCACAGCAAAAATTTGGCAATGACCTGTATAGCTTATTTCTATTTGTAGCTACCATGACAAGGTACTGCAAACTGAAATTGAATGAAGTAATAGTTAGGGAGGAAGAGCAAATCATTATTTCAAGTGATTATTATGGACTTCTGTTAAGCAAAGAGGGTCCTTCCTTAAGGTCAGGTCAGCAAAACTGCTCAGAAATATCCTGAGGTAATGCTACCAGTGGAAGTTTTACCAGGAAAGAATTTAATATCTTGATACAATTTGATATTTGTCTATCGTAGAATAAAATAGCTAATGGGAATAAAAGTCTCAGGAGTGTATTGTGCTTACACAAGGGAGGGAGCATTTCTGTTAGCATGTCAAATGAAAGATGGTCAAGTTTTGGTGTTTTTGGACTGTTTGCTGTTACATCAGTTTTCTATCCTTACAGGAATTGACAATGAGGTGTTGGACTATGTTAAGCAAGCACTCAAGGAGCTGTTTTCAAATACGTGAGAGTGCCAAGTTTGCCTTTCCTTGGCTGTAAGCACGAGGAAGGCTTAGGAGGGTACGGTGCAGAGGTGCCTTTGTGGGTTTGTTCTTCTTAACTCAAGAAGTTGGGAGTGGTTGGCACTTCTCATGGAGTCAGAGTTTTTACTTTCTCAGACTGTCTCCTAATGCTTTCCTACATTCACTTTAAAAGCAGTGACATTTCAATTGGAAATCTCCCTGGAAAATTTCTCCACAGTCTGTCAAAATATTTTTCTTTGATGTGACACTCTATGTTCCTTTTCTTATTTTTGCTATTACTGCTTATAGAACACGAAATTCTTTATCTTCATCTATCTGTGAGTTTTCAGACTCATGTCCTCCCTCTTCCTAGCCAGCATTTGCCACACATGTCCCTGTACTAATGACTGTGGAGCAATATTTTATTTCTGTGTGGGCAGACACAGACCATTAGATCATCCTTGAAGTTCAGAGAGTGTTTATGACAGTCTGCCATGCCAGATACAGATCTGTATTGGGTGAGCATGCAGTAAGCAGTCTCCTATCCCAAAAATATGAAAAATTAAATGGCATATTGTACTAAGAATGCATCTTATTGACAGTCAGTTTAAATGAAAATGCCTGGCACTTTGTATGCAAAATTTTCAACTTTTCATGTTCTTGGCTATCTTATGAGCAAAACTGTTACATCTCATACGGTGACAGAGGTGGTTCTAATTCTGCTTTTTAGCCTCCCACACACTCTTTGGATTTTTCTACCTTTTCACTCCATATTCTGGTGTTTGCCTCAAGGTGTGTGCTAATGATGTCCAGGTGAGGTCCTTATGTGGGATGGCTTCATCATCCTTGTACATCATGTTTTGTGATATTTATGTTTAAAAAATTAATCTCTTGTTTCATGGAGTTGGACTTAGAAAAGACCCACAAGGATCATCAAAGTCAGGATACTCTATGATTTAGTTGATTAAAACAGGGCTCACAGACAATTCTTTTGCTGTTAAATCTGATCATGTATTAAAGTCACAGGGAAGGTCTGAGATTAGGCAGCAAAGGAGAGTGAATGCACAGTTCACCTTCATACATTAGCATCTCATGGCCAGGAATCAAACATGACTATTTAGTATTTTATTCCAAGTCTTAAGATAATGAGCTTGCTAATAAATCAGCTGGAGATCATACTGGTGCATTGTCCTCACCTGAGACTGTTCCTAAGTTTCAAGGGACTTAAGTACCTTGTGTAAGTACTCTAGTTAAGTGTCTTGTAAGATTCCACTGTTAGTTATGTTTAAAAAAGTAAAAATAGAAAAGTTAATGGCAGTATTAGCACTGTAAGATTTGGATCCACAAGTAGTTTGAAGAAATGCTGAAAAGAACCTGACAGCTTGGAGAATAAGAAAAGTTTCTCTCGAGTGCTACCTTGCAAATACAAATCAGGAACTCAAAGCTTTGTCTAAAATTTGAAATTTAAATTATTCCCTCCTCCCGTGTCCAAATTCACATCCAATCAGTTACCCATAGCAGACAAATCTCACTTGCAAAATCAAGAGCTGTTTCTGTTAGAAGGTAGTTACCACCACCAAAGCATAACACCTCTGGAATAATCCTAGAAATGGTCTGTTACTCTTCTACTTGAAATGAGTCCTGATCCAGAGATTGAGGGTCACAGAAAATAATTATCCCCCTAGAAAGAATAAACCCTTCAGAAAAAGCCTTCTCTACCATGAAAAAAGTCTATTGAGAACAACAGTGCTTCCATAAAAAGAGCTAGAACACGTTTGTAAGTCTCCACTGAAATGGGAATGCTCTTTGAAGTGCTATTGGCTTTGGTGGGGAGGAGAGGCATGAAGTCTTCTGGGGGCATTTGCTTTCCTTCACTCATCTTTTGTGCAGTGTTTGAAATGTTCTCTCAGACACTGCAAACCTCTCCAGTCTGTCTCTGAAAACACATGGTTTTCTTCCCAGTTCTGGGCAGTGCACTTCAAAACCGATCAGGGCAGCATTTGAAAGCACAAGATACGTGGTGACAAGGCTGAAAGCTTTCTGTCTCCACTGCTCACAGGCAGTAAGCAAACCATTGTTGTTTAGTCTTGATCCTCATTCTCTCCTTACCATGGGAATTGCTTGAAAACACTTATTTAAAAAGTGAAATGCAAGAGCCATCTCGTTAACAGCCGCAAGTCTCGGGGGAGCTGCAGGTCACTCAGACAGCAAAAATTAAACAGGTAGCATCCTGCACTGACTGAAAAAGGGTGGGTGGATAATCACAGCTTAATAGCTGCAAAAATTGCATAGAGTTTATTTAAGATTATTTCTGAAATCCTGGAAATAAAGGCTTTATACTCAGTCCTTCAAGGAGTTTTACGTTTTATTGCAGTACAGTTATTTTTATTGAACTCAAAACAAGCACCTACAAATAGCCAGCCAACCATTTTCATTATGGTGTGCTGAATCCATTCTGGGTGCAAAAGTACTTTTAAAAAAAGTGCTGTGACTTAGTAATATCAGAGTCTGAGATTAAACCTGAAGAAATCCAGCAATTTTTGTTAAGCCCGTAGCAAAAACCAACCAACCTAAAAAATTCTAACCTCAAAATGAAAAAAGTCATTACATTTTACTGTAGAACTTTCCCATTATCCCCTTTTGTTTGAGCTAGGGGGAAGTTCACTGTACAAGAAAGGAATAAAATAAGAGTGGAGTGGAGGGAGAGATACAGTAGGACAAATTCAGACTTGGAAAATACTTTTTACACAGAAAATTTAAAATGAGAAGGGAAGAGGCAATATGTTATTGGAATAAGGAAAGCATCCTTACTTTTTCCTAAAATTTGAAAAAAGAGCTAAAAGCACTCAACTTTGTAGCTTGGATGCACAGATGTTCATGGTCAGGCTATTTTACCTCACCTTCTCTGTATTAGTAATAATATTCATACAGAAAATAGACTTATTTGTGTTGAAATCTGGGAGAGGAATCTTTAATTTGTAACTGTTGTGCAGGGACACAAAGTTTGAGGATAGGTGGCAGGCAGATCCTTGAATTCAGTCTGAAAAACAATATCACAGAATCTGGATTGATCTCATGGGTGTTTTTTGAATGAGCTGGCACTTCGTGTGGTGTGTTCAGTACTCCAGGCCACTGCAGGATTTCAGGTCTGCTGGGAGGACATGAGGGGAGCAAAGAGCTGACTCAGAACATCAGGTTCTCACTCCTGGCCATACCCACAGCTCAGGGGCAGTGTGCCTGCTTAAAGAAAATACTGTTTTCTCTTCACACTGCACCACTTCTGTAAGTGCAAGGAACATCTCCTTACCAGTACTTCAAGTGGAGCTGGGTATTTTTATTTATGCAATGCCAGAGTGACTGCTGGGAACGCTTGGGATGATGTGTGCCCTAACAACGGAATACATTTGACCTGAATGTGGACTGCAGCGTGAGGCGCACTGTTTATGGCAGATGATTTCTTCCCCTTTTGATGTTATGCCCTCTTTTTAAAAATATGTCTAGCACAATCAATGGGATGCCCAGTGTGACACTGGGGCTTTTTGAAGCTTTTTACAAGCTACAATTCTCCTCCTCAGCATCTCGGGGTGCGGGCTGTCAGCATATGTAAATGTCCCGCAGGTATGATTTTAATGCCAAGCAGCATGGAAGCTTTCTGTTACTTCAGAGGTCACTGGATATTTTGAGAAACACCAGGTCTGATTGAAGAGGTCTGCGTTCTTTCACGAGGTTGATTCTTTCTCAGTAAATGTACCGGAGTGATCGGTGTGGTGAGCTAACTGGAGTTTTTCATGTTAAAACATTAATTGGCTAGCCTCACGTGGACATTTTCTGAAATAATTCTCACTTATTTTTCATGTACACGTATTTTCTGCACATGCTGAGGACATTTAAGAGAGCAGAGTAATTACAGGGAGAATACAATTTGGCAATATCTATATCTTAATTTTTGCCAAATTTATTAGGGTAGAAAACTTGGTGTTTGTTAGAGGGACAAAGAAGTAGAAGATTAGCAAAGTACACATCTAATGCAAAGAGTAACCAGCTGTCTTTTATGTTTGTTTCTTCATTGTAAATCTGAATTTGGAAGAAAAACAAATTACTTTGAATGTAAATGAAAAGCATGTGAGATCCTTTGTTTTTTCAACAAATGGCTTATGGTCTGCAGAACACACAAAGTTGGAGTAAATATTTGAAAGCAATAGTTAGAGAATTGGCCCTAGACTAGAACTCTGCTCTTGTAAGATTTGTTGCATGTTGTTATGTCCACTCACTGCCAGAGAAGTCCAGTGTTCAAATGAAGTTTGAATTGAACTTTGAAGATTAATTAGGAAATGGTAAGGTATGAAAATGCCCTCACCTTTGTGTTCATTCTGAGCACAGTAAACTTCCTTGGGCAGGGCTGGCTAGTCACAGTATTGTGTAAGTTACATCTACATTCAGTGTTCCTCCATGAAAATGGGTGTTAGCATGCCATGCATGGAGTTCAGCTCTGGATCTAAATGAACCCTCATTCACAGTAGGTTCTGGAATGGGCAGTTTCAGTCCATTTTCTGAGGCAGAGATGCTTGCTTTTTCTTGACTTCTAAATATTGAGTAAATATATACATCTGTTTATACTTAGCCCACTTTAGAAGTTCTTTTCACATTTGCCTAACAGTTTTCCTGTCCTGTAGTTTGTCTGAAATTTGTTTCTTGAATATTATTTTGGATGGTGAAATATAATTCATATAGTACTTTAATTTATTCTTTTAAAGAATGCGTTACTAGAGTATTAGTACTGCTGACTTATTTCCACTTCCCAATAAAGCGAACAGAATTAGACTGCTGTTTTGAATATTTGTGAGTGTAACTTTCAAGGTAGCATACCCACACATTAACAGGGAAAATTGCAGTAACAACTTGAAATTGCCACCAACTTCAGTTTTGTACCAGTTACATTGGTGTTTATTCTGATCTTTGGTGAACACCTCTGTTCAAAGCTGGAGCTTAAGGATGAATTTGTATGGCCTAGTTACAGCTGGATCTTAAAGCAAGCTTATCTTCTGTTATCTCTGCTCTTCCATTGCATACAGAATGTGCTATGACAGACTCCAGTGCATAATGCAGGATTCTTCTCTTCACAGTAAATTTACTGTGCTCAAAGTGGTCTTAATTAGCTCGGCACATGTGAAGGAGCTCACAGTGAATTAGACTCCATTCTCCTCTCACATAAGCTGTCCCTGTTGTGTTTCTCTTATTCATGTCAGACCCTTCAAAGATGCCTTCCCTGAGCCACAAGCTGTGATGTGAGATTATTAAAGGGTCTTCACTTGATCCTGGCTTCTGGTCTTTGGAGGGGGAGAAAAGCCAATGGATCAAAGAGAGGTGTTAAACCTTAATATGTTCTGGCAGAAAGATCTATAGCCAAGTGGAGACAAGCTGTACTGATATTGATACAACATGCAGCTGTTTCAGTAATCCATTCAGGATAGCTCCTGTTACTGCAACACAGAGCTGGGACCAAGTTTTCTTCTGGCCTCCAAGGCAGTTACATCATTTCTGTAAGCACTATGGGAGAGGATGTAGAACTGATCAGAGCAGTAGATAAATTAGACAAAAAGTTTAAGCAGGTAATAATTAAGGTCTTACCAAAACCTGGTAACAAAACTAATCAAATTCAGTGTTTGTGTGCAGCTAGGAATGAGTTTAAGTAGCCGGATCCTAAGGCAGTTAAGGTGTTGGTGCAAAACAATAACCATTTAGCAGAATGAAAACTGAGACTTAATGATTTCCTTGAGGCTGTGTAGTGAAGTCAGTAGTTTTCAAGAAAACCAGGAACATTAGCTTTTAAAACCTTGTCTGTCTACTAGGCCACCAGAGTATAGAAATGTCACTTTTAGGAAGAGCGGGATTTGGTTTAAATATAGCTCAGCTAATAGTGAAAATTGGTTGAAGAGTGGCAGATGTGAATGGATTTGCTCTTTGTGCCTTTGCTCTAAAGCTAAGCAAGATTTTACATTTATTGTAATTTAGTGGCAGAGAAAATTGCTGAAATACTCTCAAGTACTTTGGGAACTGTAACTCCAAAACATAGGTGATCTTTTTTTGTGCCCTGCATTGTGTGTTATTGAGCCATGCACAGAATGAAACCCTGCCAAATGGTGATCCATAGCCCAGACTAATCTCTGTAGAGCAGATGGGAGTTTGACAGGGGAAGAGACAAGCTGACAGCTTTTCTCAAATAAGAATCATACAGTGTGTTTCCAGTGCCAAGCTGGATTTGACATTTAATTAAAAATTTACTTCAGGAAAAAAAGAGACCAAAAAAACTCCACCTCCACGGCCCCTCCAAAACAACCTTTCACACATGCCCTGGTACAGATAGAGAATCTGTTTGGCTCTTATTTGAACCAGAACCCCCAATGCCCAGAAAGCCATCACTGGGGAGACAGCAAACTCTGAGATACTGCGGGAAAGAGAGTCAGCATTAAAAATGTGTTTTGGCTGGTCTGTGACCAGATTTGGCTTGAAGATATAGTGGTGCTTAATAAGCAAAATGAATTATTATAAATATTCAGCCTGAGCTACTATAGTTAGAATATAATATGGATGGTATATATTCTGGTAGGTTTGAGTACAATTTTGTGTCTCTTTTTTTTGTGGGTTTGTGAAGTCAAGAATATTGCAGATATAAAAAGCTTAGTACCATTGCAGGAAATACTTGCAGTCAGAATGACATTCCTGCATTTCAGTTTTCTGTTCAGGATCACCCCACGATGCAAACCAAAAGCACCCATAGCTGGCTCTGGTATCCTTTTGATTCCCTACATATTTTTAGGGTATATTCCTGTCCGTGAGCTGGTCTGTGTTGCTCTCAGCTCTCTCCTGCCTTCTTGGCAGCAGCAGCCACTTGCACTCGCTTCCTTTCAGGAAACTTCTCACACTCCAAGGGGAGAAAGAAACACAGGAATGGGTGTTAGAAAAGGCATGAGATTGTGAGGAGGGTGCCCTGAATTCTCCCTGAGAAAATACATTGGTTTTCCTCAGCTTCTTTTTTGTTGTCTGCTTGTGTGGAGAACCTGAAGGTGGTGAACTCAATCATGGCTACATGAAGAAGGAACAAATTAAGAAGTCTGAACTGTTCCCTTTGCAGTTTGGCTTGGCTCATTATAATAATTTGCTGGTTTTGTGCTCTTTTCTGAGGGTCAGATTCTGTGTCAAAAAAATGGTGGTTGGGGAGGGTGGAAGAAACACAACAGAAGATCTTTGAAGTTTCTAGGTGAGTTGGCACATAAATACATTATGAATTTTATTCTTCATATGTGTACCTCATACTGACTGCTCTGGAAAGGAAAGGTGATCAGTTCATTTTCTGAAGTGTTTCTCAATGTGGATGACAGATATACTGATGATAACACAAACTATCAAGCTCTAATTTGGAGGAGTTTTGTTGTTCATTTTTGTAGTATTTCCTGCAACCTCCTCACCATAGTAAGTTTAATAAAAGATAGGTACATAATTGATTATTACAGTGGTAATGTAAACTACTGACATCGTAATTGCTTCAGTCTGGGTTGGAATGTAGAACCAGTGGTTCATTCCTATTTGGTAAAGGGATTTCATAACTTTGACCAAGATTTTTAAAGGTGGTGAGGTAGGTGCTTAATAATGCCGAGGTTTTGTGAAGTGCTCAACAAAAGCTGCATCATTCTTTCCTAGTGGAAATATATGGAATTATCTGACTGATAGTTTTGGTGGCTTCTTAAAATACTTTTAGACATGAATTTCTTTCAGATTTTGTCTGTGTGGTGCATACCTGTCACTCAGGGATGCATTCAAAGTGTGTCAATGTCCGGGGTTCCTGCTGGCTTGGGACGTGTGAGCAGTTGAGCCCTCAGGCATCCCTAAGCACGAAGTAGGTGTCCCTCTGGCTGGAGGGATAACTGGGTGCTGCAGAGCAGGGATGGGCCCTGTACAGAGTGCAGAGGGATCCTGGGCCAGTGATGGGAGGGCAGACTGATCCCAGCACTGGCTGATCCCAGTGCCCAAGTGGGGGGCTAAGGATCGGTCCCAGCGTCTTCATTGTTCCTCTTGTGCGTTGAGCACAGGTCCTGAATTCAGGCCCCTGGGATTCCCTCTGGGTACAGCAGTCCCAAAATGCGTTCAGTTGGCACGATGCTCCAAGGAGTTGGGATCCTTCCCTGGTATTCTTTCCCTGGCTGCTTTTCATAGTCTTTGGAGGCCTGCCTGACTTAGACTCTCTTGGAAACAAGTTACACTTCCATTATTGAGATGGCTATTTCATAAATAAGTACCAGATTTCAGCCATTTTGGTAATTGTCTTAGTAGAAAGAAGCCTTTGGAGCTATTGTTTCTACTTCAGCCTAATCCAGGATAATACCATTTCATACTAAGGAGGATTACTACTGGTTCTGGTTTTGTTGTCTTAAAGCACTAGCTGTATTGACATTTAAAAAACTAACCAGAAGCAACAATAATCTTACTAAAAATCTGCCATTTCTCTGGAGAGTTGAGGTGAAACATTAATATCATGTGCCCCTGTAGAACATTTAAGCCCCATCGACAGTATATCATGAACTTTTTACAGCACTTCCGACAGGAGCCAGTTAAGGCAGTTTTATTAGACAATTTTTTCTCATTTTATTGAGTATTGAATATAATCCCTGTGGATTTTTAATAATTTTAGCTGCAGCAGGGAAAGATACTTGTATCCAAGTAAAGGATAGGTTGTCTACAGTACAGTGAGTCTTAAATTTATTAAAAGTTGAAATATTTTATAATGCTAGTAAAATTATGTAGAAACATTATTTATTGGTGTCAGGTCAGAGACTGTGAATATATTGCTGGATGTGTGGCAAGAGTATTGCAGCCTGTGCCCAAAGCATGTATTACTTACACATAAACAAGAAATTGCATTGCTTTTAAGCTGTTTTCTTGGTAATCTGAAAATTGCATCAAATGCATTGGTGGGGTCTTTTCCTGTGAAATCATTGAGGCACTTTTGCATTCATTGATGCCTGTTGTTGTGGTAGAAGTGGTTGAATCTGTGCTGGTCTATAGTCAAAGCCCTCTGCTGGCCTAGGTGACCATGTATCACAGCAGGATGTCACCAGGAAGGACATTTCTACAACTGAAATTGTATTTTGTCCAGTGCTTATATTCCCTGTGAATTAGTTGAAATAAGTTCCTTTCATCCCAGCTTGTATAAGATTTTAATTGGTAGCTTTATTTATAAAGCGCTGAGAGGTTTGGGGTTTTTTTAATCTATCCAAGAGACCATAGGAAGAGTTCACAAAGGACCTTGAAAATTCGTATCAAAGACAGCAAGTCATTATCACTAAAAATGAAAATGAAAAGCAATACTGGAGTCATAAATAAAATCAGGACTGTCCTAAAATTCAGCAGTAACTTTTCTCTCTTTGCACGCATGCTGTAAAGAATTGAAATTATACAGTTCAGAGCATTTCTCTTATCTAAGCAGTAAGTAGGAAAAGTACGTCTACCCAAAACCAAATGATGCTTGGATAATTGACAGCATTAGTGCAACCTCATGTAAATAGAAGATGAAAGGTGAGAGGAAGGAAGCAAATACCAGAATTTTTATGACTTTATCACTTCTCCTTGAGAACCTGAAGATATAACACTCATAAAACATTACGGATACCAAGAGTTCTAATGAACACACATATAGCATCATAAAGAGATGACATTTGCATTAAAGGGGACTTTATCTGTTGCATAATTGTACCTCAGCTAATATAGAAAGCTGAACATATGAGCTGCCAGCCTGACTCACTAAATCAGAGGGAGGTTATACTGCAGGAACCCAGCAATTGTGCCATGGTCGTGTTCTGATGGTGCCAGGACGTGGATTTGGCAGCAGCAGCTGCTGAGATGGTGCAGCCTGGGGAGCCTGGCTTACAGTAAACTCCAGAGCTGTTCATCATCTACAAGCAAACAGCAAAAGGAGTAGCAAAACAACTTAATAAGTGACAGTAATCAGTGTCTTCAAGGCAGTAATATAAAAATAATTACCTATTTACCAGCTAGCTTTACATGACAGTCACAAATTGAAGAGCAAGTGATTAATTCTTCTATGGAGCTGTGATGTGTATTGTGCAGTTGTGTTTTACAGTAATGCTGGAATTGCTGCTCCTGGTTTTTCCTTTCTGGAAGAAAGCAGTTCTTGTTTGTACGTAGAGATGACATCAGCAGTGCAATGGGATTGTGCACCTCAACAGACTGCACTGGCAACCCCAAAATGTGAGACTGTGCAGTTGGCTAGAGTCAGTCATCTACAGGAGCTGGGCATTACTCACCATTCTGCCTACAGAAAATGTCAGGGAGCTGCAGATACAGCACCATTTTTCTCACTGTGGGGTTTATAGTGCCTGTGGCATCTGCTGAGCAACAGTGCCCATTCTGTGTACTGAGAACTGGCACTTAAATATTAATTCTTAACAAGGCAATAATTTGTGCCTGTCCGTAGCTGCAGCTGACCTGGAGTGTAGCAGCAAATGGACTCCCTGGCGTGAAGGACCACACTGTGTTCTGCCTGTCTTCCTGGGGCTGTCTGCTTGTGGCCAGGTCATTTTTAAGATCTTGTTTTACCTAATTCAAATCTTTCTCAGACCTTGTCCTTGTCTCTGTTCAAATACACCGGTGATCTTGCCAATGCATTTTCCAAGCTGTTAATCAGATTCCCCCTACTGTGATCTTGCAGTCTGCTTTTCTGAAGGGAAACCACCAAAGATTGTTATTCAGTCACTTCCTTTGCTGCTTACTCTGTCTTTGGGTCCTTCTCCTTTTCTTCTTCTCTTCCCTGTGCGTTTCTGTACCTGTGTGAACTGATCAGTGAATCTTTTCATTTGGAGCTTGCAGCCGTCACTTGGGATTTTAGAACCAAGAAAATTTTGCTGCCTCCTAAATTTTTTACTGGGCTGTAGTCTAAAGTAAAAATTACTCTTTGTATTTATCTATTTTATCTTCCAATATCTCTAATTCCATCCCTGTGTTTTCCATTTTATTTTGTAAAGTATCTATTCTGCTTTACTCTGAGGATCTGTGCTGGACCTCACAAAGTTCCTGTTTGCAATGAGTGAAACTGAAAAGGAATTTGCAGAAAAGCTTTGCTCTGAAAACATTTTCATTTCATTTTGATTTGTCAAAGAAACATTTATTTAAATAAGCAGTATTCAAATGCTGGCACCTCTCTTTTCCTTATTTTAATATTAAATGGACTCCCTCTCTGAATTTCCATTTTCCATGTCACAGTTTCTTGACATGTGCTGAGCCCTCTCCCCAAAGGGACAATTCCCTTAATGTTATCAGAGATGTGAAAGCCAACAGCAAGCTTCACTCTCAGGGCTACAACATATTTTGTGGGTATTTAGTTGTTTTCAAGGATTTGTCTTTGTGCTTGCCAGACATTAAGCTTCTGTGGGGAAAAAAAAAAGTGGAAAATTCATTGACACTTCATCTCATCTTTATATGCCTCTATTTTTAATAAATTTTGTGGAATGGAAGCTTACATGTGGGTGAGAAACCCAGCTTTAGAAGCCAACGAGGACGTGTAGAATTGGGGAAATAAGGCAATTCCTTTGCGTTTTGCTGAGTGTTTGGGTTGTCCCTGCTCCCATGCGGTGGCAGCAGTGAGCAGCAGCTGCCCCTTAACCATCGCTACGGAGCCGTAAGTCAGATTTTACTCGAGGCTGCAGTAAAACTGAATTCCCTCACACACACCTTGGAGTTGGATGTATGGGGAAGACATAAGGAGATAAATAATCCAGAAACTTTTTAAGCATTGCCATCTGAACTGTTCTTTCCAACTGAAAGAGAAGCTGCATGAATGTAAACTGTGGCAAGAATCCAAGTGCTGCAAACAACAGTTCCGATGTTAGTGTAACTGCATTAGCAATACTGATATTTGGCCCTGACAGGTTTTCCTATTTCAGCTCCCTGTCGTGATTTCTGGAAAGGTGGGTTTTAAAGCTCCTTTTTTCTCCCCTTTTTTATTTAACCCTTTCTATATTCCAAGAAGCATTTACCACCTGGAAATATGTACAGAATAGCAGGGAAGGGAAGAAGATGTGAAGAGGCAATATCTCTGTGCAAGTTCAATAACTCCTGCAGTTATTGCTTCCTTGGAATACCTCTATGGGTTTCACTGTGCTTGGGATTTTAGTGCTTTGGGTTATTGTAGTTAGAAAAAAGAAGGATCAGAGTTCTTTGTAGTCTTATCAGCAGGTGACCAAGCTGGAATGGGAGCTGGTCATGTAAGCTCCAGGAGAGATCGGCCTTGTGCTATCCTCACTGCAGGAAAAAGCGTTGGAAGTTTAAAGTTTTGTTCTATTTGTGAACTTCTCTGAGTTGTTTTCAAGTAATTTTGAAAGGGTTTCTGTACCAAATGCTTCGAGAACACAAGAACAGCAAAAAGATATTCTTTCCCTGTGGTCTTGTTCCTGTGCAGAAAGAACATATTTGAAGCTTGCTGTTCTCATATCATGAAAAGACTTGGTAAGGATCACGTTGGGGTGACTTTGGTTTGGTTAGAGGAATGGCAGAATCCAGGCAATGGACAGGGTCCACCTCTAGTGCTGCTGGCCACCACGTGAGGATGGACCTCTCTCGGTGGGACACTGCTGTCACTGTTTGTATCCCAACAAAGAAGGGACAGCTGATGATAGCAGAGAGCATTTAACATTGTCTGTTGTCAAGGTGTGCATTATAATTGGGCATTGGGAACCTTCACTCTTACATTTGTCCTGAAGGACTTCCAGGTCAATCATGTTTTTTTTTTAATTACATTCTTCCTTGAGGAACACTGGAAACCAAATCTACTTTTGCTGTTACTTGGTTCACACTGATTTAAGGATAATTGTGTAATCACAGGAAACAGTCCTTCATGGAGGTTTGCGTTTGGTTTTGTTTTGTTTGGGTTTTTTTTGGTTGGGGTTTTTTTTTTTTTAATTTTTTTTTTATTATTTTTTGGGAGGGCGGGGCTTGTTTTTGTTTTTGTGGATGTTTTTGGTGTTTGTTTGTTTTGGGGGGGTTGGGTTCTGGGTTTTTTTTAAGTACTGTTATACCACTGTGGAATAGAGGGATAAGTGTGACTAGAAACATGCAAAGCTCACACAGGAAGCTGCTCAGGTAAATAACTTCACAGTAAATGTATTTGCTAGATTATATCTCTTGGAGTTCAGTTAATCACTGTAGAGCCTCTGACTTGTTTTGTCTTCATAACACACTCACAGAAGAGCTTCTCATTGTTTGGTAGGGCTGTTTGTATGACATGGGGATGTTATTTTTTTTAACCTGGCAGAAAAGGTATCTGCTTGCTCTTAGTATAGTTCAAATACAGTAGGACCTGAATTTGATTTTGGTTATTTTTTTTTTCTTTACTTTGAGTTTTTTGCCAGTAGCATAAGAAATAAGACTTCATATTTATGGCTGTATTCTCTTCTAAAATAAAATGAAAATAAGTATTTTCTGCCTCATATCCCATACTGTAATCATTTACTGCATAACTTCTGAGGCATTTTAGCTTCAGATGATGTGCCTCTTAAAGAAGAATTTGTTGTTAAGTCTCTAACATTCCAGAGATATTTCCGAGACATTGATTCAGTGGATGATGCATCATGTAATGTGTAAAACAACCTTGAAAATGGCAATCCAGCTCTGATGGCAAAGTTCTGTGACTGTCATTGGACCACTCTACATCTCTTAAGAGTTGTTTCCAGACAGCTTGTCCAGGTCTTTGCTCAGGCTTTCCAACCACTGAGGTCTGGGTAAATTGCTAGAAAGAAAGCAATTAAGAAAACATTAAATGGAAAATAATAACTCTGGTGTAGCCTTTGTCTCCCTGTGCAGACATTGTGGGCAGGGTTTGTAGTGTATTTCCTCCTACTGAAAAAACCCCAACTTTACCTTGGGACTTTTCTGCCTAAAAGATGGTTTTAGTTGCTTGTAATTCTACAGCAGTTGAATTTGGTCAGTTCAGTTGGTTTTAAATTTTTCCTTTTAAGCTTTAGTTCAAGCCTTTGTCTTCCTTGGCCCCTTGCCCTTATGCCTGGTGCTGAGGTTAGTTGAGTAATTCACTCCTGCTGAGTATCTTTTACCACTGGATGTGGCCACTCGGTAGCTTCCTCTCCAGTCATCCTCCGCAATATTAATTTTGTACAGCAACATGCAAGAAGTAAACAGTCACCTCCAGAAATACAAAAGCAGCAGGAGCTCCCTGCTTGAGTGCAGTGACATTGGGTCTGTTCTGCAACACCCCTGGTTCTCACTGTGGTATCACAATCACAGGAGAAATGGGAGAACCATGGGCAGACATCCTCCACTTGTGGCTACTAGGTTTTTGGGAGATACAACGGGAGACACAGGGTGCTTTGTGCATGTTCTGTAGCCCACAGGTGGGAGAAATCAAAAGTGCCAAGGTGACAACTTTAACTTTGTTAAGTAAAACATAAGAAATGGTTATGTCTCTCTGAGAGGTTCCCTCTTGTCTTCTGAGTGTGCCAGCGCAGCAGAGAGAGGCATTAGGAAAATGTTTTTAATACAACACGTGTATGGTGTGACAAACATGGACTCATGAGGAGATGCTTTGCTGACCTACCGTTCTTGACACTAGCTGTGTGACAGGAATTAGCATAAATCTTTTCAGAGTGCAGGGGTGCTAAAATCTTTACTGAGCCAACCCATTCTTGTTGGAGGAGAGTAGAGTAAGGAAAGATTTCCAACTCTGCTCAGGTTTAGAGATAAACTGAGCAGTGCCAGTTGGTGTCAGAAATTGTGCCCTGCACCGTCTTTTTTCCCAGTTAAAACATATGAAATAAACGGAGTCACTGGTCATGAAAATACACAGCTAGATGTTCCTCTTTCTCTTTTTTTGTCTTTTCTCCCTTGACATGATTTTAGATGAAAATCATGAGGCTGGAATCTAGTACTTACTGTGTTGTCACTCTGAAGTAACTGCATTTGTATCAGTGCAGTTACTCAATACTGAACGTGGCTAATAAGGGAGATTAAAGTCTGACTGTAGGCCCAGTATGGGGGTTTGATTCTTATTTTGTTTCTTGTTCAGGAAAGTTGGGAAAGAAATGGAAGTTTGCATTCAAGGAATGTAACCTCCCAAAGCCATTCATTAGCACTACAAAAAGCTCCCATCTCTGTATCTGACCTGGAAAGCTCTGTAAGGGTTTGCAGCTATGATTGTTGTGGCTTATTAATGCCAGTTTGATTTTGCCCAGAGATAAAGCAGGGAACATAACTGAGGAATGCTGGCAGCTAAGTAGGGAGACTGTAAAACTGCTTCAGTCCTTCCTTCTTTCCTTAGGTGAAAATATGTTTCTCTAAGAAATCAAACTGAGAGCAGTGAGAGAAGTCACATATATGGCTGTTTTTATACAATGGGTAATGGTTTTGAGAGGTCAGATGCATTTGTGAGTAGAAAAGAACAGCTTTGTTCTTAGCTCTACTGGTGAAAAAATATGGGCTTGATCTATCAAATTGAAATGGATTTCACTTACATCACTGTAGCTCAGGTGCCTCTGTCAAGCTGGAAAATTCCCTGGAATTGTCAGCCTGCTTTTGCTTAACTGTAAGCATTTATGTCTGCTAACTTGACCATTTAAGTAGAGGCAAAAGCTGTCCAGTTCTAGTTATTTTTACAGTAAGTGAGGATTTGAGCTGCCCCATGACCATCTAACCACTGCAGAACTAAGGAGACAAAAATAATGTGCTTATGTAGGCACAGGTGGCTAAATGCAGATGTGATGGCTCCTGTATGCTTTAAAGTCCTGGTGAATGAATAAGCTAGACACAAAAATATTTATGGGTAAAGGATCTGATGAGCTTTGTTTAGATGAGGAAAGGAGCTGCAGATGACTGCAGTTCTTGCTTTTGTTCACACTTCTGCCGAGTCATGGCTCGGGAAGCTTCAAAGTCCCGAAGTGTGTCTTCAAGATCCCAGTGCTTAAGATGGCCAAACACTGGGCTTCATTGGCCTTGTC
Organism: Phylloscopus whistleri; assembly: GCA_017589585.1. NCBI lineage: Eukaryota > Metazoa > Chordata > Aves > Passeriformes > Phylloscopidae > Phylloscopus > Phylloscopus whistleri. The sequence continues at coordinate 3,365,266 of JADMLD010000092.1, forward strand.
TCTAAGTTACTGACAGATGGGTACCACGGTTGCAGTTTTTTCCTTGGTGTCTTTTGTTCTTTGAAAAAAGTCACCTGTGTTTTACCTGGGGCGCTTGGCGCTGGTATAGTCAGTCATGATTTCACATCACATTTTGTGAGCTGAAATTATAGAGGGACAGCCTCAAGTCTCTGTTGATGAGCAAATTAGTTCTGAGGTACACCACTGGCAAGGCCAGATTTTTTCCATAGACTGCACTGCTTATTTATTCAGAGTGGAGAGAAAGTTTTGCATGTTGCCTAAGGCAGCCTACAGATGAAGTATGTGATGTAACCCGTCCATGAGAGCCAACAGCTCTGAATTCTGTAGCTTTGACTAATTATTCAATCTGTGTCATTGTGAATAGACTATTTCTGTTGAGGTGAGAAATAAAAACAGCTTTTAGGGTAGGATTTTTGTTGGCTTCATAGGGAGTTGCGTGACTAAACACTAATTGAGGTTCTGAGGTTTAGTGCTCATTTCCCAACAAACTCCTTTTGAAATTTCAGCTTTGGAATTTAAAGCTTCTGTGCTGATTTGAAAAGCTCATCTGCATTTGTAATACAGAAAAGTATGGGGTTTTTTACTTTCAAATTAATACTTTTCAGTTTCTGGCTACTCATCATAATTTCCTTTGTACGCTTGTGCTCTCACTGGAAAAGTGATATTTGACAGAAACTTTGTGTTTGTGTCCAGAGAAGTCCTTGCTCTGACCAGCTTTTGGGCTTGTCAGCTCACTCTTAGGAGGCAACTGAGCTACCTCAGGGCCAGGCCAGATGAGAGATCTGGGCTGCAGTTTATGTGCACCCAGATTACAGGACTGGGGCTTTCTTTGCCAAAGCATTGACAACAGAAATGGCCATGCACAGTGCTGGCTCTGATCCAGCAACTTCCTTAAAAGTTGGTATCCAGCGTTGTTCAAAGTGGCAGCAATAACGATGAAGAATAGACAAACGTAGATCAGACAAACATAAGTCTGTTTCTGCTTTTACCAGCAGATACCTAAAAGACAGGAATTAGTAATCCATCTTCTTACTCAAGATTTTTTTTTAAATCAACCTGAAGTGATAGGAACTGATCTGAATAAACTGGAAGTTCTCAGTAATTTTGCTGTGGAAATGGGATAATGTTGTGCTTTAAGGAGTCAGAAAGGGGGAGATCATTGTGAAGCTATCCAGTACTGCAGGAAGATTGCATGGGTTTCTCGGTGTGTGTGGTATTTGTCTCTACTATTCCTTCTTGATAACGTGGACCTGAAGCTTCTAGAAAAACATGTGTTTTCTCTATGGAGTCACACCAGATTCATGAAATTCATGTGACTTTATAGAATAGTTTGGTTTGGAAGGGACCTTAAAGATCATCTTGTTGTACTCCCTGCCCTGGGCAGGGACACCTTCCTCTAGACCAGGTTGCTCAGAGCCCCATCCAACCTTCCCTTGGCCTCTTCCAGGGATGGGGCAGCCAAAGCTTCTCTGTGCCAGGGCCTCACCACCTTCACAGGGAACAATTTCTTCCTAATATCAAATCTAGCACTTGCCTCTCCATCAGTTTAAAGCCATTCCCCGTTGTCCAGTCACTACATTTCACTTCTGTTGGCAGAACCATAAATTACATGAAGAGGTATTTTCCACATTCTAATACTGCCTTGTATTTCTCACATAACTTTTGAAAGTATTGAGGAAGAGTATAAACAGGAAAGGGAGTACTGACTGTACTCTGAAAGGCAGGAGGAATGAATGTTTTTTTTCTTTCTGAAGTGAAGGCATATAATTTTGTAGAGTAAAAGCTGCTGAACTAGGTTTATTTTTATTATGTATTTATCTTGTGAAATCTTAAAACTTCCTAGGAAAATGTCAGTTTATCAAATTCGATTATGCAACCTTCAGACTTAGTAAAACCTTACACTTTTCTACTTCCCACATGCTTTCTATATTTAAGAGGAGCCTTTTTTGCAGTAACTAGCCTTGACAGAGATAATTGGGAAAGCAGTTTGCTTTCTTCCTACCTCCCTAATCTATGTTTTTGCACTTTTTAAACTTGTTCCTCACTCCAAGACAGAACAGCTCCATCGTGAGAGTTTTTTAGTGGTATCAAGAGTTTCCTGCGTGAGCAGCCATTTAGGAGTGTTTTGAGTCTAGTCTGCAATTCATTACAATTCCAATGCCACGTTGGTTTTAATGGCTTATTTTAAGACATTCCAACAGCAGTGATAACTAATGAGGAGGCGTGTCAGCAGATCCTGTTCTCATTTGTTGTAAGGATTTACGCAGCTCTTGTGTTTTCCAGTGTTTTATAGGTACTTTAGTCAACTTGTATCACAGGTGAGGCTGTGGCCCTCCTTTTCAGTCAGGGACTACCTCTGTGCTGGGAAGTGTCTGGTGTTGTGAGAAATACAATGGATGACTAATTATGACACCGTGTGGCACCTGCTGGAGGTGTTTGCACAGGTTTGAGGACTGGCAGCTTTTATGCTTTGTGGTTTGAATGGGATAGCACTTGGTCAAAGGGTTTGATCTAGAACACCTGCAGCTGGTTTGCTGTGGGGGATGATTATTCAGCTTTATGTCAGTTGCAAGGAAAGGTTTTACTTTGTTTTGTTCCCAGAAAAGATAATAATGGAGTTATAATTCATTGATGGTTTTACACTTAAACCTAGACTTTGGCACTAAGTTTTCCTTTTGTCTTCAGAAGGGGTCATTGCTATCAGTAGGATTGTAGGATTGGATGACATCAATGTTGTCTGTTAGGACTATTTTAAGTAGCTCCATGAGAAAATACTGCTGCAGATTTCATAGGGCTTTCCATTTATATCTTTTCCATATTAAAAATACACCTTTGTATTTTATTTTTCACATACTACTTCTAAGTGCGTTTGGAGCAGCATACTTCAGCATGGCACCTCCTAGCCTATTTGGAGAAATTTGCAGTAAATGGACTTTTTTTTTTTTTTTTCGTTTTTTGAGATGAAGGGGATTAATAAACAACTACACTTCTCCAATAAAACCCTGTCAGGAAATGTGAACTGTGATTAGCTGGTATTTAGAACTGAACTGTCATGATAGTAGAAAGTGATTTAAATCATTCATTCATGTATGTAAGTGCATTGTAGAAGATTATATATCTGACATTGCCTGTCCCTCCTTTGAAGACACAGGTGGGCAAAGGCCTTTGCAAAACATCATAAGGCTGTAAAAAAAACAGATCATGGCAGTGACAGAGACCAAGGCAATGGCTGGAAACGACAAAAGCATCTTTAGCTTTTGCTTCCTTTGGTCCTCCCAGCAGCTGTAATCCTGTGCTGGGGAGGAGGGTCACAGCAGGGCAGCTCAGTGGCTGTAGAGTCTTTCCTTAACATAAAAAGAATAGGCTAGGAAGGACATGTATTAATCCTTTCCTTCTCTAGAGGTTAAGTTAATAACTATGGTGGCAAAAAGAGCCCAGAATTCTGGTGTCAGACCAGAATTCACAGCTGGGTGCATTTCATACAATAACTGGTGAATATGAAATGTGCTGGCAGTTCTTAGGAGCAGTGCCAAGCTGAGCTCTAGTCCAGATCTCCTCTCCATTGGGTTACCTGCCATAAGCACTGGGCTGCAATGCCAAGCTCCCCTGTGTTCTCACATACAGCTTCAATTAAGGATTCCTTTTAGAGACCCAGAAAAAACCTTTCTTGCAGCAGAAGTGTGGACAGTCTCCCTGAGGCCAAGACTATTTACATTTGGGTGTCTGAAGCGACCGGTTAAGACATCCTGCTTTCAGTGCCTTTGGGTCAAAGAGAACAGTGTGGCGTTTCTGCATCCCCTCCAGATGCTTTGTGCACTGTGGGAAGGGAGTGCTCAAGGGCTGTGCTTTTTATTTGGGTGTGTGTTCTGCAGGTGTGAAGGGTATCTGCATGGTTGGTTGGATGTAGAGGAAGACAAGCAGGTGGGCATCTGTTTTGATGCTCCATCAGACCACTCAGCTCCATGCAGATGGGATCACTTCTAGGTATGGCATGGAAATTATAAATTTAGTCACACATGCAAGAAGACTTTGGGACTGCTGAAGACATTGACCTGTAGAGGATTGATGGTGGTTGAAGGTTTACCTGCTGGCATATTGATGCCTTATTCCATTTTAGTTTCCTTTCAGCATTTTAGTCTTCTTGTAGATCTGGGTCTGAGATATCAGAGTAGTTGAATGAATGCCAGAATGTTGGTTTTTAAAGTGTAAGTTATTTTTCTGTTGGCACATTTTCAGAAATCTATTCAAAGTGAAAAACCTGCCTTTGATGTGATCACCTGCAACAAAATAGTAAGTTATGTTCAGACATCATTAATCCTTTGACATTCATTTAAGATGTTTATCCTAAAGAAAACATTGTTAACAGTCATGATTCATAAGAATATGTTGGATTTTACAAGCCTCTGTGCATTTTAATGTCTTGGTCATTAGTTTTGTAATTATTAGGCAATGAATAGAAGTGGTTTGGTGAAACTGGGCCCCACATTGGAATTTCCCCTGAAAAAAGAAACATAAAATTTTCAACAATCAATGACGAACATTTTCTGTGGCCACTTAATGAACTGTGTATTATCATCATATATACTGAATTTTTAATAATATTTACTCAGTTTTTCTACAAATCAGCAGGACTTAAAATGAAGCCACTTGAGCACTTTGACCACAGCACATGAAATATGCCAAGTTTCACTTACAGCTTTGAGGATATTTGGTATTTCAGGGTCTCATGTTCCATCCTGGTTGCTGGGCACAGGGCATGCAGACTGGGACATTGCCCTTGTGGGTCTGAGGCAGGGTCCACACAGCTTTTGACCAATCCCATCCAGAGAGAGTTTGCAGGAGCTCCTAATGCAGCTGGGCTCCAATTCATAGCTGTTCAATTGCTCCATCACTGCATGATTCAGACTGTAATTTGGGATGAATATTAGGTCCCCATCTGTTTCACTGTGTAGTGCTTTGTGTGATGTACCTCCCACTTTAAAGTCAGTACAGTCTTCTTGTAACCAAATGCAAGCTGGCTTTGGTTTCTGTTAAATTGTAGGAGGTGCCCCATCTCCCAGCCTTTCTTTTACCAAAAGGCCACATCAAGAGTTTGCTTGGTTGGTTTTTTCTTAAAAGAAAAAGATGTCTTTCAAATGTGGAGAAAAGTGAAACTGTTTTGAAGAGCCAACTGACACGGTAAAATCTCTGCTCCTATTGTAAGCTTCTCTCATTTTTCTAAATATGAAATAGGGAAAAATAACTCCAAGGGGCATGGAAAAACATATTCTAGGTAGAGTGGTACCATTTTCATTTTTCATTAAACATAGCCCTTCATTTTTTAAAATAAATTCTATCTAGAATTATGCTGTATTCAATTATGCATTTCAACTTCAGGCTAATGAAAATCTAACATTTGTGGTTGTATCAAATTAGCCCTGAAGACTGAGAAAGTATTTAGTAATCTATGCAGCTTGGCCTATATTAAGTGCTGATTGATTTAATATATGAATAGATTTTATAAACTGAATAAAACAGCAAGTCAAAACCTTAAATATATGAATACTATATTGTCATAGATTGTATTTTATAATTACAGTTTGTGCGTTTTTGGGAGTATATGTGGACTCTAAACATTTAGAAATAATCTGTAATTCTATCTTTCCCCATTTCTGCCATCCTTTTGCTCAACTCATGATTTAGTTTCCTCCCCTGTAGTTTGTCTGTCGGGTTTTTGTCATAGGGAGCATGTTGATGCTGTTGGGACAGCCACATCCAGCAAACCTCTCTGTGTGTGACTTGTGGTTTTTCTTCTCACAGGCATTTCTAGTTTGACTAATCTTATGTTTGTTACCATGAAGTTTATCATTTAAATAAAACAGTTAGAAGTAATAGAGGACAAAGATGGTGACTTTAAGTTTAAGGTATTTTGGGGTGCCTTAACTCAAGCTGACTTTTAGCCATGTGGATTTCTTTGTATTATTAAGGAGCGTGTCTGAGCTGCTTCTAAACTCGAGAGCGTTTACTGTAAAGAACTTGGAGGTAGTTTAGATCCTACCAGGCTGGCAGAGATCAAAGATGAAGGATGAGGACCTGAAGAGTCAAGTCTAGGTGTGAGTAACTGGGAAATTCAGACAGGTACCATAGAACATTTGGTTTCTGTGCCTCAAGAACAGAATAAGGTTGTGAAGAATAATCAGCACAGATTTGCTGAGCACAAATTACATCAAACAAATCTAATTTCTTCTTTAGATCAAAAAGGCAACAGAACAGATAAACGGGAAGAAGGAAATGTGTTTTGAATTAGGAAGCTTACTGAAATTTCATAGGCAAAGAGTTGAATTTTCTAGTCTTGAGACTAAATAACCCTCTCATTCTCAATCCAGTTTTATTCACCAGTTTCCTTGAAAAGGTCAAATGCCATAATGCTGGGGAGAACAAAGGGGGTAGTTCCCTCCCAAGGGGACAGTTAGATTTTTGGTACCCCTTGGATCATGACAAGGAGTATTTAGGAAAATAAGGGAAAATGTCTGAATATAACTATAGTGAATATGTAAAATTAATCTTAGAGCTTCCAGCCACACATTTCCATGATTCTATCACCAGTATTTAATGCTCTAACAGGAGTGTATTACTGCCTATCCGAAACCTTGCAATATGTAAACTAAAAATAGCTCTGTATCCTTCTCCATTAGAATTTGTAAGCACAGCTTTCCTAGCCTGCAGCAATGTAGACCAAAGCATTCTTCACAAACAGCACTATTAAGCCACTCTGTGTAGCACACAAAGATGTATTAAAACAAATACAGCGTATCGTTGTCTGTCTGGATGAGGCATTGAAGGAAAAGGAATGCCCTGAGCAACACAGCCCTTCTTCAGTCCTGCTCAGTCCAAAAAAAAAAAAAAAAAAAAGCGGAGAAACTGCCTCTTGCACATAAATACATCAGAAACTTTTCTAAATAGAATCTTTATGCAGAGAGTTGAAATGAAAGCCAGGCCATAAAAAGGCTTTTCCGAGAGCAATCTCCTGAAAGTCACAGCATATTAGAGAAATTTTAAAAGTCACTGAACCTAAGTTCAGGCTCTGGCATCTTGGATTCTTACAATTTATGGCTTCTTTTGGTGGGAAAAGGGAGGAGGAAGTACTTCTTGTACTGGGTTCACTTTTTACAACCCTCAGCCATAATCCATGCTTGTAACGCTTCAGTCAGTTTTCACAATGGGATCTGAACTGTCCTTTGGGTTACAGCTTAGGATAGATCAGTATATTCATTTAATAGCATAGCTTTGTAAGGAGAGAGCCCCCAAATTATAGCAGACATGAAGTCAGATAGTGAGGAGAGCTTATACAGACACAAATTCTCTGTGTGGAAAAGAAACTGGTGGTTTTGCTGCTTTTTTCCCTTGGTTTCAGAACTACTGAAACCAGACAATACCCATAAAGAAGTTTTTGCAAAGTGTTTCAGTCTCCCAGCAAAACACAAAGGAACAGCACTTTCTAAAACAGAACAGCAATTCCCTACAAATTCACTTGGAATTAAACTTGGGCTCCAAGTGAGAATGCCAGCATGAAGCCTGCTTTAGTCTTAAAATTGGTCAGAAAAGAGTTTGGTGGAGCCAGCACATACTCTTCCTGTTCTGCTACTCCTGCCTGTTTGAGAGGGAACATCCAGAACCACCTGCTCACAAGTTCCCAGGTGCCAAACCAAAGCATTACCTCGCTTGCACTCTTAGGCAATTTTGGTTACAGCAATGCTATTGCCTCTTTATACTGGATATATGGAAAGAACTTGCTGCACGACATTTTTCAGTTGTTAGAGGTGTTTAAAATAAAATACAATCGAGTACTTAATGGAAAGAAATGTATGTACAATTTGTAGTGTCTAAATACTGCAGCAGGCAGTTGGAGTATTTGGAAAACTTAGTAGAGCTACTCTAAATTAAGACTGGGCTAGTGAACCAAGAACCAGTCAGCTGATCCAAAGTAGTGAGAGCTCTAGGGTTTTTTTGCATAGAAAAGGCAAACAATGTTGGTGTACACCACATGGAGTTTGGCTAATCATAATCCCAAATCCAAAACGCAGCACTGCGCCAGCCACTAGGAAGAAAATTAACTTATCCCAGCCAAAACCAGGCCAAGTAGTCAAAATTCAAGTGGTGCTTACCAATCGAAGAAAGCACACAAGTCCTTCAGCATTTGCTTTATTCCATTCTTCATGGAGAAAATGTCAAGTCCCACTTGAAATGGAGATGCAGTTCGAAACACCCAAACTACATCCAGTTTTCTCCTAACTGTATATCAGCTAGTAGGGAATTACTGTGTTTTGGATTTGAGACAAGACTCTATCCTCTGGGCAGTGTCCCCTGAACTCCCACCTGAAGTACAGTTTATGAAAAACCTAAATCAAGACTAGGGACTGTTGCAGCAGCTCAAATACAATCCAGTGAAAAGGTAGTGTTTGCAGTTTCTGGGAGAAACAATGGCCCGTATAGATCTCTTCCCTTCCTATAGAGCACCTACAAAATATTGGTAGCATATATTGAGTTTGGTTATTTCTGGCTCTAGAATAACATGCTGACCTTTTCTTTAAGTGTATTGTGGCATGCTGCAGATGGGCAAGACGTCTTTTCTCTGGCTCTTTCCACTTTAAGAAGCGAGGCAAACTGAAGCGGCATTTCTTCTGTGTATTTCTAGATCAGTGACGTGCATCACGCTGCCTTTCTGCCCCTCCCCTGCTTGTACAGAGCTTGGCACCTGTGGGGTGTAGCCAGTGTGATGTACACACACACCTCGCACAGCTCGCAGCTTTACCCGGTGTGCAAGGGCAGCTGCAATGATGGCACGTGCTGGTGTCCAGTGAGCTGTGCTGCTTCCCTCCCAGCCCCTGTGCCTTTCCAGGGGGCAGAACAACCAGGCCGTGTTTTCTCACTCGGTGCTGCTGTTTGCTGATGGCGTTAGTGAAGCTCATTAAATTATTGGTAGCACAATTACACCTATGCCTGTTGCGGTTTTGCCGTTGGGCTTGTCCACAGACCATTTCTTCAGAGTCACTGAAGCATTTCCAAGCACCATCTACATTGTCTGGCCACGAGATTTCAGTTCCTGAGGTTCTTGGTTGCTGTTGGATTGCACATTTATGGACAGATGCTGGCAGAGAGGAGCAGAAGAGGGAGCAAGTTAAAATGTGTTGCTGTATGCGTACAGAAAAGTGCAAGGCACTAAAATTCGATGTGACATATTTCTGTGAAGGCCAGTGAGTACATTCAGTGTCTTAAAAAGCTAAATAAGTAAACTGAACTGTGTTTTGCTGACTTCTGTGGAGAGAAATGGATCCCAGGGATGCACAGTTAGCAGCATCAATAAAAAATTTGTGCTGCACCTCTAAAGCTGAGTTCTGGGGGCTGTCTTCATCTCTTATGTGCCACACGTGAGGGAATACTGATGCCCCCGTGTTTATTAAATGTCCACAGTGTTTTAATTTGTTTGCATTTATAATTAAAACTTCTGCTCCTTAGTATTCCTCTGATGCCTGGAAAAATTAGCAGCCTGCCAGTGCATTTCCGCTGAAAAAAATCATACTGTTGAGGTTTGCTGCACTTCACAGAGCTTGGACAGTATCAGATTAATTCATAACTCTTTCCATTTTTATTTTGCCTTTTGGTTCATGTTTTCTTAATTTTAGATGATAATGGATGTGTGCCATGTCCTTCACCTTGTTGTTCCTTATAAAGTCTTTGAACTGTTGATCAACAGGTTTTTTTTTGTATGGAGAACACTTAATTCTGTTACATTAATTTTGCCAGAAAATATATTTGGTTATGTGAGAGAGAATAAATTTTTAGAGCTTAAAGGATGGAACTAACTTTTTGTGAGATTCATCTTCAGATCTCATGACTTTGTGAGTGTTTACTTTACTTTTTATATCAGGGTAGTCTGTTTTGTTTAATTCATTGATGAAAGCAGAAATAATCTGACAAGAAATGAAATCAGTGGAAAAGTTAGATCCAGAATGAAAAAAAATGTTTTCCAAGAAGCTTTCAAAGGTGGAAACTCTCGGGCTCTAGGCCACTGGTGCTGTGGTTTCTAGAGAGGCAGAGAAGGTGCTGTTCCCATTCCCCTAGGGTAGGAAGTGACATCAGGGTTATGCTACCTCAGGGGTAGATTAGAGAGCCCTCATGTGAAAAAGTGTTTGAGATTTACTCATCTAAGGAAACTGCTACACTTGGGGTTTTTCCTACCTCTGTACATGAAAGATAACCTGTATTGATTTCTCCTGTCAAGTGCTCCCATTCTCTGGTCCATATCCTACTCCGTGCCCTCCATTGTGTTACTGAATTGGGCCTCCAGCTTTAGCAGCACTTGAGAGCAAAGGCTTGTCAGCTGTTTGATCCAGTCTTGCTACCAACTGTGGTAACATTCTGTATTACACACAGTAGTAAACAATAGCTTTGTGGCAATCAAGAACTTAGAAGGAGCAGTCACAGCAAGGAGAGAACTTGATTTAATAAATGAACAACCACTGCACCAAAATAGATCAGACTGGCTCAGAGGTTCAAAACATTTCTTTCTCCTAAGGCAGTCATTTTTAAGTAAGGAAAACAAGGAAAATCAAATAAACTGGGAGTAGAGTAGATGAGAAACAATAGCATCCATGATGCCAGTAATATAGAAAAGTCAGTAGCAGAAGGAGGGATGAGCTAATAAAAAGAAGCAAAGGAGAAAGGAGATGAAGGCTCCCAGCTCATTACAGCTGCTGTTGCTGCACTGTCTCTGCTTGTCAAATTCGCAGTGCAGCCCTGTTGGTATTCTCAGTGCACACACACTCCTACAGCCGTGCAGCTTGGAAAACTTCTGGGCTCAGAAGGAGCGTGTCAGAAATGGGAAGGACAGCAGGGGAAACACCAAGTGAGTAGCTGTCCTCCTTGTAGGTGATTTTGGTTCCATTGTTCACAAGGAAGGAATAGATTGATCTTCCCAGAAATGGTCCTGGAGGATTTGGATAAGTTTATAAGGACAATAGGATTTTGTCAGCAGTGATGAGATCTTCCAGGGAGACTGGTGATTACTATAACAAGATTGCTGTTATTAAGAGGTAGCTGTCAAAATTACAGAATTACATGGGAAAAATTAATAAGAATTATTGGTGTTACTTTCACAGATGCTAAATTCCTCAACCAAGACAAATAAAACCTCAATATTTTATTGCTGTTTTTCTCTGTGGTGAAAAACATGCAGAACAGAATCACAAGTGATTAAGGAAAATTCACATCAGTGAAGAGAAAAATAGAAACACATCTTAGGTTAAGAGGCAAAAGGAAAATGCAGCGAGGAACAACTCTGTTATCTCAAGGTAAGGTTTAGATTTAGCCTAAGATTTTTGAGACTTCCTGTCAGATTATCTAACAGGTCTGAGATTTTAGTAACAATTACCGAAATATTTGTCGAATTGCATGGTATGAAAGACCACTGATAGAGGAGGATCCAGACTCCATGGTCACAAATGTACATTCACAGTGACAAACACTTAAATTATTCTTGTTGTTTCCTTGCCAGTGCCGTATCAGCGCTCCACATGACTTCATCACTGTTCTCATTCCCTCACTTTAGTTATTTCTGCAGTGATGTTTTCCATGGGATTTTTTTCCTCTCTGGTAGATTTTGATCAGATATCCACCTTTGTGGAAAGGGGCATCTCAGTTTTGGAAAAGAGGGTGCCTGTAAGGATGTGGAATTGATTGCTCTTGGCAGTGCTGTAGCCACTCGTAAGTTCTAATTGATACCAGGCAGACACAGAATGCCATCTGGTTGTGCCAGAGCGGTTTGAAAGGAAGCACAGAAGCGCACGTTTGAGTTGGCCATCTGTCCTCGTGTCCGTAACTTCGTGGAGGGGGGTGTTGGCATGGCCAAGGCCAGGAGCCAAGGCTTTGTTCTTCTCGGAAGGCAAGGAAGTAGGATCTGGCACAGCCCTCTGGTACTAGAGCTCCTTGGGTTTTTTCAAACTTGATTGTGTAAGGTAGAAGGGGAAGAATGCCAGCTGTAGCCCAAGTCCTGTGTTTCTTACTTGCATTTCTTGGCAAGAGCATGAGTTTGGGGGGGGTGTGGGTAGGTATATCCAGTTCTGATATCAGCAATCTGAAATCACTGTCTTAGAAGTAGTTGCCTTCTCACTTCAGGCAAGGTTGTAACACAGATCTAACAGTTCCAAGTGGTGAAGATAAGATTTTTTTGTGGGTTTGTCTGTTTATTTAGGGGGTCTGGATTTTTAGCTGGGAGACTATGGGTTGGCTAGTTTGGGATTTTTGGGGGGGGTGCAACTTTCTGAACGTGCACTTCTGTGAAGCCACTGTAGGTAAATAAATAAAAAACAACTTTGGCTGCCTGCTTCAGAGCTTTGGTGCTTACACTGAGCTCTTAGGAGCAATTAGGAGTTTGATGGCTGAGTGCATCCATTTGTTACATTTATTACTCATAAACCAGTGCTAATCTTGTAGTTCATTTATGTAGAAAGCACAGCCTGCCTATTTTGTATGAAATCTTTACACAGCCTTCATAGCTCAGGAAAAATTAATACCATTTTAGGACATCTTCCCTACCAATAGGTGGTTCTGCCTGCTAGGGTAAAGGGTTTGGTTCCCTTTTATTTCGGATCCTCAGTTGTTTGGTGGCCAGAAAGCCAGAGAAACAACTGCCCAAAATCCACCACCAGCAAACAGTTCTCCAGAGAACCAGAGGCTGAGCACTTCCTGAAGGGGCTGAAGGTCATGGTGTGGAGGGCACATCTCCCACATCCTGCGCAGTGCTCTGGGCAGGAGGTTGGAACCTGAGCTGAGCTGGCTTTGCTCCTGTTGTCGTTCCACCCCGAACTGCAGTGCATCAGGTGTGCTGTCCTTGCAGGAGCACACCTGCCAGGCTGAGCTGCTCCGTGGCTGCAAGGCTCGAGGCACTCCTGTTTGGGTTCAGCCAGCTGGTGGCAGTGGCTCTGTACTTCCAGTTCAGTGCCTGCTGAGACAGCCTGGGAATGCCTTGGTGTGCGTGCCCCATCTGGGCAGGCACAGGTGGGGCTTCTCTGAACGCTCTTCCAAGCTTGGTGCTTCAAGAGCTGGAGGCTTGCTTTGATCTTTGTTCTGTTTGATGCTGCATCAGCAAAGCAAATGTGAGTTCTATTGGTGACTGAGCTGCTGAATCAAACTTGAACAAATTTAATCCTGGTAATACTGCTGTTGAGGCATGGATCTGGTAAATACTTTTTTTTAATAAAAGAATGCCTTGAATTCTTACCCATATCTCTCAGTTACAGTTCTCATTTAGCACGGGGAAAATGTGGTGCATGTTTTTGTGATGGGAGTGTGGGAAGGGGAAAGGAGGGGGACAGCCATATTTGAGCTGAGAGCCTTTTTCATTTTTGTTTATATACAAAGAAAGTACATATATACATATGTATATATACAAAAAGTACAAATACATTGAAAGAAAATAAATGCTAATATAGCCAATTGTGAATTCTGTACTTGTGGAGGGCAGGGGACTGTCCTGGCCTTTTGGGAAGCAAACTTGAGGAAATACAAAGTGCAGATCACAGCAGTTGTTCCCAGTGTGCTGTTTGGTATGCAGCAACTCCAGCGCGCAAGGCCCTAAGCAGCAATCTTTGGAATCTATTACATTTGTTCCACAAAGTCACTCTAAACCCGTTTAATCTCCTTCATCAGTGCTGCTCACATCTGCAACTTATGCACAGAGTCGACAACTGAAGGAGGAGATTTATAAGGCAGCTCTGTCCATTGATTCTTAGAAGGCCAGTTTCTACACTTTAGGAAGGGCAGTGCTTCATTTTACTTTATCTTTCACTTGACCATCTTCCATCTGCTGCCATACTGGGTAACAGTGTTGCTACTGACCTAGCAACACTTGTAGGGTTTGTGAACAGAAATGAAATGGGCATTATCAATGCCACCTTCCCAGGGATTACCTTGCACAGCAACATAGTCTCCCTTCTCCACGTATCACGTGGAAAGGCTGGGAGCAGAAAAATAGTGAGGGACTGCGGCTTTTGTGTTTATTCAAAGGCTTTTTTGAACCAAGCATTTAATAGCAGATTGGTCTTTTTTCCAAGTCCTTTTGAGGGCACAGAGGGCACAGAAGCTGTGGCAGAAATCCTGAATGCAGCAGAAGGAGCAGCTTGTTTCACACACTAGTGCTGGCACTAGTAAATGGGTATTGGCAGCATGACTGAGTGAGGGACTCTGGACTGGGAAGTAAATCAGCAGCTGGCTTTTTCTCTGGTTTGTTTTCTCTTTCTTAAAAGGCCAGTGCAAAGGAAAGGGAGACAGAGAAGATGGTAAACTTGATGTGGAATTTTTAAAAGCTTTCAGTATTGATCTGACATCCTGAAGTTACAGAAACCTAAAGTCAAAGAGGGAAGAGTTAAGCAAATGTTTTCTGCTTCAAGAAGTCTTTTAACTGGAGATTATACTTTGGCTGAGTAAGACAGACACTTAAGGCAGTTAAATTCCCAGGAGCAGTGGCAATTTGTCCCCATATCAAGGTGTGAACTGAATTTGCAGGACAGATCATTATCACATCCCACCACAAATCCGCTGTCGCAGCAGCAGCATCATCAAAGGTCTGTCTGTCCATGGCCGTGTCACGGCCCCATTGCTTCACACCTGCTTTCACAGGGAATGGCTTGTTCTCTGGAGGCACCTGGGAGCTGGGAGTCATACTGCTAAAGAGCTATAGAGCTCTCTCCTCAATTTCCACAGTACAGAGGTTAAAATGTACAGGAAGCTGAGACTGTCTAAAAATGCTACAGGAAGGCTAAGCAAAATTATTCCAGAGCATAAGTGGTCTTGGAAGACATTCTCTTGAGAGTAACAGAATTGGGCTGAGCTCTTAGAACTCAGTAAGTACTGCTAATGAAATAGTTCAAGCCACTTAGATGCAGTTCTCTCACCTAATTGTGTGTTGTTGTGGAAAGCGGTATTTCATCAGTTTAATAGTGATTATAAATTATAAAGTTGCTCTAAAACTGTTTGTTGTTTCCAGGGTAAGTGGTATTTGGGCTTCTTCAGCTGATACTGCATGCTAATCAGAGTAAGGAGTTCACTAGGTAGATCCTGTTAAATTAATCAGTAATTCCCACTTGGCTTTTCTTGCTAACATCTTGACTTTTAACACGCATCCTTCACAATTCAGAAATAGAAATGTGTCTCTGAGAGATCTGGGAGAGGTCAAATAGAATCTTAGTCACAGGCTTTGTGGGTCTATAATTAAATACATTTCTGAAACATGGCATAATGTGCAAAAACTTGCCTGCTTGCTGTTCTATGGAATTCCTTCTCAACAGAGAGCTATTACTATCTTGGAGGTTTCTGACTGCAACAAATTAAATACCATCTGCTAAAAGAACTGTGGCAATACTGTCATCTAGAGTACTTCCCTTCTGGTTGCTGTGGGCAAAATAGAGGGAATATTCAGAGAAAGCAATGAGACAAAGACCAGTGTCATCCTTACTTTATTGCATCGTGGCCACAGAGGTAGCCTCCATAAAGACCTGAGAAACCCACTGTGTTAAGTAAAATGTAGATTTGGTGTGGCTGGGTTGAGGTGAATTTGTAGCTGAGAGAAGTTACGTGACCTCATTGAGGCAAACAGGGTTGTGAGAGTGGCATTTCTGCTTTTCAGATAGTTCACTTTTATTTTTATCATATGAAAGAAATGAAGAGAGGGATGAGAAATGTAGAGGGGGATGAATGACAGCTGAGAATTTGTGGAAAAAAAGGAAGGGTGGGGAAGTGGGTTACTGTCACAGCAGAGATGATGCTGTGAGGGAGGGAGCCAGGGAGCAGCCGAGGTCCTGCAGCACGAATGGTGTTACAGGGTTGGAAGGAGATGAAGTGACGCTGTCACCTCTGCTGCTGAGCTCTGGGTGGGACCTGCCACCATGGCCCTGGACACCTGCTTCAGTTCTGACATCCCAGAACCAAAGACCAGGGACAAGAGGAGGTTACCAGCAGCTGAGAAAAGGCACAGGAACATGAGTTGTCAAGGCCAGCCTTTAGCTCCCTGAGAGCAGTGAACGTCTGCTAGGTGCTTTGCTAGCTTGGGAGCTGCTCTGTCATTTCTGCAGCACTGTTTTTATTTAGGCCAGTCCTCATCTGTTAACCCTAACTCATCAGGCAAACATGACAAATACCTTCAGAGGAATCATCTCTCCAGTAGAATGAAATCTGAAGGCACATGCAAGTCACAGCTGATCTCTGTTAGTTTTGTTTATTCTGTTGTTCCAGACAGTAAACTAAACAATTTGTGTCTTCCATTAACTGGCTTCTCTTCTATGGAACAGCACGCTTAGTGAATTATTTCCATCACAGAAGTTTCTTTTAATGAAAAGTTTTGAAAGCCCTTCCTTCTTTCACTTCCCCAGTAAGAGAATCAAAAAGGCTGCATGGAATTATAATGAGGATCAAAAGTAGATACATAAAATACTGCTCATTTTTCATGGTTCTCTAAAATTAATAGGTTTAAGGTTAAGATAAACTTATACCCTTCAGCAGCAGCACTATATTAAAGATGCTGAGAGTTAGTTTTCTCTTTCCCTGCTCCAAGAATGAATGCTTTGACTCTTCCTTCAGCCTTCTCAGGAAGTAGCTAGTTCTTACACTATTTTTCCAGTTGAAGAATCCCCTGATGTATGCATGGAGAAGAGATGTGGGTTTTTGTATATGCTGCCATGCTCCTCCTTAAAGGCAAATGGATTTTTTTTTTTCTCTCATGCTTGCATGTCTGGTTGATAGCTGAAAAAAAACTACTTGAGAGGTTTGTAATTGAGTCAACGGATGTTTATATAAAGAAAAGAGACAAAAGTTTGGAGAATTATTGGCTCATATCTATTCGTACTGCTGAAGGAGTTCCATTTGGACAAAAGTAAAAAAGGCTCTACAATTGTATGTCTTCTGGACTTGTGTTTCAGCACAAAGTAAAAATGAAATAACACAGATACAGGTATGAATGTAAACATTGGGAGGCATCCAAGATAAAAGTATTTAAGCGATTTTTTTGTACATGAATATACATGATTGTAATCACTTCACCTGGTTTAATCATCCCTTTTGGCTGCCAGGGAAAATAAATCTGTGGTGTACAATAGGTCAAGGATCTGGTAGGGAACAGAATGTGCAGTCCATAAATCTCTACAAACATGCAGGAAGCTCAGCCACAGCTGTAAGTGCAGTAGTGGCTCCAGCCTTTCCTTGAGGATGACTTTTTAAGAAATTGTGACTTCTTTCAGAGGATGGACTGTTAGACTGGACTGCATTTGTTTCTGTGTGCTACCTGTATGGAAAAAAAGAATTGACTCTGTTGAGCCAGTTGGCACACTTTACTGGCAGGCTGCTGCTCTGAGCTGTTCAGGTGCTGTGATGACACTTGAGCTGGGGTTGAGTTGGCAAAGGCAAACCCTCCGAAGTTGAAGTACAGAGTCAGAGTTTTGAATCTCTGAATTTAATCTGGCACTTCTGTGTATAAAATTCACCAAACCCTTATTTCTGTCTCCTCTATCAGTATATACACCTTTCCATGGTACTCCTTTCAGGCAGCCCACAAATACCTGCCAGTGACCATGGGGAAATTCAGTTATTTTTTAGTGTTCAGTGTGAGGTGCACAGTTCTATTTACTATGCAGTGTCCTGATATCACACTTGATTACAGATTTATTCCTGGTCTCAGGGGCTTTCTGTGCAGTTCATTATCATAGCATCGGAGTGTTTCACAAAAGTTAACGGGCTTATCTTCACAACTCATTCTGAGTGCTGCTATCATTACAGGCTCCTCTGAGGATTTCCTTGCCAGTCTTTAATTATTTTTCACTGAATATTTGCAAATGGCAGCTTGAGACACTGCAATTCAGTGAAAATTGGCCACTTATTTGTTGGACGTCATTAAGTATCCATAGTTCCTGAATCTTTGCCAGTAATTTGGCAGTAAAAAGTAATCCAGTGCACATTCTAAAAGTATGAATGCTGGAAAGCTCCTTAACTAAGCACTTGTAAGTTTATTTGCTTGATTTGAATTGTTAAACTTGGGTATTTTCTCTGGTTTTGTTTTTGGAAAAAGCTGAGCCTTTTATCTTTTAAACTTCCTAAACCAGTTTTTATGGGCTGTTGCCCAAGCTATTCAAAGCCTGCAGATTGTTAAGCAATTGATAATGATTTTTTTTTAAAAAAGGCACGCCAGAAAAAACAACTACAAATAATGCTTATAAACATCATGAGGCTCAGTAGCTTCAATTTGTTATAACCCAATTATTAAAATAAGTCAGGGTGTTTTAATATGATATAAAGTATGTAGAAATGCTATTAGGACATATAGATAAAACTTAGAATAAATATTTCTAAGTGCCTGGTGTTAAGTCAGATTTAAATGAGGTGAAGGGTTCCTCCAGGGTTTTGGGGGAACCCGTGGTGTCTCTGTGAGCCTCCCCATTGCTCTCAGTGGCCGCGCTGACACCTGGTCGGTCTCAAGGTGCTGCCTCCTTTCTCTCCGGACTGCAAGGAGGTCACCACTGCAGCAATATGGGAAGTGGAAGGTAGGAAAAACAGAAAACAGAGAAAAAGCAGCTAAGAAACTGGGAGAGGTTTGCTCAGATTCATAGAACTGGCATCATTTGTCAATGGGAAATCCAAAAGTACTTGCTTTGGAGAAACACATTTAAAGCCACGTTTTAAAAAGCTGTACACTGCACAGCCACAGCATAATCTTTGCAAGAACAACTTAGTCCTTCATGCATAATTTCCTACTTTGTTTCCATGCTGATGAATTTTTTCCTTTCTATAGAGTGGAGAACCTTGGTTAAAAAGATATAAATTACTAGTGTATTAAGTAGATGAAGAGCAAGGACCAGATTTAAAGGACTTTAAGGGAGCCTGTGATAGTGAGTTTTAGCACATATCCACACACGTTTTCATGTGCTTTTACACTTAGTTACTGATGTGAAATGTAATTCCCCTTAGGTGTCACCTTGGAGGTGCTGAAATGGCTGTGAAAATCCCTTGGCACCAGTTAGCAGAATTAATGTGTGTAAAAGATAACATACCATGACATGACATGAAGGCAGTCAGTTAGCCTCAGCTTTTTGTGTTGTAAAGCTGTCTACAGGTCCTTCACTTCTAAGCATGTTCTATTTTGCCTGTGTTTAAGTGAGTTTTGCTTTTATGACCCAGTATAATTTTGAGTTGGATGTTTCAGGACAGCTTCTGAAATGAAAAATCTTCTATCTCTGCTTTATGTATAGTCTTTGGAAATGCTGATAACCTCTGGGGCCAGAGCTCAAATGTAATTTTTACCCGAGCATGCAACAGTTTTATGGGATTTTAATTGGGTATGAAGAGGTGAGATAGATATGGTTTTAGAAATAGATGCCTACACTTCTGATCTGTGCTCGAAAGGGCTTTGAGGTGTGTCAGGAAAAGGATTCTTCTGCTGAAGCACCAGATGTGGGGAAGGGCAGCAGGCATGAAGGCTTCCCTCATGCTGCATGCCCAGCACTGGGTGAGAAGTGTTGTCATTGCCCTCTACAAAGACCCCTCATAAGTTTGGAATAGGGAATTTAACATCAGAAAGAATGATGCTCATAAAAGTGGGAATGCCACAGCAGCATTATCTCTGAAGCTGCTCTTCCTGTGTGTACTTGTTTTCCTTCTCTTTGTCTTTCCCTGTACATTTTGCTGATGCTCTCCTGTTCCACTTCCTGGGACTATTCTATTCAAGCAACATGCCAGATATCATCACATTTACTGAGGAAATTCCTGTGTTCTCTATTGAATCCTCACTATTTTCTCATTGCAATGTTCAGTGGGATACTGTGATCTGAAATGAACCTGAACGGTAGTTAAATCCAATTTCTAACGCTTGCTAACCATACATTTCTAATGTATGGTCTTATGTATTTAAAATATCACAGTGGCCACTTCTGCCTGATTTATACATTCTTACAAATTAAAATTTTTTATGCAACAAGAAAATTCGAATGATCCTTGTGCAAAAAGGTTCACCTCCTTAAAGCAGAGAGGAGACAATTTAGGGGTGGTGTTAGTTTGACCCAGCATTGTCCAAAATAGTGGAATTATGTTGAGTTAGGTAAGGGTCTACGCCATGAGCTGAACATGGCAAAGATAAGTCTTTTAATGCTTCTGCAGAGGTGTACGATAAATTTAAAAATTATTTAGAGTTACTGAATGCCTGAGAGGGAAGGAAATACAGTTAAAAGAAAAATTAATGTGCTTTATACTTAAGTACATGTATGTTTTGTCCATGTATTCATCATCTGAAGGACAGGAATACTCAAACCGTGATGATGGGTAACTGACAGAAGAGTGCAGGCAGATGCAGAGGATTAAATCTTTTACTCTTGAAGTAAAGTTTGGTCCCTCACATCAGCTTGACTTCGTCCAGAACATTCAGAAATACTCAGTGTCTAAATTCTCTGTCCATTTGTGTAAAAAAATCAGACACTGCTCCCTCATTTCAGTACAAGGAGGTAGCAGACAAAGATGCCAGCGAGGCATCACCAGGGATATTTCAGGAACTAAGTGGCTCTTGTGCCTAAGAACCCCCTGTGCTGTATTCAGTGTAAACATAGCTGGTGCTCTCTGCATGGGTTTTTATAGCCTGGTTAGACGTCTGTGGGCATGGGGATGTTGGACAGCCATTGATAGATCTCCTAATGATGAGGCTAAAACAGCCAGGAGTGGCAGAAAATAGCCTGGCAAATCCTCCCATAAGCTTGATTGCAAGCTGTTGAGCAATTATAGCATTGTAGTCTACTTAGGTTAAACTGTGGATATTTAAACCTATTCTGCAGTTACAAAAATCATGTCAGTCAGCTCACTTGGAGCTCCAGGTTACTGTTACTTTAACAGAATGGTCATGTCATTGATTGGGACCAGAGATTAGATTTATTTGGGGGAACTGAGAAGAAAGTCCATAGCTGTGAACTCTCTTAGATGCCAGGGCAGTACTCTGACTTCTTCAGTGTCGACACAATCTGATGCTGTTACTAACTGGGTATTCTGCTTATTAAGTTCTCATTGAGCTGTGGTGCAAGGGAAGTTCTTACCACCTCTGCTGTGAGGTTTGTGCAACACATTTCCCTTGAAGTATCTTAAATTTTTCTAACTTAATTTTTCTTCTGGTTTAGTTACTAGCCACAGTCAAATGAAAGAGGTAGATCTGAGGTTTAGGGACAAGACAGCTTGACTTGATACAAATCTTCACTAGCTCTTTTCCTTCATCACACACTTTGTCCTTTTGAACATTATTGTGAGAGTGCTGGCTTTAATTCACCCACAAAGCCAAATCCCTGTTCGTTGTTTAATTCTGAAGAAGTCCCATTGACACTTAAATAATGGTTGTACCAGAGTAACATTCAAATTAGAAGTTATTTTAAAATGTTTTTGAAATGTACTCAGGTGATTGCTAGGTTGTGACCTTGACAAGTTCCTGTATTCTGAGATCTCTTCTGATCTTGAATCATTAGCTGTCAATACCATTTCCTTCACCAGGAGAATTGTCTGAATGTACCAGAAATTCCAGCTTTCTCCAATCAGCTGCCAACACATGGAGCACAACCCTGACAAGGTCTAATAGCACATATATAGCGTAAGGTGAAAATTCCCAATCCAGCATCTGCAGTCCACAGACATTTGGAAGCAAAGTGAAATTGCCTGTGCTGAGTATCAAGTTAAGGGACATCACATGGAATATCTAAGAGTTGTTTTGGAAAGAAATTTAGAGTATTTATTTTAAATGGGAAGGGAAATGTGTGAATCTTGGGACCCGGATTCCGACTGGGGCCGTTCAGAACTAGTGCAGTTGCAAGTAAATTACAGCTTCCAAATACCTGAACTGCTTTTGTTTTGTGTAATTTGCAGATCTCAGAGCTAAAACATGCAACTCAGTATGGAGTTTGAGTTATAACGAGCCAAACGGATTCTCAGGTTCTTCAGTGACGTAGCTTTTCCATCTCTAATGGCAATTATGATCTAAAAAGTAGTAATTTTGCAACCTCAGCTGCAGTTTAAAAAAACGCCTCCGTTCTTCTTGGGTTTGTAGGTTTCTCGCAGTTTTCATCCCCCACCTTAGAACTATTTGCAAAGCTGAGTTATTGAACTTCACAGCTCTAGAGAGGAAGGTAAGCAAGTTTTTGTGGTGTACTGGTTTGTTCTCTCGTGGCTGGAGCAGCTGATGCCCATACGGGTTTGTGTTTCATCTTGGCTTTATTGCTCCTTTCTCCCTGTATCGTTTTGTTCTGACTCAGCGCTCAATTGGCACTTGTTCTTTCTAGAGCCATCAGCAAATCCGTGCACCACGTTAGGCCTGAGATGCTTGAAAATAAGACAGCTTTGGTAATCTTTAGCTTGGAATTTCTGCTGCAAGTGAATTAACAGTTTCAGGATTTGGTTTCATTTGAGATTTCCAAAGCTTTGCTGATGGAAAAAGATAATAGCCAATTACTCAAACTAGTTTTAGCAACTTCAAAAAACCCCACAAACAGCTCTAAAAATCAGCAGAATGGGAACAGCTCCAAACAAGCACTTTATAAACCATGGTGTTTTCTGACTGAAATGGTTGATGTGAATGTATTTATGTGAATGTTTTGTTTTATCAAGGAGAATAAACTAGATCGTTATCTGAAGTAAATAATTTTTCGCCCACTTCCTTCCCATGGGATTTCAGTGATGTAAATCAGAGAAATTCTTTCAGTGGCAGACCAGTAATAAATATCACTGTATGGAACATAGTCTTAAATGTAGAATAGAACAAAGGGTAAGGTGACCTAGCAATTCTGTCATCTCTCATTTTTATGATTCCTTGGGGTAGGAAAAAGATATCTTTTGAGCTGACTGTGTACATTGTAGCAAAATTACTATGAAAGATTCCCATGGGACACTTGCATAACTGACCATTAGGAAAAAAAAAACTGGCAGTCAAGAGAATAGAGCAGATACATTTTCTGTTCTCGTCATTATCTTTGTCCCAAGTGTAGGACAGGGTTATATAATCACAGTTAGAGTCTGTCTTGCATTCTAATGCACTCATCAGCCACTGAGAATCTCTCCAAGATGGGAAGATGCCCTTTAAGCTGCTCTGTCTTGGGGCAGATTGGAAACACTGCCTGAACAGAGAACAGCTACAGTTAGTTATGTTAAACTTCTGACAAATGTAGCAGACTGCGCAAAAATCTCAACAGCTTCATCACTCTTGTTATCAAAGCATGAGATGGACAGTGTAAAAGCTGATTTGGGCTGTGGCATGTCCTACATGATCAGATGTGTTGTGGTGGTTCCTTAATGTGCTACTACATGAGGCATTAGGAAGTTTCATCTCAAAAAAGAAGTAGTATGTCTATGTCAAATTGAGGATTATTAGTTGTGATGTGTCTCAGGCATAGTACAGTTTTTCTCAGGGAGTGAAGACTCAGAGTGTTGGAAAGCAGTGTGGAGATTATGCTTAATTCCATATGTGTAACTCATGATGAGGCTCTGTCTGGGTGGAGTCAGTCTCTAGGATGTTTGGACTGAGTTATGCTCACGCTTCAGCTAAAGGGAGTGAAAACATCTGGAATCATGCTAATTGTGTGTGACCCAAAAAACTCATGGAAATCAGTGGAAAGGCTTCCATTCATTACAGTAAGTGCTGGAGCAGAAGGTCCTTGGCCTGGTCTGTTGAAGGGCTGTGTACTCTGGTTCCCCTGACTCCCTCAGTGTCTTCTCCAGAGTTGTTGAGCAGTGTGGATAACTGAGTTGCTTTCCAGAAAGGCCTTTTACTGACACCAGTTTAAAAAAATCATTTAAGATGTGCTGGAGTGGTGTGAAATGATACATCGAAATGTGTGCCGTGGGGCAGGGCAGTAGAAGGAGCTGCAGCTCAGCTTGCTGGAGCACTTCCCAAGTAACAGACCATTTTGTGTATTATTTTCTTATTATTTTTTCTGTACCTTGTTAGTAGGTAATCTGTATTGTATAGAGAGAGACTGGTCAAATTAATGTTCTGCCAACTCTTCCCTGTATGTTTCCCTAAATGAGCTCTGAAGTAACACTTGAAACAGGTGAAAATAATTTTTAAAAGCATTTTTAAAGATATGTTTTCATATCTATTTCAATAGAATTTTCATTTCTAATATGGCACCAGAGAATGCCATATCTTGAACTGTGAGAGTTCAGTTACTGATCCACCCACAGCAAGTGATTCTCATAACTGACTGCAAGTGAGACAATTCCTCATGATTTTCTCTGTTTTGGTGGACACACACACATACAAATGCAGTGTGGGGCTGCAGGTGCACAGGTTTTCTGTAACTGTTTAAAAAGTGCTGTATCTGAATTACCAAAGACTCCTGAACAAGCAGGTTTCTTCTTTGTTTAGAAAAGTAAACCAGGCTAAAATTAGAAACATCAGTTGGGAATGATAAATATTCATTACCCTGGGTGTCAGAGCAGTGGAACAGTATTGATTCCTGCTGTCGAGGATTGCATTCTATACCTGTCTGTCTGACTGTGCCACAGATCTGGGTGTTGTTTGGCTTGGGACACCCTGTGCTTTGTGTCTGCTGAGGCACAGCGAGGCCATGACATCAGGCATTGTCAAACCTCAGAGAATTCGAGCCATAAGTCATGCAAGCCCAGTGGAACACTGGCATTTCCAGACTGCTTTGGTCTGTCTTCTCTCCTGCTTGTCATTCAGAGAGCCTGGATGTTACTGTGTGCAACAGCAGGTCCTATTCAACACCAGGAAGTGACAGAGGATGTGGTGTTGCAGCCCAGCTGTGCTTCTCTGGGCTGCTATAATAGGAGGGACTCCATCCAAGCTTTTGTTTGTCCCTCTCCAGCTGCACCAAGTTCATCTTCACTTTGGGAAGATTCCATATTTGTTCTTCTTGCACACTGGCAAGACATGCCACACATAGGTGCAGCAGCAGAGCAGAGGGCAGTGACTGACAGAGAAGATGCAGCAGCCAAAACCAAACACTAGAGACAGTTTTGTCTTACAGGGAGTTCTTTGTGATCAAATTTTGTTATTCAGTTACTTGTCCTACTGCTCGCAATTGAATCTCAGCTCTGTGCTATACATGTAATCCTCTGAGACTTCTGTACAAATTCACAGAAAGTGCATTTTTGCACCTTGTAAGCTGTAACAGAAGTGTTTTTAGCTGTCACTAAGTATTTATGATTCAACTTTAAAATGCCTTTGTCAAAGATCTTTGTTCTTTTAAAGAATGACCGTTCATATGCTTGAAAGTTTTTACGTACAGTCCTAGGCTTGTCTGCATTTATATCCTGTTCAAAGTGTTGGGAGTTGAAATGTAAAGTGGAGGAAAAAAGGGATCAATGTTGGTTTGTTTTTAAATGTTAAAATGCTGTGTTTCCAAAGTATATGCCTGGCTTTAAACTGCAGAAATGCTGAAAACAAATGTGTTTATAAACTTCAGTGATAGGTAATTTTCACTCTTGTCTGTTATGGATAAACTTGTTTATTGATTTCACTACTTCTAACATCTAGTACCTAGCATTCTTATTCAGAGTTCATGCTGATACAAGACTTATTCGAGGGTTACTTTTTCAGACTTTGGTAGTGACATATGTTTCTTTAGGCTCTAGTACAAAGAATGCACAATATTGAGCCACATGTAACACAAAAGCTAAATCATACGTGCATGTCAGCGAAACCAACATAACTTAGTATAACTGCTAATAAGCATCCATGGAGTACAGTGAGTGATGTATGAGCAAGCATAATGTACCAAGGTTCATTTTGCAAGAGCTGCAGTCTTTTCCTATTCTCCTTTTCTCTTACACTGCTAGGCTAATGATGAACATTTGGTATTTGAGTTGTGGTATTAAAGTACGGTGGTGGAAGGAACTGTGTCAATTAATGTCAAATTCAGCTGAGAAATGTGATGATTAAATGGTCAGCAGCAGGTGAGGATTAGGAAAAGTGATCAAGACCACAATGGGAGCCACATTCACTAGCAACTTTCTGGCACAGGAATAACATGAACATGTTGCTGGGGTTTCCAAGTACAATTTAGTTTGACCTTTAATTAAGCACCAATCTCTACGAGGTAACTTAATTAATTACCTTATTCCTAGGGTGGTCATGTAAGGTAGGTGGCATTGTTTGTGTGAGGTAGTCATATACTGTATAGGCTTAAGAAAAATATGCAGAGAATAACTCTTTCCTCCTTTCTTTTCATCAGCTGCCAAGCCATGACTTCCCTGAAGTAGTTACACTTCTTTTGTGCTGCTACCCAGCAGTGCCTCTGTATTTTGCTTGTCCAGAAATGTCTTGTGCTTTTGTTGCACTGAAGTCAATTAGAGCTAATAGTAAATGATTATGTGGAACATCTTGGGAACTGAAAGACAACAGAGCATTTCCATGCTCTGTGTGCCCATTTGCCTTTCAGTTGTTTGCACTCCCTTCTTTCATGTAATTACTTTATCCTTTTTATGTCAGTCATTTCTTAAAATCACTCACAGATTGAACCCCTCTTGCTGCGTTTGTCAGTCAGTTCCACTGACTTGTTTCCTGCTGTACACAGAGAAGTTTCTCCTCAGTTCCCTCAGTGAATAATCTTTTGTATATTCAGGCCTTGGTTCAGGACAGGCCCTCTCAGCCAGGAGACTGCCTGGGAAATGTAAATTTGTGCGTACTTACTTTCACAGCAATAAGGGGTGTAAAATACAGCATGGACCCTGAGGTTCTCTGTGAGCCATCTCAGGCTCTGTATGCATCTCACCTGATGCACTGGAGCGTGGAGTATGCTCAGATTTCAGATAGAGAAGCAATGGAGTAAAAAAACAAGTACAAAGGAAATTTCAGTTTTTTTCTCTGAGAGATCAGGCAGGACAACGCTATTAGAAAAATCTAAGAAATGCTTGTGCTTAGGTGACAAGGATCTACAAACTGAAGTCTGTCTCATGCAACAGAGCTTTGTCAGCTTGCTGTTGTAAAATGAAGACTGAGAAGAGATGAAATAAGACTCAGGAGCTGGGAGAAGAAGGTGTGCTTGGCCTGGCCTTTTGTTTCAGTGATTTGCAGTTCACCTTTGCATACTAAGACAGTGGAACCAGGGCCCACTTGTGGGTCTCTGTGTCCTTTGCCCAGCTGGGAAGAAAAGAGATTGAAGTGAACTGGTGGGTTTCTGTTGTTTTCCTGAATGTGTTTGATGTGCTGGGCTTCTCTGATGATTTAAATGTTGCTGTATCTTCATCTGATTGACCTCATCTGTTAAACTGACAAAAGGACTCAGCCTGGTTTAGACCTGACTAACACCTTCCCAAACAATTCTGAAGAATGGCTTGGGCATGCATCAGCATTCTTTTCAATGCTAACACAAGATAATAAATGGAAAGGATGCATTACTTAGGCCATCACATGGTTTTCTTTTGAGCTGAGGTTTTCCTCTTATCTCAGAGAGCAAAAGGAACAACCTTGCCTTCACTTGCACTGTGTTGTGTGTCTTGTGAGTATGTGTATGTGAATAAAAGGTGTAGAAAGACTGA
Source organism: Phylloscopus whistleri (assembly GCA_017589585.1). Taxonomy (NCBI): domain Eukaryota; kingdom Metazoa; phylum Chordata; class Aves; order Passeriformes; family Phylloscopidae; genus Phylloscopus; species Phylloscopus whistleri. Next base: position 3,392,824 of record JADMLD010000092.1, read on the forward strand.
AAGGCAGAGGTGAAGAGCATCCTGGTAATGTGAAGATGGAGGATGTCAGCAGTTAGAGCTTCTATAGCACTGTAGAAATGATTTCAAGGTAGACATAACCTGATCAGCTGAGCTCTTGGCCAGGTTACTTCCACATACAGTGGAAGCCTTGCTAGCTGCTGTCCTGGCTGTGAGGGGACTTGGTGGAGGGTTCAGATATTGGAAACAAAAATGGTTGGTGTGAGTTGTTGATCACTGCTCGTGGGGTTTTGTGTTAACTTGCAAGTGATGAATGGGAATAAGTCAGACAGGGAGGCTGTGGCAGCAGCCCAGATCTCCTGCAAGGACTGCTCCCTGTGTCGGGGAAAGGATATGCTAAGCAGAAAACTACTTTTTGAATTGGCAAATCTGGATGTTTTCATTTCCCACATATCTTGTAAGAAGCTGTCTCCATTCCACTCAACAAACACCGAATGCCTTCCATAAAATAAAAACAAAGAGAGCTTTCTCCTGAAACACTCCTGTGAAGCATCTGTTTTCAGTTAGATGCAGAATTTTGCTTGGAAACATCCTGCTGGAGATGAACACCAAACTCGTTCAATAAATCATTGCCAAAAACAATCTGAAGAGATCTGAGTCGATAATTGGCTTGACAAGATTTCTCTCCAGCAGATTTGCCAAGCATTAGGGGTTGTAATTCCCTTGCCTGGAGCAGTGGGGCCCTTTGCAGCTCGGTTCCCAGCGGTGCTGGGAGAGCTGGGCATGCCTGAGTGACACCTGCATGCTGATGAGCCTGGCTCTGCCTCTCCCGGGGTGATCAGCATGCAGGGGCATGGGCTGGTGCAGCCACCCTGCATATTCTGCATATGGAAATGGGCACTGCTGCCTCCTCTCAGCTGCTTGAATTCGGGGAGTGGCAACAAAAGGGCTCTCCATCAAGTGTGTTTATTTAACTGGATAAAATGTGCTTGAGAGCAAGAGAAAGCCTTAGTGGTCTGTAAAAGTGTTCCTTTTTTCAAACATGTTTGTACAAGCTGACTAGTGTGCTGTAGTCTGCAATGTCAGGTAATCAGGATGGAAATACTGTGGAGGGTTTTGCCCTTTTATGTTATTGTTTTCCCCATCAGGAGAACTTGCCAGCCAGGACAGCAGAGTGGAAAAGCCTAGAGAAGCACCTTTTGGCTGGTATTCATCTGCAGCAATACCAGGCTAAGCACTAGTTATGCAGTCATCGTGTTTCATCACTTCTGAATTTTCACATTTTCATCTGAATCACTTCATGGCACAAAGACATTATATTGAAAGATTTTAGCAATTTTGAAATAGGAGACTCTTTCAGCAATGATGGGGATGAACAGGAACCCTGACTGTTGAATTCTATTGAGAAAATAGCTTGAAATATCCATGACCTGGAGTTAGCTGACAAAATGCATCCTCTGAATACTGAAGGAAAGCTCTTCTTAGCTTCTACTGGAATTTTTTACAGGCAGAAAAGTAAAAAGAAAAAAAATCTCGACTAATTTTTCTCCTCAAAATATGATGGAAGGAAAGTAAATTTGATTAAAGGGACCTAGTTTACTTACAGTCGTCTTCACTAAATATCATCCCTTACATTTTGTGCAATTAGCCAGCTTAGTTTCCTCAAATAAATGCAATGTTAAGAACAACATGCTCATTAGAGCTGATATATCCTGGGTAAGGAAGCGGGTTTAGGTTTTCTTTTTCATCAGGAGTGTAGTTTTTAGTGTCACTGATCACAGTTAACCTTTTAAGAGGCAGTTGGGATTTTAGCGGGTAGGTTACGTTCATTGGAGCTGTGCCACTCTGTGGGATGTGAAAATGTGTGTGAGGTGATGGTAGAGGAGAAGGTTTGTGCTGGCCACACGGTGGGCAGTGTTGTGGTGAGTACAGAGCTTGAGAGCATTTACTGCTTCAGCTCTCTCTCCTAGGGGGGTGTAATAATACCCTGCTTCAGTGGAAGTAGCAGGGATAAAAAAAATCCTTGCTTCACATCGGCATTGGCTTATGTCACAAATCATCTGCTGATTTCACAATTTCTTTTGAGCTTGATTGTGTGGCACATTCATTTTTCATGGAACAATCCTTTGCTGAAATGGCTTCTGATGATACATGGGCAAGCTACAGAAAAAATACGAGTTTTGGTGCCATTTTCTCAGCAAGACTCACTCACAGTAGCGGAACACTTGTGCAAATAGTTCTTCCAGACACATCATCTTTAGTAAAGCTGAATGTTGGGCTGTATTTATAGAACTCCTCTCAAGCTAGAAAATTACAATCATCTACTTTTCAAATGTGTGTGGGTAGAAGCTGCAGATCCAAACCGAAGCTTCCTTTCTGTAGAGAGAAAATCAATGACATGTTGAAATTTACAGCCAGCCTAGCTCCAGGGATTCAAATTATGACAAACAGGCACCCTGAGCTTATGAACTTGGAAAGCCTCACTTCAAATTATTTTGAAAGGCAGTTTTAAATTTGACTATTTAATTCCCAAAGGATAATGGCAATTTTGGAAATTCCCGGTGGTATGAGCAAGGGCTTGGGGTTACTAGCAGAGGTAGAGCAATGAGGAAATAACAACAGTGAGCTCTGCTTAACCAATGTGCTAATAAACTGAATGTCAGCATACTTGAACAAAAACATGGGAATTTGTAACATCACAGCCTACTGGTCTGTCACCAGTTTCCCAGATACACGTGACCAGTACCTAAGCAGTGCCTTTAGAAGGGGAGATGATGCAGAGTCTAGAATTTTATGCCTTATGGAGCTGTTAATTGGCAAAGTTTGAATTAGGCCTGGAAAACTTTCAAAATAGACAAAAATCAGATGGAAAACATGGTTAGTCATTATGGATCATGCAGTCATTCTGTTTTATCTAGTGTGCAGCTTATTAAAGTTGACAAAATCCTCATAAAACTGCTTGAGAAATGTCATCTGAACCTAGTTGTTAAAAAACATTGAGATTAAGTGTCATAATTTGCTCTTCTAAATCATAGTAACAACTTCCTTAGAACCCAAGGCAATGTGTCAGGTGTAGTCAGGCTGTGGAGAGGAAACTGTAGTTCTTTGTGTTCTATGTAATGTGTATGTCTCTGCAACACAAAATTGCATTAACCTTTCAGTCTTACACACAGCATGACGAACAGAGGCCTAATTATCTTTCCACTATCTCCCCTAGGTTTATTTCAAAATTACTGATTTCCAAGTTTTCACATCTCTTGAATTACCCTTATTTTGGATTTTCATTCTCCAGCTATTAGCTTGCATGTATTCCAGTCTGAATCTTATTTTCCTGGGGGAACTCTTGCCTATTTTCTTTTCATTTCCTAATAATGCTTTCTTTAATCCACGTTAGACTTTCAATTTCATTGAAACTTAATATTATGAGCAGATTGGTTGAAATAGTATTGCTGCTTATTTCCAGCTGCTTAGTGACAAAATTAATCACAACCAGGTATGTGGGCTGTTCCAAATTGCCTGTCCCTTCTTGCTCCATGCCTGGTATTCAGCCACAGTCTTCATTTATGGCCTTCAATCTGTTTTTAATCCAAACCCAGGCTAACAATTTTTTTAATAATTAAAATTCTTTGAATATATGAAAGTTATCCCTTCAACAACCAATTCTGATTTTATATCAAAGAGAACCATAAAATCTCAGTGGTATAAATGTTAAAGAAAAAAATCTTGATTATACACTCTCTTTCCAAAACTTTTTACAACATTAAGACAGGATTCAGCTACCCAAGTGTAGGCATGTATTATGTCTGTATCTGAGCTTGTCATCTACATTCCTTTTATAGTAAATGAAGCAAAAGAAGCATTTTAGGCTGTAGTTAATGGCATCCTATAGAAAAGTCTCAGTCTGTGAAGCAGAATCAAGCCAGTGTCTGCCTCTCCACTAAAACTGAACAAAGCTCATGTAGGCACTTCACAGACAACTCACATTAAGTGAGGTGAATTCTGTCCTTAATACCACAGGTGTGTATTCCTTCATTAAAGGAGGTTTCTAACCTCTTCCATTAACATCAGTAACCTTTGAATTTAAGGAGTTACAATCCCTTATTATAATATGCCATATAGAGCAATCTCATTTACCATTTGCTATCACTGAAACAAAGATGTAGGCTTTTCTGTGTACATCAATTATAAGGGTTTACAAAAGCAATCAGAAGGTTTGCAACTGCATTTTTACATCAATATCTTAATTTTAATCTACCAAAGTTCACATACACAGCAGGTGTTTTTCAATGGCAGCAGCTTCTGGGTGTCACGTTAGTCATTTGGGGTCGAGTTTTGTGGCTTTTCATTAAGCCTTGTTAGCAAGTTGTTCCACCCCCACACTGGGGTCAAAGAGGGGTAAGTAACAGGATTGTTAAAAGTGTTGTTTTCTTCCCAGTGCATTTGATTCTGCTTCTCAGAGCAGATGGAATAAACAACCGATCAGTGTGATGTTTATCCCGGCAGCATAGCCTGAACAGTTCAGCCGGGCTTTTTGCAGACACTGCCTTCAACAATAAGCTCCAGGACAGGATTCTGGAGAAATCTATAAAAGCGTGTTAGAACACTGGATTTCTACCAAAAATACCGTGGTATTATAAGGGGCAGGATGACCAATCTGGGTGCTATCTCTGAGGATAAGTATCCTGATAGCCACATAAACCCGATACATTGGTACAGCATAGAAAGCTGGAAATCAAGAGTCTGTTACTAATATTAAAACTTAATTTCATTGTCCCAATCGCACTATTTAGAGGTTGGTGTATAAAGAGAAGTTTACTCGGTGGTATTGAACTTCTCTGTGTATCTTCCTTTTCCTTTTTGCAACCTTTGGGGCACAGCAGGGAGCAGTCTCAAAGGGTTTGTGCTGTGCTGCCTGTGCTACTCCAAGTGACAGACTTTGTTAGCACAAGAGTTTAGTCAGAGCTTGTGGGAGCTGTGACCAGCTTTCCCAGAGGTCCCTGACCTGATTTGCAACATGTACATTCAGCAGATTGGAATCTTGTCCTGGAGGATTGCTGTGTCTAAATATCACTTGTGCATATCTAACTGCAAATAGAAATGAGAATTATGTCTTTTCATCGATTAGAGAGTCTGTCCATGTGTTTTATGCACAAAGATAAAAAACCCTAACAAGCCTAGACACACGGGGTTGAATACTTACTCATTCCAGCTTCCCTTTCATTAATTTGCAAATAATGGGTAGATAGAGAATTTTAAAAGCCTAGGACCAATGAAGAGGGCTGCAGCAGATAACTAAGTAAAAACAGAAACCAAATAAACCAAGACAGACAGGAAAAATAATGTGGAAAAGAACCTGGAGTTTTCACTTTTCAATTGTCTATAACTGAGGAGGTTCTTCAGGTGATTCTGGAGTCTGGTCTGTCTGTGCCCTGGCTGGGGGTGTGTGGTACAAGTCCAGTGGTGGTGGTGGCATTTCCCCTTTAGCACTGACTGAGCCCATGCCTGTGGGTGCATCAGAGGGCTCAGACCTGCACTGCACTGAGGAGACACTCGGGCAGCTTTTGGGCTAGGAAGGGTCTTCTCAGTACCATCTTGTCCTGTCATATCCTGTTGCTCATTCCAAGGCAGGATGGCAGGTCAGAGCTGCAGGGAGCCATTCAATCAGCTTGTCCATGTAGGAGGTGCTGGAAATGCAGGGAGACAGATGTGCAGGTGAGGCAGCCACACAGGAGAGCAGAACAAAAGGGGCAGCAAAGTCAGATTGCTCTTGTAGCCATTGAATGTCGTAAAAAGCCTTGCAGAGAGCCTGCCTGCTTGAAGCTGCTCAGGAAATGGGAGATACAGAGTTCTCTCTGCTTTCTCCTTTTAACACTACATGATCTGCTGCTTCTGTGCATCCTTGGGGAGTAATTTTGGAACGTGCTATGTTGAAACCAGTAAGATATGTGCTTTGATTTTATCTCCTTCCTAGTGATTACTGGAGTCATTTCACTGGCCTTAAGTCCGGTGAATGCTGTTTGGTGCTTTTTATTGGAAAAAGCCCTGGGTTGAAAGTGCAAAAAGCATTTATTGTTCCTATTTCCTCACTCAGAATGGATGTATGTGTCCTTGTCTTTTGGTTACATGGTAAAGAGGTGGTGTGGCACATGGAATTCTTAGGCAGAGATGCCTTTCTATGGTTTAAATACAAAACTTAGCAGCCAAAGCCAAATGATTAATGTCTCGCTCTGCTGTAGACTGCTCCAAACAGCATTCCAAATATCTGCTGGCCTCAAAGTACAGATTGACTGTGTTTCTGAGCCCATTTATAGCTCACTTTGCCAAAGGGAGCATTCCCAGCCCTGCTTTTGCTGTCTCCACATACACACTCCCCCCTCAGTTACTGCCCACGTGCTCTGGGCACTTCATTGCACGAGTTCTGCCTTTCAGCACACCCCTTTGGGAGCCTGTGCAACTCACCGAGTTGGTAGGAAGATAAAACAATGTGTGTAAATAATTTCCTTGGGAACTTTTTTCCTGCAACCTTTGGAAATTGAAGTAAGTCAGTGAGGGAGGGCTATGACAAGCCCCAAAGCTGGTGCAAGGGGAAGGAGGTTGGATATAAGGAACAAGAGGGGATCATATAGCATAGGGCTAAGAAGCCAAAGAGAGGGAGGGGAATGGAGGTACTTTCCTGGGAAGCTTTTCCACCAGCCTTTCAGAATGATTTGATTACTGAATAGGCCTAGTAGCTGTAGACAAAAGCTGTTGTTGAGCAAAGGCCCGTGAGGATTTTGAGGAATGAGAGACATATCTTCCTGTCATAGTATCTGCCCAAGTATGAATTTCTGAAGGTAAGTCCCCAGTGTAAATGCACATGACTCCAGTGAGCTCAGACAAAGCTGACTTGGGGTGTTTTATCCTTGGGTAAAACGATGTGCCCTGGCTGAGCCATTGGCATTGTTCCCTGCTGCTGAAAGGGACTGCCTGTGCTCCCAGTCCTCAGGCCGACTCCCTTCCTTGTGCTGGCTCCGGGGCTGTTGCACTCTGCTGAGCCACTTTGGCTGGCTGCAGCTGGAAAAATCAAATTCCAGCTTTACTCACAGTCTAAAGCCAACTCAGTGCTTTGTCAGAGATGTGGAACTGGTGTAGAAGCAAATGTGTCACTTAATAGCAGTCTGGTTTAGTTCTGTAACATGAGGTCAGAGCTGCTTTCAAGGCACAGCTGCTTTTATATTTTATTAGACATCTGAGAGTTTAGTTTCCTAAAAGATTTCTGGTGATGTTGAGTTCTGGGGTAGAAATAATCTCATTTATTATGTAAGTATTCTTGTACAGACAATTTCTTTAGAATCAAAGCTCTCTATGCCTTTAACATGAAGACTTCTGATAAGAAGATCTAAACTTAAAGTAGTTCATTCGAGGTCTTTGTCGTATTTAGTAAGGATTAAATAAGATTTTTCCAGTTATGTATGATAGAACTGCATAATGAGAGCTAATGAAACAGTCAACAGAAAGTAATTTTGTTCCTGCTACATAATGCTGTACGATAAAATTTGAAATTCACGGAGCTTCTATCAGTTTGATTAAAGCTCATTTCATTCTCTAAATAAAGCTTCTTAGATGTTGGAAATTGAAACTGAGAACTGGGATCTCTGGAGTATTTCCTAACGATTGTTTAAAACCATTACCTGAATCAGTTATTATTACATTAACAGCATCGAATTCAAAAAGCAAAAGAAACAGAAACCAAGCAAACAAAACCAGGAACACAACCCACAAAGTAACCAAAACAACTCTGGGGAAATGAGAATTGCACCTCACATACTTGAAATTGTCTAAGATTCCAGGACAGCTGGATGTCATGCTGTAACTGATACAGTAGCTCTCTCACTACAGATAGGCAAGCTCTGCAGGGCGTGTCTAGCTTTGCCATCCAATTGGTGATTTCTTTTGTTCAAAATGGAAGTCTCCTTCACCTAAAGAAACGTGTGTAACTCCTGTTGGTGCAAAGTGTTACGCCAGACTTGTGCCTGTTGACTGCTCAGCCAGTCTGCTGCTGCTCGGCCTCAATTTTCTAGAAGCAGTTTAGTTGTAACCATGGGACTTAATATGTAAAGTAACTCATTTAGTAGAATTAAAAGTGTATTTCTTAACTAATAACTGGACAGCATGCAAGGTATGTAGTTGGCTCTCTAAGGACTGAGAAAGGAAATTGAAAGGTCAGCTGAACTTAGAATGTACGACACTTAAAGGCTGTGCATGTAGGTTAGTAGTACAAATATTTGTTTAATGCATTTTTTTTTTTTAAATAATACTGTAATTCTCTGTTAGCCCTGTCGTAAATCTAGGAACTGCAGGTGATGATACAGAATAATCAATATCGTTCTTTTGGATGACTTATGCATCCTTGAGAGGGTAAGTCATCTACTGCGTGGGGGTTTTTCACCTACTGATAATCAGACTTCCAAAAAATCGATACATGCTTGGTGTAGAAAGAATTCAGGGGTTCTGCAGCAACGCCCTGCAGGCTGTATTTCTTCCAGTAATGAAAGTATCTGAAGGGGCAGTGCCGTTTCTTTCAATTCACTAGTGTTTTTTCTTGCTGTTGTAACCATTATGTTAGTGACAGTTATTCTGTGGAAAAAGGATTTGATAATGCTTTTGTCTCTCAGCCCTAAAAAACAGTCTGTCTACAAAAGGATGCTGTTGTCTGTTCTGTGTACACGTGTGCACATACCTGTGCTTTGAAGCTGTGCATAGTCAGACTTTGGAGTGCATTCACTCACCTTCATCTTGTAAACACGTGAAGTAGGCATTATCTTTTTCTGAGCAAACCTCACTCCCTCCCAATTGGCTTTCTTTCCTTGATAAAAATGCTGCAACCATTCACACCACAAAGTACATTTTCTTTGACTCTACAGCAGGTAATGGGAGAAATGAAGCTCCTGCTGTCCAATTGTCTCGGCCACATGTGTGAAAAGTTTCATTTATCAAGGCTTTAGGTTTTAAGGTGTTGCCTGCTGAAATGAGCCTCCAGGCATTGAGTAAGGGTTTGATCTGATGATGGAGTGGTCCCAGCTTCAGGAGTCTTTTCTTCATCACGTTGCAGACTTCTTCAGTGTCTGCTAAAGCCCAGTGTCACGGTTCAGGCTGCCCAGCTGCTCTGAGGACTAACAAGCAGAGGTGGTTGGGCTGGAAGCTTTGCCTGCTTCCTGCTCTTGGAAGTTAGCTCAGATGCCAGCCCTGGCATTTGAGAATCTTTTGCTGACCATCATGATAAAAGAATTCATCCAGAACTTAGTGCAAGTACTAATAAATTGGTGTTACCAGGAGCTCCCTCTGTCAGCAGAAATCCAGGGTGCTTCTCCAGCACCATCATTCTCTGGCTTCCAGCAACTGTGCAAGCACCAGTTGCTTCAGAATTGTTTCCAGTCTTGAGCCTAAGGATCTAGATCAGGTTGTATCCCTGAGCCCCAGCTTACTCAGAAACCTTCCCAGAAAAATCAAACCCTCCTCTCCAGCAAGGTCTCTAATTTCCTGCTGCCTTACTGGACCTGTCAAGGCTCAGAGGGTGAATGGCCGAGGGTTTTTTACGCTGTTAATTATGCAAACTAGGATCCACAAACCTTTCCTTGGACTCTGCTCATTCATAAAAGACTCAAACATTCTCATTTATTTGAAGGGCTGAAAAGCCAGTCTAAGCTCTGTGCATTTCAGCATTGCCTCCATGGCCTCTTGGCTGGCCTCAGCAAAAGGAATGGCATGACAAGAGCATTCCTCTGCAATCACACTGCCCCTGAGCAGCCTGCTACCTGTGGTCAGACAAGTGCTTGTGGTGCCTGGCATCAGGAACTCAACTCTGCCACCAGCACTGACCTGGCTGTCTGCAGGCCACGGCTCTGCCCCTGCCCTGGGAAAAGGGCACAGAGGAAGCACTGGAACAAACTGAAAAAAACAGAGATTTAACTGCTTCAAGTGAGGAAATCAATCATTACTGATGCACATTAAAAATGTCAGGTTAGTGCTGGACAAGTACACTGTAGTGCCCTTGTTTATCTTTCTTCTTGTTCCAGTCATTTCTCTAATTTTCTCTTAGGCCAGAAATAGACCTGGAGTTTAAAGGTGCTGGCTGATTTCATGACAGTACAAGCCACTGTTTTTATTACATTTAATGACTTTGTAAATTAACTGATTAAATTGTTCAGTAGATTTAGTCTTGGTGTATAAAGTAGCCTCTTTTAATCTGAAATGTAATTGGATAGGAAGATATGCCCTTCATATCTTTCCTATAAGAACTCAGTGTTATTTGTTACCCATTATTTTCCAAGTAAAATGAGCATAATTAAATTCTTAATTAGCTGAAGCATATTTTTTATTTAATTTTGTCTTAATTCCTCACAGAATTCTATATTATCTGTTTGGGGAATTGCTGCCAAAACATTAGCATTTATCATACTGGAAAACCCATTTTAATTGATTATTCAAGTGGCTCGTGGCCAGTTTGTATTTTTAATGCTCTTACAAATGCTAAGGCCTGCATGCTAAAGCAGTATCTTAAGAAGGTGGACTTGGGTGACAGAAATCCAAAAGTTTTCATTTTTTTTTCAGCTTAATACTTTTTTATTGGTGACAGTGTATAAATGGGGCCTTTATTACACATAGGAATTGCTTATTTCTGAAAACAAATGAAAATTTTACCTAGGTAAGAGCATTAGCATGAAATCTTGTAGCTGTAAAGGTAAATAAAAAAGTATGTTCATGTTCCTTAGGTTATACGAATCATTGCTAATTATTTTAATTAATGACTTAGTTAACCAATTCCAATTGCAAAGTGCTGGTGAAATGCAAGCTGTTATCACTGGTTGTTGTGGTACATAAGTACCAATTAATATTTCCTGCATCTAAGGCTAATTGCTTGAAAGATAAATTAATTAAAGGAAACAACCCTGCAATTTATCTGTATAGATGCTTTTCCCTTCCAATAGGCTTGTGCTCCTACTCAACATAGTGGGGGGATGTGCAGGTTCAGGCCAGAAATGGTGTTCTGTGCTTTTTTTCATTTCATTTATATATTTTTAATCTCTGGTTGGCCAGTGTTCACCTAAATGTTATGCAACATTCCCTCTTCTTCTTCCAGAGCAGTAATATAACTAAAACACCCCCAACAAGTTTCTTTTTTAGGATGTTTGTAGCAATATTTCATCAGGACAAAGTTCTAATGGGGAGTAAAGAACTATTAAAACCTAAATCCATGACTCAATTTCCATGATTATGCTAAAGGAAATGAAATTGTCAAATGTAATTACCTTTAAATTTTGAATGTAACAAAGATTTTGCAGGAGCAGAACATTGTAATGTCTTTTCTTTGTGTATAATTAATACAATCAGAAGAAGCAGGGAAGAGGTACACGGAGTTTGAGATGAGGACAGAGGAAAAAGCAAAAAGAGCTGTATGAGGGACTCCTGGAAAAACTTCCTCATGTCAGAGTAACTGTTTTGGATTTTGTGAAGATGAGGTGGTTTCCCACCATGGCTTTAAGGGAAGGTACATATCCAGGATAGCATTTGAGGAAAGCATAAATCATCATCTCTACAGATTTATTGTCCTTTGCAGAGCCCTGGCATAGCAATTCTGTGGCCTCTGGCACAGCTGTTTCCCTTTCATGAGCTGAGACTGAGCTGGCCCAGAGAACACAGTGATTCTGGGTGAGGTCAGAAATTACTCTTCGTTCTCACAGGGGGTATCGTTCAAGGGTTGTTGAAATCTCGCTTACTCCTTAAACTCTGTGTGATAATGGCAGCCAAAACTCTGAGTGAGGGAATAAAGACTAAATAGGTAATTGAAGGAAAATTCCTTGCCTCCAGCTGGATTTTCCTGGAAAATTTTACACTGTGAAATTTAGTTTTTTTCTTCTGCCCCTCAAACTTTACTCGTTTAGTTAGGCAAGCATGAGAACAGTTGCTTTTCTAGGCCAGCTACTTATTCATATTTAAATTTTTTTTATTATTATTTTTCTGTATGTTCTGCCTTATCATTGTTTTTGTGCCTGATTGTATATAGAGTATAGTGATTACAGAGAAATACCAAACCAGATCTCCCACAGGCTGGAGATGCAAGGTCTTGAAAACATCTCCTTGTGATATTTCTCAGCAGGAGCCATTTCATAATTATGAAATTCTTGCAGGAAACCACAGTTTTTCCCCATGACTCCAGACAATAATATGTGATGAACACCCTGATTAAAGAACAGGGAGCTAAGGCTGGTAAAGCAAAGTCTGCAGCTATGAAAAACAAAAATTGTAGCTTACAATATTTTGATCAGAACAATTACTTGCTCTGTGCCAAATACAGGACAAAGCAAAGAATCAGATTAAACCCAAGAACAGCAGAGTATTTGCAATGCCAAAAGGTGCATAAGGAGATAATTCATTTCTGAATTGCTTGATTTAAAAGATATTTCATCTTTGTATCAGAAACTTGCTTAATGCAATGAAAAATCACACCATTTTCAAAGCAGACAAAATAGGAAGGAGACACAGGTGTGCTGTTTATTTTGAGATATAAAAGATATGGAAGGGACGTTTAGATTGATGGGAAAGCAAAACAAGCTTTTATCCAAGAAAAGGTATTTTTCCTTGTCACACATGGAGGGTTTATTTTTATTTCTCCATTAAAACCAAAAAGACAGGGGACACGTGGTAGTAGAACAAAATAAGTGATACAGAGAATATGTGCTCTTGCTTCGTGTGAATTTTCATTGTGTAGAAGTTCAGGCAGCGACAGCACTTCTTCAGATTTCTTCAAAATTCCTGGTTCATGTTTGCCTTTAATCTGATGTCAGTAGTGTGCTTTCATTTGCTCTTTATCCATGTAATAGGCTAGCTAATATTTAAGTTGTTCACTTGTTGCTTTTTTTTCTCTATAGAAAGCTTGAAATCTGATTCCAAATGACTGTCTCGATTTTTGACACAAAGAAAACACATTTTAAAAATAACAAATGAGCTTTGGGGAGTGTAAGAGTTTGGATGGTCAGAGAGGTGGGCTTTCCTTCTCCCGTTTGATGTGTGACCTATTTTTCACCCTGACATTTTAGACTTCACCTGGCAAACCAGAGTGAAGTCTCCCAATTTCCATTTGTCGGTACTTTGCAGTTCCCATCCTGAATATTTCCATCATTCTTTTATCCATCCCTGCTACTGTATTTGTACATGGATCTGCCAAGGTTTTGGTTGATGTTTTGGGCACAGTCTGCATTTGATAAAAGGTGACCTTTTGTTTTGGTTGTCTGGCAGACTTGAGTGCTAATAAGCTGAAGGATGAGGTGTTTAATGAGTCCTGTGTACAGAAATAATGATAGATGACTTATTTGGAATTCTACAGACACAGCATGGCCAGGCATGCTGAGGAGTGCCTGGAACTGCACCAACCTTACAGTGGGAAGCTTATTGATTACACAGAGACGGGGCACATTTTAATAATTTTTGGAACACTGTACTGCCTCAGGTACTAAAATCCATTAAAGGAGGATTATAAACTTTGCTTTAACCTGGATCCTAAATTGTTTCTTGGTGTACAGTCAACAGCAGCTCTGTGAGATCAATCACAGTTACTAAGGCATATTAAAATCAACTTGTTTAATTTTAATTGCTGGTACGCCTGACTCTCCGTGAGGCAGCTGTTCATAAAGCTAAATTGCTTTTCTGCCACACAGGAGTTTCATTTCCCTTCATGGTAGATTTTTGCCTTACACACTTCACCAGCATTTGGCTTTCCTTTCCCCCTCCTTCCCCCTTGCCCAGGATTTTCATTTCTCTCCAGATAATTTTCTCTGCTTTGCCTTCCATCCTCATTAGCAGAAGCTGCAGCCTCACCAATGAGTCAGCTTTAATAAAGTAGGTGGATTGTTTGAATTATTAGTTGATGTAAAGGTACAGACCTGGAGCTCTTTTTGGTAGTCCCTGTTAACCTGTGCTCTGTGAGCAGTTTTGCCTGCAGACTCCTAATCAGCTCATAAAAACTGCTGGCTCTGTTGATGGATATGTTGTGAACAGATACATTTATTTTCAAGTTGTATACTCTTTTCTGTTTAGCTGCCTGCATTTTAATTTTCTCTGATCTGTTTTTTGTAGGGGAATTCTATAAAGCCATTCAATAATTTCATTCCTGGTTTTGCATCTCCTGTCATCCCGTGTTTTGATAGGGAAAAGTCCACCTTCAGTTTGTAACAAGTTATTTCCTTGCTCCAGTCTCTGAAGTTAATCATAGACTTTAGTATCAGAAAAGGAGGAGCACACCTGAGTCTTGACCTCCCACATAATGTATTAAACATGGCTGTTGCCCTCATCTTCTTCAGTAGAATGGACTTGTAAATACCTGCCTGCTGCCCAGCACGGACACAAGATGCTGCTCTGTTCTGAGGAGTATTGGATGCTTTCCCATTCCAGTCAATTTAAGGATTGTCTGTGCCCTTCAAGAGGCAATTAAACTTCTATATCAGGTCAATACTTTCAGGCTCATAGTAAATGCAGGGAGATAAGAAAAAAATTACTGGTTTTCATGTATTGAAAGGCAGCACTTTTTGGGAATAGAATAGATGGATGCAAGAGACAGGCGAGCAAAACCAGAACACTGAATTTTGGGAAAAGAGCAATGGTTCCAGCACAGCAGTGGTACAAGAGCAGAATTTGTGCATGGCATTACAGTAATGGCCTATTAGGGCAGTAAGTGGCAGCAGTTAGGGTGATTTGGACATGATGTCTGTGATTCTGGAGGCAAAGGGAGTCCGTGGCATTGGAGAAAAGATGCACGGCTTTGAAAATTGAACACAACATATAAAGTAATGTAATGTTATCAAGGGCAATTCCAGGAGTACCCAGCACTGAGTAATTCTGTATTTATATGTTTTACTAAAATTTTTACCCTCATGATAGCCTTGACCCTGTAGATTTTAGATTTTAACACGCTCTGTGGATTTTCCAATAGTTTCCTTCCTGGGAAATAATGAAGGGGATTTTTTTTCATATGGATGATTCCCATAATTTCATGAGTTAAGTTCAGCTGTTACTTGTCTGTTCCCACTTTATTTCTCCTTTGTCATTCATGTGCATCCTGTGCCCCTTCTGTAGCAGATTTTAAAACTCAGGATTGCAGGTGGAAGTGGGCAGAGGGACAGCAAACACTGCTGTCTTGCTGTGGTGCTGGGAAACTTGATAGAAAGGGAGCTCTTCAGAACTCCCTTTTCATTTTCTCCTGTCTGCATATAGTAATTTGCACTGACTTTGGATTTTAGGGGTTTTCTAAGTGAATAAAATATGTTGGAAATGAGAAAAGCATTCTATAAATACAGCCCTATTGCAGATCTCTTGGGATCTTCTGGAGGCCACAGTCCACTTTAGTGGGACTCAGTGATTCACCTAAAGCCCATCCCTTGCAGCTGCCCTGCTCCTCCTTAAGCTCCTCTTGTCAAGGCTTCTATGAAAGCAGACAAAACCCAAAGTCCTCTCCTGTGGCATCCTGAAAAGCCACACTTGTATGTTTCCATGCTGAACATCTGGAGATACCATCATTTAGCAATGCAGGGCATGCCTTAGCTCATCCTCTCCTCCCTTGTGTGCCTGCTGAACGCTGCATTCTGCTGGGTCTGTCTTCAAAGGCAAAGAGGGTTTGCAAAATTCAGCCAGGGTTTGAAGGAGAACCTGCTGTTAGCAGAGGTTGTTCTCTGGGGCTTCCTTGGCTGTGGAATGCATTCCCTCGTTGATCTCAAATAGCCTGAGTTTGGTTACATGGTTTTGGAATAAGTAAATGGCTATCTCAGTGCAGCTATCTCTTAATTACCTGGGAGGACAAAATTTTAAACCAGAGGTGTACTTGAGGTGAACTTACCCTCTCAATAAAGCACCAATTCTCTTTGTTTAAAAAGGCCTGACAAATGACTAGTGGTGTTTAGGTAGATCTCTCCACAGAACTGCCAGATAGGAAAACAAAGATGTGATTTAGGAGTTTTTCTCTGACTGAGCCAAACTCTGGAAAAGACGTTTGGTGGTAAGAAGGCGGCAGGAATTCCTTCTCTGCATGTAATCTGGGAATCATTTTTATGAATAATGAGCCATCTGAATTGGAAGAGCCCCGTGGCTCACATATATCAACCAGCTACCATGGTGATGGACATTGTAAAAATCTCAGTAAAATAGAACCCTAGGATATTCCCCCTAGTCTTGATTATAAGTCCCAGGCAAACACTCTCAGAAATGAAAATCCTCTAGGCAATGTTAAATGTAACCCAACCTTGACTTGGAGGAATTCATCTTCGGAATGGAAAAATTGTTTGTCTCTGTGTCCAATTAATTCTTGGCTTTCATTTGAAACTGCCAGAGTTTGCCAACCCAGTTTTGATGGGTTTTATTTATGTAATATAAATCCTTGTCAGCTGAGAATTAGTCTCATATATTCATTGGAAAGGGATTTTTTTTATTCATCAGAAACCTGAATGTTGTACACAGGAGACCTGAAAATGCAAGCATGTGCCTCACCTTATGAGTCAGAGCTAAGGACTCTCTTTGAAGAGCTGTGCACCCAGCATGCCCAGTACAGGCAGCAGGTAAACCAATGAAACATTGATTCTTAAGAGAAAACAGATACATTATCTCTTCCAGCCTAAAACCCCTGCTACAAAATAAGCTTCCTGAGTTCCTCAGCCGTATTTATATGGGGAAAAGTTTTCAATTTTTCCTGCTTGCAAGGTCTCTCAATTTTTTCTCCAAATGAGAAACAGTAATGACTGTAATGCTTTTGATCAAACACTCTAAGACATATTGATGAGTGTTTTGAGAGTTATGGCAAGTTTTCTTTGCAGATTTTTCTTGGATTCATTCCAACATTTAGATTAGACCTGTGGTTTCTTGCTGTTGTCAATTTTGCTATTATGCTCCAGTACAGATTTCCCATTCCTAATCTTTCCTTAGCATGGAGGAAGGTGGGGTGCCATCCCAGCACAGGGGACATCCATCCTGCCTAGATTGTTTTGCCCTTGCCTGAACCTCACGCTGAGCTCCCAACTCTCTAGTGATTTGGTCAAGCCTATAATAAACAGAGTTCTCAGGACCTGGAACCTCCTGGCTCACCATGTGCTTTGGCAAGATGTTGATCTTGCACAGCAGCCTCGGGTGTTTGCTTTGACAGAGTGCCTGGGAAAGGTTATGTGTGTCCAGCAGGAATCAACAGTGGCTCCAGCCGTTACCTTTTCACAGAGACATTGCTGTAAGTGTGTGACCTGCACTCTTCAGAGTCACTGTTCCATGCCCTTCAAGCTAAACACAGTTTGTGTGCATTCCAGCTCAGGGTTTCCACTGATGTGATGTGGCAGTGGTCCTCCAGGAGAAAGCTCTTAACTCTGTGGAAAAAATCAGGACTAAATCCATGAAAGTCCATAGAAATCAGTGTTGTTAGGAATGTGTCTTGGTCATGTTTAAGGAGAGATTTCAGTCAAAACCTCATTTCATGTTTTATTTACTTACACAGAATCCTCCGTTTTGCCTACCTAATTTAACTGCTTCCAAACAATTCTTACCAAAAAAAGTTGTAGAGTGGGAAGTGTACATCAACAAAGTGTGAATGCAGAAAAAAGTGTGTGCAGAAAAGAATTATGCTGACCTTACACGCTTTCCTGAACATAATTTGTATTTCTGTATCTCTTGTTCTTTAATGTGCTTAAGAGAAAGTGAATGTGGAAAAAAGAGAACTATAATTTAGTATACAGAAAACTTTAAATTCATTTGTGTAATTCCATATGTACAAGGTTCTGAAGGACAAATATGGACAAGCACAGCTAGCTGCCTTCTTCTGCAAATACACAAGTGTCTGAATGTGTATAATCATATCATGTAATATATAATTTTCCCATAATGCATAAAATACCTTAGAAGTATAAAATTGTTTGTAGTTTTGGTGCAAATATCAGCAATTGTAGCATGAAAATAATGGGAAGTTTAAAATAAAGCACTTATAACTACAAATTACAGAAGCAAACAAAAATAGAAGTTAAGCGATGAAAATGATAAAATAAAGATTTTTAATTCTAAATCATCAGTATAAGATTTTATCCACAGGAGGTATGAAGTCTGCCCTGAAAAAATGGAGCTGAATTTCCAGGAATCTCTTCATTAGGATAGGATGTGGGAGTTGGAGCCCTCCCAAGGAGGCAGAGCAGGCTGTTAGCAGGAAAGCAGTTGTTGCAGGGGGAATTATCTGGTAGGCAGTGCCCCTCAGGAAAGGTGTGCACTAATCCCTTTGCTCTGCTCAGCGTGGGCAGGATCTCATTCAGAGTCCCTGGGCAGAGTCAGG
Source organism: Phylloscopus whistleri (assembly GCA_017589585.1). NCBI lineage: Eukaryota > Metazoa > Chordata > Aves > Passeriformes > Phylloscopidae > Phylloscopus > Phylloscopus whistleri. Next base: position 3,411,104 of record JADMLD010000092.1, read on the forward strand.
ACACTGCACTGCAAGGCAAAGTCTGTGCACGATGAAGGGAAGCCATAGGAGACCAGAAAGAACAGAGACATCCAAAATCAGCCCTCTGGGGAAGGACTTCTGGAGCTCCTTCTCAGAGAGGAGATAAAGGGATGGTACATGAAAGGTAGTTTCAGCGTGGCAAGGGAGAAATTATGATGTACATCCACGGATAAGAAAAAAATACGCTTAAAATACGATTAAATTTATCTTGTACATTAGGAGAACTTCCTAATGGAGAGGTTAATTAAACATCAGAACAAGGTTGAGTTTAAAAGAAAACAAGCCATTCTAAATAATAAAACCAAGCAGCAGTAAAATCTTAGAAACAGCAAATCAGCTTCTTTTTGGTGTCCACACCAGGCAAATACTTTGGCCAGAAAAGCAGGAGTGCACACCTGGGGCACCTGGCCCCTCTTGATGACTTCCCCTTCTCCAGCCCTTGCTTTGAGGAATGCTGTTGGGAGCTTAAGCAGTGGGCAGGGTGGTGGGGAGGACCTGGAGCTCCTCCTCTGGCTTCCTGCTCTTGGCTTGCAGCCTTGTTCGGTCCAAACTGCTGGCACAGACCAGACACCCTGGCTGAAGGCAGGAGCAGAGCACACTTGTCCCACCAGGCAGGTTCTCGTGGCCACATTGTTGGTAAATCCCAATGAATTACCTCAACTCCCACCATTCTATTAAATCCCAGTAGACTCCCACCACTGGAGAGCTGGTGGTTACACAGACAGTACCGAGTGCAGGAGACACCGGGTTGTTTGTTGAGATGCTCTCAAGTAGTTGATACCAGGCTGATAAGATTTGTTTTACACAGATAGCTGTATGGGTCATTAGTGAAGAACTGAAACAGATGATTACTGAAAATAATTGATTTTCAAACTACAGTTCTTTCTCAATTAAAATTATCCTGAGGCACTCAAAAGCTATAATTTAAAATTGTAATAGAAATACAAGCAATCCTCACTTGGTATTTTAGATACAATAACCACTTTGAGTCATGTGAGCTGTAAAAAACTATCCTTTTTATAATAAATGGCCTAACTTTATTTTTTATTGGATTAAAATTGATTTTGATTTGGTTTTCAATTGTGTTCCAGTCAGGAAATTGGAGGCCATTTTTCTTCCTGAGGAAATAACAGATGGAAAGTCCCACTGTAGCTTTTACCATGGGCTTGCATGATGCCAAATCTTACCCAGTGCCCTAAACCTGAGATTTCACCTGAGAATGAGGGAAGCAATATCAGCCCTGGCTCTCATGAGCTTACTGTGGGCAGCCAGGGTGGTCACTTCATTTCCATTGTGCTTTGTGCAGAGCTGCTTTGTCGGTAGAGATAAGTCAGTGTCTCTAATGAAGAATTTTAAAGCTTAGGGCATGGGGATTATCTCTTAAAGCAAAGCTGTTACACAGCAGCAGTATCCCCAGTACCCATGTGCTGGGAGACGTTTCACCCAGGCTCTCTTACCCTTTGGAGCCCTTCTGTTTTGATCCTTGTAGGATCATTCCAGCCCAGTTTTAAGACTCCCACTTCTGTTCACTCTTCAGCCTCTTCTTTTTCCAGCTTTGCATCTGACTTGGTGTAAAATTTTGCGTAGGCTTAATTTTGTGAAACGGAATTTGTAAAGGATTGTGGTTATTTGACATGAGAACTTGCAAGAGAAAATTCATGTTTGTGACAGAAATAAATTCTTACCCAAGATATTCCTCTCTCAAGTCTTTGCTGTGGGCTCTATTGATGGAGTAACTTTGATATCCTTATATATCTCCTCAGCGCTTTGACTTGGACAGAAAATATTGATCTGTAGCATGATCTGTCCAAGGGCAACAGCATCATTAATTGCTAAGTGATCTGCAGAACAATTAGAGACCTCCTGGCTGGTGTACAGAGAGATGAATGGAGCTGTCTGCCTAATCAGATACAGTTGTATCTGTCTATGGGCCCAATTGTGTTGTTCCAAAATGCCATCAACATCTGTCACTTCCCCCTTCTCACAGTAACATATGCCTGGCTCTGCTCTGCAGGGTCCTGCTCAGAAGCCTTCCAGGACTTGTGTTGGGCTGGCACAGAGTGGGTGGTGTTTTAAAGGAAATGTTTATCCCCCGTTTACCTGTTCAGATGTGAGAGATGAACAGAATTAAGCTAGAGGATCTATGGATCAGAGAAGCTGTAATTCATATTTGCATTAACAGCATGAGGGCAGGACAAATGAATTAAAAATTAACTCTGAGCCTGAATGCAGTGAATTTAGCACTTAAGGAAACAAATAGGGTCAATGGTTTTTGAGGCTGTGTTCTTCAGTACCTGGTGTTTCAAAAGTGAACATAAGCACTGCATGCCACACATGGATGCTGCATGTGAGTGATACTCAGGTTAGTGCCTCAATACTAATATCTGATTTTATTTATGTTTTTTTTGTTTACATATGTTATGTTTGAAAGCTTTTTTTTTTTTTTTCCATCTGGTGATGAGATTTGTTAGAAAAATTCTTGTGGCAGTCACTCTGTCATTCCAGCTTGAATTTAAAGTTGGTTTTGGTTTAAATTATACACAAATTTTAAGATGTTTTCCTCTCCACAGTATTGGTTTTACACAAAGCTAATGAGAAATATATACCATACCCCAAAACATACCCAGTGGGTAGCTTCCAATATTTTTGTTGCTGTATCTGGCTTAATTTTGTCAGTAGAATCTGCAGAGAAGCTGTTGTTTCTTTCAGTCTGGGCCTTGCTGTGTTCAGCACGAGGGCCAGAAGACGAGCAGGAGCAGGAAAGCTCATACTGGAGAGTGTGTAAGCTGCTGCTTTATGTGGGATTTAGTACCTGCTGCTTTTAAGGAGTGGTTAATCTTTCTAAATTAGCAGCAGATCCACTGACCATCCTTCCAATCCCTCAGAAGGAAAAGGATGAGGGAGTCCCTGCAGTGAGTGATTGAGTGCAATCCCCATTATCGTGTCTCGGGGCAGGGCACTGGGAAAGAGCCAGGAAGATTTATCTGGTAGACAGGAGGGCTGGAGGGGGAAAGTGATCCTTCTAAAACCACCTGAAAAGCATCCTGCTTTTTGTGCCTTTAAGAAACAGTTCCTAAAAAAATTGAGTTTTTCTGTAAAAGCATCTGGATGTTTCCTGTTCTTCTTTTGTCTTTTAAGCATCAATATTCCACACATGGAATACAACCCATACTGTTTTTACAAAAACATTCCCAATTTTGGTAGAGTGGTTTTGTGATGCTTTCATTGACATCACATCAGGGGTTAGGTGGTGTGACAGAATAATAAACTGGCTTTCCACTTGTGCAGACAGGTATTCACTTACACCATAGATCACATGTAAAAATGAGTCTGGCACTTCTGTCCCTATTGCTCTGCTTTATAGCCCAAAAGGGGGAGAAGAAAATGAAAAACACTTAACTCTTGGCAAACTCTCAATTTAATTTTCATCTATATGTTCTGCTGCCCTCCATTCAAATAAAAAAAAAAAATCCCACAGTTCCTAATGCTGGTCACAAGAAAGGTACCAGGAAGTCTGAGACAAAAGCCTAAACAGCAACAATGACATTTTCTAAGGGCTGTGCTGCAAAGGGGAGGTGTTTGTAGCAGGGGAGATTTTGTCTTTATTCGTGCATGATTTTTGTTTCCACAGTTACTAGGATGCTTGGAGGAGTTGGTGCCTGAGGAGACTCCCACAGCTCAGCTGTGCTTTTCCTAGCACTGCTCCTGTTACTGGCTGGTGGGTTTTGGAGCTGCAGCTCCCAAAGCATCAGCATAGGGACTTGGACATAACAAGATTTTTTTCTGGAGTACAAGGTTTAGCAATGGAGGGTTTATAGTCACAATTGAGCAGGGCTGTTACAGTCTGTGTAGAGACTCTCTGTAAATCAGGCTCTGGATCCAGCCTGTACCTCATGCAAAGCACTGGAAATAATCTCTCTCCTGATGTCCATCCCAGCAGTCCAGAGTTGTGTTTGTTGTTGAGATCCCAACCCAGAAATGCAAGAGGTTTTCTGTGACACTGTGTCATCACATCTGAGTATAAACAAGTCAAAACCAGATATCTCCATGTTCTCAGTGGCCTGCATGCTCTTCCCATGGCACATTCTTTGCAGCAAAGGACCCCAGAAAGTCACAGCCCTTGAGCTTTTCCTCTGGAACATCAGTGGTTTGTCTGATGCTGGCACAGTCAGACAGGGCTGTGTCCTGCCACCCTTGATGATGCTCCATAGGCTTTTCCCATGGGAGTGAGCCAGGCTGTCTGTAGCTTGCAGTGGTGCTTACTCAGAAGCTGGGAATTCAGCACTCGGTGGTGGATCTAAAGTTTTAGCTTAAACTGCACATGAAGCCTCTGAAGCTGCCTGGGGCTGTCTGGAGTTGTGCAGCAATGTTTAGTAAACAAAAGGAATTGTAAACTTCCTCTGTGTGTTACAAGCCATGAAAGCGGAAAGAAAAACTTTAATAAAAGCAGAATTGCTTAATTACTTCAGATAAATACTTTACATCAGTGGATAGCTGTTTCTGGCCGAAGGGCGCAGGAAGAGGAGAACAGGAGTTCCAAATTTGAACAGGAGTTTTTAGTTTAAATGTACATGGCTGTGCTCAAATGCAGAAGTTCAAAAAATGCACATAATTGTAATGATTTTTTCAGGATGGGTCCTTTTAATTCAGTTGTGTTTTGTTCTGCTTAGGGTAGAAGCTGATTTGTTAGGGAGAGATGTCCCTCTTTTCTATCCCTTTCCCCTGTTTACCAGTTTCTTGCTCCAAATACACCCTTTGATCAGACATTGTCATCCTTCTCTCCATTTATATTTGTTAAACTGAATTAATGGCAACTAAAAGTGTCTTTTTCTCAAAGAAGACATTGTTAACTCTTTTACTGCTGTCACCTTAGACGTTTACCTAATGAAACGCAGAGATTGCAAGCTGTTCCCTGTATTTTTTTGAGTGCCTAATCCCCAGCTGTTCCATGTCTGCCAGCTGCTAAAACAGCAAGCATTCATCCTGAAGATGTCTCTAATTCCCTCATACATTAACAGTAAAATATCAATACTGTAGATATGAGAAGTTCCAGCAATTTAGAGAGAATGCTAAGATTAAATCAATTCAGAGATAAAGTAAATAATGCTGGCTATTGCAACAATTATTAATTTCCATGATAAATGTAGCACCTTTGCCTGGAATGCTGAAGAATTTCCATAGGGAGAGCATATGGCCAAGATAAAACTGTCCTTCAGGTTTGAAGATTGCTGTGGGCTCTGTGCCAGGGCAAGGGCTGCCATTCCTGCCAGGACACTCCTGGGGATGGCTGGGCCCTTGCCAGAGTAGCCAAGTGCTTTTGGAGGGAGCAGAGAGTACTGAGAATTGATTTCTGCATGGTTGCCCATTGGACAATATATAATATATATATACACATCATATCTATAATTATAGAAATAAAAGACAATATATTCCAACATCCATTCTGATTATGACATCAAGCTTAATAAAAAGTGTGCTGCTTCCATAGCCTAGTGTAGCTGTTGTTATTGCTGAGGAATTGAGGATTGAGTACTGGGAACTTCAGGTCATGGATGGAAATGTAAGTTCTTCTGGCACTTGCTAAGAGAAAAATCCAGCATGGTTCCAACAGGATTGTGCTTCATTTTTTTATTTTTTGAGTGTGTGTGACAAAGTATCTGAACACATTTGACACTGTGTAAAGGCAGATTTACATTTAGAAATGTGAGAGTATTGAAATTTTGTACCCAGTTCTAAGTTCAAAATAGTCTCACCATAGCTAATTTGCAAAGAGGAAAACAGTTTCTGGAAGTTGTGTGTCACAAAATAACACTGTCATATTTATAGGCAGCATTTCCAGAAATAAAACGTTCAGCAGCATCTTCACAGGCAGGTAAGAAAAGCCTATTCCTGTTTACAAGATCCTGGTAATGAACCATGAAGGATAGTGCTTTGAAGCCATCTGTCAAGCACCTTAGTTTTTTTGGTAATGGAGAGTGATTTAATCTAGCTCAGAAAGAAAAGGTGGAACATGTGCTGTAATTCTTTGTGTGTGCTGGAGTGTGAGGGGGCAGGTTCTTGGGACGGTAAGGAACGGGAGATGCTGCCTGGGTATGGCCAGAAAGTGCAAATGGAGCCCTGCCCTGTGGCACTGAGGGAGTGCATGAACAGATACTGAACTCAGAGCTCAAAAAGAACATAAAGGTTGATGTCTGTACTGCATTTCTGTCTCCTGCAAGCAGGTGTTCGTTCTCTAATAACTGTAAGGCCTTTGACACTCATTTTTTGTATAAGTGACTTTCACCAGATTATTTCACTGTGTTGCAATGTTCTCTTTCCCCCTTTTCCAGCAGCAACCCCTCTGCTGATGAGAGCTGTGTTCACCAAAAGCGTAGCTTCCCAAACTTGAGTGCATCACACAGGAGTTGGTACCATTTGCCACTGCCACACCATGTGCCTTCAGGATCACTGTGTTGAGGTTCTCTCTCTTCTTCCAGAGCTCTGGAGTTGATAACTGTGACAGGCAGGTGTAGTTCCATCAGCTGTCCCAGAAGGATTTAACTGCTGGTAAAGATGGCAGACAAGTGCAGTGAAATGCAGGGTTTTTATCAAGGAAGCTCGGTATCAGACCTGCCCACCGAGGCACTTTTAGCCCAGAGCCACCTCAGAGTGTGAGGTCACCAACAGAGGGAAAGAAGAACCTCCAAGGTGTTCTACCTCAGGCAGAATAATTATCTGAGGAAAACAAAATAATCCTCATTTTTAGGAGATTTCCTTCATCCCTAGCCAGAGTAACAGAGAGTAAGAAGACTGGTAAAATGAACCCAGTGTGGGCTAGGATTCTATGAAGCTTTCTTTTGTCAGGACAAAGGATGTCTTGAGGGCTTTCTTCCATTTTCCAACTTCTGAGCTTATAATTGGGACACACCTGCTGGAATCTATGTAGCCCTCATCTTTAAAAAAGTCAATGGTACTTATAGACAAAGTGGAAGATCAGTGCCATCAAAGTATTGATTGCCAACTTAGTTTACTAACTTTGTCATTAAGTGAAACCTGAAGAATTGTCAAGTTTTTCCTTTTTAGCTGTATTTATAAATTCGCTGTCCTATTGCACTCCTGTTTGTAGAAGAACAGTGCTTGACCTCAAACTGATGATTTTGTTCGTGTTATCCTTTCCTAGGATAATGAAAAGCTTGAGCAACTTTCTGTATTACAGTTCCTCCAAGGAATATCTTCCCTGGCACCTAATCCAGATCATGGCACAGTTAACCAGAGTGCTTGTAATTAGCATGTACCTAGGTGTAAGTGTGCACTAAGTGTACTGCTTGCTTTTGTTTTTTTTTTCCTTAACAGAGGTTCTGCTTCAAAAGAAACAGTTTGGTGCTTTTTATGTAGGACCAAAAAAATAACTATTTAAACCAGCCAAACCCTCTTTGTTTCTTTCATCTTTATGCAGAAAACAGCTGAACAGTTTAAAACTTAGTTGAAAAATTGTATCTAAGACAACTTACATGCCAGGCTTCAGCCAAAAATACTTTTTGGAGCCAAATTATCAAACCCTCTCAAAGAGCATTTATAATGGAATTGCTGATGCAACCTTTATTATAGGGATATGAATAGCTATAATGAAGGCTTCAGCTGATGTTCTGGCAAGCCTACTGCTAAAAATTATTCTGAATTTATCTGGCATTCAGAAAATGCTTGAAGTGGCCAAAATGTTTACACCATCATTATCATTTTGACAATCTATCTTTTATCCCAGAGGAAGTTGGTGATGAACAAATTGAAGCAGCATGTGAGACGTGCGTATTTAGCATCTGTTCCTCATTCTCTTGGCAGCATTGTTTGATTTGAGAAAAGCAGGACCAAGGGCCCAACCACCAACTTGCAAGCAGTTGTATTGAATCAGCCTTTATTGCCCGTTGTGTCATGGAAGTGTATTAGTGAGCAGCATTCTGCTTTTCCTAATGATTTGCTTCTGGTTTGTAATCTGGAAATGTTTGCCTCGAGCAAGAGCGTGCAGTTCAGCAGGAGAGCACTTCAGACTTTCATGTCTTTCCTCTGGTTCTTTCCTACTAACTTTTTAGACACTTTTGAAGCACCATTCACTCGTTTATTTTTAGAAAAGTCATTCAAAGCTTTGTCAATTGTGGGCTAATTACAGATGCAGCATTTTCTTGTCAATGCCTGACTTCAGCCTCTCTGAGTAGATCCAGGTAGATACCTGAGGATAGAAATGGAATCTCTTTTATCAGCTTTCTTTTTTTCTACTGGTGTATTTTCAGGTGATGAAATAGTCCAGTTCCTCTGCTTCTGGTGGTTTGGCTACTTGTGGGATTGTACTGATTAATCAAGTTTGAGTGCTGGACTGATTCTACTAAACTCTTGTTCAGGGAGCTATCAGGTGAATTAAACTGGTCCTGTATTGACTTCCCTTCAACTGAGAAGGGCTTGACATACTAAATCAATATAAACCAAATTTAAAATTATTTAAATGGGTGCACAGAAGTGTTTGCACTAGTACAATGAAATAACCTCTAAAACACAGTTTAGATGAGTTCAGTATAATGTGACTCAGGCTTTGTCTCTAAGGTTTTCAATGCTGATGGCAGTAAACTATGCAAAAAAGCTTCTACATGAAATTTCTTGAAAGATACGTGTTTTCTAAAAAACTGTTTTCTATCGTAGAATTTTCGTAGAGAAAATGATAGAATTTCTGTTTGAACATTTTAGAAATGTCAAAAGAAAAGGCATAGCATCATCTAAAAAGGATTTTTAAATGAAATATTTTTGTGAAACTAGCTGCGCATGCTGGTTTGTGTCAGTTGTATATAATTCTGTAAGTTTTGTGAAGTCTTCATCTCTCTCTTTTTACTTTGAAAAATATGGAAGAGGAAACTTGAGACTGAACTAAAAAATTATGACTTTGGTTGGAAGGCTTTAAATTGGATTTGATTTGAGGAGTTTTGCTACCAACTGTAATTGCTGATACACTGATTTTAACAAAAACTTCTGTACCAGTGCAGCTGGGGCATTATCCCAGAAAGAGGGAGTCTCTTATTTATTTTGTTTGTCATCAAATTCAAAGCATAAGATTGGTATTTTTTAATAGGAAACCATTCTGAATGAGACAAAAAATAGTTGCAGTTTGTCTTGTACGATCCTGTATTGAAGGAGAAATCTTGGCACTTATTCACATGTTCAGGAATTAAAGAGTCTGATGTTTCAATCTGTCAAAAAACTTTTCATTACTGAGATTGAAAAGTTTGACTCTAGAAAAGAGGAATAAGAGAATATCCTGGGATGGGAGAAGCTGCCGTGAAGGGAATTTCCTCTGTTGATGTATTCTGCCAGCAAGGCCTAGTTGTCTCTGGAGTTTCCTTGAGTTGTTCAGACTGCACTCAGTCAGCACCAGTTTCTTGGTTTTCCAGTTACTGTTTTCATTCTTACTTCCCCAAGGAACTGGGTGTCTTTGCTCTGAAGTTTGTGTACACTGGGTAACCCCGATATCTTCTTCAGGGCAAATGTGGCTTAGAGAGGCAATCTCTTGTACTGAGCAGCAGTAAAACCCCTGAATTGGCCTTGCTGATGGTACTGGCACAGTTACAGCTCCCTGCAAGCTTAACTGATAGTAGGTCCTTTCTCAGTGTGAGATTTCATTTTCACAGCCGGGTGGCCGGCTCTGCTCAGTGTCAGCACACATAAAGCAGCCTGGCAGCACTGGGCTCCACACGGAGCTGGGGAAGCACCTCCTGGGAAGGGAGCAGAAAACTTCCTCTCAGCATCCTGCCCACTGCAGTGCTGTCACCGTGTCAGGGCTGAGCTCATACATTATGGATGGTGATCTACAGGATATCTCCTAATGCAAAGCAAAGCAGCTGAGGGAGAGCAGGAGAGCCGTTCTAAATACTGCCAGGTTAATAAAGCACCCGAATGACATGGGATTAATCAAAGCACCTCTGACACAACCCAGCCCGCTGGGCCTGCTAGAGGAGCTCTTTCACCTGTTTGAGGCAGACCTCCTCTGCAGAAACAGGTAAAACCAGCCACCAAGCACTTCACAGGCCTCCAGGATTCAGTCCCTTCTGGGTCAGGTGTTAACCTTGTCCTGGAAGCCAAGGAGGAGCTCTTCCCCTCTCTCTGCCACCACTAACATGTGTGGGAGCTGTGGGAACGCTGCTGAAGGTGCGATCCATAAACACAGCCAGGTACAATGCCATGAAACACCAGCTGGCAGTGGGGATTTAGCAGGTGATAAATGGCAGATGAGCACACGCTGCCTTTGATCAAAGATCACCGTGGGTGGCGCAGAACAGCCGCCACTCTGCGAGCAGGAGCTCAGCTTTCCAGGGAAAACAATTCCTGCTCCTGAGACTGCAGGGCACCGGGAGCAGTAAAGCTGGTACAATTTGTTGGCTCAGGACATCCATGGAAAGGGAAGGAGCAGCCACTCCATGGGTTGCCTGTTTATCTCACCCTGGTGCACCCCAGAAGGCTCTGGAGCACTTTCTTAAAAAGTCACAAAGATCCACAATCACACTCAGTGTGAGTTAGTTCCCAACTACGGTTACTTCAGAACATTTTGGGAAGGTTTTATTTCAATGAAAAAAATGCATTTCAAAAATGGTTTTAGAAATGTTTCACTTTTTAAAATTTGGGAATAAAACCCCACTGACTAAACAAAGCTTTGGTTGCTCAGAGAAAGCTTTGAGGTTTGTTTTTTTGCGTTAGAAAATAAAAAAGCTTTGCGTCAAGTGACCTGAAATGATCTTTTTAATGGCAGGAGGTGCAGTTATTTACACGGCTCAGCCTGTCACTCAGCTGAACTGACAAAGATCACAAGTTGTGACAATTTCTGGGTCAGCTCTAGCCTTCTATCAGTTTCGTAGCTAATACACATTGACAGCAAGCACACTTGGGTACAGTGGTAATTGAGTGTCTTGTGAATACTTAATGACATTGTTTAATTTGAAATATGTTTTTTTCTATTGGTATTCTGATCAGCTCTGCATGGAGGAGGGGAAGCCTGGTTATGCTCCTAAGCCTGCCCTGGAAAAGCACTGGCAGGAATTAATGGGAGCGTTAGATCTTGTGTCCTAAAATCCAGGGGGGTCATGGAATGAGGTCACCCAGGAATGCCTGCAGGACATTACCTCCCCACACCCCGTACATTGCAAGGCTCAAAACTTCCTCCACCTCTGCAGAACTAGCTGAAGACTGTTAACATGAACTTCTGTGATTGCAGAGGTATTTTCCCTTTGGGCAAAAAAGAGAGTTTTAATAGTTTGTTTTTGGTATATCCATTTTGATACAATCTCATTTGAACTAAATTGTTTGCATTTGCAAAAAAAAGTCTTTTACAAAACTCTCTTGCACGTGACTGTGTAACTTCAGTCCCATCAAACCAGCAGCACTTTTCTCTACAATAGTGCTTTGCTAATTGAGTCTCTCTCAAAAATGGTAAAAATTATTGGAATTGAATTAATTTTTCAAAAACCTATAGCAAAATACTTCACAAGTACTAAATATTTCCCTATTGTACCTCCTATTTTATGATTCACTGTGGTGGAATTATCCATGTGTAATTTAGGGCAAAACTGAGCCCTCAGTGAGCAGGTGGACTTTAGCCTGACTTTAGAAATGATAGATGCATTTAACAGCCATAGTTGTAGCTCATTATATCATCTGAAATGTGTTTTAGTCACATAAAGTATTTAATTTAAACGATTCCAGGACTTGTGATAGACAGAAGCAGGGAGGATGGCCTCAAATATTAAGATTTTCATTATTCTTTAAGCTGCCAGTCATTAGCTAACTTCTCCCTTGTTAATAGTAATGCTTGCATGAGTCTGTGCTGAATAATGGATTGAAGGTTTTCCCCACCAGCAGGCAGGCCAGTGGGCAATTGTAATTTAAAAAGCAGGTTAGTGAAATTATATTTGGGGAGCTATAAAAGCAGTTTAAACACAGCTTGAGCTGTCCTGAGATGCTTTATTAGGCAAAGGATGTTGACAGACAGTAGAAGGACTTGGATCTCCTCTACATGCCCGAAGCTTGGAAATTGTAGACTTTATAAAAATAATGTTTAACATCTGATTTATGTACAGAGCTGTGGGAAGAGAAAGCAATAAGAATGCGATACTTCTTTTTATTTCCTTTTTATCAGCGTCCTTCTGCTGAAAGGGAGATTGCCTCTGCAGTTATTCCGTGTGTGTGTGTGCAAAGAAATCCAACCTTCACTTCCATAACAATCCCACTTTGCATCACTGGCTCTGCCTCTCTTACCTTCCCTCAGCTGGCATGTTGGCAATCTCCTGATTCAAGAATTCCTCACCAAAGTCATTGCCTGCCTGCCTGCCTGCCTGCCAGGGGAAAAGTGTCTCAAAAATTGATTGTAATTAGAGAGCTAAGTATAGAGCCAGTTCTCCTGACTCCCTTCCACGTGCCCTTTCCCCTGACCCTGATAAACACAACCTCGTGTGTTCATCCTCAGAAGGTGGAATCCCGCCAGGATAATGGGCACTTGAGAGTGTTTATTGGAGGAACGGGGTTTCTGGGGAATGCACTGCTTTCAGATGGAGGAGGGCAGACCGGAAAACAAGGAGAGATGAAAGCTTGAGTGAATCAAAGTGGAGGAAGACCTGGTTGTGCTGTTTAACATTTGATGTTAGATGTGGCTGAGATGCCAAGGGGCTTTTGTTTCTTTGCATAATCTTCCATGCAAATAGGAACGTGTCAGCCACTCTTTAAAGGGCTGGAGCTGTGCTTCGCTGAATTTTGCCCCTTGGTGAAGTAAAATGTACAGCTTAGGCAAGACAGTTGTTTGTTTGTTTGGGTTTTTATTTGTCAGTGTGAATTCTGCATAAACTCAGTCCTGTGGGAGCTGTTGCAGGAGGTGGGAATACTCTCCAGACACGACAGCTTTATCCATGATAACAACTACTACCTGCAAGTGCTCCTGCAGAGTCCAGGGAAAGATGTGGGGGTTTTTGCTGAAAGACTCACATTGTCACGAAGATCATCAGCAAGGCTCTGTGAGCACAATAAAATGGAAACATGGTGTAATATTAGAACAACTTAAATTCCTAAGGCTGGTTGGCATTCTTTCCAAAACAAGTGAAGATTGATCTTTGGACACAAGCTGTGAGCTGCGTAAAATTGCCTCTGCTAAATATGTACTAGTTGGCATATGAATGAGATTTTGTTAATCTTCTGCTTAAATAAGTAGGTAGAGAAAAGCTGGGAGTGAGTCCTCACTTCTCCTTTATAAGAAGAAAAAAGAGTTGTTATTTTAATAATTTAAATTAGCAACTATAATGCAAATATGTGTTTGTAGATACAGCAAACAATCAGCAGCCATTATTTGGGAACAATATACCAAACTGTGTGTTCCTGCTTTACTAAAGTACTTCTGGGGATTAAAATTGTCAGAAACCCACCAAGATTGAATGTTTAAGGAGTTAAATGCAGTTTTGTGTTCCCCTGGTTTCTTCAGCCATATGGGAGAATCTTCCAAGAAGTCCTGTGTTCCGTTAGATGGGGTGTTTGGTGTCCTAATGAGGCATAAAATCCAAGTAATGGAATAAAATTTGGAGCCAAAAAAGGGCTTTCCTGTGCTTTATTTTTTGATTCAATTCAGTAACACATTTATTAACTTCTGTAATATGAAGAATAAATCATTGCATTTTTTAAGGGCTTAATGGTACTTCACACTCAGGACAAATCTTTGTGTCTTTAGGGTGCTGAGCATTGTAGCAGGTCCTATTTCATAAATTTCAGAAGGAACACAACAGTGCAGCACTTGAAACAAGTAGGATTTCAAAGTGTCTATGTGCAGACTTGAACTGTAATGAGCTGAGCCTTTGCTTATTCCAGGAAGCAACAGGCTGAGCTCTTGGGGCTGTTGGAGCCTGGATGGTTTCTTTCCCTTTGGGGCCCTACTTTGCATTGCCTGGTGGTGGCCAACAAGCCTGGTCTCTGCTCGTGGACTGGGCAGTAAGAGGTGTTGTGAAAGGATCATTCAGCTAAAGCAAAATCTACAGTATAAGGATCACTGACCTGAGAATTGTAATTCTGCATTACCGGGATATTCTGGCTTTTTTTCACAGTAAATGCAACTTAGTTGCCCTTATGAAGAAATGGGTGGTACTTCACACAACTTATACATTTTTTAGCACACCTACGGCAAAGTTCATTAATTATGTCACAAATCACCTTTGTGTAGCTTCGAAGACAGCATACATTATAAAATATGTTTAATACATGAACATAATGCTTTGTCTTGTTAATGCTGTGTTCAGTAAAAGGGAAAAAATACATTCTAGAGTGCACATGGATGGATGTATTTACATCCAGTGTTATTTCTTTATAGTAGTAAGCATCAAACCCACTCATCCCCTCATGACAAATGCACTTTCCAGAGGAACTTCTTTTTCACTTAAAGCAGCCAGAGCTGAGGAACGGCTCATTAAGTGCCCAGCACGCACCATTAGGTAATGCAGGTAGCCCTTCACGCAAGCTTGGATAATGCTCACACCCCTCACCTTGGCCTTCTCTGCTGCCAAGAGGAAAAACATTGCCAAGCACAACATTGAGCCTAAGGCAGTGAAATCTCTTTGCTTTCATGTCTCTCTAGTCTATATCAAATAACATTTTCATTTTCTCTCAGACAGAATTACAGTCTTCGGCTATACCACCCTGTGCCATTATCTATCTAGTAGAGAAGTTTGTGCCCTAGAGAAAAAACTTACTCCCATAATACATATTTCCTGTCAAAAGTTTCCCCCTTGCAGAGCAGGTGAAGTGCTAAGACTCAAACCACACGAGGGATTGGCAGAGATGCTGAACCCTTCTCTGCATTCCCAGTGTGTAAAAACAGAGCAGCACTTTTTGTTCATGACAGGATGTGCCTGGTCCAGTGTAGCACACCACGTTTTTCCTGTTGTGTAGGATCAATCTAATCAAAATGTGGGTATCTTCCATAAATTCCCAGAATTCCTTCCTCTTCTTCCTTGTAAGGAATACAAGAAGTATCTCCTGTGCCTCATAGCAGTTTGCATTAGAAATAGAATAAATTCTGGTGTCTGTGGTTTGTAATCCATCTGTTAAGATGTAGCTTTTAGCAGGGGAAAAATAATTTTAATTCTGTCCTACCGTAACTTGCAATTTTTCAATGTTACAAATTATGTCCTGTAGTAAGCTGGAATACTGCAAAATTTATTTGCAAGTTTAGAGCTGGTCTCTCTAGGAGTGCTGTCTGAGATCTGTGTGCACTGCACCTGCATGAAGAGCATTGGTGGCTGAAGCTTCCTTACTCAGTGACCCCCAGTATTTGTTAGGTTAACGTGAACCAGGAGTGGCTCCTTGGCAGGCAGGTGGGCTGGGAGAGGAGCTGGGGTGGGACAGTGAGAGGGTCTTTGGGGTGGGGGCAGCTCAGTCCCATCTCCTGGGACCCTCCCTGAGCACAGCCTTGGTGTGCAAGGCATAATCAAAGAGCATATTTGAAAAAGTCAACAGAAATGAAACCAGGAAACAGCATGAACAGCACAGGGCACAAGGCATTTGCAGGGGAGAGGAGTAGCTGGATGTGAAGCCCTCAGAAGGAATGAGTGTGCTTCCCAGATTGAACTGGACTGCCTTGAAGCAAACTTCACAAACAGAAATGGCAATGTAATGAAAACAAAACAGCCAGAAAATGTTCAAGAAGTCAAAGGATAAGTCGTTTGCCTTGGAAAAGTAGCTAATGAAGTCAAATATTTCAAGGGAAAAACACCTTGCAGAATATGGTTCAAAAAGGTGATGAGAAAGGACCCATTTTTTTGTAAGGGTGTTCATAAAACAGTTTCTAAAGAACAGTTTTCTTGGTTCCTGTTAAAATGTTCTGCAGCAGACTTGGGAACTGAGGAAATAACAGAAGTAGCAAAACTGTTTTGTGTTTTTGTCCAAAAGAGAGAGGTCATTCAGCAGTTATGTCATGGACTGTTCTTCAGAGCAACTTCGAGTTAGTAAGACAATGCTGACAAATGGTTTTGTTGCTCTGTTTTCAGTGTGAAGTCACAGGGTTTTAGACTCAGTTTCCTCAAAGAAATGTGTTCTTCCTAAATGCAGATGTGGAATTATACCTAAAATGCTTGTATCTGCCTTTTCTTGTCCATCTTTTTTGTGCTCTGCTCTGGTGCTGGGAGAACAGCTCATGTCTGAAGGCATATTCTCCAAGCAATTAATTATCCCCCATATTTGTATAATTGTATTGTCCTACTTGTTGTAATTGAGCTACATCTATTTGGCACTAGGCTGCCCCATATACCTTTCACTCCCACGGGTGAGCTGTGTAACAAATTGGTGCAGCTCATTTGGAGGCAGGGGAAGAAATGTGCATGGCTAATGTGTTCCATGATGTATGGGCAGCCCGTGCTGGGCTGCCTCACTGAGTACCCTGGCTGCACTGAGCTCCTGATAAATGAGCAGCCTGGCCAAAGAATGAGGGCAGACAGGAGATGCTCACTAAGTACTAATAGGCTACACAAAGTATTGTGCTCAGCAATGAGGGCTTTTTTCCATCATTCCAGATAGCAAGCTGTGTTAGTCATGCTAATGTGATGCAGTAGTTGTGACTGCCTTGACATGGCCCATTTAAATATTTGGGGAGCTGCTTCTTTCACATCTGCATGTCCAAGTACATTGTGCTGGATTAGCTCTAGTCAGTTCAGCACTGTGTTGTCAACTGTAGTTAAAACAAGTGTCGTGGGCTACTTCATCACTGAGTGACCTGCACTCATGATACAAAAAATAGGCATTGATAAACAGCTCTTCCATGAGGCTGTCTTCAGTTTGTGAGTGACTGAGGGAAGCATCACATCCCAGCAGCTGTTGCATCCTGGATGTGCTGAGGCACCTTCAGCGTCCTGTGCTCACTCAGTTCAGACAGCCACAGCAGCCCTCCTGCATCTGGGCACGAGGAGCTGCCATGGTACTTGGTGGTGACAGATCTGCAAGGCTGATGTCACTTGTTTATGTGGCAAAAGCGAGATCGATACTCACAGGGAATTCAGAGCTCACACACGGCGTTTCCTAGGGAGGATTAGCTGAAAGGAAATGTCTGACAGCTCCGTGTCAGCTTTCACATTGCAAGCTGAAATATTCTTTCTTCCCCTTCACAGTCTGATGGAAATGCTATTCCCTTAAATCCTGGCCAGTCATTTAGCAAGAAGTGTTGTATCAAATCCGTAATTTTGTCTGCCTGAAACATCCTAGACCTTTAGCAATTACTTAGGAACGCATCAGCCTTTTCTGCCAATCAAGTCTAATCATTAGTTCTACCATCTTGACCCCAAAAACTATCAATGCCTTTCTTAAGCTGGGACCTGCTGAGGGTTCACAATGTAGATTGATCTGAAAGGGCTAGAAACTTCCAGAAATGTTTTGTTCCTCTTTGCAGTTTGAATCTTCTTGAAGATTGTCCTTGTCAACTTCACTACATTGCTAGATTTTTATTATGCAGTTTTTACTGCTCCAGTGCTTACATCTTCAGGACAGATGTTCCAGGGAACGCACTGAGAACTGAGGCTTTCTGAGAAGCCATGAGACAATAGAAATACTAAATTTAGCATGAGGCCTTCATTCTCTCTTTTCAAAATTCAAAACAATGATGAAAATCTAGAATTGCTAAACTGCAGATGCAAAGAATGGCTTTGCTTGATTTTGTTTTATCACATGGATGAGTTTAGGGTTTAGGATCTATTTCTAGGCCACAGCTGACTCTCTACCACTCATGAAAGTATATTCCCAAGTTGCACAGTCAGTGGCCTTGATCGACCAACATGTGTTTTCCTACCAGTTGCTGGCTTGGGATGCTGTGTGCTTTGGCAGGAGTAGCAGCCTTCCAGTATTTGAAATGGAACAGCAAGCATGAAACTGCATGGAACTTCCTCCCACAATGGGAATGACCCTTCCTTCCTCCAGATGTGCTTTTACAAATATTGAGTTGGAGTAAATTATTCCTTCTCACTCAAAAATTCCAGTTTAAGCTGAGTCCTTCCTAGCTGAAGTAACTGCAAGAAGCCCTCATAGTAAGATGGAATCATTCTCTTTGTTTTGATGAAGATGATACCTCTTACAGAGCTGTGGCACAAACACACCAAGCTTTGCTTTTAGGCAGGAGGGTTTATTTTACTCATTTTGAAGTGGAAGCTGGTAAGTGGTAGGCAGCCCTATCTTGTTCTACAAATCTCTGCTGATGCTGTTTTTAAAAACAGAAGGAAAAAAGGTCCCTTAGGAGATGCAGAGTAAGACAACAAATACTTCCTATGGCTTTGCCTTTTTTATTTAATAACTGCTGATTTTAAAATCTGCCACATTGTGTCTATTTTGATGTGCAAGTTTCCACAGTGTCTTGTAAGTTCCTATACAGGTGAAGGGGGAGGTAGCAGAATTCTCTCACTGCAGGCTGGGCTCAGTCTGTCTTCTTAAGGCAAAGTGCTGCTGCTTTGTGCTTGGGTCACAGCAAGTCCCTGCATCTCCATCTGGCTAAAACAAAAGGGAACACTGTCATCCAAAAGCAGGAAGGATAACAGGAAAATACTGTCCCAGTATGAGAAGCATATAAAAAAATACACCAAAAACTCTGGTGGTTAGGTTTGAGGGGGATTCCAGCCTGCCATATATGGGAATCATTGAAAATTGTCAAATTAATGATAATACTGGTACAAAGATAAACTTACTTCTGAAGAGCTCCAGGCTTTCTACTTTTTTTTTTTTTAAGGACTTCCTTCATAATTTAGAATTGAATAAATCTTAAATTAATTCTATAATAGATGATGGAAAAGCACTTTAGAACATGAAAGAACATTCTCCATTCATTTGAAATTCCTCTTAGAAAATCAGTCGTGGCATAATTTATCAGGAATATTAGATTATTTGCATTTTATCCAATTTTGGTGAAGTTTTCCATTCATGTATTTACTCTGTTTATCCTGGAGATACTATTAATCTGCCAAAAATCTTTTTTTTCTAGAAATTAGCATCTCACCACTTTTTTTTTTTTCCCCCTCTCTGGTATGTTTATTTCATGTCCTGCTTTCCAAACATCCCCAGACTTTCAGCCTGCTAAGTTGGATGTCTTTGGGCAAACCATTTGGCCTCTTTTTCAGTGATCCCCATCTGCTGAGGGGGGACAGTGCTTCCCCATCTCCCTGGGGCTGCATTTAAATGGACTGATGTTCATAAAATCCTTTCAATGCCTCCTGCCTAAAATTCTCCAAGGAAAATCATGGCACAAAGAGCTGTAGAGACTGACTACACTTTGAAGAAATTGCAGGCAGCCTCTTTTTGTCTTCCCTGTTTAGTTTGTTTTTCTGAAATGTTGATGTGCTGAAAAGTCAAGCCAGGAAAAATAGGGGGGGGAAAAAAAGCTTGTGCTCCTATTTGACAGATTTTTTGCTGTTGAATTAAAACTTCAAAGAAAATGAAAATAAAAACTTAGATGCTTTAGCTATCTGACCTTTTATCTTTGACTGAGTTCTCAAAACCATTCCTGAAGTAGACATTTCATACATACTTGTGACACAAGCCAAGTGTCACATGAAAGGACAGGCTGTTCCCATAACATTGAGGTAGGAAGCCTTTACCTAAGTTAAAAGAAACACCTGAACACCCTGTGGCTGTGTTATTCTGTAATTATCTGTTCTAGACAAATCACCCTTGCTTTGATAAATAAAAGTACATGGGGCGTACAGGCTTCCCTGGGGGGGATCAAACAGAGAAAGGATTTAGAGATCACAAATGCTTGTGGCACAATGGAAATCCACTATTAAAAGATGCTCTGATACCAGAAGAGTCTCCAGCTACTGATCTCAAAGAAAGTTTATGTTAATTAGTGGGGAGCACTTGCAAAGATGGGTTGTGCACTTCTGAACTGATTCTGACTGACAGGTTCCCATTTCTACAGGGACATAGAAGAGAGAAAACTAGTCTGCCCTTGTATGACAAGCAAGTCACTTGTGAATTCCAAACCTTTTACTTTGATTTTTGAGCCTGAACTCCTTGGACTTGGTGCTAATTTTCATCTTTAGTTTCTGTGCTTTGCCTTCCCTGTTTTCAGTCAGTGCCACGTGTGTCACCACACTGTCTCAGGTGTGGAACATCTGTTCTGTGTACCAGCTGCTTACCCTGAATTCCTCTTTACTCTTAACCACACTTTTACAAGAAACTTTCCAACAGTGATGCACTGAGAATGAGTCCGTAATGTGCATATGTGTATCTGTAAGTGAATGCTTTTTTGCACACTGCAATTCCAGTACTTAAGTTGCCTCTCTTGTAGTTATTTTTTGCTTTACACAAGGTCAGGTTTTGCTGCCCTTGTTTGTGCAACTCCCCTGTAACATTATTAATGACTTTAATGTACAATTTTAAAAATCTGCTTTTCTGCTCATCATGTTATTATCTGCATTTTTCTAAAAGTGCTCTCCATTTGTAGAGCACAAATCACACGATGTATACATGAATTCAAAGGAACAAGTTAAAGATAATTCCTCTTCATCAGGCTCTCTGGAATGAAAGATGCTGTTGGTGTTTCATGCTGTGGACTGTAGCTGCCATGGCTGATCACTGGGAATGTGTGGTACTTCCTCAGAAAAAGAAAAAAAAAGTTAAGCAAAGGGTTTTTAGTGCTGTGTTCTGCAATGCTGTAGATCTGGGAAGGTGTAGTGAGATACATTGTGTGGGATTTCTAATGCAGTGAAGCCAAGAGATTGAATTTATCTTGCTGTTACTGTTGTATGAATAGCAATAATTACCCATTTTTCCTTTCATTAACTTTGTGATTTTGATACATACGCTGCTTTTAGAAAGGCACACACTAAATCTCTGAATTCTGTCTTCTAAAAATTCATCCTCTCTGGGAAAAACTCTTCCAGAGGCCAAGGAAATACTTCAGCTGGCAGGAGCTCTTTTTTGAGTTAGTTTCTGTGTGTTCTTTTCTGAAGAAACTGGTCTCTAATGAGCAGATCTGATTTGAAGCTGCTTCAGGCTTGCACTGGGAAGAGAGAAATGTCTAAGCTCTGGGTCAAAGTTTGAGGGAATTTCCTTTTGTCTACACAGAGTCTTGTGTGTGATGATTTCCTTGCACCCTTTTGGAAGCTCACACAGAGTGTCTAAAATAAGGGCTGTAGGAATGGACTTGGTAAGGATTGAGGAGCTGGATTTCTTTTTACCAGTCTTGCAACTGAAAATACTTTTCCTTGTTATTTCTTTTCTGTGAAGCAGAGACTTCGAAGTGGTGGCAGTCTGGGGTTTTATATGAGCTTTACCATGGAGCTTACCTTTTCCTGCAGCTGGCTCTCAGCCATGCATCCTCTGGAGCATAGGGATGAGGCACTAACAGGCAAAGTGTCCTCACTGATATAATTTATTTAAACACCGAAATACTAAACTGCTTCAATGAGATGATCGTTGAATAGGCTGAGACTTTCAAACATGGGAAGGCTGAATAAATAGCTAGTTGAATACTGACTGAAATGGTTATTTAATTTTGGTGAAATAAAGTGTTTTGAAACCCAGTGAGGTCTTACTAGCGCAGATTTTAGTATGCTGAGCTTTGTAAAATAAAGTGGTGTTTTTTCAGCAGCCCCTCTGTGTTTCCTCTGGGTCCCCACATCATGTGTCCCATGTCAGAGTGTGGCACTAAATTGCTGAGCCCTTGGATGGAAGTGGTGCTGCTGACTTCCATTTTAGGAGAAACCCAAATTTTATTGGTGCTTCTTTCATCCTTAGTTCAGTCGTTAAAATGAGCAATATAAAGCTGTCCTTCACCACTGATGTGAGCTTTCCACTTTCTATTTCTGTGAACTGATTTTGAACTCTGCTATCTAGATTATGTACAACCCCAGCAAAAGATTCATGTGGGCAAAAATAGTTTATTTTACTTCACTGACAAAGAATATCTTTGAAAATGAAAGTGATATCTAGGCTGTTAAGCTTTTTCTTTTTTTCTCTCTGTTCTTTCTTTTACTTTTTTTCCTGTATTTTTTTCCTCTTTCTTTCCCCAGAAGCAACATAGTAAGCTTTTAAAAAGTGTATCTGTGAGCATAGTAAGTTTTACACTTTTGTTTTATGTTTGCTAAGGAAAAATTTTATCAGACTGTTTTGTTGATCTTTATAGATCTCTTCTGGGGAGGAAGGCTGCCAAAATGTCAGTCAAGGCTTAAGGCAAAGCCTACAGCCATCCTGATGTATTAAAACAGGAAGAAAAAGAAAGAGGGTGATGAAAACCCTGATCCACTGAAGTACTAGAAAGACTTTTTTCCATTCATATTGTTGTGGTGGATCTGGCCTAAGATTCTCGCTCGGGATGTCAGTGCTGAGAGAGGAGTTTGTAAATAATGTCTGTACCAAGGTTCATTTGGGATGTTTACCCCTGCTCACAGTGCTCACATGGCTCCATGCAAGGGCATGGAAAAGGAGCCCCAGTTCCCATGGCCACGGACATTGCTGGCACAGATCAGAGCTGCAGGGTCTGATCCATCAGCTGTGGAGCTCCAGTGTCCAGCACAGCCCTGTCATGTGTTGCCCCTCGCATGGGGCTGATGTTTGAGAAGTCTGTGGTGCTCCCTTCCCCTTTAAGGGTGGGATGTCACAGTGGTGCAGTTAATTTTTGTTGGTGGCATGACTGCACCTACTTTCCTTTTGCAATGACACATTGGGGTGTGTCATTTATCTCAGGCCCTGTATCAAACCTGCCGGCCTCCTCTGCCCTTAGAATTTATGGTGAGGTGTAGGGGAAGAAGGAGTGTGTGATGGATGTGCTTGCTCACTCCACTGCTCCTGCAGCTTCTCTTTTTTTGTGATGCTGGGTTCACCAAGCCTTCATTATCTTGTGTTGCTGAGACATGCAGCCAGTCCCTTGCTTCAGATAACTTAGGCTGCCTCAGACAGCTCAGAGGGAGCAGGAGTGGAGACCGTGGCTTTTGGAGCAGAATTACAAGTTCATGTCCAATTCACTTTGTCGTGGTGCCCTCCAGAAGGAGCACCCTGGCTTCACTGCCGTGTGCCTGTGATCTGTTGATTGCTGTCTTCCCCCTGAGTCAGAAACAGAATCCCCTGATGTTTAGCTTGAGTTGAAGGGATGTGAAAAATTGATGGCACCAGCAAAATCAAGGCTGTGGTAAAAATCGCTGGTTCTCAGCAAGCATTCGTTAGTGTTTTCTTTTCACAAATCAAAAACTTCCCCAGATACGGAGAACTGAATTTTATACCCTACCTATTTTTCCATGGCACGTGCTAATTGTTTTCTTATCAACTCTGCAAATAATTGGCATGCCACTAGCCTCTGAATATTTGTGTCAACTAATAGCACACCATTGTGAGTTTATCTCCCTAGACTGGTAAGGACAAAAAGAGTAATTTTCTTACTATTTATACGGTTTTTAAGTGGAAGAGGTTAACTTCTGATTTAGAATTTATTTCAAGCTCCAAAGGAGACCAGGTTACACGTGTGTTAAGGCAGAGATTTATCTGATTAAACTGAATAAGGATCTGCACAGTTAGGTCCCTAATTACCCAGCTGATTGCCCTGTCAGGTAGGAGTCCCAAGCCTGGATGGCCATTCTGTCTCTGGCCTGTCTGGGCTCCACGTGTTCTTTGCTTGCCTGCTCTTTCCTACTGCAGTTCAGGCAGAGCCAGAAATCCTTGCTCCTGCCTCTTTTCTCAGAGCCCTCCTTCACAGGAGGATGCACTCACTGGTATCCAGCAGCTATCTTCCTGCTGATATATTGACCTTATTTTAAAATTCATTTCAATTACTGACATAAAATATCTATTTTCTCCAAATTCTTGGAAATTCTTGTTGTTTAACAAAGAAATGCCTCTGTGGTTTCTAAATCCTTTTTTTTTTTCTTTTTTCTTTTTCCCAATAAAAAGTGAGGTACGTGTTTAAATGCATCAAATTACTTGAGATGGAAGAGCTTACTTAATTTAGTAAATTACTCTGTGGATCATAATAAGGAGGATTGACCTGTTCTCCTCATGCTCTTTCTGATGGCATCAGCAATAAAAAGCACAGAGGACCTATTTTAATCATTAAAATTGCAAAGGCATGTCAGAATGCTCAAGTAAAACAGGTCTTCTGAGTGGATGGCATATTTATGTAAGTGCTTTCAGAGGAAAAATGCTTCTTATGGTTGTATCATTACAACAACAAAACATGAGGAATGCAGCAACAAAGTTTTCAATCTTAATTATAAATCAGTTCAGTTACAGGTACAATGTAACTTGTATTTCTAATTTTCTTCCTATAAAATTAAATTATCTTTGTTGATATAAAAGTATAGTACACATCTGTCAAGTAGATGAATTCCTAGCAGTAAGAACTGCAGATTTTGATTCCTCCTCTTTTTTTTTGTGTTTTTAGCTACACATATCTGAACAGTGAACTACCATAGAATTTTTATGATTCTAACTCAGTATCTCAAGCATTAACTTAGTTCCTTCAGAAATGAACTACCTCACATTGCCATCTGGGTTGTGGGCCAATTAATTATTTACCCAGTAGAATTAGTGGCACGTACATGTTTGTGTAGAGGTGGAAGACATTTTGCAGTCCCAGGTCAGTGATTGCAATCCAGGGGCTCAGGTCCTTCCCCCTTTCCAGAGCAGGGCTCCCAAACAGCACAGAGGGGAACACACCTGCAGCCACAGCTCCTTAGGCAGGCTGATTCCTGGGGTACAAGGCCTTGGCCAGGAAGCAGAGAGAAACCAAAATTTAACTAAGTGAGAGAGAAAAATCTGTCAAAAATGTACACTCAAGAAAATAGCTGAAAAAACTAGAGCTGCAAATTCCAGAGGAGAACAGAGCCAGTTCTGCCTGGGAATGCCCTCTCTAATGAGGAGCTCATTGCAAATTTAATGTGTGCCTGCAGTGCATTATTTGAACTACTCTGTACTTCATACAAGCATTTATGATACTGGAAGTAGTGACAGAGTGGGTATAGGAGCCTGGGAATATATCTGCCCGGATCTCTGGCACATACTGAACATCTGGGATAACAGGCATCTCCTTTACGTGTTTCAGAGCTGAAGCACTCCAACGTTACCCAGTCACTGAGAGAGATTTCAGCATCGTGGTCTAAACCAGTGTTTCAGAGCAAATAATGAAGTAAGCCAAGTTTAAACTCTGAGGTGGTATTTATTGCTGTATCTAGACTATTTACAGTGCTCAAGCAGCAGGATGGTAATACAATGGCTGCCCTATGTGTAATTAGTTGGGTGAACAAAGAGCTGAAATTAGCAGAAAAATCTATTTATGGAGGAAGTCCTTTGTGAATTCCGTGTTTGATCACAGAACAATGTAATTAAGGTTCCATAGGAAAACTGGCTCTTTCCTTCTAGCAGGGCTCTGGAATATGCTTGACAACATCCACGTGCCAACAAAAGTACCACACTTGCACTTGCTCAGTGATTTTAGAATAGCAGTAAATGCAGATGCTGTGAGTTAAATGTGCTGGAGAAGGTAACATCTGAGAGAAGGTCTGACTGCAGGTACAGGTGGGGGGTCTGCAGTGTGCTCAGGGCCTGGGCAGTACTGTCCCACATAATTATCTTCTAAAGTCTTGGGAAAGGGAAAGGACACTGCTCATGGATCCTGAGGTGAAGTCACACTATGGTCAGAGTGTGCATAAGGTCTTGCAAGAGTGAATTTTAGGCCTATGAGAGAAGAGCAGTGCTGAGAAAGACATTGCCAAGCCAAAAGGCTGGTGAGCCCTCTCTGCGAGGCCTCAGGGACCTGGCATCCCTGTGACTTTGTGTTGCTTAAACCAGACAGCAGCTGTGAAAGTCACAAAGGTACAGGGCTGTGATGTTTTATTTAGATTGGTTTCCAAAGAGGAGAGAAGCTGTAATAGTAGCTCTGGGTAGCAGTGGATAGAAAAATACCTGGGTTTTTAACCTGCCTCCTGTGGCCCAGTCTGTTCACTGGCCTCTCATGAGCACAGTACCCAGGCACTGTCACTGTCCAACAGTGTTGTGTTTCAGCAGACACAAAGAGAGTCATTTGTACTGTTTCTGTGGGTGCTAGCCACACAGGAGACTTCAGATGAGGGCTGCTGCCCTGCTCATGGGTAGCATTTGTAAAACTCTTCAACTCAAGGATGTGTTTTGCTGGAATTCCAAAACATGGCTCCAGATCTAGGCAGCAGAATCACCTGACAAAGCCATCTATGTCTGGGTACAGCTGAGTTCTGTCGTTGGTTATGCAGAGTAGCAATGCAAGAGTAGGAAGTTGTGGTTATCCTTAGTATTGAATATTGCCAGGGAGCTTTTTTGAGATTTTTTTTTACATAACTTTGTTTTCAGAAGTCAGCCTGTGGAACATCTGTGCTTTTGTGATGAAATTCTCTTACCTTGATTCATGATACAAACCCTTCTCTCATGCATCTCCATAACCCAATCATTTGCATAGCACCAAAGAGAATTTTGCATATTAACTAAACCCATTGCTTTCCAAGGTTTAGGGAACTGTAATTATTCTCAGTTAAAACTTTTCTTGGCGTTGTAACTAAAAAAGGAGGTAAAAGCCTTTTTTTTGTAGTTGGCAGTAATTCTTAGAAAAAATTCATCTTTACTGTATTATTTCAATAGTCTCTCCAGTTTGTTTTTTGATAAGTTCTGTTACTGTTTTCAGAACATGGACACCAAACTGGGATCCTCTGCAGGCACTAAGCCAGGAGAGTGGAGCAGGGGGAGGGTGAGCAGTGGATAAATAGGTAACTGCAGGAATAGCTTCTTCCAATCTCTCCCACTGTGCACCCTGTGTTAACATACAAGAGGAGTAGGTAGTCTCAGCAGTGTATTCACTGTCCAGTGTTTCAGGAACTTTTTCCATGCCGAAATGTGGGATTCAGGTATTCCAGAGGGCTTTCACCTGGTTTCTGCAGGTGGTGTCACCACTCAGAATTTGTTTCTCCCCTGTAGCAGAATGCTCTGATGGGACTTCCAGTAAAGCATCTCCTCAGGTGCCTTTTCCCAGTGCCTAGGAGAGGTTTTTAAAGTGTGTTATCCTTCCTTTGACATGGATCCATGCCCTGAGGTGGGGAATGATGAGATCACCTCGGCTGTTTTGCTGCCCGTAGGATGTCAGGAGGGCATCCCTTCCTAATACCTTCAGTTTGAACTAGTAATTAGAAATGCTGTAGTCCTAAAGAGCTCTGGAAATATAATTAAAATCAAACATTGTACTTCCTGGGGCAGAAATTGGCAGTGGTACTTTCCGTTCCCTAGGAAATGTTCAAAGCAATAAAAACGAGCCCTTGTTTGTGGACAGATGGGAAGCTTCCTGTGTAGGACAGAGGACTGTGCATGGCTGTTTCTACCTTCATCTTACCAAGAGGGGCCAGAAGGGAAACACTGTTCCTGTGAAGATGTTCAGTCAGCTTTTACCTTCTGTGTGGAAGATGCAATTTGTCTGTCTGAGGGGTAATTGGACACCAGATGACAAAGTGAGCTAATTTAATAAAAAGGCTGAGGAATAAAATTTTAGTCTGCAGCTGTGGCTAATTCTGTTCTGTTAGCAATAATAATAATAATAATAATAATAACAACAACAACAACAACTTTCCTGTGACGTGGCCATTTTAGCATCTATGTTGCAAACAACTGGCATAGCAACTTGATACAAAAAGACATAAAGATCCTTCCTGTATTGCAACCATTTTGATCAGGAGATAAAAACGACCAAGTTGTGGCAGTAGTAATATGTGGGTCACTGAATCAATCCGACACCAATTTATGACTGTGCAGGGAAATGAAAATGGAAAACAAATAGTCTTAAAGTCATGTTACAGGAGATACCCATCACTCACTCTCAGCTTTTCATTTTTAGGGATATGAATACCATAAGCACTGAACATGACTCTCAGTTCCTAAATCAGTTTTGAAACAAACATTTTTTGAAGTCTACAGGGAATCCTTACAGAACTGCTGTATAAACCAGTAATACAAATGTACAGAAAGCAGAAGGATATTACAGGTTGTATCTATAACCTTAGACTTGGTTAAGTTTAAGGAAGGATGTCATCATTTTCATGGGCTGCCAAAGGCAGAAACACTGTGATCTCTCCCTCATTTGTTCTTAAGATTTGTAAAATTAAGTGCTACTAAACTTCACCAAGGAGCTGAAGTGCCAATCTACCAAAATAATGGAACCTGCTCCTGAGAATCAGTGATGAGTGTTCTATGACTCCGTGTGTGTGGTGGATTGCAGTTGCAGTATCCCTCTGAGTTGCAGATGAATTCAAGCTGAGAGAAGCTCCATGGATTCTGCTTATTTCCTCTCTAGTTGTTAAAGGAAAGCACATGTCAAATCAGGCACTGATAGGATAATGTGTTGCCAGCAGCAAGATATTTCGAGTTAACATTTACTTATATGCAGTATAGAAATGTCAGGCACCAAGCATGTGACTGGTTCCCTTATTAATCTGGGGGTTTATTGTTTATTGAGATGCTGCTCCACAGGCCCTGTGCCTCGTGTTGCTGCTGGAAAGGTGAAGCCAAAGCTTAGTGCTCTTTCCTTGTACTGGCTTCAGTTTGTCCATCTGCTCAGTGCCCTGCCTGCTGCTCACTCTGCCCAGGATCACCCTGGGCTGGGACTGCAGCTGGAGCCACTGGGGCACTTCCATGGAATGATGTTGGCACTTTTAGGAGCTTTGCTCTGAAGTGTCACTGAACCAAGTACTGACCAGCACTCAGCAGCTCTGTGCTGCTGCAGGGTTTGTCTTCTTCAGGTGTCCTCAAAACACTCAAGCATTAAGAGTTCTGCTGACCTGGGGGCTTGGTTTTTGCCTACTTATGATTTCCTGGGGAATGTGTAGGATTTTTTCCTCATTTCTTATCTCACTTGTTGAGTTAATGCCTTTAGCTCAAGCTGCCTACATTTCTATTTTGGCTGTGGCAGAGGCAATTGCTGATCATGAACGGGGCAGATGTGGTAACACTGATCCATACACAGATGTTCCACTTCTGTCTTGAGGGGGAAGAATTTGCTTTCTCATTTGTTTCTGTATCAACAAATAAAACTGTCCTCCAAAACATGAGGCATGTCCAGAAGAGCAGTATCTGATGGTGTTATGCAAGAGCAGCATACCCCAGTACATGACTCGTGGCTGGAGGGCACTGAGAGTGCAGGGAGTTCTTTTTCATCCCCTTGTACTTGCTTAACACAAACAGAGTCCAGCTGTTGCTCCCAGTCTGTCACTGACTTGCATGTAGAGTCTTGTGGCAGCTTTGTCCAAGGACAGGAGGGACCTGCTCCCCTGAGCACACCCAAGGTCAGTGGTGCTTTGGTAAGGCTCCATCTCACACAGAATTCATGTTGGGGAGAACTGGTAGGTTCAGTGAAATCTAGCCCTGCTTCCTGTGGGATATTCTGAAGTTTGCTAAAGATACATGTTTTTAAGCCTTCTGTGGAAAAGCATTGGTTTTACTGCTATTGCTGGCAGACAGTTTTGGAGATTGGAATAGATTTTAAGTAACCCAGCAGATAAAGCCCTTCCTTCCCTGTCACACACAGACATGACTTTGTCCTGGGTAGAGCATTTGGAAAGGAGCTGATGTGTGATCCAAAAGGGGAGCTGGAACTAAGGAGCTGTGCCAGGGTGGTGGGAATGGAGCAGATGAGAGACACCTAGAAAGGCTCACATGAGGAGGGAGAAATGCAGACTGGCTGGCCCTGGTGTGCCAGAGGCACTGAGGAAGGGTTTGCTGGGGAAATTACAATACAGTTCTGACAGCACAACAGTCTGTTGGGAGCTGAAGCCCCTGTTTGCTGTTTCAAAGGCCAAAAGGACCTTTTCAGGGGGAGCTGGTGAAGGAAGTGTGGGAGGCCAGTTGTGGCTGGGAGTGACATCACCTGGCTCATGCATGTACCACACACACTGGCAAGGAAGCCACTCCTCCCTGCTGCTTTTCTGCTCTTCCCGGGTCACTGAGCCTGCAGTGGTAGGGAATTAATCAGCTGTAGTACCTGTAGGGCCTCAGGCTCTGAGATGGTTGTTTCATTCCTGGGACCTCCCACACAGCTGTGAGTTTGGATGCTTGGGACTCTCCTCACAGGAGCCGGAGTAGCCATGGTCATGCACTCTGTGCCTGGGTGTTCAGGTTTCTCTTTGCTGCAAAGAGAAAGACAGTTTGTAGCATGAGGCTGGAAACTTTAGTACTTCTTTCATGTCCTGCTGCTGTGAGGTTTCCATTTACAAACTTGGAGCTTTGTTCTTGGTTTGCAAAGGTGATGTAAATGCAGAATGGAAGCAGCTTGTAGTGTAATGCCCAGTTGTTTTGGTTTCTTGCCACATCTGAATTCTCCTAATTTTGTGACTGTAACTCAGATTACCTGTAAATTACAAATTTTTCAGTAACTCATCAGAAGGGAGTATAAATGATACATATTTACAGTCAGAAAGAGTGAAGTGAAATGTCCTCTTTTCCCCATTTCTCCTTCAAACTCCAGATCCTCGCTTTCCAGAGTCTGCTGCCCTGTCCCTGTGTATCTGAGCCCCTTTCTGCACTGCTGCCTCCATCTCTGCTTAGGTGTGGGCTACCCAGAAGTGATTCTCGAGGCCCTGGAAAGCTGATGATCTGTGTGTGAAGTGTCACTCAGCTCACAGTGTGTGTTTGTCACTGCTCTGTCCTAAAGCAGGTGTGTTACTCTTTTAAAGCTGAGTCCAGCAGAAATGAGCACTGGGTTATTTTACAGTCCAAGGAGAATGGGGCCCTCCTGGATAACTCTCAGGTACCTCAGATCTGAGTCACTGATGCCTTCCAATACTCAAATCATCACTTAGCATGTCTTGAGGGCAGGCAGATAGGATTTTTACTGCTCTCTGAGGATTTTACCAGAAATACTCTCTTCCTGGAGGAAGAATGCTAGCATGTCATGGAAATGACTTTACTATGATACAGCGAAGAATAATGTGCTCAGGTTATGTGCATGCAAGCTATTAGTGCTTCCTCTCCCTCACACAGCAAGCTGTTTATCTTTCAAAAGGCTGGAAACTCCTCATTTTGCTTTCCAGAGATTTCCTTACGCAACAAACAGTATAAATAACACCTGCAATATGAAGCTTTGGGGAAAAAAAGAGAAGCTTTAGGCCATGCTGCCTGTATTTATGTATTATTATTATGTTTGCACTCAATCCCAAGGAGCAGAGAAGGCAGGGAAAGAGTGCATTAGGACCACCGTGCATTGCCTATTCACAGGAGGAAGAAGCAGCTGCTGCTGAGATTTCTGAGCCCCTGCTCTCTGCCTATCTGGAAGCTCAGCTAAGATTACCTGTGGCTTGGTATTCTTACCAGGAATTAAATACAGGGCTTTGGAGTATCTTTCTTGCTGTTATTTGTAGTGAAGTTACTCATACAGCCCGTTTCAACTGGGGACCATTTTTACTAAGCATTGTACAGATTTGTCAGTGTAACACTGTGTCTGAAAATAAAAGCAGCTCTACAGGTGGTTTTTATAATTGCCCCAAAAGCCACTGCTGAAAGCCACAAATAGATCCTGCCTCATCCTTCTCAGCCGAATGCTCTCCCCACTAGAACAGGATGTATTTTGGGCATCACAGTGATGCCAAACCGTGTGATTAGAACTCACATTTTATGTAATTTGTGATTGCTGCAGCATTTGACACTTTTCTTCAGGTGTCAGTTTCTGTACTCAAGCAGCTGAAAAAGGAGTCTCAACGTTCTTTAAAAACAAAAGTTTCAAGCCTTTTTTGGTTGCTTGAAAACAGGACTCTTATCAGCTGGTTTTGAGGAGCAAAATGTTATATTCCTTCTTTTCATATTTAAATATTTTTTTAAATCTGTAAGTGCTAATCACTAAACTAGTTATTGCTCAGAGTTTTCAGCTAGTTCATGACTGTGTGGTCCTTTGCCATGGCTGCAGTACTGAAAAAAACCAAGCCTGTAGGGAAAGCAAGCCCATATTTCTGGCGTAGCTGTTGAGCCTCTATTAAAAGGTAGGACTGCTGAGGCACATTTAGTTTGTATCCCTGTTGCAGTGAGACATTCCTGATGGTCCATCACAACCACCATACCATCTGCTTTTTCCAGGCTATTTATTCCATCCTTGTCTAACCTCTTTCTGCTTTAAAAGCAAGCACATTTTCTCAAACTTGTTACCACTCACTAAATTATTTTTTAAGCATGTTCTGGAAAAATTAATCCAGCCTCCATCTTGTCAAATATTCTGTTGCTGGACCAGCTATGGCTTCTGAGGGAAGAAAATCTTATTATGAATTAGGGTAACAGCATGATGTATCCACCTTGGAAGAGCATCTCTTGCACTTTCATCAGTCACTCATCCATTTGTACAGGCTGCTTAAGCTTCTTCCTGGTTTTGAGTGTGTGAGTTACCATCGTGCTCTACTTGATGGTATCCAGAAGTGATAATGAGGTTAATCCTTGACTGCATTCTTGAATCAGGGCTTGAAGAACGAGGTGCTCCTCCTTCCTCCTATCCAGTAGTATTTTATGACTGTGTTATTAGGAAAGTTTTTAATTGTTTTCAGAAAGAGGTGTGGATTTCATAGCTGCAAAAACAGCCGTCTTTTCAAACCTCATTGAGCCTTGCCTTCGGTGATTGTGGTGATGGGTTCATTACTGCAGCACTTTGTCTCAGTTTTACATTTCTGCCTTTCAAACATCCTCCTTGATCTTGTGTTTTAAGAGGGCCTATAAAAATTCAGGGCTTATCTGCACAGTCCTTTGTACTTTGTAGCCTGGAATCACGGCTTCCCTAAGATGTATCCTCTTAATCAGGGCAGCGCCAATCTCCTTGTCCTGCTTCTCATTACTGCTGTGGTTGGCAGTGCATTATAGTGAGCGTTGCACAATCAGAACACAGACACCAGCCCCAGAACTTGTTAATCGTCCTTCATATGGAAATGTCCTCATTCCCTTAATCATTTAAATCGATCCTTTTGGAGTCTGCTGTCCTGTCCCCGCAAAAACTTTCTGTGTCTGTTACAAGCGACAAGAAGTGAACAAAATGTTTCAGGGAAGTGCAGTGCAGATTTGCATAACAAAACTGCAGAGCTGTGTTCCTACCCCATTTCTTCAGGGTTTGAAAAGGATTTAGAGTCCCGCAACACTGACGAGCTATGCTACTACCAACCTCACTGGCAGAAATTGCTTTTAGAAGCTCTGTGGTACGGACACAGTAGGTTTTCATGGCACTGTCCCTTAGTGGCATCCTCTTCACTTTCTTGGGTGATTAACTAATTTAAATGCACAGAGTGCAAAGTTTGAAGTTATGATTATTGGTTATATTTTACTTTGCTTTTATTCACAACTAATTCCATCTGCTGTCATGCTTCCCTTCTGCCCCGAGCTTTCTTGGGCTTCTCTGTGTCCTCCTAGATGTGTTTGTTTTCTACAATTTATAATAGCACCACATTTGTGTCCTGCCCCTTTTCCAGATGGCTGTTAAATATATTAAAAGCTTTTATTCTAAGGCCAGTATAAAACCTTATGACTCTCTTTAAACATACATGGTTTATGGCTTACTTACACTGTGGGGTTTTTTTTCTTCTGGGCTAGAGCAATGCATCTTGTTCATGCTGCCAGGGATTTGTGAGTGCATTTCATCCTACTGACTTTGACTTATTAATACAAGGCTGTACAGTTTCTGGCACTCCTTCTCTTTCTACTTAATGTGGTGAGAGTTACTGGAAATGGTAAATTTGTTGCTCGTATTTCAGTGAGGAAATAAGAACAATACGCCCATGTGTGAGAACCTTCTTTCCTGCAGCTGATCCATCCATTCTTGTTCCAAAGAAGCCCAGTTTCCCTTTCACCTGAGGAGATGTTTGGGAAGGGGCTCAGGAGGTTAGGCTATCCCTCACAAACCTCAGTGAAGACACTGTTGGAAGGAGACATCCTTCCCACTGTCCTCAGGAGCTGCCAGCACACCTGCAAGGCCTGCCTGAGCAGTAGGATGTGCTGGGCAAGGCTCAGGAACTCCCTGGCACTGTGGTGTTCAGGTCCAGCCCCAGCTGCTGGGCTGCACTCTGTGTGTCACAGAAAGGCCCAGCACAGTACACACCTGTGTCTGCTTCACTTAGAAAGCAGAACCTTGCCTCAATATGTGCATGCTTGCTCTCCCCCCTTCTCCCGTTCTCTAATAGTTTTCCCTAAGATTCCTTAACAACAGAGCAGATGGAAACCTTATTTAAATTTAGAAACCATCAATACCACATGCTGAGCTCAATGGAGCAATTCAAGTTGTTTTTTCTTAAATGATTTTTTTTTTAATGCTGGATTCCATTTAGAATTTTTTAAACAGCGCAAATATGTGACACAAAGCATTTGGAGGTACCTGTGTTCCTTGCCACATAATGCCTCACTTGGACACAAGTGTGAAAATGTGTCGTAAACAGACCCAACTTCACAGCTAGTCATCCTAAAAGACATTAACACTCCATTATTTATTAGAGCCATTATAAAAGAAACTCCAGCACCGTCCCCAAAGAGAGAAAATCTGTCATGGTTCCCAGGAAAGAGAAGCAAGGATTATCCTTGAAAGCAGTCAAAGGAGAGAATAGTTTTTACCAACTTGTCAGAGGAGTTGCCATGGGCACCAGCCAGGAGCCGAGGTTTAAATGTCAGATTTCCCTTCCAGTACTGTTTTTCCTTTCTTTTGCCGTATTTTTGCATTCGTTCCATTATTCTCTCTCCCTTTCCCCCCCTTTTTCCTTCCCCCTTCTCTAACCGTGTCCCTGTTTTCCCAACACCCCGTTTTGCTTCTTTTTATGCCTGTCCTTGGACATCATGCCAATCCCAGGTAAAAAAATCTGTTTGAGGTTTTTTTTTTTTCTTTTAAGTAAGAGAATATGTTCTTGGATACTGGTTTGAAAGTCATTAGCATATCAATATTTGTCCATCAAAAATTTACAAAGCCAGTAAAATTGCATTAAGAGGCTGGGGCAGTTAAGGAAGAAACTGCAGCGTAGAGCCGGGAGCAGCTCGTTTCAGTGTTAGCGTGCCTGCGTGTTGGGAGGAGACATGTGGTACGTTTCATTATTTGCTGAAATATTACAAAGAGAGGGATGGGGGAAGGAAAAGAGCAGAAGGAAAAAGCTCACATCTGTGGTAATGTCTCTGCAGGGGGAAAGAAGGCAAATCCTACCATTTGTGGAAGGTATTCATGTGTTGTCGGCTGGTTAAACTGCACGTCAATTGAATTAATGTATCCGTTAAATCTAGATAAAAGCTCCGATAAAAGCTCCGAAGCAGCAGTTTAGAAAACACTTTTTTTTCTTTTCTGTTCTTTTTTAATTTTTTTTCCCTTCCCTTTCCTTAATTCCTCTAAGCTGCCACAGGACATCTGGGTCGGTTTTGTTTTGTTTTGTATGCTGGGTTTTGTTTTGTCTTGTGTGTCTTCACTGTCAAAATCCCCAAACAAGCGCAGCTGCCTTAAAAAAACCAACCCCATTTGTGTTTTGCTTACTCGTTAATAGCGTTAGCATGTAAATGAACACATCCAGGCTCCGAAGTGAGCAGCTCTGCAGTGGGCGGGCAGTCACACCTCCTTTGGAGCTATTGTCTCAGCCTGGCTGGCTGCGGGCTCAGCAGGGCCCGAGTGCAAGGACAGCTTTTGGCAGAAACAAGGCAAGAGTTGCAAAAAGAAAACGGAATTTTTGTAAGAAACAACTAACGCTGTCATGGACTGGGTGCCTGCAACCTCTGTTTGGTCACTAAGTTTGTTCTGGAGAGCAAAGACGAAATTGAAGCAGTAGCAAATATTCAGCTTTGGATCCTGGTTTTGGCCTGAGAGTTTCTTTTCTCCCTGTGGCTGTGGAAAATAAGTGTTTGTGGTTTTGAAACCCATTTCTGATCTCGCATCCATTGGTCTCACCTTGCATTTAGGGAGCTGAGCATGCTTCCATATCAATTATTGACAGAATTAATAGGTCAATACTGACTTGTTAATAGAAATAATAGGTTGCAGATTTTCAGGATGCTTACTCTTAGTGCAGACTGAAGTTCCCCCAGTGGTTTTGAATTATATGATTTTTTTATTCCCTCTCTTGGGAATAATTTCTGTGTTCCTGGTGCACGTAGCCATGGTGCTGGGTGGTCAGAGGGGTGCACGGTCACGGGGTCTGGATGACTGGTACAAAACCAAATCAGTGTTCAGAGCCTGGGGCAGCCTTGCTGCTCTCTGTACAGCTTGAGGTGATTCCTGCCACATCCAGTCCCAAGCTCTGTTACCTCCAGACCATCCAGTCCTGGAAACAAATGCTTCAGGAAGCATCCTGTGCAAGAGGGAGGAAGGTGTGGAAGTTCAGTGCCTGCAGCAAATCATCAGGAAGATTAGGAGATGGTATCAGTGATGTTCATTGAAGAGATGAAGGTTTTCATGTGCTGAAGTCTGTGAGGTGAGAGCACTGATGTAGGCAGTTACTTGATTTGGAACAGGAATGTTGTGGGTGTACTTGGCTGAAGAAAAGTGCTAAATATAACCTTTCTGTCATGAAACACTGGGAAGGACTTGGGCCCTTTAGCCTGGATTTCCATGAAGATCCAGAGTTTCAGTCGCCTGATGAGAAGTCTGGCTTACTGACAGCAGTAGTTTGTCTACCTTTATTTACAGTCAGAAATTAGTCATGATCCTCATTCATGAAACCTCTACTCTTAAGCCTAGGAGTCATGTTAAACACAGCTCAGAAACCTCTACTAATTTGTTGGGAAGTCTTGGTTTTATGATTTTCTGCAAGCATGCATCACCATAGTAATTTAAAAACTTGTGTGCAAAATTATAGCAACCCTTTCTTTGACATCTCTGAAACCTCTCTCGGAGTAGATATTTTGGGTATGCTGGAGGTTTGGGACTTGGTCTTTACCTATTTTCTAATATTTTCCTTTTGGAAAGAAGAAATGAATTTTTCCTGCTTGGTAGGATAACTGAATGATTGATTCTGGTATTTGCCATATAAATCTAAAGTAATCATCATCCCCCAGTGCAGTACAAATACTCTTGCCTTTTAATCCTGTCCGTTGCAAAAACTCTGGTTTTGTGACTCACTGAATATATCTTAATTTCTTTTTCATTCTAGGGTAATCTTACTCTGAAATAAAATAGATCAAAATATAAACTCAAAGAAAATACAAAGACTTTTTTTTTGCCCGATCCTTTCTGTGTCTTTACACAAAAATTAAAATCAAATTCTGTACGTCACTCACATGTGCCATGCTAGTGAAATCCATGTGAAGTACATTCTGCTGTGGCATCAGCCTTGTCATGGAGAGATTCCAGGGGAGACACACAAAGTAGGAGAGTAATTGTCATCCTAACTTCCAAGATTTTGAAGTCAGAGACCTCCTTTTTTCCTGTCAGTAAATGAAATTATATGTCTTAGACTCGGCATATTTGATAAATACTGATGGTGATTATATAAATTCAGGTACACAGTTCTCATTTTTGGTACAAAAGTGTTGTTTTTCTCTTTGTCTCCCTGCCCCACCGCTGTGCTCTTGGAAGGGCTTTGCTGTGCAGCAGATGGCAATGCAGGTGTAGCCATACGTTAGTTGTGCAGCCTTGGCCTTCAGCCATGGGGGAGTGTGGAGCAGGGAGTCAGATTTCCAGATGGAAACCTAAAGCCAGCACACGGACATAGATTAATATCTCCAAGATGAGACTTACTACCCTGTTGTTAGCACTGGACAAACCAGGAATCAATATCCTCAATATCCTCACCCAACGCTTGAACAAGTGGTGCAGTAATGTGAAAAGTGGGGACTTTTCCTCAAACCTCAGTGAAGGTGTATGTCTGGTGCATGGGATTCATCTTAAACTTTTATTGTGCAATGTCACTTACACTAGAGAACTCAGGGAAAATAACTGCTGAAACTGGCTTAAAATCAAAAGCTGTGCCAACAAGTCACCTTTTCAGGGATGTTAGAAAGCCACTGGTTCCCAATGGCTGCCTTCACACTGTAGTGGCCCTGGAACCCCCACTTAATACTGATGCTCTGCAAAATGTGATTCCTTAGCAGGCAGCAAGCACAGGGGTTAAATCAGGGTGAAATGATTGTCCCCTGAGGTGCCCAGCCAGGGCAGTCTCCAGCTCAGCCAGGTCTTAGGGCTGGTGCTTGATGTCATGTACTGTTGTGTGTTGGTTAGCACCCAAGGAATTCCTTGTTCATGGCTGAAGACAAGCTTCTAGAAAGCCAGGTTCCAAGAAAAAGGGAGCAGGCTAAGCCACACCAACATGCTGATCAGAAGAAGCAGAAATTGGCCTGCTTCAGGGCTCCAGACACCTTGGTATTCCCTTCCCATCACTGGACATAAGCACATGTTTGGGAAGAGTGAAACCAGGACAATTTCTTAAAATGGTTTCAGCCCACGCCTGATGCCTGCCTCCAAAACCCACTAAAACAATACCGTTTCTTTGTGGTTAGTAATATATTTAAGGGTTTCCATGGACTTCTCAGGTTTCCCCTGCAGTCCCATTCAAGCTTTAAGATTCACAGTGCCCTTACTGCACATATGAAAAAACTTCTGTGTAGATGCAGGGCTCTTGCTGTGAAATTAAGCCATTAACTGTGCAAATATAAAGCAAAACACAGGTCTCTGTGTGAGAAGGGGAAGCCACCTGAAAATGTAGCCCCAAACTCTCTAATAGGGTCTGTGTGTTAGCATGTAGGACCCTCAGTATTTTAAATGTGTGCTTCCTCATACTGGGTTGACAGTTTGCCCATTAGTGAATGGTGTCATCGTGCTCTAGTTAAAACCTTTGTGAATTGGCTACAGAAATTGCCAGAAAATTTAACAAGACTTCAGCTGCCCTTTGTTATGATGCCAGCGTTAGAGAGATGAAAAGTACAGAAATTAGAGTGAAGAAAAACATATAAACTAATGGGGGTAGGGGAGCAGTTTCTGAAAACTGCCTGATTGCTTTTCAGATCAATCCTTTTTTTCCCCTGTTGACAAGCAAAGCTTGGGAATAATAAGTGCTGCGTGAATTAAATCCATCACACTTGACTGGCTGGATACCATGTACCGGATCTTCCAAACAATTTGGGTTCTATCAGTGTGCCACTATTGATTTTGGTGCTTTGACAGAAAATAGTGGAGAGACAAATGAAGGGGGGCAGGAATCCTACAGAGATTTTTTGGGATGCTGTAGCTCTAGGGGGCAGCTAAGGTAATGCCAGATTTTCTCCATCTAAGGTACCACAGAACGTGTGAGCACGCCTTTGTACAGCTTGGTCAATCAGTGTTAAGTATGTCTCTGTAGGTGCTGCACACTGCTCTCCTGTGGCTCTTCTGTGGCTCTTTAGGAAAGGCTTATTGACAGCAGAGCAGGGAGGTGGTGATTCTTGTCCACCTACACCGTGTCTGTTCCAAAGCAGCACCAGCTTTCCCTCGGCAGTACAGCTGTGCTCTGTCAGGAGTACCAGGGATGAGAATGTCACTCTGTCCCATTGAAATGCAGATGGGCAGAGATGTTGCACAGGGCTGTCACCAAGTGCTGTTTAGTTCACTATGTTTCTAGTGTTCAGACAAGGACTAGCTTTGGGAAGTTCCAAAATGCATTTTATTTTCTTTCCCTCCTTTCTGTTCCACTTTACTTAGTTGAAGAAAGATCCTGTCCCTAGCTGGGCCTAGGGGGAGAACTGGGACCAGAATGGCCCAAGAGCTGGCTTGTGTGAGGAATAGTGCCTGTTGTTTCTCTGCTGAAATGTGTGGTAGAGTAATAAATGCTGAATATTCCACAGACTGCACTATGGATTGCTCCTGGGCATGGAGCTGTGGTAAGGCTGCTAAGGGAACTTCAGCTGAAGTTTTCCTGATTGCCTCGTACCACGCTCAGGTAGGACACAATACCTTTCTGCCTTGGCATTGATCTCTCCATGTTGCCAGTCCTGTGGGGCAGGGCTGTTTGTCCTGTGCTTGTCTAAGATTTGGAATATTCTGAGTTTTCCTGAGGCATCTGTAGAAGCTGTTGTAATTCAAATCATCCTTGCTGAAAAAGGAGTTGTGTAGGACTGGCTGTGCCAGGCAGGTACAGTAATGGAGTTCAGCACTTCCTGCATGCAGCAGCAGAAGGAATAAGGGTTTGCCCCATGCTGAGCTCTCCTCACAGGTGTCTGGTCTTCCTTTTTATTCCTTCCTTTCGATTATTTCATTTTCGTTATGAGCAAGGCATAATACAGAGTTAAAGTTTTTCTGTGAGTGAAATCCAGTCATGTTTATCCCCATTAACATCTGTAGCATATTTCACCTGAGTATGGTCATTTTGGATAAACTGTTTTTCCAGGGTAAGTACATGTTGTAGAAGGGAATGGATGCAGCAGTTACTGTTCTCAGAACAGGTGACATTTTCTATAGAAGGCTTAGGGAGAAATGTTAAACCTTAAGGTTTCATCTCTCCTAAAAGAAGACTTTAGGTATTTTCTTTCTGCTGTCCAAAACACTACAAGTATAGAAAATAGACAACAGTAATGAATGGGTACACTTAATAATGTACTGTAATAATTAAGTACAGATCTGATTACTAAACCTTTCAGTATCTGAGGCAGTTCTTATTACTATAGCAGTCTGCTCCAAACCCTCCTTTCTGTAGTATCATTTACAGTAATTCCTAACAATTCCCAAGTGATGTATTTTAGGAGAAGAGCATCACAGAGCTCCCCAGCAGGTACAGCCACATTTGGCTGTGGTGGCTGTTCAGAGTGCACAGTGCTAATGGGGGGAGTTCAAGTCCCTGCCTTTTCTATGATGCAGAAAATGTGCCATTGGCACATAAAAG
This sequence comes from Phylloscopus whistleri, assembly GCA_017589585.1. Lineage (NCBI taxonomy): Eukaryota > Metazoa > Chordata > Aves > Passeriformes > Phylloscopidae > Phylloscopus > Phylloscopus whistleri. The sequence continues at coordinate 3,451,900 of JADMLD010000092.1, forward strand.
GCCATTTCAGGGCTGTTGCTGCAGCTCCTTTACAACGTGCCTGTGGCACAACGACAGGTTTGGGCTCCTTGGAGACACTTAGTTTCCCTCTTAATAGTTGCTGACACCACAAGGCAGAAGTGGCCCTGCCAAGTACTCTTAAGGAACAGCCTGAATTCCCAAATCCCTTCTCTGGTAGCAGCAGCATTCTTTTAGCCTCAGTGCTGTGTGGTGGCTGTTGGATGGTGGTGACCTGATGAGACCTGGTCTGACAGGAATCCTTCCTCTTCTGCAAGACCCACCCCATGCAGACTGGTCCAGAATCAGATTCCCAGTCTGTCTAGAAGCCTTTTGGAAAGGTGGAATCTCTTTTTCAGCCCAGCACTGCAAGACAGCTTAGACAGCTTGTGATTAAAAGGTTAAGATTTAAGAAAGGCAATAAAAGCTGTGGCAAAATATGGAAAAATTTAAAAATATTTTTCCAAGAATTTCCTATTTTAAAGTGGTCTGTATATTTACTTTCAGAATTTTGGGGTGTGCTTCATTGAAAAAAATAGTTGTGTGTGGTGTTTTGGTTTTTTGGGGTTTTTTTTTTTTTGGCTTTTGGCTTTTTTTTTTTTTTAATTTTACACACTCTCAGAATTGAGAGAAGTTCATTATTTCAGCCTCTGTAAGGGTTGCTATTTGTTTGAGGAGTTATGGAACCATGTGTCACCTTAGAAAACTTCATGCACACTAACTAGACATTTTAAATTTGAATCCCCTTTCTTTTTTCATAGTGTCTTTTAAAAATGGGGATTTCTTCAGCTGTCTTAGGTTGGAGGCATTTACGTTCACTGAATTAAGAAAATGCCTCCACCTTCAAGAGCAAAGTGACAAAAAGAAGCTCTCAGCATCTCTCCTTCCAGTAAAGAAAACATGGAAATAAAAACAAAGACATTTCCATTTACAGAGCAACTGTTCCTGAGACGTGATTAAAGCTGTTCAGATTTCCAGTAATGTATATATAATATATTCCTGTATCTGCAACATATTGGTAGGAAACCTTAAACAGCAGATGCTCCGTGGGACTCTTAAGCTGAAGTCCAATCTATACAGAAGACAGAACTTATAATGAGACATAATGTAGCTGTGAGACAAGACTCACAGGCAATTTCCTGCAAGAAAGAGTGAGATTTAATCACTTTGGGCTACTTCTGCAGCTACTGCTAAGGCACGTTAGTTACTCTGTCAGAGGGGGAGATGCTTGTCAAGATTGGAAGCGAACGGAATTGCTGCCAGCCATTTACTCACAGACAACAGATGATTCTCATAGACCATTTGTTTTATTTCTGTGCCTTTTGTCTTGGGCTTTGCTGTCTCTGTAAAATCCATGGCCTTTAATGTTAGGACAACAGGACATTAGCAATTATGGCTGTTGCAGTACTCCACACATAGGCAAAGCCCCCTGTCTGCCACGTTAGTCATCAGAGCTCAGTTCAGTTATTATCTCTAGCACTTCTAAAAGTTTTCATTCCAGGGGCTTTATTTACCTCAAGGAAATAACTTTAGAATCTTTGATTGATAGAAGTAATTGTTCAGGTACTTGGAGAAGGCAGTCTTGTGTTACATTTAATGGCCTACAGGTGAGTGACTGCTGCTTCCTAAGTGCCAGGCACAGGGAGAGGTGGAGGAGGAAATCCAGGTTGTCTCAATGCTTGTATTTTCTGCAGCTCACATAAAATATTAGCCCCAATTAGCATTTGTGTTGCCAGCCTCAGCTAAGGCTGTGTGTAGCAGCGTGAAGGAAAAGCCATAGCTGGCAGATAATGAGGCAGGTAATTAGTCAGGGCGTTCCTGGGCACTCATTCCCAGTCCAAAGGCAGGGCACGGACTGTCTCACCAGCAGCTCCTGCACCGGCCTGCCAAGCTCCCCACTGCGCAGTGCCTGCCACTCCTCAACGACCTTCATCCAGCCTTCCTCATCCTCGTGGGATTATTTGCAGCCAGCAGTCCCATCTTGATTTCCAGGTTGATTGCACAGATTGTAACCCAGGGCAAATTTGGCAGAGGGACTACTGGAAGTAAAGCAAGGAGAGGCAGATGGGGGAAAACGTCACTGACCCAATTGCCTTGTCTGAACTAGATGGAAAATTATATCCTTGTCCCATCACTCCCCACATACCAAACAAATTTAGGACTCTTAGATGAGTTCTGTGGCATTGCTTCCACAGCCCAGGGCTGAGTGTTACTGAGGTGAATGCTACCCTGTGCAGTCATTTGAAGCCAGCCTCTCTGTCACTACCTTTTCCCTCTGAGTACCCTCAGCTAAAGCATCTTGCCCAGCTCAGACTCTTGCTGTGGGCCAGCTGCACCAGTCAAAGGCCCAGCAATGGATTCCACGCTCTGCCTGCATCATCTGATGTTGATGTACTCTTTTCTCCTAGGGCATCGTTCAGGACAGCGACCTAACAGGAATCTTTTGCCAGGATAAACATCACACATACCAGTATACTCCTAAAAAGTGGGTAACAGATCTGAAACAGGTGTTTTTAAACACCTAGTTATTGTCAATAGCAGGACCATATTCCAGGTGCTTAGCATCCTGCAGACTGCTTAGTCTTAGCTAAGAGCCATGACAGAAAGGAGATTGAAAAGACAAAAAAAATTTAGGTTTCCATGGCAGTGACTCGGGAACGGCGTCACCGGTTTCAGTGCAGAACATGTGGGAAGAGGAAAATATGGTCCAAAGGATTGTGGCTAGAGAAAGGAGAGAGGGTGGGTGGGCTAGGGACCCCATTTGCCAGAAAACATGAGATTTTAAAGCAATAATTTTCATGAGAAGCTCACTTCAGCACTCAGAGATTTGTTCTCAGAAATGTAAATGTGCATTTAGGAGTGTGAGGGCAGCATTCAAATGCAGAAAGCAAAGTTCACCCAAGCAGAGGGAGATCAGTGGTGCCTTCTTGGCCAAGACACCTCTCTCTTGATTTCCAAAAGATTTCATGGGCTACTGAATTGTCAGGGCATCCATAAATCAGGGTAGTGCTTTGTGATCGATTCCTTCTCTCTTTTGTTTTTAGCAAATAAAAGCAAATGCCATTACAATAATTCACACTCAGAAGAACATTTTCCCCATTGCATCTAATGTAATTTCATCAAGTTAGCATAGTCCAGATTAAAATGTGAACATGATCTGTGTTTAATATATCAAAAGCAAATTAAGTCTGGATTTGAAAAGGTGTTAGAGCTTTTCCTTTCATAAAATAAAATTAGTTCTAATTTGTCTCTGAAGTTTAAACCGAAATTAATTTATTGTTGAAATATAAACTGATAGCTTAATCCAAGCTTAGTACATTTAACACTGAGGAAACTTCTTAAGGAATATTTTTATTATTCGTACAAGCTGAGGGACAAAGCAGCAGCACTGCTGAAATTATTAGAGCTACAAGGGGTAATGCCTTTGAAGTTTATGCCCATGGAAGAGGCCAGGAGCAGGGAAATAAATAGATGGTTATATTTTCAGTAAACTCACAGAGATTAATTTTTACAGGTGGTTAAGGTGGGACATGAATATTTTGAAGAAAATGTGTGAGGTCCAGTATTGGGTGTAGATATGGACTAGCACTGCAGTGATGTTTTACTTGAGGGTTACACATTCTGTCTTCTGTGTTTGCATCCTTTTGCTTCTGTTGTTCATACTATGTAATGAATGACTTCACTAAGCCTAATGTGCACACAGTTGGCAAACACAATATATAAGCATTTGTCTAAATGGGTGGAAACCAATTTTGAGTTTGGAAATGTGGCTGTTCGTTGGAGGAGTGATTCAGTTTTAATGGAAAACCACAATACAGGCTATCAAACTAAACAACAGAATCCAAACAGACCCATCAGATACCTAAACAAGCAGCCTGGGTTAGAAAATACTGAGCTGTGATCATCAGGTGACACTTGATCACCTAATTCTGAGTTTAATCCTGAATTTCAGGCATCTGGTTTATCGCAAGGTTTGCTCTCTGAGCCTCAGTTTTTCTTTTAGTAATGTTGGAGTAGTGATACTTCCTCTGCTTACAGAGGTGGTGGCAGGATTGCCTCTCTTCACACTGCTTTGCCTAAGGAAAGTCCTATTAAAGTGTTATCTGAACATTTCAGATAACTCTGGTCTTATCCTATTACCCACTCACAGTGGGAAGTAATGGATAATTGGGTTCCATCTTACCTTCATGGGATGAGAGATTCCTCATTTAACTCTATCCATAGAAAGATTAAGAGTCCTTGTTATTCCAGGAGAATAAAGTTGTGTAGGACAGAAGTGAGTAATAGTGAGTATAAAGCCATGGCTGTAAACCAGTAGATCTATTGCAATAAAGAAGTTTCAGACAATGAAATATCCTCACTAACTTTTATGGTCATACTTATAATTCAGTACATGGAGACACATTACTCTGGATCACGTGAAGCAGAATAAAACAGCCCATTAATTTCATCAGAAGTTTGCAAGCTGACTTCATATATTCTCACCTGTCGTGGGAAGACAGGTGGTGAGACTCCTGTGAGAGCAGAGCCAATGGAAAGGCACTTGGGGCTCATCTGCACTTCCATGACCTCTCTGGGCTGATGAGCACGGCTGATTGTACCTGTGCAGGATTTGGTTGGCTTTGACAGCACTGCGGTGTTTGCTGGCTGTACACAAGACTTCTTCTACTTTAAACTTCTATTCTGGTAGAACCTGCTTTTGCTTTACAACTGGCAAAAGCCTTCTGAAAAAATCTGGCCAAGGAGGAAGGATAAAAATTAAGTTTGGTTCACAGTCATGTCCAGGGAGGTGAGGCGCCCTTAACTCCTTTGGTTGTCATGGCCTGTGACAGAACTGAAGGGCTTTTCCCACTGGGAACTTTGGGATGTTGCTGGCAGCAGCTGCTACACCTAACTAATAATATTTCCTGGAGAGCCAGAGATGGTTTGTTCTCTGTCTCTATCAGGCAGAATTTTGTTACAGGAGATCAGTTAGTCCTGCAACTCTCATTGCTTGCTTTGTCAGCTTTTACCCGGGAAGCACGTGGAAAAGCTCTTAGCACTTAAGGCAACTTTCACACCAGCCTGGTGTCTCTTCAGCTCTGCCATCTCTGTAGAAAACTATGGCTGATCGAGTGTAGGAATGCTTTTTCCACAGCTGCACAACATTTCTGAGCTATTATCTCTCTTTATCTGCAGTGACCTCACAAAAATACCCCCTCCCCCAACTCCCTTATGGCTACAAAGCTTAATTACTGTAATTCTGATTTAGTTTGACTTCCACAGGGGTCTCTGTGCTCTAGAGTAGCATTTATCAGCACATTTATTCCCTGGAATAAACTGATGTTTACAGGATACCGTAGGGTGCTGTCTACCTACAGAGTGTCTGGTAGGCTGTAACTTGAGCTGTTAATTTTTAAAACCTGTAACACAGAGGCAATATTACGTGGCAAGGCCACCTTTCTGCAGCACCTCCCTAAAAGCTCGTTTGGTTTTGATACTTTCGTATTTCTCAGGTTCCCACTGTCCTTTCTTTAGCAACCAGCTCCCTGTTGCTGCAGGGATGCTGAAAAAGTGATTTTCTTCTGGATGGTTCTGTCTGTTTTGAAATCACTGGAGGGAAACATTTCAGGGCATCTCCCCATAGTCCCAGCTGGACCTCCCTAAAGACCTGATTTTTATCTCCTCCTTTCTGGGTCTTTACTTTGCAGCCACTCCACTGCATTGTTTACCAATTTAAAAATAATCCTTGCCAGTCTCTGAAGTGCAACCAAAATATGCTTTTTCATGGCATCTTAGCAAACCCTTAAATAACTGTGACATTGTATTGGTGATGAGAAAAGAAAGCATTTACATAAGGAGCAGCTTGCCAAACCTTAGCAATTTCTTCTACAGTCAAGAGGAAAATAAAGCCTCTCGATTCTCCTAGAGTTAAATGATTATTCTGTGCTATTGTTCAGGATGAACATTTTCAGGATTGTAGGAAAAACATTGCTTGTAGTCATCTCCTAATGGAAGAACATAGGTGTGGGTCAGGCCTTGCCAAGAGTGGGAATGTATCAGGAGGCTGCAAAGGTTAGCTAGGTAGGAAATACCAAGTTATGATGTGGCCTGTTTAACATCTGTGGTTAGGGAAATACAGTCCAATTTAGGTTTTACGTTGCCATTGACATGGGCGTCTGAGCCTTGCTGGGGGAAATTGAACGTATTTTATCCACCAGGTACAAGTGTGGACCAGTTCTTGTTTTCCAGACTTCACAGTATTGAATTATAGTGCTATTTTTCAGCTGTAAACTTCTCAAATTTATGAACCAGACAAGTTTAAACGACTCTGTAAAGGAAATAAATGAGGTATTTCTCCAATTAAACAAAATTACTTCTTTAAGTCATTGTTTTAAGAGATCCTGTTATTCTGTGGGCAGGAATGGGTAGGGAAAGATGCTTCATCGTAAATACTGGAAAAAGCTGCATTTTAGAGAAGGGAAAAAAGAACATTAATAAAATTTGTAGGTGGTTCTGAGGTGACAGGTACTATAAACACTACAGGAATAGAGACATAAAAGAACAAAATAGTGCCTAGTGAGAAAAGTATATGCACTGGAAATGCAAAATGAGAATCAAGCTGAAAAAAAAAATGCAGGAAGATCTCCCCTGGGGAAATTATTCCTGAGCACACAGGCTCAATGAGCAAGAGAAAATTGGAAATGGAAGTGATTAAAGAGGCCCCGAGGTGAGGCTGGTCAAAGAATTAGACAGCAGCAGCAGCAGTATGATATGGCTATAGAAAGAGGGAAGTTTAGGATACGTTGTGTTCCAAATGCAGTCATTCCCTGGCCAGGGAGCTGGTGCAGGGTTGGGGTGTTGCAGCTGACTGATGGCAGCAGCAGGTTGATATTGGCTTGCTCTGGTGCTTGGAAATCCATACTGGGGCTTTCTGCAGCCCCGAGTTTCCTCCCTCCTGCTGGCGGAGAAAAATAGAGATTAATTGCTCATGATGTGAAACACAACTTTCCTAATTATTATTTTCACTCAAATCATTGTGGTTTTCCTGTGAGAAGGGGAATAATTAAGAATAGCAGAGGCCTGAACTATGTTGCTTTTAAACATATCCAGCTAGTACTTCAATCTGAGGGGAGAGCAATCATTTCTCTTTGTCTTCTGATGGAAAATTTCATCCTTCCTCCCCACTTCACATTTTGTAGTAAAAAAACTTCTCCTGCTATAAAGTTGAATTCCTCTCAATAGTAAAGAATTGCAATCACCAGCATTCTCCTGTAAGACTGAGGCAGGCACGCACTGATCCAGTAGAAAGGGCTGAAGGTGCAAATGCCAGATCCAGCCTTTCATACCAATAAACTCCCTGGTGCCTGGTGGAAAAAAAAAATCAGGTCACAAATTGAGTTACAGAACCACTCAAATGTCATCCCTGCTCTTTATTTGCAACCTCTCTTGTAGCTGGGAAGTATTTCCAGAGGCTGTTCAGATGCACCAGTTCAGGAGTGCTTAATGCTGGGCTCCAGGGTGGTGCACCAAAGGCTCGTTCATGGAGTGGTCACCTGTGGATTCTGTGGTAAAAGCCAACATCAGCAACCTGCCCAAATAAACACTGCCACCCCCAAACACCCCAAATGGATTTCTCCTCCTCAAGAAAAGGTTTGCTCAGACTCCAGCAGTCTCTTTCAGATAAAGTAAAAAGCAATTTCAGTTTCATCTGTGACTTGTGGTTTCTTAAGTTTAGAAAGCACAGAATAAATGTATATGTAAATATTTAAATTTTTTCGGTTCTGTAGCTGGGGCTGCCACAGCCCAAATTATTCCAGGGAGCCTGTTATGCTAAACTTGGCAGAGATGTTAGTCCTCAGGAAGTTCAAGGTCAGTGCTCAGGCTTTGGAAAGCTGTGTGTCCTTATCTTCAACTTGTGCTCAGTTCTTATCCTGCAGTGAAAAAAGACCTGTCCACATCTCTAGTTTATGGAGGATTTTGTTTGTTTGTTTTTTTACACTGGAGAAAAAAATGAAACCGAACCAAATTTTGGTCCCCAGAACTTTGATCTAAATCTCTGCCAAAATAAATGGAATCACACTGGAAGAGTATTTTTCCACTGCATTGTGCTGTTACGGGTTTATGCTTCTCAGCCACTCATGTCACTCAGCCCACCACATTTCTTGTGATGCCTGTCACTCACAGAAGAGAACAGCAGCTCCCTGTATATCCTGACTGAGCAACATGACAGTCAGTGGATTTTTAATGAGATAATACAGTTCATGGAAGAGCTGAGCCACAGCTGATAAGGGAATGTAAAATACAGCCCTTCCTCTTTTAATCCCTCCTGCTTACTTTACATGAGAACAGAGTCTTTGTAAGCACCATACTGGAAGCTCATTATACATGAGGAATAAAATTCAGCTCCTTGTTTTTATGTTACTTTTGTTGGAGACGTATCCCATGTAGGGATCTCAACTATAAAGACTCCTTAACGTAAAAGAAAGAAACAGCAGGATCAGTGACAAGCCTAATTGGCTTTTTCAGATGTTTAAAACATGAGGCCAGCACATTCATGTGTGTGATGTACATGAGATTAGTTTCTGGTAAAGAATTAAGTGAAAAATCTTACAATGGCATACTGAGTATGTGTGGATTTCCAGGGTTTGGTTTGGGCTACGGCTTTGGCTGAGGGTAAATAGTCCCCAGTAGTTATTGATTCCAGTAGAACAGGGAGTGTGATGCATCTGCAGTAGCAGTGGTCAATTTTGCTCAAGAAATCAGGCAAAAGTCTCCTTAGGTGAAGAGGAAAAACCATTTGTTACCTGGGGTTCTGGAGCCTTTGAGAAAAAGGCTGAAAGGCTTCCCTTGTTCTCTGGAGCACAGGACATGCCTTGGTGTTGGTGTGGGAGGGAGGAGGTGAGGAGCCCTGTCCTGGTGCCCTCAGGGGCAGGAGCACAGCTCAGACGCTGCTGCTGAGGTGGTGTCAGTCAGAGGGGTGGTTCTGAGCCCCGTGTCTGTCCCATGTCCTGCAGGGTGGTACCAGCACCCCTGGTCTCTCCCTGGGGACACAGGAGAGGTGGCTCACAGTGCAATGTTGTCCCTAATGGAATAATTCATCTGGTACCCACTTGGTCTCCCAGCAGCTTCCACTATATCTCCATGTCACCACAGAATCACACTTGCATCACAGCATTTCTCTTTTCTTGCTGATATTTTGTCTCCCGAGCGCATTTCTGGAGCTTTGTTGTTCCCTGATGGCTTTGTGTGTGCTGCTTACCTTGAGGAAGGTTTGTTTACAGTTGCAGAGTAGCCTCTGAATTTAAGCCACCAGAGCCCTGACAAACATTAATTTCACTCTCCAGTGTTTACTTTTAATTTTTCTTGCTTTTCTGTATCAGGTTCCCTTAGCGTGAAGGACCTGAGCAGTGGGGAGTTTGACATTTGCTCACTGAAATGCACAATCTCCAATGAACTTGGGTGGATTTTAGATTACAGCTTCCATAGGGAAAAATCAGAGATTCAGCAAAGGTGGCTCAAATTGTAAGCAAAGTCAGTTATTCAAAAAGATCCCATTATTTATTCTCAAATGCAGTTATTCTCACTGTGGTTTGGGTGCAGGAGCATAACATTTATGAAAATACAGCCCTATGCTATTTGAAAACATCTATTTTGAAACAGACACATATTTTAATTTTCTTCATCAGGATAGTTTAATTAGATTCAGGTGTATTTTTAAGAAGGTTACTTGCTGCATAATTGGTTAACTCACCACATCTGTGAGTTTGTTTGATTGATGAGGGAAAAAACCTGGTTGCTTAACCCAAGCTGTGTCCTGGGTGCTTCCTGAGCAGTGCCCCAAGAGCTGAGTTGAAGCCAGCAGTACTGGGAAAGGTCAAAAACCCATTTCCAGAGCCCTGGTCTGAAGACTGTTAGAAATTCTGCTGCAATCTGCTTTTATTGCACATTAGTTTTAATAGGATATTATTGGTTTGTGAATACCCTTTTCCCAGATGCTGCTACAATGTAGTTTTTATTGCATAGCAGTTTTAATGTGATTTTACTGCTTTATAAATACACATTTCACCATTCTTGCCTTGCTACCGTGGCTGTACCAATATGTTTGCACATTACTGCTACTGCTGTCTTAAAATCAAGGTTAAAGCAATCACAGTAGGGCCGTGCAGAATGAATGATAATTGAAAATGCACCTAGCAGGATGCTCTTGATATTCTATAAACAAACAAAGCAGAATCTTTATTCATTATTTATCGCTTGTTCTTTGTGACATTTCTTTGCAGGATGTATCTTTTTCCTTTCACAGAGCTGAGCAAAAACATATGTCAGGCCAGATGCATACATTTACCTCTCTCCTTTTCTCCCACGCTGAATCACAATCACTTTGATTTTGCCCAAACTGTGCTTTCCTTATGAATTTACTCCATTTGCAGAGAGTACCATACAGAAGGTTTTAAATATTGGCACAAGATTTTGGTACCTAAGTGTTCTATCAGTGCCCTGCTATTCCAAGATGTATGAAAAAATTTCAATCAGTAAAATTTGGTGACCCCAATTTTTAGGCTTCTGGGTAGAAATAATCTAGATTGCCTGACTAAAAAGCATGGGTCCCCCATGGTTTTGGTGTGGCATCCTCTTTACAACTGATAGGCTGGAGAGCACCTCTTTTCACAGGATACAGGTGCACTGTCCTGTTTTTTTCAGTTTATGAATATTTATGAAGTGGTTCCAACTCTTCTGTATCTCTGTTAACAGCTGTAGGTATTTGCCTCTGGTCAGCATGGATTTGAGTCTTTATGTCTTTAACAAGCCATGTGAACTTCCTGTGCTCTAACCTGTAATTTCTGCTGGTGTCTATCTCACCTGTTTCATCCCTAGATTTACAAGCAGGATTTGTTTTTATTGTTGCCCTTATTTCTTTACCAAACCAAAAATTGCCCAGAGTTCTCTTCCTTCTTCACAGGATGCCTTTGATTTTAAACAAGTTTTAACCATATTTTTCCACAGGAATTTTCTTCCCATTCCATCTCTCATGTTTTCTTCTGGTTTGGAAAGTGAAGCCCTCAGAACTACACATGGATATGTGTTTTGGTTGGAATGCTTCTCTCTTCTCTCAGGCTGGACCTGGCAGGGTCAAGATTCCTGTTCCTCAGGCAGCAGCCCATGCCTAGTCCTGTGATTTATCGAACCTCCTGCATCATCCCCAGGGCACAGGTGACTTATTCCAGGTGGGCTGTGCTACCTTCTACGTTTGAAAGGCCCTTGCTGAAGTCAGTGGAAAAATGCCAGCTTCCTTGAATGAACTCTGTGTTGAAAACTACTTTTGGAACCCCAAACTGTTTTATTTCTACCTTCCTTAAAAAAATCTTTAAAAAAAAAAGATCTTTTGATCTTTTGAACAGAATTGTTTTCATACTCTTTGTTCTCTTGCTGTGATTGCTTTTGATTGGGATATAGCTTTGCAATTCTGTGAGGAGTAATGTCTCACTGTCCTTTGCTCTTTCTTACATGCTGGTATAAATCAATGAGGTTCTGCTATGTACATATCTTCTGATCTGTGAAGAAACTAATTTAATTCCAAATTAACTGCTCTCAAAAGTGCTTTTTTTCCTTCTTCATTTCAACACATTGCAAAGCTACAAGTAACTGTAGACCAATTTTAATGAGAACAGTGGAAGGAGATAAATGTCAGTATATGTCAGAGCATCGTAATTTCTGACTGGTTTAGTGAGCGAGGAGGGCATTACTGAGATCCCTTCCATACTCATAAATTCTGTCCAGCTTCTCACTGCTCTTCAGAAGCCCCCTGATCTTCACCTTAACTTCCTTAATCCAGAGTCCTCCAGCTTCTCTGATCCTCCCATTTCATTTGCCTGCCTGGGAACATTAGAACGACTTCAGACAGGTTTCTTTGCTGCCCTTGGTGTGTCTGTATTTATCTCTTCCCTGATATTTGCATTCTTCAGCAGACACATTTGGTTTTGTTCTGTGTTTGTCAAGCAGTTAGCAAAGTGAAGAGGTTCAATGTCAAGGGCTTACAGGCAATAATTTTGGCAATAAATATTAGGATAAAATGTTCAAACATTTCTACACCAGGATGTTTTGTTAACTCCAACCTTGTTTTGAGTTTAAACACGAGCATTTAATTTAATTGTTACTTGTAGAAGGTTTGCTGTCATATTCAGTAGGGGCAAGACAAAGCAATTAAGGCATCCACTCATTTCAGTGGTCACATGTTCTGTTCTTCTATTTCCTGCTAAGTGCCTGTGCCTTGTTCTTGCAGCCTGCAGGGTACATCCTACCTTAGAGGCAACCCTGACTATTTGCATAAATCACCAGCCTTCCACATTTATCATCATAATGAAGTTTGCAGATGTTATTCCTCTCTCTTTTTCCCTCTGCACACATACAGAGCAATTTAGACACCATCCCCTTGCTCTTAGAGGGACGCCATCCCAGCATTCTGTCAAGCTGGAAAGGTAAAATTCTGTGCAATAAAGGAAATATCACCATGCACGTATTTACCATAAGACTATAAGAAATTATTTAAATTCTCCACATGGCATGAAAGTACATGGATGTACAAAGATGGTGTTTCCTTAAAGCTTTCTGTACTAACTTTAACTCTGAGTTGTGTGTCTCAGAGTTAAACCTGTCCTCCAGTTTGTATCTTAAGTGCACATCCCTCTTTCTATATTAAAAATAAAAACAATAGTGATAGCTACTTCTCCACCTAACTATCTCAAACACAGAAAAAGCAGGAGTGATTTCACAGCTGCATCCCCATGTGCACTGTTTCCACAGATATTCCCCAAAAACCACGACATGAAGTAAATTATTTTTAACAAGATACATAGTTTATGAACAAGAACAAAGATTCTCTTAAGTATTCATGAAAAAAACCCCAACATTGTAGCAATTTCCTTTTTTGTAGTGGACTTTTCTTCTGGCTGCTCTTTTTGAGCGTAAGTCAAGTATCAACCAGAGGAAAAGAGTGATCAGCTTCCAGCTAAATATTATTTACATACTTACTTTTATGTGTTTTAGAGGTCAAGAGACAGTAAAAATCCTCTTCATTTTTTACTCTTAAATTCTTCGAAGTTAGGAGAAAATAGAAGATGTTTTGGGTGTGGGTTATTTTTGCTGAGTGTGATTTAGTCTGATTGCTTCTGCATAGAGTGGAGTGAAACTAAGGCAAAGCTTCATTAGCATCATGACATGTACTTGTGCTTAAGTTTCATAATTCTTCAGGTCTGACAATAGAAAAGACATGCTTTTCGGTCACAGGGAGAGGAAACTAATTAGGTTTTCATTGAAAATGACAGCAAGTATCTCTGAGAAGAGATTTATTCTTCCAGCTTTTGAATTCTCTCTAATTCTGGTGTAGTCTAAAAGTTTCAGACCAAGAGGACTGAACCAAGCAGAGCAGAACATTCTTGTAAGAACATCTCCCGTGCCTCAGAGATTTGTTTGTGTATCTGATGGTAACATATTTTGTACTTAGTCTGGTCCCAGCATCACAGCCCGCTTTTAAAGCAAAGCAGTTTGTAAAACTCAGAGGCTGCCAAGGTTGGCTGGAGCTGTCAGGTTGGCACAGCAGAGGTTCCTCTGGTGGTACCTGAGAGCAGAGAGGCTGGATGGCTGCTCACAGAGCACCAGGCTAAATTCAGGTATGAGCTGGGAACATCAGGCCTTGGGTTTCAATCTATCAGGAAGGTGAAGGGCTGCAAGTTGTGTATTCCTGCACTCTGAAGCATAAATGAACTGCAGGAAGCATCACAGGTGATTTGCCTCTAAAATGGCAATTACTAAAAAAGAAAAGTTTGATGATTTTCTAGAGCACAGTCCCACAGTACCTATAGCAGTATTGTCATTAAAATCACAGGGGTTTTGCCTCATTGAACAAGGTCTACAGGAGCAGGATAATAATGTAAGGAAAGGTAAAGAAAGCATATTTGAGGAGAATCTAATTTGTCCTCAAGCAAGTCAAACAATTACCTCACCAATGACTTTTGAGAGTGTACAGAAGTTGAGTTTAAGGCATTTGTGACACAGCACCCATGCAGCAGCAGCAGCAGCAGGTATAGAGTGAAATCTTTTGGTGTCACGGAATGGCTGAGGCTGGAAGGGCCCTCTGGAGTCATCTCATCCAGCCCCACTGCTCCAGCTGTGTCCAGCAACATTTCCAAATGGTTCTGTGCAGCTCCAGGAGTGGACACTCCACAGCCTGTCTGGGCAACCTGTGAAGGTGGTCAGCCACCCCCTCAGTGAAAAGTGGGGGCAGCTCCTGCCTGCACAGTGTGTGCCCACTGCCTCTGCTCCCTTGCACTCTGTTCATGTTTTATGTGCAGGGCTGTCTCAGGTGAGCTCAGCTGTGTGCCACAGAACTGGAGGAGGCAGCAAAGATCAACGTGCCCAACTGGTGTGACAGACTGCAAGAGAACCATAGCAACAATTTCCATCCGGCATGTTCTTTATCCATCTTCTTTTATCCATCTTTTCTTTTAGAAATTTTTCATTTTTCTATCCATCTTCTTACAGCTCACAAGGCTCATTATGGATTCCCCCACCTGAAGTTTGTCCACTTCAATCCCTTCAGCCAGCCTCTACCATCCAGTTTCACAGAACAGATCCAGTGTCACTGGATCCCTGCTATTCTGGACTTTGCTTCCTCTTTTCAGTTTATGACCCTTTACATCTGTGTCCAACCTTCATAGTTTTGAGTCTTATTGCCTTCATTTAAAAGGGGGATAGAAAAATAGAAAACTGATATATTCCACTATTTGCAGTTGTCAGAAAGGAAAACAGTTATTTCTCATAGAGGTAAATGAAATTCAGCAGCAACACGGACATAGGCTGTGCTTATTATCTCTTCCTGGATTTCCACTACTTGAGGAGGTACTGAAAATGAGCCTGTAAGACTTGAACTTCAGTCTCATGGACTGACAGAAGTACAGGAGAGGTTTCATTATGTAGGAATATTTGGGTAAGGCTTAGTAGATGTTTTTCAGCCACTTGATGGATCAGGTTGTCTTTTTTTGTGTGCCCTACTTTGTATAAAAACTAAAAGAAAAACCCTTTAAAAACAAACAAAAGGATAAAAGTCCTGGGAATGTGAGGTAGGGGGAGCTCATTATTTGTCAGGAAGTGTGGGTGACTGCAAAGTGCAAACTTTGTGAAAAACATGATAGTGATGTTTTTATTCACTTTGATTAAATAAGATGCCAGTAACTGTTGAAGTGCACATTATGAATGTTTTTGAGCAAAAACACTTTATCCCAGTAACGCTGCTGTCTTGTAATAGGATCAAAGAAAGGGTCATGTGGGTTTTGATAAACAAAGTGTAGAAGTCCTTCATCTCCTTCATTAGAGGCTAATTGATGAGCCATGGAGACAAAACAGTTGAGGAAGGATCCAAGGATGTTTTCCAGAAAATAGGACCAGTTTCTGAAGGTAACATAACTGAAAGTTAACAGTGAACACATGCACTCAAGTTGCCATAGGGTAGGTTGTATGTGCAGTTTGTTCTTAGCTCAACAGGAGCTTTTAAGGCTCTTGTCAGTAGTTTCAGTGTTGAAAGGACAAAACAGTATCAGATGCTGTGACTTCAAAAGCTCGTCATGGCAGGCACAGAAGCATTTCTGATTTGTGTTCTTTTTCTTGTGCCTTACATTTTCCATCACGTCTACACCCGTGAGACTGTGCATACCAGCACAGCTGGAAGAGGGAAGAGAATGGAGCTGGGTTCCAGTGCTGACTCTGAGCACTGAATGATCTCTGGGCACCCACTGGAGAGCCCACACAAAGTTTGAATACACCCAGACCTCCAGCTGACAGAGCCCTTCTCCCTCTTGTGCCTGACAAAGTACGAGTGGCAGTTCAGCAAATGCATCATTACAAGTAGCACAAGAGGAAAGGTGTAACTCCTGAAATCCTGCTGCTCCTGGTCAGCAGTGGAAGAAATGAGTTTAACTGAACAGGCACTATAATTTAAGTATCTGTTTTGTCCACAGCCATCTGAGCATGAGATGGCAGGAGGGTCCATGTGATTTAGCTTCTCCCTGTTCTCCTATAAGAACACTGCCCAAGCTGCCAATTCAGGACAGGGGTAACAGAGTGTTCAATATAGTGACCATTTCCCAGCTCCCCAGTAAGTCTCGGACTTTTCCTTTCTTGGCTTCATAAAATAGTTTGAAACACAAAGCTCTTGGTAACAATCTGATTTCAAAACATAAACCTAATGTACTCTGTTAATGAGTAGGGATATAAAAATATTTCATATTCTATCTACCCTGTGAAAATTAACATTGCATTATACTGACTCTTGGCTTGATTTAACTATTTGAATTGCCAGTTGTTATATAAAGTTGGATTTCTGTTCTGTTCTTTGACCTGAGAGAAGGCAAATTGTAAATGGCACATCTAGTTAAATAAAAAAAATAGAGAGAGAGAGGAAAAGTTTATGTGGGCAACAACAACATGTACAAGCAAATGCTGCAAAATTCAATTAAGGCTGAAAGAAAAAATGTTGCACTAGGGAATGTCTACTGCAGAACAGGGGGACATTTTCTGTGCAATAGTCCTTCGAAGCATACAGGAGGTGGTATCACTCTTGTTAGATCATGTTGGGAGTTCAGCCTTACAATTATATGGGAAAGTATTGTTCTTTTTATTTGAAGGCTGGGAAAAGGGATGTGATTCATTGTTTTTAAGGGAAAACTCTATACAGCTGTGTTTCTTAAGGGCATCTTTACCCTCATAGAGCTTTTTGCTTCTAGAGCTGATGGTTGGAGCTGGGTCATGTCCACACCAGTTGGAAATCACCACCATCTGAGACCTGGTCCTAAAACACAAAAAATTCTCTAAGGTCGGTGGTAGCTTTGTATGCAGAGGGGATTCATAATTAATCTTTCTTAATTGCTGTTCAGTGGCTTTTGTGACGTGGGAGTTTCTCAGTTCAGAGCCCAGTGGATGTCTGCAGCAAGGAAAGCACCCAGCAGCACCCCAGGTGGCTTTGTCTGGTACCTTAGCTGGGATGCAGGAACTGAGCAGGTACCTGATAGCTCTGGCCCTGAAATCACAGGGTATTGCCTCTTGCAAGTGAAGCTAAGTAAAATAAGAACATAGACTGTAATTAAAAAACTTCACAGAGAAATTAAACTGTTGAAAAGTGTTTTAATGTTCTGGTCTGAGACTGTGAGGTAGAGACATTCTTCATTACGCTGCCAGTTCTAGAAGAGGAGTTCTAGAAATGCCTTCATAAAGACTGAAGTTTTTATTAAAAACTGCAATGCAGCTTGTCTCACATGAGTGCTGTCGCTGTGTTACCTTCAGAACAAGGAGCTTGAAATGGATTTTATTCAGTATTTACATGGGTAGATAGTAAGATACTGTGGGAGGAGACAAATTATATTTGAGTTTGATCAGTTCATACTGAAAGCTGAAGAAAATGGAAGGAGAATAGGAAAAATCAGCTTATTTGTTGTTAATTTATTGCTTTATTGGTTTGAGCAATGGCTAATGTACCTGTCCAGTGACTTATGGACAGACTGTATTGGGCTTTTTCTGATAGCAGCTGAACATGTATAAACAATTAATGGGTTTTGAAACAGATTTTTCCCTAGAAGAAAGCATCAGTTCCATACCATAGCCATGCATAAAACTTCTCATAAGATGCAGACCCTCACCTTTCTGTCCAGTATCAACAAAGTTAAATTCTTGCTCTGTGTATAAATGGGCAGACTTGTCTCAGAAGTGGGTACAAAGGCAGAGAGAGCAGTGCATGCGATGGGATGATGGAAGGAAAGAAGGAGAGGATTGAATCTTTTGCTTAAATAACGTTATCAGCACGTGGCAAAAGTTGGGAAATGACACGTGTCCTAGAGCACAAGAGCAGAGGCATTTGGAAGTGACAGGCTGGAGCTGTATCTTGCAGCTGTGGCAGTCTGCTAGCAAGGGAACCTCCTCCACCAGGGCCACTCTGCTGTGTGTGGCATCTCCAAGTGGAAAATGGCAATAGCATGCTAAAATACATTTGCACAAGGCATGAGATTGAGCACCAGAATCTACAGAGATGGATTTTTTCAGGAGAATGTGTCCCTGTCCAGCACAGTAATTCATCTTCATCTAGTAAGATACAGAGCCCAGTCAAGCGTGCATAAATCATTCCTTGTTTGTTCTGTTTGTACTGGGCGTGGATGGGATTAGAATGCTTTGGACACTGTTTATATCAAAGAGGAGAAATGCTGCAGTGTTAAGATAAAGAAGGAGAGTGCTCCTTTGCTACAGGCAAAACATGCACCTCCATCAGGCTGCAGTCTGCTTCTAACAGCAAGTAGGGTTTGGAGAGCAAAATACTAGTTCTGGAAGAGGATTAACTGACCATGTTCTGTAGGAACTGAGAAGTTCTGGTGTGCCCCTCAGTGAAAAACACCAGCCTCAAAAGTGGACTGAGGGAGGAGCTCCTCAGCAGAGATCCCAGCTCCTTAGTTCTTTGCTGGCTTGTGGTGCTCACTCATGGTGAACTTGGGCCTTCTCTCTGAGCTCAGTGTGGCTCAGCCTTCCCAGAGCCTCCTGTGTCCAGGCCTCTGATCTCCCATGTGTAAGTGCAGCGGCACTGGAGTTGTTTGCAGAATCAAGACTTCAGACACTATGGAGGTAGATGCAAATCACACTGTAAGGCACAGTGAGTTGTTACAGCATCACAGTGCTGGTGGTGTGCCAGAGATACGGGCTGTGCTCCCCCTGCTGCACTGAAGGATGGCAGGAGCATCCCTTCCTGTTCACACATCCGCACAATCACAGGTGCCCGTGACACTTAAGCAGCAGGGAGTGGGCAGGGAGCTGCATCCAGATTTCATGTGAGTCCCCCGAGTTGTCCAGCTGCCTCTGTGCCCTGTCCTGTGGAGTTTGTGGCCCAGGAGCAGGCACGATGTGCAAGGGCTGTGGCACACAATGGGTAAATGAAATTAAGTGGTTAGGCTGCCATGCCAAAGCAGCGTTTTCTAGGCACAGCTCCTAGGAAACTTCACAGGGAATTACATACAAAATTTGTGGCATTATAAAGCATTATAATTCACTGCTATTATATGACCACCAGCTGCTAGCTTAAACCTACTACAATTTCTGCTCTAGAACAACCGAGCTGAAAGGTAGAATTAAACTCCTTGTGGTGGGAGTCACCTTTTTTCATATATTTGCACAATATCCAGTGCAGTGGGGCAATAATAACAATAGGAAGTTTGAGCTTCATCTTAATCTTCAGTCTGTCTGGGTTAGCATTTGCCTTTAAGGTGACTTAACATTTTGCATGTAATTACAGTCTCTGGATCTTTGAAAAGAGCTGTTTCTCTTGAGTTTTCTGAGTGGAATAAAACACACTTATTAGCCCG
This sequence comes from Phylloscopus whistleri, assembly GCA_017589585.1. Classification (NCBI taxonomy): domain Eukaryota; kingdom Metazoa; phylum Chordata; class Aves; order Passeriformes; family Phylloscopidae; genus Phylloscopus; species Phylloscopus whistleri. The sequence continues at coordinate 3,471,267 of JADMLD010000092.1, forward strand.
TAGCCTTTTTTAAATCCCTCTCCCATATGGTATTCATGTGGCATCACATATAACAATATAGGATAATACCCTGAATAAAATGGGCTATCATGAATATTGATGAACAGGGTAATTAAGATCTCTGTGCATGGTGCATGATTACATATAGGCAACCTATTGACGTAATTTCTTATGATTAAATCAAAATAATATATGACAAACATAAGATTCTACTATCTTATCTGATGTTTCAATCCATTTCATGTTTGGGGGAGAACTGAAATATTAATAAGCAGAAAGATCTGGTATTCAAATTAATTCTAGCAGGAAAGAAAACAGTTTCTCCCTTTTTTTCTTTACCTGTTGACTTGTGGGACAGATGACAAGCCGATATGTTTCCCTGGAGGCTAACATCTTATGTTCCAGAATACAGGCTTTCATTAAAAAATGATGGCTTTCGAGGAGATGTTCATATTCATGTGAACAGAGTGCAGGTGCTCATCTTCTCTAGTGCCTACAGACAGCCTGAAACAAACCCCCCACAGCTGAAACAGCCGATAGCAGCTTCTACATCAGTGATGAGGATTTAGTTGTGTTCTTGTTGGGTTTGATCTCCCAGCACTATAAAAACTCTGGGGCCACTGATCGATAGGTGCTCTTAAGCCATCAAGGCCAGTCCAGCAATGTGATGAACAATGTCTGATGGTCACTCAAGCTCCCTCTCAAAGTTAACCACATTTTTTGTTGTCACGGATCACAGAATGGGTCTGCTTCACTCTGGTGATTTAAGAGCTTTTTCTAATTTCCATCCTAACTTTCTGCACCAGTTTTACCCAGTCATTATTATGCCAAAATCTCTTTTTCCTAAATACTTGTGAGCTACCACTGCATATTGATGTCTCTCCCTCAGTGCTTCAGCTATATCTTCTCTCAACCTTCACCTCGACTATCGTGGCACAGGCTGTGTATTCACCTGATCATGGGAACAGCTCTTCTTTCCACCTCTTCCACTTGGAATCACTTTCCCTGAACTTTAACCAGCCTTCGAAGTGAGGGTGTACCTCAGCATTATGAAATACCATCAACACTTCCATATATCCACCTCTTCTTTTCCTCTCTGAGCACTGCTTGCAGTATTTTCCAGACACATCACTTTGGCAGCTGACAGACATTCCGTAATTTTGACTGGTCCCCAGGTCCTGTCTCACCTCAGTGATTCCCAGCTGCTGAGCTCTCAGTTTGGAGCAGACAGTTGTGTCATTGATCCCGCAGTGTTACCTTGCATGCTGAGTAACTTCCCACTCCTGTGCAAACTCCTCTGATTGTTGCTCTTTGTTGCCACAGGGAAGCGGGGCTGTGCTTTGGGTGCCGTGTGTTCAGGAGCACAAAAGGCAGGAGGGATTTTTTTTTTTATATAGAAGAAAGGGAAGCGTGTGAGGAAGTTGAAGGCAGTGCTAAAGCATGCTGCTTTTCTCCAAAAAAATCAGCTAAATTACCCATTTTCTCCAGAGTTACTTCTGCTAAGGGAAAGGAAAGGTGAAACTATGATGATTTTTCCAGCTGACTGTGAATGACATTCTGCTTTGGGAAGTGTTTGGATTATTGCTCAGCTGAAGTGCTGGGTATAGCAGTTTAATCTTTTCTCTCTTTGCAATGTACAAGACTATTGTAGAACTTCTCCTTTGTTTTAGGTGTGGAAAATGAATTGATTTTAGGGTAATAATACAAATTCTTCTTAGCCCTGTTTTATTATATATTCTAAAATCAAATTTTAACAGACATTTTAATGACACATTACTTTCTTTAAAAGGGAAAAGACACTTCAGATTGTTGATTGTGCTTATAGAGACTTGGTTTCTTTTTAATTTTCCTCCATCCCCATTATCCCTTTCCTGTAACCAATTTCAATATTACTAAGGAGCTTTCACGCAAATTGAAATACATTCAAAACAATTCACTAAAATTAATACATTCTGAATCAATGCTGCTATTTTTTTTTTAATTTATTTATTAACTTGGAACCTCTGACCCTGATATAATGGGAAGGAAGAGTCTTTTCTCTCTTTTCATAAGCAAATTTCCTGGTAAGTCACAACAGAAAATGCTCAGTCCTCCTCATTAATGGATGTCTCACACTTCACATGGCATGACTTGAGCGATAAAGGGTGGGTTTGCAGCTTACAGCAGACACACCTAATGAATTCCTGAGCTTCTTGAATTCCAGAGCTGCCCATTTGATCATCGTACAAAGATGACAATCATCTCGATACCCTGATTAACATGGAACAAAACATATTTATAACAATAATTTATTCTAAGCCTGGAGATAAAACTGCCTTTCTGCTGCCGAGCAGTCAGCACCCACAGCATGTAATTAGCAACTTCCTTCCACTGGTTTGAAAGATATTACTACAATGTATGCAGATAGTGGGATTTGTTTAGGCTAAGGTGTTGAAAAGTTCTGAAAAGAAACAATAAATGGGTTTTCCATCTGAGAGCTAGTGGCTTTATAGGGAAAATCCATAAGCGTGGTTGGCTTCCTGTATTGCTTGCTACAGATTAGTTATTACACACTCACAAGTGAAGGGTATTGTAATAACAATAATGGAACAATGTAGCTCAGTTGTAAACTTGAACAGTGTTGGTTTTTTTTTTTCTTCTCTGAGATAGCCTGTTAGCTGATTACATTTTTGACCACAAGCATTTCTTAAATCTTAGGCCCCATTTTTATCCTCATTATATGGATGAAGCTAGTAAAGAAAACCTTTCCCAGTTGACCAAGTTTCTGAATAAGCCAAAGAGCATTATAAATCTACAGAAAGTTTGCCTTTTGACTAGTTGCATTTGTAATAGCTTTAAAAAAGTAATCATGAAATGACTAATAACAGGCAGTTGCCTTGATGCTTGTTGTTTTCAAATTCCTATCCCAATTTAATGGCTTCCTGCCAAAAAAGAATACAAGTAAAAATGAGTGTTGGGTTAAAAGATGTCTCTCAACTTTGAAATGGCAGGACTGGATAAGGTATTTCCTTATCAATGGAACAGTGTTGCTATTACAAGTATGCTCCAGTGCCCTTTCTGATGTGCAGTAGAATCAATCTGTCCATTGTATGAGCCATTCATGCTGGGAGTTGCAGTAATGATTACCATACCAAAAATAACCAAATTTTGCACAGGTTTCAGCGGGACCAAGAGCTCATTTGCAGACGTAGAGCCAGAGAGATCGCTGATGATGCAGGACGTAGTACAGGTGAAGGTTTGAGTTGGAAGAAAAACATGAATGGGAAAGGGAGCATCCATGTCTAGAGGCCAGCAGTAAGAAAGGCAGAAAACTGAGTCGTTAGTTCATGGTGGAGACTAGCAGTTGTCTAGAGGTGTCTCTGTTTTGCCTGCAGTTCAGTAGGTTTTCCTCCTCCCTAATTTCTTGTCTGGATTTACAACACATTTTCCTTTTTTTTTTTTTTTTTTTTTTTTTTTTTTTTTTTTTTTTTTTTTTTTTTGTGAAGTACTGTGTGCCAGGCAGAAATCTTGGCCAGAAGCACAGTCAGCGGTGTCTTAAGATGTATTGCTCAAAGAATGGCTAAGACATCACTCCCAGTTCATGCTGCACTGACAGCTCAAGAGCAAAAAACTTGAGAAGTAGCACCAAGAAAGATGAAAGCTGTTAATATTCCTGCCAGAAGCGCTCGGTGCTGCAGCTGACGTGCAGTGCTGCAGCCCTCAGCTGTGAGGTGTCTGGCACATGTCTGTGGGCAACCAAGTGCTTCCAAGGACAAACAGGCTCCAGCACGTTTCTGTCCAGGTTGGCCAGCCATAACCAAAAAGCAGCTGCTCAGAGAGAAGGGTAGGAGGGGAACCGTGAGTTGGAACTCACAGCCGAGAATTTCAGTCGCTTGTGGCTGACTTCCACTCCGTGCTTCCTAGCCTATTGTAGGAAAATCCCTCGTAATAGAGTTCCCAAAACAAGACTGTATCAGGATATACACCCAGTGGAGAAGCTTAATCTGGGAGAAAATCCCTTTCTGTAGAATACTGAGAGGGCAACAGGATTTCAGATGGACTCCGTATTCCAGGGATTAATAACCTCACACATAGTAAGCCCTTGTGACAGATTCTCTTTTCTACTCTAGCTCATGGACCTTACACTGTTTGTAGTTCAGAAGACTAAAACTAAATTTGGGGTGTTTAGTGTGTCATGAGAATAAAAGGGAGAAAAAGAGGAGAAAGTAAATACAGTAAGTATTCTGAAGAGCTGTAAATTCTCCTGATGTTTGGAAAAGCAACGCTCAGGTGACTGTAGCTTTTTTCCTTTAAGTTTTTGCCTCGAAGTAGTCACGGAAAGGAAGGTTTGGACAGACAAGCGCCAGTGATGGAGTTAATCCAATGTATTGAACTGTCAGCCATTAGGTGAGCTAACAATCACTGGGCAATTGTGAGGTAAATTAGCTAGATCAAGAGGGCACTTGTAAAATTTATTAATTTCATTTCCCATTTGTGAAAGCTAATGCAGTTCAGACAGGGAATCGTAACTCCCTCACCTGCAGTAATGGAGCAGCTCCATCTCCAGAGCGAGGGATGCAGGGTATCAGGGAAAAATACAGTGGGACTAACTATGTTTAACATAGGGTTAGAAAATTCAATAAAGAAAAGCAGCGAGGCTGCAAACACGTTAACTGGCATTCTCTCGAGATTTTAACCCTACATTGTCTTGACAAAATTGACCACGGAATTTGCACCCTTGAGCGCTGCCTTAGAGCGGCTCAGAAACCGGCCATACCTACAGCTGCACCGGCAGCGAGGGATTTGGCGGGAGGAGGGTGTGAGGTAAACTTCCCCTCAGCGCCTCTGCAGCAGGGGCTTCCTAAATTGGTTTCGGAGGAGCGGAAAAAAAAAAAAAAATCATACTTTTATTTAACACGGGGATTAAGAATCCCACAACTGAGGGAGTGGCGCACCTCGTGTGGGCGGGGGGCGCCGCAGGTGCCGTGAGGGGCGGACCCCGCGGGTCGCTGAGGGCGGGAGCAGCCTGAGGGCCCGAGCAGCCTGAGGGCCCGGGGCCGGAGCACCCCCGGCCCGGCCGATCCTCGGAGGAGGGCGGGCGATGTGGGAGGCGGCGCGGCGGAGCCCCCGCCCGCCCCTCGCCGGCGAGCGCGGCTCCTCCTCCGGGAGGGCGCGGCGAGGCTGCCGGGCGGTGCTGCACCCCCGGCGGCAGCCCCGCCGCACCTCCGCGCCCGGGGCGGCTCCGCGCCCGCCGGCGCCTCTCCCGGAGGAGGCTCCGCGCAGGGCACAGACGGCAGCGGGATCTGAGGCACCGCGCGGGGACATGTCGGCGGAGCGCGCCTGGAGGTAACGAGCGGGGCGGGCGGTGCCCGCGGGCCCGGCGCGGTGAAGCCGCACAACTCCGCGCTCGCCGGCCCCGTGCCCCCGGCAAAGTTGTGCTGGAGCCGCCCGCAGGCTCCCGCTCCGCTGCGGGCACCGCCCGGGCCGGGAGCGCCACGGGTCGGGGCGGCTGCCCGGCACTGAAGCTGCCGGTGCGGAGGCAGCGTTTGCGGGCCGGTTCTCCGGTGTTTCTTGGGCTTGGGTTTGTTTTTCGTGTTTGCCGGCGCACTCAGCATCTGCCTGGCGCGGTCCCCGCACCAGCCCTTCAGTGGCTGGGCTTTTCCCTTTCGCTGTCCTCGCGGAGTTGTTCTGCGCGACGCTGTTGCCCTCTAGTGTTTGCGGGAATTGGGTATGGCTCTGTTGGGGAACAAAATTAGTCAGCCTAGTGCTGTAATTATTCATAACTTCAGGTGGTTATAGCTGCTTGGATTCCCCAAATCCCGTCAGAAATTGATGTGTATTGCTGCTCGGTTCAGCTGTCATGTGCAACCCTCGGGAAATGGCAGAAACTTTTATATTATTCAGTCTGCTACCTGATGTGCTGGATAATTGCTTCAGGTTTTGGTGTGGTGGGGTTTTCTCTTCCTAATAAAATGGTAAGTGAAGGAAATAGGGTTTCTCTCACTGTCAGCATGCCCAGTCAGGTGTCTCGGAAGGAATGGTGCTGAACTCTGCCTTATTAACTCTTTACACTTGGCAGCTGTGGCAGAAAAGAGAGGGGAGGTAATGGTATGGGCATGGACCAGACAGTGTGCTGCACATTTATCTCAGAGACCTTGAGCAAATCATTTATTCTTTAGATAGTGATGTTTCTGCAGTTGCTGAAAAATAACAGGCTTTATCTCAGAAAAATGTTGTGATGTCAAGAGCTTAAAGATCTTTCTGTAGAAAGTACCGTATGAAGGTAAAGTAGTAATTTGAAGACTAAACCAAACTTCTGTGTTCTGTTGAAGTCTTCAAAGCCTTCTTTTAAGTTATTTTTAAATATTGAATGATTGATCATTATAAATATTTTTTTCTTGATGAACTGTAATGCATGGATCTCTGTCCTGTAAGGGTGTGTAGTACTGCATTAGGTAATGCAGCACGGAGCTAAGGATATCACAGGTACAGTAGAAACTGAGAACTGCTTACCTCAAGGACTTGAAAAAGAATTTCTATCCACCAGGATTGTGGTGCTGCCTAAGCCATTCCCTTCGTATTTTTTTTTCTAACAACTATGGGAGAATGTAAGCCCTTCAATATTCACACACTCCAGGGTTTGTTATGCGATACTAAAGGGTCTCAAAGACTTCCCTTGACAGCTCATGTCTCATATCTCAATTTTTAAAAGTTGAAAATGTCTTTTTAATATGCAATTGTAAGGTCTTATTCTCAGCCTGGATTTACTCGTTTGAGCTGTTGCTGCTTGAATCCTTTAGTCAGTAAAACAAGGCTCTAAAGTAGGGGTACTCAGTGTTTGGGGGCTACTTTGGTATTTTCATAACTGATTTAAAAATCTAAGCCTTCCTATTCACCCCAGGTTTGGTTGTGTTCAGTTGTACTTTGCTGCTTCCTGCCATGTCATTTGTATATCCAAAGATTTCCATTTTAGTAACACGAAAACGACTTCAGAGTACTTCCTTTGAAGTCGTATTTCATAGTGACTGGCCAGAGCAGACCTCTATGTTCAAAGCAGTTAAGCAGCATTCTAATCAGTGGAGATTTAAATGTCTGTAGTAATATGCTAAACAATATGCCTCCTTTTTTTCTGCTCTTCATGTAGAACTCATCCTTCATGTAATACATCACCAGCATGTCACCAGCACTGTGGTGGTGTCCAGGTTAGTAAAGAACAGAATGAGAATATAGTGATGGGGATTATTAGAAGAAAGTTATTAAAAATATGTCCCCAGGCACATGTATGATACTTGAATGATATTGATGACTACTCAGTCCAGAACTAGCTTTGTTTTAGTAGTTCTTGATGAAAAGGGTTTTTGTTACCCTTTAAGAGTATGTTTTTTACATATAAGTATGACCCAGCTTTATTGTTTCTAATCAAGAGTCGCAGTAAACAGTTGCCTTAGTATAGGCCTGAGGTAAGACTAAACCAGAGTTTTCTTAATGGGCTTTGATAAATTTGTTTTGAGAAAAGTTTCTCACTTATTTATGGATATTTTAGTTGAGCCCATTTCTTTAATCTTGTTATTAACTCAGCAGAATAAAGTTTCTTGTCATTTTAAAAATCTGTGTTGATATTCGTGATTCAACTTTTTTTTTTTTTAATTCCGTGCAGTTTTATGTGCCTGTGCAGGTACCTAATTTCTTGCTTGAGCATCTGTTTTTACTGGGTTGAGAACCCCCATGAAGAATTTAGCAGGCTGCGTTCCCAGCCAGTGCTGTCTCCTGGAAGAGTTCCCTTTAGGGCTATCAGGGTGAGGGGATTTACAGAAGCCAAGAATTTGGTCATTTATGCTTACCAATGGAACAACCAGCTAAAGAAAGCTGCACGTGGTAGGAACTCAGTTATGGTGTGCTTCAGGTCTTTGGGGTTCCTCACAGTATTTGTTTTCTCATCAGTGCTACTTCACTAGCAAATTAAAAATACCTGAAACAGAACAAGCAGAAAAAATTATAAACCCCCAAACCAACCCAAACTGAAGATCTCTATTCAAATGCATCTATTGCATACTGGTTGCCTGCAGATTCCTGTAATTGTGACTGCCCAGCAGTGCTGTTCAGAATGGTAAATCTTCTGCTTAATAAGGTGGCAATTCTTTCCTGTAGCAGCAAGATTTTCACGTGAGCTAGTTCTGGGTTGCAGAAACCACTTCTGCAGTAGATGACAAGAACATTGAGCCTTGCTGTCTGTGTTCATAACAAAATGCAAAACTTGCTTCCATGACTCAGCTTTCTCTCAGCAAGATCTTCTCCATAGTGAGTCTGTAAGTTAAAAATCAAATTCTGAATATTCAAAGATGCTAATTTTCACCTTAAGGGAGCATTTTGATACCTCCTATTTTGAGCAGCAGAGGTAAAAGGTTCTGGTCTGAATTTTAACACGGTGGCATGAAAATGCAAAATAGCAGATTAAATGCAGATTGTACGAGATCAAATGCAAGTTCTTCTGAAGCAATAAAGTCCTAGTTAAAAAATAGGCAAATTTTATTGCTTCAAACCATGGAAAAATACCATACAAATTATTTTATAGGTAAAATTTATTGCAACATGAGCTTTATGGAACTTTGGATTCATATAATGTCTGACATCTGTTTTCAAGTGCTTTGGGATACAGGTGGGACCATATTCCGCTGTCACTGAACTCCACATGACTGTAGAAATCAAAAAGAGCTGAGGCTGCTTATGTTATCTGTGGGTCTTTGTCATGTTTTTCCACTGAAACAATATTAACAAGCTTGAGTTCCTGTGAAGACTTTATTCTAGAGTCTTTGTTTTTTCCTTTAAGCCTTTTTCTTGGATATTTTTTATTGATGTTGAACCTATCACGACTTCTGCTTTCTTTGGTAAAGCGTTGTATTCTTTTGTCATGAAAGTAAGACTCCACAAGTGCTGTCTTCTTCTGAAATGCCACTTGTCACAGCCTACTCACTGTAGGTACATTGAGAATTGCACCTTTTGTCTGGTTTTACTGTAGGACATGACATTGAGCAAGGACTGTCTTCCCTGAAGCCACATCTAGAGGTGTGATAAAGGTCGCAGTCAGGATCTCCATGGGTCCCACAGTGTGTGGTGCATCCCAGCAATGTCACTGCCCAGGGGGTGCACTGTGAGTTATTTTAGTTAGGATGCTGCTGTAATGCAGCACTAGAGTATCCAGCAAGTGCCATTGCTGAGGGGAAAATGCTGCTGTCCCTCAAGGAAAGCAACGGAACCTTGTCAAGGAGACTGTTGATATTATAAAATGCATTTCTCTTGGAATTTTTTGTTTTCTTCTTTCTGTGTTCTTTTGAACTCCTGCCATGCAAACCAGTCCTTAAGCAAGAGAAAATTACATAAGCCTCAAGCTGATGCAAGACAGCGTGCATTTAAAACTTGTGCCGTGCTCTGTTCCATCCACTTCCTGACTCTCCAGCAGGGAGTGTGCCAAGTCTGGCTGTGTTTGCTGCCTCGGAGAATTCCTCATTCCTCACCGTGGAACCTCAGTCTGTCTTGGCAATTTCAGCCACTCCTCCCTACAGCTGTGCTCTGTAGCCCCAGGGGGTACCTGCAATTAGGAGCTGAGGATACAAGATACAATGATAGGGCTTTGATTGAGAAAGCACAGGTTACTGGGCTGGCTCCATCTCTGTGGAGTGGCATTAGGAACCGTGTCCTTGCTGCACATGTTTCTTGGGTTGCAGCCCTTGTGTAATGCCCAGTTCAAGCAGCTCTGTCTCATCAGCCCTTCCTTGCTAGGAGCTTTGGTCGGTGTCAATTCTCATTTTTTCCCCGTATCTAGACCAGCCAGGTCTGTGGTTATCAAAGAGAAGTAGATATACAGCTTTTCTACAGAATGCAGTGTTAATTTTAGGCACTAAAATGATGTGTTTCTTGGCATTCAGGCAGCTGAATTGGAAATGCAAAATGAAGAGAACTCTTCACGTGCGTAATGAAAAATCATCTGTCTGGAAACCTCTCTCTGGTGTTAACTCATTCAGGATGGAGCTTCTCTTTGTCACCTGACTTGTTACCATATTAAATATCCCTGTTATGCCATCCAGACTGATATTCTTGAAGTTAGTGTGACAAGGGTTGGACATTTCAATGCTTAAGAATGTTGAGTTCTTCTGAAGGTACTTCTGTACTGTTGTTTGATCTTTATGTATTCCTCAGGGTTTTTCCAGATAGAAACTGGGAAGCTGGGGTTATGTGATTTCAGTCTAACACTGATTAGTGAGCCTGGGTGAAAGGCAGGTCTCCTGCCCAAAAGCTTTGAGCTTTGTGCAGCTGCAGGTAAGGTTCCAGGCTGGGTTTAAGTCTTCCCAGAAGAGAAGGGGTTGGTAAACAGGTGTCTGTGAGTAGAAGGTGAGGAGAGTAAAATCTGTCCAGAGTAGAATCTGTCCAGACAGCAGGAGTCTTGCTGTGAATCTTAACTATGAATGAGACAGTTCATGTACACTTGCTCTCCATGCTGAATTTTGCAGTTTTGATGAACAGAATGTCTTGGAGTTTCTTTTTCCTCTCATCTGATTTTTCTCATTTATTTTTACTTTATGCTGATCATGGCACCAGGAAGATCAGTCTTTAGGATTTAATTAAGTTTGTGGACATTACATAGGTACTGTTAAGTACATCGTATTTTTTAGCTTTTTGAAAATCTGGAGGGAAAGATTTGCTTACAATGTATGATAAAAAACAAAACAAAAAAACCCCAACAAAACAAAACAAAAAAACAAACCCAACCAGGAATGGAAAGATGAAACTCTCAGGTAGGAAATGACCATGCTACTGCCACACCTTATCCTAATCCCATTTCCAAAGGGACCTGGGTGCAAAGTATACCGACGTTACGGTGGCGTGTTCTAGATCTTCACACACTTCATATTTTTCAAAATCTGCTTTGAACCTTTGTTTATGTCTTACAGTCATTATTTTGTGCTTGTCACACCATCCAGTTGTTTTACTAGGGAGTTTTGACAGCAGTTGTACTGCTGGCTTGAAAAATTGCTCTTTCCTTAAGTACAAGGTAGAGCAGAAGTATATCCTTAGGTGATCTGCCTGTTAGGTTTAACTTTTGATTTATTGCTTTCTCTTCTCAAATTTAAGAGCTTGATTATTCTATTTTTCTTTTTAATGCCAAGAAATGCGAAGTGCTTCTAACAGTTTGCAGAACTCCACAATCCAGAAAAATGCTTTGTTTTCCTCTAATGTTGCAGGAAGGAAGTTTGGCTTTAAAAAAATTCCTATAATAGATATAATACAGAGTGTATTAGTATATGTTTGTACAGCAGTTAAGATGTGTGTGTTCTTGGTTCTTTGAAAAACTAATACAAGATAAAATTTGTTTAATCATGTTTCCCCAGCTTTTTAGGGGTAGAAGGAAGAGGGTTATAAGTTTTCTTCAATACTTTGGTTGTTAGCATTTGTCTACTTGGAGTTAACTTTTATCTTTAGTTAAAAAGAATTTCTAAAACACAGGAAATTCTTTGCTTTTACATCTTGCTTTTCAGTGCCTCTGCCTACTTTATTTGATCCTCTGAGTTGAGGAACCTGTGAGATTTAGAGACCTTCAAATGCACGTGGCAAGTAGTGGGAGCAGGAAAAAAAATATATTATTGCAAAATTTTCAGCTGTTAGTGTCCAAACCTCTGGCTGGTAGTGATTTCTTTGCTCGCCGTTAGTTTAAGCAGATGATACTTCACAAGGTGATGCCTCAATTAAATCTCTGATTTTCTTTTCTTCTAGACTATGCCTTCAGTAAAGCTCTGTGGAAGATAGATATGTGTGCTGCAATGGTGACATAAATATTTCAGAGGACTGGAGCAAGTTGTTGGCAATCTGTGTTTGTTTTTCACGCTGCTGTTGAGAGCTATCTAAGGCAAGTAAACACCATGAGTTTTATCCTGAAACTTCACAGACATTTTCAAAGAACAGTAATTTTGCTGGCCACTTTTTGTATGGTGAGCATAGTTATTTCTGCCTACTACTTGTATAATGGCTACAAACAGGAAAATGAACTTCCTGAAACCTCTTCAGAAGTGGAATGTGGTGATCCTCAACTGTTGCCATACAAGCTGATGGAGATGAAGACCACGAAGCCTATTGATCCCCTGAGGACAGAGCTGGTAGTGCTGGTGTTTGTGGAGAGCCAGTACTCAACGTTAGGCCAAGACATAATAACCATTCTGGAATCTAGCAGGTTTCAGTTTCACATTGAGATTGCATCTGGGAAAGGTGACCTCCCGGTGCTGATAGACAAAAGCAAAGGCAAATACGCGCTCATAGTGTACGAAAACATTCTAAAGTACGTGAATATGGACTCTTGGAACAGAGGCCTTCTAGATAAGTACTGTATAGAGTATGGTGTAGGTGTGATAGGATTTCACAAAGGCAATGAGAACAGCTGGCAGAGCTTGCAGTTGAAGGGGTTCCCTTTCCATGTCCACAGCAATCTGGGTATTAAGGACTGTTGCATTAACCCTCATTCCCCACTGCTCCACCTGACTAAACCTTCCAAGCTTGAGAAAGGGCCCTTGCTTGGAAATGACTGGGCCGTTTTCCAGATTAATCACACAGCTTATCAACCAGTGATATTTGCAAAAGTAAAGACACCAGAAAACCTATCTCCACCTGCTGCTGTAAGTGCTCTCTATGCCACGGTAATTCATGACTTGGGGCTCCACGATGGGATTCAACGAGTCCTTTTCGGCAATAACTTGAATTTTTGGCTGCACAAGCTGGTTTTCATAGATGCCATCTCTTTCCTATCTGGAAAGAAGCTCACACTGTCCTTGGATAGGTACATTCTGGTTGACATAGATGATATCTTCGTTGGCAAGGACGGAACAAGGATGAACACCAACGATGTACAGGTAAAGTACGTGCACAATCTAATGGTCATTACAGCAGAGTGATTTTTGAATAGTTGTTCATAGTTGGAACGTCAGGCCTCCACCCAGGAGCTGTTCCTATTTAATGCACATGTTGAGAGTTTAAAAGCAGCAAGTAAATGTGGTGAGCAACAGTAAATGTCAGCATAAACTTTGAAGAGTGGACTGGGTTATTGGCTGTTTGAAATAGGTTTGGATGTCGGGTGTTGCTTGCAGCGTTTCACCTCTCTCATCTGTTTTATAGCACTTGCTTTTAACGAGGCTTTGTTTTAATATTGGTCTTGAAAACTCATTCTAAGTCCCTAAATGACTTGACAATTTCCATTTTAATATTTAGAGTTGTACGTTCCTGAAGGTCCTTTTCCACCCTGTTGTGCTGTTCAAGTGGGGTGATAGTTGTTGGTCAGTAGCACTAACATCTTAACGTTATTTCTTCCTGTGAGGAGTGTTGTCCCAAAGCAGGTAGTAGGAGGTCACCTTTCTCAACTTGGTCTAGAAGCTAAAAATCTGTAACATACCAATTGTTGCCCTGTTTGTGCCAAAAATAAGGGAGAATGTTTTCTTAGAACACTGTTAGTGGAATGAGGACCTGCAAGAAGGAAAGACAAGGACAGCACTGTGCCTGCATTGGGTTATTTTTGTTTCATTTTTAACCAAGTTTTTGGGTTTTTTCAGTGTTAATATATTTGTCAAGCTACAGCAACTCTGCATACAGTGCTTCCTTAAACAAAAGGTCTGACCCTGCAGTTAAACTCTTCATTAGCTTTAAAACTGCAGCACACACTCTTTTCCAAAACATCCTCTGTACGTGCAATTATAAATGAGATTTACCTCCTTGTTAAGTAGGTGTTTTCCTTAGGCAAACAAATCACTTGGGAGAGAACAGAAATAAAGGTGAAGCTTCCTAAATGATTTTCCTGTGGAGAACATGATGGCAGTGTTTGAGTTTGGTGAGTGAGCATGCCTGGGGAGTCTCCTAAATGCAACCTCAGATGGCAGGAAAAAAGTCAGATCTGACCAACATCACTGGCAGAACTCGTGTTGTTCTGCAGAAGCAGCACTTTGTGGTAACAAAGCGGGTGAAATAAAGCCTGGATAAATCCATCACTGTTGTGCAATAGCAGTCGGAGACAGCATGTTTGGTATTGTTTCTCTTTGCAAGTGACACCTTAGCATTGTCATTTTAAAAGAAGTTAGGACGTCTAATTGCCAGAGTTATATACCAGAAACAGGAGACTATTGAGACAAATTCGATTACAGCAGATACAGAAGGGTAAACCATATTGTTTGGAGAAAATAATCAGCGGTATGTCAGAAAGTAATCTTCCCAAAATAAAACTGTCATGTTAAATAGTAGTAATATCAAAGTGGAAATAACTTTTAAGTAGGATAATTTAATTTATACAGAAGTGTGTTCTGAAACAATGGAATCTGAGAAAAGTGTTCCCTTCTGATTCTTCATCTGCTTACAGTTAAAACATTGTATTAAACATGTTGTTAGGGCTGTCAGATGCAATGCATCTTCATTACTATTAATATCAAAGGAGTTATTCTCTGTGGCACAATGACATGTGGAAGGAATGAAACAAAATCAATTTGTGGTAGTTGGAAATACGTTATTGTAAAGTGTATTTGCAGATAAATGACATCTCATTAAACAGGAGTTTTACTGTGTTCTGCTGCAGTGACTGTGGCAGAGAATTGGGTGCTGCAAGTGTGAAAAGAGGTTCTAAATGTAGACTTTGTATAATTTGAGTACTCAAGATTAGCTCATTCCCACTAAGCACACCTTTTAACTACTGGCAATGTAGAATTGAGGAGGATACTCTTTTGTGGCTTAATTTTGTTTGATATATGTTCTTGTTAATATTTTCTGGATATACTCACAGCTGCTAGGGTTGTGAGGTGCAAGAGAGTAAGGTGAATGTTTCTACCAGTATTCTATTAAGTTTCAGATTGATTTGCATTAAGGAATCTCCCAAGAGCAAGAGGACCTCTAGGGCTGGTTCTGGCTGCTCAGTGGAAAGGACAGAGTTCAGAAACTGGAAGGTTGATGCAGAACCAGTAGCAAAAATCAGGTGGTCAACTGCTCCAAACCCTCTGCTCAAGCTGGGCCATGGCCAAGTGCCTTTCAGCTGTCTCCAAGGAGAGATCCTGACTGCGTGTGAGATAGTGGTTTCAAAGGAATTTCATCTTTACATATTTAATTAGATTTGCAAAGTGGCCAGAATAGTTAATATTTGGGGGCTTAACCCATTAAGGCTTAACTTCCCTCTCCTTTAGAGCATGTGAATTAGAGTTAAGCACTTAGAAAAATTGCTGTTATAAGGTTTAGTGGTAATTTTTCATCAGTGTTATATACTGACCTCAGAAGAGGTCAAATTAAAAGCAGGCCCTCTAAAATGAGTGTCTTCTATACCTCTAAAGAGGAGGCAAAGTGATGGTACTTCAGCTTGAGTACCTATAGTGTCAGGAGCACAAGTGTAAAGAGCCCTTCTGGAAATCTTTTACAAACATAGTTTATCAACCTAATTCCTGTGGTAAATGCTTTGTTTTGTTAAACAGCAGATTAAGTTTATTCTAGTTTTGCCACAGCTTCTTCAATTAAAAACAAAAAGGACCCCAACAACTTGAAACAGTGATTCAGATTTTTAGAATAAGTACCTGTTAGAGATTTGCCTGTCTCTGTGTAACATCTGGCCTGATAGGACATAGTTCTTCCATGTAAGATACTGAGTAGCTGGCACTGTGCATCAACAATAACCATCCATCCTCGTATTTATGTACTTTATCTTCATCTGGTATAATAGAAATAATGGAAGAGAGTGTTTCCATGGTCTAATTGCCTCCCATTTAGAAAATAAGCTTGGTAATAATCAACTCAACGTTCATGTTTCAGTAAGTTTTTTTCTCTTCTATTGTCTGTCAGGCAGGAGGGACCATTAGGCTGTGACAGTGTTATATTTTATTTTCCCTGTTTCTTTTAGCAAGACTTAAGAGCCTGTGCAGTGCAAATAATTCATTTAAATGGACATACAGAGAATAATCTATCTAGATATCCACAGACTAAGTTTATCTTAATAGACTGTGATTGTCCAGGCTGACAGTCTACTAATTTAATATCTTTTTGTTTTTGTTACAGTTACTCTTTGTGAAATTGCTATTACTTATAAAGCGTTGAGATTTTTCAAGGGAGAAGCAGGTGATAAAATAGGGGAAAATAAACGTGATTGTTTTTTTCCTGATGACAGTTTGTTCCATGCTGGTGGTCTAGGCCATCTACCTTTCCCTTCCTTTCCCCAATACATGCACTTTCTGGAGTTCCTTGAGAGTTCATCACATTTTTCAAATGAAAAACTAGAACACTGCCAAATTATTTTTTCCTAATAATTAGCTGTGTGAGCTCCTCTTGACTGTCTGGTCCTTTGTGTGATTCTCAAAAGAGACTGAATTGAAGTCAGGATGGGGATCTCTTCTCTTCAGGTAAGCCTAACCTTTTTCTATACCTGTAGTTATTCTTTATAATTGCCAAGAAAAATCTTCATATTAACCACATCCATTATTGGAGGGAGATGATAGATCCTGATGTGTCGTTCTGGTTTGGGAGTGCTTGGGCAGTGCATGTGTTAGTGTATGTTAGTGTATCTGTTATTGTGTGTGACCTGCAGTGGACAATACAAGATTCAGGCTGCAGTCTTCCAGCATTAATCCCTGGAGAGTTGGAGAAAAGAGCTGTGCCCAACGTTGCTCTGGTAAGGGCAAGGGTTCAGCCCAAAGGAATCAATTCACAGCCCTTCAGTCTCCATACATGGCCTCTCATCTTGCCTGGATGTTGAGGTTTATGAGGCAGACATCTCTAATGGAGCTGCTCCTCTAACTTCCCACCGTAGACATAAACACAGAAAACCAGCTTATCTTCAGGCAGGCACTGGTTAAGTGAATGGCACCTTAAAAGTATGTGACTGGTGTTCATAAATGGTTTCTGGAGTGACAAATATAAACATTTGTATTTGGTCAGATCTGTCCTCTTCCATTTTCCATAGCCAGTGCTGTCCCTTCTTTGTTGCTTTCTTAGTAACACTGGTGGTCAAACCTTTTGTTTAATAGAGTTCTGTTTAATAATAGTTTTCCCCACTAAGAGCTAATTGTTTATTCCCTGGATTAAATTCATCCACATTAGTCAGCACTGCTTAAATTATTGCAGTTGTTTAAAACCCATTAAGTGTCTTTTCACCCTGTGCAGCATACATGGAGGGAAAGCACAACTTCCAAGGCAAAGCAGACCGCTTGGCTATAAATTTTAAAAATCCAGTCATGTGGCTGTTCAGTTTTTCTTGCATAGGAATGACCTAAATCTTTGCCTCAGATGGGAGTCTTCTATATATATTGTGTTAAGGCAGAAGGGCTAAAAGGTGCAGAAAGCCTGAACTGTCAAGACAAAGGATGGTCCCTGTCCCAGGAGGAAGTGTAATTCTCTAAGTTAATTGCTTCTTTATCTGTAGGATCACGTAGAAGGTTATCAGAAAAGAAATGACAGGTATGTCATCAAATGTGTCAACTGCAGAACCACTGAGCCATAAATCTTTCCTTTGGGAAGGTTCAAAAATCTTTTTAATCACATCTTTATATTACATCAGAAATTAATGATTATGAACTTTTGTTCTGCTTAATCATTTTCCATTCCCAGTCTGTTAGCTGTAATACCTGTGTACCATTGTGGAATGTGTCTGCTGTGTGTGTACATACATTCTTTCTTGATGTGACCTGAAGCTCCTAAGGTATTTCATACTGGCTTGTTGGAAATAGCAGGCAAAAAGTGCATTCAGTTCTTCACAAGTGTTGAGGAGAAGGAAAAAATACTTCAGACTGGGGTCTCTCTGTAGCTGTCTGATGCCCTAGCAGGACTGGTTTACTTGAGCATATTGTGTCAGCTGTAGAAGTGTGGAATATTGCACACTGTGAGACAGTAGAGAATTAGAATTAGATTTCAGAACTAAAATACAACTTTAAAAGAAGTTATAAAAATTGTCTTACATATTTTATGGGCTGCTACCAGCATATATTACATTCTAGCAGTCAGTTACCATAACATCTTACTTCTAAAAGCAGTTCGTGTTTTATGTGTCAGCCTCTGTGAATTTTAATCTAGTAAGATAGATACAACTGCTGCTCAACAGAGCCCAGCTCTTTTTGTTAAAATCATACTGATGTTTGAAGTGGAAGCAGGATGAAAATCCTCTCCCACAGCAAGGGGACTGCAGAGGGGCCACAGGGACAAACAGGAGCTGGTGCTGCTTTGGGTATGACACTCCTGGGGCTGCCAGAGCAATGCTGGGAGTTCCTTGTGGGCCTCTTCCTCCTGTTCTGCACCTGTGTGAGCTGGACACAACCAAATCCATGGAATAAGCTTGGTGCTGAGTTTAATTTAGCAGTTTATCCCTGGTGGATGATGACAAAAACCGTGCGTGCAGTTTTGGCGCTGCAGCCTTCGTTCCTGTAAATCCAGTAGTTTGCATTAGTTCTGGTTTTGCTGAAACTCCTGTCTGTTTTGTCAGGTGTTTTGTATCTGGTTTTCTTTGAAAAATGGATTTTTGGATTTTTTTCCCTCTGTTCAGTTTTGCAATACTGGAATAACTGAATCTGATAGGGGTTTTGTTTGGTTTGTTTTTTAATTTGAATGCTCTGACACTGTACATGAATACCTAGAAATGGTTCATGGAGACCTAAGTCTTGAGACAGTGATATGTCAAGGATTGCACCGTCTCCTACTGGTGTAAATTTAGTGGCAGGTAGCTGAGAGAAGAAAAATGCATTTCAGCTTCAGTTTTTTATTGTCAGAGAGACTGCAGAAATTGTTCCTTGGTATGGTAAATCCCATGATTTGAGGGCAATGAGGCCGATTTGCTTCAAGCTCTTGTACCCCAGCACCTGATCTGACTATTGGTTATACACTCCTTGATTGTCTTCAGGGTAGAACCAAAGTAAGGAAATCATGGTTTCTGTGGACCTGCTGGTGCTTTCCCAAGTAAGATGATGTGCCCTGTGGCTTCAGTCATTGGCATCTTTCCAGAAAATCAGAGTAATTTCGTTTCATTTCTAAATTCTCAGTATTTCTCTGTAGTGGTGAATACTTTGCTGTCCTTAGGCTTACTGTGACAGTGGTGTCTTCCTGTTCTCAATGGAGTTTTGTGTTTCAAGAGCTCTTTTAAATAAAACTTAAGGAATGACACCTGAGATCAAGTGGTCTAACTCTGAATACTTGGTAATGCTGTTTCTGGTTTTTCCCTTGACTTAATTTATTATGCAGAGATTTCTTTACTCTTATGGCTTCCCATCCAAAGAAATCCTCACAAATGCTTATGTCCACCCAGTGTGCCAGCCTGCACTGAGATAATATTTGGCTCACAGCCACGTGATTAGCAAGCTCTGTCTTCCTCTACTTAAAAGTATACACTTTAGGAGTGTAGGTGAGTATTTTCATGGGTGTGCTAAAACATGCATGTGATTCTGCATACCTCAAGTGTTGTCAGCATAACTGAACTCTGCAGGGTTTGGGTCGATCCATCTGGCTGTGGAAAACAAAAGCTGCTCTGCTGTCAGTCCCTCTCTTTCCTTGGGTTGCAAGTTCTCTTGGTCAGAGGCTCTTTTTGTTCAGCAAGCACCTCAGCAATACAAACAATAATAATGCAATACGGCTTCCTGCAGAGCTGCACAGATTGATCAGCAGCACACGAGGGGCTGCTGCAGGATTTATTCTGGGCTTTGTCAGTGACAGGTTAGCCATCCACTTCCTGCTGCTAGCAGAACTGAATAAAACTCTCACAGCCAACAAATAAAAACCAAACTGCAGACAGATCTAGAAACCAAAGCCATTAACTGTAAAACATGATACCAAAAGTGAGCATTCCTCCGTCCTGCTCTTCGGTCACATCAAGGAGGAGAAAAATGAGAGTGGAAGTGGGACTCCTAATTCATGGGGTTCTTTTACAGTGCAGCAGCATGGGAAGTGACCTTTCTTCTCCTGTTCAGTCTGGAAGGTCAGTGCAATGACATGACTCATTCTTTGGTGACCAAGGAAAGGAAAAGCAGTTGTTTGACAGCCCCTCATGGAATAACAATTCCCTGTCTATTTCCAATTCCAGTTTCTTTTTCTGTGCACAGACCATAAAAACCTTACGACCAATTTTTAGAGGTAGTTACTCTTTAGGAGATTCTTTCTTTTACTTTGCAGTCCTGGAGATGAGTTAGTGTTGCTCCTTAAAATGTAGCTTCATATCAGAGATTAGTAATAAATTAAATTTAAAACCACTTTATGTTGCAGAAATTATACTGCAATCCATTTAAAAATAGAAACAGTGGAGAGGACAAATAAAAAAGTCTGTGACTGTGCAGGGGAATACTCCCCATGTTCATTCCAAGCCAGGTCAGTAAATCCACATGACAAAGGCCCTCCAGAGGAGACAGGCTTGGTTTGGGAGTGCTGGTTGCATTTTTGATAGGCCACAGCTCTTCCTCAAGCTCCCATTTACTTCTCTTTTAGTGTTAGCAATCCTGGGAATAAGCCAAGTGTCTCTTCTCCATTTAAAAGTGGACTTGGACTAAAGATACCTCAGAGTTGTCTTTGATAGAATGCTAATGGCACTCAAAAGGAGGCTGAAAATCAATTTTGCATTTCTATAAAAAATGTTCTTTTATGCTGCAAGATGTTCCTCTTATCCCTTGTTCATTTCCACTGCCATTGTTAAAGGTAATAGAAATGTTGAAAATGGTAATTCTGAAAATATCCTAAAACAAGATGAACACTAAAATGTATCTGAGTTAGTAATGTAAACTAGTCTTAAATTCAAACAGACTATATTTTGCATCAGTGAACCACTTCATCTTACTGACTGAAGAGGTTTCTAGCTTGTGCTCAGTTCTGCACAACTTGATTAGAAATATTTGGAGAGTGCTTAGAGACACCAGAATAGTCTGGAAACATCTG
Organism: Phylloscopus whistleri; assembly: GCA_017589585.1. NCBI lineage: Eukaryota > Metazoa > Chordata > Aves > Passeriformes > Phylloscopidae > Phylloscopus > Phylloscopus whistleri. The sequence continues at coordinate 3,492,141 of JADMLD010000092.1, forward strand.
AGCAAAAAATGAAAAAATAAAGGCTAAAGAATTCAGTAAGTAACGATGACCAAAGGAGAAGGCAATAGGCTGCAGATGTCTGCAGGGTATAAACAATGAGGATGGATAAAATATTTAATGTAAGGCACAGAGATATTTAAGTGTAGGCTGAGTAGCCAACAAAAGCAGCAGAATAGAGGCTAATATCCAGAAGGAGGTAGAAGGATTATGTAAGTCTTTAAAAATGAGATTTGGCAAAAGAGTGTGAAGTACGCTATTGGAAGGAATATAATATTGGCAGGGGATTTGCATTAAGATAAGTTCTCAGTCTCGTACAGTAAATCAAATGCAGAGCTGAGTTAGATTCCTGTGTGTTGGTTTGAGGCTGCAAGTGTAGACTTTGCCAGCTGGGATGTTTATCTAGGCACACCTAGCTTTTGTTATCTTGTCTTCTAGAAACGCAAGCAGTCATGCAAACAGGTAAGGTGTGTATTAACACTTCTAACAAAATCATCCCCCCCTTTTTCACTGAAGCCTTGGGATTTTCTGCAGTTACATCCTTTACATTTTGATACATTTGATACAGATGATACTATGTGGGGGCCAATGAAACTGTCAAAGTTCTTCTTAACTTGAAATAAGTTTTTATCGGATCTCTGTGTTGGCTGCACATAATCATGAAAGTATGGCATGAGAAAGGAGGTGTATTTGTTATTTTGTGTAAACTTTCTCTTGGGCATTTTTTTGTAATTTCTTTTTTGCCAGTGCTGATGTAGCTGGGGAATTTCATTCAACAATTTTAGAACTACTCTTAAAGAGAAGGGAAAAAACATACATTGTGACCCTTGGCTGGTGAGCCACTAAATTCCCAGCTGTATCTTACCTGGAGCTTTCAGAGTGAGAAAACAAAGATTTTTTTTATTTTTTTTTTTGTTAAAAGATTGGGTTTTTTTCTGTCAGTAAAGGTGAAACATGGAAAAAGAGCTTTTGGTGTTCCTCAGCTCACCTGAAACATAGGGACAGAGGAAGATAGCTATTTTTATTCAGATAAGAGTATTAGAAGTAGAGGAATCTTTTTGTCTCTGTTAGGGAAAAAAAAAAAAAAAGAACATCTAAGAAGCATTTGTGAATGAACCGTGACATTGATGCATTGCCCAGCCTGTGGAATAATCTTTATTTAATATGCCAGTGATGTAGTAATTTTGTTGTGCTTTGCTAAGCAGGGAGAGCAATCAGCTTATTTTGGTTTTTATCTAGGTTACAGGGTTTGAGTCTTCATTCATTTGCACTCTCTATGTTCTCTAGTATGTAAAACTCAGCATTAACACAAATACTGTGCTTTAGTCTTACTTGGGGGGAAAAAGTTGAGAGGCAAACAAACCCCAAGGTGTTTCTCTTTGCTTGGTGTTGAGACATAGCTTATACTCTCCAATACTTCTTCCAAGGTACCTAAATAGCAGCTTGTTATGCCTTAATCTGTGGAGTTGAGTTTTTCTGTAATCATGTGATAGATTTTTATTGTAGTTGTGACCAGTGCTACTCTGTGGGAAAAGAGTGTTGAAATTTAAATGCCTTGAATTTGGTGTGCATTTGAAAAATAGATAAATTTTGCTCACTCTTGATCTCTGATCATTCAGATAATGATATAGACCAGGCTTTGAAATCTTGTTTGTTTAATACCATGCTGAGCAGAAAGCACAGCCTGTAGGCCTAGGGGGCTAAGCAGGTCCTAGTTTGTCCAGGCTTTGAGGTCCAGAGAATATTGGCACTGAGGATAAAATAAGGCTGAGGTTTTTCCAGAAGGCCATATCCACACTCTCTCGGATTTGATGTATGTAACACTGATACAACATTTTTATTTTCATTACCTAAAGAAATGGATTTTTTTTTATTTTCCAGTCTGCCTCTGTCAGTCCAGGAATTACATTGAAAGAGGGTAGATTTATATTGGACTTGAGGGAGGAGAGTTTTTTACAGTGAGGGTGGTGAAGCACTGGCACAGGCTGCCCAGAGAATCTGTGGTGACCCCACCCCTTAGAGTGTTAAAGGAAGCATTAAATAAGGAGCAAATGAGCTGATGATAATGAATGCAGAGCTGGGAGCTGGGATCACAACCTCTGTCCTTTCTGAGCTGGGTGACCATAAAATACATGTCCTGTTAGACAGAAGAGCCATGGCACTGTTTTATCTGTGACAGAACGCTGTGTACCCTTGCAGACAGGATGTGAAGCTGTAGAAGTGTGGGTTGGCTAATGAGGGGTGCAGAGGTGTAATGTCTGACATTTCCTGGGAGCCAGACAAGTGTCAGCACAAATCAGTGAGCAACCCTTGGAATTTATCTGCTGCTGGTGGGATGCAATGGAGACAAGCCAGACTGAGCAGGCAGAGCAGAAGTGACCTGGAGCAGCATCTGAGGGATGGCCTGTCGTGCTCAGGGCTGAGGCAACTGTGGGGCTGCAGCTCAGCTACTGGTGTGTCTCCACTGGGGCCAACAAACCTCACGTTCCCTCTGGACTGACTGGATCACAAGCACTTCAGAATACCAAGAGATTATTCTAAATGCATTTTAGAGCCACTTGGGTTTTATTCCAAGTTCTGTTATGCTCTGAGAACTCGCCTCTTAATACTTGGTGTTACATAAGCAGGTCAAGTGTTAGGTAAAAATGCAGCTGGCAAAGTTTCTATTGAATCCTATCTGACCAAGAAAATAGGTAGCAGTAGGGTGTTGTATTAGCTGTTTCCCAACTGACTTGGGAAATTCTTTTTGACCTGGGAATTTTTTTTTGACCTTTAATTAAAAGAAAGGCAGGATTTTATTTCTGCTAACTGCAAAATAATGAGATCGTTTAGCTGTTTAGTAACAGTAACCTCTTTCATCTAAGTACAGTTTAATTAAGTGCTAATAAAGCAGAAGTTGAGACAGAACCCTGAAAACATCAGGCTAATTACTTTGCTTTATTAAATACTATTGGCACCAAGTATTTGTAACCTTCAAGTTACCTTGCCGTAATTAGCTCCGTTCTCATTAGCTGGTACTTCAGCCTCCAAGAAGTGAGAAGTTAGTGAAGGAAGTTAGAAAAATTTCTTAAATCTCTTGGTTGTACAAGTGATTTACCTAGATGAAAGAGCCTAATTACTTGAAAATACGTAATTGCACTATCATCAAGATCATTATTGTATGTGATAAAAAAACAACTCTAAAGGAAGACCCAGTGACATCTAAAACAGCATGTCCTGATGAAAAAACTTTTGATTGAAATCATTTGAGCAACGTTTTCTAAAATGGCTCTTTATATTTTAAGGTTCCTTCCCTGGACACGTAAGTTTGGACACCTAAGATGAAGTTGTGGCTCCTGATTTTTATTTTTTTTTCTTCTGTTGGACACTGAAAAACTTAGAGGGCACATAACTGGGCTCCTGCCTTATACTTAAATGACACGTAGAGGGAAAATTGGGTTACCTGTTCTCTGCCAGCAAAACACTTTGTAGGAAAAGCTGAAGGTTTTCTTTGTTTTTTCTCTTGCCCTCTCTAGTGTCAGCTCTGCTGAGAGAGTGCACAAAGACAAATTAAGCTTTCTTGTCCTTTTGTCATAAGGATAGATAAAATGTTTTTTTCAGGTACACCCCATACCCAAAGCAATTATTCTTTCTCCCGCATAGATTAAATGTTTATGATAATGGGTGTCAAATTGCTAATCTTGGGAATACAGAAAGAGTAGTCATTGCATTTTAATGATGTTCCAAAATACATAATTTATCATGAAGGAATCATTTTCCCTCAGAAACAAAATAGTCCAGTAAAATCCTGATTCCCAGACACTTGGGCTGGACTTTCACTGAGGTTGTCTTCTGTTCCTGCTTGTGGTGCTGCTTCCCAACAGCCCAGGCTCTGCAGGAGGGGGAGGTTGAGGGGGGCAGGTGGTGTGCAAGTACCTGAGCAGCAGCTTCTGCTGCAGCACTCCCAGAGCAGGAAAAGGCAAGGTGATGTCCCAAAAAGTGCAGAGTGAAAGGACATGGCATCAGTTACAGCTCATTAAACCTCTCTACACCAAGAACTCCACTCAGAAAATGGCTTTAGTTCTCATTCTTCCCTCTCTTGCAGGGGCTACAGAAGAAACACAATACGGAAAAATGAAAGGTGCTTCTGGATAAGAGCTCCCATAGAGGGGCTTGCTCTGCTTAATTTAACATTAAATTTTTTGTTAATTTGTCCTTTTTAGAAGGTCCTTGCCTTTATTGAAGAGCCAATACAGCATTAAAAATTTTACTCAAAAGCAAAATAATTCCTAATTTAATGGCTCCTTTGATAGTATTGTCAGATAGTAAAACAGTTAGGCAAGTGAGCATTAAAGAGATGAGATCTGCTTCCCAAAAAAAGGAGGAAGAGAGAGGCTTTCTGGAAAAAGATGAAGCTGCCCTGGCATTTGTTGCTGACATGAAAGCATGTATTGATGTGAAGTGTAAGATGCTAATGCTGCAGCACTGTGAGGCTCTGTCTGTCTGCTTGCCAAGTTAGTTGAAATGTACGTGATTACAAGTGGAATTACCAGCATATTGAACTATTTCTCTTTTCAAGTGCCTGAGTTCTTTAGCAGCAGCTTTTCAGCAGGAAAATAGTCATAAATATGTTGGTGTGACTGCACAAAGAAGGCGTCGTTCCTCTTTGGTGAACCAGAGTTCAACAAGGCAGTCTTGATTTATTCCTTTGATCAGTCAAGGCATTTGAGTCTGGATATTTGTGTTGATGCTGAAGAAATTGCAACTGTCTGTTTGCTGAAGACAGGCTGACACTTGTAGTTTCTCTGTGGCAGATCTAAAGTGAAACCACATTGAGATATTTGAGGGCAGGAGACAGGATGGCTTCCTGGCTGTGGAAGTGGGAAGCAGGTTTGAAGATGGTTTTATTCTTGGCTTTTCAGCTGATTTACTTGAACAAAAACTTTTGCCAGCCCATGCCATTTGTCCATGCCTCTGTCCTGTTTGAGAGATGAGGAAATCTCATGTTGTTTTGCTGTGGGGATAACTTTTGTCTATCCCTTGAATTGTAACAGGGCCTTTTTCTGAGATTTTTATTTTTACTGTTAGTGAAGAAGGGAGTCTTTCATCATGTATTGAAGACTTACATTTGATTTCTGGCACTAGGAATTTCCTAAACCTAGTCTGTGAGCTTAGCAAAAGTTCAAAAGAAAGTACTCCATTGGAGCTGTGTATGTGAAAGGGATGATGCAGCCAGCAATTTATTTTCCTTGTAGTACCTATAATGGGTACTAAATAATTATTTATAAACACATGAAGACTTGACTAGATGGTTTTAAATTACAATCTTCAGTACTGGGGTATTTATGTAACATCTCATACAGATACCCAGAGGGGCTGTTCATAAACAATCATAAAATATCCAGAAAATACCAGCAGTTTACCTTCAGCTTATAAAACAGCATGTAGAAATGAAATTTCAGGCTTTTAGTCCCCCTGCTTTTCTCTCTTTCTGTCTTTCTGATGGAAACTCACAGTAATCGGCTATGCCATCTGCTACTATATATTTTTCATGAGTTTTAACATTTTGTTTTTAGAACCTGAAAGATGAGTAAAATGTCAAGTCGCCCAGAAAATAATCACAGGCACGACAACTCAAATGTTAGCTGGGCTTGTGTGTACCCAGAGTGGTTCACAGCAGGCCCAGGGCCTCCCTCTCTGCAGGCAGAGCAGGTACACCCTTGGAATTAGCTGATCCATTCCCAACACGAAGTGAGAAGGTGCCAACCACACTGGCAAAACTAATTCTTGGGGGAGAAGTGAGCTCTGTGTCACATTGTTACAGAAATGTCTTGGGCCTCTTGCCACCTTTCTCCCTTTTAAAAGCCTCTTTGCCATTCTAGTTTTCCATCCTGCGGAGACCAGACTGGAGGTGGCAGGCTGAGAAGGTGTTAGAAAGGTACAGGATAAAACCTTCAGCTCAAAAAGTGGTCACAGCTCTTAATGTGGAGGGAAAGAAGCAAGCAGCCCTTCGTGCCTTCGCTGTCAGGCTGTGCTCAGGATCTTTTCCCCTCAGCAATGTGTGTCCTTAGCACAGGAGGGGAATAGCTGGATTATTTGCCTCCTACCTTTTTAACCATGCAGAGATAAAATTATTTCATGGAGTAGGTTCTGAGCAGCTCAGGGTTGGTTTTCATGTAAATCCTGTGCAGATTTGCTGCCTTTCATCAGAATAAGAAGACTCCTCGGAGATCTTTGCACTCCCAGCCTGTGCAAAAGCCCTCGTTACAGCATCGCAAGATTTTTCACTTAATATTCCACTTCATAAGTCTGGAGCTTGTTTTCAATTATCTCCATTCTGTGCTTCATTTTGCTCATTCCTTTAGAATGTCTCTTGTTCACAGGACAGTTTTCAGGCTTTGCAGTGAAAGATGATGATCTTCACCAGGGGAGCCCTGGGAAAGACCTGAGGAAGAGCTTGTGTGCTCTAATAAGGTGGATATTGCCTCAATCTGTAAAATGGGTCATATTTTAAGGAATTGTAAGTTGAATGCACTGTGCATAATATCTAAACTGCACTGGACTTTTTAGTGTTTTGTTGTCATTGGCATATAATTGTAGGCAAATCCCTTACATAATGAAAATGTCCAGGGAAAGTAATGAAAATTACTGGCTCATGTTTTTCAAGGCACTAAGTTGTCTTTGCATTTCAAAAGACACAATAGTGTCTTTGCTAGACCTTTCAACCTTTGAAAATCTCCAGTCATTTTAATATTTTTTGTGCAGCTAAATACATTCCCCATTCATAACGAAGTTGCTCTTCTCTGACAACTGTAATGTTTTCAAACACTTTATTAAAATCATTGTGCTATACTGTATGTTGACTTGGAAAACTTTTTGGTGACCTTAGCTCATCAGTTTTGTTCTTGCTTTGCAATTTTTGGAAAGCTGGGTTTCTGTGTTCCACCTGAAAGATTAAACAAGAGAACAGCAGGGTGTAAGAGAGAGCTCCTGAATGTAATATGTAAATCTTAGGAGTAACAAATCAAGAGCATATTGAAATCAAAGAGTGAAGCTGTACCTGATGAATAATGCCTCCCCCTTCTTCCTACATGCTGTTTTTTTGTTTGTACTGCTTTAGTGCAAGTACACAGATGCTGACAGTCAGTATGCTCACTGTCTGAGAAATGAGTCAGATTTTGGGGAATCTGCCATCCAGTTCTTTGATGTGGAATAGGGTTGATTTAGCTTCTTGCTGTCTCTCTGCATTTTTCTTTTTGTGTCACCGATGATCTTGGAACATGACTGAAATGCTGTGGATGTACTTGAGCTGATGTAGAGAAATGTAACTCTGACAGCTCTTCACCCTTGTGAATGGAGCAGTGCTGGGAGGCCCAAGAGATCTGAAATTCATTCCTGGCTGTGGCCCAGGTTTACTGAGTGAACAGGGGAAGGTCTTTCCTCTGTGTGTGCCTTTGTTTTCCTGTCTCGTGATTCAGGGAGCAACCCAGCATTTAATAGCTGGTCATCTTCACGAGGAAAACGATGGAGTTTTCATGCGGTCTTTAATCTTTATGTGCTAATAAAAATATCTGTGCTGCTCTGTAGTGAAGAGCTGCTTTTAAATAGCAAAACCAATTGAAAAGGCACATAGCTGTAAAAATATTGATGTTGTTATATTAAATTTCTTTTCCAGGTTGTGTTTTCTACAGGTATGTTTATATACTGGTTTGTTTTTTTTTCAGGCCCTGCTTGATGCTCAGAATCTTTTGAGAGCCCAGATTACAAATTTTACTTTCAACCTGGGATTTTCAGGAAAATTCTATCACACAGGTAAGAATGAAACACTAAAATTACTTTGATTTTGATGGTGCTCTGTATAGTGTGAGGACAAGTAGCAATGATAGAGTCTAAAGGGCCTTAGTATGCTGTGTTCCTGCAGTAGTTGGTGTGGAACAGATTAAATACCTCCCCCCCTTTTATTAAAATTTACTTCCTTTCAGTCTGCTTTCAAGTGGTGAATTCCACCAATCACATAAAATTTTACATTGATTTCACTGAGGGATCTGTTGAGCTACCACAGTTCATCCTTATGATTGTTTCATCTCTGCTGTAGAAATGTAGCAATATATATTATCCCTTAAAATAATTTTGTTTTAAAACCACTATAGAAATACGAGAGACAAAAGAGAGAGTATTAAATACACAAAGTGGTCCTGGCTGTCCCATTTTGTCTCCAGTGCTTCAGCAGGAAGTATTTTAACAGTTTATTATGTTAATATCGTTCTTACTGTTTCCAACATTAGTAAAAATAGAATAAAAGTAGAAACTTTACTTCAGAAATGTTTGTTGGTTTTGTTTTTTTTTTTAATTTCCTCTGCAGGGACCGAGGAGGAGGATGAGGGCGATGACCTGCTGCTGAGATCTGTGGATGAGTTCTGGTGGTTTCCCCACATGTGGAGTCACATGCAGCCACACCTCTTCCACAATGAGTCCTCACTGGTGGAGCAGATGATCCTCAACAAAAAATTTGCCTTAGTGAGTTCTATTTTTCATTTTTTATTTAATTTAGGTACTCAGAAACCAATACTCTGTTTAGGTTAGAAGAAAAAAAAATCAAGTTTCTGAATGGATAAATACTCCATTGAAAGGTATCAAATGACTTTGTCAAATCACTGGATGTTGGGGTTAGGTAAGTGTGCCACACTTACAGAGATGCAGTTCTGCAGTGACACCCAATAACATCTCATATATCCCTTTGGATCAACTTTACATAAACTCGTTTTAAAAAGTGTTGCCTTTACTAATTATTTATTCACAGCAAAGCTCTCAATCAAAATGTTCAGTGAGAATATAAGAAAAAATCAAACCAGATTTTAGGTCTGAGGATATTGGAGAAACAGAGCACAGTTAATTTCATACAATAAACCAAAGCAAAATCGCCATACATAAAACATGTTATTTGTCTGACTGGGGCTCTGGTGTTAAGACCTAATTATATCAAAATATCTCAGCAGACATAACTTGTTTGCTGAGCTACATCTGCTCTTCCAACAGCCTAATTTTACTTCTTCCTTTTCAAAGGAAGCTGGTTGCTCTTTAGCTGGCAGGTGCTGGCTTTGTTCCTGGAAGGAGCAGGGAGATTTGAAATACAGAACAACAGAGAGTGCACTTAATGGTCATGTGTCAGTGAGTGGAGAACAGGACAGACCTGACTATCAGCCATTTAAAGTTTGTATTTGAAATCTTGGCTTTTAGGTGAGACACATGCTTGCTTTCAAACAAAGATTTCACCAAGTTTGCTGTAAATTGTAGTTGTACTGAGTACAGGACAGCTTTACTTTACTGTTTCCTTTCAGAGAGCATTGCAGTAGGTGTTAGATTGCTGAAAATTTAAAAATCTGGCGTCCAGAATTGCCCTTCTTGTGCAAGTCTGTGTACTGGTGCAAGCTCTACTGGAAATAAAATGGGTCCTTGTGCTTCTGGTGTGACCTAAGACCTCCTCTGGGATTAGTGTGCAGGATGTAATCGTTAGAGTGTTATAAGGATAATGCATTTTTGAGCCTGGTTTATGTAACTTCAGCAATTGCCATTTTCTTCACTATTTTCAGTGCTCTTAATGCTTACAGATACCTTCTATTAATTTTTTTCAAGTTTAGACATACAGACATGAAGCTACTCATTATGTTTCATTTGCTGAGAGCATTTCAATTAATAACAGAGAGAAAGAAGTCGCCACTTTTTTGAAAGAGGCCAAAATTCTGATGCCTCATGCATTATCCACTCCATGTGTGTATTGTGTGGGAGATGCTCAGCTGGGGAGTAACAGTCAGTAAGGAATAATGGAGACATTAATTCATTGAAGGGGATAGGCCCCTTGTTAGAGTGAAAGATTTATATTGCACATTTATTACTGCCTGTTGTGAAATTTGAGGGGAGAAGCCTTAAAAATCAGACTTCTGTTTATAGATAAATGAAGGAGATGCAGTGGGATGTTAGAGAATGCAATTTCTTATGTGTTCTGTGGAGGTTTTCCTTTCTGATGTTTATGCATGCTTAAGGACAGTAGGAAAGATAAAAGGAAGAAGAATTGGATTATCTGTGATGGAATTAAATTGTGTAAAGCAGCATAACTGATGGAGTATCCACTCTTTATCTCCTCATGCAGTACAACCAGGAGGGCAGATACTACTCATTCCTGTTTGTCAGGTTACAAATGGTGCCCTTTATGTGTGCCATAAACTCCTAAAGGCAAACAAGAATTTCACCATTCTTTAAACACAGAGAACTCAGGATTCTCCACTGTGATTGAACCAGGTGTGTCTGTTACACACAATAAATGGTTTTACTGATATCACACACCTGTTTTTCTAGAGATTTTCATGTTCCTTAGTAACTCGTTTATTCAAAGGAAGAGGTCCAGGTACCAGCCAATGGTTAGGTAGGAAATATGGTGAGGATGACTGTATCAATTCAAGCCATATAAAATCTGTAAGAATCCAAAGGCAGTGCAAGGGCAGTCTTCCTAAACCACGGCAAAGTGATATCTTATGGACTGTGCATTGTGCTGATTAGCATATCAAGGAATATCTGCTATACCCTGTTCCTTTGAAAAGTGACCTGAAGGAAAATGCATTGGATGTGAAGAGAATGTAATGGCACCAAGGTGAGTATATACACAGGATAAAAGCCAGGAGTCTTCAAAAATAGGAAATGTGCTACAGAAGGGTTTACTCCACAACATCTGCCTGCAGACTGTTACAAGTGATTCTCTTCATTCTGTTTTTAGCATGACACTAAAATAGTTCACCTGGTTTTTGAAAATAGATTTGTGTTTTGAATGGACCAGAGGGGAACTGCAGTGACTCTGAAATTCAGCTCCTCATCCAAGTAATTGTGAAGGGACACGTAGTGGAAATTGTGGTTTTGTAGTTGTAGCTGCCAAATGCTATGTATTGTGTTGTGTATTGTGTATTGTGTCTCTGAAATTGGAGTTTGTGAGCAAATTCCTTGCAAGAAACTTGAGAGAGTGTAGCTTTCTGTTTAATGTAGATTGAAGAAGCCAATATAAAATGCATTTATATCCTTCTTCCCTGCCCACTCATAAAAATATTTTCTAATAAGGCTTTTGTCTTAAAATCCTGTGTTTCATCTTCACCATGCTGCCCTCCATCTCTTTCCAGATCAGCATGTTTTAATATTACTGTTACTTGCATTTCAGACCTGTTCTTGGTCTTCCACAAACAAAGCATTTGACAAGTGCCAAAACATCAAGTTTCTTAAATTTTTGAGCACAGCCTTTGTTCTGTCATGTTTTAGGAACATGGTATTCCAACTGACTTGGGCTATGCAGTGGCTCCACACCACTCAGGAGTCTACCCGGTACACGTTCAGCTTTATGATGCCTGGAAAAAGGTCTGGAACATCAGAGTTACCAGCACAGAAGAGTACCCACATCTGAAACCTGCAAGGTACAGACGAGGCTTCATCCACAAAAACATCATGGTGAGTTGTATTGCTGATGTTCATTTTGTACTCTGCCACTGCATGAGCCATTTCATTTGAAGTGGAAAAGCAGGATATCCTGGAAGTTCACATTGCATAAGTAGCAAGATCTATTTGACAGGGTCTTGCTAATTAAAATCAGTCTGTTGCTGGTGATGTTTCTGCTGATGAAGGTGGCATCCAGGCACCCTGCTAACAGCAGTTACCAGGCTGTTAACTCTTGTAGTCCTGTGGTTAATGCTGGTTCAGAGAGCTCAACGAACAAGTCAGTTTTGCATCATTTAACACAATGTGCTGGGTTAGGTTTTCAGGTTTTCAATTTGCATGGTACCATGAGCTGCAAAAGAGTACTGCCAGGTGATGCCACTTCACAATCTGGATCTGGGTGGGTACACGTGTTTGTCTTCCCCATCAGCTGTGCATGGTTGCCCTTGATTGGCCTCCTGCCAAACGCAGATGCAGGCTGGGCTTTGCAGCCTGGTTTAACCCAGAGCCCTCAGCCTGGCTGCAGGCAGAGCCTCAGGAGCTGTGGGGAAGGAAGGCACCCCCCACACCACCTCCAGGCTACCAAAGTGCTCTCAAATCCCACTGTTTCCCTGGATTACATAGCTCCCAGCACTGTCACTGACAGCCAGGTTTGCCAAAGGAAGGGCTTGTACACAACCAACATGGAAGGCATTGTGCTGTTGCCATCTGGGCACTGGGGTGGGGGCTATTTTGGGTTCACATCTTGTCAGTATTATCTCAGAAGTGTTTCAAAACAGCTTTCCAACATACTTGGTGGCATGTTGCCAAGGAACTTTCTTTTGGAGCGTGTGGGATGGCAGTGAATGGGGGCCCTGTGTTGTACCTCTGGCTGCAACAGGCACTTTTGGGAGGTCGAGAGCCTTGGCACAACACTGCCACTTAGAACAGAATTCTGGTGTTGTTCTTGGGTTGCCGTGGATACCACTTGCCTAAGCTAAGTACTGATATTTTTTAAAGTTTTGATCTGTTTTTGGGTGAAGCAAATGAAAATGATGTCCAGAAATCTAGGAACAAAACTGACACCAATAAGGGTTGAGGTACAGTTTGTTCTCCTCAAAGCAATCACTGTGTGTGAAATAATGGGTTTGTGGATGTGCTCAGGGAGCACAAAGCATTTGGGGAAGACAGATTGACTCAGAATCTCCAAAAATCCCTTCCATAAATATTTGTAAAAGCACGTCATTTGAAGACACATAATGAGATCTAACACAAGGACACTGCAGCCAAAAATCTATTTCTAAAACCAGTCATATAAAACCACCTGTTCAGGGAGTCTCAAGCTCTCAGTTCTCCAGGGCAAATGCATCAATGTTTTATAACTGCAGGCTAATAGTAATGAACACGCTCAGGAAGGATGTTGTTGTGTAAGATTTGTCAGAGCACCTCCCATCCAGTATTCAGCGTCATTCCCTGCCTCTGTGAAAAATTGTTCTCATATTTCCTCAATGAAATCCAGAGGTTTTTTAAAACTTGGGCAGGTTCATAGCAGACGTACAAATTCCATACGTTGTCTGACAACACAGAATTTACAATCCGTGATAACAGCGTTCTCTACAGCCCAAAAAAAAGTTGAGAAATGAAAGTGCAAGAAATAGAGTATCTACAAAACCACAGCCTGTTTCAAATTAGGCATTTGTATGCTTTAAAAGTTAATCTATCATAATAATCCCAGTTAAGCATTATACGTGAACATCCATACTCAGCCGTTGATTTTCCATAAGGAATAGACATAATTGAAATATTCTCCAGTAAATTATTTTCTGAATTCAGGAGAAAATATTTTGAGTTTCTGATGCAGAACGTAACTGCATTTAGTAGTTCTTCATATTCAAAAGATTTGTTCTTGGAATGTTTTTAAAAATAATTCTGCTTGTACTGTGTATTTCAACCAGTCTTAAAAAACATAGCACAGTTGAATGAGAAGTAAATCTTTTTTTCTGAGGTGAGCATTAATGGCAAAATTCCCCATGTGTCCGAGTAGAATTATTGGTGGTGATGCCTAAGCCAAAAGAAACCCAATTTGCCCTTCCAATTACAGTTTAAATTTACAAGAAAGCCGTCACTCAGATAAAAGTGGAACTGATTGATATGATATAGACTTGATAATATTTTAGATTATTCTTCACATTATTTTAAAACATTAAATTTCAAATACTTGGATTTAAGATGAGGTGTTATGGACAGAATGAGTTTGAATTGAGCTCTGGAATTGTAATTTGGTGAGAGAGATCAGTTTCAAACAAAATGTGAATTTTTGGATGTTAGAATTTCAGTGATAATGATTCATCTAGATCAGCATTGATTTCCAGCAAAGTTGAGAAGCCAAATATACCCAGCAATTATCTACTATATGTTACTTCTCTGACTTTTATCATCTCATGGAAAGTATAAACTCTTGAAATTTTTATGTTTTTTTCATAAATTCAGGTGCTTCCTAGGCAAACTTGTGGCTTATTCACCCACACCATTTTCTATAAAGAGTATCCTGGAGGTCCAAAGGAATTAGACAAAAGTATTCAAGGAGGAGAGTTGTTCTTCACAGTGGTTCTCAATCCAGTAAGTACAGCAGAATTTCAAAATGTTTTTCAAAAACTAATTGAAGGGAAAGTTACTGAATGTTCCAGGGCTGGTCAGCTGGGTCTCCCAAACAGTAATGGTTACTGACAGTGAGTTCTTTTGCTATTTCAATTAAGTAAATTAAGATCTAACGTTATGTATGTTGTTAGTTGTACAAAGCACTCTCCACCTTTTTTTGACAACTGTTTTATTAGTAATGCAGCAGTGCCAGCCTGGCTTGTTTCTTTACTTTTTCCATGAAATAAATTAAAGCCCCTGGATTTAATTTTTTGAAGAATTTGAATGTAGAGAACTGCTATGAGTATCTCAGGTGAAGTTCATTTCTCTGCTGTGCTGAAGTCATGGTGCACAGTGTTGGAAGCACTTAGTGAGGTGAGAAGGCTGCAAGCAAGGAATGCTTGGGCTCCAGTCAGGTTTGAGAAATTTCAGTTGCTCTCTCATAGCAGCTTCAAAGAGGAGATCCAAGTAAAAGAACCACACTGTTTAAAGAAAAGATCTGAGTACATGAGCCACATCTGCTTAACCCTTCATTTATGTTTAATGGAAGATAAACAACAAGTGAGGCACTGAAACTACAGAACACTGACAGAAGAGAGCAGTGTAGTACTTCAAAAAGGCTGCCTCCAAACTAACCTTTTAGACAAGCTTTTAGATGAGGTTTTCATTTGGGTTCCAAATCAAACATAAAAATAAAGTTCTGCTGTTTTATAGAAATGTAGTCACTGGGAACACCAAAGGGAACAAAACGTATTTCCACTCAAACCTTTTGGACTAACAGCCTAAGTATTTTGCACCCTTTTTTAGTCTTCAGCAATGTAATGCAGTCCAAAGGAAAACCATTTCTGAAAGTTACTTCAGCAATTTATATGCAGGTGTATTTTTCAAGCTTCAGATTCTTTCAGGCTATGGTTTTGGCTCTTTGAGAGCAGTTAGTGTTTTGTTCCCCTCTTTCACGTTCCCATAGCAGAATTAGGAAATAAAAACTTTACTTCCCTAGCACACATGTGGTTTCCCTTCTAGAGGGTGGCAGTCGTTGCAGTCCTGGCTTTGCTGATGTGCCTCATTCCAGGCACAGCACAGAATCACTCACAGAACGGTTTAGGGTGGAAGGGACCTTCAAGACCATCTGCTCCAACCCCAGGTTAATAGACCTGAGACCTGGAAAATTCAGGGAGTGGGGAGGGTACTGGCACCATAGCAGTCCTTTGGCAATATGTGGGGGTTTGATTGGGAGTTACTAGGTAAGCAAATTAGAGGAAGGCACAGAACAGCATTTTGAGTCAGGACAAAATATATTCCCCACTGAAATATAGCCACAACAGCCAAAAACTGTTCTACAACGTAGGGAAACAGCAAAATTTAATGTGAGTGCTGGAGGCATAAGCCTTTTAAATTAAAAGAATGAAGAGAATGGAGGGGAAAACAAGCAGTGAAACATCCATGATTTTTCATAATCATCACGGAGGTTTGATCATGTCTGCCTGCCATCCTGGGATGTGAGTACAGTGATGTCTTTTTATACATTCCAGTTAGGTCTTTGATTCACTGTGTAGACTGTGTGAGCACCTACTGCTGAAAGTTATGATATCCCCAATACAATACAGGCTAAAAGAAAAGAAGCTAAATGCAGTGTTTTCTAAATATGACTTTAGTTGAATATTAGGCCAATATCTGTCCAAGACTCCTTCTAAGGAGTGCCTTTGAAAAGACAATGCATCTGGTTTCTAAATATCTGCCTGTAAACAGTTCCTAAAGCTCCAAGCATCAGCCTGGCACATAGTCAGTTTAAAGATTGAGGTTTGTAACTTTGTGGGGCTTAGGTCTTGCGTGTATTTATGTCATGCTTTGCAACTCAGAGTTGGGTAAAAATTTAGACATTAAAATGAAGACTAAGTAGCTTTAGGAGTCTGTCTAATTACAAAATGGCATTTTGGATTTTGTAAGCTTTCTTGTGTTTTCATTAAAATTGCTGGCATTTCTTTTCATGAAACACCCAGCTGTTGGGAGAATGCAAAAATTCCATTATGAGGCATTTTCGGAATGTTACTTGTCACTGATACAAAACTAAGAAGGGAAAACACTACCCATGAATCATTACAATGTCAGCTAAACAATGTTATCAGTAATGAGTACATAAAGAGTTAGTTTTCAAACCTGGGAAATGTGAGTGTGGATTAAATGTTAATCTTGACGAATTTCTTCATTATATTTAATTTGGAAGTGAATATCATCTTGGAAGTGGAAGTTACTGGGCTGAGCTTTCAGGAACTGGGTACCCTACTCTGAAATAAATGTCCCTAAGAATGAAGCCCAAAATTTCTCAGTGATTTGGCTGTGCAGTGGTGTAAGAGAGGCTCTGCCTCCACACAGTGTGCTCGATCAACCACCATGTGCAGGATAAACCACAAAAACACCCAGGACCGTGTGTGCAGCTGTGAGGTTTTGTCACGAGAAGCAGCGTGATGGCCTTGTTCCCAGAGCATTGTACAAGCAGACATTCTGCAGGTATGGAAAGCCTCAGGAAATCCTGCTCTGCAGATGCTGTCTGTGTAACTGGGAACCAACAGCTGACTTGTTGGAGTAGCAAATCTCACAGCTGGCAGGTTGTGTTCCTGTGGTTTGCATTGGTACCCCTGCTCTGGTGTCTGGGGAGTGACCCTGACCACTATTCCTGTAAGGCATCCCCAATTCCAAGGTGCCACCAAGCTGAAAAAGAGCCCAAGCACTAAGAGAGCACTCTTACCCACTCTTCAAGTAAGGTTTTGTATGTCTGTCTCTTGTTAAAGATCTTGCTGACTGCAGCGGCCCTGGGGCGAGATCGTGCTATATCAGGATCTTGCACAAAATGCTTCACAGGAAAAGAAAAAGCAAGCTTCAGCAGCCTTATTATTGGTATACTGGCATTATTTCTCCCACATTATCAGTCGAATAATTGACTTACAGGGAGGTTGAGGTACTTGCACTGATTTAGCCAGGGAATTCTGGAGCAAAGCCACAAGGAAAACATGCATTGTACAAGTGTGTAGTGATGAGTATCTTATCCAGTCAGATGCATCTCTGGTTTATTGTCTCACATTGTTATTGGCTTTCGTACCACTGTACTGACTTTGAAACATTTTAGCAAGCATTTTTCCTGATAAACTTGTTAGAATCTTCAGTGATTTCAGATTCATCTCTCTCTGCAATATCCAGTGAAATTCTTAGATGAGTAAACCAAATTTCTGTTCAGTCTAGAATGAAAGTGTACCAGTTTCCTAAATCAGTCCTCTGAAGGAAGTGAGCCATTAGGTTTTGAGCTATGTATAGTGAAGAGGTCGGTATAGATACTGCCATCAACTGTATCATTGCTTATCAGATCCTTTGAACTGTAGGAGATACAGATCTGGAGCTTTTCTATCCTGTGAGATGAATATTTAAGGGTAACCAACAGTTGACTGAATTTTTCTATACCTTTTCTGCCCCTAAGGAAAACAAACAGAATGCAGTAATTGCATTACGTGCACTTACATGCACTTCCTTGCAAAGTACTGTGTGTCTGCAGATGGAAAGAAAAAGGGAAAATGCCCTGTGGAGAGGAATTTGGTGAAGGCCTTCAAATGGTTGACAGCCCAACAATGAAACTAATGTGTAGCCAGCTGTGTGCTCTTGACATGGTTACAGCAGTGCTGATGAAGAGGAAAGGCTGTTAATGCTTTAGGCACTTTGATTGATCTTAAAATAATTGTAATCTTTGTGTGCATTCAGTTCTAAGTATTATTTTCTTCTAATTTTTACCTCTCCCCAGTTGCAGTGAGTAGAGCTGTTATTAAGCTAATTGACTTGCAACAAGGGAGAAATTATCTCCTTTAGCACTGAAAATGAGAGGATTTGTATGAGCATCAGCAGAACCTGCTGTATCTTAATGTGACCCTGAACTCGCACTACAGAAGAAAATCAAAATCAAAGACATTCAGACTCAGATCTTCCCTTTCTGTCCGTCTTGCTTGGCACAACCTCATATTCAACTCTACTGAGCATGAGAAGCAAGAGAGATGGTTCAGTTTGACAGGCTTGCCCCTCTTCATGGGTGAGAAAGGCATCAGTTTCATTTCCTCCCTGTCCTCTCAGGCCCATAACTCCTGCAGTAATTGCCATCAGTTTGGCCCAGCATTTTGGCTGACTGCAGAACACAAATATTCTTTGCCTTCCTATCTGTTCTTCAAAACCCATCATAAAAGCCAGACAGTCTGGTATTTCGTGGGTGGAATAGGAGAAAAAAAAAACCAAAAAACTCCTAAGTGAACAGGCATTGTGGAGAGGCAGTGGAACAGACAGGAATAGCTGTCTCTTGAGAGTTGATTCCTTGTAACAGCAGGCAGGAAATGCATTGAAATTGTGGCAATGAGAAAATTTTACTCTTCTAGGATCCTTAAAATTCTTGAATGGAAAGCTTTGTGCCAGTGGTTTAGAGTGAAACAAGTCTTTTTGAACAGTACTACAACTACTGAGTCACAAGGGGAATGAGCAGCAGCAGAAAATAAGCAGAAAATAAGCTTGGGGTTCGTGACTGTCAGATCAACAGTTCAGAACTACATCAAATACAGGATTTTGTTTGAGCTCATGACTCTTCCCTGCCTCCACCATACTTATGGTGGAGACACCACTCTGTAAATAGAATTCCATTCCTTGGCAGTCTGAGAGTGGACGGGTCTGAAAGCATCAGGACAACCTCAGGGCTAAAAAGGGAGTTGCAGGCTGGAATCTCGTGGTGGAATTGAAGACACCTTTTCTGCAAGCATCCAGGTCTGAAAGAAGTGTCTTTCAGCTATTAAAAATACATATGTGATACAGACTCTGCTCTGATTTGTTACTCTATAGCTTTGGTAGTCTAACGGAGCAAAACCTGCTGTTTCTGAGCCTCTGAATATGTGAAACAAAACTGTTCAGAGTAACTTGGAAACAACAGCAGAACTGCAAACAGTGTCTGCACAATGCCAAATTAATTGGAATATAGGTGTTCTGAGAGTTGGATGGAGTCTCGTGGCCTGTAAACATGTGCTCAGTAGCTAAAATACCAGCAATATTCCAAATGGGTACTGCATCTGCTGCTAGTGCCTAGCCGAGACCACAGAATTAATTGTCAGTCATATTTAACTTCATTTTGAAGGGTTGTGCATAACTTCATTGAGTTGGGAGGCCTCAATGTTGCCTTGTAATGTTGTTGCACAGATGGGAGGGTGACACTGTGACTAAAGTACCTTGATGACTGCTTTGTTAGTAGGAATTTATTCAAGTTGGAATTCGCCTGCAACAGATCTATATATGGTAAAAAAATAAGTGCCCAGTATGTAATAAGTGTTTATTACCTGTTTTTTCTTCTACCAACTCTTGTAGTTCTAGTTTTGAAATGCCAAAATAATTAAACTCTTCAAGATCATCAGTGTCCTGCAAGTCTCAGACTTCCCTCCATTTCCCTTGCTGCCACAACTGATGTCTGAAAAAAGAGTCTTCTTCTCTCTGCTCTGGGGTCTGATCCTGGCAGCTCAAGAGAGACTGCTTGACTCCAGGGCAAGAAGGCAGGAGCCCTAGGAAGGGCTAGTCACTCTTGGGAATGGTAATAACATTCCTTTGGGAGGCAGGCACCTCTGTTTTGTCAGGAAACAGTAGCTCTTACCAAGACTCCAGAAGCTTAGTTTGAGTAGTGTCCTTGTTGCATAATTTCAGTAGGTGCAGCATCCTAATAATCTTGATTTTCTAGTGATCAGTGTTTTTTAAAATACCCAGCCAATTCCCATCCATCATTAGAAGTTGGGTAACTTGTTGCTTTGTTTCATTCTCTGTAGGCTGTTTGTCAAGCACCTCTCTGTTCTCAATACATAAATTAGATTGTGCTGGTTCATCTGTGGCATGATTTAATAGCAGCAGCTCCTTCTTGGTCTCAGCTCTCAGCTCTATTGACCTAGAAGCTGTTGCCTCTAATTGGGAAATGTTATAGGAAGGAAATAAGCAGCATAGCATGAGCAGTCAAAAAGATAAAAGCTCTCCCTCATGAGCACTTGTTCTCATTTCCCTACATTTCTGCAGTACCAGTCAGAATCCCAAATAAAACTGGGACTGGGGAAGGAGAGCAAATGTAACTTAGACCTCTGTCCTTTCACTCTGGGGAAGGAGAAAATGCTGAGGAGAAGCTGGAAGGAGAAGGCAGAGCACAGGAGAGCACCTTTGCAGCTCTGATCTGAAAATGTGTGAGAGCAGGAAAGGAGCTGCTGCCCAGAGGCCAGATTTAGTTCCCAAACCATCATTTTAAAAATTGTCTGCATTCCATTTCAGTTCCCTCGTGAAGGATATTAAATCCTGTGGAGACTGTGCATTGAAATGTGACGAAGATGATGGTTTGTTTATGAGGAACAGCTAAAAAAGGGTGATCCTTCTGCACTGAAAAAAAGAAAATGCTGAGATGCCTGAAAGAAATTACTTGAGAAGAGTGCTAGAAATAATAAAATCAAATAAGCTCTTTTTATCTGAAAGGGAGGTTAAAATGCTTGTTAGAGTAAATATAAATCCATTCACAACTGCTTTCCTATTAAAGGAGGAATAAAGCAAGATCTGAAGCTCTGTTCGTATTTTACAGCATTTCCCAGAGGTGGAAGATTATTGAACAAATAGTGTTATTTACTAGGTCTAGCCTTGGGATGTGGCCACAAAAGATTCCTTTTAGAGCTCCTTGGTGGTTCCAAGAGAGTAAATCTTCAGAAGCATAGCATGCTATTAGTTGCAGAGAAAGAATAATGATTCTTGTTAATTAGAACTTGTTTGAATGACTCAAGACGTGGTATGATAGAGCAAATCAAAGCATCAGAAAGGGAGTATGGAAGGGAAAAAAATCATCATTATGTTTTGTCCTGGTGTGAAACGGCCCCACCTGCTGATGGAAGGGGATTGATGTGTGTTCCCATCCTGCCCAGGAAGTAGGGAGTCATCCACCATCCCTCTCAGTTCATCTGTGAAACTTGGGATGTTACCTGGAAGAGTCTTTTTCTACAATGTAAAGTCATGTATTAGGTCAGGTGTCTGGTTGGCTAAGTATGGATTTCTTTACAAGACTCAGCCATTTAAGTTTTCAACCAGCATTCGATCATCTTTGTGTTGTAAATAATTAACCATAAAGTATTTGACTTAAAAAATGGAACTAAAATGGGAGCTTAGGTCTCTGGTAATTTTTCCCTTTCACTGACGCAGTTTTATAATCTTGGAAATTATTTATGATGGTATGTCCACTCAATTTCTCAGCCTGTACTGACATTCTTAAAATTACAGTGATATTCTCTTCAGGGAAAGAATAATTGTATTTTCCCTGAACTAGCAATCTTTTCAACTTCTCTTACTTTTTCTTTCATGCTAGTGTGGTAGCTGTTGGCAGGTGAGGAGTTGCCAGGAGGTGAATTGACATTAAAAATATCAGAGGTCAGTCCATGTGTAGGAAAGAAAGGGGCTGTCAGGAAAGCAAGTTAACCTTTTTTATGGAAACCTGCTGATTGTGACTTCAGTGAGAACAAGGTAATCCTGTGGCTGCTCTGTTCCTGCTTTGAGAACTGAAATAAAAAAAGGAAACCTGAAAAGGTTACATGTTGGGTGCCTAAAGGGAAGGGGTTTTCAATCTCAGTCCTACCCACAAAGAAGGATCATCTCCTAGTGATTCAGCAGTGTGTATCTTCTGATTTTACTCTAAATACCACCTTTTCATTCTTTCCTTTTTCTATCTTTAAGCTGAGGACTGGAATTTCTTTACAAAATACTAACTTCAGTTCCTGCACTAATTTCAGAATTATGACTTTTATGATAAGCTTGTGATAAGCTTTTCTTTTTTTAAAGTGGCTTACATCAGGTCTTACTTTAAATAGATATTGCTCATTCATGGCACTAGCAGATTAACTTATAAAACGAGTCATGTTTCTGATTTTTTAATGGAAGTTAGTCTGGCGAGTTTGTTTTGGGAGAGTTCTACTTTAAAAAGAACTTGAAGAAAGAAATCACTGGTGGAGAGGCGAGGGTTTGCAGGTTTCCGTGTAGGAGCAGACTGTTGCATCAGTGAAAAATCACCTTGAAAAGGGATCACTTTAGAAAACAGAGAGTTCTGTCTGCAGCCCTTCCTCAGTCCCTGAGAGCTCATCCTTGCAGTCTGTGTATTCCTGCTGTGCTCACCAGCTCAGTTTAGGTGTATCCCAAAATGGCCTTCCTGTGAGAACCCTTCAGGAAGCATTGCTTCCATTGGGAGTGCAGTTGGAGCTGGGGCTGGAGTGGGCGGGGTATATGTGGATATCACCTTCATAGTAAGGTATTGGGAGAGTAAAAATACCAGCAGCCTTAAAACTTCTGGTGCTTTTTGTTTGGGAATATTTTATGTACAGTTATTTGAAAGTACTCAGGTTTCAGGTTTTGTTTTTTTTTTTTGTCTGGTTTGTGTGTCAGGCCAGTGTTGCAGAATACCTTTGTTGAAGACATGAACCACTTACTCTTTGAAACTTAGACCTGCAGCCATGAGATTAAAGTCACAGCAGTAGAGCTCAGCTGCTTCCCTGGTCTGTGGCTTCTTTAGTCTTCCATGAAAACAGAAATTATGTTTTTAACGTTGCATTAGTATTCCTGTTCAAGTGAAGCAGTGGGCATTGTTTTTGCAGTATCCTATGCAGTAAATGCACATAAAGGTGCTGTCAGTGTTGCCCAACCCCGGGGTTGCACTGCACATCCTGCAGCTCACAGAGCTCTGGGAGATCCGTTCCAGCGTTTTTTCCTCGCTGATTGTGTTGAGTTGACTTGAGCAGGATGTAAATGAATGAGGGGCCAGGGTAGTAGGGCTGTGTGAATGTGATCAAGGCTTGCTGCTCTAAGAGCAAAATGCAATGAGATTTACATTACCTGGGGCTGCACTGCCATCTAGTGATGCAAGGACTCGAGGTGTGCTGTTCCTTTTGTCTCCCACAGATCAGCATCTTCATGACACACTTGTCTAATTACGGGAACGACCGCCTGGGTTTGTACACCTTTGTCAATCTGGCCAACTTCGTTCATACCTGGACAAACCTGAAGCTGCAAACCCTTCCCCCGGTCCAGCTGGCTCACAAGTATTTTGAGCTATTCCCTGAGCAGAAGGACCCTCTCTGGCAGGTAAAGGCTGAGCAAGAGATCAGAAAAAAACTGTCTCGGTGTTTGTTTTTTTTTAATTCTTTGTTTCAGTTTCTTGTAGAGAAAAGCAGTTATATTTTTAAGTTGGTTCCATAAAACAGCCAGCTGAAGCTTCAGGATGTGATTGTGTTCCCTGCCACTTGTAGAAGGCTGTGGAATTATTATGCATTAAGATGTGTAATTAAAATTATCTTGAATTTGGTTTATTTGTGACTTTACTTGCCTTTAAAAATGTGGGGAAAGGCAGGCAAGTGCATGTTGTGTTATTTCTCTTCTCCTTTTGGAACTAACAGGAATAAAGCATTTGACAGGCAGATTTATATGCATCTTCTAGTAGTTAAAGAAATAATTTTTTTCCAAGTGTGGAAGGAGAAGAGGGCATCCAAGAAGAGAAAAGAGCATTAAGACCATGGACCCCCTAATCAGCCAAGTGGAAGTAGATGAGATGTCTCAAGTTATTCACAGTAGGCTGGGAGCTGCCCAAGGAAGAAGTTTGCCAAGAAGCTGTAGATACCTGAGTCCTGAGTACAAATTCTGATTAAGGTGGCTTGGTAGAAATACTCTAAGGAGCAAACTTCACTAAATCAAACATAAAAATATATTTAAGCTTGCTTACTAAAATGTTCTCCGGCCTTGGATATTGAATTGCCAAGTTAGGGTCTGAGATTGCAAATTTGAACTTAAATATGCGTCTTGAAATTCATGCTGGTTTTGAATAAAACATTGAACTTGAGGGGGAAATGTCAAGGATTTTGCATAATACTAAGACAGAATCATTTTCAAAATGGAAATTAGCCTGTAGCCAAATTACTTGAAAAATTATAATTACTTAGAAAATACATTTTTAACATACAGTGACTAAGACATACTGTATTTTGGTGTATTTTGTCCATAATTGATATGATTTTGAATACAGGTGTATATTCTTAAGCCTCAAAGGGGTATGTGGAGATAATTCTCTTCCTCTCAGTGCAGTATTGCCAAACAACAGTGTCAAAAATTGTTTGTGAGTAGCATTTCCAGAACAAATTTAAACTGATTCAGTTGTGAAGCAGCAAAGATTAAAGATTAATATTAGGTACTGATTTGAATTGGAAGATCAGAATATGTATTTGTAAATAGAAAGCCTTAAATCACAATAAACTTACTCTTTTAGTTTTAAAATGCAGCATATATAGTGTGGTAGCTGTTACAGGAATGAGGCAACTATATATGTGAAGGATATATATTTTCAACATCTTTCTCCTTAAAAAATTCCAGACACTTAAGAGAGTCAGGTTCTTACCTGGTTACATTGGAAATACCATTCTGAATCACTGGAGTAATTCTGGCATGCATTGGTTTTCAGCCATAAGGAAAAATAATAATTTCTGATATGTTTGTACATGGGCCAAAAATAGGTAATTTATATGTAAGGCTAATTTAAGAACCTTTTCAAATGCGATTGCCAATGAAATTCTGAGTTTTCTTCTCTGTTTTAGAACCCCTGTGATGACAAACGGCACAGAGATATCTGGTCTAAGGAAAAAACCTGTGATCGGTTACCAAAATTCTTGGTTGTAGGACCCCAGAAAACTGGTGAGATTTTCTTTTATTCCAGCAGCATAGGCTGTGTGCAAGTTCAAATAAGTAAACCAGTTAAGCACTGATGACTCAGGCTGCTGTGTAGAGGTCTTGATCATCCAACAGCATTTTTTTATTTTCATATACCATGTAAATATAGCTTAATATTGTAAATTACAACAGCAGTCAGTACACATTGAAAATGCAGGGTTCAGGTCTGTGTCATTTTGGGGGGGGCTTTACTCGAAATGAGTAAACTTTGATAAAGAGATGAGTAAGATGCACAAGCTCTTGTCAAAGTGGAAGAAGGAAGGGACAGGACAGAGACATCTTTCAAATGGGTTGGATTCTGAATTGCAGGTTCTTGTCTTGCATGTGTCTTGTTTATGGAATCTTGTTATTTCTTGGCATTTTTTTCAAGTCAAGAAGTTCCTAATGGACAGTTTTAATTGCAAGACTGCAGTAGTTTATAAACTGCCTCAATGGTTATTTTTCTTCTCTGTGATCAGAAAATTGCATGTAAGGTTCCTTTCATCTTCACCAATCCCCAATAGCTACTGAATGCAAAATTTAAAAAATACTTTTGTGACAGCCTCATATACGTAAATCATTATTTTTTAAAACACAGCTATTTTAAGTAGGAAAACCAGATTTCAACACTGGCACTGCAGTGTCTGTATTAACTGTTTACAGTTCTTCAAATGTCCTGATTCTAAAAGCTCAGAAAGCACAGGATCTTAGGTGACAGAAATCAACATCCCCTCAGTGAAATGAAATGGAATAAAGATGATTTAGCTCCATCTGCAACTATGATCCCTTGAAAAATATGTGTGTGTGTGTGTGTGTGTGTATGTAGTTTTATTTTAAATTTTGGACTTTTATCCTATTTGCAGGTACTACAGCCTTGTATTTGTTCCTGATCATGCATCCTTCCATCATTAGTAACTCCCCCAGCCCAAA
This sequence comes from Phylloscopus whistleri, assembly GCA_017589585.1. Classification (NCBI taxonomy): domain Eukaryota; kingdom Metazoa; phylum Chordata; class Aves; order Passeriformes; family Phylloscopidae; genus Phylloscopus; species Phylloscopus whistleri. The sequence goes on from JADMLD010000092.1 coordinate 3,517,890, forward strand.
AACCTTTGAGGAGGTACAGTTCTTTAATAGAAATAACTACCACAGGGGGATTGATTGGTAAGATGGGTTATTAGTATAAATATACAAGTTTATATGTTGTGAACAATAGAAAAAATGACATTACTGTTGGTAATGGTAGCTGTGCATAGATAAAGTGAGATAAGAAATAACCTTTAGTGTCCTTCTGAAATGAGAAATAAATGCAAGTGAATAAGGATCTTACTACTGAATATCTTAAATGCACTAACTTTTGTCAGGCTTTCTTGTGAACATCCAGATATGAATATGTGCAGAACAGTAACCAAATGTGTATTTCCTGTTAGACATGCCTTTGAAAGTGGGACAGTAATGGGGGTTAGCTGGATACATGGACACCAAAAGTTACATTCCTGCTGGAAATGTTATTTCTTAAGAGAAACAGAAAGGTACTATCAGGAAGAGGCATTTCTTCCTTTAAAGAGCATATAGCAGTAGTAATAATGTAAATAATAACAAATGGGGGCAGGGAAGGCCTCTCAAAGGATTCTTTAAAGATCAGGTAATTAGGAGAAGGTGTCTGTGTGGGTCAGTAAGTGGTGCTGAGACAGAGCCCATGTCCCTGCTGCCACGTTCACTGTGGCTCCCTGGAGTCACCAGGCAAGGCTGCACCTGAAGGTCACTCCAGATTCCTCTGCTTTCCCAAAGTGCTGCACTGTAAAGCACTGCAGCATGAAAGCTGGTGACATGCTGTAGTGGCTGGGGAGCACCAGCAAAGGATTATTGATTTCTTGTCTTGTTTCTTTATTTTGCCCCCAGTTTAAAGGAGAATACTTTTCCTGCCTTTGACTTTGTGTTCATCCATAAAATCAGTGGGGTGAACCTGTCCTGTGGTCCCAGCGCAGACACATCCGATCCAGTTTGTTTGCAGGGCACTGGTTTTCCCAGAGCTGGAATTGCTATGGCACGCTGTCACTGGGAGGGTGGTGAGTCAGCCGCCTGTGCCACTGCAGAGGTGCTGGATGCATGAGTGGCAGTGGGAAAGAAGTGGCTGCTCAGGCATCTGCAGTCAGCGAGGAGGACATGCAGGGAGGCACAGCAGCTCCATGCTGATGGAGCAGCCAAAGTACAGCCTGTTCTTCCACAAAACCAGTGTTTTCATGTTGCTGGAAAACTGCTGGGCTGCTTCTCTCATTCCTCTTGCCTCATCTGCTTCCCTAAGGTGCAGGTACCATTTGGCTGCCACACACATCAGATTACCTTCATCTTAATGTGGCCCTTGTGCATAAAGCTCACAGTGGTCAGCCTGCCTAAAGCAGGCAGATCCCTTGGACAGGTTCTCACCACAGCACCCACTCTGTGCCCCACCACCCCTGCCAGGTTCCCACAGTTAAGTGTCAGATCCTCAGAACTCCTTGTTGGTGTAGTTGCCTAATTCTTAGATTTGCATTCTGTCTGCCAGGCAGATCTCTCAGACCACCTAGTCTGACAATGTATTTCAATGCTGGCTTGTAATGAGCTTGCCACTTTGTAATTAGCTACACGGGCTCTCCTCATTAGTCAGTGGACTAATTGGCTGGGCTTCCTGCAAGAATCACAAATAACTATCAGTTCAATTTGGTTTACTGCTTTGGAGATAGGGCTTTCTCCCTGAGCAGACCCTTTGTCCAAGCTTGGATTTAGAGCAGGCCCAATTACAGAAGCAGAAGAGGGTTCTTTTACCCTCAGAACCTCAGTTCTGCTGTTTTGAAGGCAGTGTAGATGTAAATTGTAGGCTTCCAATAGATGTGGCAGAGTAGTAAGATGAGAACTGATCTTGCTGTTGTTGAAATGGAGAAGTCTAAACAGACCAGTCCTGCATTTCTTTATGTAAGCTTTGTTACAGGTTTCTTGGACAAGTTTCTCTAAAGCCTTCTCATCTTTGCCCTTACTGAATTTAGTAATTGTTCATGAATGAGGGACTGAGGAAGACTTCTGCAGTGTGTCCAGCAGAAATGCTGACCCTAAACTTTGAAACCTCTTGATACCACACCTCATCTAATCTCTTTCCATTTTTCACTGATAACACATCAACCTCTACTTTTTTCAATTTTTCTGTGTTACCTAAAGACTCAATCCACTTTTTATTGGTCCAAGGTGCCATATTTGATGTTAAAGGCTTGTAGTCCTCATTGCCTTGTATTTATCATTTTTCTTCCAGGACTTCAGTACAGCTGCATAATAACACATGATTTAGAGCAGGTTTGCCTCTAGTGCCTGTTGTTTCTCTCAAAGCTGGCCTCCTCCTTTCCTGGTAAAGCATTCTGAGCCCACACAGTCAGGCCAAGTCATTATTAGCTTCTAATAATTTTCTGAGTAAAAATGGGTACAGCTTCATCAAATTGGCCCTAATACTTCTGGGAAGTAGAAGTCCATTGACTTCAGTGGTTACAGTTCCAAAGCCAACGAGTGCTCGTCATTTGTGTTGGAAGTAGCTCACTTGTATGAGTAGAACAAAGTCTGACCACTGGAGGAAATCTCAGTCCTTAAGCATGGTCTTCAGAAGAGGCTGTTTAAGTAACATTTATTTTCTCAATACAGGCTAACTGAAAAGTCAGAGGGCTAAAATTTCCTATTTATTGTTTCCCCAGCAATAACAAGAAGTGGTTGGAGGGCCAGGGATAAAGAAGTCCTTATATGACAAAACAATTGCAGGAATTTAATGACAACTTCATAACAGATGAGAAAAGCTCACAAAAACCCTAAAACAACTACAACCCAATTTTCCCTAAAAATGTGACTCACAGAAAAATAAGTGAATTCTGTCACTGCTCAGAAACCTTTTACCTGATGGAGCTGTGGGGGATTGTTTCAGTGCATCCTCCCCATAGAAAAAGCCTCTTACTCTTCTCAGTGGAAGCAATTCTGATACTAAGTAGCTTTTCCTTACAGCGTTGCACTTGACTTGCTGTCAGCAAAGGCCAGATTTGGAAAACTCAATTTCTACTATAGCCTTCAGCAGTTTGTTCTGACTGAAAAGTGAGAACTTGCGAATTTTAAAATACATAAATACTGAAGCATTTTTATTCAGTTAAAAAGAAAATAGCTGCAATGTCTAGTTACATGTAGTGAGAAGCAAGCTAGTACCAAGTAAAATATGATCAAAGATACAATGTAAACTTTGGTTTGCTTTCTTTTTTTTGCAATCAGGCTTTTATTTTAATTGAGTATTCTAGAATAAAGTATGCTTAACAGATTTATCAGCCTTGTGTGATTTTTAAGTACTTCTGAGAATGATCTTGCTTTCCCAGGTACATGGATTTCTTCCCCACTCCTTCTAATGTCTCCACTGACTTCCTCTTTGAGAAAAGTGCCAACTATTTCCATTCTGAGGAAGCTCCCAAGAGAGCTGCTTCCCTCATCCCCAAGGCCAAGATCATCACCATCCTCATCGACCCGTCCGACCGCGCCTACTCCTGGTACCAGGTATGCACTTGGGACAACATGGGCTGGCACCAGGCCGGGGATCCACCCTGAATCCTCTCTGTTATCCTCTCAGGATATATCCCTGTAGTCAGTGGCCATCTGTGATCGCCCTTGGGCTGAGATAGCTCTCATCTTTTAAGAGTTAAAATACCAGTAACCACTTTTTCAAGTTATCTGTAATGCAAGCATGTAAAAATGCTTACTTAATTAATTTATGTAATCGGCACATACGGAAATTAGTACACAGACACAGTTATTTAGTTCATGCTCAAAATACAGCATAGGCTAAGAAATTTTTGTCAGTAAGGGCAACCGTTTTGCCTTGTTTCCCCAGCTTTTGTGGTCTGTAAAGTTCCAGCAATGTCACTTCTTTTACAGCATCAGCGATCCCACGAAGACCCCGCAGCCCTGAAATTCAGCTTCTATCAGGTGATCACAGCTGGCCCTCGAGCCCCCGCTGAGCTCAGAGCTCTCCAGAAGAGATGCCTGGCACCCGGATGGTATGCTACCCACATTGAAAGATGGCTCACTTACTTCCCACCTTACCAGGTGAATAAGACTCTTGACACCCTCATCCTATAGATATACACATATATATATATATATATGTGTATATACTTCCTGGAAGTTTACCTTTGTAAAAGTCTTGCCTACTGACTGCTGATCTTGGGGATGTCCTACAAATTGTCACCCTCCCTCTGGCCCCGTGTAAGGTCAAGCCTCAAAAGATGCACATCTTAAGCCCTGAACATAATGTGATAACAGCAGACCAGGCAGACAATATCACGTGATCGATATCTCCTTGGGAGATTTATTCCTGGAATGGAATTCTGTGACATTGGCAGCGTGTCTGGCAGCGCTCTCCACCCAACAGTTAGAGGGAGGTTGGCTGCAATCCCAACCTTCTGTTTATCCAGGACTCTTGTAGCTGAGACAAGTTGGCTGGAGTCTGCAGCTCCTGTTTTCCCAGAGTGTGCCAAGGAAGCTCTGAGACATCTAGCTGCTGTTATTTTCTACATACTCTCTTTTCAGCCAGCCTAGAATCTCTCTTTGTGAGACACACAATGCTGTAATATCCTTACTCTCGTATGAGATTCTCCTTGTTATGTTTTCATTAGCTTTTCTCCACAAGTAACCTGTGAATATTGAATAATACGCTTTGTCATGGAGATTTTGGCCAGATTTTGTGCCCACAGTGATAGTGAAGAATCAGCCCTGATGGCCTTATGTTTTATCTGGAAAAGTAGTAGCCATTATTATGATTTTTTTCTTGGCTGGGCCAGTCTCTCAATTTCCTGACAGTATTTCTTATCTTTCTAGATCCTTCACTGCTATTTCTCTCTTGTCACAACAGCTTCCAATGCAGTATAATTTCAGATTTAATTAAGACTCTATTTACCCTGCTTCCAGGTCATTATTGATGATGACAGTTAAGACTGGGCCCATGATTGTTTCCTGGGGCAGTACTCTCCATATGATGAAGGAGTTTGACAGAGGTGGAAGTTTCAGTTGCAAGCCTGAAATAACGAATGTCAAATTCAACCTCCATTTATTTTCTCTGTTGTAGTTGCTCATTATTGATGGACAGCAGCTGAGAACTGACCCATCTACTGTAATGGATGAAGTACAGAAGTTTCTGGGAGTCTCTCCTCATTATAATTACTCTGAAGCCCTAACGTGAGTTAATTATTTCATCATTTTCACGTGTTCCTACATTCCTAAAATACCAGCTAGTCTGTAAGTCAGCTCAGTGCAGAATAAAGCCCTTCACAGTTCTTTGAGGGTGAATTGTTCAGATCACAATCCAGGGTTAAATTTTCTGTGAATTGTTCACTGAGCCACCTGGCTGTTAAAGAAGCAGAGCTCTGACAGACCAAGTGCTGCTTCGTGAGAATTGCATACAAATTTTGAATGGATCCAAACAAATTTTACTTCCATAAGTGGAACATGGAATGCTGCTGTGCAGAAACAGAAAGCAAATAGAACTAATGTCTCTTTATTTTTGGTATTAGCTGAAAACCAGATTCAGTTACATCAGTCAGGAAAGTAACATCCACTCCTTTGGATTCTGACTCCTAGGTTTGGTTACACAGAAATTTTACACCGTGGTATGTCTGTTTCAGGTTTGATTCACATAAAGGATTCTGGTGTCAGCTCTTGGAAGAAGGGAAAACGAAGTGTCTTGGAAAGAGCAAAGGCAGAAAATACCCTCCTATGGATTCTGAGGTAAACCATGATGTTCACTGGCATTGTACAGGGATTCAGGTGGCACATAGAGGACATGGCACAAGTAAAATCATGAAAAGGGAGAGAAGACAAAATTTAGGAGCTGTTAATTACTTGGCTACCTTTTACTACAAAGGAAATATTTAAGGTGGCTGTGGGCTCCTTAGACATTCAGTTCTTTATTTCAAATGTGAAGATTAGGTCATTAAAAAACAACAGCAACAACAACGCCCCTCCCCAAAATCTGAAACTTGGAGCCCCTTAGAAAACTAAACATGCTGCTCCTGAAGTCCTGTCCCCTTTGCCTTATGGACTTAGGCAGCAGAAGGTCCACAATGCAGGTTTCTTCTCAGTCATGACCAGATAGGTGTATTTGTGTGGTCCCTTGTCTTTGAGACCAGTTAGACTGTGACAAGTATTGCAGACACTCCAGTAATCCAGTTCTAAGAGAGGTTAGGTTCTGTTTCTAGAATTTTATAAATACCTTCCCCAGACAAATGCACAAATGGGGAAATTTCAATCGGATCAAATGCTGCAGCCTGTACCCAAGGGCAGTTCAGTCTCCTATTCTAGCTGGAACTTTCATGATGATTCTGTCATGCATTGCCATTTCATTTAGCCTGCCTAAAATGCAAATAAAAATCTCACAGTTTTACCAGCAGTAAGAATTAATGTACCAGGTGAGCCTGGACTTCTTCTCACAGTACTTAAATTAGAAATAACTTCACATGAGTAGAGTCATACTGATACAAAACCATTGGGTGAGAAGGATTTTGGTCAGAGATAAGACTGTGTTGGTGCAGACTCTTGTCTTTTTCAACTCTACCTCTGAAAATGGGCGTTGCTAACTGATGCAAGTCTATATACAAAGATACTTTAGAAGCTGTTATTTCAATCACACTGCAATAAAAGTATCTCCATCACCTCAGTGTGATTCTAAATGTACAAGACTGAGAAGAATCAAATTTTGCTTTGACTTTGGTGTTCATTTTGGACAACCTTTGTTTCCCTTGAAATTACCTTTCAGAGTTCAGCTCCTTGCATGCAGTAGATAACATAAAACAATATAAAATACAAAGGAAGCAAAGTTTTCAGACAGGCCAAACCAACTTTGAAACCTCAAATTCACAGCAACTGCAAAGCAACCTTTTATTTAATAGAACTCTCTCCTTTTGTATCCATCAGTGCAGGGCCTTTCTGTCGAGCTACTACAGAGATCACAATGTGGAACTGTCAAAACTCCTCCACAAACTGGGACAACCCCTGCCATCGTGGCTGAGACAGGAGCTCCAGAAAGTGAGATAGCATTGGAAAAGAGCTTTTTGAAATCTCCTTCCACACTTCAGTTGTCATACCTGAACTTTCCAGCAGCTACCAGAAGGTCTTGTAAGATATACCTCTTCAAAAAAAGTGTAAAGGATAGAAATTATTTCCATATGCTGGCATGTGGAGTGTAAAAATACATGTGTTCCTTTAGAGCTCTGGTGGGCCAAATCTTTCTCATAAACATTTCTGGGCCTGTGGACTTGTGGACTAGTGTGTACATATGTGGAAGTCATTTACAACTGGTATAAGCATCAGAGATACATGACCTGTCCAATTTCATGGTAAATATTCACATTTTTATATATCAGTTTTCAAGTATTGTGTCTCACGTAGGTTTTGTAGCCCTTCGTTGTTGGACCACTGGCAATATTTCTTAGGATTTGATTATCGTGTTGCATAGGATAACTTAATGTAGCACAAAATGCCCAGAGTACTTCTGCCTTTGGAATCAGCTTGCTAATAATGCCCAGAGCATGTGCAAACACGGGAGCAGTACAGTTATCATGGATCATTTGGCTGTGCATGGCAACTAATGCACCCAGGTGTAGGAAGAAAACCACAAACAAGCCAAACAGAACCTGTGATTGTATCCACTAACAACAAACCCTTAGGGTGTGGGAAGGGCCTTGGTCTGTAGTTAAGGTGTCTGATTTTGTACTGACTGAGATGTGAGTTACCTGAGCAGAAATTTGACTGGATGTGTGAAGCACACAAGTTGCAGTGTTAGATGTAAACAATTGTGACCCACACTCGAGCAGTGCAAGGAAGAGGCTTTCACTCCTGGTTCTGTGAACAGCCAGATCTGAACACTGCACTCTGGGCTTATATTGCTCTGAGGCAGGAGTGACTCCACTGAAATGCATGAAAAACTCCTAAAAAGCAGAAACAGATCCTTACTTTTATTGCCTTAATTTGCACCACTATTTTTTCCTTAATTTATTTGCCTTTAACCTATGCTTCTTCCTCCTCAACCTCATCAAAATTGAAGCGTCTTTCTGCAACCTTCAGATGATGTCAGCTGCAAAAATTACCAGATTTCCAGATGAAAATACCAGTTCTGTTTCCAGATACATTAAACAGGTGTGGTATTAAATATTAGGAATAAGCTTTAGAGGGGACAAAAATAAACACGGTGTGTAGTCACGGTAGAAAATCACACTCAAATCACGGGAAAACACAAATAATCTGCCCTTGCAGGCAGATATTTCTGTGATAGGTCTCAACAATACATCTCTCAATGCATCAGTTTAGATGTGAGATGAAGTCTAATAATTGTGCTTAGAAATTGAGGAAGATCATTGGAAACTTGAGCTAAGTGTGGCCTTAATGCTCCTCACTGAACTTCTGGCTCTGAGTGTTTTTAAAGGCATGAAGGGTTAGAGAAAACAAAAAAGAACGACAGTACTAAATGGAAGGCTTTATACAGGAGCTCTGTAATGTTTTCATCATTTGTTTCAGGGTCAATACTTAGAAACGTGCACCAGATTGTGGAAAACCTTCCTATGTCTCAGTGCTGTTTTCCGACATTTATGTAATCATGCAATTTAACTTGCAAGGTAATGGAATGGAAACCAGTCTGTTATCCCTAAATAGAAAACAGGTCTTGAGGTCCTTACTGTACCTCTAACTAGTAATCTTTATTATTTATTGATTTTGTCTATGTAATACGTGGTTTTGATAGGCCTGTAAAGAGAAAAAAAGCTAGACCGATTTGCTGTATATAACAATATTCTTTACACAGCACATTTTTGCTAAGGGAATATGCATGATTAAGGATGAGGACCTACTAGAGTAGACATTTTTTAAGATGAACATTTCTATTATTTATTAGAATGAGAATTTCATTTCACTTTAAATATTCAGTCATACAGATTTGTCTCAGAAGCTGACTTGTCTTAAAGTACTTCTTATTTGATGAAAGAAACACTCTGGATTCTGAACATCTATAAAAGCAAATACTCCTCTGCATGCTACAGACAGCTCGTGCATCCTGCAAGCATCCATACAGATTTGTAACAGTTAAACTGAATAACTGGAGAAAATACTTGGGGTTTTCATCCTGTCATGATTGATTTTTCTCTTGATACAGCCTGGTGTAACATCACTCAAATGTTTTTAAAATGCAGGGATTGCACAAAGCTCCTGTTGTGCATTGCTGCCTCAGTTACTCCATGTTCTTCAGTGAAACAGCGTGATAAAATAAAGGAAAATGGGAAAAACCTTGGGCACTGTCATGTGCCTGATGATTTCAGGGTGAGAACACAGATTGAGTGCCTCCTACATGCTGGAGGAATGGCCTTCAGCCACATTCCTAGTTCATTCTTTGTTTTAAAGAATTCCCTCTCTGTCGTCTTGCCCTGGGAAAGCAAGTCCCTGACAGATTGAGAATGAGTGGGCAGTCAAGGACAGAATGGTGACATTGGTCACATTTTCCCCTGGGGAATTTTAGAGCCCATCTGTGGTCACCATGAGGCACTGAGACAATAAATCCTCCACATGCACCGCCTTGGCCTTGGGTGGATTCTTAGTTGTTTGTAAAGGATGGTATGAAGCCTGGGGGGGGTTTATTCCAGAACTGTTCTATTGAAATGTGTTCCTACATTTAACAGGAGCCTCTGAAAAGCACTTTTAACATGCAGCCCACTTGGTGCAGGAGGAGGCAGCTGAGCACAGCCGTGCAGACAGCAGCTGGGTGCAGTCAGGGGATGCACAGGAGTACAGCTGAGTAACCGAGTCACACCACACCAGTTACCTGACCAAGTGTGACCTCTTCTTTTCACAGCTTACCTGCAGTCAGTGTTTGATTTCCAGAAGTACACTATCAGTATTAATACTCTTAAAAAACCAGATTTGTTACAACAATTCTGTTTGCTCGTCCAGGTCAGATGTTTCATTGTGGCTGGTAACACAACCACGGTTTCTGTTCCCCTGGTAGGTAACTGCACAAGCGATTTCTTCACCAACTGCTTGATTTTGTGAGTTTCATCTTCATTTTCATAAACATGGTTCTGAAATTTGCTTTCTGTGGACATCAGGGCCATGAAAAAACCATGTGTGGTTCTGAGCAGATATTGACCATTTGGGGGTGTAAACACAGAGCCTGATCTGAAATCACCTAATTATTTGTGCTAACTTTCCTGAGAATACTGTGATATTTTCCCAGTTCTACTTGTGCAGAAAGAATGAGTTTGAATGATTTGCAGACTATCTTGTACAGAATATCCTTTTTCATTGCTTAAAAATGTGAAACTTCCTCAGGAAGAAATTAAATAGATATTTCAATGTTTATAGATGTAATACTCTTGTCATTCACATTGAATGAAAATTGCTGGAAACATTTTTCTCAGAGTTTTTTAAAATAAAAAATAGCTATTATTCTGATAGTGGCATGGTATTTGAAGTGCAACAATAAACTCTGATAAGAAAAAGTAGTGCTGTGTGGAAGTGACTTTCATGTTCACAGGAGTTGTTCTTTTCCAGGTTGGTTAGTAGCTATTGCAGCTTGATGCTGAGCCACAACACAGTCCAGCAGCACAGGAGCAGCGTGAAGTGTTTTCAGAAATGAAAAATACTGCTTACTCTTGCTGTGAGTGAATATTGCTGCTTTATGCAGCTGCTTGTTTTAGTGCTTTTGCTTCCTGCTTACTTTTTATTTCTTGTGCCAGCACTCGCTGGTGCTCTGGAGAAACATCTCCAGAGTTTGCTATTTTTAAGATAACAAGGGAAGTGTATTCAAATTATTTGCCTTGGGGATTCAATAGTTGTGCCAGTGCATCAGCCTACACAGACACGAGAAAAGCTTTATTTGGAGAAACCTCTAAAGATGATTTGAATGTCCAAAGGAAAATTTACTGTTATCAACACATTCAGAACAGAATACAAAATCGTACTTATCTAGCTGGGCAAAAGCTGCTTAGGAGTGTGGGAGATAGGAAACCTACATGAACAAAATATTGCATTCATTACAGAGAAATGATGCAACTTAAAATTAAGAAGTCTTAGCTTCTTGTATAATACCCATCTCTATTATCTCTTAAAAAAACAGTAAAGTAGTAACAGGTAGTAAGGAAAGGGGAAAGATCCTTGCTACAAATAATAATAGCTTCTTGACCTCTGTCTTTGATTTATCTGCTTTCATATCATCTTTCTTCTCAGTTCCTCCAGTCCACAAATTCCTAGAGGCAAAAGGCACTTGTTTTTGTCTCTTCGGGCAGCACGGATGGAGAAAGCAACACAGTCAGCAAAGGGCAAATCCCAGGAGCAGGAAAGTGAGCAGCTGAAACCAAGGGCCAGGGAAACCTGAGTGGAGGAGGAATCCAGACCAAGTAAGGGTGATCATCTGAAAAACATCCCTTGAGCTTGAGTCTTCCCTGGACTGAGGATGGCTAATAATAGTTCAGTAAGTTGCTGTGGTGTGAAAGTTACAGTAGTAAGGGGAGATTTAGACTTGACATTAGGAAGCATTTCTTCCTGAGAAGGGGCTCAGATGCTGGAACAGGCTCTCTGGAGAGGTGGTTGATGCTCCAGGCCTGTCAGTGTTTAAAAATCATTTGGAAAATGCCGTTAACCACAGGCTTTAACTTCTGGTCAGCCCTGAGGTGATTGGGCATTTGGACTGATGATCGTTGTAGGTGCCTCCCAACTGGAATATTGTGTTCTGTTCTGTCCTGCTCTAGCTCCAAAGTAAGGTGTGGCCATTCGGCCAGCGTGGAAAAGGAAAACAGCTTGTGTTCACCTACAGGGATGACATCATTTTTCTAGCACATCTTTCACGACCTCTGATTGTTATTTTAGTCCATGGTTTTCAAATAACGAGCAGTATTACTGTAGCATTTAAGGACCATCTTATGACTGGACTAAGCCTACACACGCGTGTATCTACACAGATAAAGCAGCATCGCTGTCTCAGTCAAGCTGAAGGTCTCCGCTGTGTTTTGGAGAACGCCCTAACCTGTTTCCCCCTGGGCACGTTACTCGGTATCTTCAGAAGGAGCGGGAATCAGGAGAGTGGATGGATCCCCTTTCCCGTCCACGCCTTCCCCTTGGGGCCGAGCTCAGTGCGCGTGCGCGCCGTGGCCCCGCCCAGCTCCCGAAGCCCCGCCCCCAGGCCGCTGTGCTGGCAGTGCGCGGTTGCCGGTGCGGGCGCGTGACAATGGCTCGTGTGCTGGGATGGGGGTCCGCGTGGACGGGCGCGCGGCGCGGCCGTTGGCGCTGAGGGGGCGCGCGGCGCGGCCGTTGGCGCTGAGGGGGCGCGCGGCGCGGCCGTTGGCGCTGAGGGGGCGCGCGGCGCGGCCGTTGGCGCTGAGGGGGCGCGCGGCGCGGCCGTTGGCGCTGAGGGGGCGCGCGGCGCGGCCGTTGGCGCTGAGGGGGCGCGCGGCGCGGCCGTTGGCGCTGAGGGGGCGCGCGGCGGGCGCGGGAAGCGAAGGGGAAGGGGTGAGGGCGAAGTGGCAGTGGCGGTCCTCGCGGATCGGGCGCCTTCTCCTCCACGGCGGCAGAGGAGCGTAGCGTAACAGACAGAAGGTAGGCTCCACGAAGGGGTGGACTGCGTAACAGGGAGGACGGGTGGGAGCTGGCCGCCGGCCGCGGGAGGCCGGGGACCACGTGCGGGGCGGAGAGAGGAAGGGAAAATGGCGGCCGCCACGTGGCGGCGGAGGTGGGGGGGAAGCAGAGATCCATGACTCCATGGGAGCTGCCGCCTGTGGCTGACTCCCTTCCTAGGCATGGAAGAGCAGGGCCTTGCTAATTGGCAAAACTTTTACCCTCTTGTGGGTATGAGTCGTTGACTGTGGCAAGTAACAAACCGAGTCTGCCGTGCGGTTAGCCGTTTCCCCATTTTTTGGGTGTTTTTTGTTAATTGGGTTTTCAGGTTTATCCCATTTTTCCCCCTCCATTAAGTTATTACAGCCCAGTTTTTAAACTTTTTAATTCTTTTATTCCACAGGAGCGCAGAAGCTGAAAGTATGGAGATGTAGTTGTTGAAGATCCTCTTCCCAAAAAGTATGTGTCTGGCTGCGCCTAATAATCTCTTCAGGGGTGAGATTTGGGGCAGGAATAATACCGATTTGATAATTTATGGTGAGCGATTACTCTGCTGTGACTTGTCTTTTGAAATCAAGGTATCGGCTTGGTGTTTTATTTTAAGGCATGCTTCATTTTTATGTGGTTTTGGGACAGAAAAGTATAATCAAGTGTATTAATGTGACTAGGAGGAATTGGGTTTGGATGTAGAGACATTAGAAAACATAATCCACTATTTGTAGCATAAAAAACACATTGCCAGTACTTCGTCTGCAAACTAGAAAGCATCTGAAGGCACAGACTTCTCAGGGATATCCTGTGGAAGAGTGTCTTGTTCAATAAGCCTGTGAGTACTAAGAGAAATCGGCAGCTGCAGAAGCAAGGGAGATTAGAAGTTAATACCAGCAACTTTGTTTGAGAGCAGCTTTACAACTCCTAGGAGAGCATCCTGCTATTGAGTGATGATTGGTGTCTTGTTTGTGTCTCCAGTAGCAATATTAGACTGCCTCAAACTTGTTTTTACAGGGGAAAAGCCCTCTTGAAAGAAGATGAGGCTAAATTCCACTTGTGGATTCTAGTAGCTGTGGCTCAATCTGTTAATTTCCACTTAAGAGTAGGATGGATGTGTTTAATTGTCTGGAATTGATGCCTTTTGGGAGCAGTGATATTTCTGGTTTGTCAAGCTAGGAAAAGCTGATTTTAGGACTAGGTCTTAACCTCGATTTTTACACAAAGTTAAAATACGGAGCTTTAATGGGACCTTCTGCAGTCCATCTGATCTTGATGAAGAGGGGCTGGAGCCCAGCTTACTGTGCCTAAAATGAGCCTTGACTGCTTCTGCACAGACAAATACAGATAGGATCTCATGTGCTGCTCCTCTCTTGGGGCAGTCACTAAGCCTTAAGCTATTACAGTGATGGTCTCAGTGGTTGAGTGGCTGTACTGCACCTTCAGGGATGGCTCCTCTGCTGTCAGAGTGTGTTAGAAAGGTTGTTGCAATGAGTGTGCCTGGGCTGCAGAAGCTGCAGGTAAGTTTTTGAAGTCTGGAAAATGCATGTGGCAACTACAGCTGTGACTTTGGTGTCTGTGCGAAAACAATGCATTGGAATGTATGAATAAGTCAATAAAGAGACATGACTGGCTGCAAGTGTGGTTTCTTTCTTGAAAATGTGCTGGTAACTAAGACTAGGCATACACATGTTTGTCACGATTACCTACACGTACCAAATCTGCCTGTTCCGGGCACACACCTTTTGGGCAGAACCTGTGGTTTCAGGTGGCTGATGCATTGCCTGGGAAGCACTCCAGAAGTGGTATGGATTGAATAAGAGGTAAGTGCTGCAGGGCAGAAACAACAAAATAGTTGATTGTTGCAGTTGCTGAGGGATCCATATTTAGGAAAATTGATGGAGATCCAGTGGATGGTGAATCACTGCGAACTGGGACAAGGTATTTTACTTAAAGGTAAATGCACTTAGTGAATACCAGTGTGCTGGCACAATGTCTTACAGAATATCTTCCAGATAATAAAGGGGGTTTTTAGCAAATAGTTGGAAATGGAAGAGTTAGAAGGAGAGGGAGGATTTGAAAGGACAGGGAAGCAGAAACTATGAAGCCAGAACTGAGATGATCAGCATACGGTGTAATTGCTGCTGTGTGTTTGGCAGCTGAGGTCGGGATTCCTGTTTGAAGTGAGTGGAGCAGAACTGGGCTCTAATTACGGTGGGGGCTAGATCTGAGGAAATGACTTCCGATGGTTGTGTTTGGCAGGGAGATTAGGGGGCTGTCACAGGAAACCTTCGATTTTTTTTTTTTTTTTTAAGCAGATACTTTTTCTGCCCAAGCGGAAGTTCAGTGGAATGTGTTTTCTTGTGTGGCACTGTAACAAGTGATAGCACACCTGTTTAACTGGTGGTGTGTGATTACTCTCCTCTTAACAACCCTGGTATGGCTTACTGCTCTGCATTCCAGGTATATACTGTGCGTTCCCTTTCTCCAAAAACACTGGACATCTGTGGTAACCTCAGCACTTCTGGAAATTACCACATCTGTTCTATAGGGGCAGTTACTTGTTTATCTTAGATGGGCAAATGCCAGGCAGACTGGCCCTTTTATTTTTGCAAGTTTTTTAGGGTTGAGATAAGGAGGCTTTGTATGTCAGTGGCAGTGATGTTTCTGGTTTGTTTATTCTCTGGCAAATAAAAACTTGGCAAGTTCAGAAGGGCTGCATATATCAATCTCCATGGTGCTGGGGAACCTGGAGAGATGACATTTCAAGTTCCAAGTGTTTTCATGGTTTGTGCCATCACTGACACAGTTACTGAACAGCTCTCCAAGTGTAGGATGAACTTATGACAACCCCACTGGTCTGAGCTAAAGCACTGGCAACGAGACAAACTTTTCTCACAGAGAACGTAGCCCTAAGTTTATACTCTTTAAAGAAGATGCTTTCACGAGCCCCCTTTCTCAGGTAAAGCTCACGAGGTTTACCCAGGTGATGTTCTGCAGCAGCTGCTTATACATCCGTGGTGCTATTTAACATACAGCAATTGTCAGTGTGGCAGTTTTTATTGGATACATGTACACCATCAGGCTCACTGAACAAAAATGAGAATGGCATAAGGTGGAGACAATTCCATTTTATGTTAGAAACTGAAAAGGCATGCTCAGCATGGAAACAGTAGTGCAACATTTTAAAATCTAACAAAGCATTCTGTTGAAAGAGCAAAAACAACAAAGTACTGTACTAAATCTAAACGTTTACTACACTTAGTATGCAGGCTTAGCTCCCCCTCCCCCTCAAAGTATCCTGTTTCTGTGGCACAGCTATTAAAAGATGATTATTTCCCCTGTAGACAACACATATTGCACTATGTAGCCTACTTCACCACAAGTCTCAATGGGTCTTGTACAGCAAAGCTGGGATGTTACATGCAGATACATTTTGACAGACTGACTTTCCCTGTAATTAAGGGCTATATAGAAGTAAAAATGTAATGGTTTTGAAGTTCACTAGCACAGTGTTTTGCATTGGTCTAACAGTAGGTGGTCACAGTACAGTGATTGATGATGTTTTAAAATAGTTCATGCTATTTCAAATAGTGTGGAATTACAGAGAACTAAAATATATTAAAGCACCTCATGTACTAGTTTAGCACCAGTTACAGTAATTAGTCCTGACCCTTGAAAACTTAATTTTGGGGTCAGAGATACCAAGGGCCAAACGTTCAATCACATTGGGCTTCTGCAATATCATTGCCACATCATATACAAGTGAGTTGTCTTGGGTATTTGTTGTAACACCAGAGAGACACACACAACCATACAAAAACGAATGATTGCCCACTTACAGCATGAATGCAAGCACCCCACTTTTTCACAAAACACCACACAACACAGTCATAGCCAGTTTGGGGAATAGGAGACGGGGAAACAGTCACTGGTAGTCACAGTTTGCACAATCACTATGTGGTGACACTCATCTGCCACACTTGTCACACTGGAGTGTTTGATGGCCCACAGCTTTCAGTTGTGCTTTTAAGAGTGTGGTTGTTCATGTGATACCTAGAGCACTAGGACTCAGCATGGCCTTAGGGATTGTAGTGCTGGGCTGTTGTGGCTCCCTCCCCACTGAGTCAGGTCCCAGGTGATTTCCAGACTGATGCCTTTCAGCCTTGCACTAAGGTGGTGATCACCTCCTGTGTTCTGGGTTTGGTGTGGTGGCCCTTCCTCAATGGACAGTAAGTTGGTTATCAGTGCATTTTTATAAAAAGTTGTTAGGGATTTCACAGCATGGGGAACAGTATTTGGAAAAGGAATTAAACAGAGATGTCAGTGCTTTAGAAGTCACTGAAAACAGCTTTCCTGTGAGATCAGTCTTAACCAGTGTTGCAACTAAGCAGGAGAGAGTTGTCTAAACATTACTTCATAGAAAACATCGTTTAAGACTTCATAGACCTTTTCAGACAAGTTTTGGCTCAACACTCCATTACATGTATAACTTTGTCTGGTAGGACTGACCAAGGTTCCTTGCACTGCTTGAGGAAAGCCCAGCAATGAAAGGATAGGGATGTTTGTTAGTCTGGCGCTGTACTGACAGCTAGTGGTAAATAGAAAAAGCGAATCCTCTCCAAAATGCTGTATATGCTCAAAATTGCGAATTTCAGAAGCATGACAAATGCTACTTAGGTAAATAAGTGGTTGCTCTTGCAGCTGTGCAGGAAGTTTGTGGGGAAATTGTCAGTGTACTGGCTGTTTTATTTGGGAATGTACTTCAGGCACACTAACCTGTGAGGACACTTAGCAGACTAGCTGGGGATGTGGTTATTGACTGTTATTTTCCTTCCTGCATTTAATACATACTCAGAATTACTTAGCAAGAATCAGGCTACTAATGGTCTCATAGGAATAATAGACTAAATAAACTAGACTGAAGATTAATTGAGATCTGTAATTAATTGTAGAGACACTTGGAGCATAAATAGGTTGGAGCTAGAGTCTTGTGGGCAAAGTCTCCAGCTGTCCTGCTCCAGTATGACTAGCTGGCTATCACTTTTTCCCTTAGATACATGGTAACTTGTTCATGCACTATTTAAACTTCTGGAACAGGGAGGACAGTAATCCCTAACTGGACAGGTTCTGTCTATACAGCTTGGATTTAATAAAAGCAAAAACACACGAATCAGGAAAATATCTGTTTCCACCCAGTGTGGGCCCCAGCATGTGCTTTCCAAGTTGTCCTGCCTCAAAATTTGGTTTTCAGTATGGACATTCATAGTTTGGTCACACTTTTAATCCAGGGTACGAAAGATGATACTTTTGTGTAGACACCTGGGGAATCTTTGACCCCACAGCCATAGCCCCAGGAGGTCACACCGTACACGACCCAGCTTTCCCCTGGGCGTTCACACATCAGTGGTCCACCGCTGTCTCCTTGACAGCTGTCAACACGTTTCTGTTCCTGCATGTTTCCAGCACAGAGCATTCTTCCTGTGAATCTCCTTTTGTAGCGCTCTTCACACACCCTCTTGGGAAGTAAGGGGATGGCAGCCTGTTGTAGTGTTCTTGAATAAGCCCGTCCTAAAAAGGAGATCCAAGTTATTGTCTTATTACAATGGTCAGCCTTGGAAACATGGATTTTAATCCAATTAAATTGGATTTAATCCAGTTTTTGCTCTCAGGTCTTCACACTGCTTTGTCATTACATAAAACTGCTGGAAGCAAGACTACGGAAAAAGATCTTGGCGTTAAATATAGTATTAAAATACTGTAGATAGTGTAAATGTAAAATATAGATGGTTTTTTAAAGAGCAGCTTTTCTGCTTGTGTTCTCTGGATCTTTCCAAGGCTGGAGATTGGTTTCTTGTGAGCACTTTGTGTGTTCTACAGAACAACATAATGCACTTTAATACCTCTGTGTGGAAGTGATCTTTGGGAGTCTTGAGCAGCTTGAGAGTAAAGCAGCAGAAGTGCTTCATTTCTGTGCACCAGTTCAAATCAGCCGGAACAGGTGCTGCATCTTCTGGTGGCTTCCAAGTAGAGCATTCAAATGGATCTTTCTACTTTTTTTCCATAGCTTGCACCTCTTTCAGTTGGAAGCATGGGAAGTGAAAGCCAGTTGGTTTTGCCTTTTTTTAGGTAAAGTATTTTAACTTGTGAAGTAATTATGATTCATGTAGTAAGTGTGAAATGTCAGCTGACGTACTGCAATGATGTCATTTCTTACCATAAATTGAAGCCAATTACTGCAGTGGTTAATGTTTCCTGAAATAGATGTCCTAAGTTAACAGTATTGCAGGACTTTCAGTGAGTTATGTAAAAAGGCTAGACAGAGCTAGGCAATGAATTAACAATTGTTTTTAGCAAAAAAACCCACCCTACACGTCTCTCTTGTTTATTGTAGTACAGTGACCCTGACATCTGTGCACACAGATTAGTGCACGTAAAGAGGAGGGGCAGATACTTGGCTGTGCCTTGTCTCCTTGCCAGTTTGAGTGAGTCACTGGAACAAGGGCTCAGGTGTGGTTGCTGTCTTGCACTGCATTCAGCACCACAAAAATGTAAAAGTAAAACATGGTTATTAATTTGTGAAACATTTAAAGGACAAAGAGCTTTGAAGAGGAGGAATCTTGTACTGACCAAAAAAAGCAAGTAGAAGCCTGGAGTGCAGATTGCACTGAAGCTCTTGTAAATTTTGGCAAGATGCTCTGTTATTTAAATCAAAGGTGGTTGAAAATGTCAGTGGTAACAGGGAGCGCTAAAATGTTACTTGAAATTCTATTATGTGCATATTTTCCATCCATTTTTCTATTGAAGTATTGTAATTTAAATAACCTTTCTAAAATTAAAATATTCATGGTCCTTACCTTTGAAACCTTAAATGTGTTAGAGCTGTTAGTTATGTACTGAGGCAGGGGGTGATAAGCTGCTGTGCAGGATGTGCCTGGCAACAAATAAGCTTTTTACTCCTGCTTGTCAGTCTTGATCAGGACACTTTACTGACAGGGTCTGTGATTTAGAGTGTCATGTTTAATCACTGCTTTCCAAATACAAACTGTATTCAGTAAACAAAATATTGCCATTCCTGGTTAAGGATCAGAAAAGAAAATACTCCCTATGTTAAAAAATAGTAAAATGGTTTCATTATAAGCATTTTCTTACTTTAATTATTTGAGGTTTTTTTCAAGGCAGCCTCAGCTAACCAGCTTGGTGCACAGAAATGATTTTACCTGTGTCACCCCATCCAGTGATGAAACAGTTGGGAGCCGTTTTCTGTGGCCGCTCCCTCCTCAGTGGCAAGCAGGCAGGCAGGACGTGGGTGCTGAACCTTGCGCACTGCTCCTCGGGCCCCTGCAGCCTCAGCAAGGCGATGTCGTAGTCGCTGCT
Source organism: Phylloscopus whistleri (assembly GCA_017589585.1). Taxonomy (NCBI): domain Eukaryota; kingdom Metazoa; phylum Chordata; class Aves; order Passeriformes; family Phylloscopidae; genus Phylloscopus; species Phylloscopus whistleri. The sequence continues at coordinate 3,537,786 of JADMLD010000092.1, forward strand.
GTCGGGCCTGTACTCCTTGTGCACCACAATCTCCTGGACTCCGATTTCCTCCTCGTACTCCTCCAGCACCAGCGTGTGGTAGTCTCCAACCCGCACCACGTAGTTGCGAGTGTTGTTGCCATACCTGAGATGTAGGTGAAAGCAAAAATGGGCTGGCTCAGGCAAAGTCACATCCTGAGCATGCAGTTCATCGCTTTCTTTGTCGTTCACATAACTGGTGTTACCAAAAGAGTTTTTTAAAGAGCAAAAATGCTTTCTCAAATGCTTACACTGGAATTTCAGTGTGTTCTAAAGAATATAAAAACCTTCCTCTGAGGTTTCAGGGTTGTGCCATGTTCTTTTTGAGTATTTTCACAGGCAATTTTCTTATGTCTGTTTGCCACGACTGGCACTTCAAATGTACAAGGTGTGCATTACAAATTTATTGAGTGAGGGTAGCACAAACTGCCAGTAATTGCAAAGACAACCTGAGTGCTGACATCATTGCGATGCTCCAAACAATTACTGGAATGAAAACAGTGCTCAGGCCCGCTTTGTAGGTTGGTTGAGGAACTTCAGAGGCTTCAGTAACTTAATAAAAACCTCTTATATCAACTGAAGTTAGAGTAAGGATGACAAAGCATCACATGCACCTATTGCCAAACTGAGAGGAGGCCTGTAAATCTTAGGCTTGTTTTGCATCCGATATAATCCTAGTTTATTTCACATTGTGGACTAAATTGTAAATACATTAGAGATGACTGCTGTGGCTGATAACCGTTTCTGTGCATGCCTTTGAAGATTTTTGTATTACAGGACACGCATACAGCCCTTCCCAGGCAAAATGCAAACAAGGGAGTATTGTTGGGTACATGTATTTATTTTAAAATATGGTTAAGTTAACAGAAATATTCTTCCTTTTATTTCTCCCTTTCCTTAATAGCCTTCAACAGGAAATTTCTAATATGCTTGCAGAAAATACTACCCACAGTGTCCCATCACCTTTTAACCTATGCCTGTTCTTTTTATATCATCCAGCAATGTTCTGGTCTCCATAGCTTGCTAAAGCCTGCTTGAGGAGTGGCAGACAAAGCAGGAACATAACAGTTTTCTGCACAATATACAGATGTACCACTGAATATTTCTTCTGTTTGTGGGTTGCATTCCTGGTTGCCTGTAAAGCTTTCTTGGTCTAATCCTTCAGGTCTTCCATGAGCAAAATTTCACTTCTAGGCTTTATGGAGAGGGAGCCGCAGGCTGTGAACAAACATCCCTTCATCCAAAGATGACCTACTGTATAGGATACATAAAGGGGTTTTCCCTATGCCTCATGTTTCTAATGATCCAGATACTTTTTTAATATACATACATTAATATACATTAATATACATTTTAAATGTATAGACCTTTCAATTTCCCTGTAACTGTTGGAATAACTCAAGACAAGGGTGGCTTATAAAACAAAAAGTAGCTTCAAATATTTTATCTTAAATTATGTATCTGCAAAAGTATAGAAACCAATAATTCCACTGTAGTACTGGTGAACAATTCTAATCATCATGCATAAAATTATGCTTAATTTTTATCCCTAGTACAGATGAGCCCACATTGGTTACTTAAGCCGTGTTCCAGTTTCCGGGATATGAGAAATGGTATACTGGCCTTTCTCTTGTCCATCTGCGGAAAATATGTGAAGAAGGCCCTTGATCTATAGATAGCTCTTGGAATACTATCCCTGAAAACCACTCTGAGATCGTTTAGAAATTCAGCCCAACCTGTCCGAAGGCAGCTCAGAGCTGAAAGCGTCCCTCATTTACAGTGAACAGTAGTGCATCCACAGGCTGTTGGAGCTGCATGCTTGGGTCTAATTGCAGTTGAAGTGCAACTTCCAGCAGATAACAATGCTTTGGTCCCTGAGACACGGGTAACAGTTCCAGGGTAGCCTGGGACAACCCCTCGAGTGATTGCACCCCTCTGGAAGTACCAGAGTGTACTTTGCTCCCCCCATCCTGTGGGTGCTCAGCAGAGTATCCAAAAGTGGCATTCCTTGGCACGACATTCAGTTTTCAAGCCTGTAATCAAAGGCTTTCTCAAGACCCTCAGGCAGCATCCTTGGTAATCACTACAGAGATAATGAACAGGGAAATAGAAAGCCATTGTCTATGAATTTTGATGAAAGCAACTATAGAGCTTCCATAGTTCTGCAGAAGCACCTGAGGTGTCAATTGAAATAGCAGGAAATATTACTAATTTTGACTATTTCAGCTTGAAATATTGCCAAGGAAAGTCCTTCATGATTTCAGGAAAGGAAAATATCTGCATTTGGTGCTCAGCAAAGGTAATACACTCTACCTTTGAGTAAAAATGTATCTGACTCTTCATTTTAGTTACTAGTGTGCAAAAGGAAAGGCTCAAAATCAATTTGAAACATTTGCAGCTCACTTGAGCAAATTCTAGCAAATACCCCCAAAATTGCAGTGTTCCTTTATGCCTTTTTTCCCCCAGTCCAGTCCAATGAAATAATCACTAATCACAAGATGAGCTTCCTTATTGTGCAAGTTGGTGCATTTATACTTCATCAGCAGTGAAGTCCTGCCTTTAGTCACTGCTGTGATACAGTAAAAATGTCTATCGCTGCCAAGAACTGTTGTTACCAAATTTAATCTGAAATATTACAGTCCCTGTGTTTGCTGTCTGCTCAGTTGTCTTCACTATAACCTAAAAGCCATAAGCTGCATTTTTGTTGGAACAGAAAGTTAAAATGCCAGTAGTGTGTTGTCTATGTTTTTGGTGAAAATACTGAAGTTGTGAGTATAAATCGCGTGAATGATAGCACCCAAATAATTTCAATGCATTAGGGTGTTTTGTTTGTTTGAGGGAAAGGAGGTTGAGTGGTAGGGTTTTTTTAAAACCAAAGGCCATCTCCTGGAACAGTTTTCCATGGGCTTGAACTGCAATGGTTTTGCATGTGCCCAGACCAACAAAACAGTTTAAACCGCGGTGCACTATTGAAGAGAGACCCACCTTTTAAAGCAGTGTGCAGCAGTGAGGACCCAGCAGCTGCTGATGAGGGTAGCACCACACAGCAGTCTCCCGTCACCATGGGAGGATTTCAGCCGCAGTGCCACCTGCCACGGCCAGCCGCCCCTGCAGGAGTGACACACGGTGTTCAGGGGACAGCAGTGGGGAGCTGGGGTAACCTGCAAGGTGCATCCCCTCGGCTTTCTTTGACTGACACAGCTTATTTACAAAATGTGCTGCTTATTAAGGGTGGTGAATATTTTATATCCTGGCAGCATTCAGAGTTCCATTTAACAATGGCCCACATTACTTTACAGAGGATCCAGCACGCCTAAGTGCTTCCTCCCATGGTCAGCTATTTGAATTTTCTCAGATTGCATTTGTTGGGCCAAAAATACATTCTGTTGGTTCCTCGCCAAATACTGTCCAAGTCAACAGAAATTTCCTGTCAACTGGAGAGGGGAAAGGGGAAATTTTTGAAAAGCTGAACCCAGCATCCATCCCTGTCTTCATGAGAAAGGAAGCTGGCAAAACAAGAGGTATAAAGCAACTGTAGAAGTCTCAAGTATAGAGGAACACCTTTTTCAGCCTGTGACTATCTGTTTTTTATCACAGATCTGGCCATATTTGCATACCTATGAATACAGGATGGATTATTTTTTGCTAGTTTAATACATTTGGAGTCAAAGAAGAGAAGGAGATGCACCTGTAAGCAATGGCAGCATCTAAGAATAAGCAACAGGTAGTCTGAGTGTTTTCTGAGTACTGTCAACATGAATGGGTGTGCTGGACAAGAAGAGCTGCCAGGGGTCATCTAGTCCAGCATTTCAGAGTTACCAGTGCCATATGTTTTAAAGTAAGGTGGAGGAGTTTACTTCCCATAAAGAATAAAACAATTTAGACACTTCTTGGTTTTGGAAGATAGGATTTAATATATTTTTCTAAAATGAGGTAATTCAGTCAGCTTTAGATTTGCTGGTACATATGTAAGTATCCAGTTCTTTTCTAACTTCCTCAAGGTCTTTGTCTTAATGACTTCTTGTGACATTGAGTTCTTTTCTGATATATGCATATGCTCACTTTCTTGATTTTGAAGCATTTCTGTGTGCACTGTTGGATTTTTCTCACCTTTTTGTTTCATCTAACATCCCTGTACTGATTTATGATGAGACCAGCTTCCTTGCTCTGACTGGATTGTGCAATACATTATTTGTCACCCCTGCATTTCAGCAAGTGTCCTTAGAACATGTATTCTGAGACGAGAATTCTCAGTCTCTTTCTGTGCAATGCACTATGTTATCTCATCTGTCTCTTTACTAAGGTAAGTCATCCTACTTTACTTTATCTGGCTGTGTTAAAATATTCTTCTAGGCTCCCTCTTGTTACTGTTCTTTGAAGCTCCCCCACTTGGGCAGTGTCTTCTTTGAAATGGATTGATTGGTGCTGTGCATGTACTTTGAAATAGGTTGCACAGTGGTGTGTAACCATGCTGTGAGTGTATTTTTTACAATGCCTTTTGTAAGATTGTGTGAATATCTGTTTTTTGTGTTTAGTCACAAGTGTTAAAAAAGTAAAGTCAGTTCCTCCCAGGTTTTCAGCTGTGTCATCATCAAGTCTTATTTTGTGAAGGAAAATAAAGTCTTAGGCAGTGAGTCATACCCAGGCCTTTTTTGGGGTTTGTTTTTTTTTTAGTGTAGGTGTCATTTAAAACCTTGTACTACATTCATAGCTCTGTTTTTATAGCTCACATCTGGGTATCAAGATATCCTCTGATAAAAGTAAAATAGATATTTTCTAAGGTAAAAATTTAACCCATTCAAGGACTTTACCCACAAGCATCTACAGATATTCAACTAATGCTGTAAATACTTATCAATTAATACTTTTTGATTTCCTGCCAAATTTGCTTGGGGTATATTTCTACTCCTGCATCACGACAAGTCCAAAGAAAAACAAACAACAAGCCTACAATAAAATTGTAAATTTGGCAAACCACTTATAGCAAATGTGTGTCTCAGAAGACATATATTCAAAGTTATTTGTCTTTACCAATTATTTACCGTAAAGAATTTTTCCCACCAATTATTCGCTTTTGTCGACGATGGAGTAACCTCAGCCCACAAACAGAAGCAAGAGAATCTAAACCAGAAGGGGAGATGTAGAGAGTGTTAAACTCAACATGAGAAGTAGCCAATATTCAGTGAGAGTTAACTTTAAAAAATCTAAAAGTTGAAGTTATTCTGTGTTTCATGGTAGTTTTTAACAGGCAGATTTTGATTGGGGAAAATAGACTTAGAAATTCTTTATAGTTGAGGTCTTTTGACCGGGGAAAATACACTGAATTCTTTCAAGACTTGGAAATCCTTTGTAGCTGAGTTCTTTTGACTGTGATCAGAGTTATTTAGATATTTGCTTCTCACACGTAGGATTTTTTAGTGCTCTTCCTTACTTCCTGTAAGTGGAAGCAGACCACGACCAACCACACAGGTCTCAGTCCTTATCTGGGGATAACCTACACCTTGAAAAGCTGAAAGGAGCTGTTGAGGGTTTTGCACCATGTCCCTCAAGCAGCGTAATGAACATGGCTGCTGTAAACCATGGTGACAAATACCCTGTATCAGCTGAGCAGTCTTGGTGCTTCCTTTGTGCAGCTGCAGAGAATAAGCTCGCACAGTGTAAACAGAGAGGATTGCCACCCCTTTTGCTCTATAACTGTTTTTGGTAAAATGGTTTTCACCATGAGGGTGGGATTGTTAAGTTTGCCTGTTCCTACCACGACAGTTGCTCAGCTGGACCAGTTGGTCTGTCCCTCAGGAGAGGGCCTCACCTTTGTTGCTGTTCCCAGGGACTTTCTTGCTTAGGTGGTCACAGATGACCCCGGCGTCCTCACTGTGCCGGCAGTTGTGCGTCCCAATGTCCTGCTTAATGCAGTCTGCCAAGGATCTCTCATTTCCTGTACACTTCACGTTATCCACATGGATCGGGCCTTTGCCCTCACCGAAATAGGCCATTGTCCTTGCTCTAGCTGGACCTCTGCAAACAGAGCATATTTTTTTATTATTATTAAACATTTTAAGGCATTATTCTACATTTTACTCAAATTTCCAGGTTAGTCAAAGGCATTGAGGTTTCATTCCGAACCCTGTCACTGTTTCACTTGACAACCACCACCTTTTCACCACCTCTCTTACTCTGGTATGTAGAAAAAATAACTGTGACAAAATTGCTACATTTCATTAATGTTTAAAAACTGCTTTTGTGTATCTGGTTAGAGGGCAATGTGCAAAGTATTTTAGTTGTATTGGCATTACATTTTGCCATAAAACAAAATATGTGAAAGCTGCTTTTTCATAATCTCTTTAATCCTTGTATAAAGTCAGCATCTGTGAAAGCTAAAAATAATTTGTTCAGGTCTGATTCCCTCTGAAAGATGGGCCAGTTAAATACAGTATACTTGTGGTGCAGTGGGAGCTATGATATACAGACCTATCAGTTGTTAGTAGTTATTAAAATATTTTGTTATCATGTCATTTTTTACATTTTTTACACCTCATATTTGAGGTCTAGACGTGTCATGTGACTGGAGACCAGTTCAGTGTCTGCACCCCCTGTTCTTGGGAGGAACCCAGTACTTGGTGCTTGTGTAGCATTTAAGCATCTCATTTTGCAACTCCTGTGATAGATTATTACTGTTAGTTAGTTAAGGTAATCTTCTTAATTTATAAATAGATGTTTGGTTGTATATGGTTGAAGAGTCAGAAAGAATTATGAATGAGGGACCACTCAACTGGCTGTACAGAGAAGTGGGGCAGAAAACCTCAGACACCTCTAAGTGTGCCTGAACTACAAGTTTACCCATTGGTTAACAGCAATTTATTGACATTTTACGGGGATAAGGATATATGGAATTCCAGATAACTAAAACACAGGTTTCCATTTTAAAGGATATTTTATAATTGTATATTGTAAAGTACTGCTTCTGTGCGTACAGAACTGTAACTGCAGATGTGATGAAATGCTGGAGCAGAGAAAGAGAATTTGACTATGAGAATGTATTAGGCAAGAAAGTATTTCCCTTTACAGATCTTTCTGTATCTCTTTAATACCTGCAGCACTGGGGAAGGTGGGTGAGATTGGCATGAAGAGTTTACATCCCTTCTTGAGCTGGGTTTGGTCTGCAGGGGAGGAATCCTGATTTGTCAAACCATTTTCAAAGCTTTGTCACAGTAGAAGTGTGGCTGGCTGAAACTGAACCAGCTCTCAATTTCCACATTGTAACTGAAACATGAAAGTAACACAGGGCTTCCCCCCTTTTGAAACTTGCACGTGGGTAGCTTTGCCTGGGTGGATTTTTTTTTTACTATGTACTGCAGCGTAGGTGGGCAGGATTTCCAAGCAGGGAACATTGGCTAGAATGCAGAAATTGTAAAAAGCCAGGAAAGAGAAGCTCATGAAACACCAGGTGAGAGACAATACCACAAGGTCAACTGTCCTTACTCATTTTCAGTTTCCATGGTTAGGAGGTATTTGCCGGATAATCCAAAGCCTTGACTGCCTTTGGAACCAGTATAGGAGGAGAGTCTCTGCCCATGAGTTTACTATGAGTTGACTTGTCAGTCCCAAATAGTGTGACTCTTGCTCCAAATCTTTTTCTTTTGTGAGGGATACTCTGATTACAGATAACCACAAAAAGGTAAGTCCTACTCTCTGATACCTGTAGGCAGCTCATGTGTGCATGTTTGCTGTTACAACACAGTGACACAGTACAGGCACTCATTGTAAATTCTTACCTGGTTTTGGTATCTCTGTCAAATAACAAAGGTTCTGCTTTAGGGCATTGTTCTAAAGTTCTTCACGATATTGAAAACTACTTTGTTGTGAATCACCATAGTATTCTTCCCCAGAGAAGTATTTATTGCAGTTTAGTACAGAATTGTCTCTAGAATCTTATCAGTTACTTAATAAGGGCACTACCTCCTTCCTACCCTTGTATGAAAGCTATCTGTCTCTTACTGTGCATCAGTGATCTCTCAGTTTGCTGATAATGGGAATGAAAGCTGTTCAGACCCAACCAACAGCCCTACAGAAAACCCAAACCAACCCCACTGAAGAACATCTATCAGGAAACAAATGTAAAAAAATCATGGTGTTCTTGAGCAAGGAGTGCAGCTTAATAGAGAAAATTATTTCATATAATTGGGAAATCTCTGAAGGTACAAATGTTACATCTGTGTGTTTGTTACATGCTGGAATGTGCTCTTAAAACTGGCTTTAGTGCACCCCTAACAAACACGTGTCCCTTAATTGCTGCTTTCCAAGCCACCTATTTATGCACTGATGACCCTCAGAGAACCAACCTTTTTGCCTGCTCAGATCTGTCTCTGGAGAGAAGCGGCTTCAGGCCTTTTCCTCTCCATTCTCTCACACCAAGGGCCATGCACAATAACAGTGCTGAGCTTTTCAGGTGCAGTATATCATTATTCATGATACTGTTAGATTAGGATAGATGGACACCTATCCTAGAATTTACAGGTTAGGTAACTTGTAAGAGTGATATCTTGACTTTTAAGTCAAGTTTTACCATTTTTAAGCCATAGTGTACTACTGCTTTTAAACAGGCTTTTTACTAGATGAATACCAGGCAGATTTTAAAATGTTCAGGCATAATGTGCTGATATTTGGTTGGACAAGCTTCACATTGTTAGACACAACAAACAGTTAATATGATTTGTATTTCTTCAGCTCAAATTTCTTTATAGATACACTTGGAGAAGACATTTCACTAATTTCCTGTTGTGTTTCGCTAATGTTCTGGATATTTTTCAAGTCTTATTAGTACTGCTATTTTTATATCTGCCCTATAGTTGTTATATTTTTGCTGCTCTTGGGTATGCAGAAGAAGAATGCTGATGACTGATGTAAGCCTGATGAAGTGATTTCTTTCAAAAGTGACACATATATTGCTGTGGTTTTAATTAGAGGATGGGTTTGTTCTGTCAGGTCTATTCCTGTATTAAATGAAGCTTATTCAAGTTACTGTCATACAGACTGGAGCCATAATCCCTTGTGTAAAAGTTTCATCACATCTTCAAGTTACATCAAATCTAACCAGATCAGTAAATGAAGGAAAAAAACTCAATTAAATTAGAAGTTCAGTAGCTGGTGTGCCTGCATCTGAATCTGTAGGCATCGTATCCACACCTTGTGACAGCGGGTACTGAATGCTTTTGAAACTAATATGACAGCTACAGTTTTGTATTTAATTAATAAATAATTTGGAATGTTTAACTTCAAATGAAAAATATTTAATAACTTGCATTGCTGTTGCCAGTCAGACTGACTTATGAATACTAATTCCCATTCCCAGTTATGCTACTTAATGAATATTCCTTTTGAAGACATAGCCTTACTACTTTTCATACAAATAGTAGGAATACATTTTTCTAAAAGAATGCCAAACTGACAAATTTTAAAAGATACACATTATCTTATTAGACGTGTTTGTGGTATTTGGTTGCAGAAACTTAAGATCTTTAGATACAGAAAACAAAACTTGCAAAACAGCTTAATGAGTTTTCTTACTTGTAGCCAAGCTGTCGGCAGACTACAGCTGCGTCTTTATCAGACCATCCATCATCACAAATTGTGCCCCACTGGCCATTGATAAAAATCTCCACACGTCCTTCCTTCTTATTCTCACCATCCATCAGCCTGATGGGAGGACCTGGGAACAAATTACTGCTGTCAGCTCACAGCAACAGAAACAAGAACTGGTACTTTTAGTTGTTTTCATTATATTCAGTACAATCGATATTTAAGTTCAACAAGCCTAGTATCAGTGGTTAAATTGATATTTATATCCTTCCTGGCTGGCAAAAGGAAGCAGTTTGTACAAATTACAACACAAATACTAAATGCTACTGTACTTTACTCTTCAGAGTTCATCTGATTCCTTCATTCCATGCAAATATGTGACATAGTTCAGAAATTGACCACAATTCTATACAAAAAAGTAGGAAACACCTGAAATACCTTTGATACGATACCCATGCAAGCTGGACAGATTTTCCTTACAGAAACTTCATGGGTGATTTTAATTATATCTCAGTCCATAAACCCATTCTCAAACTGGTTGCTGCTGCTCCTCCTAACCACTGTCTCAGCAAAAATAATGCAGCATTGTGTGGAACTTCAGCTACTCCATTGTTCTGCAGCATGTTATTTTAGATTCTTTTTCTAGCAATTTAAATTGATTGTTTGTTCAGATACATTCATAATATGAAACTTCACTTACGTGGATTGGTCACACTTAGTCGATCTTGGTGTCTGCAGCACTTGGCCTGTAGTTAACTTTTGACTCCATAGGCAAAGTACATACTTTATTCTTACTCACTCTAAAATTCCTCTACAGCCTGCAAGCAATGCAAATACTCCTAAAACAGTTATGAATTACTCTGTGGCCTCTTTATAATGTTCAAGGGAGAATCACCTTCTAAATCTTTTTGTATGGCATACTTTATAATGTTTAATATACTCATGAGAGTTGCTTTTAGAATAAACTTTTTAGAATAATGGAGAAGACTTTTCCTCATTCTTCTATCCTATTCCTAATCTTTTCTAATCCTCGTGAGGATGAGGAATTACTAATTGCACTCTTAAAGCAGTATTTTGAGATATCTGCATTTGATATTTAATTCAGATTAGTTTAGGGCATGAATAACTTCTGCATACCAAACATGAATCTGGCCAGTGCTAGTTAAATCGGGCCTAAGTCATTAAATGAATAGGGAAATATTTGAAGATAAAAGCCAAGTCTGTTTGCTTTTGATGTAATTTAAAGCATATTGTTTGTGTTGGACAGTTACATGAATTAACTTCACCAACATTCTGTTTACCTACGCTGTCAGGATTTTACTGAGCAAGTGTCATTATTGTAGTGTATCCTGTCTCCTTTTTAGTGTCCCTTAATACCTGTGTTTCCTTAAGTCCTGTCACCTACCAATGTCTCTTCTTTTTTTTTTTTTTTCCCACTAAATTTATCCTTATGGGATAAAATGCTTTTTCAAATGCTGGGATTTAAATTGTAACAACACTTTCCAATCAGAAATCTTCTAGGAAATGTCAGAAAAACTGTCTTATTTTCTTGTTGAACTGATGTGTTCTGGAAGAATACGACTTATTACTTAGTGGGAATGATACTTCTATTAACCAGATAGAGGCATGGAATACTAATAATATTGTTATCTCATCTTCTTGTGGTTTAGAAAACATATATATATTTATGAGCACAAAATTAATATAGCACTCTGGTAGTGGGGATGTGAGAATGTTACCATATGGATGTATTTAACTGAACCAAACTCCTTCAGCAGAGATATTTTATAGGAATTTGAGCAAAGCAGCACAGATGGTTTGCATCTGTAAAGACAACAGTAATGATCTGAATTCCTGTTATTTTTGGTTTGAGAAAATTCTTTCTAACAAATAGGATTTGATATATGTACTGCAACTTAAAATATTAATTGGCTGGTGAGAGGGCTATATAGAATAAGCTTGTAAAGAGGGAGAGACTCAAAAAGTACATGAGAAGGGCTGAATGTTGTTATAACAAGTAGCAACCTTGTGCAGTAAATCCATGTTGCAGTTTGTGGGATAAACCTTTAGTCTGTGATTTCCAGGAAACAGGCATATAATAGCAATTTCAAATTCAACTGAAATGTTCTTGGGTAAACTAAATGGCACTGGAAGCAATTTTCTAAAAGGCTACATACTGACAAGCTACACACTTCCTGGATCAAATTGTAAAAATGAAACTTTTTCAGAATTGCCGTGCAACCCATTGTTCCCCTGTAGTTTCTACTGTGCATATCTCATAGCCAGAATTATTGTTCAATTATCTACATGTGGATTTAGGAATTTCTGGATTTTTTTTTTTGTTTATATGTGGTTCTACAATTTCACTGTGTAATTGGTACTTTTTATCATTTCTTATCAGTCTTTTTATTCTCTTTATTTTCATACAAGTTTGTAGGCTTTTGACTTTGGAACTGACTCTGTTATCTGGGTGTGTAGCATCATTCTGTCCTGGTCAGCAAGTGAGGCCCATTCACCCAGACACCTATAAATGATAGGCAGTAGTGACACAGAAATAGTTTCATGCTTCTCACCCTTCCTTCTTGCTATCTCTGAACTTCCCACCTTTTCCATATCCCTTGTTTTGGATTGTCTGAATGGAAAGCCATAGGAGGGTGTACTAGTGATTTGTATTCCTCAGTGCTCAGGTATGTCTCCAGCATTTGATGCCAAGCATTACTTGGAGGTTGAGAAGTGCCAAGTAAAATTAGGTTACACCATCAGGAGGTGCTGAATAGGTCCAACATCTGGTGGAGACTGAACGAACAGCATCTCTGGAATGTGACTTTGTTACCTTGCAAATCTGGGTTGAGCTTTAATGTTCTGGATGCCTATGTTCTAAACAAAACTTGATTACTTCCTGTGATCTTCAGGAGAAAAGTAAGGAGTTTTTTTCCATTCCCGCTCTTTCCTTGCACCCATCTGACAAATACTAGGGTTTTGAGAATCCTTAAGTATCCTGTACTTTGGTTGGATCTGTATCCACAGCAATACTCATACTGTGGCTTCAGCAAAGAGCTTCCTTACCAAATGAGCGCTTGTGGCTGTCGCTTTCTGGGTGGCAGATGAGTCTGACATCCTCCTGATGGTTGCAGTCGTGCTTCCCCCACTCCCTCCGGGAGCACTGCAGGAGGTTTGTCTCCTTCCCAGAGCAGATCACATCATCCAGCCAGATGGGCCCGGAGCTTCCTTCTGAGTAGCTCTCCTTTTCCATACCTGCACTTTTCCCATACCTGCACAACACAGAGGTATGTTGTGGTCCACAGTTATCAGAGGACACATGATGCTTAAGCATGCGAAAGGAAAGTGATATCCCTGAGGAAATAAAGATTTCTCAAGTATTCCCAGTGAAGCAGGTTCAGTTAGCATTAAATTCAATGACAGCAGCATATGCTGCCTCTTCAGTAATGTCATTTTTTAAAGGAATTACTGTCACATTAGTACAAACTTAAGAATGTAATACCTTTGATTATTCAAAGGTAATGATTCATATTACTGCTTCACAAGGCATTCCTGTTTGGTCAACAGCAACAATAACTGCTGGTCCTTCAGGCCAAGCTCATTCATTTTTGATGTCCAATGATTTTATGAAACAATTTCTTCTACAATTTAAAAATTAAAATATTAATCGGCTGGTGAGAGGGCTATATAGAATAAAGCCTGTAAAGAGGGAGAGACTCAAAAAGTACATGAGAAGGGCTGAATGTTGTTATAACAAGTAGCAACCTTGTGCAGTAAATCCATGTTGCAGTTTGTGGGATAAACCTTTAGTCTGTGACTTCCAGGAAACAGGCATATAATAGCAATTTCAAATTCAACTGAAATGTTCTTGGGTAAGCTAAATGGCATTGGCAGCAATTTTCTAAAAGGCTACATACTGACAAGCTACACACTTCCTGGATCAAATTGTAGAAATGAAACTTTTTCAGAATTGCCGTGCAACCCATTGTTGGTTCAGCCAGCATATGGCTGACTCAATGGCTCTGAGGCTTTAAGCATGTTCTTAGTATTCTATATACATTTAAATGTCACAGTCTGAGACAAAATCGTTTTTTGAATGTCAGCTGTTACAGTTTGAAGGCAAGACAAGAGTCAGCTACTGAGAGTGTACATCTTTGTAGCCACAGCTCAATAGGAAAAGTAGAGAAGAATGATACAAATGGGATTTTTCTAAAATACTTTTCAATACATAACTGTTCCAGGGCCAGGCTGTGGAGGTAGTGCAGAAGGACTTAGACCTTGAAAATGTCTTTTATTAATGATGACTGTACAATAGGCAAAAATTGAGAAGAATCAAACTTTCATAGGCAAAATAGAAATCAAAATCAGTTCTTCTCTATAGCACGTGCGTGGATCTCAGCAGAAAAGGAAAATTGGAAGGAACTCGGTGAATAAAGGCTACTAAATCACATTTGGTGAAGGTTTTTCTACCTAAACTGAGGCCTGTATACCTCTGTGAGACTGAGGGAAGCAGTCTTTAATGGACTTTAACTTGGTAGTTTCTTTGAAGCACTCGGCTAATATAAAAAGCAGACTCCTGAAATGGGGTCCATGTAGGGTTCATGTAACTGTCATCATAGTCAAGTCACAGAGTCAGATAGCCAATATCAAGGAATCTTACTTAAATCCCAGCTGCCAGCAAACCACCTGGGTGTTGAGCTCCGTCCAGCCATCGTCACAGACCGTGCCCCACTGCCCGGTGTGATAGACCTCCAGGCGGCCCTCGTGGCTGCCCTTCCCACCTGTGAGCCGCAGTGCGCCGTCTGTGCCAGGAACAAGGGAAAACAGAAGCAAAGATCAGCGTTTCTTAGATCTCATTATTGTTCCAAAGCAAAACCGGTAACATTGCCCTCACTGCATCCTGTCCAGGATTTGTGCCTCTGCAAACGTTAAAAGTTCCCTTCCCACAGCTGTGAACTCTGCCTGTGTCCTGTGTTTTGCCGTGTGATGATTGATGACTGAAGTACCTGTGAGAGGTGTGCAGGAAACGCCAGCATCTTCTTTGTGGCCACAGTTGTGTTCTCGCCAGGAGCTTTTTGGGCACTGTTCTATTGAGAGTTCATTTCCCGTGCACTGCACTTCATCCAGCAGCACAGGGCCAGAGCCTTCTCCAAAGTAAGCCTGGCTCCACGCCTTGGCAACACCCCTGTGGAAATGCAAGGAGCATACAGTCAGGGGGAAGCAAGCTGGAGATTTTCCTTTCCTGTGCCTTTGACTTTTAACTTTCCTAGGAGAGATTACAGATGTACAGCTTGGGCATGAGGATTCTAATTTTAATATTCATTTAATATCTATATATAGTGAAAATAATCCAATACATACTTCTAAAGTGGCTTTCACCTGTTGTCCTCAAAGCACCTTAATCAAATACCCAGATGAAGCAGGTAAGTGTGACTGTTCCCCATTTAGTCATGTGAAAACCACAGCAAAGAGACCCTAAGTGACTTGACAAGTGTCGTATCGCCCATCAGCAGCAATAGAAATAAGAACAGGAAGCAGAGCAATGACTAGCCTTGTATGGGGTATATTCTCTGTCAGCAGAAAGGATTTTGAGCACAAAAAACCTATGTTGATTGAAAACACTCCATTGTTTTAGAATTACAGAAATTATGCAATGTTTAACCCTTTATCATCTATCAGGATTTTTCCAATTCTGTTTAAAATACCATTTCATATATAAATGTTTGCCGTGGTTTGGTTTCTTTCCACTCAGTGCTTTCTCTGTTCCTATATTCACTCTAGTTTGACATGGCAAGATTGAAATATGTCTAAATTTTGGACTGTAATGATTAACCTATCTAAAGCATTAGTTTAAATTAACTAAAAAAAGCATCTTGTTTTTCCAGTGTATCTGATAAAAATGCTGGTAGAAATGTATAGAAAATGGAAAAAAGGAAGGAAAAAAAATGCTTATTCATTAAGCAGCTGGCTGAAATCAAAGAGCTAATGATGGACTGCTCTGAATGCTTTTACAATTTATACCATATTCCAGCAAGAGTCTCTGGAGTTAAGCAGAGACAACACATCTTATCATTATAACCAGAGGAATTTGTGTCAAGTAAAAATTACTTAGGAAATCAAATAATAAAAGTAGTTATCATTATTTTCCACCAATTAATGGTAGATTCATGTTCTGGACTTTGATAGGAGTGCTACAGAAAAGTTGCAGGGGTGTGGGAAGCTACTTACTGAGAAGCTTTACTTTTACAGTTTCTGGCATGTTTCCAGATGGTTTAACAGTATGCAAATTTAGATTATTTTTAGTACTTCAGAACTGGTCTGCTGCCACTGTTGGTAAGATTTCGCTTCATATTAATTAGCATGTTTGTTGTAACATCTTGCTTACTTGAGAAGTTCTGTAAATCTCCAGACGCATTTCAAAAAGACTTAGCAGGTTTAGCACCATCTTAATACAATTTATTTACTCAGGAAAGCGAATCAAATTAGAGGCATCAGAGAACTGCAATTTGTGATTATTAAATATAAGTACTAAAAAGTTTTAGTGTCATCAGTAAGGAGGCAGGCTAAGAGCATTACACTTGTCATTAGTGTACAGAAATGCAACGCAGAGCTTGGTAACTCCCCAAACCTATTAGCAACCCAATTCAAAAGCAGGAAAAGCCTGCAAGAAGATAGACTCTCCATTAGGTATTCCCAATGGAAAATATGCAGGAGTATAGAAAAACAACATAAAATAAACTGGGGGCAAAAAAAATCTGATGTCAGAGAAGCATGTTGGTTCCTATGTTGGCTCAGCAGGAGATCTACAATATTTTTAACTAGTCCACAGTTCTCATCATTCTGAGCTAATTTGGGTGGCGCAGGCAGCCCAAGGCCTCAGTTACAAAACAAACACACTCTGGGGACCACCCATCAATGCCACAGAACTTTCTGCCTTGAATACCACTTCTTTGAATTCATTGTAGTCCCAGCAGGCTTGAACAGGCGAGTTGTGTTCCAGTCTCCTCTGCATTTACCTGCTTAGTTCTGATCCAGTCTGTCTCAGACATAATCTATCCCTTCCCCTGCATGGGATACAACCCAGCATCTTCTCTGCTTCTTGCTCCTAGTTCTTTCCCTCTTCCACCCCACTGGCCTTCCATCCCAGTTGTCCTCATCTCCTTCCTCTCTAGTCTGGCAGTTTTCCTCTTAGTCTCCTACCTCTGCAGCATTTTTCTGCAAATACCAATACTTATCTTCTGTGGGGTATCAAAATCCCCCTTGGCTGTTAAGAGAGTCAAGCAAGAAAATCCTGTTCTGCTGCTGTAGCTGCATTTTGGACCATGCTTAGTTCAGACAGAATCACCAACAAGCTTAGCGTTGAAGGTTTGACAGTCTCAAACCTTCAAACAGACCTCTAGCTCAGTATATGCAAACTGACAATCTTCAGAGACTCGTGATTTAAACAACTCTAGAGAGATTCTCACAGGCATGCCAAAAACATACCCTTCCTGACAAAGCAGAGTTCTTGTGCTAACGCCAGAAGGCTGTCAGACTCCACAGTAAAATGGATCATACGGATTTGAACAGTCAAAAAATTTCCTCATCTACAGGTTTTGATTGAAACTTTACAGGAATTGTAGTGAGTTTCCACTCACTTACAAAGTCAACATTTATTCTGAGACATTGTTTATCTGTCCAGCCAAAGACACAAAATTGTGCCTACCATATGACACTGAAAACTGGTTCCAGGGAATTGAAAGTAATGTCACTGCACCTGAATCTTCTAGAAGTAAGCTTAGTTACTGCTCCAAAGTATCCGTATGATTTTAAAGAGCATTTTTTTGACAATTACGCTTCTCCTAGCTTCAGCTGTGGGTCTGATAACTTCTGCTTTGCTGCTGGAATAACAAACATGTAGAAAAACAAACCCAAGGCCAAGCTGCCGACAGACAACTTCAGCATCTGCATCATCCCACTGGTCATCACAGACTGTGCCCCACTGGCCGCCATGGTAGACTTCCACTCTTCCTTCGTGGGCATTGCTGCCACCAGCCAGCCGGATCGGAGTGAAGGCGGGACCTGGGAGCAAACACAGGATATAGAACGGGTCATTCACATCCTAAAATACCATTCTGATAGTAAACAAAGAGGAAGATGGCTTAATAATTTCTCTGACATCACTCAAGACCCCCATTTTCTTTTTTTCTACTTAGATGGAGAACCTGAAAGTATTGTGAGTTCCCTTATGCTCCAGTCTCACTAGCTGAAAAATCTTACACATACGAGTAACCATACTGATCTTGAATTACCTAAGTGTACAAGCATTCACAGACACTTAGTGCTGTAAGGCCAGATACTGGATCAGTCAGTAGAGCTACCTTTCTACAAGAGCAACATTGGGTAAAATCTGAAGTAGGAGGCAAAAATTATGTCATGGACACAGAAATAGAAATTCATCCTTGGGTTTTCTCATTCCATTATAAAATCCAGTCAGAACAGTGAAATCTCTTTGACTGCGGAGTCTCACTTGAATTGTGCAAGTGTTGTTCCCTTGCTTCCAGTCTTTTAAAATCAGTAGCTCTCTTCTGGTGTACCGAGAAACTGTTTTGAAAGCATCACTGCTGAATAAATCTATAATAGTGGAAACAGTTTAAAGCCATATAAAACCCCATAATTGCTGTAATGTGAACAAGGTTATTCTTTAAAGTTTCACCATATCTAACATCCAAATGATTTAAATTTGAGTAATTTTTGTGTAACTTTTTAACCAATTAATGCTACTGTTTAATCTAATTCTTGGTTATTAAAAAAAAACCCAAAACAACAATACTGAGGGCGTTTCTCCAATTTCATATTAGTGTGTCACTGATATGAAATGGGGCGGGGGGGATGTGTGTGTGTATATTTTAAAAGAGTTGCAATAGAACCTGCAAAATGTGAAAACACTTACAGTTTTTAGTTTCTTTAGGCAAAACTCTATTGCTTTTGTTCTTTGTCTCCTAGCTTGAAAAACCCTTCCCTCAATAGTTTTCTAAGACCAAAATGTTCTTTTAAAAGCCATTTTTCAAAATATTGCTCATTATTAATAAAGCTTTAGGACAAAAATGCACCACCTTCTTTGGATAAAAACGTAAGTAGGAGAAGAAAAGCAGCACAGCACTGGCTGCAGCCACACATTTTGGTTTCAGCTGAAGAGATTGGCATTGCCAGCTCCCCAGCACTGCCAGCCCAGCCCTCCTCGAGGCAGTGCTATCTTAAATCTGATGGCATGCCTGCCTATTTAGTTAGCATGTTGATTAAAATAATATCAAATATGTTAAAAACACTATCGATACTTGTTTTCCTAATAATATAATTTTGACATTAAAAAAATAAAAAGTGGGGAAACAATTGTCATTTTACAGCCAAAGATTCTCTGGGTTTTTTCTTTACTCTTTGTCACAATGTACATCTGAAACAATTTGTTGTTGATTAGGGAAAGGTAAAGAGTTGTTAAGTTAGGTGCTGCTTGAGGTATTTGAAACAGTTAATGGTGCAGTGATTCAATCTGTATAATCTGTTCCAAGAAATCTTAACATGTTTTCTAATATAATAATGAATAATTATTAAATAAAACAAGGACTTGACAAAAACATATGTATTTTTTTTTTACCCAGGGAGGAGCTACATGTGACAGCAGCTGCCATTTTTTGAGGACATGTCCCATCTTGCCAGGTGTCTTTTTCACATAACAGTATATTTCCTTCATCACCACGACAACGCACTTCACTCCAGAAAACAGGAATAAGGCCTAATCCAGAAAAGGGTATGTGTTTTGCTGTACCTTTTTCCCTGTAAAAATAATCAGGATAGGGCATCAGAGTGGGAGGAAGGGAAGTGGGAACATTTTCTCATATATAAATCTTGAAATAGAAAAGAAAGGGCTTTCTTCAGTAGTGTAAATTCATCACATTTTCATACAGTTCAGCATTGTCTTCTGCACAAAGAAAAGTAACAGATGTGACCCAGTTCTCACCGTTTTGTTGTGGGATGTTTTAGTGCAATGACTGTGTTGCTGCAGAGCCAACTACATTCCTGCTCTCCCAGTTCTTAACTACAAAAATCAACACACAGTCCACAGTCCATAGTGAATCTACAGTAGCAGCCCACTGCAGTTACAATTCCAGGACAGGTAATGCCACCAGGTCTTTCTCTCTTTTTCTGTCCTTTACTCCATGAAGAGGTACCGTGGTCTGCCCATAAATGCCATGTGTTGTGGCTGTGATGATGGGGCAGTGCAACCACAGCACACTCCTTTCGATCAGGCCCTCATCGATTTTTCTTTATTCAGCCATGCCCATCCACCCAGCACATTGTACAAACAGCTTTCTTTCCTTCTCATGCTGCATCTACAGCAACACTTCCAGAGCCACCTTCTCCTCCTTGTGAAACACAATGAATTTAAAACAAAGCCCAAATCTGGTGATATCAAAGGAGCAGATAGACGAAGCACCTGAAAAGCACCGGTAATACCTCATGAGTTCACCTGGTGGTACGGAGATCCAACTTTCTGCCAACATTCAAGATAGCTCAGACTTTCAGCTAATGTTTGCTTGGGGCTTTTTTGGCCTGGGTTCAGCTTCGAGCCATTGCTGTTGAAAAGACGAAACCATTCACCCGTATCGCTGAACTACTTTTGCTAACAGCAGCCTTGTTCAGCTGAAATGCTCAGGGTATGGAAAGCAGATAGAACTTAGATGAAAATGAGGGAAGGAGCCACTGCACGTAGACAGCTGAAGTCATAAGCAAAATCACAGCCTCCAGATGGCTGAACTTTTATCTCATCTAATCCTCATGTTTTTATAAGTTGGCATGGTGTGTCCAGATTAGAATTGCACATTATAACCCAGCTTAGATTTAGTTCTGGCTAGCAGTCTTAAAAAGTGGAATAATCATTAGGAATGCCACAGTGCAGGTCTGTTACAAAAGCTTCTTACTGCTTGTAGCAAGCAAAACCACTGCTTTGGTATGTGAGTGGAAGAAATGTTAGAAAGGCAATAAAGGCAGCCAAACTATGCTAAAGGGTGCTGTTGATTAACTCCATTCTGGCAGCAGTGGGAAATGGTGGTCAGCGAGGACAGTGCAGGGACTTTCAACTTGTCCAGTATGGCTACAGCTCTAAAATGTTGCCATTTGCCAAAGACGTAGGAGGAGTTCCAGGTGTCATTTGGCATACTACAATGGGTGATTACTAGCATAACCCTCGCCCCTGAGAATGAGGAATTTTCCTGTGATTACGTAGGAGCCCATGTAGAGTCTAATCCTGGCCACATACATATTGTTATAGATTCAATTACCTCACTGGAGCTGTTAATTGACACTTAGATATGTGAGACCAGGTTCGGACCAGGTAATTCCGGACCAGGTAATTCCGTCCTTGGGGACATCGCCCACGTGTCCAGTAAAGCTTCCTGACCTGTTCACACATTTCCCTTTGAAAGCAAAGCATTTGGCATGGTCTGCTCCTGTCCAGATCCTATCTTCAGCTTTCTGAGGAAATACTGATTTCCTCTTTGAAGTGTAATGTGGCTGAAGCAAGCAAAGTATTCTGGGAAGAACAACATCAGCATTCAAACACTTTCAAACAGAAAAAGCAATCATCAAACACAAAAAAGCCCTCAGGATTTACCAAGTAGATTGTCCTTTATACGAAACGTCATGAAAATGAGTTGATTTTTATTCAAACTGAAACTTACCCGAGTGCAAGCTGTCGACATACAACTGTCGCGTCATTATTGTCCCAATGGCTCCCACAGATTGTTCCCCAGATTCCATTCAAATAAACCTCCACTGTACCTTCAAACTCATTCTTGCCTCCCCGGAGTCTCACTGACCCTAGTTACCGAAAATTAAAAATAAAACAATTACACCTCCAAGATACTCCATTGCTCAGTTAATGCATCCCACACAAAAGACTCGGAACCTCATTTTCCCTGAGTTCTTGTTTCATGGATACTGAGCTGTTTCCAAGAAACATTCTGGCACACCTAACATTCTCACATAGTGATACACAAATTGAGAGAACCCTTTTTTTCTGTGAGGAGAGCATTTTGCTCCTCATACTGAAACTGCATCATATTTCTGATCCTTCTGATGCTACAACTTAGTTAAAGATCTAACAAAGTATTTATAGACACATAATTACTGAAATGTAATTTCTCCTACCCAAATGAGCAAAATGTATATCTGTATGTGTATATATATATTTGTATAAAATATGCTATACTTGTATCTTTCACAAAATTCCATTGACCTTAAGGGAATCAGAAAATAACCACATGGCCTGCATAGCTTTTGCGCTGACCCACGTTACATTATGCACGTCATAGATGACAGCAGTTTATTTTAGCCAAAGAATGCATTTGTTCATACTTCTCTCAGTCAGAAAAACTCTGCATTGTCGTTCTATTAATTCATGAGAGGTCTTTACCAAATTCTCAGACAAAGCAAGCTAAAAACCGTAAGGAATTGTCTAAAAGAGGTGGGGAGGGGGAAAAAAGTGCCTCTTGAGCGCTACAGAGCACAGAAATCCAAGATGAGGAGATTTTGTGTTTTTGTGTTACAGTAATTTTACTTGAGATGTCAGATGCATCTACTGTTGAAAGTAGGCAAGTGCCAGTGGCAAAGGTGGGAAAAAGTTGGTTATAGGGATAACTGCACAGAAACAGAAAAGAATCATGACAGAGCAGTAATTCAACAAGAAACATTTCTGTCAAATTATCAAACACAGCCCAGCTGTATGAATTCATATTGCTTGAAATCCCAGTTAATCCATATGCCTCTATTCTACTGTGATCTACTTAGAAGCTACACTGTCATCCAGTTTGCAGGGGTTTAGCAATGGGATGAAGATGGTCAGCGTTTGTGCCTGCATTTCATTGTGTCTGTGTTCATCTTTGTGTAAATAATAATAATAATAGGTAGATCCACTTTTTCATCTCAGCTTCTGTCCTGAGTTTAGTTCAGCGTATTTTATAAAACCACAAAGCCAAACAACTGCCAAATAACTCTAGGAATTAATTAACCTAATGTTTGGCTTTGCATGTTCCTCTTTTCCCCCTATTTACTTTCTCAGCAGTAACTTACTGTGCGGTAAATTACAAACAACATTTATTCAACTCATGTTACAGAGTGAGCTATCATTCCTGAGAGAGGATTATTACTGAGTCAAATATAACTATACTGTAGACACGTTGCACATCATTTATCCGTCCTTACAATTTTTCTCTTTGTGTTTTTCTGTATGTGTCACAGACAGAGTATGGAATTCTGTTTATTTCTGCTCTTCACCAGACTTCCGTATAGACTATTGTTTTCACTTGCAACATCAACTGCACTCATAGCAAAGTGATTCCTGACATACCAGAAAGCAAGTTTGAAGATGTCATCTCCAAAAATAAGTTTATTTTAGTGCATGATTGCTTACAGTGCTGCATGACACCTACTGAAATCAATACAGTGCTTCCTGAGTACACATTACACAATGTTTCTATTCAAATATTTGAATAAGGGAGTACTTGAAGAATAAAATTCTCTTCTAAGGTATTCATGGCAGAATTTGGCTCTCTCCTCTTTCTGTATTTACAGATTTCCCAATGACAGTGGCGGAAGAACTTAGTCATGTACACACAGCAAAACACACAAGAAGATTGTTAAAGGTAATTCCGTAACCAATTTTAAATATTCCTGATTTTCACCTGATAAGTTAATCTAGAAAGAAATAACAAGAAAGCCTATTTTTACATGTAGGTAATAGTAAACCTGCCATTTAATAGAGGTAACCAAATACATGGTATATGCACTTTGAAGTATGTATCAACCTCTGTCATATGACCAAGTCATAATTATGTAGCAAACAAATGAAAGGGCAATAATGAGAAAATTATTTGTGGTGTTTACTCAAAGTGTTGTGGTATTCAGACACCTGGTAGTTATATTACCAGATCAAGAGATATATTATTTACAGTAGTGATACCTGATAAAACAGAACCTCAACATCAAGACTTTCATTACAGGAGCTTAGGTTTTTTTTCCAGTATATAAAACTCTTCCTTCATGATGAAACACAGCTCTGTGTTTCCTGTGTAAAGTGATCTTAGGGCATTGCAGGATACCAGGATGATCTGCCATTGTGTGTGTTTATGCTGCATTACCAACTGCATGTGTTTATGCTGCATTATCTGTTTACATGTTAATATTCTAATTGCAAGATAGTCAGTGTTTGCACTGTAAAATTACCAGGAAACACTTTTTCACTTCATAGACAGCAAGAAACCTAATATTTAGCATGATTGAAAGGAGACAGCTTAATTCTTATTTTCCCTGGTTAGGTCTACTGCTGTTCCAGTGTAACACCTCAAGCACCCCAGCATGTGTCTCAGGGGCTTCCTCTGTGCTGCCCCCAGAGCACAATAACTCTGCAGAAGAACATCTGCATTCCCCCTTAGAAAATATGTCTGGCTTAAGTGTATGCACTGGAGGTTCTTGGTTTCTGGAGTCAGAGGTATAGTAGCATCTCAAATTTTTAAGCTATAGTTTTTCAGCTCTTTTAGTTGTTGAAGAAAACTAAACCTGTTGGGAGTAGGGCTAATGCAGTAGTATCCACTCTTTCTGTTCTCCAGCAGTTCAGTTTGGTGTCAGACCTCTGAGTAAAGTGCTTATCAAACCTATCCTGCCTCAACATAAAGCTCCACAACAGGGAACAGCAGCGTCAGGGTCCTGCCCATGGCTCTGCCCTCCTCAGCACTGGTCAGGAAGAGGGAGGATGAGGAGAGGTGACCTGACCCCACAACAGGTAGAAACAAGGGCACAGGACACAAAAGCAGGCCTCTGAGACAGCCCTAGACACATACTGTGGTCTTAGGGCAGACTTAATTCAGCCCTTTATTAAAAAATACAATCTGCTGTCTTGACAGAAACGCCTTCATTTATAAACACTCAGAAAGAATGTATGCATTTACTGTAGTTGTGTTCTAGCTGAGGTTACTGACGGTCAGTTCCTGTTGTTTACATACAGTCTGGTAATTTTAGTTGTCCTGGTATCTGCCCAAGTCAGAGTCTTTCCTATCTGCTATCACTGTTGAAAGGAGATTAAGTTATACTTGCAAATGCAAGGAAGTAAGGGTATCCAGTGGGTGCTGCTGAGACTTGCTCCAGAACACCTGCCATATAGGCTGAAGATGAGACACTCAGGAAAACAGGGAGAGGAAAACCATCCAGCCAACTTTTAATTAACTCCAAAAAGCAGAAGAGCTTCAAAGGAATCACGCTGTTGTGCTTGGCCTCTTTTCCTATCCATTCTTATGTGCAGAGATGCTGGGTAACTTCAAACCCTCTTCTGTGTTTTACATTTCACTGGGAACAAGCATTGTTACTGTGTGGCTGAATTGCAGATAGAATGGGAATCACTTCCACTTCTGCTGTACGTGTTAGTGCTGCAGCAGTGGCGTTCATGGTGTTGACTAAAGATGTGCCATAGTTTCTTGGTAAACACCTGCCCAAAGGTTTGCAATTTGGCTGGAAATGTAGGCTGGGAAAACAGGAATCAGAAGTAGAAATTGCCCGTGCCTTTCACCCTGGTGCATGCTCTGAAATGGCAGATTTAAAGCCAAGAAAAAGAAGTCATTTCAATTTTGGAAACTGCAAAAACAACCAATAGCTTTATTTCTGCTCTAATGTCCAAGGTGTTCCAATGTGGGATAGTGCTACAGAAAAGCCCTGCACTGATGGTTCACCTCTCTTGTCTTGGAGTTGATCTGGTCAGTCCCAACTGACCTCGTGTGAGGGTTTCCCATTGATACATGCACTGGGACCACAGTGTAACCTGTAGTACTTAGAATACATGGGGATGATCCCTAATACATATAAAAGGGTCTATCCCAGTTTCAGAATGAAACTAATTCACTGGTTTGTATGAGGTACTTGCAAAAAGCCAGATGTAGCACAGGTAAAACCTAACATTGGTTCAAATCCATGGAAACTTCCCTTCCAGGATTAGGCCTGACTGAAATCAAAGAAATGAGTCCTGTTGACTTCAGCAAAATTATGCATGGTGCTCACTGTGATCAATGAATGCTGTTGTCTATCACTTTCCTGAGCACTGCTTAGTCTAAAATCACAATTATTTTCCCCAGGCATTTTAACCTTGAAAAAAGGGTGCCTCCAGCAGCACTAGTTTTTAAGAACTATCTTGAGATCAGTAGCAGTATTGCATACTCAAGGATCCTTATATTAGAACTTTCATAAATATTGCATACACTGAGTGTGTAATGTGCTACATTGGTTCCTCTGCAGCACTGAGATCCATCATGTCAGCAATCAATGGTTTAAGGCTCTGAGAAACTAAACTGAAACTGAGCAATGTAATGGGCTTTGAAGGACTGCAGTTGTCTTATGTGGGCAGAGCTGGACAAAATGAGGGGTCTCACACTGTGCAGCTCTGGTAAGAATGATTCCAGAAGAGCTGCTTCTTAGAAGGAAAACGTGGACATTCATGTTTCAGTTCTAATCATAAACTGTTAAAAAAACCCAAAGTCCCAAAAGTCATTCCATCAACTGCTTGGACTATAGTCTAACCGGTAGGGAGAATAATCTAGGGTTTAATAATATCATCTATAACCCAATCTATAACATAATCTGTGACCCTGAGGCTTGATTCTTCTCTCACAAAAGTTTTAAGCTTCATTTGATTGACATTAGTGAAATCACCTTTTGATAAAAGCAATTTGAACAGAAAGGTTCTAAAGTCAGGCCTTCCTGGAGATGTTAACTTTATTTCTAGTTTTGCTACTGATCTCTGACAAAGACACTTACCCTGTTTTGTATTGGTCCCTCTTTGTAACAGAAAAGAAAATAATTAACCCACTTGATTCAAAGTGCTTTAAATTAGATGTGTAACAACATAGCGTGAACAACATATGCACAAAACTGTAACTATGTGCCACACAAACATTGTGTGGCAGCAGCTGCTCCCAGGTACTGAGCTGGGCCTCGTTCTTGGAGCCTGAGTACACCACAGGTAAATTGTTATTAGCAGCAACTAAAACACTAAATTCTGGTGGGCTTATACTGGCTCTGTGTACAGAGTAGGCTCATCATATTCATTTATTGTCCTCTGTGATGTCCTTGGTTAATCATGATAATTTATACATATTTGTATTTGGTTTACTTGCTTTCAAGGCATGAATAAGTAATGTTACCCAGATATTTTTAGAAGGAAGGAAATGAAACACCAAAACTTATTATTTAAAACTGTAAAACTGATTTTAGACTGGTACTATACAGTATAATTGCAAAGGTCCTTTTAAAATTTTTTTTCATTGTTACTGTTTAAATATAAAACAGTTTAATATACACATATGCACAAAGTTTAGCCAATTAACGTTGCAGATAAGTCCTAATATATAAGCTAGAAAAACCCAGAGATTTACAGGTAAGCCTTTGAATATGGAATTGTATTTAGTTATGGCAGGTGCCTAACACTCACTATGGGCTTCCTTAGCCCAGGTACTAAAGCAAGAGGTGCAGTGAGTTCCTCTCTGAGCACTCTGTCCTTCTCTAGCTGTAATCACATCATAACGTTGCCTAACTGGCATCTTTTTGCATCTTGTGAGAAAGCAACATACTTTAGGGGGAATGTTATAATAATCTTTTATTTCTGGGCAAATGGCTTGATTTGTGTCTGTGTTCCACCTTAAGCTGCCTCACAAGCTCTCTAATTCTTTCATACTGCCCCTATGGAGGCTTTTGGAGAGACAGTGGCCCTGGTGATGCCACTGGAGTTTGCCACCGAGTCCAACAGGAACAGATGATCTGTCCATTACAAAGTATTGGCTATTGTTCAGTAGGTGTGTCTTCCCTCTCAGTAAGGACCAACGTGGATTTCCTTTTTCTAGGGGAACATTCTAAACATTCTAAATCCCCTTTTTCTAGGGGGACATTCTAGGGAGCATTCTAAAAAGACTGGAGAAGCACAGCTAAACCTAAGTCATGCAGTATATTTGGTAGTTTTTTGCTTAAATCCCCTTCACGCTGAACTTTCAGGGGATTCTAAAACTTACTTTACTAGGTGCAAGATGGAGTTCTTAGTAGTAAACTGCTGTGTTCTTCGCTACTATATTAGACAAAGTCCTCATAAAGTATTTTGGGAACCAGACTGAAGAATTCTAAAAACTATTAATATGTTGGGCTGAATTAGAGAAGCAACTGTGGTACCCTTTCTGAAAGTGAGCCCAGTTAAAGGGCATGAAGTCTTCTGGGTTTTTTTTTTCTATGTCTAGATATCTGTTTTCTCCTCCATGCCATCCGCCTGGTATTCTTTCCAGGGAAACATCTGTACTGCATAACATTGTTCTGTCTTCTTGAAGGAGCACACTTGACTTGGAACATAGCTTTGGAAGCTGCGTTTTTTTAATGTGTAAATTATCAATAGGGACCTTGGTGCCTCCATATCCTCCTCATGCGGTATTTTATGCTAATATGTATAAATTATCATGTTGTTCAAATTAGCTTTGTTTTTTTCCACACACCCTCAATGGCTACTGTTGGAAGAGAAGGATAACAATCCTTTTCAGTCACCTGAAAGTAAATTAATACAAAAAAACCCTCAACACCCAAAGCCAGCTTTCAAACAAACAAAATAGTATTGTTAATTATCAACTTCCTTTCTAACTTTCTGCTATTACAAAAGATGTAAAAAAGACAATGAAGCAGGGAATTTTAATTTTCATTTCAACAATTACGCTTGATCATGTTTAGTATAGCTATAGATAGCACACTATTCTTATTTAGGTAGGGGATAGTATTAGAGCAATGCAGGAGAAAATGTGAAGTCATTCAAAACCAGACTCCACATCAATATATTTAATGCCAACACTGATGAAATGTAAAGCTGATCAAGAGCGGGATGCTGAAATTGCCATTCAGTCCTTACACACTGAAAACTTCCACTGGAAGTCAGCGGGAGTTCAGCTGAGATGGGAGTGTGTGGGGGGAACGAGCACAAGTCGGCTCAGCTCGTGGATGTTGTTGAGCACCAGCACTAACTTGTGAACCCCATTATGAACTAAGATATAAAGAGGTCGTAAAAGAGGGGGTAAAAAGAAATTCATACTGTGTAAACAGTTCGTCTTTGGAGCCAGGCATCCTCTATTTCTGTTTCTGTCACTTCACTTCTGTAGA
This sequence comes from Phylloscopus whistleri, assembly GCA_017589585.1. NCBI lineage: Eukaryota > Metazoa > Chordata > Aves > Passeriformes > Phylloscopidae > Phylloscopus > Phylloscopus whistleri. The sequence goes on from JADMLD010000092.1 coordinate 3,566,580, forward strand.
CCAAGTGCTTCCCGGATAATTGAACCCGGTTGCAAAAAAGGAATGCCAGCCTTGGCGTAACTGAGCTTACTGAACGCTTACGGCACAGCTTTGAAACGCGATTCACCTACCCAGTATTAGAATAGCGGCGGAATAAACCCAGGGGGGACCTTCGTCTTTCCGCTGCATCCTCCGATGCACGACTTTAACTCTCCTCTGCGAACAGCTTTGGCTGTCACTTTGGCAGACGGTGTCCGTCCCCTCGTTCCCCGTTCCCTCCAGCGACAGGGAACCGGGTACGGGATGGGAGAACGCCGCCGCCCGGCCAAGGCTCTCTCAGTGTCTGTCTCCCCCCGCGTCCCGCAGCGCCTCGCAGTCCCGCTCCCCTCCGCCGCCACCCCGCGCCCCGGGCTCGCCCCCTCCCCGCTTACCTCGCTCGCAGTCGGCGCGGCCGCGCTCCGCCTGGCCCCGGCCGGCTCTGGGGGCGCAGCTGGGCCGCCCCTCGGCGCCGCCGGGCAGGGCGCAGGAGCTGCGGCGGCCCCGCGGCGCCCGGCCCGCCGCCCCTCGCCGCGGCAGAGCGGGCGCCGCCGGTGCCCAGGGGCGCTGGGCCGCGGGGAAGCCCCCGGCGGGACAGCCGGCTGGGGGCTGTGGGGGGCGGGCGGCCGGGAGGCTGGCGGAGACCTGCCCCGGCCCGCGGGCTCCGGGGATCGCCCCTATCACCAGCGCCACCACGAAGCCGGCGAATGTCATGGTGCCAGTCCCGCCGGCTCGGGTCCATCTCCCCCTCTCATCGCGCCCGGGATGCGAGGAGGGAAGGCGGGGCCGCGGCGTCCCGCTAATCCCCCTCGCCGCACACCCCTGCCGCCCGCCCCTGCCCGGCCCGCGGGGGCAGGGCGAGCGGGGCGCGGAGGGACGCAGCCACGGCGCTGCCGGCTCCTACCTGCCGCAGCCTGCCCAGCGCGGAGCGGAGCGGCTGCCCGGCCGCGGGCACGGCCCCTCGGGCAGCCCCGGCGGGCTTTACAGGGGGATGCGTCCCCCGAGCCCGACCGCGGGGCTCTCTCCCGCTCCCCCGCCAGCCTCGGGGCTTCCACCCCCGTACCATCCCTCGCCCTCGCCGGCGGTCCTCCGTGTTCTGCGCTGCCCGCGGTCCCACCGCAGCTCCGCAGGTTCACCCCACCCCTCGCATCGGGGCTCCCCTAGCAGCCTTCTCTGCCCCCACCTCGTGTCTGTCTCTCCCCCGACCTCCGATAGCCTCACAAACAACAGAAGGAGCCGGGACAAGAGCCTGGCTTGGGGCGCTCAGCTTCGGGGCGAGAGGGACAAAACGGGCCCTCAGGGACGTCTGGGGCGGCACTGGGACGGAGAGATCCCCAGGCGCGTTAGCGGGGAACAAAGGGGCTGGAAACAAATGCTGTGAAATATCTTCGAGGGTTTAACATTATCCCAGTCCCATGTGCTCTGAATAGTAATCTGCTTATTTCCGAGCGCTGCAGAGGTCTGCATGACCTGATCATCTCTGATTTCCTTGTCTCGCCGGGATGGCTGTCAGTTATTTCTTCTTTGTCTCATATTGTTCGGTTGTTAGTTTGGGTTAGTAACTATATTTTACTTTACTGCTGGTTTTAATCTATGCCGTTCATTCTTGAGGTCCAGTTCTGCCTCACTCTGCACGTACCCTTTATTTGGCAATTTGTCTGTAATGTGAGTCTGTTGATTCACCTCTCCATAAGATCCTTTTTCCTTTTTTTTTTTTTTGGGGGGAGTCTGGTAAGTGTTTATCTGGTTCCTGAATGAGCACATCAGTATTTCCACTATCTTTTGTTGAGACAAAAGTCTAAAAGAGAGAGGATGCTTTCTGCTTTCCGTGCAGAATGCCGCATATGTGCAGCGAACAGTGCGCTTCCTTTAGGAGCGTCCAAACTGTTCAAAAGGTGCGAAGTGCAACTGTATTGGTTTAAACTTTTGTTTATAAGAGCAAAAGAGCTCCAATGCTAAGGAAAGCAGGTACCAGAGTGCCTGTGTTCATCTTAGTTCTGCTCATCTGTGGTTAATTCTTTATTGCGGCACTGCAGTTTGTATTTTAGTCACTCACAAAGTTAAAGCATACTCTGCTGGGGTTTCTACAGCAACGTGATAACTATGCTATCACAGTGTCTGTTGCACTTCTTTGTGGACAGAAACGCACAGATTGTTCTTTCTTGCTGAGATTTCTTCTGGGGATATGGGATATGGATATGCATTATTTAAAAAAAAAAACACATCAGGACTGGCAAGAATTTAATTTGTTTTCAAAATGTTTGACTATATACAAGACGTTAGCCTGAAAGCAACTCATTATGGCCATTTTTAAATTGTCTGAATCTCTGTTTCTGTCATGACAAGTTGCTTGCTTTTATCCTTTGGGAAGGAGCAGTTAAAAGCAGGCTCAGCCTAGCTGGTTAAGGTTTCCTTCATTGCCTAGTAAACACTTTTTGGGATCGAGTAACAGCAATATTTAATTTTCCCTGACCTAAGCTTTTTTTTCAACCCTCTGTAGCCTGGAAGACAAAGGGTTCTTCTGCTCAGCACAGGGAGAAGAGAACAAATGAGTATAATGAGTCTTGCAAAGTGCTTCAGGCAAAGCTCTGAGCCTGGCACTTATTCATGTATTCTGATTGCATTTGCCTTCCCCAAGGTGTGTGGGCTATGCAGTGAACCTTTCTTTACCTATTTGGGTAGAGGTATTTGTGCTTGAGCTAGCAAAACGGTACTCAGCAGGAGGTGGGGGAAATGAGGGCAGGCTACTTCAGGAAAAAGGTTTGGAAGTAACTACAATTCCAAAAAAGCATCAAGAAGAAAAAAAGCCACGTCATAATGATTCACTCCCACGACAGGGTTCAGGTTTAATGGAAGGATCCACATGTACAGACTGACTCCTGAACATTTTAATTTTTATCATGATTGTTCTTTTTGATGTGATCTTATAAGGAGAAGGAGCCTTCACTTGTTTTAGTAACTATAAAGGAGCTTTCCGTATGATATGAGGTCTGTTAATGCTACAGGAAATAATGTTTTTGTTACAATTTAAAAATTAGGGACTCAGTCTGGCATCTGTTCAAGACATTGATTGTAAACTCACTGTAAAGAGGAGGGGCACTCTTCTAAGGAATCCTGGAGCGGATGGAGGTTTTTTGCAGGCTGTATGCTTTGCACTTGGCTTGCAGCTTCTGTCTTGGCATGAGCATTTCTAAGTGTCTCCCCCATATGGTTTCTCTGGGTCTGAACAGTGTGAGCACATGCACAGTTTGTCCTGCGGCTCTGGCACTTAGAGGTGCCATGCAGAGAATCACTCTGATCTGCTTGACTGCTTTTATCACACTTGTAGGAAGCTCATTATCTCTGTGACTTCTGCCTCTGTCACATGTAGTCATAATCACTCAAAAGTTTTTGGAAAGAGCAAAGACAAAGCAAGAGTTACATATATAGACTGTGTTTTTGAGAACCTTGATTCTTTTGGACTTAAAATGGAGTCTCACACTTAAAATAACAGTAAAAAACTGCACTGTGCTTTAAGGGTGGACTTTACCATCACATATTTAGAAGCAAGAAACAGAGGATTATTACTCTGATATAGCTTTAGAAAGATGCCAAATATGAAATGCTCTTAGTGTATTTGGCTGCCTTAAAAAGTGTTCTCTCTGTTGTACAAAACTGTTGAAAACTCATTCACAAATTGAATTCCAAATGAAAAGGAGAGAAAAAAGTATGTTTTCGTAGTTAGGAAAATAGGCAAGTAGTTATTTGGAAACCTCAAAATCAATCTGGATGTTACATATAACTTGGATTCTGAAATTACAGCATCCAGGAAAAAAAAAAAGGCAAAAAATGCTGAAAAATCATAAATCTTTGGAAATTGTGCTAGTTAAACCCCTTCAGCAGCACTGGGGGATTTAAAGTCAGTAATCTGCGTTTAACAATGGCCGTATTTTTATAGGAAAGCAAAGACTTGTTTTGACCTTTTGGGATTGGTAGGGAAAACAGTCAATTAAGACAACAGTACAGTGGGTGAACTGGCTCCAGGTGAAGCCCATTTCCCCTTTTGCAAAGCAGTTCTCATACTGAGTATTTAGCTTGTTTTGACAGCAGTCCCATAGACTGACGCTCATGACCAAAGCTGGGAAATCGGTGCTGTGCACTGGCAACTTCCATGACAGCAGTTGGAAATCGTGTGCCAGGATAGGGTTTAGTTTCTGTACAATTCCACAGGGTTGGCTGCTTTTTTCTCTACTGCTATTTGATAGTCCCAACACCAAACTGTTGATAAAACAAAGAATAATAAATAATTCATAGTTATTAATGGATCTGACCACTTCAACACCCCCTGCTCCCCCCATATTTCCATATGTCCCCCATAGATTCCTTAGGTTACATTTCCAAGAAATGGAAATTCGGAAATATTCACATAATACAGAGCAGTGTGGGTTATTCATAATATGTGAGGCTTTAAAGGAAACTTACTCAAGAGCTTCCTTCATCCTAATAGCTTTCTCAAAGCACTTGATAGTTCTTCCCTGTGGCTGGGTCTGACTTTGCATTGTGTGAGGATACAGGTTATTAGAGAACTAGTGTTCAGTAAGTGGATCATGTGAATAGGTGAAAATGTCTGATGTGTGGGTTAACCATGCAAAAATAGTAGTCCTGCATTTCAAAACATTTAATACCCAGCACTTAAAATTCAGCTGGAGAATCAGTCTAATTCTGCAGCCATTTGAATCAATAGGAAAAATCACTGATTAGCCTCTTCCTGTGTTCAGTAAAGCTGCTTACCTTTATTTTCGAGTCACTCATGCAGTGTGCTGTCAGCAGAGATTTTAGAAAAGCTGAGCACTTCCAGCTGTTGGTGGAATTTAGTTAAAATACTGGGGACAAGTAAAGGCCTGACTCAGTCCTGTCTCACTGCCACTGATAGCCCTGTCCAAGATATTCTCTCCTGCATTCCCTCCTGCCCAGGTTAGTGTCAAGCAGCAGCACAGATGCGACAGCTCAGAGCAAGGGCTGACTTCAGGCAACGAGCTGTGTGAGAAATTCCCCCAGGAAAGAAGTACAAAGCAGAGTAAATGTAGTCAAACAGCCAGGCACAACAATGAAATTATTTTCATACTGCCTAGCTATTAATTTTGTATTTTTTTTTCATATAATCAGCTATGCTGGGGCAAATAGATCAAGTGCTGCAATAAATGGAAAAACTTTTACACATGACCTAGTGGGCACTGGGTGAGATCAAACACCAGGCTGAAGTCAGGACTAGGAGAGGAAGCAAGGCTTCACACAAAGGGAGACTTCCATGTGCAAAATGAGCCAGGGACTGGGTGCCGAAATGAGTCAACATTTTTAGGATGTAAGTCAGTGCTCTTATAAAATAATTTTATTCATTAGTGTCATTCTTTTTAACTACGTGGGCAGCAGAAATTTAAAATGCTGCCAAGTCTGACTCAAAATTAATTTGGGTTTGTGCTTATGTGGAAGAGAATAGGCCTTTTGTCCATAATTCCATATAAGCTCCATAGGGTGACCCTGCATTGCACAGGATGTAGCTGAACAGCCGGTAATTGATGAGGTTTCTATTAACACATAACACAGGGTGCACAGTAATGAGATCACAGGAAAAGCTTTTTTGAAGTGTTTAAGTACTTACTTGTACAAGGAGCTGAGTTCGTATTTGTCTTAGTTTGGAAAGACATGTGTCTGCCAGGGAAAAAACCAGAGCTTTCCCTGGAATGGAGAATGTAAACCCCCTCCCTCTGAGTTACTGTAATTTTGAAATTAAGGGGCTTTCAGGCAAAGATATGGGAATAGGAATAAGAGTTATTTACTAGGAATATTAAAAATATAGTAGTACAAAAAAAATAAATAAATGCAAATGAACGAAAAAAGAGAAAACACTGACAGAGTCAGAACACGTCCTGACACCCTGTTGGTCAGGGTGTTGGTAGCAGTCCAGTTAAGTCCTCCTGGAGTGGCAGATGTGGTTCTGTTGGAGTAGAGATGATCCTGTAGAAGGGTCCAGTGGTGGCAAGATGGGTCCAGTCTTCCTCTGGGAATCCAGTGCAAACAGGCTGTGCTGGTGTTCTGACTCTCAGATTTTTATCCAGGTGGGAATGCTTGGCTCCTCCCACTGGGTGCAGCATCTCAGAGTGTGATGATGTAATTTTATCAGTCATGCAGTGAGCCTCGATGGCCCATGAACAGCAGATATCCCCTGAGGGAGGATGGGTCCTGGAAGAGACAAAGAACACTACCCCACCTGGTTTTAACAGCTGGCCCATTAACAGAAGGCACCCACCCCCTCCCCACCAGAGCCATGAGGAATGGGTCATAGAAGAGATAAAGAAAACACCTCCCCAACTGGTTTCAACAGATGGAAATAGAATACATCTTGCACTGCAACCCAAGACATATTATAAGGGAATAAGGATCTTGTTTTCCTGGAACAAGGCAATAAGAAACTTGATTTCCTGGAGTTCAATACATAGGTGTATATGGGTTCCACAGACATAGTGAAGTAACTGCAGGTAAAACTGAAAGGTTTGAAACTGGGGACCAGTTTCTGTTGCTTGTGTAAAGCAGGTTACAGGAGTACAGGGTGTAACACTTGGGAGCACTGGAGACAGGATGTGTCCATGGTGTTGCTACTATTTCAGCAACAGCCAGGAATGTGCAACTGGCACAGCATACGGGCCTGTTTCTGCGCTCCCAGTGCTGTGGGGTTTGAGCCTGGTTTGATATTGCTTCCCTGAGCAACCTCCAAGCACTCCTTATGCTGCTCTCACAGAAGGAGTGTTCAGCAGCTCCCAAGTGTGCGGTGCCATGTGGCAAAGCGGGGAGTGAGACTGGGGTGTGAGAGCAGGGGAGCCCCAGCCTGCCTGTGCAAATACAGCAGAGGTGCTGCTTTATCTCCTGGTGCTCGCAATGGGGAGTAAAGGCAGCATCCCATATGTTGCAGTCTGTTAACTGGGTGAAAGGGGAGGCTCTGTAGCCAGCCTATAAATAAGTATATTTGAAGAGCCATAATATGCCAAGGGGGATATTTTGAAGAAATGGTATACAAACCCACGTTTGTTAACAAACAAGGTTAATGGAGTTTTGGTAAGAAATGGAACTTCAGTTCCAAACCTGACTACCTTCAGTCTATGTGGGGTTTGGTAAGTGAGTCAGTCTTTTAAGGGACAAATACTGAGGGGAAAAAAATATTGATGTTTGCTTCCTCATAAAACATACATTTTGGACTCTTTTTCGTTATAGAGGGTGGCCCTTGCAAATAAGTCAACATTAGGTAAGCCTGTCACAGAGCAGGATTATGCCTTATTTATACAAAACATCCCCTGTCACTGAGGACAATTGGTTCACAGACCTGAGATATATGACCTTCTACAATTTCCTCTGATATTCATGGGTAGAAGGCTCCCTGGGGTAAACAATGCTTTATAAATGTACATGTTTAAATAAGTTCTTCTCTCAAGCAATCCATGTAGTTCCCTCCAATGATTTATGTCTGGAATGGTAGCATTTGTTTTCTCTTTGCTCAGAGACAAATTTCTGAAAACATTTCTTAATAATACCCATTTCTGAATTCTGCATTTCATTGTTATGAAGTGTAAGTGGAGCGAAAATCCCAAACCACAGAAAGTGAGGCAGGCAGGGTTGGTTTGTGTTTTTGTCTTCCACCTGACCCGAGTACCACCTTCCCATTAGCAGCAGTGGAAGGAGACATTTCTGCTCTTTGCTACACTACCTCCAAGAGCAACACACACACAGTCTGTAAAGACTTCTTTTCTGCAGAGTTTCAGAGGGATGCAGGAATTACTTCAGTGCTGAGCTACATATGTGCAATGATCCTTGGTCAACATTACTCAAATATAGGCCGACTTATTTTAAATATATTTGTCTTCTGGGAAAGAAATTATAAAGGCTTCATTCTCTTATCATTAGTAATAGCTTTGCATAAGAATATTATTATTTTTTTCAAAGGAACACATATTATCATACTAACTGAAGGGAAAGCTAAAAAAAACCAGTTTATACCTAGTTGACTCACAGAGACTGGGATTTATTGGTTTGTATTGAAAGCATGAGGACTAATTTTAAATTATCTTTTGTTTTACTTGCAGTTTAGATTATTTGAGAAGTGTAACTGTTAAGGAGGGGAGTATATTGATGAGTGTTTATAATCCATGGTCTCTTGGCTGTATAGGTTAATAATTTCATTGAAATCAGTGCATCTTCTCGTGTTAGGGAGATGATATTGTGCGTTATGAATACATGCCTTAGTTTGCCCATATTGGCACCAGTTTAAAAAATACAGATCCTGGTAGTACTTAGCCTGCTTTCACAGGTATATGCAGAGCTGGAGCTACCATTTCACACTGATTGCTATAAAGTGATGCACAAAGGTGTACTTGGTATTTGTGCCTCCTTTTAACAATGTAGTTGAAATTTTTACGATGCAGGCAACATATGCTTTAAAATAAATAAGGTGGGGCTCCTGTGTACAGGATTTGAGGCGTTTCTGTACCAGGTGGGATCAGAGTTACCTTTGCTCTATTGAATTATGTCTCCTGTAGTTAGAACAGCACTGGCATTGTGCAGACCTGTGACAGACATTAGCACTTGGATTGGCTTCATTCCCACAGAATGCAGGTGGGAAGAGTGACAGATGACAAGGGGGCAAAGCAGGAAAGTTCCACTGCTGGAACTACTGGCAAAACAAAGTGCTTTCTTTTTAATCGTCATTGTTAGCTAAATCCTCCCTTATTCATCTTCACTTCTGACTTTCTTATCTCCTCAGATCCCTCTTATCCTATCATTGTGATTTCCCCATTGCTATTTCCTAGATAATCTAATGGCTCTGTGGAATTACGTGTTCCATTTACTGTTTTCTTACTTAGCCATTTGGCTGACATAATGATATGTCAAGTAAAAGGAAAAATTAAAATTAAGCCCATTGGATTATGAAGAGCAACACATTTTCTCCAATAGGTACAGCTATATAAAACATAGATAGTGACTTTTGTTTTCATAATAATCTGCTTAGCATTCCCAGTTATTTTTTGAATAAGTGCTGTATTATACTACACTCTACTTTTTTTACTTTAGCCTTTTAAACATTGTTATTTTACACAATACCTCCCAATGGTAAGTCATTAAATCCTACCAGAACAAATGTCCAGTTGTCTGAATTAGAAGGTACTTCTAACTTTATCAACTGCAAAATTTCAAACCTCTCCTTGCTTTATTATGATTATTACTCTGTTTTGGAACCAGGTCTCAGAATGTTGCCATTAGTTTTCAGCAGAGCCTTCATTTAGCCCTTAGAAGTCAAATAAATAACTTGTGCTGGGAGCTGTAGGAGGTGGACTTGCCATTTGAATCATAGGATCATAGAACACCACGTTGGAAAGGACCTCAAGGACCATCTGATCCAAACTTTTTTGCCAAAAGTACAGCTTAGACAGGATGGTCCAGGACCCTTAAAAGTGTCCAGTGTTGGGAAATCCATCGCTTCCCTGGGGAAATTATTCCAATGATGTCGAGTCCATGGGTCCACTTCTTTTTTTTCTGTATGTGTGGTTTTTTCTTCCTGAATTTCTCTCAGAATTTTCTAGGATACAGGAAAAACAGAAAAACTCCTTTCCCTAAGATATAACTACAAGCCATATTCTGGAGTAACAAGAAGATAAACAATAAATTCAGGGCTATATTTTAAACTATTTTGTAGAAATAACATGTGATGGAAAATTTACTTAGCTATGGAGGTAGCCAGGAGACACTAAATAATACTGAAAACTAAAGCACTGAGTATGTCAGGTAATACATAAGGGTGAGTTTTCTGAAATATGGAGACGTCAGACACAGGTGGTTTTCAGTGTACAAAGCTGCCACGTTCTGTGCAGCCTCATTCAGTCTCCTTTACTGCCAGTCGGCACAAACCAGCCAGCACTGAGGCAGAGCACAAGTACCACATGTAAACATAAAGATGAATGGGCTTGTTCTGCAAGCATGATGAGACACAGATGATGGCTGTAAGATAAAACGGGCAGTATAATTTTCATGTGTTGTGTGGAAAGCATAGGGAAAACAGGAAAGTGATACATGATGTTTTCTGATCTCGGTTCTTCTAGAGTTAAGTCTCTAAGTCGATGAACACTGAGATTTATAGAAATATGGCTCTCTGATACTCAAAGCATTACCAGTTCACACTTTGATGCTTTGGTTTGTAACAGCAAAGCCAAGAGATGTCATGTCATTAGATCTGAACTGCCCTTGAGTGGATCAAATCCAGCTCAGTGGTAGAATGGTAGAAGAAATAATATCATTGAATTGTATAATTACTGGAGATTTGCTCCTGCCTCACTAAGGGGGCAGTGTCTAATTGAAAAGGAGTCAATACAAGGCTAGATGCAATGCAACATAAAGCTGCACTCCAACCTCTCTTCACATGCTGTATTTTAAGGTATATACACAGACATTTCTGTTGAAAAGCATTCTCTGAATGTGGTAAAAAGCTGGTATTGCCTGATTTCCAAATGAAGTGGAGCTTAGGGGAAGAAATGTGAAAAGGCCAAGTTTTATCTTTTGCAATACGAATTAACACACTGAATTTGTAGAATGGAATAAACTAGACCAGAGTACTTCAGGTGGAGTACCAGAAGTTAAAGGCTGTTGTTAAGGGCATTGTCCAAACACCTCTAAGACACTGACAGGTTGCCTAGGGCATTGATCCTCTCTCCAGGGAGCCTGCTCAGTGTTTGATCACCCTCTCATAAAGAAATGCTTCCTAATGTCAAATCTAAATAGCTGTAAATAGGATATCTTGAATTAAGAATATAGACTATAATTTTGGTAGTTTTGTGACATTTCTAGAACAACACATATTGATCAGAGGGATTGGTAAAAGCAGAAATTATTTTTATTCCAAGCAGTTAAATAAATCCAGTGCAAGGTCTTAAAACAACACTCTCTTGACCCATCCACATTTTTCAGCAAAACGAAGTTCTGTTCAAAAAGCTTCTGTAATTCTGCTCCAGTCCTGCTGGTTTTCTTCCAGCAGTGTTGGATAGTGCTTGTGAGGAAGCCAGAAAAACGTTTCGTTCAGGCCATTTAAGACACTAAATAAATTTCTTCCATGTAAGGGAATTAGAAATATTTTATAATTTTTAAAAACTTTTGTGTGCAAGTCACTTATTCTTGCTGACAAAGTAGAATGAAATACGATGCCATTCAAAAACCAAGGAGTTACAGAATCTCTGAAAATTCCTGTCAATGGTCACATCCAGGTATGATCAGTTGGTGCAGGGGCAGCAGCTCCAACATCACGGCTCCGTGTCTCTCACAAAGAACATGCCCAAGGCTGGATCAAGTGGCAGTGCAACTTGATCTAGATGAAGTGTGAAATCGCAGCACATGCCCGGCAAATTACCCACAGCCTGTTGGCAGGGTGTTTATGAAGGCTCTGTTTTGGCTGGATGCTTGTGGGCTTACTAAGGACAGGCAGTACCGGCCTGATAGACACTCTGCTGCTTCTCAGTTACTTCCAATCGATTTTTAAACAAAATTGGAGCTGCTGCAGTGAGTTTGTACAGATTCAGGGGTGTGGTGTTTTTGCAATAGGCTGATTAAGTCAGATTTGCCTTCTGGGGGGGACACAGCCCTAAGGCAAGGGTGAAAAAGCCACGGGAGGTTGGGATACTGTCACTTGTTCAAAGCAGGCTCCAAAATTGAGGTAACTATTCATAAAGATATTTCTGAAGAGGTAGATCTAGGTACTTCATTGAAAGCATGGGGAACAGGGACATGAAATAATAGGAGTATGATGTTAGTCCATGCTAACATCTGTTTTTTCTATTATAAAATATTCTTACATTTTCTGTTTTTCTAATAACCCATTTTAATCCATTTAATCCATTTTAAACTTCCTCATTTCATCTGTTTTGGTCCATTTTGTGCTTTTAGTTTATGAATTTAGTTAGCATCTAATAGGGCACAATGTAGTTTGAGTTTTGTAAAGAACAATTAAAATGAGAGAACAGTGCTAAATTAAACAGTTTAAAGGTCTAATTCTGTGTAACTTACAATAATTACTACTGACACAAAATAAGTAGCAGTTTTTTGCTAAATGGACTAGTCTAGACTTGAATATATGTCAGTGTAACACAATTCCCAAATGGAAGTGAAATTGTGTCATTATTTGGTAGTGTTTTGTAAATACTTTATAATGCCATAAATGGTTAAACTAAGTGGCAGAGAATGTCTGCTGATTGCACAACAACCTGAGGTTGGAAGTAGATACAAGTAGGCTGGAGGCAGGATTTGAATTCAGAATTATCGCAACAATAGAAATAATTAAAATGATTGAATGCATGTTGGTAAAGAGAAGTGAAAGGCAATCTACCAGGGATAATCAGCTAAATAAAAACAGGATGAGGAAACAACTGGCATCATAAATATGAAGGAGAAGGTCTGGCTAATGGATCAGAGTTGATGGCAGTTTCACAAACTCCTTAGTCACTGTTAGACAAGCGAGAATTTGGTCTGATACCTTAACAGAAACACAAGCTGGATATAAGGCTCAGAGAGCTGAAACCACAGCTTGCACAGAGAAGAAGAAAGGCATGGAGCACTCTGCAAAAACACAACTTTTTTTGTTTTGACAGAGTGCATGTATACAGCAGAACATCTTCATAGCCATTAATGTTTGTAAAGATCAGCTCATCTTAGCAACCAGTTCTAAAAATGGAGTGCAGGCTCCCACAAACCTCATCAGATCACACCCAGGAGGAAGTGATTTTGTTACTGTGCAGAGACTTCTACTTGTATTCATTACAGCCAACAATATCGAAGCACTGTACAGTAGCATGAGACAGCTACTGAGCATTTCTTTTCCCATAACATTTCCATAGATAGGACAGTATGATTAGTAATGTATTTCCTAAGGAAATAGAAAAAAGAACTTTTGGTATGGTAGGGTTTTAACATTTCAAAAGCTCCATCATATTTCTAGGATAATCTATCACTGAGAAATGTGAGTAGCTGGAAATGGTTTATTTTTTGTATTAGTCTGCACTTCTTTCATTTCCTTTTCTTCGTGCATCTTTCTCAGTTTTCAGTGTGACCATGTGGCCTGCATAATGCCATTGTCACTTACACAATATATACCACGTACAAAAAAAGGAGAATAACATCTTGTATCACTGAAGTGTGTCATTATCTGGCACTCAGAAACCAGCAGAAGAACAGCACGCTGTGTGGCAGGGCTGGGTGTCGCTTCTCAACTCTTGCTGGCCACATCACTGGGTTTGCCAATTATAGGAAGAATTGATCCCTGTCAGGAGAGCAAACATCAGCATTAATTGTAACTGCGTGATTATAATTTGTAATGTTTCTTTATTCTTTTAAGTTTCCTTTTGTAACACAGTAGGGACTGACGTTTACTGCAGGCCTTTATTTCCATCTTCATTCTTCACTGCATTCTGAATAGTTCTCAGAAAGTCAGCATGAAATATGGATTAGATACATTCCCAGACAGACAGTAGAGAGGAGAGGGGAGACAGGAGAAGTGGGAAATACAACAAAAGTCAGATGAAAAGAGCTTCAAAGATTCTCTTCCCTCACAGCGGAAGTTTCTGAACGATCAGACGCTGAAAGCAAAACATGACGCTAACCATGACCCTACGAATAACCACACGGGCCACTGGAATTGGATATAAAGTGTGTACTTTAGAAAAACCGACCAGGTGCTTAAGTGCTCACAGCTGTGACACGGCTTGAGCCGGGTGTCGCCTCAGGGACGGCCCGCGCACAGCAGCGGCTGAGCCAAGGCGCACTCCGCACCCACAGTGAACAAGGCGGCACCGGCCGGGTGGCGGCACCGGGATTTCCTGCGGGAATCGCCCGGCACGGAAGTGACGGCGGCGGGAAGTGACGGCGGCGGCGGGAGCGCGGGGCCGGGGCCGGTGCGGGCCATGAACAGCCGCCTACAGGAGATCCGCGAGCGGCAGAAGCTCCGCCGCCAGCTCCTGGCGCAGCAGGTACGGCCGGGGGAGCAGCCGGGGCGCTGCGGGGCGAGGGCCCGGGGCGGCCCGCGGGCCGTGTGCGGGCGGGGGCCGTGCTGGCCGCGGCGTCACTTTGTGTTTCCCCCTGTGCAGCTGGGGGCCGAGAACGCGGACAGCATCGGCGCCGTGCTCAACAGCAAGGATGAGCAGCGGGAGATCGCGGAGACCAGGGAGACCTGCAGGTCGGTATCGGAGGGGGGTGGCTGTGCAAAACTGGGGACTCGGTAGGAGTACAGGCCCGGGAAATGCCATGGGGTTGCACTCGGTGAAAGAAAATTCAATGATTGGTTGAATCGGAGCGGTGAACAAGGCGGGTAGGTTCTAGTTGCTCCCTTCTAAGAGCAGCTTGGAAATCAAGGCTGACTTTCGCTCCTGGTGTTAAAAAGCTACTGTGTAGGAAAACCGAGATCTGAATTTAAAATGGGCCGTCTGCTTGGGTCCCAGAGCCTTCATGCTTTTGCTAAGCACAGTTCAGGGCAGTTCAGTTCGAAAGGCCTCCTGAAACTACAGATATGTCTAGGACAGTGGATACTGCCTATCAGTTCTCACGTGTGTGAACAGGCCTAATTTTGTAGACACACTGCTTTAGAGTAAAGCAGGCTGTACCTTTTAGAGCAGAAAAATGAGAAGTGGAAGGAAATGAGCTTAATTCTGTAGATATACTGCATTGGTTAAAATAAGCTGTACTTTTTGAGAGGAGAAAAATGAGAAGAGCAAGGGAATGACTCTTTTCAAGAGTTCTGTCCCTAGTAAATTTTGCTGAACTGAAATATACTGAGAGAGGAATAGTTTTTCATGCATGATGTTTTGAAATAGTTTTGAATTTGTAACATGCTCTCAAGGCATATTATCAAGGATTCCCAACCACTTTTCTTTGGAGACGGAAACTTTCTTATGAGGATTTTTGGCTCTTTGTAGGGCTGCTTATGATACTTCTGCACCAAATGCAAAACGTAAATATCCGGATGAGGGAGAAGCTGATGAGGAAGAGATCGAAGAATACAAGGTAAGAAAAAGAGGACAAAGGTACTTTTCTCTGGTGTCGTGCCCCTGAGGTACTTAGAAAACACGTGTGTGCATTGAAATAAATGTGATGTCTGTAGATCCTTTAATATGTGTGTTCCACAGTGGTGGAACCACTCCCTTGATGCCTTGCACTGCAGAAGTGTAAGCGAGGGGACATAGATGCTGGATGGTTCACACTGAGGTGTGACACGGGTGCATTGAGCTGCACACTCAGCAAGCCCCAGTGTGTGGGGGCTGAATTAGTGCTGCTCCTAGGAGGAGGCTGGCCCAGGTGTAAGTGCCCACAGGGAACAGCACTGAGCCATGGCAGGCTGTGGGAAGAAGTGGTGAAACGTGTGTGTGTTTGGGTACACAAAGAAAGAATCTTGACCAGGATTTTGTTGTGTCAAAAGGAAAGGCTGCAGTTAGCAGCAGGCACAGGTCATAGGATGAGACAAGGGAGGCTGAGGGTGTCTTCTGACCCATCTCTGCAGTGCCGAGGAATGCAGTTCTGGATGAGGGGAGAAACAAGGGATTCTAAGGGAATTGGAAATAAGAGGCTTGGTTCGGGGTGTTCTTTTAAGTATCCAAAATGTCCAGGAACAGCTGGGTTGAAAAAAGCAAACCAAAATGCCTCCATGGTCATTGAAGTGTCAAACTCTCATGCCCTTCACTTTTCAAATGCTCATCCCAAAGCTATTTGACAGCTTTCTCCTAATGTGATGTTTTGGCTAAGATGAGAGATAGAAGGAGCTTAAACAAAGGCATGATTATGATACAGCTGTCTTTATGATTTGCTTTGGGATCTGGTTGCAGTGTGTCCTCCTCCCCTTTTCCATCTCCTAGTAACCTTGTTTCTGTGGTTAAATCGAATCAATATCGGTGTATTCATGAAACAGTGCAGTGTCTGCTATTCTCTTGGACACCTGAAATAGTAATTTTTTTAATACAAAGTTTTCATCATGTTACATTTGTGTTCAGGTTTGTGAATCTTTCTGTAATAATGTCTGTCTTTTACCTGACTAAACCAGAAAGTTAATGTCTGACAGGATGGTTTTTGGTGATTGATTTTAAAAGTCTCTATGTAAAGGGACAGATGTTATTTTAAACTTGATAAGTGTTATTCTTCCATTAGTGATTGGTTAATGTCAATTAATTTTACTTCTTCACCAAGTACATGGTTAAAGAATTAAATTTTAATTACGTATAAAGTATATGTGGATAAGTCACTTGGGTTGGCTAAGTACATGAATCTTATCATTTAGGTTTTCTTAATCACTGTGGAGAATTCTTACCCTGAGATAGGCTGTAACCACTTGCAAGTGACCAGACTTTTTCTATGTTGTTGAAATGGAAGAATATTTTAATAATAATAGCTCAGAAAAAGTTCATTCGAGCAGATGAACAGACTTAAGAAACTTGAAACCCCTGAGTAGAACATCTATAGTGGAGTCATCAGCTGTTTCCTGCAGGCATTGCTAATTCCCTATTGGCAAGGAGATAAGAACAGTAAAATTCCGTCTGCATTTATGTGACTTTTTCCTGAGCCCTCTGAGCCTGCTTAAATTTAGTCTTGTAATGTGAACTTGTACAAAAATCTGGATCCTTAAGGTGGCAAGCCCTACTGTATTGTGTTTAATTGCAACTTAGACAATTGCAGTAACAGACTTAACTAGTAGTGTGGTGGACAAGTTTTGTAAGTTTGCCAGTTTTGTTCAGAAAATCAGAGGTATTTCTGATGAGAAGGGACTTGTGTTTGTATCCCTGACTTGCAGTGTTGGGTTCCATGTGATGGGATCAGGTAAGTCTTCTGAAGTGATTTAAAATTTTTGTGCCCTGGCTTCAGATTTGGTGGAAATGAATGTCCTCTCAAACCTGTGTGAGAGCAGTGTTTGACATAAAAGGTGAAGCATTTTACTTTGCTCAGCCATATAGGAACATCTGATGCAAAAAAAAAGGGGGGGAAAGGGTCTTAATTTTAGTGGGGTTTTTTTGTTTGTTTTTGGTTTTTTTGTGGGTTTGGTTTGGTTTTGGTTTTTTGTGGGATTTTTTTTGTGTGTCTATTTTTGGTTCTTCTGTAGAATGTGTGAATTTACAGTGGTGGTTCTTCGTAAGGCTCAGGCTGATGTGAGAACAAAGGGCAGCCCTGGCTCCAGTCTGGCAGCTTGACTCCAGTCTTGGAGCCTGGCTCTGCCTTGCCAGCCTGGGGGGGTGGATGATAGGGAAGAGATGCACTATTGGAAAAATGGATAATTGATATTTTAAAGTCAGAAAGTTGATTTCTGGTTCTGGAGAACTCCTAATATACTCTTTTCTTGTGGAATTGTGACAGTTGTCCCAGGGTAGTTGAGCTCCCTGGTCTGTGTTTGGAAGTGACATATAATGGGATTAGAGTCTCTGCTGCCACTGCCAAGCTTTTCACCACCCTCTGGGGCCAGTGAGTGCTGTTCCACCTGTTGCCTTCCCCAGGTGATTTAAGCCCATTGTTTGAAACCTGTATGAGTGTCTGGTTTGTGGAGTTTCACTTTGTGTGGAGTACAAAACCACTCGTGGTTCTGTTTTGCTGTTTGCCAGCCTAATTTGGGACTGCCCTGTTCTGCTTAGTTTGTGCAAGCAGGGGCCTGCGGGCTTGGGATGCTTCCATGCCATTGTTGTGGAGGCTGAAGAAAGCTTACTTGGTTGAATCCTGGATTACATGTATCTCCAGTCATTTGAAACAAACTATGTTTGAATGTTGTGGGGAGTTTGTTTCCCTAACTCAGCAACTCTATAGTAGATGCTTTGGAAAACATGGATAATTAATGTACAAGAGCCTAGTATC
Organism: Phylloscopus whistleri; assembly: GCA_017589585.1. Lineage (NCBI taxonomy): Eukaryota > Metazoa > Chordata > Aves > Passeriformes > Phylloscopidae > Phylloscopus > Phylloscopus whistleri. The sequence goes on from JADMLD010000092.1 coordinate 3,584,472, forward strand.
TTGTGTTACTGCTGCTGTCATTCTGTCTCTGCTGTGACTGTGCCCTTTCCCTTTGAAAGCTGGTGCTGTGGGCTTTTGTTTGTGGCCACAAGACTCTTTTTAAATCACTTATGAAGGCACAAAGAGAAGTGGGATGACTCAGGTGTCTAACTGGTGCTTATCATCAGAAGAAGATTTAGAGAAAGGTGGAAGAGGGAAATGGGTATAACTTATGATGGCATAAGCAGGTTTTAGTAAAACTCAGGCTTTCAGTTGGTTTTTATTTTGTCTGAATAAAACTTGCTGCTGCTTGTCTGTACGTTTGTTTTCCTTGCAAACACTGTTTCTGATATCAATCCTTTTTTTGATCTGGTTAAACAGATCAGCAAAAAGACCTTGTATCTCTTAAGTTCGTCACCTGAATAGGGAAGGGGAAGCTGTGACCTCTTTATCACAGCAGGCATTTCAGAAGTTGGTTCAAAGCTCCACTTTGGAAATAACAGAAGCCTACTCAAAGATTTCGACATTTAGAGGGATCAAAATTGGGAGGGACAACACTTAATTTTTTATTCTGCATTCAGACAGCTTATGTAGCATAGGGTAAATAGAGCTGTATAATATGGCAGATGATATAGATTAGTAGTTCTTGAGTTGTACTTCTGTATTTTGTAAGTGTGTGTACTGGGTTGATCCAGGATCAGTGGGAAGGCAGCAAGTGATGTGAAGTGATCCTCTCTTGAGTTCCTGTTCTCTCTGAGTTCTGTGTTGGATGTTCGGAGTACATCTGTGTAACAGATCTCTGAATCCCAGAAACCTGTTGAATGAGCAGTTGGTGGCTCTCTAGGTATTTTAATGTAAATTTTGGGGCTTTAGGATAGGAATGTTAAAGTTAATTTAAGGACAGTCCGGACAAAATAGTGACTAGTACCATGAGCTGTTTCCGCAAAGTGTGGACTTTGCTAAGGCTGGAAAATAAGAGATGATTGTGCGGATATAAATGCTCAGAAGTTCTGCTGCAGGAGAACTTCAACAAAATATATACTTTCAGTCCAAAGAATGTAAGTTTTGTGGGACAAAAATGTAAAGTTCTACACCTCTAAAGCACTGTCAGGAGCTGAAGGGAAGGGTTTTTTTCTTCTTTCAGAGGCCTTTCCCAGTAACACTCTCCCCTTGTCAGTGAGAGAGGTGCAGACTTTTTGGGGAATAGGTAATTTTTCCCTCTCCAACACTGGAGCTGGATGTGCTGTTTGTAGACAGTCCATTTCTCATTACTATTCTGCTTCTGCTTCTTAAGGAAATGCCAGAAACAGCTCGTTCTTGTATGCACACTTGTAATACCCTGCTTTATTTCCAAGGATGAAGTAGAGCTGCAGCAAGATGAAGAAAACCTGCCCTATGAAGAAGAGATTTACAAAGATTCCAGTACCTTTCTTAAGGTGAGCTGCTTTTGCAATTGGAAGTGTAGTCAAAGCTGGCCTAGTTGTGTTAAACTGTTTCTGCAACTGATGGGATCTGAAATACAACTTTAAAGGCTCAAGTAGTGGCTTGGAGCTCACAGGTACAGAAGTTGCCCGTGACAGATCTGACTGTAACTGGTGCTTGCATTGTTCTGAGGCAGCTCACAATGAGCTGCAGGAATGGTGGGCCTGGTTTGGAACTAAAAGGATGGTTTGGGGCAGTAGAGCTTACAAAGGCATGTTGAAAAGATCCTTTCTCATTTATCAGGCTAACATGTACAATGTGTCTGTGTATGTTCAGTTATCTCCTGTTACTCTCTCTGAACTTCTTCCTGTTCTCCAGGGCACTCAGAGCTTAAATCCACACAACGACTACTGCCAGCACTTTGTGGATACAGGACACAGACCCCAGAACTTCATCAGAGACGTTGGTATGTCACAGCCAGTAACTGTTTGAAGATGACTCATGTGATTCAATAGAGCTTCTTTTTCTTCTCCTCTTTTTAATTCCTTACAGTTTCTGGGAAGTGCAGATACACAAACTCTTCCTAGTTTTTTGCCTCAGTGTGCATACATATCAATATAGACATCTATATGAATGGTTTTATTTTCAGTTACTTTGGAGGTCAATATTACCAAGGCTGCTCTTACCCTCAGTTTTACTTAAAAGTATTTCACAAGGAAAATTTTGTTTTCCAAACTAAGTTCTTTTGATTACAGAAAGTAAATGAGTTTAATGAGGAGATCCTGAAACCTCTGCAAGTTTACAGTTCACCTGGGCTGTATTGCATCTTAAGCATGTAAAGTATAGGAAATACTGACATTTAAGTCAGGAAGCAATATGGATAATGTTTCCCAGCTAAATTAGGTAACTGCTGACAGTTTGTTAGAATGCCCATGTTTAGAGGATGTGGCTTTTCAAGTTTACATGTATCCAGACAACTTGCTACTGAAATGATGCTACAGGAGGCCTGAGTTTAAACTTGCTGAAACTAAGGCACAGTTTGGTCCTGTTTCCCAGAATAGGTGCCTGGCATTTGGTTTTTAAAAGGAGCGGGACATCTCCCTCTGCAGTTTTATGCAACAGTTTTCAGTATTTTATCGAGTGTAAGGTTGCCGGGGCAAGGGGGTTGTGTTTTTAGATGGCAGCCCAAAGAGGTTTGGTTTGCCTCCAGAGGCTTTTAGTTTAATCTTCTCAGTATTTTGTGAATGCTTCTTTGAAGCACATCTGGATGGTTTTTAAGAAAAACAGGCTGTTTTGACTCAGTTGGATCTTTATCTCAAAAGCACTTGGGCTTCACAGTTACGTGCTTGGGGCAGTTCTACACTCTCCTTGGAAATGAGTTGGGAGAAAGAGCAGCCGCTGTTGTGTGCCACGACTGCCCTGCTGTGTAAGGGATGGGGAAGAGACGGGACAAACGCGTGTGCAGGTATCCATGTGGAGGTGAACGTGGCAGCAGCAGCTGGGCCAGAGCCTTTAACAGGGCTGAGCTGTGTCCAGCTGCACATTGATGAGGTGAGCACACGTTTTCTACAGCATCATCATGGCTATGCTGTCATGGACGTGGCTCACAGAAAAACAAGTGGTTCTAGAACACCCAGCTGTATCTTTTTGATGTTGCTGTTGGAAAAGAGGGAGACACCCATGAGTCTGGTTAGTTTGAGGGGTTTTGATTGAAAACTCTTTTCTGTCTATCACAGCTTAGCTGCTGCTAACTGGCTTCTGTCTCTGCTGCCCTGGGGTATTGGACTCACAGTGGCTGGAAGCAGCACAGTGGTGGAAATCAGGAGAACACAGCAGTAGCTTAAAACTGTTACATATGTAAGGAGAAGGATGAAAATAACTTTTGGGTGTTTTATGCACGAGTAGCAAGAGATAATGAAGGTTAGGTACTGAAAATCTCTCTTTTATCATTGCATTCCTAGATTGGGACTTAAGAAGTTTGAATAAAAATCAGGAGAGAGATGAAGGGTTTGTGGGTTTGGGTGAGGGTTTTCCCCCTATTTATTAGTACCATTCCAAGTTGTACTTTTGAATGAACATGAAGCCTTTTAAATAACTCCTACTAACGTTGAAGTGATACTGCTTGGGAAGCAGGAATGGCACCTTGTTGGTTTATGCTGAACTTGCTGCTGGCAGTAGCAAACCCATTGTCTCTAAGGGAGAATGAAATAGACTTCAAAGTATATTTTCCTTTTTACAGCATTTGCTGCAGAAGATCTAATGAGGGTTCTCTGCTTTGCATTCTGTACATGAAAGGTTGGCAAATTGACATCATAAAGCTAAATGTAGGAACGTGTTCAGATCTTCATGACTGCCACCACAGCACCAAATCTCAGTGTAAGGGTTGCCTCAGGGAAGCGGCCACAGCCCAGGTGCCACCTTGGAAACAGTCATCAAAGATTACACCGACTATGCTGTGAATTAATGTCAATTAGATCTTAATAGAAGTTTATGGGTGGGGGAAAACCAAAATAACTTCTTTCATCATCCAGTTTAACTGAAAGGTTGTTTCCTTCTGGGAACTGGAGCTGTGAATTCCTGGTCCACTGTAGTGCTCTAGAGAAGATCAGAGCATAGACACTGCATCAGTAACAGCCCTGATTAGCTGGGTGAGGGCAGGAGGCTTTTGTTAAGTGCTGAACAAAAAACTGCTTTAAAGGGTTTGCTTTGTTCTAACAGAAATTAAAACTAGGCTAAATATTAACATTCAGACCTATTCAGAATACTGGACAATGCTTAATTGATAGAGATTTACTCTGTTAAGTAGTTGTTAACTTCATGTTTTCTTCTTCTTAGGCTTAGCAGATAGGTTTGAAGAATATCCAAAACTTAGAGAGCTCATCAGATTGAAGGATGAGCTGATATCTAAATCTAACACTCCTCCCATGTAAGTGTTCTTGTGGAAAATGCCTTTCTTCTCCAGACCTGTTTGAAGTTAGCTGTCTGCTTTGCAAATCTCTTATCTTCAGCACCTGCTTAGAGTTTACATTTTTCTCTTTCTGTTTGTGTATACAAATGAATCAATTGAAGCACAGAAGAATAAGATCACTCTGGTTTTGTTGGTTTAATTTAGATGTTTAATCCAGTGAATAAACTCAATTTTCTTTCCAGTGTGTGATTATTTATAGTCTTTAAAGCTTTGATTTTTTTAAAACCAAATTGTCAACTGATTTGGCTGCAGGCTTTAATTTGATAACTAAAAGAATATCATGTGGTGGTGAATCTCATGTTACCATGAGGTTTATGATAACAAGAAGAGCTTTGAAAAATTTGCCTCTTAATATAACCTTAGCTTTTCTTGTAGCAGCTGTTTTTTGTATAGTGTTCAGCTATTATCTCAGTATCCATCAACCACATGTTTCTTGGGAGCTGAAGACAAAAATGTTTAGGCTGACTGCAAGTCATTTGCCCTTATTAACTTGGAATTACCTCGGAGTTTTTGCTGAGTGTCAGACACAGCCTCAGTGTGCAGCGTGGTATTCCAGGGATTCAGACCTCTCTGAACCCAACCTTGTGCTTGTCATATGCAGTAGTCTTAATCTGTACCACAGAGATCCACCTTATTTAATGATGGTCACGTAAAACCCCGTGAAATAGTTGTGTGAACAACGGAGTGCAAACTGCAGAACTCAACCTGCTCTTTCAAGCTAGGCATGTTTTGGTCATAAAGTACAAAAGGGAGAGACCCACTGATCAAATACTGCCTTCTGACAATACCAAGTACACATACGGAATCTCTTCCACACACTTTTTGGGAAGGGGAAGGTGATGGTCTACTGATCAGCTGTGCTACGGTTAAAGGAATTTTGGGGAGTGCAGTGTAATTTTTGACAGTGATAGAGCAGTGAGTGGTGTGCAGGTGTAGAGGAGAGTTGTAAGAGTGTGTGTGAGCGTGTGTTTAAAAGAATCAGTGGGAGGGGGGATTTTGCTTGGTACAGGAACAGAGAAATACATGTATACTATATAAAAAGTAACAATTGTCCAGTGTTTAGAATCTTTGGAATAATTCTACAAACATGCCACTTTCCCAGTGTGCCAGGCAGTGAGTGTTTGCCTCTTAAATATTTATGTTTCCTCCTATGATAGTTCATGGGTTTACAGAAAGTGCAGTGAGTCTGCACTAGGTATGGTTGTATAGTCTGTGTACGTATCTGTTTCCTGCTTGCTAAGTTGGAATCCTGAAAACTGTTTATTAAGACTACTTAAAAACCACAATGCAATAGCGTCCAGCCTTGATTAGGTGAGGATGTGTAATGGATCTCCTCTGGATTTAGAGCATTTGAGATGTACAGCCCACCCAGGAGACCCTGTGCTATTAACTGGTGGCACAGAAGGGCTGTGTGGAGTGTGGTTCTCAGGCCACTGTTGCACCCTGTCCAAACAGTCTGGCATCTTCTGTTCAAACAGGTATTTGCAAGCAGACTTGGAAGCCTTTGATATTAGGGAACTGAAGTCCAAATTTGATGTGATTCTCCTGGAGCCACCATTGGAAGAATATTACCGAGAGACTGGCATCACTGCCAATGAAAAATGCTGGACCTGGGATGACGTAAGTACCCTTTTGCTTTTTTCATACATTTGTTTAAGTAAATAGTTTGTGGGTTTCATTTAGTAAATACAACTTCTTGTTCTCTCTGAGCCTGGCTGAAAACTTGAACCTGGTAATAGTGGGTTTTCTCTCTGCCCTTACCTTCACTGAGCTTTCTGTTTGATTTTTGGCTGTTGAAATTACCTAATGTCCATTGAAAATATTCCCTTGTTTCTTGAAATTCTTGAGATTCTTAAGGCATGCTTTCTAATATGCTGGTCTTTAGTAAAAAGTGCAAGCAAGTTTGCTTTACTGACATTCCTCCATTCTCTAAGTATTGATTGGGCAAGAAATTTTAATGGTCAAACCAGTAATAATCCCTAAAAACTTAACAAAATAGATAAACCTCACTTGTGGAAGTCTTTCACTTGTATTTATTAAAAAATGGTGCCTGGCAGTGCTGCCCATGGAAAAAAACATTCCATCCTAATAGAAAAACTGGGGTGTTGGAGGCAGGACTCATCCTCCTAGTTAGGAGTTACTGCATTATTTTTCCTCGGAGTGGCACTGAATGAAGCTTGATTTGATGTGTTAGCAAGTTAGATATGAATCCTTTCAACTTGTGATGACTAAGAGATGCTTTGCATCCAAAGTTATTTCGGCTTGAATGTTACTCATTTGCCATTGTTGAACCACTGTCCTCATAAATTCTGGCTGCTTTCCCTGAAAGTGAAAATGGAGAGAATGTCTTTGCTATTTAGTGATAGGAATTAAGCTGGGATTTTCAGAACAACCTTCATGTAAGTACTTACAGAGAGGAGAAGAAGCAGAGTACTGTTGCTGCTGTATTAAATATTTTTGCTGCCAGTGGAATGATAGAACGAAGCAGAGATTTGAGGAGGAGATCATGTGGGTTGTGTTGGTCTTTTAAGTCCAGAATTTTTTATGCAGGTAGGATTTCTGTTTGTGGTGGTTTCATCCCAGCCAGCAGCCCAGCCCCAGGCAGCTGCTCGCCCACTCCCCCACCAGTGAGATCAGGGAGAGAATTGGAAGGCCAAAAGCTGGAAAACTCATGGCTTGAGACAAAGACAGTTTAATGGGGAAAGCAAAAGCCACGCACACAAGCAAAGCAAAATAAGGAATTAGTTCCCTGCTTCCCTTGGGCCCCCAGGTGTGCTTCCTGATGGTTTCTGTGACAATGTCTCAAGACTCAGTATACTTCCTGATACAACTGGTGACTTGTATTTAATTCAGGAACGCTTTTATTGCACTTATTATTACTAGATCATGAAACTGGAAATTGAAGAAATCGCAGCCCCAAGGTCATTTGTATTTTTGTGGTGTGGCTCAGGAGAGGGTCTGGATCTCGGCCGAGTGGTAAGATGTTGTTTTAATTCAATTTATCAGGGACAGGCTTAAGAGTTTATTTTTATCTTTGACTTTTCCCTGTATAGAATTCTCAGCCCTAACTGCTGAGAGATGTTTTGTTACTGTGTTGGAGGAGATGTGATTTTAAATGGCATTAACTCTTTAGATACCGTAAATGTCCAGAGGAGTCACTGACTGTGCGAGGGAGCAGAATTCCTGGGGGTCTTGGCTTTGGTGTATATGTGTTGACAGAGGAGCAGGTTGCCAAGTTACAACTTTTTTAACAGAAGTCTCAGTGGTTTTCTGCCAGGAATATTCATGCTAGGAGACAGGTCCTACTGTTTCATAAATTGAGATACAATTGTCATCTTTCTGCATGCCAGGGAGACGCTGCTTGTGTTGGGGATGCTGCACTAAGAATTCCCAATTGGCTCCTGCTGTGCTGAAACATTCTTTATTTAGTTGGAGCAGTGCTTTCCATGAAAACAACTCACAGACAACTGTTTAAGGGCAGCCTGTAGTTACTGATTGGTTTGCTTTGGCTGAAGTTGGCCAGCTAGGTGGGGTTTGGTCATAGACAGGTTTGTAGTAGCTGGACAGTCGTTGAGTAAGAAAAGTCTAGTGCCTGCGTGAGTGTTCAGGTCAGTTGATGTTTATGTGTAGTGTGAACTGTTTTACTTGTTCCTAACATCTAGTGTCTGCGCAAATGGGGTTACAGAAGATGTGAGGACATTTGCTGGATAAAAACAAATAAGAACAACCCTGGCAAGACTAAGACTCTAGACCCTAAGGCTGTCTTCCAAAGAACCAAGGTAAAGGATTTGCTCTATTCCTCCTCTGTTTCCATTCTGTCTCTCTGTGCTAATGACACACCTGGTGACAGGCTTGTGAGAAGGCCAACAGGAGGACTTACCAGTTCTGTTCTGCAAAGTACATTTTATGGAACTAAACTTAGCAATAGATTTTTACTAAATTAAATGTCAAAAGAAGGTATTTCTACCCTGTAGAACTGGCTGTTGGTTCTAAATGCACATGTGCAGCTGTGCACCCAGAGCTCGGACCAGAGGGAGGTCTGGGGGAGCCAGAGCTCAGACAGCATCTCCTGCCTTCCTGGAGGTGATTGAATAACACAAATGATAGAATGGATCAGCTTGGTTTAAACCAAACTTTTTTTTTTTTGAGATGCTTTGTTGAGGATGTGTATTGAAGGAGGTGCAGAGAAGCAAGTGTTCTGGTTTGTGACTCCAATGTCTGTTGTTCAGAAACTTAGAGAAACATAAATGTGACTCATAAATAATGGGTTTGGGTATATATGAGTGTAACTGGAAGTTTTACTGAGTGTAGAGGGCTGGTTGGCAATTTATTAATTTCAAGTGAATGAATTCCTTGTTCGTTAATCATTCATTGCCATTAAACATCCTCAAGTCTGTCTCAAATTGGCCATTGTTAGGCGTATAAACTTCCCTTTAGGATATCTGGAATCTTCCTTTGCCTTGCATTTACATTAATCTGAAGTTTGTTTGAAAGTGTGTTGTATTAGTTACAAATATTTATAAATATTGTGTGTTTATTGCATATAGTACTGCAAATATGTGCAGTTTCCTCCTGAGGGCAAGGTTAAAACTAACACAGGAGGATTTGAGGGGACTTTATGTCTTTGTTTAGCAAAGAAAAATAGTTTCTGGCATGGGGGAATTCCTGTTTGTTGAGCAAGAGTTGGGCTGAGGTTTGTGATGAACTTTGAAAATGGAGTGAATTTGCTCTGACCAAACAAACACTGTTGTCAAGCTGTGCTTAGAGCAGCAAATGTGTTCTGTTCTGGCTGACTGAGGCATCTCTCAGTCAAACAGATTCTTGGTGCTGTGCCACCTGTCAGGGGATCCCAGGTATTTGTGAGTGACATGCTGTGTGGTATGGAAGTAGAATGTTTGGGATAGTTCTCCTAAGGATTGGACTGAGGAGGCTTGGCTTGGTGGGTGATTTGCTTAGCAGTATTCTGCTTTTCACTTAGGTAAATTCCATGTCCAAACCCGTGTTGCACTCATGCAACACCATCTGCACAGATTTGTCAGGTCTGATGTTGTGCCTTTCATGTTTACCCAGTAACTCTGCAAAAACCCTTTCCAAAATTTGGGAATGATTATGTGCTCTTGTCTGCAACTGTTTCCTGAGCCATCTGGTGGCGTTCAGTGAGTCAGAGTATTTGATCCCGGGGAGCATCGCTCATCCGAGATTGATATTCCCACCAACAGAGCTCTGAAATGAGTATGTAGGAGCCTCTTTTCATCCTGGAACAATCGTGGTGATTCCTCATTCATGGGTGCCACATATCACTCACTTAAATTGTTCTGCCGTGTTTGTTGTAGAAGGAAGGAAAGCAATGCATGGTACAGCTCAAGAACTCTTCTAATGCTGATGAGCTGCCTGAGGGTGCACGGGCAGTGTGATAGTGGTTGTGGGGTTTTGTGCAGTAATATCTTCTACAAAGGAACCTGAGGGGAATTCTGAGGGATACTTCATTAACAGAGGTACAGTGTGGAAAAGTACATCTTATTTCCACTGTCTTGTTTTGTGGCTGAAAACTTTTTAAAGTAATACCTGAATAAAGTTAGGATCAGAATACCTAAGACAGGTATTAATCGTAATAAATAACCATTCCTTGCTTTTGCCATCATGTTTTTTTCTCCTTTTTTTTTTTCCTTGTTGAGACTTCTCAGCCTTTCCAGCCTAAAGTTCTGTAATTGAAGAAGTCCAGATACCTGACTTCAGCCTTGATTTGAGTTTTACCTCCTCATAGTGTAGTTTATCAGGCTTCAGCTTAAAGTACTGATCTGCTTTGTTCTCAAATGGCTCCTGTGGTAGCTCCAGCTTTTCTGCTCTAGTTCATGCTTCAGACTTTCCTCTCCTGTAAGAGTGGGATGTGCTGTGCTTAGAGCTGCCCGTGCTGTCCCTGGTGCTCAGCTGGCGCCGCAGTAGGTGTGACAGGTGACAGCTCTGTGTGTCTGCAGGAGCACTGCCTCATGGGCATCAAGGGCACCGTGCGCCGCAGCACCGACGGGGACTTCATCCACGCCAACGTCGACATCGACCTCATCATCACTGAGGAGCCTGAAATCGGCAACATAGAGAAACCCGTGGAGATTTTTCACATCATTGAGCATTTCTGCCTTGGGCGGCGGCGGCTTCACCTCTTCGGGAGGGACAGCACCATTCGACCAGGTAGCTGCTATGTTGGTTTTAATCAAACAGAAAAACTCATTTTGGGGTCCTAAAGAGATTTCCAGATCTATGTCACAGGTCAGACAGCAGATCTCAAGGAGATAGATCTTTGGGGTATGCAAAGATCTGGCAGTCACAGAACTGTTGTTTGGAAATTTTATGGCAACTATAATTTCTGTAGTTTTTTTCAGAAGAGAGATTTTTGTGAACCAATATTTTTGCCCATCCATGTGTTTAATTAATCAGTGAGCATAACAAAATCTAGTTGGGATGTCTTTTCTCCCATATGTTTATGCTTCTCAGAAAAGTGATTTCTTTCTCCATCTGATTTTCAACCCCTACGAGCTTAATGCTGTTGCCGGTGTCTGAAGATGCAGTATCTCACAGTGGATGCTGCGTCTGGCATGATGCAAAATGCAAGAAATGCATGGATCAGGACACATTGTTCAGGTGTTCAGTCCTGCTGCCAGTGTCTCACAGAGTCAGGTTACTCTGCTTGAACTTCTGTATTTCTTAAAAACATTGTTGAGGTGTAAGGACAAGTAGGAAGAAGGGGTAGGGGCTTGTGAAAGTGTAGCATGAATGTTGCCACAGCAATAAAAAACTTAAAATAAGGAAAATAAGCCCTTAGAAATACCCAGCTAAAATCTTAACTTTGCAACAACTCTAGAGGTGACTTTTCATTCTGTTCAGTGCCGCTGATACATAGGGAAGTGTTTCTCCCTGCCACTTGAGTGTTCATTTACTGGGAGAAGTTCAACAGTGGCCTTGCAGCCTGAAGTTTGTTGTTGCTCCTGCTGACTGTGGTTTTGTTCCCGAGGTTGGCTGACGGTGGGACCCACCCTCACAAACAGCAACTTCAACGCGGAAACGTATTCCTCGTATTTCACGGCTCCCAATTCCCACCTGACCGGCTGCACCGAGGAGATCGAGAGGCTGCGGCCCAAGTCCCCACCACCCAAGTCCAAGTCCGACCGGGGCGGGGGTGCTCCCAGGGGAGGAGGAAGAGGAGGGACTTCTGCGGGACGGGGAGAAAGGGGCAGGGAGAGGAACAGAACCAACTTCCGCGGTGAGCGGGGCGGCTTCAGAGGGGGCCGTGGAGGGACCCATCGAGGGGGCTTCCCCACCCGCTGAGGAGATGATGGCTGCTTCCCCTGGCCTACGCCGTGTCTGGGAATCTTTTCTGTAGTCTGCTTTTTCCTACAGTGAATTCCTCTGGGGACTTAAGCTAGATGACTTTTACAATTGTTTTTGGTGCACGCCGTTCCAGACAGTCGGCCTTGCAGTCTGGCACAGCCCCTCACCCGTCCATGTCCTGCTCAGGGAACACTGAACTCAGAGCAGAGAGCACCAGCCCTTCACACCACGGGTAGGACAGAAATGATCCCCTTGCTCTCCCCCTAGGAACCTTGCAAGCTGGAGACTTCTTTTTCAACTTCATTTTCTCCAAAACATGGATTCCTCCTCCATCTTTGGAGGTTCGGGTTTGGAGTGACTTGCATTAATATGGTGGAACGGGCATGAAATGCAGTTCTGAATTGCATGGCCACAGCAGACTTGCTGTGTCTGAAAAAGTGCTGTGTCTCTATTGACACCTATTATAACTTCTCTGAAACCAAGGAGCAAATGAAATAAATAGAATTCTATTTTTTCTTATTTGGTTTAAACTTCCCAAATTATTCCTGGGAATGGGAAATGTTAATTTTTAATTTGTGGTGTATATGTACTCACCTGTCGTGTCAGTAGTGGGGAGAGCTGTAATTCTGTGCAGTTGTGTGTTGTCCGTCCTGGAAAGCACCAAGTTGTGCATTTAGGAGCAGCCCAGAGGTTGTGCACAGGTCTGGGTTGCTCCTTGAGCGGGGATTTTCCCCCAGTGTGTGTCTGTAACACCTTGTTCCGTGGGAGGGAAGAGCAGTGTCACTGCAGAGCAGTCCCAGAGACCTCGCGGGAGGGAGGAATGCAGCGGGAGGTGCTGTGAGTGCGTGATCGCCTGGTGACAGGGAACACTGATGGGACTGAGTGCTGCCTTTGCCTGTGGGTATTGCACACATTTGGGAATGGCTGTTGCTGATCCAGTGCAGCGTGGAAAGACAGTGACCCCCTTCCCTATGTACAATGTCCATTTTTAGCAAAACCACAACTCAGTTTCTTGTGCAGTTCTTGGTAGGCTGAATAAACCCAGCTTTCGATGTCTCAGGGTCTTAGGTGTGGGTTTTGGAAAACTGGTGTTGAAGTCTCAATGTTTCTTTTGAAGCCCAGCTTTTAAATGACTGTCCTGTAAAGTAGCAGATTATTAAACATGTTTATCAAAGCTGATGTTGAAATCATCTTTCTTAATGTCTTGTGGCTTTGTTCTCCTTAAGGTTTTGGAGTTGCTTAGTGGTTTCTTCTGTGCTGTTGTAGACAGGAACTGTTCTTTTGATTTTGAAGATTTTGATGGGCTGGGGAACTCCCTGGCTTTGGTAGTGTTCAGCAGGGGATTGCCAATGGAAACCGCCTGTTTTTTACAGCTCGTTTCTTCCTCTGTCGTATGTGCACATCTGGAGGGTGTCTGGATGTGGGGAAAGGGAGTTTTTAAGGTGATGTTCATCTGGTCATTGCTGAAGTCTGCCACAGGCTATTTGGAACAGCATCTGAGAGAAGGTAAATGCCCTAGTAGGGCCACTTTTTTTTGGTGATTTTTGCCCTAATTGTGTTGTTATTCAAAAAGGAAAGACACTTTACCTCAGGACCACTACTTTTGTGCCACGGACAAATATTTTTTTGTTTTTCAATGAGTAGAAATGGTTAATTTTCATTTCCCCCTTTTAATTACATGCCCATGCTGGTAGTTCAGTGAATGGGCAGTTCTTAACATACAATTAGGGTAAACGGAAGAGGAGGGTCAAAAACAACTGTACCTGATGTGCTTCTGTATCAGTTTACAGAAGCTGCGGTACTGCTCAAGACTTCACTGACTGCAGAAAGTAGTGGCAGGTGATGGAGGCTTCTTGGTCCTTCCACTCAGAGCAGAAATGGCTCAATTACTGTAAGGTTAAAAAAAAAGAATAGTGCTGTAGCGAGTGTTAAATTAGAGCTGTCTGGATGGGCCACCTTTGCCAGCAAAGTCTGATGTCCATGTTGTTAACAAGCAACTGATGGAATATTTTAATTGAGGTTAATGGACAAGGAGCTCCACCTCTGCACTTGTCCTCCATAAAGAACAACACTGCCCCTGCTCGTCTGAAGGTGGCATTTCAGCCTTGGCAGACTGACAAAGGCCGTACAAGTAAGGCAGCAGTGCAGGGCTGTGTGCTCCCTCATCTTGGTCCATGTCCTTGTGGGGACAGAGATGAGACTTAGGAAGTACTGGAGTGAGACACAGTCCCACACGCCCCATTATACAGTAAAAACAGCAGGTCATTTCTTAGTCACTGGGATTTGGGCCATATAGAAATGGTGACTGGAGATGAAAAGCTTGTAATCGCATCAGTAGTTGTCAGTTAATGTCTCACTTGTAACACTTCCAGAGGAAGGGGAGGAGAAGGCTCAGAGTCACTGAGCTGATGAGTGTTTCACTTGGCACAAGGAAATGAAGACTTAACTTGAGCACGCTCTCCCGGAAGATAAAAAGCCTGGTGAGTTTCTTGTTTTCCCCTTCTATTACATGCATAATGCCTCCAGTCTGATTTGGGGTGCCTGTCTAGATCTTGTCATGTCTTTCCATTCTGGAGGGGGCTGAGAGTCCTTGCATTATCTTGCACCCTGTGAATGCAGCCAAGGATCCAACACCTGCACTGACAGGGTACTCAGGATGGCTCAGCATTTGCCTGCAGAGGGAATCTCAGACCCCAGTCATTGTAGATCACTGTGTGTAAATCAGCCATCAGCTGCAGAATTCTCTGCACTCTCTGACAGTGTTGGCTACAAGGAGCTGCCTGGAAGGCTGCGTGTGCTGTGCAGGTTGGCTCTCAAGCAGTTTTGAAAACAAAAAGCTACTGTCAGGAAGAGCCACCCTCTGTGCACAAAGGGCAGGTGACACCTTCTGCAGCAAGTGCAGCCTGGCAGTGCTGCTGGCAGCTGTAGCACCACCATGCCTGTGGTTCTTAGGGACATCTATCAGACATTACAGAGTAAGTTATTCATCCTAACATCATAAAAAGTCCTACAGTCCGCAGAGGGGGCAGTGGGGTTTAGCAATAGAGAACTGCTCTTGGATAGAGAGGTCACAAGGAATGCCACAGCAGTAACAGTTGCCATATAAGTAATGTCATTTGTGTATGAAAATGAAGGCACAGATCAGTGTCCAGCAGCAACACCTTTTTGTACAAACTTCCTTGCAGTCCATGCTGTGTAAAAGTAAATGAAAAAAAGGTCAGTGCCCTATTAGACAAATGCACTGTAGCAGCAGTCCCCCATTAGCTCAGGGCAGAAAATACCTTTTCCTTGTCTGTATTGAGCAGTTTTTTGTCATCTCTGTTTTTCAGCTTCCCTGGTGCCTCCGCGGTTGGCAGAGAAGAGTGGAAGATGAACAATTTCCCAGCACATTCTGCAGCCTGTTCCAGAGACACCACATTGGCACATTGGTTACTGCAGGTTTAACAAGCCCATAGAGAACAGTGGGCACTTTCTGCAAGTTCCTCAGAGTTCACCTCTGAGGAGCTTGCAGAAATTCCTTTCCAGGCTCAGGACCTGATGGAATTCAGTCAGTACTTCGGTCAGCTCTGCTGGCCCAGCCATTCTGACAGCACCTTCTCCAGAGGCAAAAGGAGGAGCTCCTCTCTTGGACATGTTCCACTTGGATACAGGCATTATGCAACAGGCATCAAAACACAAATACTCCAATTGGATCAGAATAAAAGGAAATGCACTTGAACAGAGTAATTCAGTTCAGGCACACTGCTGTTCCGTGCCTGTTTCTAAATGGGTGACAGTTCCGTCCTTGTAGGCGACTCCACATTGAAATCTACACACAAATCAGAACTCACCATGTTCACAAAACATTCCACCTTTCAAAATAAGCTGTGGCTTTCTTCTGGCAAAGCAGAAGTCTCAGCTATGGCAGAAACACAACTGCAGGCAGCACCTGACTTGTAAAATGGCTGAAATTTCACCCCTGGTATTTCAAGGACAGTTACTTTTGGTCACCAATGACAATTTCTTCAATTCCTTTGAAGAAGCCTTCTGCTGAAGTCTGCTGAAAGACTTCCCAAATACCTGTTTGTCCTGATACGCATCAGGAATTAGTTGCTTTTAATAGACATTGCTTTTAACAAAATTTCTAAAATGTACGTGTTAACAAACTTGTCATCATGGTTGTTTACCCCTGTGGCTACCATTAGCCCTGTGGTGCCATTATGTACTGTAATTAATGTTCTGTTATTATCTATTTCTTGGTTTCCATTACTAAACTGTTGTGATCTCACAGCCTGGGCTGGGTCTTGTTTCTGATTCCCCTCCCCAGCCCGCTGCAAGGGTGGGAACTGAGCGAGCGGCTGCCGGTGCAGAGCTGCCGGCTGGGGTTCAGCCAGCCCTGCCTCAGCTCTGGGGCTCACCCAGAGACCAGCGCTGCCTCTGGGGCTCAGAACTGAGACCCAGCCCTGCAGCTTTGGGCTCACCAAGGCCCTGGGCTGTATCTGGGAGCTCAGCCCCAGACTCACTGGGTCAGCTTTGGGCTTCACAAAGAGAGGCTGAGTGCTGTGTCTGGGGAGCTCGAAGTTCAGGCTCAGAGCTTCAAACCAGAGACTCCATCCTGCATCTTGGACTTTGAGAGCAGGCTCAGATGGCTGGATTTGGGGCTCAGGCACAGTGGCCAAGCCCTGGTTTGGGGGTTTAAATCGGACCAAGAGAGCCGAGGCTTCAGAGAGCCTGTGCCGCAGTTTGCCTGCTCAGAACCAGGCTCCTTTGGCCAAGTGCAGACACAGGTGAACTGAGTCATGATCTGGGGGCTTGGAACCAGTCACTCAGAGTGCCTTTGGGCTCAGAGTAAATTCTGCATTTGAGGGCCTCGAGGCAGAGTCCCGTGTCCTGGGGTTTGGGCTTCACAGAGTGATGTGTTTTGGGTGAGGGCTTGAAAGTAAAGCCCAGACCCCGTGTTTGGTGTTCAAAACCGGCTCATTTGGCCAGCGTCAGTCGCAGCTGCTCAGCTCGAAGGCCGCCCGCCTTTGGCACGGCCCAGTGCCGGCCTGACCCGGCCCCACGGAGAGCTCAGAGGCAGCGACTCGGAGCCGCCTTCGGGGCTGGCGGCGGAGCCCCAGTGCCCGGTTTGGGGCTCAGCCCGGGAGGGGTTCGGGCTCAGAGCCGAGCCCGAACCGCGTTTGGGGCCACGGGCAGAGCCCGGCCCCGCGCGTCGGGCGGAGCTCGGGACCCCAGGGCTGCCCCGGCGGAGCAGGAGCGGCAGCAGCGCACTCGGCTCCGGCGCCCGCCCCGGAGCGGCTCCTCCTGCACGTGGCGGTCCCAGTGCCGATCCCAACCCCAACCTCGTCTCGGTCCTCCGGTCCCGGGCCCGCACCCCGCCCGCCGGGGAGCGACGGCACCGTTCGGGACCCCGGCCGACACCGGCAGGATCCGGACGCGAATCTCCGGGTCCCGTCCCGGCCCCGCCGCAGCGCCCCGGGCTCGGAGCGAGAGCCGAGAGCGCCCCCGCCGGGCCGGGGCCGGCACCGCGCCGAGCGATGGCCCCGGGACAGCGCCCCCCAGCGGGACAAGGGCGGGCGGGGCGGGGCGGGGCCGGGCAGGTGCGCGGGGCGGGGCCGGGCAGGTGCGCGGGGCGCCAGGGCGGCTGCGCGGGGCGGGGCCGGGCAGGAGGGCGGGGCGGGGCGGGTTCAGGTGCGCGGGGCCCCAGGGCGGCTGCGCGGGGCGGGGCCGAGGGCATTTAAGCCCCGGAAATCGCCCCCAGCGCCATTTGCTCCCCGGCGCTCGGTGGGGTCGGCAGCGGCCGCTCCGGGCTCTCCCGGCGAGGCCCAGGTGACGTCTCCCCCTCTGTCTCTCCTCTCTCCCCCTCCTACCCCTCACCCCGCTCCTTCTCCGCTCCTGAACACCCCCGTCCGTCCTCTCCTTCCCCCCCTGCATACCCTGACCCCCACTCCAGCCGTTCTTCCTCCCCCTCCTACCCCGCACTTACCCGGCTCCCTCTCCCCTCCTCAATCTCTCCTTCCCTCCTTTCACTGCTCCCTTCCGTCCTCTCTCTGCACACCCCGACCCTCCACTCTACCTCTCCTTCTTCCTCCTCCTACCCCTCTCCCCGCCTGGACCCCCCCTTCCCTCCTCTCCCCGCCCCATCCTACGCACCCCGACCTCCCCCCAGCCTCCTTCCTCCCCTCTCCTTCCCCCGGGCACCCAGCCCGACCACCCCCCATTCCCGCTCTGCCTTTCCTACCTACACCTCCCTGCCCCGCTCCCCTACAAACCCCGACCCTGCTTCTGTTCCTCTTCCTCATTCTCCCTCCACCCTCTCTGCCCCTCCTGACCTCCTCTCTTGCTCCCCTCTGCCCTCTCTATTCCCATTCCCTCTCTGTCCTTCTCTCCCCTTTTCCCTTTATCTCTTCCCCCCCAGCCGGGGGTTCGGGGCGCCGGATAATAAAGCCCAGAGGGCCGGAGCCCGGCGCCCCTCTCTTGTGTCCCCAAAAGGGGCCGGAGCCGCTCTGCGGGTCCCCCCGTGCAGATGACAACACTGCCCCACACTGCCGGGCTTCCGGCCTTCCCTTCATCACACCGGGGGGCGGGCGGGGGGGTCAGGGGGGGGCCCCCTCCTCAGGAGGGAGCCCGGGGGTGGGGTGGGGCAGGGTGGGCTCCCTCCTGAGGAGGGGGCCGGGGGGGGGTCGGGGGAGGGTGGGGGGGTCGGGGTGGGGGGGGGGTAGGGCCCCCTCCGGAGGAGGGGGTCCTGGGGAGGGGGTCGGGGCGGGCCCCCTCCGGAGGGGGGGGCCGGGGTGGGAGGGGCTGGGGGGTCCGCCCCCCCTTAGCTCCTCCCACCCCGGACCCCTCCTCCGGAGGGGGTCCGGCCCAGCCCCCTCCCCGGGATCCCCTCCTCCGGACAGGGGCCCGGGGGGTGGGGGGGCGGGTGGGGTGGGAGGGGGAGCAGAGGGGGTCACGTCACTCTGAACCGTGATTACATTTCTGTGTCAAACGACCGCACTCCCCCTCCTGGCCCCCCCCCCCCGCGGGCCCCTGTCCGGAGGAGGGGATCCCGGGGAGGGGGTTCGGGCCGGGCCCCGTCCGGAAGAGGGGTCCGGAGTGGGAGGAGCCAAGGGGATGGACCCCCTTAGCCCCTCCCACCCCGGCCCCCCCCTCCGGAGGGGGCCCGCCCCGACCCCCTCCCCAGGACCCCCTCCTCCGGAGGGGGCCCTACCTCCCCCCACCCTCCCCGACCCCCCACCCTCCCTCCCCCTCTCCCGACCCCCCCCGGCCCCCTCCTCAGGAGGGAGCCCACCCTGCCCCACCCCACCCCCGGGCTCCCTCCTGAGGAGGGGGCCCCCCCTGACCCCCCCGCCCGCCCCCCGGTGTGATGAAGGGAAGGCCGGAAGCCCGGCAGTGTGGGGCAGTGTTGTCATCTGCACGGGGGGAACCGCAGAGCGGCTCCGGCCCCTTTTGGGGACACAAGAGAGGGGCGCCGGGCTCCGGCCCTCTGGGCTTTATTATCCGGCGCCCCGAACCTCCGGCTGCGGGGGAAGAGAGGGGATGGAAATAACAGGAGAGAGGGGAGAGAGGTCAGGAGGGGAGAGAAGGACAGAGAGGTAATGAGGGAACAGAGGGTAAAGGGAGGCAGAGGGGAACAAGAGAAGGGATCAGGAGGGCAGAGAAGGACAGAGAGGGAATGGGAATAGAGAGGGCAGAGGGGAGCAAGAGAGGAGGTCAGGAGGGGCAGAGAGGGTGGAGGGAGAATGAGGAACAGAAGCAGGGTCGGGGTTTGTAGGGGAGCGGGGCAGGGAGGTGTAGGTAGGAAAGGCAGAGCGGGAATGGGGGGCGGTCGGGCTGGGTGCCCGGGGGAAGGAGAGGGGAGGAAGGAGGGCTGGGGGGAGGTCGGGGTGCGTAGGATGGGGCGGGGAGAGGAGGGAAGGGGGGGTCCAGGCGGGGAGAGGGGTAGGAGGAGGAAGAAGGAGAGGTAGAGTGGAGGGTCGGGGTGTGCAGAGAGAGGACGGAAGGGAGCAGTGAAAGGAGGGAAGGAGAGATTGAGGAGGGGAGAGGGAGCCGGGTAAGTGCGGGGTAGGAGGGGGAGGAAGAACGGCTGGAGTGGGGGTCAGGGTATGCAGGGGGGGAAGGAGAGGACGGACGGGGGTGTTCAGGAGCGGAGAAGGAGCGGGGTGAGGGGTAGGAAGGGGAGAGAGGAGAGACAGAGGGGGAGACGTCACCTGGGCCCCGCCGGGGGAGCCCGGAGCGGTCGCTGCCGACCCCACCGAGCGCCGGGGAGCAAATGGCGCTGGGGGCGATTTCCGGGGCTTAAATGCCCTCGGCCCCGCCCCGCGCAGCCGCCCTGGGGCCCCGCGCACCTGCCCGGCCCCGCCCCGCGCACCTGAGCCCGCCCCGCCCCGCACGGGGCCGCTCCCGGCCCGGGGCCGCTCCCGCTGCGGGCGGGGCCGGGCCCGGGGCTCGCAGGTGGGCGGGGCCGGGGCGGTGCCGGTGCCGGTGCCGCTTTTCCCCCGGGTCCCGGGGCTCTGCCGTGCCCCGTCCCGGTGTCACTCTCCCTGTCCCGGGATCGCTGACCGGGCGCGGCGGCTCCGCACACGCCCCGAACAAGGGCGGGACAGCCCCGGCCGGGGCCGCCCCCGAACCGGACGCCCGGGCCCGCGGTGCCCGCAGCGGCGCCTCTGAGCACCGGCCGGGAACCGCCCGGCCCGGGGACAGACACCGCGGCTCCCGAACCGCCTCCTGCCCCCGGCACCTCCCTGCCCGCCCGGGAACTGCGCCGGGGCCTCCAGCGCCTGAACCCGCGGCGGGGCTGGGTCCGAGCCCCCGAACCCCGGCCCCTCGAGCCCCGCGACGCTGCGCTCCCGGCTCCTCATCCACCACCACAGCAGCACCGCCGAGAGGCCCCACGAGTGTCCCGGCCGTGGGAAGAGCCTCCGCCGGGACCGACTCTGGCTCCGCTGCGGAGCCCCCCGAGGGAGCCCCTGAGCGGTGCTCTCAACCTGAGCCCGCCCCGTGAGCCCGGGCCGAGCCCGGACAGCGCTGGGCCGGGGCTCCGTGTTCCAAGCACCCGCGCACGGGATTTGGGGGCTGTCCCTGGGCCCCAAACTGCGGGATTTGGGCTCGCTGCTCAAGGCCCGGGCGAGCCTCGTCTCCCAAAGCACTGAAGTCTCTGTTTGACAGCCCCGGGCCTGGCCAGGTGGGACTGGGTCCAAGTGCCGACAACGCGGGACTTTGTCCCTGAGCCCTCCACACCTTCACCCCCACCAAAGTACTCCACAGGGCTTAAGGCTCCGATTCTGAGACCGGAAAAATGCCCACAGGGTTCACAGGGTCGTGGAATTGACTGTGGCCGTCCCCACACACGGTGACAGGGAATGGACTCTCACACATTTGATTCTGTTGGGAGAACTGCCTCAGTCCAGCAAAAAACCGCAGGTGGGAAGCCTCCCCTGAAATGAAGCCACGAAGTGCAGCCTTTCTGCAGCATCCCATTATCCTCACACGGAGATATCCCATTATCCCGACACGGGGTTTGTTGTGCCACCTCCGGCTCACCGAGCACGGGGAACACCCACGGACCTGCCCGGCCCGATGAACCGAAGGGGTGGAAGGTGCCCAGGCCGGGGCAGTCAGCAGCGGGCGATGATCCCGGTATTCCTGCCCGTGCCCGGCGCTCAGGGTGGGGCAGCTCCCCAGGGATGGGTGTGTTCTTCCCATCCTCTCGGGGCAGCCTGTGCTTCGCAAGGGGAGCGGCGGTCCCGGCAGCCGGGGCTCGGCAGCGGCCCCCGGCACTGAGCAGCAGCAGCAGCGGCGGGACAGAGGGACAGAGGGACAGAGGGACGCGCCCCGAGCCCGCACGGGACTCGGTGCCGCCCGCGGGGCTCTGCTCAGGCTCTGCCGGAGGAGCAGACGGACGGGATGCGATGGGAGGGCCCGGGTGCAGCCCGGCCCCGGCAGCCGGCAGGGCTGCTCCTGAGGCAGAACTTGCTCTGTGTGCCCGAGCAGGATTAAGGGACGGCCAGAAGCGTTTAATATTTATTTTATAGACTTTCACATCAAGTGATACCAATGTGCATTCTGCAGAACAGCCACAATGTCTGCAGGCTCCAAAACAAAGATAAACAACGTTGTTTTCCTTCCCTTCTTTTATGCAATTGTATCCAGATAAGGTACTAGTACCTGATGACATTTTCTTCTTAAAACTCTGGCCCATGCCATGCTGCTGACGAGGTTTCAGAAGCAGAAAGATGAAAGTGATAAATGAAACCCCATGCCCGATTTTTGCTTTCCATTACAGAAATCCCTGGATGGATCCACGTGCTCCTCTGCTCGTATATTATCCCATGTTTTGCCTCACTCCAATCTCATTAGGAGACCCAAAGTCCAACCTGGTCTGCCTCTCACACCAAAGCCTGCTGTCATCTCTGCTCATGACATTTGCATGGCACACGTCGTTATCACACAGGGAATGGCAAAACAAATCTCATCTTGTTCTTTCTGCAATAAACAGTGAGATTTGGGGAGCTGGAGCTGTGAAATGGGGTGACACAACTCATGAGTAGCTCTCAACGTGATCCAAACATGGAGCTGCTTTTGTCCAAGCCTTCCCTGTAGAAAATACACATAAAATGTCACCAAAGCAGAAATTACTGCTGAAGCTCTTTGCCCCTCCTTAGCACACAAGGGAAGAGCCATTCCTGGGGTTACAGTGCCTTATTCCCACCTTTCCCTGCTCTTGGACCACCCCGTGTTAATTTAGATCTTTCTGGTAACTCCTTGTAGTGGAACCAAAGCAAAGTGAGGTGAAACAGCAGCGAGCCAAACCCCACCTGTTTGTGTGACCTTTCCAGCTGTGCTCCTCCCCGGGAATTGCCCATTCCTGGCACCATCTCACAGGAGGTCAGATGGGATTCAGAGGATATTTAAAGGCTGCTGGGACGATCCAGACAGCGCTTCAGGCCCTGTACAAGGGAAGAACTGCAAGATTTGCTTAGAAAGACGCTGAGCTGAGCAGAGGTGGAGGAGAGGAGAAAAGGCTGGGCCCCATCCTGATTTCCAGGCAGGGATGAGGCCAAGCCTGCAGCCACAGAGCCTGTTTGGAATCCCTAGCAGCAGGCACAGCTCCTCCTGGGAAGCTGCACTCCCTCTGCACAGAGCCATCCCCTGACTGCTACACTGCAGTGAGAGCCCTGGGATCAGAGCCTGGATGCTGGGCTGGAGCCCGGCTGTGGCTCAGCTGTGCCAGGTTCTGATTATCCAGCGGCACTGGAGGCACTTCCAGCCCTGAGCTCTCCCTCAGTCCGTAACAAAAACCAGCAGAGCCCCCAGCCTGCCCCGA
The DNA here is from genome assembly GCA_017589585.1 of Phylloscopus whistleri. Lineage (NCBI taxonomy): Eukaryota > Metazoa > Chordata > Aves > Passeriformes > Phylloscopidae > Phylloscopus > Phylloscopus whistleri. Next base: position 3,607,469 of record JADMLD010000092.1, read on the forward strand.
GCCTTGGCCTCTGGGAAGGTAAAGTATTCACTTCATTCCTGAAAGGCAAATACAGAGTCATTTTATCTCCATGGTTTGTGTTGCCTTCTGCCCTGTGCGAGTCTGGGCACGTTCACCTTTCAGTGCTCCATCCCCTGGTTCAGCTCCCCCAGCAGCTGCTGCTTTCAGCCTGGTCCGTGTGACTCCAGCTCCAGTCCCTTTCCATTGGCTCCTCGCTGCTCCGCCCCGGGAATTCCCGCCTGGGAACGAGCAGGGATTCCTTACCCCGGCCCGGGAAGCCATCATCACCCTGCACACCTTCCTCAGGCTCAGCTGGGCTGTACAAACCTCTGGTGTCCCAGGGCTCAGGGATCACACTCCCAGTGCAGCAGCTGGGAGCTGGAATCCTGTCCTGAGGACCGGGACTGATGCACGTGGGGACTGGAACATCACCAGCAGTGTTGGATGCAGTTGTCAGGAGCAGGAGCAGCCACGGCTCCCATTTCCTGCTCGCTGGGACATCACCACCCCCAGCTCAGCCTGGTCACGCTGATACACAACAGGAACTCCGTGTGCATTCCTGAGAATGCAAACACCGTGATCGTGGCTCTCGGGCTGGGGGCTGCGATCGAGATTGATTTTCAGTGATTTTAAACAATTATTTCATCTCATTGCTCCATTCTTTCTACAGCTGGGACTCCAGTAAGAGGAGAAAGGGGACAGTTCACTGGAGCCCCGTCCCTGCCAAACGCCGAGGCTCCTTCAGGCCCTGAGAGAAGGCACAGCCAGGGGGAGCTGCCCCTGCTCTGCTGGGATCGCACCCACGAGGGAGAGATGTCTCTGTGAGAATCGGTCTCACTGCTTTTATGCCTCACAGCTCCCACTGAAATTATTCTGACCAGAACTGAGACTGCTGAGCATCACTGAGCAGCAAAGGAGACTTTCAGCAGTCCCCCAAACCTGGCAGAAATTACTGCTGGCGATGGCCTGAGCCCTGGGGTGAGAGTTCTGATGGAAACAGCAGTGACAGCCACGCTGATATTCCCCAGGAAAATGGGAAACTGCTTCTTGCCTTTGTTGGGAGAATGCCCACTGTGCACCTCCAGATGACACCCTCAGCACTCACTTGGCTTCTCAGGGATTATTAATTCCTTATTCCTTCTTCACAGGGCAGCTCCACCAGTTCCATCTTCTGCCTGTTGGGCAAGGCTCCCCTCCTTATTCCAAAGGTGAGAGAAAGGAACTTTGCAATTGCCCTTCACTGAGCTCCTCTCACATCACCTCTCACCTTTCATTTCCTTTCCAGCAAGGAGAAAGATTAAAGGGGGGAAAAGTGAGTTATCATCTATGCAAGGCCAGAGAGTGGCCTGAAGAGACGTATTTTGGATTAACTCTGGCTGTATAAAACCAAAGTCAATTGGGATTTCCTCCAAAAAAAAAGAAAAAGAAAGAAAGAGAGGAGATTATTAAAGCTATTCATAGAGTCAGATTAAGGTCTGTTCCTCAGGGCTTTAGCTTTGGGCACTTCTGTAAGCAACACGAAGCACAGAGTGTGAGTGACTGTGACAGAGGAGGAATCCATTCCCCCACCCAAACCATTGACTTGCCTTGGACAAGGACAGGAATTCCCTCTGGCCTGTCAGTGCTGCCCAGTTCCTGCCAGGGTGACTTGCAGTGCCACCAAAGCACCTCTGGTGTGCAGTGGGCACGGCTGAGGGGCTGTTGGACCTCACTGGGCTCACTCCTGTGAAGTGGAACTGTGGAATTGATAAGAAGATGCCCTTCCCTGTTTTCCATTTGTCTCCTCTCCCAGAGAATCTCCTGCTGTTCCCACAGGGCCCTGCCTGCTGCTCTGAGCCAGCAGAGCAGAGGCCTCACTCCCCCTGGCAGTTCCCATTCCTGCTGCTGGGATGGGGAGTGGCACGGGGGGAATGAACTGCTCAGGTGTCCCTGCAGCCTCCAGCACAGCTCTGCTGCCAGGGAAGAGGAGCCCAGCCCCAGGTGGCGTGGACACTGCTGGAATTCATGGTCATGGGACCATGTTCATGTCTTCTTAACATAAAAGTGCATCGATGTCCCTGCATCCTCAGTGTGCCACACTGGTGAGATGAGATGACATCATCCCTGCACCCCTGTGGCACTTATTTACAGACAGGTCAGTCACCTTGGCCTGCTCAAACTGCACCGGTCACAGCACCACTCCTGTCTGCTCAGAACCTGGCACCAGAGCTCACAACAGCTCAAGAACATCCTGCCCATTTCCTGTCTGCCTGGATTCCTCCATGAACCACTGCACCAGCAGGGTCCCAGGCCGTGCTTTCTGAACCTTTGCTAACTGCAGCTTTCTCAAGACCAAATTAGAACACACCATTATTCTCCTTCCAGATCTGTAGCTACAAAAATATTTATTCTGTAAAGTGCTGGCACAAAACAAAATCACTGACCCAGCAGCCACTGGAGTTAAGGGCAAAGTTACGACACCAGGGAGGAAAACGAGCGTCAAGATTTCTTCAAGACAAACAAACACCTCAAAGCTCCATCCTTTAAACGTGTGCCCTGGCTTGTGCCACGTTACTGAACGCGCCCCTGCTCCCAGAGGTGCGGGGAAGGGTCAGTGGGAGGGAGCGCTGCCGAACCCCCGGCTCCAGCCGCAGTTCCGTCCCTCGGCAGCGGGCGGAGAGCAGCGCCCTCGTTCGATGGGGCCAGAGGGGCCCCTGGCCCGGGCCTGGCGCTCCCTGCCCGGCAGCCGGGCTGGAGCAGCTCCCCGGTGCCCTCCCTGCCCTGCCCGGGGCTCTGGGGCGGTGTCTGCCCGCTGCTCCCCGGGGCTCTGGGGCGGTGTTTGCCCGCTGCTCCCCGGGGCTCTGGGGCGGTGTCTGCCCGCTGCTCCCCGGGGCTCTGGGGCTGTGTTTTCCCGCTGCTCCCCCGGGCTCTGGGGCTGTGTCTGCCCGCTGTTCCCCGGGGCTCTGGGCTGTGTTTCCCCGCTGCTCCCCGGGGCTCTGGGCTGTGTTTTCCCGCTGCTCCCCGGGCTCTGGGGCTGTGTTTCCCCGCTGCTCCCGGGGCTCTGGGGCTGTGTTTCCCCGCTGTTCCCCGGGGCTCTGGGGCTGTGTTTCCCCGCTGCTCCCCGGGGCTCTGGGCTGTGTTTCCCCGCTGTTCCTCACTCCGGTGCTGCCGGGTCCTGCCCACAACAAGCCCGAGCGGTCGGACCGTGACCGGGTACAAATTAAATCCTGACTGCTCCCACTCCTCTCCTTGATGCCAGAGCACGTTCTGCTCTGTGTTACAACACAAGGCCCAAAGTCATCGCACCCTTCCTGTTCCCCTCTTCATCCTCAATCCCACAAAGAACATTCATGATTGCAGTTCTCAAATAAGTTTCCTTCTCCGAGTTATTTTTCAGATTTGGCACAAACCCCCTCAATATAATAAATAATTCTAATTGGCTTACTAACAGAGGATTTAGCTGTACTTTTCCTAATAAATCCAGTTTCAGTAGAACATGTGCACAGTCATTTTTCTTTTCTAGCCCTTGCTTCGTGACTTGCCTCTTCATTTCTTATACAAAATTTCATATTTCAGATTTTAAGCTGAAGAGAAATCCCTCTCTCTGAAGAAGATTTTCCCATCAATTGAGCCATATATATTTCTAATAGGGATATCAAACCCAGCCTGACGGAACAAACACCTTGAGACACCTTCTGGACATGAATGTCTCTTTAAAAATATGAAAGCTCTAAAGGCTGAATTGTTTGCAGGTTTAACTGAACTGGAAGAACAAGAGACACTGCAATAGGACGAAATGGCAACTCAGGTCTCTAGGACATGATCAATTTTATATTTCTATTTTATAGGATTTCTCCAGCAGCCCTCATCCATAGGGATTTGCACTCCTCTTCACCCATTTAACATAGAAAATATGGACACTTAAAAAAGGGTTACCAAAATGTGCCCTTTCTTTAATCCAGTAACAAAAGCTAAATGAGGTACTTGGGAAATCCTAATGCAAAGAAACATTTTGGGTGTAGCATTTTGCTATTGAATAAGCCCCTCTGTTCTTTAACAGATATTTTTAACACCAATATTCTGTAATGGGACGAGAGCACCCTTGTTCCCATCTGTCTGTGCTGGTTTCTGTTGACCCTATACTGACACCAAATAAGTGCTGGCTTTACATATAAATTAATGTAGAATAAAGATAACTGTTATTTCTTCAGAAAGAATTCCCTACAACAACGTGAAATTTCTTCCCAAGCCAAGGGAAGTTTATTTCACCTCTGGTAATGTTACTGTGTGTGTGCTAGGTGGAAATACAGAGCTGTGAAAAGGCTCATTTTAGCAGGGACAACAGCTCACACTGGGGTTTTTTTTGTTTGTTTTGGATTTTTTGTTTTGTTTTGTTTTTTTTTTTTTGTTTTGTTTTGTTTTTGTTTTTCATTTTAGGAAAATGCCACAAAGTTCTCTGTATCAACAAGGGAAACTGGAATTCTCTAACTCAGAAACCTCAGCTCTGCTACTCCACATTTTTTAGAGTTTTACAGACAAACAGAAAAGCATCACTCAGCTGCTTTTATATTTAACACCAAGTCAAGAAATGCAGCAGCAAAAGAAAATAAAAATTAATATTTTCAACTCTATTAAAAAGCCCACAAAGGTGTGAGGACACAGAAACAGTGGATTTCTTACCTAAAAGATGTGCAGAGTCACGAATCAGGTGCCTTCCTCCTTTTCCAAGTCCTCCTCGATACTTGTGGATTCTTTGACAGGCTTCCAGTTAATTTTAAATATAACTCCTTACCTGTGTTCACCTCTGATTACACTAATTACAGGTCCCACTGTTTATAACCTGAAATCCCAAAGGGTAGGATTTCACTCTGTGAGTATAATTTCATTAGAGGGAAATGATCTCTCCTTTTTTCCACCCACTTACCACATTCTCAGAACTACACCTAAACACCAACCATTGGATAAGGGAATGACCTGTTTTTCCAGCCTGTGACTCTCAGCCTTGCCAGGAGAGATGGTGGCTCTCAGCAGGGGCTGTGTTTGCAAAGCAGTGAGACACTAAGGGCAGAGCAAGAATTGACACAATAAAGCTTCATTTAAAATCTTCCCTTCCTAAAATCTAAATGTTATCTGGAAACAGGTGTGTTTAAAGATTAACATCACTTCTGGAAAAATAAAAAGATCTCTTGATATTCTCAGAAGGAGGATGTTATTTCTTAGTCTGGCTCTGAAATTGTAGTTTACCCTGGCTGTTTACTGTTTAGGGCTGGAAGACAATTTGGCAATTGAGATATTTTTAGCTACCCAGGATCTGAAGTTAACATTTCATGAATTAGAAAAAAACTTAGAGGAATAATTGCTGAAAGGATCTGATGGGTGCAAATTACCATCAGCTTCAGCCCCTCTCAAACCCTCCCATACCAAATGGGAGACATAATACTGAAACACTTTCATAAAAGTTTTTTTCCTACTGCAAAATAGTCATCACATAGATCACACACAAAAACATCTGAATTATCACAGATCAGAAAAATTCCAACAAACTTTTGAAGCTTGTGCATTTTTACAATTGCTTCTGAGACATTAATTTTGAAAAACTAAGGATTTTAAGAAAGTTAAGATTATAGTTGCTGAATTAGCTGAAGTAGGTAGATAAGGTTTGTTAGCAGTTAACAGAAGCCAGATCTTAGACAAGCTATCCCAGATCTAGTAACTCATTGCTTGTCAACTTTATGTTTAGGTAGCTGTGCTTGTAATGAAAAACAAAATGTGGTAAATAGATCTCAAGACCACAAGTTAGTTGCAGACTTCCCATGCTTGAAGAACCCATTGAACACAGGAAACTATAAGTTCTACCAAGGATTCATTTATCAAGTATGCATTGAAAAGGTAGAAAGGTCAGAACGAGGAAGACTCATTTTACTTCCTCATCTTTAGTGACCCCTCCCAGAACAGACCCCCGACTCATTTCAGGGAACAAAGTATACATGCTTAATAGCTTTTCTTCCAATTAGCATACAAAGCGGAGAAGAGGAAGTAACAGGAGTATGAATATGCATTTGTATTTTGCATATTCACCACTTTTGTAAATAAAAGCTTTGTAATTACCTGTGATCTTTGCAGTGCGCATTAGGGAGTTATCCCACGCGCTGCCTGGCGTCACAACAAACATACAATTTCTAACTTTAAATTGTTAGAGAGTTTTTGTCCATCATAATTGGATACCGATATTAGATCGATATTCATATTTTAATAATTCACTTCCTTTCTCAGTTGTTGCCCATCTATAATTAACAGCTATACAAATAAAGGATCTTTAAAAAATGCAGCACATACCGGTCATGCTGTCACAGTCACAGCTTCAGAAGGCAGAGGCAGCAGATGAGGAATGCTGGTGTGGAATAATATTGGTCCTTTGCACCCTCACCCCTTGTGTCTATCCAAAGCATTTTTATCCACTTTCCTGCCACGTTTCAGTGACAAATACAAATAAAAAAAAATAATAAGATAGGAAGTCAGCGGGATTTCAGAAACAGTCCTCGGCCGGGGCTCCTGCCTTCCCCCTCACACTCACATTGTATTTAATGCTTGCCGATGATTCGGGCAGACATCACTGAGTCAATTCACATTTAATGACTTCTTCAAGGGCAGTTTTACCACTTTTCGAGCTATAAACTCAATTATACACGTTTTTTCTCCACACTTCACGAGGAAATTTCTGCTCCGGAGCCGGGTCTGTAACCCCACAGCCGACGAGGCTGCGGTAATGGTGGCAATGCTGAGGCAGGCCCAGACGGGCTCACTCGCGATTTAAAAACAGCAGCCAGGTTTTCACAGAAGCCTGGGATTCCCCAGATCCACAGCAGGGAGGTTTTCCCGGGACGGCAGCTCCCACAGCTCCATCCCGTTTTCTCCCACACGGACACCGGGAGGCGCTTTTGCCCCGGAGGCTGAGGCGGCCCTGCCCCGGCCCGAGGGTTCGGCTCTTGCCGGACTGAGGGTTTCGATTCTTTCCAGCCACAGCAGCTCCCACCACCTCAGAATCCAAGCTTCCAGCAACCAGCACTGAAATGTGATGGTTGGTTGTAAAATTCCTCCATCGAGACTACATAGCTTTACAGAAAATACGGGATTATGAGCAGTGTGTCACAGCCACCTCTACACCTACTGCCCTCAGTGATGCTCATCAGGCCTCAAACAGCAGAACCGTTATTTTTGTGCCCCTGAAACAGGTTTAAGTCAGATTAGAGCTGTCTGGATGGGCAGCCTTTGCCAGCAAAGTGGGACATCCATGTTATTAATGACCAACTGACCACACCTCCCATTATACAGTAAAAACAGCAGGTCATTTCTTAGTCACTGGGATTTGGGCCATATAGAAATGGTGACTGGAGATGAAAACCTTGTATTCACATCAGTAGTTGTCAGTTAATGTCTCACTTGTAACACTTCCAGAGGAAGGGGAGGAGAAGGCTCAGAATCACTGAGCTGATGAGTGTTTCACTTGGCACAAGGAAATGAAGACTTAACTTGAGCACACTCTCCCGGAAGATAAAAGGCTTTTTTTTTTGCGAGTTTCTTGTTTTCCCCTTCTATTAAGTGCATAATGCCTCCAGTCTGATTTGGGGTGCCTGTCTAGATCTTGTCATGTCTTTCCATTGTGCAGGGAGCTGAGGGTCCTTGCATTATCTTGCACCCTGTGAATGCGGCCAAGGATCCAACACCTGCACTGACAGGGTACTCAGGATGGCTCAGCATTTGCCTGCAGAGGGAATCTCAGACCCCAGTCATTGTAGATCACTGTGTGTAAATCAGCCATCAGCTGCAGAATTCTCTGCACTCTCTGACAGTGTTGGCTGCAAGAAGCTGCCTGGAAGGCTGCGTGTGCTGTGCAGGTCAGCAGTCACTGCTCTCAGGGGGCTGAGGTTCTTCCCCAGCACCAGCTCATTGTGTGTGTTCGTAGGTGCTGAATGCTTTGTTCAGAGGAGTGGAATTCAGGGTCCAAACCAATGAGCAGTTTTGCAGTGATCATGGAAGTTAACTGGCATGAAGTCATGGAATTAATTTTAGAATATTCAGCTCATTTTCTATGCCCTGCTATACATTTTAATAACCAGAGAGCAATCTAAAAAAGGATACATGAACATATCAAGCCCATTATATTGAAAAAATCTCTAAGGCCTGTGGCTTTATAAAGATACATTGAGTAATCTGAAAGTGACAGCTAAATGAATCCACTCTTTCTGTATATAGTAGAAACAGTGTTTTCTCCTTACAAAATTCAGTTGGTTGCAACCTTATTGCTTTAACAAAAATGGCAACTGTGTAATGGGCTCAATGACAACTTAATGTGGAAGAGAGCTGCAGTAATCCTTTTCAAAACAGGGTCATTCTCATGGGCAAAACATGCAAAAACAAAGCAGGGGGCAAGTTCTATGAAACAGAAAGTGATTTTGAGTATAGTCACTGCAGCAATGAAAAAGGAGAAAAAGAAGGCCTGATTATTGTAAATCTGAGTTAAATACTGCAGTTTATGGTGAAGCCAAGCACTGCACTTGTAATATGTCTGTGTGATACTTGTCACTGTCATGACTGCTGTCACCATGTGCTGTTTTCTCCACCGTGATGTCTTACTGTGGGTAACACTGCCCAGACAGGCCAGAGCTCTGCTGCAGTAGCTCTGCCAGTGTGAACAGCTTTGGCTTACCTGAGCTTGGTTCTGAACCCTCTTTGGGACACTGCCCTTAACTTGGATCATATCTTCTCACCATAGCCATGGGTGATGACAACAGCAGAAACACTGAAAATGCTGAGGCCATGTAAGCTGCTTGTCTTGAGAGTCACAGTAGGAGAAGGTGACCTACAGTGTACTCAGTGCTGGATGCCATGGCCATAAAACCTTGGAGAACTTGGGGTGTATGAAAGAATAAACACACACACAGATTATATTTAATAATTGCTTATTTCTTTACACAAATGTTGCTGGTGTCATTTTACAAATGAAATGGCAACAAATACTTTTTACAGGGTAATGTCTACAGCTAAAAAGTGCTTGTCTTGGCAGCTGAATTCAGGCCGAGTACTTTTTTTTAATACAGTCACTTATTTCAAGAGCTCTTGGTCAATGACAAGAATAAGACTGTAGACATGTTGTCGAACCAAAAAACTATGCATTTTGACTGCTTATTGTGGATATTAAATAATTAATATAAGTAGCAACACTAACATGTTTAAAGGCACTTTTTTCTTTACTGAGGCTTAACCTTACTTTTGAGTGTTTTTGGCTTTCTTTGAAACACTAATATTTTTAATAATAGCTTTTCAAGTTTGGCAAAGTTCAACCCTCATGTTCAGAGGTATTGGTCCTAAAGAGACAGAGAGACTGATGGAGTATCTGAGGTAAACAGCTGTTCCAAAAGTTCTGGATTTCCAGATTCTACCTTCAATATTGGTATTAGCAAAGGCTTGTTGTTCAAAGCAGTGACCATTGATTCAATCTGTCATGGGAGAGGATATCACTGTAATAGAACTGGTATTAAACAAAAGGCTTTATAGCACCACAAATAACCTTTGGTTAATGTGTCAACTGTCTCACAGTTGATCTGCCACTGAAATTTTGAGGGACAGGTTTTTCTGAGTTGTGTTGGGAATATTCCAGTTAGTAAATGTACTAAATAAGGCCTAACCTGTGCAATTTTGAAAATGTAATTAAATAGTATGCTAAGCTAATTGCTGCCACCAAGTGGACAGAACTGTACCATAATAGTGTGACATCATCTGCCAAGGTGGCAAAA